>CM002493.2:12372500-13622500 GCA_000573905.2 Oryza punctata
ATGCCCCTCTCACAAGCATCACAAACAATCATACTATGTATGTCGACGATAGAAACTTTACATACTTGACAACCTAGCCCACTAATCATATACTCAGTTGATGGTGGGGTCCAGTTAGGATGATTCACAGGTTGGTGCAGAACTTGTTGAACCATTTTTGCAATTGCAATATGATTGGAAAAGGTGGACTGTCGCTGAACAGATGATGCTCCAGGTCGAGATTGCTGTGTCATACCATTGTTTATGGTGGTGGGTCGAATTACAGGTGCCTTTTCATGCTGAGGCGTCCCTTCATGACTGGAACAACATACTATATCTCGACTGGACATAGTTGCTGTATGATGAGCTGATTTATTTGCTTGACCTATAGTTGCTGCAGTGACAGGTGACTTAGGCAAATCAGTCAGGGGATCAAAGATGCCTAATATGAAACTAAAATCATCAAAATGGCATGGTGTAAGTATTCCACAAATAAAGAAGTTACTTTATTCATCCATTCCACATTTCTCTCCCCTGGAGCACATGAGGATTTGTGAAAGTGCTTGTGACTTTTTCTAAGAGAACATATGGACTGTGATCATTCTATAAAGAAAGGCCAAGCAACAATTCACAATCATCACAAAGGACTTCAGAGAAGTACATAACTAAAAAGATGAATAACATTCCCAGACTGGCAATCATGTTGTTGTCAAAATGTCAAATTTCAGTGATTTTGTTTAGAACATAAAATAAATTTCTGATTTCTGAATAGCTTGTTAAAGTGGGACATAAACCTTTGGGAGGAACATGAGGAAATATCTATAGAACTACTATTTAGCTCCAAATGGTTACTTCCTTTTCAAATGCAATGTACAATCGTACATTACAAATTATACATTGAAAATGTAAATGACTATTGCAGAACACCTAAGACGCAAGTAATAGTGTTCACCTAGTCACTTTTTGGTGACTCGCTGACTAGAGACTAGGCTGACTAGTCAATTATTCCAATATAGCCAACAGTAAATTTCTACACAAGCAGCTAGTTATTTTTGACATGTTTCATAGTATATTCGGAGACCATTGAAAGAATGAAACTGAGATTTGACATTTCGATTTTGAAAATTCAAAATGCACACACTGAAACTGGTGGAAGGGGAGAACGTCGGGGCATGGGTCTGGGTGAGGGGAACACCGGAAGGGGCAGCATGGGGCCAGTGCAAGGAAGACCAGCAGGGTTGCTGGTTGCATGCCGGAGGACCAACAGGGGCGCCGCCACGCGGGGCCGGCACGGAGGGAGATGAGAAGGGGCAAGGCGGCGGGTGGGATCAGAAAGAGGGAGTGAGAGAGGAGCCAGGGGGATTTATGTAGTCAAGTCTAACCCTAGTTATCTCCACCTCCAGCCTGTGCCTTCGGGCCCAAAAATTTCAGCCCACACCAGTTTTCTATCTTGTAGTTGGCCTGCCTATTTTTTTCTCAAACACGCAGGCTGTGCATCATTATATTAAGAAGAAGGAAAAGAGTCCAAAAGGACTCAATCAAGCCCATTAGAGCAGGGTTTAGTACAAAACGGCTTGCCAAAGAAATGCAAAAGATTAGTCATAGACCTTAAGAACTGACCAATTAGGCTGACTTACTAACCGATTACCCTATGATCAGGAGCCAGGGCAGTTTGCCGCTGACTAGTGACTAGTTAGGCTAGTCCGCCAACTAGGCGAACACTTAAAATAAATAAGTCAATTGATGTACACTAAAGTGTATAAACTACTGGGAGTAACTATTCTGAGAAATACCAGACCATATTCCTATAAGCTATTTACTCAACTTAAATTTGTAGTTTTGTACATGATATTAACAATATGAGTATGAGGGAGATTATCTTCACTCTTTTCAAAAGCGGAGTTGGGAATGATGGTGTGCTCTATGACCTGTTTGTGCGGTTTGCATGATCCTTTGTAAGAAAATAACTTTGTTCACACAAATATGAAGGTAACTAATTGATACCATGTAGACAATTTTGTCAACTTTTAGTTAGATCATATGGCACAATTATTTACCATCTGTCAGAACGCGCATGCGCAGTGCTAGTATTTATAAAATTTACACAAAGTTCACAAGATAAAATATTAAGCACTATTTGTCCTTATTCAAGCAAGAAACATTATACTCATAGATAACGAACAGGAAAAACGATTATAACATCGATACTGTAAGGAAACCAGTGATGAAAGAATATGTCATAGTACCTCCATTTTGTGTGCAATTAGGATTATTAACGCCCTTTTCCACTTTAATATTTGTAGGACAAACAGATGGTAGTGAAACAATTGAAGAGGCACCAGCTGCTTTCACAGAAGATGCTCCTGATGGTGATTCATTTAACTGAGTCTGCTTCAAGATATTTGGGGATGGTATAGTAGGTGGGGTTGTGACAGGGAATGAGGCAACAGCTGAAATATTCATGGGC
Organism: Oryza punctata; assembly: GCA_000573905.2. Classification (NCBI taxonomy): domain Eukaryota; kingdom Viridiplantae; phylum Streptophyta; class Magnoliopsida; order Poales; family Poaceae; genus Oryza; species Oryza punctata. The sequence continues at coordinate 12,374,947 of CM002493.2, forward strand.
AACGCAGTAGTTGGCTTAGAAGCTCCATGCTGGAAGACAGTTGTTGCCCTCGAGGCTGTTGTTTGAGGCACATTAGTTGTTGGATACAATGGAGCCTCCTTGATTTCTTCCATCTATGACAAAATAAATAAGGGGAAGAAAAGCACAAACTTTAGAGATGCATACATTTTCCCTTTAGAAAATCTGCATTAATAAAACCAAATATATTATAGAAATTTGCTGCACAACATGTATTTATTACCATTGTGAAATATTAGAGATCAACAAGAGGGGTTTCAAATGGCAGCTTTTACTTGAGCCCAAGAACATTTGGCATGAAACATTAATATATGAGGCACTTGGGGCATGACTAGATATGGTACTCCCTCTGTTCATTAATACATGACATTTTTAAAACTAAAATTAGTATCAGTGTTAAAAATGTCAGATACTAATGACCAGGGGAGTATAAAACAGAGACTGGATATTTTGGGTATAGTTCATGTCCTCTCAAAATCATCAAGAAACCATAGTGTGATCCAGTGAAGTTCATGTATCCATAACTGTACTCAGATTTTACTGGTCATGCAGAATCTCCGGACAAGTGTCGTGAAGCCGATCTTGCCAAATTATGGTTGCAGGATTTTTTCTTTTTAGTAAGATATACATTGAAACCACCTCCTTATGACAAATTCCAAACATTTCCTCTTGAAACAAAATAATGCAGAAGGAATAACCTTATGGATTCAAAAACCATATCTTTATAAAACCTGGGGGGTAATTGTGTAACATCAGTTACTGTTGTACATAATTTCAGGTAAGTTGTGACTACAAGGACCTACATGAGAGCGTGGTGAAAGCTCTACGTAACATTAAATGTAATGAAATTTTCTGGACGAACACTTTCTAGTGTCAGCGCATCACATGGGCTTGTTTGGTTGGAGGGATGAACTTGAATGGGATGGGATGGCAAGGATTTGTTTGGTTAGTTGCATGGAATGATTTCGGACGTTACAAGATTAAGTTTGATAATTTTTATTTTATTTTTGCGTTTTATTTATTATTCTGATATTCCAGTTGTTGTTTGGTGGAATTAATTGTTGGTTCTATTACTGACCAACACACATGTTACTACAAAAGGCAGCCACTAGAGTCATATAGATGGCGGGAGGGAGCGGCTTGGCGCATGCGCACCAAGTGAGAGGTCCAGTGAGATTTCTTCCTGTGATGGTGCCATTCGACGAATTTCGTTGAATGGAAAGGTACATCATCTGTCAGAAAAATTCTTAGAAGTTGTACACTTACTACTGCACCATCCTGGATCATTTAATCCAATTCACCAAACCAAACATAAGGATCTCTAATCTCTTCGTTTCATGAACGGGATTATTCCATATACCCCTTGTACGTACGCACATCCAATCCAAACATACATACCCAGAGTGAACGAGACTGAAGAGGCTAATGTGACAAACCTTGCGCTTGGTGAGGAGGATCCTCTCGGCGATGGATGCCCTGCGCGGGCGGTAGCCCATGGAGGAGGGATCCCTGCCGCGGGTGAGGCCGAGGTCCTCGACGAGCGCCCGCACCGCCTCCCTCGGGAACAGCTCCCTGGGCCGCACCAGCATCTCCGCCGCCTCCAGAAGCCGCTCCCGCGTCCCCGCCGCAAGCGCACGCTCCGCCGCCGTGGGCGCAGTCCCACCCCGCGCCTGCCCCGCCACCGCGAGCACCATCACCATCTCCGCAACCCGCCCCATATTCCCCCGCCGCCGCCGCCGCCGCTTCCGCTCCCGCCCGCTCCCCATCCCCGGGGAGGGCGATACCTCTAGGAAGAGAGGGGAGGGGCTTCTAGAAGGTTCTGGAAGGGCGGGTTTCAAATGGCTCGGTTTGGCGCGAGCGGGGGAAGGGATGGGGCGGTGGGGGATTCGATCGTTGGAGCGGGGAATCAATCGCGCGGCGCGAAGCCGAGAGCGAGCAAGATTGGGGAAGATTTTGCGACACAGCCGCCCACACACAATGCGCTGCGCTGTGCACGGGGGATTGATTTTTCTCTTCTTTTCTCTTTTTCTTTTTCCCTGGATTCCGACGTGGGGCTCTGCCTGGGCCTTCGGGGAGTTAGGATTGGAATTTTTTTTATTTTTATATATTTTTAATATTTACAGAAATAGATCCTACCACCCGACCTGGGCAGAGGGCGGCAAGCTGACGTGGCTCACGCGCGCACGACGGCCGTTTAGGGTAGACTGGATATTTTGCAGACGGCCCCCTTACCACTCAGACAGAGGGCGGCAAGCTGTCGGCAAGGGGGCCGCCTGTAAAATTGACACAGCTTCTCGACCTGGGGTCTGCCATTTTGCAGGCGACCTCTTGCCGCCCTCTGGCTGGGCGGCAGGCCCACCCTTGACGCCCTCTGCTAGGGCGGCAGGCTCCACTGCCTATATAAGGCCTGCCGCCCAGCAAAGCAGCTCATTTGCTGCTCTCTCCAGTCCTCTCACATCTGCACAGTGGGAGAAGGGGAGGAGAAGAGAAGAAGAGGCGAAGCCCTGCTGGTTTGTACTTCGATTTCAGGTAATATTTCTAGATCATATACATGATTAAATGTATAATATTAAATAGGGTTTAGTTATATTTCTGTAGCACTTTTTATAAATAAATGTATTATATGATCTAGGGTTTTAGTAGGGGAACTATAGCATTTTGTATTGTCAGATGTAGGTAAATCAGTAGATATGTAGTAATTATAGTAACTAGATTTGTAGTTTTAAATATTTGTGAGTAGCATAACAGTAGCATACTTAAAAATTGTGGTAGATATTACGTTGTACTCGTTTATTACGTAAAATAGTGACATAGTGATTTAATATTTCTAGATCATATACCTGATTAAATGTATGATATTAAATAAATTTTAGTTACATTTCCGTAGAACTATTTGTAATTAAATGCATTATTTGATCTAGGGTTATATATAGTATGACACTGTAGCACTTTGTATTGTCAGATGTAGGTAAATTAGTAGATCTGTAGTAATTTTAGTAATTAGATTTGTAGTTTTAAATGTTTGTGAGTAGCATTACAGTAGCATACTTAAAAATTGTGGTATATTTGAAACAGGATATTACGTTGTACTCGTTTATTACGTAAAATAGTGACATAGTGATTTACTTACAGATATATCCAGTAAACTTATATTTCAACTATACCATGGTCAAGGAAACGTCTGTTACGGGCCGAGTGGGGTAGATCTGTCAGAATTTATTGTAATACCAAGGGGAATTGATAGACCAGCTGAGAGAAGTGTAATTTCTATTAAAAAATGGTTGATGAGGGGCTTGGGAGTTGATCCACAGACCGTTGATATTACAATCCATGTTGTAGTAAGTCGGGCAACTGAGGGTTTTTATTGGGAATTAATGCCAGTTCAAAACTCTCGGATGTGGAGATGGTATGTGGAGAATGCATTGCAACGCGGGTGGTCTCTAGCTATGCTTCCATATGTTCATCCGAAGGATCCAAATGTGGAGATGAACATGGATGATGGCGAGGGGCCAAGTGCTGAAGTGAATGAGACTGTAGTGGATGAAGTCAACACATTAGAAGAAGATGTCGTAGTACCTCCAGTAGGCACGCAACCTGGTGGAGTGGCTGACGAGGGGGAGATTGTCGAAGCCATTGTGGACGAAATGGAAAGAGAGGATTCTAACAACGAGTGAGTAGAGGAAGATAATTCGTCAGATGATGAGGAGAACAATATTAATCCAGCTGAATGGGCTAGTGATGATTTTTCTGGTCTGGTCATATCTGAAGGGGAAAATGTCAGATGGGAGTACAAAGAGAATGAGGTTATTGAGGGAGCAAGGTATGGTGATGGAGAAGACATGAAGGAGGCGGTGAAACATTTTGCAGTGTCACTGCAAAGAGAGTTTTGGGTTGCAAAGTCGAACCGGTCACAATATGAAGTTAGGTGTGTTAACGAAAAAGACGGGTGTCCCTGGAGAGTGCGTGCTTATAAGGGAAAATAGAAGGATTATTGGACAGTGTCAGTCGTTACCAAGCATACATGTTATATTCTTGGTGTTCAGAAATACCATAGGAATATTACATGTGCATTTGTTGCATCTGAGATGTATGCGCACGTCGTGGACAATCTGACATATGAACCTAAGTCAATAATCCGTCATATCGAACAGAAATTCAAGTATACTATTAGCTATGCCAAGGCGTGGAGGGCAAAACAAAAAATAATAGAGATGAGATTTGGAACTTATGAAGCCTCATATGACAATTTGCCGCGTTTGCTATCTGTTATCCAACAAAGAAACCCTGGCAAGACTGTGCTGCAAAGAGCCTTCTTAGCTCTACATGCATGCAAGATGGCATTCGTGCACTGTCGTCCAGTTCTTTGCATTGATGGGACATTCTTGACCGGGAAGTACAGGGGCCAGATACTAACAGCAATTGGAGTAGATGGGAACAATCAGGTATTGCCTTTGGCATTTGCTTTTGTCGAGAGTGAGAACACCGATAGCTGGTACTGGTTCCTCCATCTGGTTAAAAAAGAAATTGTTGGTATGAGACCCAATGTGTGCCTAATACATGACAGGCACGCTGGTATGCTTCGAGCGATAGAAGAGTTAAAATTTGGCAGTATGGATAGAGGATACCCTGGTGAGTGGGATGATGTACAGAGTAGGTGGTGCATGCGTCATATGGGAGCTAATTTCTTCAAGCAATTCAAGAACAAGGAGCTGATGAATATGTTCAAGAGGCTATGCAATCAGAACCAGGAGAAGAAATTCAATGAGCTTTGGAAGAGGTTGGACGAGTTGACAGCAAAATGCAGTGATCAGCGTGCAGCGAGACCAGCGAGCGCCGTTCCGGACCCTCCGCAAGCACTCGGAGCTCTCCCAACAGATAGTCCAACATTGGTTAGCAGAACTAGAGAGCAGATTCGGAAATTCTATCATTGGATTGAGAATGAGCCAAAAGAGAAATGGGCCAAGGCTTATGACACAGGTGGTGCTAGATATGGTATAATGACAACAAATTTAGCGGAAGTTTACAATTGGGTGATGCGCGGTGTTCGTGGACTTCCACTAGTTGGTATTGTGGAGTTCATTTTACATGGGACATGTAGGTATTTCCGGGAGCGGTTCCAAGCAGTTCTTCCCTCCATACCGAACAACAACATTATTTTTGGCACTTTCATGGAGAAAAAGCTAGCAGAGTGGCGTACGAAGGCCATGAAACATCGAGCTCTACTTCAAGGTACCCAACAACACAGGTTTGAGGTACTCTGTCATGATAAGGCGGGCAGGGGTATCTACCGCAAGAGTGTAAAGCAGGAATGTGTTCTCAAAACCGATGGCACATGTCATTGTTCATGTAGAAAGCCAAAGCTGCTCCACAGGCCATGCACCCATGTCATTGTTGCAGCATCGGAGTGTGGCATCCAAGATGGAGTATATGTGTCGCAATACTTCTCTAAGCAAGCAATATATCACACATGGAGTGGCGAGATTTATGGCTTCGGTATAGTTGGGGAGTTCACACAGATGAACGATCCGATAATAAATATTCCTGATCCATCGAAACTCCGAGACAAGGCTGGAAGAAGGAAGACTCGTCGCATCCGCAACGATATGGACAAGTCCGAGGCTGGCAGGGTGAAGCGGTGTAGCAAATGCGATGAACGTGGACACACCTACAAATATTATCCTAAAGACAAGGAAAAACCAAGTGCGGCGGAGGCAGGACTATCAGGATCAGCAGCAGATGGAGCTCGCCCTACGGGTGAAGGCACTACTTCAAGGCGACCCCGTCCTAGACGTCCTCGTGGAACGTCCGGCTACGTTGTGTAGTTCGTGTGTTATATGTTGGAAAAGGTTCGCTTGTAATTTCGTGGATTTGTAATGTCTTTATGTTACGTGGATTGTAATGTCTTTATGTTACGTGGCTTGTAATGTCTTTATGTTCGGTGGCTTGTAATTTCGTTCGAACTTATCGATGTTATGGCATTGTGCTGTGTTTCGAACCACTTGTAAGAATTTGCCATGTATGTCTTTATGTCTCGTGACTTGTAATTTTCTTTCTTGTTTTTCATCCTCGTTATGTGCCCCATTATTGTGTAAGTTATGTTGTAAATAACATGTACTTTACGATGTTACTTTACGTTTTCTTCGGTTTTACATAACTTGTTTTCACGATTATATTATTAACTTCTTACATGCCCTAACACGTAACACATCTTTTTTGCAGAGATGGCGCGTCAGCACACACCTGAGTTGTTGGATCTGTCGATAGATCAGCGCCACCGTTCTTACCTTACTGCAGTGGAGGGGGCTCAGCTTGGGACGTTCCGGCCACGGTCGTCACACGAGCGACTTCTGGTTCACGAGTCCTTCGTCGGGAGGTATGGATTTCATGTGTTAATTACTGCACTTTGTACATTTTTTAAATCTTTTCACTGCGTTACTAATGTGAATGACATATGAATTTGATTTTGCAGGTTGCATGAAGCCGGCCTCCTACCGTTGTGTCGGCTTGTGGAGGCCGCCACCGGCGATGACGAGGCGGCCACACGCTGGGATGCGGATAGGTCACTACTAGCAGCTTTGGCCGACCGGTGGAAGCCTGAGACGCACACTTTTCACCTGCCGTGCGGTGAGGTAGCCCCTACCCTACAGGACGTGTCGTACTTTTTGGGGCTACCGCTCGCGGGAGACGCTGTCGGGCCAGTTGACACGGGTGCGAACTGGAGGGACGATCTGACGGCACGGTGCGCACCCGTTCAGCGCGCACCAGGCCTCCCGCTCGAGCCGTTGCAGCAGCACCGCAACACCGGGCCTACGAAGAGTAGGCTGCTTCAGTTCACCGTGAGTTTTTCTCTACCTGAAATGAGTACCATACTACTTACGTAACTCATAAGTTGCCTAACATTTCATCCAACGCTTGCAGGTCGACCAGCTACAGGCTGAGGCTGACGAGTACTCCTTCAGCCGTTGTTTGGAGGCGTATCTGCTATGGCTATTTGGGTGGGTAATGTTTTGTGGAGGACACGGGCACACGGTCGATAAGGGTCTTGTGCACTACGCTAGGACCATCGCCGACGCCACGCCTGGCGAGGTCCCTCAGTGGAGCTGGGGTTCCGCGTTGCTCGCGGCTCAGTACCGTGGTCTTTGTGAGGCTTGCACCAAGACGGACCCTGGGGCGATATTCAGTGGTGCCCTCTCTCTATTTCTCTTTGGGCCGCTGAGAGGATTGCGATCGGCCGGCCCGTTGTGGACCACCACCCGTACGAGGCATCGCTGTACGAGAACAGGCCGAGATCGACTACCCAACAATGTGTACTGTGTGGTGCCGGCGTCAGGTACGTCACAACCGAGGGTGATATTAGAGTACTATTGTTATGTTCATCGTACATCACATCGAGCGTGTTGTCTTGCAGCGCTGATGGGCTCACGTCCAAGTTAGGCGGTCGTATGCGGAGTTTGTTATGGAGTTCGACCGCCTTCTGCCGACCGACGTAGTGTGGGAGCCCTACAGTGCCTTGGCTACCCACTACCGTGCGCCATTAGGCCTGTCCACACTCTGCACTAGGGACCAGGCATACTGGATGACTAGGGTTCCGATGGTTTTCGACATCTGTGTCGAGCCTCACGCAGCCTACCGCGTGATGCGCCAGTTCGGCTTCCGTCAGTCCTTTCCAGTACCGTTTCAAACGGGCGTCACAGGTGCCGTTCACCGGTAAGGGACTTAACTTTGCTTCAATTTGTTGCATTAACAACCACCTCTACACAATAACTTGGTTTTCTTTAATTCACACTAATACAATAGATTAATTTGCAGGTACTCGCGCAAGGGTCAGCAGTCAGCTGGCAACTGGCCCGCCAAGCTGGCCCCTTTTGTCGACGACTGGTTGCTCGCAACCGAGGATGTCGTGGACCACACGGGAGAGCCACACACGGAGGAGGGGTACCAGGCGTACCTAGGCTGGTACCAGCCACGCACCCGTACTAGGGTCACCTACGCTCCCAGGGAGCAACAGGCCCATGTTGCGAGCGTGACAGACCTCTACGCCAGGCACCGCGACTAGGACTTCGCTCGTGCTGTGAGTACCATGCATCGTACCAACTCCTTTTAAGCCTTTCTGTTAATCCAGTGTTATGAATATTTACGTACAAATGTACCGTGCAGGTCGTTGAGTGCAACAGGGTCGTCGTGGATGCATCAACGGTGATCCAACGGTTAGGTGCGGGGATTGAGGTAAGCGCAGATGAGCACCTATCGACGTACACGCGGATACGGGACTCGATGCGCTCGATTCTCCGTGCGCTCTCCTGTCAGGCTGCCGACGTTGCTCAGGCAGACGCAGCACCCCAGGTTCGACCCCGGCCGCTTGCTCCTCGTCAAGCTGCGCACGTTCCTAGGCCGACACCCCTCCCTTCGGAGGTACGTATATTCAATATTTATTTGTAAATGCCCCCACAAGTTTTAAAATTAATATTATACCGACAATCAATTGATATGCAATTTATGTATAGGCTTCCCTCAGTTCGGGACGACGAAGGCCACCCACTCCTGGCAGGCTGCAGGGTCATCGTCTCAGGCAGGTGCGTCGGCCTCGCAGTCTGCGTCGTTCTGGCAGGACGCCGGGACTTCGTCACAGACGGCCGGCACGTCGTGGCAGGCTCCTAGCGGGGCATCGTTGGAGCACGGGTGGGCTTCCGCCCCGCACTTCGACCTCAGCGACTTCGACTTGGATGAGTCGACAGAGGACGTCCTCGATCCCTCGCAGCTGGGAGGCGCACCGCCGGTGCATACGCAGGAGCAGTCACCCTCTACTCCGCACCCAGACACCCGCGCTACCCGGGCTGTCCCACCCGATCGCTTCACCTACTCCCAGGACCACGTGCGAGCGCATGCCCGGAGGACCAAGCGTGGTCACGGTGCGAGGCAGGGCCAGTAGAGTAGACTTATGTTTTGTTATTTTCTTGACATGCTAGTACTCCATGCTTGTAGACTTAGTACATTGTTCGTATTCGAGGTTTGCTTTCGTAGACTTCGCCGTTACTTTTTACAAAGCACGATACCTTTCGCCGCATGCACGAATACTTTCGGCTACACCGATGCAGCCTCATTTATTCGCGTGAAGTACGACTGCGGAATCGCTGCTAACGCCCTTACACTTTCTCAAACGTAAAATCTTCCATGTCAAATCGGCACACGTCCAATCTTACTTTCGGTGTCATGCCACCCTTTAAAAGGGCGGCAGGGTATACATCCGCATACGTCCAATCTTACTTTCGGTGTCATGCCGTCCAATCTACTTTCGGCGGCATGCCGCCCTTTAAAAGGGCGGCAGGGATGTACACATGTGAAGATTATCACTGCAATTTTGGTGCCTATATAACGAGCGCCGCAACACAAGATTTCTTCATCTAAGGCCTCCTACAAGAGCTAGCACAACCCTTCATCCTGTCAGCTTTCGGCAATGGCTGGACGCCGGGGCGTTGAGGATCCCAACTGGCGTAGCGATCCTTGTGCATACCTATTTCCACCTTGGTGCCAGCGGCCTCTCTGCCTTTGCGGTGACCGATGCCAACTAATGGCTGCACGGGATCCAGACCTACGAGGAAGGCGCTTTTTTAGGTGCCCTAACTATGACCAAGAGGTATTTCACTCTTGTCGACTATGCTTATTGAAATGTGATGCGCGATTGTTTACTCTTCATCCTACTCTATTTGTTAGACCCGCGCTACGGCTTGTCGATACATCGAATGGGTCGATACAGAAACTACAGTTCTCGACAGGACCACCTGTTTACAAGAACGACACTGGTATTTCTCATCAGAAAGTACTGAGCAATATTTGCAGAGAAAGGAAGCTTATGAACGCCAACGTCGTGAACAACAGTGCGACTGGCGGGTGCTAACGATGGCACTCCCTCCATGGGAAGCCCGTCCAAACTGCATATGCGGTGATTGTTGTACGGTTCGCCGTTCTAAAAAGCCTAGTACTTTGGGACAGCGTTGCTTTGTTTGCCCAAATATTCTAGACCGTGTTTTTTTGGTAAAAATATTTTCATTACCATGAATCCTATTTTATCACAACATTCACTAATTTTGTTCGCTTCACATATATTTGTTTCTCCCAGGAAGGTCCAAGAAGATGTCCATACAAACAATGGATAGACACCACAAAGGTTATAAGAGATCCAAATTCCCATGTGGTGCAGCTTGAACCAGAGGAATACAGGTTCAAAAAAGTGCAGTTCGAGAGGGGAGAGGGATCCTCACGTAGGGATTAGCTATTATCGTACAACTTATTTTACTCAAATATGTAATGTCCTGTTTCGTTGTCCCATTACTATATCCTCATCGTGTTCAACTCTTGCCCTACAACCCTTCTAGTTCGAATCTATTCTCATCTATGTAACCGCAATGGAATCAGATATATCCTGTTTAAATTGTACTACTACTTATTTACGTGACATAATTATCCTTGTTTCAGTATATATACTGTTTCTGCGACCGAGACTATGATAGTCCATTATCATTTTCTTATTTAAAATAGGAATTGCAAAACAACCGACTTCAATAAAATTTGCAAAAAATCGTCCACAATATTTATCAACAAATAACTCTTTAAATGTAATCAACAAAGTTTAATTTATTGTAAAAACAAAATTAAAATCAATTAGGGGGGAGAAGTGGGGTGGCCCACCTTGCCGCCCTTCCCTAGGGCGGCAAGGGACCCCAGTTAGACTTTTTAAAACCTAAGGCTGGCTGGTTAGGGGCCAAATGAAAATTACCCACCTTGCCGCCCTTGCAGTGCAGAGGGCGGCAAGGGGCAGAACAGTCAAACGCGCACACGACGCCGTGAAAGCTCACACGGCGCCGTGTGCCACGTCAGCTTGTCGCCCTATGCAAGGGCGGCAGGGTTTACTTTTGTAATATTTTTCGACGCTATAATATTTCTGTAAATATTAAAAAAATATATAAAAATAAAAAAATTCGTTAGGATTGGTGGCGCGTAGGTGGGCCAGACCCCGTAAGGATACGTGGTAGGAGAGGGTACGCCGCATTTTTTTATTTTTAATTTTTTATTAAAAGTTTTAGAAAATAATTTTCTATTTCAAAATCTGATAAAAACTAGTCTCCAGCCGCTCTCTCGGAGGGCCCTCCCAGAGAGCTGGAAATCTGACGTGGCAGACGGCCGTTGGCTTTCGGGTGACGGTCGTTAACTGGGGGCCTGCACATTTTGCAAGCGGCCCTCTTGCTGCCCTCTGTAAGTGCGGCTTTGCACTGTGCGGGGGGCCGCGGCTTGCTATTTTTCAGGCGGCCCCCTTGCCGCCCTTACACAATGCGTTTTTGCACTGTTGAGGGGGCCTCCTGCAAAAGGGTGGCGAGGGGGCCTGGAATTTTGTAGGCGGCCCCCTTGCCGCCCTCTGGGAGTGCGTTTTTTAGCACAACCCTATAAAACTCTTCCCCTCTCTGAATTTTCATTATAATCACTCGAAATTCCAAAAAAAGAAAAAGGGAGGGTGAGGGGGAGCAGAAGGGGAGCGGTGAAGCCCTGCTGGTTTGCTCACTTCATCACAGGTAAATACATTACATTACATTGTGTTTTTAATTTATGTTGCATTTCAGTTTTAGTTCCATATATTTTAGTAGATCTGTAGAACACAACACATTTGTATAAATCTAGGGCACAGAAGATTTTAGTAGGAACTGAGACTTAGGCCGTAGTGTAAATTGTAAATGTAGTTTAGTTCGATCTGAAGCACGCCATCTATTTGTAGAATTTTGGACATAGGACACAGAACAATATTGTAGAAACTGTAACTTAGTGCGTAGTATCGATGAACACGAGGTTAGATCTTATTAGTACAATATGAACTTAGTTAAACTAGTTATTTTTTCATCAGGCACAATGTCAAATAAGGTCATATTTCAGATAGTTCATGGTGAAGGCAACCTTAGATTTGGTCCAGATGGTGTTGATCTGTCAGATTTTGTAATGACATCGAAGGGCATCGATAGGCCTGCGGAGAGAACATTTCAGTCAATTTATAGTTGGTTGTTGAAAGGATTTAGAATAGACCAAGAAGTCTACACAATGTCAGTATCTGTTGTAGTGAGTCGTGCAACAGAAGGTTATTTTCAGGAACTAATGCCGATGGATGGTACTTTTGCATGGAGACGCTATGTGGAGATAGCTTTTGAATAGTCATGGCCCCTTGTTATATTTGTGTTGGTGCAAGAGAAAGATACGTATGTTTCAATGGAAACTGAAGATGTCGAGGCTCCTAGCAATGCGGGGGATGTTGTTGGACCATCGATGTAAAATGAGGAAAATCAAACAAGGGTGGAGCAGGCCATGGGCATGGCGGATGAGGGGGAGAGAGTCGGTATAATCGTTGATTAAATGGAGAGGGAAGATTCGATAATGAGCAAGCGGAGGGCGATGCATCATCCGATGAGGAAGGTGATGTAATGCCTACTGATTGGACAAACGAGGACTTCTCTGAACTTGTTATCTCAGAGGGTCATCATGTACCCTGGGAATACAAGGAGAACGAGGTAATTGAGGGTACTAGGTATGCTCATAAGGATGAGATGAAGGAGGCGGTCAAGCATTGGGCAGTTTCCTTGCAGAGAGAGTTTAGGGTGGTCAAGTCAACCAATTATGTGTATGAAGTGAGGTGCATGAAGGAAGATTGTCCCTGGCGTGTCCATGCATATAAGGGTAAATGGAATGATTATTGGAAAGTTAGCATTGTGACTGAGCACCAGTGCTACTTACAAGGGGTGGAGAAGTATCACCGGAACATCACATCAGCTTTTGTGGCAAGTGAGATATACAGCAGTGTTGTTTCATACATTGGCTTTGAACCAAAATCAATTATCAGCCACATTGAAAATAAATTCAAGTACACCATAAGCTAGGCGAATGCCTGGAGAGCTAAACAAAAGATTTTTGAGATGAGATATGGAACATTTGAAACATCCTATGATAATTTGCCTCGTCTGTTAGCAACCATTGCCCAGAGGAATAGTAATACTTACTATGACCTCCACACATTTCCATCGGCTGATGATCCAACAAAGAGGGTGTTGCAAAGAGCCTTTTTCTCATTGGGTGCTTGTATCAACGCTTTTGTGCACTGTTAACCTGTTCTATGCATAGATGGAACTTCTTTGACAGGTAAATACCGTGGTCAGATATTGACAGCAATTGGGTGTGATGGGAACAATCAGGTTCTACCTATGGCTTTTGCATTTGTAGAGAGTGAGAACACTGAAAGCTGGTACTAGTTCCTGGAGAGAGTGCGCATAGCAGTTGTGCGTATGAGGCCCAATGTTTGCCTTATACATGATCGTCATGCGGGCATGTTACGGGCTATTGACTACTTGCAGAACGGTTGGGATGAGAAGGGACTTCCAGCAAAGTGGGCTGATGTTCGGAGTCGGTGGTGCATGCATCACATGGGTGCTAATTTCTACAAGCAATTCAAGAACAAGCATCTTATGGATCTTTTCAAGAGGCTCTATTCACAGAACCAAGAGAAGAAATTTAATGAGTTGTGGAGAAGGTTGGATGAGTCGACAACGAAGCAAACTGACGAGCAATCTCGCCGACCACAAGTTGAAGGTGACGAGCCTCCAATACCTCTCCACCCTCCACTTTTTCGTAACTAATTGTTCAGCACATGGTAATCTCCCCTTGCCTGCTAGATATAAAAAATGTTTGATTTTCAGGGGCAGTTTACTTTTCCAAATTTCCCACATTTGTGTATCTTTAGCCCCTCCAAAGGTTAGAATTCTATACATTGATTTTAGTGGTGAAGATCTTCTTCTTATTAGGGCAAGTACTATAAGCCTCTATGCACTTGCTCCTAGGTGCCATGTAAGCTCATATGATGAGGTGGATGAGAGAAATGAAGGAAGAGGGAATGAGTCACCTCTTATACAAGGAGCAACCTCTACACAAACTTCAAGAGAGATGAGAGTAAAAGACCAATGAATTAATAGGAAACAAACAAAGTAAAATTAATATGGTGTATTGGGAAAGTGTGTTAGATGTAATTTGTTGTATACATTGTCTTTTAGTTAATGAGTTGATGATGTGGATAAAATTAGATGTGACTATCAACTTCACTATAAAACTTGCCCTTATGAGGCCAAACCACTTGGTCTTTCCCCCATCCAACTGATAACTGTTGAGCATCATTTTCGAAGTAATAAGCTCATCCTCTCTCTTCAAATTCAGATTCCTTCTAAAATCCAGCTTCCAATCACCCTCCACAAAGAGATCACTCACAAAAGCCTTCTAATGGTAACTTATCTCATATAACTCAGGAAATTAAACTCTTAGAGACACCTTCTCACACCATACACCCTTCCAAAAGTACACAGCTTTTCCATTGTGCACATCTTTCTCTACAAGCTTTTCCAATCACTTCTTGCAATGTTGTAACCCCCTCCAAAATTGAGATCCACCCTCAGCAGAACTAAAATAACTGCCATTGTTCAGATATTTTTTCCTAAGAACTTGAAAACGCATATCTGGAGCCCCATTTCCAACTTTATTGTCCACTTATTGAGAAGACAAATGTTCATCACCCTAGTATCCAGGAAGCCCAAACCCCCGTAATCTTTTGGCCTACACAGAGCCTCCCATTTTAGCATATGACATTTCCTGTTTTCTCCTAGCCCCTGCCAATAGAACCTACATCTTAAAGTGTCTATTTTCTGATGAAAACCCAGGGAGTAGGTATGAAAAATTATTGGTGTATAAAATTATGCAAATAAATTTTTAACCAAATAAAAGAAAATAGGCTCTAAAAATATACTATGTCACATGTTAACAGGCCAAGCCCATAAAAGAAAAAAAGTAAACGGGCTAAGCCCACGAAGAAAAAGGCTCATGCTTTTAGATAGTCCGACCACCTAGGCAGAAAGAGGTTCGATAACTTGAGCCAAAAGAGGTATGGGCGGATCCGATCACACGGACTGGTCGCACGCGCTTGATCATCCATTGGCATTTTCAGGAAGGCGATATTCTTGTAGGTTCGCAAAACCGATTTAACTGCGCAATAAATTGGGATAAATCCATTTTATACCCCTCAACTCTTTGTTTTGTCTAAAATGTGCTATTGAACTCTAAAACCGAATATTTAACCCACCTGAACTTTCAGTACCGTTCACTTTATACCCTTGAGTGATTTTTAGCGGATTTTTCGGTACATTGGATGCCAAGTTGCATACCATGTGTACAAAGTTGCCATGTCAGCAGTGGAGAGAGAGAAGGTCCCACCTGTTAGTGTCTTCCCAGTTCTTCTTCCTCCCTCTCTCCCCTTCTCCCTCTACTCCAGACGAGATGGCGGTGATGAACTCGGCGGAGGAGCCAAAGCTGCCGGTGAGCTCCTCAATTTGTCCATAGCCCCATTTGCGGTCGTGTCACCCATCCTCCACTATTGCGCCACCGCTCTCCTCCCTCCCTCTGCTCTCCCACCACTGATGAGGGCGTGGAGCCTGCCCCCTCGCCGAGCCGGCGAGCTCGACACGATCGGGTAGCCTAAGACATCGACCGCGCATGTGAGGTGGAGCTTGCCACCTTGCTGGAGCCACTCTCCTCGTGCATGTGGCGCTGAGGTAGCGGAGCTCGCCATCGCCCTGCGTGGTCGAGGTGTCTTGAGATATTGACCGCGCAGGCAAGGCAAAGTTTGCTGGAGCCACTCTCCTCATGCGTGTGGCGCCTGAGGTCGCGGAGCTCGCCATCGTCTGCACGGTCAAGGTGTCCTGAGACATCGACCATACAGGTGAGGCAAAGCTTGCCAAAGCACTTTCCTCGTGTGTGTGGCGATGTGGTCGTGGAGCTCGCCATTGCCTGCACTACCTCGAAACTAAGCTCACTGGCACCCACGACAGCTTCCACCCCCCCAATCTGGAACGGGGTTGTAGCTCAGCCGATAGTCGACCTCGAATTTGGCAGTCGCATCCTCGAGCTTGGATTCGATTCACCGAATTTGACTGTACAAAGAGTGTGGAGGGAGGGAGGCTCTATGATGGTGGGGCTCGAGGAATGACGAGCTTGATGGAGACGGCAGCTATGACACTGTCACTGAAAACTGTGGATGTCCGGGGAGCTTGAGGGCCCCGTGGCTTGACCTGCGGCTAGTAGAGGAAGAACGCTGAGTTGGGGGCGGCGCAGGATGACCGATGGCAACGGGCGGACCAAGAGCTCACGGTCGGTGTGACCGGCGACGGACAGACTCGTGTCAATGTGACTGGCTGCGGTGGAAGGACGCAAAATTAGCTATAAGAGGATTTTTGTTGATTCTTACCCAAAATAAAGCTCCCTTTTATTTATAGAAAAAACGTAGAAACCTTGAATAATTTCAATTCTATTGGAAAAGTTCCTAAGATATTTGAGATAAAGTATTGAATCATACCTTTTCCCTTGAAATCCCTATGCAATAGACAATCTTATAGATATTTTAGAGGAAAATAAACATAAGTAACCTCATGTGTTTTCTTCTTGGTATGACTCTAAATTCTTGTGTGGCCTTGAGTGTTAACCAAATAATAGATTTGAAGCTTTCCTATGCATGTCAGTCTCGTAAAATTTCAATGGGCATGACTTTCTGCTCTATTTTTTTCTCTACTCCTGTGTTTTTGCAATTTTGTGTTTCAAAGGAGCCCTTAAACTGTTTCACATAATCTATTTAGTTATTTCAATTTTCTCTGAAATTCAATGATGGTTTATGTAAGTGAATGGTGGGAGCATAAACACATGTCCATGTTAACTCATCATCTTGTACTACCGCTATGTAGAATAGTCCAATAAACAATGGTTACCTTGCCTGTGATATCTGGATCAAATAAAAAATGGTGTACTAACTCTAATACTCCTAATTACTACTACCTCCGTTCTAAAATATAATAATTTTAATTTTTAGCTATGAATCTAGACAGAGAGTTATTCAGATAATAGAAATGCTTATATTTTGGAATGATAATATACCGTGCTTAATAATAGGATCAAGCCTATATAATTAGGCATTAGTTGAATGGGTGGATTGAGAAGAAAGTAATGGATTTTATGTTGGTTACGCACCCATGAAGAAACCCATGGTGAGAAGGGGACGGAAGGCCCATGAAGAAGCCCATGGTGAGAAGGAAGGAGTACGACTACGCTTTTAAATTTTAGTGTATACACTACCAAGACTCACATATATTATAGAAGCACTAAAGATAGGAAGGCTTAAAGGCACTCAAGATAGGAAGGCTTGCTTTAAGTAGATTTATAAGCAAGAAAGATTTATTTTTTCATACATTCGAAGTGAATTTGTATAAATGAATCATGAATGTGAATATATCATTAAAGGAGAGACTATGTACATTTACCTTAATGTACAGATGTATATGTACAAGTGTGCATTTTCTATTAGGCCCAAGACCCTTTTTGGCCCAAACGTAAGGTACATATACCCTATAAAACCCGAGGGGATCTCAAAATTGGTAAACTCGCCAAGCTGCTTGCGTTAGCGAAGGCAACGTCAGAACAAAGCGTCAACTGCTCAGGAGAAGTAAGAACGTAGATGTCTTTGAGTGTGAAACCATGGACAACAGGCAAGATAACTCCATGGCCCAGTCGTGAGTTCAAATAGGGCATGCAAACCGTGTTCAAGAAAACACGAATCACTCCCTGCAAGGAGAAACTTGTTATCATTTGATATTAAGCATGAACCGAGAAAACAAAAACCTTCACTGATAAAGTGATAATGGCGTCCTGAACATGGATAGAATAAGCATCTAGCTATATCACTATAATAGACCGTTGAAACAAGATGATCATAAATAGCCACTTAGCCAGGCCCAGTAGTCAACTAACAGGCTAATTAGTCTCGCTATAATGCTGATAAAAAGAAAACTAGGAAAGATAAACTTGTATAAAGAAAGCTAATTTTTTTATTACCTGAATCAATGACATGTGGAAGTTCCCAATTTTGCTCCACTTCAAGGCAAGGGAGAAATTGTCCAATTCAACCTTACCATATACTTTATTGCCTGCTGCCTCTGCGACACCTGAGGCACTTACTACCTACCAAGAAGAAAAATGATTCCAGTAGTTAGAATTGCACTCAAGAATACAGATATATGATCTGGAAGACACAAAAGGATATGTTGAAGTAAACAAGGTCTATTAATAGTGCAAGTAATGGCAGTATCTTCTCTCCTCAGCAATGAACATCATCAACATCATGAATGAAGTTTAGCAGTTGAGGATTCTTACTACAGAGATGCATGCAACTGGAATTGTCTCTTTGCCATGTAAAACATCAATTATCATGTCCGCATTTATAGTAGCACCAATCTTTTCAGACGTAATCCTCATCACCGGGGATGAAGCCATTGAAATGTTTAACAGCATGTCATCATTGGGATAGCTCCAGTACAAACGAGGAATGATAAATTTCCAACTAGCTGTATTTAGTAGAGATTGATCGGGAATTTTGTCAACTACCCAATGCATTGAACCTGCCTGAAGAAAAAAAAATGGCTGATGTAAAATCCAAGAAACAACAACAACACAAGTGAAAAGTAAATATTCATGAATTATTATTTTAACACAGAAATGTTTTGATTACCTTGAAGTAAACCTCTAATGCAGAATTGAATACAGCTTCATCAAGTGAAAGCAGAAGCATTTTGGATGCCCCACCACATGATAATGAAAGTTGGGGATGCTTCTGCAAATTGCTAATCTTAGCAGTTGCAGAAGAGAATAATCCATTGATATCAAACTCAATTGAGGAATTTCCATACTGTGGATCGTTAACAAAAGTCATGTTCAAAGCAGAAACATTGTCCAGATTGACACTCCTAGGAAGGCTTTGAAGCAACGAGTCAAGTTTGGATGTGCCATCGATAATATTTTCTGGTATTGCCTTCTCAACTGCAGCTCTAATATGGTCCTCGAAAGCATTTATTAACCTTTAAGGAGGGGAATAAGGCACAGTGATTAATCTAGGAGTATAGACATTTGGCTCTTGATATGCTTCAGAATTAAAAAGAATAAGATGGGATCATTTATCTGAATATACATGTGTACCAGCAAATAGTAATGTAGTGAAATGAAATATTATCTCCATCAATCAACCCCAAAGGAAAGACTCAAACAAAACCACCAAAGCACCAAACAGAAGAGACGTTTTATTTGATATAATATCTCTGACTTCACAAACATGCCATGACCAAAAAAATCATATTATAGTAGAAAAAAAAAAGGAGCAGATGCAAAAGAAAGGTTGCCAACCACTGTCAGAATGCTCAGATATATGCCAATTATGTACAGAAGCCTGTACAATGCACCATGTTATTTCCTTGACAAAGGGCCCAGTGTAGGCAGAAATCATGGATTAAAGGAGGACTCAAGTCATCAAAACAAGTATTTCAGAGCATAAAAATATAGTCATGCATTTTTTCCACCATGAATGATCAATCTATGCTTGGAAACTTCGAATCAAAGGCTCAGATGGAAAATTGACTTGCCATAATTTAAAAAGAAACATTTATGAATTCTTTAACACAAGAGAAACATACCCTTGATAAAACCAAGATGCTCCACCATCCAGGGATATCACTAGGTCCTTGACACTACATCCACATTGCGACACAGACAGAGACAAACTCCCATTATAATTCTTAATTTGCATGGTAATACCAACTTCCATTCCTTGAACCTTAGACAGAGAAAGCACTTATGAGTTACTAGTAAAGAACAAAAGTACTGTACAAGATATAGCAGAAAATTACCTAAAACAGCTTGTTTCACCCTATGATATTCACATGATACGTAAATGGTACAACATCACATTTCATAAGTCACAGCTAGAGGCATCATTTGCCAATGGGATCTACAGCCCCATCAAGTTGAGGAAAATGTGATAGATGTCTAAATCTGGAGGGCGATCCTTGCAGGAAAGAGTGGACTGGTTTCATAGACAGGGAAGCCACATGAAGATATTGTCCCCCATGAAATTGCAATTAACTATGCAAAATTTTCACTCCTGATCCTTAATACATATAAATATGAGATTGCTTCAAGAATTAATCAATAATTCAGTATTACCACGGACCTAATACCTAGCTAAATTTAAAGATTATCAAACTAGCTAATATAAGGTACCATACCAACACAAATGCCCACCTAAAGATTTAAATAAAACAAAATGCTTATCAAACTCTTGCACAATTCATCGAACTACTGTCACAGTTGAAAAGAGAAAATTCATCATGAGCAAATTTTCCTACAAAAGCAACAAAACTAGTAGCATTTGCAGCAAATGCACTAAAACTTTAATTCTCTACCATGATACTAAACCAAATCTAGCCCAATCCACATCGAATTGAATCCTTTCGTAGGCAACAATCAACACAAAATTGACCAAGGGATAATTAGGCAATATAAGTTAGTACTACCAGGATAGAAGCGGTGCCCCTGTCGGAGATCTCGATGGGGAAGAGCCAAGAATCGTAGTAGTAGCTCCAAGCCATACTAAGATTGGCGCTGACGCCGGAGGCGACGACGACGAGGGCCTCGTCCCCGGGGTGGATGACGGAGTCGTCGCCGACGTCGAGGTGGAAGAGCGTGATGTTGGTGGCTGCGACGCGGATGGCGCCCAGGAAGGGCACCCGCACGGCCTTCTCCACGCCGGGGAGACGCAGCGGGGTCAGCGACCGCACCGCCTCCCCGATCAGCACGTCCTTGGCGAAGTCCAGGCCCTTCTCGGCCACCACCGCGGAGGCGTGCGCCTCGCCCCCGGCGCCCGCGGCTGCGCCGGCGGAGCAGAGGAGGGCAAGGAGGAGGAAGGGGAGGAGATGGAGGTTGGCCATGGCGGCGGGTGGAGGAGTGGAGAGGCGGGCGGTGGAAGGAAGGAGAAGGCTGGTGGTACTCTGTTGAGTCGACACGACGGCTGCTAATTTTCCGCAAGTATTTGGATTTGTTTTTTGTAAAAATTTGCTAAGTGTATTGCTATACGATTCCTGGTTCACAGCTTTTTTTTTCAAAAATTTATCAATAGAGTAGTTTGCTTCTTTTATTGTAACTGGTTCAGCGTATAATAATATAGTACGGGAAATACTACAGAATGATATTCCGTTTGGATAAGATGATACTTCGAGGTATCGCCTGATGCTTGCTGGTAGGTATCGATTGATACCAGTTATATTAAACGATACCTCCGAGGTATCATCCCATTCGAACGGGATACGTTGTGTAACATTCCTCTTTATTAATCCAATAGGCAAGGGCTAATATTTTGTGTATAAAATTAAAGAATGGATCCAACCATCTAATCATTGCAACGCAGGTTGAACCAGCGACGAATATGCATGGGAGCGAAGGGGCTCGAGCTTCAGTATCGTCGCTGAGACTATGGAAGCCTCCACTAAGTACCATCTAATTTTTTTTTGTCATATAGCAAAAGGGATTAAAATTTTATCTAGTTTGTTCAGCCCTACCTACGATCGAACTGGTGGTTGTGTGCATAATTTGTTATATGGTTTTATCTTTTATTTATTAATTGATGGGTACTACATTAGAGTAAATTTCATCTCATAATTTAGATGGAACCAGTAGTGCATTTACATATTGAATACATAATGTTACATCACCATCGTGGTATGGCAATTATCTTCGTTGTCGGCATATTTGGGTGAAACTTGCACGTTATTCCTTTTCAAGCATGACAGAGGTGATACTTCTAAAGCTAAACAATCTTTGTTTGCATGAGAATGACAAAGTGCTTGAGTGATTGACCAAGACACTTTTGTCACGGAACTTACAAGTTACACATGCATGATGAAAGTGAAAGTACCCACTGATAGCTCACATTTATGTTTCCACGAGTTCAAGCTAAAGGCTCCTTTAAGAAGATAAAAATTTGGACGATCACGAGTATAAATTAATCTAGAAACATGCATAGCTAAAATACATCATATAATACAAGCAAAAATTATCACATCAAAGGGTCATATCTTCAAAATTATGTATCCAATTTTGCTAAAAATGGAATTATATCGCCAACTTATGAATCATCACAAAAAAACTAGTCATATATATAGGTTTTTTACTTGCTTATTGTTTTTATGACAAATAAATAATCCAGTGATATGCATCTTAAACAACTCATTTTATATTTGGTTATAGTTTATTGGAATTCCCTGCATATACCAGATGACAATATATGGCATGGCTACATGTGGTTAGGTAGAGACAAGTCTAGACTGGCTTGAGTTAACCATAAAAATCGTGCTCAGGTTGTACCGATGAATTCCTTCTCATCCTGCTGAAAGTTGAGAACCTCCTTACGGAGAAGAGCTACATGGGTTAACGGGAAGAAAGTAAGGATGTACCATTCATAATATAGTTTTCTCACCGTAAGGATGTTGCTTCACCCCTTCCGTAAGAGAAAAAGGAAATAACTTCCATAGTAAGGTTTTTTGTGCCATGCTCGCAATTGTCAGAAATGAATACAATTGCTCAAACTCTTACAGATGATCATAGATATTTTCGCTTTCGCGTCCCAAGAAGGATTGTCCCTAAACCATGGCTATAAAGGCATGACTGAGTTCATAGCCAGATGTATGAATTGGTTTTGAAAAAGGGCTGTCTCACATAACTCGGCCCTTGGAGCAGAAAGGTTTTGTATAGAAGGTTGCTCCATGATAGGTAACAAGACAAAGAAAGAAATAAAAGGAAAGAAAAGACTAGATACGAAGATGAACCAAGTTCGAAGATGATACAGCAATCGTTCCCCGACAATGGAACCAAAATGCTTGTTGGTATTGTTATGATCACAGATAAATCCGTAAGCGCATGGATACCACTGTAGCACTTCACCTCAGATTATTCCAAGGGTATCGAATCACAGGGAAAGTGTGTGTACAATCTAAGAACAGGATTCAACCAAGGACAAAATCTAAATGGTAGGCTTAGTATAGAGAGGATTCCTATGGGTTAATTATTTTAATTAAGTTAAGGTATAACTCTATCAGTTGCTTCGGGCACCGGCCCTCTCCTAGTCTGCCAAGGTGAGTCTGGCCTTGAGCTCTATGATGTATCCGAACGTGGAGGGATGCAAAGGACGGACATGGCTGTTGTCGACCCCCGATTTTGGAAATCGGTGATCTAATGTGTTTATCCGTACCAATCCCTGGATCAGTAGTTGGTACACACATACATAGCTGGATCACAACATATCACGGATGAATTCAGGCTAAAAGAGTTAAGTGCTTACATTAGGGCCAGGCAGGCCAACAACCATCAGAGAACAACAGCGGAAGACAAAACAATACAAGGGCCCGGTTGACATGCCACAGGCAGTCGACTAGGGAACGAGACCTAGAACGGGACCGCACTCCGATCATCTTGTTAAGTACGCAAGCGTACTAACAAGGGCTTCTCTTCAAGCACTCTGTTAAAAGATATATATAGACCAACAATGAGTACAAAAGTACTCAACAAGCCACCACACAAGAATGCATACGATAGAGGGTGTTTCAAGGAATGGCTTCCGGTTCTTTTACGTAAAGCAAATTTTGTAAATCCTTTCACAATCCTAAGACCTAGCATAGACTGATCAAATTTTAATACCATAGTTCATTAATCAACGACGGTTCTGTCCACCATCCATTGTCATCCCAAGGATAGCTTCCCGTCATTGGGCCGTCATGGTTTTCTGAGGACGTCCACCTTCCCTCCTCTCAGGAAGTGGCTCCATCAGCATAAAAATCATCATGCATCATCCCATCCCACACAAGTTAAGAATTTAGAGTCTAGCCAAGTGTAATACATGTCCCGGTGCTCAATAACCGCGAGCACGGCTATTCGAATAGATTTGGTTTATTCATACTGCAGTGGATGTACACTTTACCCGTACTCCGCGACTGCCCAACACATGAGACGCGTCACGGTAAAGCCTTTCGATAACCTTGCATTGGCAGTACCCGCTCTATGAACTTAAGTCCTCATGCACTCTAGGCGCGACAAGTTTCTAGGAGCGAGAGGAGTTCTGGCACTCCCGGGAAGGGAAGTCTCACACACAGTTAGGTTTATAGTTTAAATTTAGGTTCTCACTCTCACACACATTAAGTTTATAGTTACAAATTATCTCTCCGCATGGTTTTGTAAGGAGCTACCCTAGTAGGTTACCGTTTAAACTAAAATTATGTGAGATAAAGATTAATTATTATTTATCTAATATTCATGTTTGTCTCATGCTCTTTGTTTAGTATATACAAATGGTAGGTTAGCTTAAATAAGATATACTGTATGTGTGTGAGTTCGGGAATATACGAGGGTTTGATTATTTACTGAACATGAACTATTTTCTACAAGTTATACAATATATATGTGATATAAGTGGGTTCATGAGCTTGTTACTGTTGAGTACATTAAGGGTTGTTTACCAAATTAAACTCACAGTATTCCACATGATATTACCTTGACTAAATTTAAATGTTCTAAATATGACTAATATGACTAAGTTTGTTATTATCCCACCCTAGAGAACTTAGGATTGATTTATATGTAGTCATGTTTTATGTACACAATTATAAGGTTAAATTTTATTTAGATAATTTATAAGCCATGGATTTAATTATATATAGGGTCATTGAAAACAATGACATTTAGTATTTCCTATGCTTGAATTTATTTGAAAAAATACTTCTAATTAGTTTACATGGGTTTTACAGAGATAAAGCATGTTAAAAACAATCATCCTCAGACCCACTCTACTGTACAATATTAATTTTATTTATTAGTATATTTTTAAGTTAACCATTACCTAATCATTTGATATTAATTAGAAATATAAATATATTTCATTAAATATTTAATTATATATCATTGGAAATCTCATGAATTTATATGAATTTAGGTTCAAGTTTTACTCAAATCCGAGTTAAAACGAGTGAGTTATGCTATTTTAAAGATTCATATTTGAATTAATCCTAGAAATTGTGAAAAGGCACTGTTCCTAATTGATTTGTTTTTAACCCGAAACCGTATCCACAACTAATGGTGCCTGACAAATGGGATCGGCGCCATTTGACTATGGTCAAACCGGCCCTTTTAATCACCGGTGGGTCCTACATGTCATCGGCACATATTGCATAATAAATTTTTAATAGATTCTTAAACACCCGGACCCACATGTCATATACTCTAATAAACCGGATTAGGAGGGGGATTACTGTGCACTAATCTGCGTGGGTCCCACCCATCACATATCTCTCCCCTTCTCTCTCTTCCCATCGTCTTCTTCCTCCAGCCATCAGCCGAGCCGAGCACGGCGCGGCTAGCGCGGCTGGCCCCGGGTGGGGGTGACTCGGTGGTGGCCAGGGGGGTGCGGAGGAGCTCCGGCGACCCACCGCCGACGACGGCAGCACGCGGAGGGGCGGGGGTGCAGGGCGCCATATGGCGACGCCATGGCGGGCCTCGGCTTCATGGGGCTAGGGCGGTAGGGGTGGTCTCCGACCAAATGGTTTGGCGCACGAGCTTCTACGGTGCATGGAGGTTCCATTTTACTAATGCTATGGCTAGGAGGAGCTCCAGGATGGCATGTCCACGGTGGTCTCCATGAGCGGAGCTGTGCAGCTCGAGCTGGCATGGCTACGACCCTAATTGACAAAATTGATGGGGGACCTAGCATCTATGGAACTAGTAAAGGCCATATGAGTGAGGGTTTACGGAGAGATGGCGGAATGGCGACGCTCGATGTCGCGGTGCGGAGGCAGCGTTGAAGCAGAGAAGACGATGCCGGCACACACACAAGTTGTTCGACGAAATGTCGTGGCGTCGTAGAAACTCCCCAACCCTTTTCCTTGGCAATTTAGGGCTTCTGGACTCCGGAAACTCGAAGCCCATTGATCGGCTCAGGCAGCGGCGGCTTCTACCGGCGGCACGAGCATGCACACATGGTGCTCGACATGGTGTTCTTGCTTTGGTTCAAGGGGGTGTGACATGGTTTTGATTGGGGGGGGCTAAATAGAGGGAGAGGGCGAGAGGGGGCATTAATGGCGCCAGGGCTAGGGCATCATCGAGGCGCAGCGTCGCAACGGCCACGGTGATGCGGTGTTGCCGCGGCGCACGCGCGGGAGGGCGCGGGGCTCGAGACAGGGGTTTTTGCGCACGGGCGCATCTGAGAGGTGCGGTGCATGGGAGGGATGGATGTGGCGCACGGGCACGACGCGGGTCCGGAGCGGCTGCGGCGCGGCTAGGGTTAGGGATGGGCTTGGTGCGGTGCGGGAGGAGCGGCGCACGGCGATGACACGGCGCAGGCGCGGTTGGCCTGGGCGCATGGCTGGGCTGGGAAGAGTTCGGTCTGGGATATACCGAGATCGAACGGTTGGTGGCCCATGAACAGTAGAGACAAAAAATAAAAAAGAAAGAGAAGGGAAGGAATAGGGGGCAAATGAAGGGCTAAACTGCAAATAGCTAAAATTACAATTGGATTTGAAATATAGTCCCACATTTTTGGATTTTGAGAATTCAAATATTTTATTTGAATATTTCTTTATTTATTTCTTTATTTCTCCACCAAATGAGTTTGCATTATATTGGATTATTCAAAAATTAACTTAAATAATTGGGAGGCCTTGACATCTCCTAAAAATTGATTTAAATATCCCAATGAGACCGTTATTAATACAGTGACACATTGGCTCAATTTATTTATATGTTAGTTTATTTTATATAGGGGGTTCAATCTATTTAATTACAATCTCCCAATGCAATTTGGAACTTGGTGCAATATTGATCTGCATATCGAATTAAATACTCCCATAATTCTATTTTATATATAGAGCTTAGTTTATTTGAATGATTATCATTTCATGTGCACTTATATTTCATGAGATACTCCAAAGGGCTAATCATTTCATGTGATACCTATATTTCATAACACCTATCACCGGGTCCAAGTATTTAATATTTGACATGTAATTTATATTACAGATGTTAATAATTATATTGTACTTATTTGGCTTTGCTTTCTCCTGCATAAATATTTATGGGGTTAATAACAAATAATGTATTCTTGTAAATTGTATTTATTATTTAGATGTACATCTTTATTTTGATTTGTCGTTGTGACAATTTATATTTTTGGCAAACAATAGCAACCATAATATCCAGCATGATGCAAAAGTTTTAAAAAGTTCGAAATTTTAGTGATTTTTATTGTCGGGAATTTTCAGGGTGTTACAGCTGTCACCACCTACCGCCTACCTCACTTTCCGTAGAGCACACAACAAATAAAGGTAATCTCTAACCTAGACACCACGTCGATGTTATCAATTACTACTCTAGCCTCGGCCGAAAACTTCCTTTTTTATCCAGAGTCTTAGTACTAGAGTACTCAGTATAAATACTAAGTGACGAACCCGCAATGATGAGAAGCTATCTTACTTAAATAAGAAAAATAAATACCATAAGAAAATCTCGAATACTTACTTTATTAAAGAAAGAATCCATCGAGGTACAAGATCGGAGAGAATGCCGACACTCCAGCATTCCTCCGGGATTCCGATGGAGAGTGCCAACAACACCGGCACACCTCTGGAACCCCCCGGAGAAAACTCCAAACTATGGGGCACTCCTTTCAGAGCTTACTATATTCTAACTCTACTAGAGAGTAGCCTAAATATCAAAGTGAGTAGTACTCCACTTGATTTGTGTGTTTTGAGAGTGAAGTGAGCTCCTCCTTATATAGTGTTGTAATGATGGTTTGGAGGTCGGTTAAGCCCGGGAACAACGCATAACCATTATTAGGGAGTCATCAGGAGCTAGCCTACACGTGGAAGTAGACGGTGATAGAAGCTGAAGTAGGTCTGGGTGACCTCCTAGTTCGGCTGAACTTCTGACCCACCTCCCGGTCACTCCTTCGGATGGGAGGCTGCCTTGGAGGGATTCCAAAATGTTGTACTTTGGTTGGGCTCAATTTTAGGTGGTTTTGATTGACATGTGGGGCGTCCAATCCGTGTAATCGTGTCTCGATTGTCTGGAGGTGTATTTTGTCGCATGGCAGGTGGTTTTCGTCCGTAATTCACTTGCATACAAATATTCATCAAGACTTGTAGAAATGGTTAGTAATAACCACTATCTCTAAGTTTGGTATTCCATTTTATATTCTTTAATTTGCTTTTATGCAGGATTTGATGGTCAGATTTGATAATTAAGGACCGTCAACACCCCCCCACACCACCACCACCACTAAAATATGAAAAATACATTCTAGCGTATTTAAACCATTATAAAAGGCAAATTAGAATAGCTAGGAAACAAAACATGGAAAAATTTGTGAGCCGCAGATAGAAAAATTTACATGGATCAAATACAGTAGTCTAGGCATATATATATATATATATATTTATATTTATTTATTTATATCAATTCTGTGTTCATCATTTGGAGTAACTATGCAGCTCCATATATGTGTAAAAAATGATACCAACTATGATCATAGATTGGAGAGTGGAAATAAATTTATTTTACTACCATGTATGATGGATAATTTTCTTAAAGTCCCGTTGCAATGCACGGGTATTTAGCTAGTACTATTATATAATATTATTATATATGTAAGGGAAACTCTAACTGGCTAAACCCTATTAGTGTCCCGCTCGTGCGGCTATAAACATGCTACAAACAAGTAGTAAATGCATTCTTTGACCTAGCAAATTTTTAGTTATAAATAGCAATATGTTGGTGATGCACTAGGCCGGTGAGTAGATCTATGTAAAAACATTGGTTATGAAAATTATATTTTATACAAGTTGGTGCTCATGTAGTAACGACTTATCACTACTACAAAAACAGTTTTTGCTAGCGGTCAAAATAGGTTTTTTTCTAGCGGCCAGCTGTACCGCCAGCAACGAAAGACCAGTGAAAATAATGCACTTTAGCTGGTGGTCAGCCAACCGCTAGCGAAAAAGCACCAGGCTAAGACATCCGCCAGTGAAAATCTATTTATATGAGATTTTTTTTGACTAGTCTCATTTGGATGTGAAAATGAAAATGATAACAGGTATGTATTAAACTTCACATATTCTAACTTGGTCTCTCTTGTGGATCCAAAATATAGTGTGAGCTTCCTCATTGATCTTAATTGACTATGTGCATATATGCTCTTTCATATTCATATGTATGCACATATTGAGGGGAGCTTATTCTATATTTTGTTTATTATAAGATCTCCACTTTGATTTGAAATCACCTTTCATCTCATCTCTTTATATTGTTTATACCGGGATATTATCCATCACCAAAGAGAGAAAAGATTGAAAGATCTTGGATTAAACAATTTGTGTAATTGTTGCTTTGGTGATAGATGATAAACCGATGTTTATGGGATTAACCTCTCTTTCACATAAGTGGTTAACTAGGTTATTTCCCGATGATGAGATGTGATAGAAATGCATGGAGATCAAACGATATTCTCCTTTACATTGAGAACATGGAGATCATGAAGGTATGTGTCTATGTTGGTCTACATAGTTACTACATATGTCTTCTCTATGTGTATAGGATAAACCCTCATTGGTTATTCTCTAATTATGCATACACTTATCTCTCTTGTATATTCCTCTGTATGCATATATTTAGGGGGAGTAAATCCTATACACTTGTTGTGCATATTCTAGATCCATATTGGTTCACCTATTATTTATATTGGATCTTTGCATTTGAGCTTGCATGCGAGTATATGACACTTGTAGTGTTAATGAATACTCAACAAACGTATCCATATCTTTCATATGCAACCGGATGATCACCAAGTGGAGGATGACAACCGATTTGTTGGGACTAATGTTTTCCTTTGAGCTGTGCAAAGGAATATGTCTCATTATGATGAGGCAAATGGATAACACCATGGTTTATGGTCACCAAGCCAAGGGCATCACCATGTTGACAAGAATGAAGTCAAGCTTGTGATGAGAAGAAAATCTTGACAAAGGATAGTCAAGACTCAAGACCTCAGCATAAACATTGTTCAACCGAATGGTCACAAGTGTTGATCTTGGCTTAAACATTGACCCCAAGTTGGATGGCACAAGGAAAAGGTATAATGGAGCTAAGAATGTTTTCTTAGTCTTTTCCCGGTCTTGGTGTTTGGTGTAGACCGGATTTACTAGATAGGCGCCGTACTATCAAGAGGGGTCTATGAAGCGAGCATGTGGATGATCTTGTGCCATATTAGTTCATATGCATGTAGGTGCATGGCAAGTGTGGTGAGTTTTCTCAAGTCCCAAACAAAGAGAGAAGTGGGGAAATCATATAGGTTTGGGTAGCCTCATGTGGTTTTGTCTGGAGTATCCCTTGAAGTGTGAGCCCTTTCTCCCTGAATTAAGTTGTGTTTTTTGGATGCATTGTTCATGAGTTGGATAGCCCTTCGAATAAGCTTTCCATAGAGTCCAAGAACATCGAATTCCGGCACCCAAGTCATGAGATATTGTCGTTTCACTGCCTGTGGGCTGTGCTGAAAAATGGCCGGCGGTCAAACCGACCTTGGGTGTCCGGTCAGACCGCTCGAAGGCTCCGAAAACCCCCAACGGCTAGTTTTTCGACCATTGGACCGAGGGCCGGTCTGACCGGGTTTAGTAGGGCGGTCAGACCGGTAGACACGTCCTAAAAGGTGTTTTAGCCTCCAATGTCTAATTTTGGTGGTTGGGGGTATATATACCCACTCCCCAGCAGCAAATGTAAGGTTTTGGCACTCCATTGCATTATCTTGAACCCTTGCAAGAGCTCTCACACCCTTGTGCACTTAGTTTATCTAGTGAGGTGTTGGAGAGTTAAGCCAATCTAAGTGCATTGCTTCATTGTTAGGGCTAGTGTGGCACTTGATCATCCTCGGCAAGCATCCTAGATTTGTTACTCTTGGAGGTTGCCACCTCCTAGACGGCTTGGAGGAGTTGTCCGGTGACCTCTCCAAGAAGGTTGTGGAGGAGGCTGGTGTTGATTTTTAGTGGCTCGGTGTTCGCCATCTCCGGAGTGGAGGAAGAACAACCATAGTGATAGAGACCTTAGGGACCACTTCGTGGGCCGACTCCCAACTTGCCCACCCCTTGACGAAGGAGGCTTGCGGTGGCCTCGTGGTTTTAGCGGTGAAGTTGGACTCGCCTCAATGGTGACGTAGGAAGTTGGCAAACTTCCGAACATCGGGTGGAAAAATCCTTTGTCACTTGTCTCCTTTATTTTGTGCAAATTTACTTTGAGTAAGTTTACATGCTAGAGTATATTTGTGCTATTATCACCCTAGACTTGCAAACCTCAACATAGGCTAGCTTCCTTTTGCACTTAGTTGAGACTATTTGATTTAGGTTTTGAATTGTGCAAAACCATTTTGATTTACGCTTCCGCATACAATACTCGGTTTTAGCCAAAAGTTTTAAAACCGCCTATTCACCCTCCTCTAGTCGGCCTCCTTGATCCTACATCCCTTCCCTGGGGTGCTCCCGACGCCTGGCGGCAGCCGATCCGTCCTCTGGAGGCCCGCCGACGCTAGATCCGCCCTCCTCTTTGCCGCTGTTGCCGGTGGGGAGGGAGGAGGAGGCGCCAGATCCGCTCCCCGCCGCCCCCTCCCCCACGCCGCTGATGCCGAGAGCTGACGTAGCCAACACCGAGAGCCACCGCCGCCACCCCCTTCCCTGTGCCGCTCCCATGGTCTGTCAGCGGCGGATCCACCCTCTGGAGGCCCGCCGCCACCTGATCTACCCTCCTCTTTACCACCGTGCGCCGCCGGTGGGGAGGGAGGAGGAGGCGCCGATAGCGATACTGGGCGGCGGTGGAGGCGAGAGCAGCCGGTGGCGGTGGGGGGTGGCGATGGCAGTCGACGGCGATGGAGAAGGGAGGGAGAAGGATAGACGCGAGGGAGAGAAGGGAGAGAGATGGAGAGACCGAGGGCGAGAAGGGAGAGAGGCAGAGAGGAAACGCGGTGTTTGGTGGGTGGTGGGGGCGTGCGGTAGATTTTATTCACCACAAAAAAATTTTACAGTGGTCTTCTTTACCTACCACCAGCGAAAACGTGATTTTCGCTAGCGGACACTTAAGAGGTCTGCCTCAAAAAATAGAGTTTTCTTAATGGCGGACCTCTTAGTGTGGCCACCAGCAAAAATCGGTTTTCGCTGGCGGTCCGTAGCCCGCACCCCTCGTTACATTTTTGCTGATGGTTTTCGCGTACGGCCGCCAGCGAAAATTATAGGATAACGCTATGAAAAAAATTGTTTTTGTAGTAGTGTATATATAGTGTGTGTATGTGATGTGCCACATGGTGTAGCTTTGATTATAGTGATGTGTTAGTGAGAGATAACTATTGTTTTGAGATAGGGAATGACGTTGATAATGTGGCCATGAACCGAAGGTTAACACCGAATTCTTAATAAATAAAAAAATGGACCATATTAAGAAAGGAATTCACCTTTTCCTATATATAGGAGCAAATGGTTGTATTCCTTATTTGGATGGGATCGATGTAATCTATAACGGGGATAACCTTTCCATAGATGTAGGGGTATGGTATAAACGGTCTTGCTATTCTGCATAAGGAAGAACAGGTTATCCCTATATATCCTAAGAGCTGACTTGGGGGAACAATATTGTCCGCTCACTTCCTTCAATCAAAGCAAGGGGGTTGTCTTTCCAGGAACTAGCAAACCAAACAAGCAGGCTAGCAAAACTAGGATAAAGTTTGATCCACCACTTATATTGGAAGGGCAAGAACTAATGCTTATGCATATTCTTCCACAACATATAGATGGTTAACTACTCCAACTCGATGGCTGAGAGAAAAGTGAAATCCTAGCTTTCCCTAGAATCAGCTCTTTACTATCCTACCCGAGGGTGGGAACATTTCACCCTAGATTTAGAAGCTTTCCCAAACAAACCTTTTGACCAGGAAAAGGCATTTTGATTTAAAAAAGTTGTGAGCGAATATCTAGTGTTTCCCAATGTTACAGTGGTACGCAATATATTTTTTGACTTAAAAAAATGGAAGCGTGTTGGAGGTTGAACACAGGACCTCAAGATTGAAACCACACACCCCTTACTACTGCACTATCCAGGGCACCTCTGCTACGCAATATATTACACCGACACCACCCTATTTGTTCTTGTTGGCTCTCTAGCTGAATCCAAATTGAATATTGTAGGTTTCATTGTATTTCTTTAATGGAACCAAGTTTTTTGTGATACCATTACTATAACAGAAGAGAAAGATAGTCACATTAACAATTTATAGCACCTATCTAAAGAAGTCAAGTACGGTGATCATCCTCCTTGAAGTAATATCAAACTACCAAGAAGCTAAACCATTCTTTTTCACACCTTACCTCTGTGCAGATAGCAGAGAAAGAGAATTAGTAAACAGTAACAAAATATAACTGTGCAGATGGGAAAAAAATGTTGCACTTACTTATGATTTGTTCACTACTATTTCACAGTACCTAGGTTTGAATTTTTCAGGCAGACAATCAAATTTCTGCTTATAAAAATAACTAAAGGTCCCATTGCTCTAGCCTCGTCTCTGAAATTATAAGAGGCAAATCATATTAGAAGAACACGTACAAAAATACCGCTATTTTTACCGGCAAACCACTTTAGGCTCCACATGAAAAAAATCAATATATTTTTGCAGGCAGAGCCCCAGCAAAAACTGCATCACCTTTAAAATCTAGTCCCACTCTCCCTAAATCCCTCCACCTCCCTAATTTCCTCCACCTCCGCCTCAACTCTCTCCCTCACCTACACACTCCCCTCTAGATCTGTCGGAAGGGAGGAAGCCATCAATGGAGGGGGCAACAACGGTGGAGGGTGCTCAGAGATGGCGGAGGGGGCTCCGGAAGGCAGCGACGGTGGCTCAGCGACGACAATCGCGCTCGGGAAGGTGACAATGGCTCAGGAAGGCAACAGTGACGGCGAGGAGAGTGGATCCACCACCGCCGAGCTGCGTGAGCACCGAGCCCGGGTCCGCCACCGTGTGGCCTCGTCGTCACGGCCATCCTCCTTCTCGTCACGGTCATCTTCCTCTCTTCCTTGTGCATCAGCGGCGGGAGCAGTGGATCCACCGCCAGCCCTCGGGAGAGTGGATTCGCTGGGCCTCAGGTGGATCTCGTTGGGGCTGGCCTCCGCCCTCCCTTGCCGACGACGACACCTCCCGAAGACAAACGTTGTTATGCCACCGATGACTCTTTTTTTTTGTGAATTTGTGATGTGTGGAATGCTTGAGTTTTTTGTGAATTTTGGAATGGTGGAATTGCATTTGTGAATTTTGGGATGGTGGAATTGCATTGTGAATTCCATGAAATTTGAGGATGTTTGGTATCTGCCCTGTGAATTTTGAACGGTGAATTCGTTGTAGTTGATTTGGGAATTTGGGATTGTGACCGGTGAATTTGTTGTGTTGATTTGGGGATTTTTGCAAATGGTATTTTTTTTGTATTTCACTTTTTTTGCACCAAAAATCTTTTCCCTTTGGCTGGCTTAATTGAGCCGCTAAGGAAGATCCTTTTTCACATACTGCTGTGGTAAGCATGGCAGCCTGTGAAAGTAGATGTCACAGGCAGTCGGTTGTCCGCTAGTGAATATGCTTTTATTTTCACCGACCATCAGTCGCAAGCTGCTAATGCCACCGCTAGAGAAAAACTTTTTTTGACCATCAACGAAAACCTTTTCCATAGTAGTGGTTATATATGCAATAAGTAGCATTACATTTTCTCTATCTATCTAACAACAAAGCTCATATAATCTCATGCTACACATCCTCAATCAGTCAAATCGTAAAATTGCAGCTTCAAGCAGGTAATATTTTTGAGCAATTTATTTTGCCAGCATGCACATATGACAATTTCACACACAACCATCACAGCAAAAATAAAATGAAATTAAACTCAATAGTATACGACTTACATTTCTTATCTTCTTCCTTAATGATGTTGTTTTGTTGCATGCGAATACCCACGATCTTCGCTCACTCCACCCTAGATGACTCTACATTGTTTCATATAAGAGAAACACCTTGGTAAAATAGTTTATTTTGCTCCTGTTACCCACATAATCGAGAAAAAGATACACCTATACAATTTTGCAGCCACTAAGAAATTACTTGTGTGCAGAGATGATTATGGATGTCGGACTAAACACTTAAGGAACAAATTGTAGGAAACAGCTTTCAAAACTTGTTTTTATACCGGAGTGAGTAATTTACCTTTGAGTAACAAAGAGCAAAAACAAAAGCTAATTAAGACAAGTAGAAAAGAAAAAAAGAATATATCATCCATCACATAGATCTTGTGCAATATATATCTTTTTACGCTACCGCCATAACCGACGTGTAGACTTCCTCCATGACCGCCTTGAACCTGTTGATGTCCAAGGTGATGTTCTGGCCATTGAGAAATGTCGACCAGAGGTGGTTGAAACCCTTGCGATGTATGGACACGGGGTCGGTGAACACGGGGTGATCCATGGGGTACCTCTCCCTGAGCGTCGTCTCGTTCGCCGTCACCTCGTACTCGACGTACCGGAGCCCCATCGCCGGCACCGGCTCGCCGTAGTCGTACCAGCACGGCCACTTCATCCCTCCCCACGGGATGATCTGCACCACGGTGCCGTTCCGCGGGAGGAACACCATGTTGGTGAGCCCGGCGCCGTGCACGCCCACCATCACGTCGCACGAGTTCACCGTCTCCGCGAACCTCGCCACGTCGCCGGCGTCCTCCGGCCCCGCCGCCACCACCTCGAACCCGACCTCCGTCACCGCCGCCACCACCTCCGCCTCGTTCGTCAGCGCCCTCGACTTGCGCCTCAGCACCATCACCACCCGTGGTCGCCGCGGCGAATATTGTACGGCGTGTCGCGGCAGCGAGTAGGCGGAGCGGAGGAAGTCGAGGAAGCCGACCATGGTGTAGCCGTTGTGTCCCGTGAGCGGCGTGTCGATGCCGAGCACCCTGTGGCTCTCGACGCCGACGCGGGCCGACGGGAAGCATCGCACCGCGGCGTCGGCGTCGAGGTCGACGACCGGGTACATGGAGAGCGCGGCGAGGACGTGCTGGTACTTGGCCGTCCACCGGCGGTCGTAGTTGGCGGCGAGGAGCTGGACGTGGGCGCCGTACTCACGCGCCGTGATGTAGAGCGGGAGGAGGATGTCGTTCATGGTGTGGAAGAAGTTGACGCTGTACCCGCCCGTGGAGAACACCACCGCCGGCATGTCCCGCGCCACCGTGCACCGCAGCGGGATGATGCCGCCGTCGTCGTCCGTGGAGGCGGCGCCCGGTGGCGCGGTGGAACGGATGGTGATCTGCCGGACCCTCTCCATCGTCGCCTGCTCCCACTTGCGCGGGTACGGCCGGATCACCACCGTGGCGTTCTCCGGCCGGTAGTCCAACGACGCGACGACGTAGACGACGCCGCTCCGGCCGTGGATGCGGATGTCGCCTTCCATGGCGCAGGTGTCCATGTGAGCGCTGCTGAAGTTGCAGCTTAAATGACTAGTCTTTGCTGCTGCTGCTACATCTGCATGCATGCACGACAAATTCAGATCGATCGATCGATCAGCTAATAGCTAATAAGATCGTACGTGATACTGTTTGTTAATTATCTGCAAAATGCATACCTGAATTTATCAAACGGCTGTCTTTCGACCCGCTCATGGCAAGGATTTGCTGGTTTGGTTGGTTGGAATCTGCAAAACATATTAAAATATAAATGATCGGTATCATCGATTGGGTTTCAGAACTAATTCGATGGTATATAGAAATTAAACTTCAGTGTCAACATGAAAGCACCCAGTTAAATATTATCATCGCAAGTGAAACCAGCTTTTTCCGTTTTTTAACTGATGATATACCGTTAAGTTATGGACACACATTTGACCATTTTTATCAATTTAAAATTTTTTGTGCTAAATACATAAGATATAAATCATATTTTTAGTATTTTTAGTAATAAAATAAGTCACTACAAAAATAAATCATAATTATGTATTTTAAGATAATATGAACAATTAAATGTGTAAAAGTTATTGATTAGATTTCATAAATTAATTCTCATATATCTGATGATCTGATCACCATACGAGTACAGTAACAGTGCACTTCATTTGTTTATAATCAAAGGAATGAAAATGAAGATTTTTTTTACTGCATCGATTCGTTGACTCCTTGATTACAATTGAAATTTTTGTGTGCACACCACGTGCGATCAGCCTTGGAAGAATTAAATTACGCTTGATTCTGCAGAAAGATTATTAGTTACCTTTATTCGCATCGACGTGGCCGGTCAACTCGTCACGCGTCCCTACGACGGAATCTGAATTTAATGAAGTACACATGGTTAATACTAGGTACCAATCGAGGCAGAGTTATAATCGAAGCTACCATAAGATAATTAATCAACTATAAATATATTAATTTTTCCTTGCAGATCTCAATACTCCATACCTTCTAGCTTTGCTACGTCAAGTGTTTGTTGCTGCTGCCATCTTGCTGTGTCTAGACCTGGAATAATGATGAGCTCAGACTTTTATGAGAATTGTTTACATCCCTTAAGAGCTTAATTAACTTCGAGCTGAGTAATTAGCAGACCAATATAATGTACGTACACGCGATTATTTATCTTGCAATGTACATATGCGCTATGCTCACCTAAAGATGAAACCTTCTGAACCATTTCATCTGCAACTTTGGTAAAACTGGTGTCTCCAACTGCATAACACCGAAGGTGCAATATTTGTTAGTAAGTACAGTACGAACTAGACCCTCTCATCTCCGTCCGTTTATTAGTGAACCTGAATGTGGTGAACAATCTTGCAACACCAATTCAATTTAGTGTAATATGCATGGAGGAACACTAATTAACAGAGGATATCGTTGTCTTTGTAATGGAAGTTATTTCACACGCATCTTAATTAAGAGACCATGCGGTCGATCGTACGTTGTGATGCATGTCTTATCTAAACAGATAATTAAGAACATGCAGTATTCTGAAAAATTAATGTATTATCCCATATAAATACGCAAATTCAAAATTCAGTGGGCATATGAAAAAAAACTAAATTATTGGACTATAAATGATACTACACATGATTACTACATCTTTAATTATTAGTTTTTGTTTTTTAGTTTGTTATTTTACTGGGAATTGTCTTTTATGTGTGTTTTCATATATGGAGATTGAATTTAACTTTTGATACATGTTTTTATGAATGAAATGTGGCCACTTGGATGGTATACAAGAAATGAGCACATATATTTTTAATGTCCATCTGTTTTAAAATTCAATTCCATTACATAAACTTAAGTGTAAAAAGGGTTTATCCAGTTAAGAGACGACAACATAGGTCTGAAGACGAAAGAATTCACCGAGTGATACACATCTAACACGAAATGGATGGACAATAATGCGAGACGTCAGATGTAAAACACCTGCAACCTTTACAAAGAGAATTCGAGATCGAGTAAACAGCCAAAAGAATAATACAAATTAAAAATACGAAAGTAATTCATTAAAACGCCAAATTAAGAGCCGAGATATATAGTGTGCGGAACAAGACGCAAAAACTGTTTGAAACTATTCAATTTTATTTGCAATGGCGTGACACAATTAACTTACGGCGAGCAACCTGAGGAAGGAAATCGGTCTTGAGGACAATGAGAACGAAGAGAGGCAGCAGTAGAAGCCACACTGCCGCTGCCGCTGATCCGCTCCATCCCTTCTTGATACGCTCGTGCCTCCCCTTCATCGATCTCTCGTTTTGTTTAGCTTAATTAGCTAGCTAGTAGCTTGTAGAAGATCGATCTCCTCTCCAATAATTCACTCAACTAGATACTGTGCACTATAAGTCTCTAACTAAGCTATACTTAGTGAGTGAGGTTGTAAGTTAGAGCTAGCTATACCCAACGATGCATCAATGATACATATAGTTTCAATGCCATCTTCTTTTCAGACGAGTTTCAATGCACAACCTTAGTTTAATCCATCCTTGTCTTTTTATCGGAGTCTATAGGGTTGACCTGCATTGATCAGTAATTAAATCCCATGCACAGGTGCGCTAATCCCATCGACTAGTTTACAGAAAGAGCCAGCTAGCCGGACTAATTTTACACGCCAGGACTCCAGCCTTTTAGACTACACCATGAGCTAAGCTCGCATCACCGACAGGGTACGCACTATTACTAATATATATCAAATTACATTAACGATCGAGTTAATATTTCACAAAATGTCGCCTTTAAATTTAGTCTTGGTAGTAAATATTCTTCTTCCAGTGACTTCAGAATTACATGAGAAAATAACAGTACTACTTAAATATTTTCCCACACTTACACCTAGTATAGGATGATAATGCGAGGCATGTATTTTAGGTTGTGTTTTGAGAAACTTATAAGGATGGAATATCAACCGGTGATACCTGTCATTTTTCAAAAGTAATATTTCTTCACAAATTTTCTTCATCGGTATTGCTTAGATAATTTTTTTCAAACTATTTGTTAGCTTTAAACTATATAATATTTAATCCATCCCAAGAAATTATGTATAGTCTTTTTTATTATCTAGAAAGAATGTCTTTCTAGACTTACTTTGCTAAGAAAACATATCTAGAATATTAACTGTAAATTAAAAAGTAAAGTGTTCTTCTTTTTAATTGAATGTTTATGGATTTTTTAACAAATCCTTATTAACTACTACTATTATTAGTTAATGTGTTTTACTTGTGCTATCAAGCTAAGGGCCTATATGGGGAGCTTCTGGCAGATGCAACTTCTCCGAGAATAAGAAGCTCTCCCAGTTCAATTTTTCGTTCAGATTCTGAGAAGTTGCAGTTGTAGAATCCAAAAGATTAACTAGAACCCAAAAGCTGGAAAACTCAGCTTTTCCAAATTCTCAAAAGTTGGTTACCAACTAGTTGCTTCTCAGAATATTAAACTGCCCAAATAGGCCCTAACCCTTATTCTAATCGATTTACATTGACACAATTGCTAACATACTTACATATGAATTAATAAAGGAGGAGATGTACATAACCCTAGATCTTGCTTTCTTATATGATATGCGGGGCACATCAGCATGCTGGCTCTTGCTCACCCGATACTGCTCAACTGGAGATGCACACACTATTGTCCTTGACACTGACGGAGATTGAGGTGTGATGGAAGTGGGGGCGCTTGATGTCAACCTTGCATCTGTACACCGTCGAGCTAATGCGGCGGCGGCTTCACCGGTAGCTGGGAGACCGGTAGCAACAACGTCGGAACGTTGTGGTGAAGCTCGTTGTGTTCCTTATTGGCGTGGTGGTTTAGCCCGCCATCCACCTCTCGTAGGACCGGTGTAGCCACGGCGGCCCTATCCTAGTCGAAGAAGATGGGGGCTAAGGTGGAGCGCCTGATGACGATGAGCATGAAGATGGCGAGGTTGGTGGCGGCACGCGAGCTCCGCGACACCATCCTAACCAGTCCACCTAACCTCCACCTAGCCTCTGGCCACCTCTTCCTCCTTGACTCCTTTGATTCTTTGATTGTGCCATGTCCAGTGAGATCGATCCCCTTCTCAGCTTCTTTTTTTCTTCAACAGGGAAGGCCCCATGGGCTATTTTGTCATTTTTTATGGGGAAAGGAAGATGTATTACTCAGCTATAGAGTCAGCACCGATGAGGTGTGAGACAAAATTACAAGAATCAGCTGGCCAGAAGGCCATTAAGGACTCACGTCGGTCTCTATTAGCTAAAGCATGACTAACATCATTTTGATCACGATGGATTTTCGAAACTGCAATCTCCCCATTTTCATCCATGAGACCTCTAACCTCCCTGACTAAAAAAGCAAGCTCTGACAAAACTTCCTCGTTGGAATGGAGCAGTTGCATCACCTCCAGACAATCTGACTATGCAAGACCGGCAAACAATCACCTAAAGCAGAGAATCCCAGTTAAAGTATGATGTTCTAGCCAAACCCTTTGACAATAACAAAAATGTCCAAATTTCTCCGTGGGAAACTATCGGCAGGTAGTATGTGTGCCTGAATGCGCCTTGCTTGGGCAAATTCGTGTTCGATGGAAGGTTCCTTGCTTGGGCAAATGCATTACACAATTTCCTAGTAAAAGCAAGCTCTTCCAGAATTGCAGGTGAATTTCCTAGTTCATGAAACCAAGATCCTGCGTTCGGATGAGGATTTCATACCTTTGACATCAGCTTAATACTCCGTATATATTTTGGTTGAACCAATGAATCGTTAGCCATTATCGGCATGCTTCTATCTAATTACATTTTGGGGACGAAAAACATTGTGAATGATTTCAAGATGAATATGTCTTCATCCTTTTTCATGAGCTAACTATTTTTCCTATTAATGTTCCGACTGATCTAAAATTAACTTCAAAATTAGAATGAAATATTTTCAAACAAATTTACTAAAACTGTCAAATAGTTTGAAAAAATGTACATGATAAAAAACAAACAATAGATGTTCTCATCATTTTTCGTCGATGACGGATCATGCATGCGTGGTCTTCTCATGTCACTGCCGTATATAGTTGTAGATCATGAACTTCCTCTGTAAAGTCTTCTAAAAAAAAACTGCTGGGACTAATTGGCGCAGAAGTCAGAATGGATCAACGAAAATTATGGATCATGCCGTGAAATCGGATCTCACAGATCACAATGGTTGACTACTGAACTGTAGATTAGCTAGTGAGAACTGGAACGCCTGCATAAACTAAGGCAAGAACACTAACAACGATGCCAATATGATGGATGCTCAATATATGTTGCACGCATGTACACGAAATTAACTTTGGAGATAGCGAGCATCTCGGGCAGCCCTGTGTGCAGGTATGCTATACCTTTAAGAAATTGATTATACTAGACACATTTTTATTACTCCAAGAGAAGTGGATATAATTGAACCCATGGCCAGGGATCGTCGATCGGAACTGTGATTCTTTTTTTTAAGGGAAACAAGAGCTTTTATTGATTACTAGGTGGGTGTCCGTGCGTTGCAATAGGGAACATATGCATCATTTTAAACCTACGATCTATGGCATATAGAAATATGCACAAATCAACGAGTGGAATTTCCTTGATCCAAAAAAACAAAATTGTAACGAATCTGATTAATTTGCCAAGTTAATATGTTTAGCTATATATTAAGCAGTAAAATCGGTAGATCTCTAAATTCAACGGGAATATGGACATGTGCACCCACATCAACTCTGGTGCATTAATGATGTAATAAATTGTGGATCAACAACATATAGTTCCATGACGAAAATGAACAACTATAGTCTAATGATCTATTGCCAGATCTCATTCTGTCAACTACTGCCATACATCTCCTTGATCACAAATTTCCTGTTGTATCAATCTCCTGTACAGCCATACAGCCATGAAGCTTAATTTTAGTTTTTAATTGCCATTGTAAAGAAAGTAGAAAACAAAAGACTAAGATTAATCTGGCATTGAAGCTATATAACACCCCAGTATAGCCATCATTTCTCACGGATGCTCCACCAAATTATTAGGTCAAACTGTACCTAGATCAAATACCCATCATATCTAATACTCTCTATTTCAAAACATATGACGCTGTTGACCTTTTCAATAATATTTGACCATTCGTTTTATTCAAAAAGTTTGTATAAATATTTTTTTTATTGTAACTTGTTTTATCATCAAATAAATATAATCTTAACTTATACTTTTACATATTTATACTAAATTTTTGAATAAAACGAATGATCAAACGTTGTACGAAAAATCAATGGTGTTATACATTTTGAAAAGGAGGTAGTATGTTGTGAAAATTCATTGCGAAAAAACAGGGGTGCAAAAGTGACACCATCCTACACAAATGGAATCTGAGGTTCACACCTTGCTTAATTATGGATGGAAGTAAAGGACACATTTGGCATTTAGGCATAGTGATGCATAACTATTAAGCGTGTAGACAACAGTAATACCAGATTTGGTTTAGCAGCTCATGAGTACTTTCGTATGGGAATAAAACCAACAAATTGGCAGAGCCATCACCTCCTTCCTACTAATATAATTATTATGTGGTGCATGGGAGCCGATAAGCTTTTACCTAGTACCAGTCAATCCAGGAAAAGGATGAGCATAAATTAATGAAATAAATTCGAGGTTCGTGAAGGTATTCCATGGTGGTAAGAACTATGATAAATCTTGATAAATGATGGTTCAAATTGTTCATATACATGAATTCTTTGTGGCTTCAAGTGCATGACCAGGATTAATCTGCAAAAGTAGAAGTGATATAAAAAGTTAGGACAATATAATGGATGCAACGCGTAGCAGAACAAAAAATGAGAAGAAAGTCTAAAATTGAATGAATCCTCACCAAAAGCAAAAGAAATTATGTAGTACAGTACTATATAAAGAACAAATGTACTATTGTTTGTAAGTAGCACGGTAGAAAATGTGAAACCCTAGGCCCCTCTCCTAATTAAGCTGACAAAAGTATCGTATAAACCCATATACGCTAACAAAAATATTAGTGAATCACCTCAGCACCAGCTACTAAGATTGGCAGCAAATTAAAAGAACTGTGTAAGTATCAAAAAGCAAAAGTGTATGGTAGTGGGTACTCGGTAGTTTCCCATTCATGTATATTATCAATTACCGTTCTACAAATGGAAACAGAACTGCTTTAAATGCTGAAAAATCAGCACACTATGTATCGAACTTGTGCTCACTGCTGGCATTGTCGATTCACTGCTTGATCACGCTGAAGTAGCACAGGTAGCTCCACAACGACATGCTCGCTACGGACCCAACGTCCCTCCATTAGGAACAAATTTTCTTGTGTTAGTTCATGAGAGCTTATCGAGTTTCTCTTCAGTTCCTAACAGCTTTTGAAGTTTCTGAATTCATCATCTTTAGCTCGATCTCACATCAGATGGAGCAAACTGGGGTCTTCAGGTAGCATCATAGGCTGCTTCCCCTCTGCGCCACCAAGGCAGTGGAACCATGACAAAGTGTTCAGGTCACTTGTTAATCCTGGTGGTGGATGCATGTTGTTCTGGAACAACTGAATTTGGTAAGGGTATTATTTTGATTAGATTTCTGAACTTGATCCCTGCAGTGCATATCTGAAATTTGAAGCTGAAACTTCTTAACTGAGCAGCAGAACATTGTAGGCTCGCAGAACATTGTAGGCTCATCAGATGCTAATTCTTTGCAAAGTTTTCCTGTAGATATTTATACAAGTTGCAAAAGGAAATTATTTTGAGTAATATTATATGTACTACTGAAATAATGAGACCAGAGAACTATATGAAATGTCATTAACACTCCAGATATTATGTAGTGAATCAAGCAACAGGATCGGCCGAAATTAATTGGAAGGTTAACAAATAGTATATACCTTTATGACCAATACACTCTCAACCTTCTCGGGATTGCTCCAATAATTAAAGAATAACATGCACCGTTGTTATACTTGTCCACCAATCCCTTATTTACCTATTATCAGTAAGAATCTACAATGATTTTTAACATCAATGCGATATATGTGTCTAAAGAAGGGGCCCTTTTAAGATCATATGCCACTCAACCACTATTGAGTTTATCACTAAATATAAATAGTTAAGACATATACGCGTACTTATCCAAGGAGAGTAGATAATTTGTGGCACAGCTCAAGTTATTAGAAAGGAAGTATTTACTTGAGACGCTTTCAGACATTGGCCATTTGACATTGCAAAGCACCAAGGTAACTTGATAATTCCTACTAAACAATCGACTGAATCAACATCTGAATATCAGAGAAAGGAAGCAGTAATATTGGCAGCCTGAGCCATATAATATGTTGAGATGTACCTCGACAGCCTGAGCCATACAATATATTGAAAAGCATAGTAGA
Source organism: Oryza punctata (assembly GCA_000573905.2). Classification (NCBI taxonomy): domain Eukaryota; kingdom Viridiplantae; phylum Streptophyta; class Magnoliopsida; order Poales; family Poaceae; genus Oryza; species Oryza punctata. The sequence goes on from CM002493.2 coordinate 12,419,874, forward strand.
GCGGGAATCTTTCTTTGCAATAGACATTGTGTTGTATATTTTTATTCCATGATTATAATAGAAGTTCGCTCAACTTACCCTGAGCCAATAGCAGTCCGGAATATTGACATCATAATCTAGCTTCTTGAATGTCTTCTTCAGGACCTTCGGAAGAACAAAAGGAAATTGGACTGATGTATCTCAATCTTAACAAGTCCTACTCAAGATCAACTTCTACATTGAAACTTAAATAAGGAACTCTCAATTTATTAAGGATGAATTATGAATACACTCAGAGGTCTTTCTTGGAAGGAAGATTACTATAATTTCATTAAGAACAACAATAGTAGTGCAGAATACGCATATTTTTCTCAAGTTTCTAGTTTGCATGATGATGAATATCAGTTATCAATGTTGATAATTCAAAACCACAATGCAGACCTTTTTTGCGGGTCAAAAAGTGCAAGCAGAGCATGTGAATTTGTGTATCTTTCTATTCGATTTCAGATTATGCGAAGGAAGAAATTGTTGAATAGTATAGGAGGAGAGAAATACTGCGTAACTGGATACATTGTATTGAGCCTCAGGGGGCCGGTATATATAGGAGTACATGAGAAGGAGATAAGGAAGGATTACAGATATGGAAGGAGTCCACACAAATCAATCCTATCCTAATATGACTCTAACTACCATATACTCTAACATCCCCCCGCAGTCCAAGCGTGAGCAGCGCGGACACTTGGACTGGAGAAGAATACCAGCAAGAGTGGTCAATACAGATGATAGCCCTTTGTGCCATGTCGATGTAGCCAAAGCGAAGGGTGCGAGCGAGCCATGGTCGATGAAGCCGCGCATAGAGTAGCCGTGGTCGATGTAGCCGAAAACGGGAAGCTGATGTCGAGGTAGCCGAGCCGCAGGGCGCAAGGGGTGCCAAGAAGTAGTCATGGACGCATGGGAGGGCGTCGTGGACCAAGGTGCGCGAGGACGCGCTGAAGACGAAGACGGTGACACGATCGTGGCAGTCGTTGAGGAAGATGATGCTGAAGAGCCGATGATGTCGAACCGTGGAGGACGAGACGTCACGCCAGGCTTGCCAGACCTAGGGACAACTCGGGACGAACGCGCGCAACAGTGGTGCCAATACCGTGCGGGCGAGGTAGGAGACCAACATGAATCATACGCCAATGTCGGAGGAGACTAGCAGAGAAGGTCTCCGAGACGATCGCGGCGCAAGAACGACGTAGAGGGACAATTGTCGGAGCAGCACGCAGTTTCCGGAGAAGAGCGAAGTGTAGTCGAGGAAGATACGGCGGCGATGGCGATGAGGCATGCTGAACGAAGACGAAGGCGAAGTAGCGGGACCAATGGCCGGAACAGCGACGTTGGTAGCCATGTAGAGGTAGCTGGACCACCGACCTAGAGCGGTAACAATGGCAGCCTGGAGATGCAGCAGTAATGCTCGAAGTAGATGAAGAAGACCCTGAGTGGCTGACGATGACCAGTGCGGACGACGGGGGTGTCGATGCACAGACAGTGATGAAAACGACGAAAGCGGTGAAGCTGCGGTCCGAAGGGACGACACAGCTGCAGCTCCATGTCGATGCAGCGGCAAGAGTCCACCGATGATGAAGCTATGCTAAGAAGGGCGTCTCTCAGCATTACAACAACCAGTAGAGGTGGACCACGAGAGGCGACACTGCAGCCCGAGGGGGCGACGCAGCGGCAACCCGAAGCTTGGTGGCGTAGACGCGTACTCGATGACGATCAATTGCAGAAGTCGTTGTAGCCGAGCGCTTGAACAGGTGATCAAGCCGAAGATGCGCGGGGTGGAACGATGAAGTCGAAGCAGAATCGATGCCGATATCGGAGACGCGAAGATGTCGACGAGGCGGTGGGCAACGCAAACCCGATCTATGAACGGGAGAAAAAAAGATACAAGCAGCAACAAGCAAGCAGTACGGTAACATCCTCTGTTCCTAAATTGTCTGGTCCATAGACCAAGTCCAGCAAACTCTTTGCCGCAGCCATACGAGCAGCCAGCCATGACCAAGTCCATCAGACCATCACCTCTCCCAAACACATCCATCCACAAATGTGACACGTGCAGACAGACCATGGGAGAGGAGCAGAGAGATTAACGACCGGCTGTTCCTGGAGATGCGGTGCGGAGGAGCTGGACCAGATCGCGCTAGAGGGCACTGGCGGTTGGATCCCCTGGCGAAGGGCGCACCAGAGACGGAGGGACCCATCCTCCAGCGGCAGCAGAAAGTGGACCCCGGCGGCGGCGACGGCTAGTGAAGCCAGGGCCCTAGGCGGCGGCGGGGGGTGTAAACGCGGGACCGGCGAGGTGGTACGCCAACGAGACGTTGTTGCTGTGCTTGACGCGACGACGCGAAGACTCGATGCTGCCGAGGAGATCGAGATCGATCTCGACGGCGAAGCACGATAAGGAAAACGAAGAAAACGAAAAATGGGTGGCCGCCCCCGGGAGATCGCTACTCCCGGGGGCAGCAGCGACGGAAGCGAGAGAGGGGTTCTAGATCACCCGCTCTGATACCATGTTGAATAGTATAGGAGGAGAGAAATACTGCGTAACTGGATACATTGTATTGAGCCTCAGGGGCCGGTATATATAGGAGTACATGAGAAGGAGATAAGGAAGGATTACAGATATGGAAGGAGTCCACACAAATCAATCCTATCCTAATATGACTCTAACTACCATATACTCTAACAGAAATGGACTAGGAGGCGGGAGGCTTTACTGGCGGCCCGGACAGGATGGAGGAGCGACAAGCCTCACCGGCGACCGTCTGGCAACCTTCTGCGGTGGCAGGGTGACCGACTGCTGCTCAGCATAGGGTTGTGTCGTCGGGGGCGGCTGCGGGGGGTGAGGAGGGAGATCCCGTGTTGGCAGGAGTGTGGTCCCATCGATCTGGCGGCGGTGTGGGGTCGCATCGTCGGGGGCCAGCTGCGGCGATTCAGCGGCGGCTATGGAGCGCGAGGGAGGGGAGGCAGAGTGAGGGAAATGAGGTCCTGCCGATCCGACGACGGCGGCAGCGCGGTGGAAGCCGTCGACGGGGGAGGGGGGAACGCCCGATGACGACGATGACCTGCAGCCGGCGGCGGCGCTGGGGGTGGGGGCGTGGGCGGAGGGGGTGCAGCACGAAGGATCACGAAGCCTCGGTGTACACCCGCGAGAGGAGCCCGACGTCGTTGTCGTTGCCGCCACCACACGTGCCCTCGAGCCCTCGTTCTAGCGCTGTCACTGGCGGGAGCACCAGCCGCGGCGAGGAGGAGATCATCCCCTCCTTGCGCCGTGCCACCACCACCACCTCGGTGCGGAAGCGTAGGAGACCACCTCGGCGGCCGGTGATGGTCAGGGGAGGGATGACGTCGGTGGCGGCGGTTGATGAATGCGGAGGTCGGGGCGGCGATGACGGGGTGGAGGTGCGTCGTCCGATGATGGTGAGGGGAGGGATGACATTGGCGGCGGCGCTTGTCGATGGGAGTTGGGCGAAGGCGCTCGTCAACGGGTGTTGGGCGACGACGGTGTTGATGCAAAAAACACACACTGGCCTGAGAGATTTGCTTTACTCTAGTGTAGGTTCAAAAGTTACTTTTAGGTTCGAAGGGCGTGCCAGTTGATTTGATCCTGCAATCAACAAGAAGAAACATGCAAATATATTAGTAGACGATAGTCAATCGGCCGGTTAGCCGATATCGTATCGTGATGTAACCTAGCCGATGCAACAAAGCATGAATCGGCTGTAAGCTATTTTATCAATGATAAGCTAACCCAAACTTGGTACATCGGCTGAAAAGATCAGTATTACATAATCAATATATCAATAATACTTTAGAAATAAGCAATTGGGATAGATCGGACTGAACCGAGACAATATAAATTGCCCAAGTCTAAAATAACATGAAATGACGATTATATATACTCATATTATAGCCGAAGCTCAAATTTAAGCATGTATCGGCTATAGCTCCAATACAACCTTATACTAGGATATTCTCTTGCAACAAATATATTCAACTAATATCAATTAGATTGATAGTAAGTCCCATATATTTGTATTAGATTAGATCCTGATATAAGGGGCAGATATAGAGCATTAAACAAAGCAAGAAACTATGTAAAACATCTATATTAGATAAGATCAGCTGAAACCCCGATACTATCCTTATTAATAACCATAAAGCAGGCTAGAGATCATAATTCAGAACACGACTTAGTAGATCAAACTTAACTGATGCAGCACTAAGTATGAAAAGAAGCATAATATCTAGACAATCAAGCCGATGGTTATTTTTTCGAGATGGTGGATACATTATATAATTTAAACCAACAAGACAATCTAGCCGTTACCAGCAAAACCCTAGATAGAGCTTGGCCGATGCAGGTAGATTGCATTATCGATCTAAATTATATAATGTGTATGATAACTCGGAGATTCACAAGGTAGAATTAGAGTGTCATAAAGATGTAAGTACTAATTCCGATAATGCAAACTGCCATAACAAGACCTACCTCTTCGTCGAAGATCAAACTGATGCAGCTCGACTCGAAAGCATGAACTTGTCGAAAATAGAAAACAAAGGTTGGCGATGCGCCGAGATTGATTGAACTTGGTTGTTGTTTATTTACAAGACCTCGGGTCTATATTTATACCCGAAAATACAAGCATTGTCCATCACGGACACGACTCATATTAACCTAATACAAATCCAACTAGCGAACAAGTCCCTTAGGTAGACTCTTACTGAGAATATCGATAAGGAAATTACATGTATTCCTAATTAATAGATACAATTGCCAATCTTGGACTCTATCCTTGCCTGGTAGCATCATCGTAAGCTCTCTGTTGAATCCGATACTGTCTTCACATGCGATATCAGCTATATCGGCTATCCCAATCGGACTCGGTTTCCAGCCGATACGGACTCCAGCCGATGCGCACTCTGTTTCCGAGATTTCTGCATATCTTCGAATCTGCTTTGGATTGGATCTTGTTTCCGATTCATGAGCTTGCCAAATTGCATCGTCAACACATGCCCCCCAATTCCGAAGTATTATATAATGCAACGGAATTATCTCTTCATAACCGCAAAAATCTAGGGTTTTCTCTGTGACTGTTACGCACCTACTTTCATAAATACCAACCGCTTTTCCGGAAATTTCACGGCGTTAACTCCGTTTTCACCGCTCTAAACCACCAAACTCCTCCGCAAATCCCCGACGATTGCTTTCCTCCTCTCCAGCGACCGCAACAGCGAATCCACTCCTGGCGACGACCTTCACGCATCAATGGCGGCATCATCGAGCCCATCCAGCACCGCAGCCAAGGAATTTCCTGAGGTAAGTCCCCATCGGCTCAAAATTTACTTTGCATTCTTCGTTTGTTCTTATGCCCTCAATCCCCCCCTTTTCAATCTGTAGCACCTAGTCCACCAGATAGCTGTTCCAAGCTTGAAAGATCCCAGTCACTTCTATCTAGGTCCAATCGGGCGGCGACGATGGGGTGGAGGCGCGTGGTCCAACAATGACGAGGGGAGGGATGTCGTCAGCGGCGGCGCTTGTTGACGGGTGTTGGGCGGTGGCGGTTGATGTAACCAGACGGTGTGGTGGCACCGGTGAGGGCGGCGTAGGCGTGGTGGCGGCGGTGAGAGGGGTGGCGGAGGTGTGGTGGCGGCGGCGGATTTGGGGGTGGCGGTGGCGATACGAGGTTGAGAAAAGGAAGGAGCGAAAGGAATAGTGCTGCCATACAAGATGAGAGGAGGAGCACTGATCGTTAGATGGAATGGGAGGATCCTTCAAGAAATCACAGTCTTTGATTGTTCAGGACTCACCACAACCACTACGTTTTTTTAAGTAGTAGAGATGTAACAGGATTTCAATCTTGCTTCGGATATTGCTTAACACAATATGGTGCATTATCATGTTAAACCGCAGTTTGCCCCGATTGTTTAGCAAGCCGAGCAAGTTCATGTGCTACCCACTTACACTCTCATCTACAGTGCATCAAACGAACTTCCTGCAAGAATGTCATCACCATCTTTGTCGCACGTAGCAAAAAGGTCTATCTTTATTTCTCGAATACGCAGGAGATCTGCATATCATTTCATTAAGAGTGGAAGAAAAATGGTGGAGAAAAAGATCCCCACCAAGGTCTTACAACAAACAAAACCAAAATAACACACACCTACGCCGACCTCCCTACGGAGTTAGCACTATAGCCATAGTGAAAAGCTCACGTAGCCACGATGCCCCTGCCGACCACCAAAGGGCGCCCTCGCTAGCCACCGCTTGGAGAACAACCTCCACACTAGTTGATGTCTCACATTTGATTATGAAATGGGTAAGGGCCTTGTTTAAAAGTGAGAAAATCCCTCACTCTTATGCTCGTCATTGATGTGAATGCCTAATGGGCCATGAGTGCCTGTAGGGCTATGATCCCGAGAAACCATCATGCCTTTATTATCCTATATGCAGTGATAGCTTTAAATTTGCTGAAAGAACCTTGATGTCGCCTAGAGGGGGATGAATTGGCGTTCCTAAAAATTATAACAACTTCATAGCATATTAGAATGATGAGAACTTTTGATTCAAACCGGAACTTCCGGTAAGGGATTGGAAGTTCTGGTCTCAACCGAAAAGTTCGACGGATAATGGAATAAAACACTAGCTAAACTTGTAGCTCAAACAAACAAAATGTACATGAATCAAAAGGTGACAAACAAGATATCTAAGCAATATATAAAGTCACCAACTATATTAATTAAGCATGCAATTAGATCAGGTAAAAACAAGTTCAAGCACAATATGAGAGATGACAAGAACGAGAAAACAAGAGAGTAGACACGTTGATTTGTTTCCCGAAGTTCGGATCCACGGATCCTACGTCTCCGTTGAGGGGCCACAAAGGTCGGGTCTATTTCAACCCTTTCCTCACGAAGTTGTACAAATGCACTCCTTGATTTCACTCTTGATTTATTCCCTTGCGGAGGCGAAATCGAATCCTTCACAAACTTTCCGTGGCACACTACAACATTGGGTGCTCACCGGTGACACCTAGCTGACTAGGAGACCTTAGTCCCCAAGAATAACAAACACAATCGAATATTTGCTTGCTATGAACTTGAGTGCTCAAAGTATGGAGTGAAGCTCACTAGCTCTCAACTTCTCACTCTCTCAATTCAACTCTCTCCCCTTCTCAAATCCCTCTCACAAAGAGGCACCACAAAGGTAGGGGAATGGGGAAGGCTATTTGACTTTGGATGTGTCTAATATTGCCCAAAAACAGCAGCCACTCAAAGGAGGAGTCGAGGATTTTATATACCTGAGCCTCCCAAAACTACCTGTTGGAGGCCAAGATTCCATTTTTTGGAATTTTCGAAATGCATTTTCGGACAAGTCTAAAAATCAACAGAAGGCAATCTCAGTTTCACAGCCATTTTTGGAATTTTCGAAAATTTGCGAACTTTCTGAAATATTTTTGGAATTTTCGAAAAACACCAAAGAGCAAAACGGGCATAACATTTTGCTCGGAAGTATGTTTTTGATGATCTTGGACTCTATGGAAAGCTTACTCAGAGGACTACCCAAATCAACCAAAAGGAAGGTCTAAAATCACTGAAAGGATAGGTTAAAAGTTGGGTTTCTCTGAAGGTAGCACTAGGATAGGTCACTTTGAGCATCGAGACATACACAAACACATCGACGTTGCATCTCTCTTAATAGTACAACATTCCTATACTCAAATATAAATTGGAAAAGAATTATACCAATAAGAATGCCTTCATGCCATCTTCCTTTATTTGTCTTAAGGGATGCTAACGCCTTCTTTGAAGTGGGCTCCTTATAGCTTCAAATGGTTTCACATGGTCCATGACGACAAAGTCGTCACTCACCCTTCATCACTAGATTTTGGTGCTTCGGAGCTAAGCTTCTTGCTTGCCCTTCACCACCGCATGGTCCATCGTGGCCGAGCATCGCTTGCCTTCACCATCTTGCCATAGTAGCCACTTCGTACCCCACATTTTCAATAACTTCACTTTGTTATCCTTCACATCGTTAGGTGTCATCATATTTCTTAAGTATCAACACATTTTCCAATCTTAGGACCTATTTCTCTCATTCAACTCAATGAAATTGTTAGTTCCAATGATTCAGTTGCCAACCTTTACTTGTTGACCAACCGATCACATGTATAAAAGGATATGAATAAATGATGAGTATTAATCAACACCACAAGTGTTATATACTCAAATATATGCTCAAAAGTAAAGATCCCAATTAAATGAAAGTTAATAACTTGCATCAAGTACATGCATAACTAAGGTATAGGATTTGCTCCCCTAAATGTATGCATACAAAATTTTTGTGTGAAGTAAGAGTATGCATAGAAAGTATGAAACATTGAGAGCTCATTAATAGAAGACATTTATCAAATATAGACATTAAAATTTAAACATACCTTCATCATCTCCATATCCTTAATGTAAAGAGACTAAACAAGATATGGATCACAAAATATTAGTCTGACATGCATATGTAATCACATGAAAATATTATATATGAATATATCAATATATGCATGGAGAGAAATAGCGATACATATAGTTTGATCTACATGCATTTTATCCTTGTGATTTAGGTCCACCATCAATGAACATTTCTTTCTCAACTCATATGAAGTCCCGGGAATCACCTCTCACAACTTTCACTTTCATATCGACATAAGTGTTGATGCAAAAAACACACACTGGCCTGAGAGATTTGCTTTACTCTAGTGCAGGTCCAAAATTAAGTTTTTAGGTTCAAGGGCGTGCCAGTTGATTTGATCCTGCAATCAACAAGAAGAAATATGCAAAGAATATTAGTAAACGATAGACAATCGGCCAGATGGCCGATTTCATATCGTATGTGACCTAGCCGATGCAATAAAGCATAAATCGGCTGTAAGGTATAATCATTGGTAAAACTAACCCTAAAACTAGTATATCGGCTGTAAAGATCAGTGTTGCATAACCAATATATCAATATTACTTTAGAAATAAGCAATTGGGATAGATCGGACTGAACTGAGACAGTATAAATTGCCCAAATCTAAAGATAACTTGAAATAACGATTATATAGACTCATGTCATAGCCGATATCTAGATTTAAGCATGTATCGGTTATAGCTCTGATACAACCTTATACCAGGATATTCTCTAGTAATAAATATATTCAGCTATAACCAATTAAATTGGTATCAAGCTCAATATATTTATATTAGATTAGATCCTGATATAAGGGGTAGATACAGAACATTAAACAAAGTATAAAATAATGTAAAACATCTATACCAGGTAAGATCGGCTGAAACCCCGATACTATCCTTATTAACGATCATGAGGCAAGCTAGATATCATGTTTCTAAATATGACTTAATAGGTTGGACTTAACCAATGCAGCATTAAATATAAAGAGAAACATGACATCTAGAGAATCAAGCCGATAATCGTCTTTTCAGGATGGTTGATACATTATATAATCTAAACTAACAAAGTAATCTAGCCGATATCGACGAAACCCTAAAAAGGATCCAGCCAATGCAAGTAGATTGCATTGTCGATCTAAATTATATAATGTATATGATAACTTGGAGATTCACAACATAGAACTAGAGTGTCATAAAGATGTAAGCACTAGCCTCAATGATGCAAATCGCCATGACAAGATATACCTTTTCGTCGAAGATCAAATTAATACAGCACGACTCGAGAGCACAAACTTGTCGAAAAGTAGAAAATAAAAGTGGCGGTGCGCCGAGATTGATTGAACGTATGTTGTTATTATTTACAAGACCTCGGGATTATATTTATACCTGAAAATACAAACATTATCCATCACGGACACGACTCATATTACCCTAATACAAATCGAACTAACGAACAAGTCCCTTAGGCGGACTCTTACCGGGAATATCTATAAGGAAATTACATAAAATAACCTAATTAATAGATACAACTGCCTTCTCAGGACTCTATCCGTGCGTGGCAATCCATATGAAGTACCCAAACTCAACCCGATGACGTGTACCGAGTCACATTTCCAAAATCGGCTCAATCGGCTAACCCTGTCCGACTCTGACTCTGTCGATCCTGTCCGCAGCCGATTCGGACTACAGCCGATTCTCACTCTGTTTCCGATACGATCTAATATCTTCTCTTTGATTCTATCTCCATCTCCGATACTTGAATTACCAAATTTGGTCGTCAACAATAAGACTAGTAGACAAAGAAATGCTTATAACAATATTAGTTGCATGTAATTGGATTTATCATTAATCACCAAAACCAAATTAATAGCACTTAAATTTTGATTTACCGAGAGTGATATACTAAAAACTTTGCTAGCATAAAAATTCACAGTGATTAGATGATCCGATTTATTGGTACTACAATCAGTAGTGAAGTTGTCAGTACTATAGATATGGCATACCCGTATACTCGTCCTTATTGTCACCGGGTATACCGTATACCAATACTTATAAAAAAATACTCCTAAATATGGATAAAGACAGACAAGGGAAGAACCTCATCCACCTAAAGAAGGTCTATATAATCCGACTCAGTGACAATAAGATCATGTACGCCCATATTTATATTTGGTATTCCTAAGTTCTAATTGGATAAGGGATCATATTCTGGTAAAAAAAATATAGAGCCCCCTAAGACATACACCACGCCACATTGAATTCATGCCTAGAGAAGCCTTTATGCTAATTGCCGACTACAACCCGCCATTGTACTCATCCAGGTTAGTCCGGTATGCTAGATTAGCTAACTTGCTCCATCTTTATACTCGGTGTGATACACTCCAGAAGTAGGGATATTATCCATCTTGGGGTCTGAATCAGTATAAAAATCGTTGTCCCATGCTCTCTTATTCCATACATGTGTATACATTGGTATCAACCGTACCGTACATCTTAGTCGGGTATAAAAGTGTGCGTTACTTTTTTTAATAATAAATGATTTTTTTCTCAATGGATATTAGATGAAGACAAGCTTTATACCAAAATTGTAGTCATCGACAAGATCTTTCTCTTCTTGCGAGCACGCGCCTCTCTAGCTTGCTCCTCCGCACAAGTAGAGCTGGACGAAAAGAACGTGGTTCGTTAGTTTGTTCGACTCCTTATGTTTTACTAACGAGGCAAGCTAACATTTCTGCTCAGCAAACTTAACGACCCAGCTCGAGCTACTCGTTAGCCAAACGAGACAGGATGCAAAGACAAGCAGCTAACCAGCCATCAGGCCAAACAAGCAAAGCTAGTACAACAAAACAATAATAAGCCCATGACTAGCATAACTCATACTCTCACTACTGAGAAAGTGAACTTTCATCGGTATACCAAAATCACAAGTTTCTCGGTTATCTTATGAACCGGTACTAAAAATATTTCTACTATCGGTTCTAAAAGTCAAGTCCCAAAATCATCTTTACTCCCGGTTGGTGTTACCAACCCAAACTAAAGATCGTTTGGGTTGGTAACACCAACCCGGACTAAAGATATTTTTAGTATCGGTTGGTAACATCAACCGGGACTAAAGATATCGTCAGAGTCTAGTTAAAAAGAAAACATCTCTATACAAGTTGGATATGTGTGGTTAGTGAGATGTAATGCACATGAGGCTAAGGTGAGAGATCTTGAGTTCGAATCCTTTTTTGATTGAGTATGCATAAATAATCTTTAATCTCGAGGTTGTTATAACTGGTACTAAAGGGGTTACGAACCGGTAGTAGCAGTGTCTAAACCCTACTTCACCCGTTGGCTTCTTTTCTTTTTTACTTTTTTTTTAAATAAAGTTAACCCCAATGCTATTTCAGTATTTCTCTACCGTTGCGCCACTTCTTGGGTCCTTCCCCATCCTATTCCGTGTCAAGGTCGAGGAGCTCAGCACTGGCGCCACCCCACTCCATCCCCAGCCGCTAGGTGCCAGGTGTGACGCCTGTGCTGCTCATCTCCCGTCCCCAGCGCCGCTTGCCAGCATCCCGTTCCCCTATTCCTCAATGCACAACGCCACTGATGAGCGTGAGTGACACCAGTCACCGGTGTCGTCGGTGAGCACGACGCTTTCTTGGAGGTGAAGCGGACTTCGAGCTCGAGCTCCTCCTATGCGCAGCGAACAACAACCTCGAGCTTGTCCCTGCTCTAGTGCACTGAAACCAATGAGCATGAGCTCCTTGAATTCCCTAGGACGTAGTTTCGGGGAGCTCGAGCTCGTGTCGCACGGGGATCCACCGACCCAGTGAGGTTCCCAGCCACTAGTGAGATCCTCCCCTCTCTTGCTCATTCCTATGCACGGCTTCCGCGAGGCGAGTACTCTTCTCTCTTGTTCTCTTGCTTCTAGCCATTCGAAAACATGAGGTCATCCCCTCCTCTCCACCGCGTCATCATGGCTTACCAACAAAATGAGCCAAACTGAACCAGGTTTTTATCAGTTTGAGAGAGTTTCTAGCTGTTGCAGCTTATCCCAGAATTAGAAACTCCCCAAACAATCCATCTTTTGATTCAGATTCTGAGAAGTTGCAGTTGTAGAATCCAGAAAATGAATTAAAAGTTACAAACTGGGAAACCCAATTTTTCTATATTCTTATAAGTGAGATATCACTAACTGTTTCTCGGAATTTTAAACTCCCCCGAGCAGACCTTTTAACTCGTTATCGAGCTGAGCTGAACCAGCTCGACGTGAGGTTACGGGCTATGGCCCACCGGCGCTAGCTCCGCGTCACCTCTTGGCCCAATAGACCAGCCATCGCGCGATCGATCCACCTCTGGCTTCTGCCAATTCCCGAGCCCATCAAAACTCGTAAGCCCATTGCTTTTGCTTTTTGCGTCCCATCATGGGTAAGCGTATCAATTGCAACTTGCTAACTGCAACAGCGCTCTCTCTCTCTCTCTCCCTCTCCCTCTCCTGTATTCCCCAATCCATGGCCAAGTTCTCCCTGGACGACGCCGACGACGACCCTCCCGTCGCCACCGGCCGCGAGAAGAGGAAGCGCGACGATGGCCCCGCTGACGGCGAGGTCGAACCCCCCGGGGCCCGGGATTCGGCGGTCGCAGGCCGCGAGCCAGCGGAGGCGGAGGCGGCCGACCGCCGCGGCCCGGTGGAGGAAATGGCTGACGGGGAGGTCGAGGGTGGCCTAAGCGTGCAGATCGACCCTGACGTGCTCGACTGCTCCATCTGCTTCGAGTCCCTCCGCCCTCCCCTCTACCAGGTACTCCAGTTTAATTCTGCGCAGGAAATTGGTGCTTGCTTGCAATTTGATATGCTAGTTGCTTAATTTGATGTGCCAATTGAATTGTGCAAGGGAATTCCCAAATGGGGTTGGACAATGCTGTTGTGTCGGGTTGGGGTACGAAACTAAATTATCAGCTCTACCAGCGTAAAAAAAGAAAAATCTCTAGCATTTTTTTTTGTTTTGGGTCTAGCTATGTACTTTAGTGATAAGAGATACACTATGTGTTCAATCTTTTTGGATGCAATAGTACTAATATCCATGCACTTCCAGTTAATTAAGTTGAAACAACTAAAATTACCGTGGAACTAGAATTGGTTAGCATCATGCTTGCAATGCATTGAACTGAAATTAAGCAGCTAGCTCTTAGCCTACTTTGACAGCTAGCTCTTAGCCTACTTTGATAACAATAATGACCATGGATCACATTCCTATGCTCACAGACTAAATGGTTTGTGTTCCAATCATTCTTCGGCTTATACAAAACTAATCATGCTAAGTTATTTCATTAGAATGTGTGGTGATTCAAGACTAATAGGCTTCTGTGTTGTGCTTGTAATTGATGTACTCAGTCAACTGCAGCCTTCCAAGCATATTTCCACTGTTTATTTTCCAGGCCTAACTCACAAGTAACTATTGTTCTGAAAAGTGGCCTACTGGGTCAATCATGGGCCTGTTTCTGCAATTGCATGGCTGCATAATTGGATTTATAGACCCTCTTACATATGAAAATTACTTAGTTTTTTTGTCAAGAAATCTGAAGAATTCCTAACAGGCTTGCATACATTGCTTTGTGCATGATTATTTTGTGTTTACGTTGTTTGCAAGAACTTCCTCCTATATATATATATATATATATATATATATCGGTTAGTTTAATTTCGAACTAACCAACGTCATATATAAAAAAAGGAGTATATGAAAAGTTTATATGACCACAACTGTATTCACAATTTTGGATGAAGAAGGGAATTTATTTGTATATATAAGCACTCAACTGTTTGAGCTAAATAATTGGCTGGTTAGGGTTACACATCTTACCCTGTAATTGCATGTTTTCACCAATTAATGAGAATAATTTAAACTGATAGCAAGAGGGGAAGGGAATGGGTAGAGAGTAGATGGAGAGGGAGAGAGGAAGAGAGGCAGAGGGATAGGGACTAGGAAGAATGGGAATTGGAGGAGGTGAATGCAGCTTATGCAAGTGCCAGTCACTTGGTCACAACTGGGGAGTTGTGGAGCTCACAAACAGTGCCACTCATGAGTAGGAAGGGAGCAAGGGAATACTAAAGATAGGGATTGAGAAGGAGCAGTTCTGGTTCCATCATAACAGCATGTTAAATCAGCCAGCTTTGGCTGGAGTGGCTTTTCCTGTGGATTGTTATCCCACCTTGCTTTGTAACTACACCAAGTGCGAACCAGAAAATAACAATCGTATCAACTTACCACTGTTAATGGGATATGTTAGAAACCATTGAATCAAACACCTCAGAAGCAAAAGGAGCTTTCAAGACCATTCTGAACCATATTTCCCCAAAGGTAGACTAGTAAAAATGTTTCTTTTTGCAGAAACCAGTTCATTATTGCAACCATGTTTAGTAAACTGCTCCTTTACCTGTTATAGGCACAAGCACATAATATTTATTTGACTGAAAAAATATGCAGAACTGATGCAAAGAAAGTGTTAACAAATTGTATCAAAGCAATTCGCTACACTCTGACAATTGACTGCAAGCAGACAAGTTACTACAGACGCACATTGGGTTGGTTTCTGGTGTAATTGTGATCATACTTCACCTGTCTATACTTTAGGCAGACTATTTATGTTATAATAAACATACTCTTATCTTCCCCTTGCATGTTCACAGCTTATTTGTGTATCATTTTCAGTGCCAAAATGGCCATGTAGCATGCTTTTCCTGCTGGTCCAAGCTCAGCAATAAGTGTCACATTTGTTCTCGCGATGCCAATTTTGCTCGAAATATTGCATTGGAGAAGATTGTTGAGTCAATCAAGTCCTCCTGCTCATATGCAAAATGGGGTTGCTGCAAGTTTATTAACTACACCCAAAGAGGTACTCATGAAGAAGCTTGTCTTTTTGCTCCTTCGGTGTGCCCAATCTCTGGTTGTGGATATAGAGGATTCACTGGACGTTGGTCAGGACACTTCCTTACCAGCCATAGTTCTGATGTTATGAGGTTCAAGTATAATCAGCCTTTTGAAGTAAATATTGAGGTATCAGTGCCTTTTCTAGTTTTTCTTGGAGAGGATGACCACCTTTTCCTTCTCCAAAACAATAACCTGACGCCCTTCGGGCATGCGCTTTCTGTAGTTTGTCTTAGGAATGGCAATCTAAATTGGATGTTCTCCTACGAAATTGAAGCAACTAGTAGAAAGAAACCTGAAAACAAACTGCAACTGAAGGCTTCTGTCACAAACACAAGGCAGTGCACAGGTCTTTACCCTGCCGAAGCTTTCCTTTTGGTCCCGTTTGACTTCTGCAATTCTAGCAACATAGCACTTAATATCTCCATTGAGAGATGTGCCGTTGTATGATTTGAATATGTTATGTTCTAAATATTTAAAATGTAAATTAGTGTGTAGAAGTGTAAATACAGTGTCTACTTGTATGTATATAAAAAAATACTACACGGTAAAATTTACTTGAGACCTTTACTCTTTGTGAAACATTTTAACGATTACTCCCTCAAGAAATCTTATACGCGCCAAAATAAACTCCTTAGTCTCAACTCCTTAAACTAGATTCCTCAACTTCCAAAATGCACAGCTATCATTTTAGATGGTAAATTTTGCTACAGGATATTATCACTTTATAAAATTTGTTGTAGGACATTGCAGAAGTTATTTTTTTTTTAGGAAGACACTTTAAAGTTGAGAAAATCCAAAAAAAAGTCATTAACAAGCGCTCCAATCCAAGAAATGTTATCAACAAATCCAACTTTCTAGAAATTTTTGTCCCAAAAATATCATCACGATTAGGTTTCCGTTAACATCCCTCTGTCAAATGCTATAAAAGGATCATTTTATCCCTATGAATTGTTAAAAAAGTTGACAAACTTTTTCTCTTTCCACTAGCTTACACTAATTTGTAGTTTGCTCTTTACACTAACTTATTGTACATTGACTGAAAGAGTAAAAGTTTTGATCATTTTTCAACAATTCGTAGGGGTAAAATGGTCCTTTTATAGCACTTAATAGAGGGATGTTAACGGAAACCTCACGATGATGGTATTTCTGAGATAAAAGCGCTTGTATGATGGTATTTCTAGGAAGTTAGATTTGTCGATGGTATTTATTGGATTGGGGCGCTTGTCAATGACATTTCTTGGATTTTCTAAAAGTTGGATATTTACCGGTGGACATCTTTCATCTTATTTTATTATTTTTAGCCTTGTTGAGAGAGAGATTTAATGGACAGAAATATCCCTTAGTCGGGTTGCAACGGAGACATGGTTGGGTTGAACTTGAAACATATCCTTTGCCAACCACTTAACCAGGTCGGCGTCCAAACCCTACCACTGTCCTCAAACTATCATGCACGCCCACGGCAGCATTGCTCGACGACGCCATAGGCCCGCTTTATCGCTGCTCCACTACCCTATCAGCCGTACCACGACATGTGCGAGGGGTATTTTAGACATTTCATGACATTCCCGCTCCTCACTAGGCTAAAATGAAATAGTAGAGGTGGTGTCCACTATCTTAATATTGCCTTTCCCCAAAACTTGACTTCTCCGATGTCCTACAGCTAATTCCACGAAGCAACGATGTTCTGTAGAAAAAAAATGCCTTCTAAGATTGGTCCAAATATAAAGGTGAGTAGGCCTATGACTATCCGACTAGAACTCGCACAGTGAGAGATCACCCTCCTTAGCATGCAACCTTTTTCACATGGAAAAACTTATGCACGCAACACTACCGCAGATGTACAGGCTTGAAGAACAATAACCAAGAGCCTCACAAAACTTTTACTCAAAGCAGTCTCTGACATGTACATAGTTGGGACACAAGATTGAAATCTAGTGAATAAAATCATACACCTTGAACTCTATATATACTTTCGCAGCCTATATATCTTAATCTAGCTTAGTTCAATTAATCCGTTCCAGTTACAATTTATCCACCCCCCTCCAACCCAATTCCCTCAAGTTCCCAAAGGGAAGGCATCAACCAACCTTATGGGTCAAGACTAACATTGACAGGAAATTTATCCCCTTAATCCTGTTGAATCTCCACGAAAGAAGGGCTTAACTGAACTCATCCTTATGATGTGGAGTAAGAGCTTGCGGTAGTATAGTTATGTTTGTGGTGGTATCCATGTTGGGAACTTGGGATGGCTTGTGGGTAGTCCATATTCGAAGCTTATCACATCTATTTTCTAACGAATCAAACTAAGCATGATTCGGATGTTCCTACCACTTTACTCTTATGTGGGCTGCCAACGTGAAGCACAAGGATTGCTAAGTTCGGAGAATTTGTTATTAATATGGTATAATTCGATGGTTTTCATCTATTCCAAGACTCTCCATAAGTTGGCAAAGATCCTATCTACACTTCTCCCATAAATTCAAATTTTTCGAAAGGATAAATTCAAGATAAGAAGGTTGGGATTCCATTCATATTTGATTTGGACAACCTGAACAGTCCTATGATAAAACGGTCATGGATTTCACATACAAATTCCATTTGGATGTTTGAGTACTTGTTGGAAATGTAATTTTTAAGCCCCATGCGATGGATATGATCCAAGGTGCTATCTCCAAAATGTTCATGCGTAGTGACCAAAAGAAATCATCGGTAAATGCACTAGAGTTTCTTTCTTAGCAACCAAGTCATGAAACGAGTATTTCTTGTTCTGAAAAAGGTCTTAGGATTGCTATATGAGCAAGCGGCGTACGTTCATTGTATGTGAGACTGACATTATAGCTAGAACTATGTAAGGGTCTCGACATTTTTCCCCTATGTTATGGGGCAACCGCTTAGAGGGGAGGATAGGGTGATATATCAAAATCGTGTTTTCTTTCTGGGTTCATCAACCATATCCTATGGTTGTGCAATGGCGAGATGGAATATTTGCTACGCTGTTTGCATATTGTTCATCCATTTCATTGGCTACGCGAAGTTTTGCATCCTACATGAAGAAGGTCTGGACACCCTCCTTATTAGGTACTTTCACTATTTTATCAGTGCTTAATAAACCATAAAATAATTGAGAAGATTTTAACCGTATGGCCAAAAGTCTCATTACATCAATACATAGACAGTCAAATAATAGAGTATTTTGTTAAATAAATGGTGGAGATTGGCTGAATTGTGGGATGGAAGCAGGTAAATTAAAAGACAATATTTTACAAGTAATTCAAATAAAATATACCTAATTTGTCTTAAAATATAGATACTTCTAACATTCAAAATTTATTCCAAAATATAGTATATTCTCCTCTCGGCCAATCTCAACATCCCCTATTTAATTTTTCCATATACTAGCTAAACCAGTGGTGGAGCTAGAACCAAATTAAGGGTGGTGCACTATATAGATGGTGGCAAATACTTTAAATAATGGTATTTGAACATTTATAGATAACTATTGGCACCAAATCATTAAGTAGCAAGTAAAAGTGCTTACCGAAATTTAAGATGAAAAGACAATCAATCTATGCAAAATACATCATCGACCTCAAAGAGGCCAATCTCGATATCATCAATAGTTAATAGCCTACAATAAAACCAGAAAATAAGTCAGAAACATCTTAATTTTCAACTAATGAACATGTAAAAACATAAAAATAAATATGTTACCTTTTAGTATACCCGTTTTCTCATCTTCATAAAATGGTCAACTACAGCTTTCTTGGTAAATTTTCTCATTTCTTCTTTGTCCACATAGCAAATAAGACTATGACTTAAGTAGTCATCACCTATATGATTGTGCAATTCTGATTTCACAATCTTCATGGCTGAAAAACATATCTCAACTGTAGCAGTGGCAACATGCAATACTTATGCTAGCTTCAAAAGACGGCAAACCAAAGGATAGCAAATATGTTTTCTTGTCTCCACCATTTTCTGAGAAAGGTCACCAATTGTTTCTATGTGGGAAAATATGTCATCTTCTCGCACATCGGCGATGTAGAGACTAAGATAAAGTTTGGCCAGGCTCATCAAACTCTCCGCATTAAAATCATGAAATGATTCTCTTAGATTAAAAGTTGCCGAGCAAACAAGCAATTCAGATGTTGTCCCATTAAAGCGCTTGTCTAGCTCTTAAAGTAACCAATCAATAACATTATTAAAACAATCAACTTCATAATGATGCTTGTTTGTAATTCCTGTTTTTTACCTTGGCGTCTTTGGATTAATGTATACTTCTCCCATCTCTAGTTTGGTAAGATCATATTTGTCACAGAAGTTATACACATCACTCTAATTTTTCCCATCCATATCTTCTAAGGTCATCCAAATGACCTGTAACGCCCTGAAAATTCGACCGATAAAACCGAAACCCTAAATTACGGACCGTCAAAGACTTTTGAAATAAACTGCATCATGCTGGGTTTACCCGCACATTTATTTTAGATTTTATTTCGGGAAGTAAACAATATTACGCCTAATGGATAATACATAATTTAGGAGGGGTTTTTACTAAATGCACAAGGGTGCGTAGGTACATGTGAGAATAATGGGCACGTGAAAAGAGAGAATAAAAATATATATCTATATAACAATAATAGGAAAATTAACACAAATTATGGACGATATTAATCACATTAGTTGGATGAGCATACAAGATTTTTTTTTTAAAAGGAATTTTGTAGTGAATTTAGCCCCAAAAGCCCGAAAATCAATGGCGACACTGTTCCTGGGCTGCCATCTGTTCGGCCCGGACCCTCCCCGCGCGCACCCTGCCGTCCACGCGCTGCGCGCCGCCCTGCCGCGCCCGCGCGCCCGCCTCTGCACCCCCGCGCGCCCACGCCTCACCGCCGCACGCGCGCGCCCACACCTCGCCGCCCTGCCGCGCGCGCCCCGCCGGCCGCACACAACCCCGGACCCGCCGCCGCCGCGCGCTCGAGCCCGCACGCGCCCCGCACCGTGCGCCCGCGCGTCGCCGCCCGCCGCGCCGCCAGCGCCCGGACCCGCCGCCGCAGCCGCCGCGCTCGCGCCCCTGCCGCGCGTCGCCCGTGCCCTCGCGCCCCGCGCCGCACGTCGCCAGCCCGTACGGCGCCCGCTCCGGCCGTACCCCGCCGTACCAGCCGCCCACGCGTGTCCCGGCACCGCGCCTTGCGCCCCATGCCGCGCCGCGCACGCACGTCGCCCGGTCGCCGCCGTACCGTGCCTGCACGCGCGCCGCTCGCTGCCGCTTGCACGCGCGCCGCCTCCCCCACGCCGCGCGCCATGCCGCCGCACGTCGCCACGCGCGCGCCGGTCGCCACCCCCCCTCCCCGGCCGGCCTATAAGACCCCCCACCTCCTCCTCCCCTTCTCCCCTATCTCTCCTCCTCATTTTTCCCCTTCCTCCTTCCCCACTGCCGAGCGTCGTCGCCGCCTCTGCCGCGCCACCGCCTGGGCTGCCGCCACCGCTGTTCGCCGGCCCCTGCCACCGCCGCCCGGTAGGTGCTGCCCCCCCTTTCTCCCCCCCCCCCCTTGCTGGCGAGTACTCTGTGAGAGAGAGAAACAGAGAAAGAGCAGAGAGAGAGCTGAGGAAGAAGAAGGGAGAAAACAGAAAGGAAAAAAAAGAGAAAAAGAAAAGGGAGAGAGAGAGAAAGGAAAAATATAAAAAAAGATATAAAAATAAAAATAAAATAGAGAGAGGTAAAATTAGAGGATTAGGAACTTAATTTTGTTTATCTCGAATATATGCGCTAGATTAATATAAAATGATTAGTTTAATAAATTAGTAGAATACACCGACATCGATTATTTTGGAAACACGAGTAAAATTAAATCAGATATTTAATTGATATTTAAATTATTCACCTAACTAGATTATTCGTTTAAATGATTAATCTTTAAGCGGGGTACTTAGCCGATTATTTAGATTTTCGTTCGCTAATGTTTCGCTAAATCGATTACATATAACCGGAGGATTAATTAGCGGTCGTTTTAAATTGCTATCGTATGTATGCGACCGTTCGTTATCCATTTAAATATCTATTTAGCCGGTATTTAGTTAGTTCTTACTCTAATTAGGATTATCCACTAAATTAGCCGTCGCAATTATTTACGCCAACTATTTACCGGATAGGGTTACCTTTTATTATCGGAATCTAATTTATTCGAGACGCGTAAATTAAATCGGATTAATACTTTTAATTGGCTAGCGCTAATATTTTAGGACAACGGTATTAAAAATCAAAGTAGGGTTACTTCATAAATAAAATGGAGTCGATATCGACATTCAAACGCTCGCGCTCGATCTTTTCTTTAATTGGATTTTGTTGGATTTTAATTGAATTCTAAATGAATTCAATTTCTTTTGCACGTAATTTTAGACACCGAGGGAGTTGCGAGTCCGACTGAAGACCAAGACCCGCAAGACTTCGAACAAGGCAAGTCATCACTATTCCTTGAACATATTGATCCCTAATTGCGAAATTATTTTGTTTGCAAATAAAGTTGCATGCAATGATGAATATCCTACTTGTTGTTATGCCGTGCCTTGAATATTGTTTACCCCATATCCTCTTGTAACCATGTTTACGTATGAGTCCCTAGTCAATTATGACAAATGCTTAGTAATGCTATTCTAGAATCATGCATACTCATATTTATCAAAATGCTATATGCTTGGGCAATTACCTTTGGGAAGGTAATTGAGATGCGGCATGTGGAGACATGAGCGTCACATTGCCAGGATATGATGACATAATTTGTGAAAGGAGAAATGAAACTAAACAACTGTTTTTGACCGGGGCGGACGGTGGATTTGGGTGGTATCTGGAGAAGGCTAGTACCGTCCCTGGCCAGTTAAGGACCGAGCCATGAAGTTAAGCATGAAACGACCCTTGTACAACCGCACTTCTCGGATGGGTATAGACCTAGCGGACTAGATAGCCGAGGAGAGGCAGTATCCTTGCATAGATGGTTCACCCCGTGTGTGAGGCAGGTTTGCTACGGTGGGGTAGCCGTTGAGGTAGGGCCGCGATGCGTGCCCTACGTCGGTGTCGCCATTGGTAGGACTGCCACGTGTGTGAGAGTGAGAATCTGAACTTAAACTATAAATTATAAACTTTACGTGCGTGTGAGACTTCCCTTCCCGGGAGCGCCAGAACTCCTCTCACTGCTAGAAACAGATACGCCTAGAGTGCATGAGGATGATAGTTCATGGAGCGGGTACTGCCAATGCAAGGTTATCGAAATGCTTTGCCGTGACGCGTCTCATGTGTTGGGACAAGGCTCATGTGTTGGGCAGTCGCGGAGTGCGGGTAAAGTGTACATCCACTGCAGTGTGAGTAAACCAAATCTATTCGAATAGCCGTGCTCGCGGATATTGAGCACCGGGACATGTATTACACTTGGCTAGACTCTAAACTTTTAACCTGTGTGGGATGGGTTATTGCATGATGAATTTTATGCTGTTGGAGCCACTCCCTGAGAGCAGGGAAGGTGGGCGTCCACAGAAAACCATGACGACCAACGGCGGGAAGCCATCCTTGGGATCACAATGGATGGTAGACAGAACCGTCGTTGTTTAAATTAAACTCTGGTATTAAAACTTGACCAGTTATGTTAGGTCTTAGGTTTGTGAAAATGATTGCAAAACTAGTTTTATGCAACTGAGCCTTTGCCTTGCCTTGAATAAAAATCCTTCATATGCATCGTTGTTGTGGTGACTTGCTGAGTACGGATGGTACTCACCCTTGCAATTATAAACTTCATCAGAAGCCGAAGATGACACCGCGGAAGATCCATACGCCTACTACGAAGAGGATGCGGAAGATGAGGGTGCCTACTAGGTCTAGATACGGTCGTTGCCTGTGGCAATGACAATGCCGCTGCCTTCGCTCCGCTACTTACCTTTACTCTGCTTTTGGACTGTATTCCGGACCGCTTGGTCCTTTGTTCTAAGACTACGCCTTTGGGCTTATGATGTAATAATCCGTACTCGACGCGTATGTATGCGCTTTTGGTAAATCAACTATGTATCGTGTGTGCCAAACTACTTGATCCAGGGAAATGGCACAGATTACACGAGTGATTCCTGTTGCAGAACGGGGGTCCTTACATGACCTCTTGTAGATCTCACACATTTAACTGCATTCACAATATCTTGATCCTTCCGTTGTAGTGCTAATGACAAGGTGTTTGCGATTTTTAGGACAGTCAACATGAGATGCAAATAAAAGACAAAGTCAAAAGACTGGAAGTACACTAAAAAGACCCGCCGCTTGATCTCTGTTTTCCCTATCCTTATCATCCTCTTCCACAAATTCTAGCTCTTCGACAATTGTTGGGAACATATCTACCAAACTTTTGAGAGTTTTGTAATGAGAACTCTAACGAGTATTTCCTGGTCTTTGAAGACATTGCTCTTGGTTCAACCCTTTTCCACTTTGAAGTAGCCCACAACCTAATGCATTGCTCACATGCTCATGATTACTGTCTCTAACCATGTCTCCTCTCTTAGCTGAACCACCAACCACATTTAACAAGGTACAAATCATACCAAAGAAATTACTTACTCACAACAGCCACAACTACTAACTGAAAAGTTGGTGGGCGAAGCAATGGACATAATAAGCTGAAGTACTCTCTCTCATGATCAATGACTGTAACCCATTATATTCACCTCGCATATTACTAGTCCCATCATATCCTTAGCCTCTTACTTGACTCAAGCTTAGATTAAAATCTGCCATTAGAGCATCAACATCAATAGAAGCCTTGAGGTATGAGGCAATTGTTTCCTTCACATGAACAACACCAACAAACCTTTCCTTCACAATCCCATATTTATCAACGTACCTCAACACCACCGCCATTTGCTCTTTGCAAGAAATATCTCTTGACTCATCAAGTAGCAAGCAAAACACATCATGGCCAAGTTCTTCTAAAATGGAATGTAAGATTTCTTTTGCAAAACACTCAACAATATCCTTTTGAATCTCAGGAGCTACCATAAGACAATTCTTCGTTGCATTTTCCCCACTGCCTTACCAAAAGCAACATCATGCTCTGCTAAGAAATCACGGATTTCCAAGAAATTGCCTTTGTTGTATGAATCACTTGATTCATCATGGCCCCGAAAAGGCAAACCTAGCTTTAACAACCTTCTAGCAACATTAATTTATCATTTAATCGAACAAAATATGCATTTTTAGCAGCTTCACTTTGCACTTGCATGTGGACATCGATGTGTTGAGCTCTTTGCAACAAAGCATCACAATTTTTCATGATTTGATTATGCAAGCTACCAACACCACCAACATGCTCTTTTAGCCTACTTTTTCTATGCCAACCATTCCAACCATCAACCACAAAGGCCTTGTACCCATCCTCTTTCTTATTGCGATATCTAAATAAAAAAAAATACTATGCTCTGTCTTTTACCTTGCTATATTCAAGCCAACTTCTAAATTCATCAAACCATTCCTCAATAAACTTTCTATCTTTACCTGAGATCTTTGTAACCGGAAAAGTGAATGGGCGTGGTTGGCAAGGCTCTTTCTGCAAGTATTTCCTTCTGATCCTATCCCTCTGATTAGGATGGTAATCGTCAATCTCTTTTCTCAAGCCTGGATCATATTCAATCTCATTCTCCCAACTATTGTCATCTGGTTCTGGAGAAGAATTTTGTACTGCTGCATTATTGGAACTATCGGGTGCTTTTGTATTTGTCCATAACCTGTCAATTAAATAGTTTTATTATGTTAGGCTATAAGTGTACTGCACAATAGAACAATTTACACCCCAAAAACAATGATAAATTGATAATAGCATAGTGTCACAGTGTGCTTACAATTTTACTAGTGATGGTCCCTTCAAGAGAGATGATCAATTGAAACGTCCAGTTCTTCAAACTTTAAACCCTAGCTTATATAAATCTGGACAATTGAAAATGCAGTATCAAGAGGTTACAAATCTAACTAATCAAAAAGTTACAAGAGAGGAGGATAAATTGAAAGTTTAGAACTAACCAAGAGAATTACAGAATGAATAATGATAAATACCTTCATCAGTTTGCCTGTGCTGCTGTGCAGTGCTCGGCCTCGGCTCAGCTGCCCTAATGCCCTGCTTCTGTAGACTAGTCCAGCTGCTGTTGCCTGCTGCGAGCCTGCGCTGCTCCCTGCCTCCCAGTCGTCTGTCGATGCACGCACCCAGCCTAAATCCTAAGAGAGAATCCATTATATGCCACTGAGTTTGTCACAGATCTACGATTTACCACCGACTTTATCATGTTCTACAATGTGTCATCGACTTTTACTTAACTTCTACGATCTACCATCGCCGTCCGGTTAGCCTCCTTTAGTACAGTACAATTTTATTCAAATGATCAAAATAAACCTGGGATAATAACTTCCAAAATTCGGACAAAATTTCCGATATATCATATTATAAACATAAGATTGTAAACATCCAAAATTTGGCCAAAAACTTAAAATATGAAATTTTATCCAAATTTTGGAAGTTTTTGTCCTAGGGGTATTTTGGCTATTTGAACAAAATTATACAGTACTAACGGAAGTTAACCGGATGACGATGGTATATCGTAGAAGTTAAGCAAAAATCGATAGCATATTGTAGAACATGATAAAATTAGTGGTAAATCGTAAACATGTGACAAGTTCAATGGCATATAATGGATTATCTCAAATCCTAATGCCTGCAGCCTACGCTACTGCGATGCACATGCACCCGCCACTGCCTGCGCTGCTGCCTGTCGATGCTGCGGCCGACTGGAGAGACTAGGTGGCGAGGGCACGAGGCGACCAGCATCCAACAGTAGGAGTAAGACGGCCGATGGTGATGCTGCTTGCTGGTGGGACGGAATATGAATGATGAACGGATGCGGTATCACGGAGACGCGGAATCACGGTGGGGAAAATGAAAGGAAAGAAAAGAGAAAAAGGGAGACAAGGAGTTATGAGGCGCGGTGATCGAGTGAGCTTCACGGCGCATCGCTCCTAGGTGCGTGAGGTGCGCCGTGCACCTCCCAGCTTTCCACATGGGCATAAGGACTTCACTTGTTCGCTCATAGGCTAGGCTAGGGGTGGTGGTGAGGGAGGGGTTCCTATGTGGTGAGAGGGGTAAGTACTAAATCTGAAAATTGGGCTGGATGCCTGTGAATCCCCTAGGCTCATTGGGCTCCACCCCTGAGCTAAATGCTCGCGCGTTGCAGTGAAATTTAAGAAGTATAGCTTAATTAATTATGTTACAACCCGGGTAGCCATGTACCTTACATCCTGTGACCTCGTAGACTTTTTCCCTTATCACTATTGTTGGGTCCCACATGCCAGATGGTAGTGGTGAAGGCAAACTCAGTGTCATCACCATTACTTGCTTTCAAAGTAGTACAAATTTTTGCTTCTTCATCAATTATAATATTCACCTATCCATTCTTCTTGGTACCCACTAAGTGCAATTATGACTATAAAGCTGCTTCCAAAAAGAGCCACATCATCCAAATAATCCTAGCCGTCAGATTTTATTTAGACTGTTAGATTGCTATCTTAGGTGTGAACTATCCCAGATCAGGCTCAAATAGACGAAGAAACGGTACAACCCATGGAAGCCCAGATGTTGCCACAGTCCATCTTCTTGCCCTCAACCTTTCCGGATCCATGTCCCCGATGCAATTGCTTCGTCTCCACCTCACAACGGTCGCTAGCCGGTAGGAGCAGCCGCATTGCCCTACACCACCAGCGCGAGCGCGCGCGCACGCAAGGGACCACGGCCGGGTGTTCTGCTTCGACTCGGTGCCCGCGACCGCTTGGCTTTGGCTCGCCCAGCCCTACCCGCATTGGCATCGTTCCCACTCGCCGTCACCATGGTCCATCCTCTTCCCTGATGCCCCCACGGCCCCACATCTTCCCCAAGCAACTGCTTCTCCTCCAAATCTCCCTCACGGTGTGTTAGAGACCTTGATGGGCTGCACCACAGCTGATCCGTTGCACAAGTCTCAGCCCAAGCAAGCCTAGGGAGAGCAATACATAAAGCAATAGTTGCTGCTCATTCAAGCCTTGGAACAGAAGAAACGGCAACGGCGGCGGCTAGCCTCGGTGGCTGGGCGAACGGCGAACGGCGGTGGCGACCTGGAGGCCGGTTGGCTCCTTGTCAATTTCCTTGCTCTACCTCTCCTCCCTCCAGCCCCCCACCCTAGCTTCTAGAACCTTCTAAAGCTTGTATCTCCTTCCTCTTCATCGTTAGTTTCAGCTCAAGCCACTGGTTGTGTATTTGTGAGTTGTATTGGGGATTGTTGTTATTTGATTCAGAGAAGAGGTCTCTAACACGGCGATCACCAGAAACCTGAAGCTGCCATGACGATCCATGGTCAGGCAGTCCGCTTTGGCTTCGTGCTCGCGACCCCTCGGCTTCGGCTCGCCCCCACCCACTCGCCTTCCTTCTACTGTCCGTTTCCACGGGCATAAATGCCGCCGACAGGAGCTATCGCGCATCATGGGTGGACCAAGGATCAGGTCAGAACAGGTGAGCAGCCAACCTTCATCTATTTATACTCCATTAGAAACCATGTGGTGATTTGCCACATTTTGTCATGAGCAGATTCATCAGATTGATCATCACAAGTGGAGGACGCGGCCACTGCCTCCATCGACACCTGATGGCTAGGATTATGGAGACATACACCATATTGAACCCTTGCCTACCAAATCGCCAAGTTTAACCAGCCTCACTCAAAGTGAAAGTGCAACCAAGAACATCAGCTTCTCCTCTGTTTGCATTC
Source organism: Oryza punctata (assembly GCA_000573905.2). Taxonomy (NCBI): domain Eukaryota; kingdom Viridiplantae; phylum Streptophyta; class Magnoliopsida; order Poales; family Poaceae; genus Oryza; species Oryza punctata. Next base: position 12,448,073 of record CM002493.2, read on the forward strand.
TCTTCCTCCAATTGCTGCTTTGTTCAACCTGTATGATTTGAGAAACTTTTATGTTACTGATTTTCTTAATTGTTTCAATTATCAAAATATATGGTGCATAATGTTACAATTTCTTGGTACGATATTAGCGTTGGCATTGTTTTGCATTGGGTATGTCATATGCTTGAAGAAATGCCCAAACTGCATTCAAGACATGGGGCATCCAGCTGGTGAGTTCCTCGGTAGTACTTTATAGTTTATGGCTTACCTTATATTTATAGATGATTTACAAACACAAGTTTGAACATACTAATCAGCTTTGGTACTGTACGAGTATTTTATTGTCTATCTACAGTAGCACCTCAACAGGTAACCATCTGGCAAATCACCAATAATGTAACTTTCAGATTGGCTAAGTGCGATGTACTATTTATGCGTGTGTTGGAACTGTGAAAATATTGCTAGCACATGCAGGTACTTTGTTGTTCCATCCATCCATCTTATTGATGTTTACCTGCAGATGTTTCTGTTCCATATCCTTTTTTGATGTTTACCTGCAAATGTTTATTATAGACAATAGAGAATCCTAAGGTACCTCTTATATTTTGTTATGGATATATGTGATCTTCGAGTACTTTACTGCAGCTGCAATTGCCTCCATATCATTCTTATAGGAAATTGGTTTCATGAACCAAAAAATGTTTCCTCCTCGCGACATTGGGCCAGGTCTGATGTCTTCCCTTCCTCCCTACGTCCAATCCAACAAGTTGATTCAGTTTTCGTTCCATGTATATACGCATACAATATGTGATAGTTCACTCACTGTGGTTTTCCACTTGGAATAGTGTTTGGAATTTCTTGATGGTTCAACATTTCACCTATATGTACATATAATTTTGCACTAGCTAACTCATCAAACTGCTTCGTTTTAGCAAATATATGCTGATATATAATGCTCTTATTTATTGTTTATTCAAAGCATGATATAGGTATATAAATACATGCTAATACTTCAGTCAAATGCAGTTTACTTTTTTAGGGCTCACATGGAACTATATAGGTCTGATGATGTTGTTATTAAATATTGCAACTGTTGTTTTTACTATAAAGTTGATGCCCATTAATTGATTCTTTGACCATCATAAGATGTTTTAGCATTTGGAATAGATGGATTATAAAAACTATTTTTGCTGGCTATTTATTATGCATTAAGCACTATCACATATAAGATGATCTCCAACAACAAATCATTCCCTCCAATTCTTGATTACTCCTCTTACCAGTAAGTAAGTCTATTCGCTCACAATGGCCCACAACGCGCGGGATATCATCTAATTTTCCTAATACTCGTTCCAATCCAAAGACCTCGTTCGGCAAACTGGCGAAAGGCCATGATTGAGGCCAATTTACCGGCCCTGAAGGGGAAGCGCACCACGAGGCCAATTTACTGCTCTGAACATGCATCTACTACGTGGGTTTTTTTATGATCAATGACAATATAATTAGGAGACTGATGGTATGGTGAAGTCAACGTGCTGGTTTTAGTCCTCAGAATGGTTATGAGGCAATAAGAAACCCTATAAAAGATTTGACTTGATTATAGATCTCAATGATGGACTTTTAAACTTTAATTTTTATTTGAGTCTTAGATCTCCGTACTATTAGGAAGGGGGTTCATGACTTTAGCTAAAGCTAGTGTCAAAGTACTCAAACCACGAACAAACATTGACAAGTTGGCCAGAACGTACATACAAATTTCCATAGAAAATAGTTCATCTAGAAACATACTAGATGCCGAAATTACTTACGGTTGTACCATGTGCAATACAAGAGAATCACCGAAGTAATAGGGCATATTGTTTGATAGCAATTCGAAATGCCCGAAAGAAATGATTTGGTTGCACTCCTACTAATGTTTAGTTAGTGCCGAAGTTTTGAACCATAATAAATGGGATCGTTTATACATCATTTGATACAAAACTCCCTTAAAAATCATGCAAATTTTAGACCACCCAATTGCTTCAAGATTCGTGCAAGGCAACCAAACGGTAAAAACCTCATCCCCATCCCCTCTCTTGACTCCCTCACGCCGCCGATGCTAGGTAGTGCGACAACGCGATTCGCGCCGCCGCCGCCCTAGTGTGCTGCCGCCCGGCCTCGCCGGCTGGTCGTAAGGTGTCAACGGCGCCGGCGAGACCCCTTGGTCGATCTCCTCCCCCTCCTCCTTCCTATCCTCTCCTTTTCCTTAAGCCGGTCGCGGCAAGCTACCCCCGTGCCACCGTCTTCCCTATCTCCGGTGGCTCTTGTCACTGGATCCGCCACCACCGCCGTCTCGCCGCCCGCCCGATCCACCGCCTACCGCCGGGATGCCACCTCCCATAGCCATCCCTCTAAAACCGGCAAACTCCCTCCTCTTCCCCCTCCCCTCCCACCCTTCCCACCTTCACCCCAACCCGGGACCCTAATTCATCGGCCTTCCGTCGAAGTTTGGGTTGTTTTCGCTGACGACAGAGAAGAAGAGGAGGTCGCCGGACTTAGATAAGACGCACCTGAAGCGCGAATTGCGAAGCATATTTAGTGGCCCTAAATCTGCAAGATTTGAGGATGGATTTTCTGCTGATAGATGGTTAGCACTTCTATAATAAATACTGATATTTTGGCAGCGGTCACACTTTTCTATTGTTGACGCAAAGTGGAATCATATGAAACTAATTTCTTCTCTCTCATACGCCAAATTTCTTTTCTCTCTCACATGCCAAAATGCTATCCAAATTTTTTTAAAATTTGTCGCTATGAAAATTGTGGGTTCTGTTATACACGGGGACAAAGATACGCTTCACGAAAGGTTAAACGCTATCTTTTAAAAAATCTATAGAAAAATTAATTTAACAAATCATATTAATTAATATTTAAAATTTAAAAGAATTAAGACGTAATTGATCATGTGCTAATTACTCACCTCGTTTTACATATATTCTCTATCCTCTTTTACCCGCCTATCAAGCCCATCATTAGTGTCACAGGTTGTCAACCGGCTTAAAACTCAGTAAAGTTTGGATGTGACAACTCCATAACATGTAAAACGGGTAAATTAATACTCCCTTCATCCAATTTAATCATCATATTCGCAAACAATACCAAGACCAAGATATGATAACATTATTTCTTCTTAAATTAAACCTCATCGATGAATGTATTGTGTTAGGCATATATGTGGGTATGCAACGATACCATTTACTCTTGAAAATGAACAAGCATGTAATGACGGTATTTACTCCTGCACATGTAAAGCGTTCAACGATGATATTTATATCTGTACAAGTAAATAAATAGATACTGATTAGATGTTGATCAATTTAGAAAGATGATGATAAAGATGGGATAGAGGGAGTCTTTAAGTTTTTTCAGGTATGTCCGCGTGCGTGTTTCAGTCAGTCTTTCAGACCGAACGTGGTAGCAGTGGTACTCCAACGGCCGACGCCATCGAAACGAAACATCACCTGTACAGTGTATAGTCCGATGACGACGGCAACCCACACGACTCAGCGAACCATCCACCACAGGCCCACACCCAACGCTTCGCCTGCGCGCGGCGGCGGCCGAGCGATGCGGCTGGAGAGGCGGCTGTATAGCCTCCTCGGCCTCCTCCTCCTCCTCGCCGTCGTCTACCTCACCTGGTTCCCCACCACCCACGACGGCGCCGCCTCCGGGGGGCTCAAGCTGCCGGTGCCGTGGCTCCAGCCGCGGATGTCCTTCGCGGCGCGTGACGCCACCCACTTCGTCGACGCCGCCACGGGGTCGCCGCTCTACGTCAACGGCTGGAACTCCTACTGGCTCCTCTCCGCGCGGTCGCCGGCGCTCGCCGCCGAGATGCTGCGCCGGGGCCGCCGGATGGGGCTCTCCGTCTGCCGCACCTGGGCCTTCAGCGACGGCGGCCCCGGCGCGCTCCAGATCTCCCCCGGCCGCTTCAGCGAGGCCGTCTTCCAGGTGCGGATCCCCTTCTCCCGCGACCTCTCAAATCGGCGCCGTCGTTTGCTGAGTCCACCCACTACCATTTCGTAATGTTACCCTGCGAAATTATGGCGTGCGACGTTTAACTGATGTGCTTGATCCAAATGGAGGCTAGTATGCGATCTGGTGGATTACGATTGCAATTGGCCACATTTTTTTCGTGTTTGTGGTAGTGTGGCAGTGGCACAGTAGGGGTCATGGGGGGCTTTGGCCACCGTGCTGACGATACAAAAGGGGAGTGTGTATGTTTGACGATGAATAAGCAACGAATTTAAACAATGATGGACCGTGAATATTACAAATCATGGCGAATAGCTGTCCCCCCGCCCGCCCCTTGAAATTTGCTAAAATTTGAATGAATCGGATAGAAACTCTTTTAGATTACTCCTAACCAGCTTTAGATTTCTGCTACCGTATTCTATAAGATAATATGCACATCGTGCTTTTTAGGATAGGAGCCCACATTTTTATTGACATGTAGTAGCGCCATCGCGTCTTCCGTAACAGATTGGACTATGCTATTTTCAGATATGAGGTTCGGTGGTCTAAATCCATAATTCAGTGCCTCCATAATATCCTCCTGGCCTTCCATTATCAACAGGCAACTACCATCATGTCTGTGCATGTGCATTGCTGTGGATCCCAAGCAAATATATTATAATCTAAAATAGAATATGTACTTATAAATAAATAATTATCCCCAAATCTAAAACTTAATACATGATTATATGAGATCAATTTATTACCTACATATTACTAGTATGCAATATTCTATAATAATCTTACAAATAACACAAACATGAAAGTCAAATATGATAAATTCAATGGTTAGCATCTAGCTATTTTAACAATTGAGTTGTTTTCTCTCTATTTGCCTCTCACTGAGTAGTTTAGTCTGACATGTTAATCCACCTATGAGGGCAGGGCCCCATATTAGCCTCCCTCCCCTTTCCAAGGGAAGCTCCTACTTTTTGATGTCTTTGGTGGCACTGGCCCTAGAAGTTAGTTACCACTTAATCTGTATTGATGTTGGTGCCTTGTTGGGGAACAGATTATTTGTATATGTGGCTTATAATTGGGCTATTTGTGGATTGATATTTGGCTTCAAATCAACTTGCAAGTTTAGAACTTATGATATATTTATTTGAAATCCATTGCAATACACATGCACCTAGCTAGTTTGCCTATTCTGGAGTAATTTTTTTAATGTATCATTTTTGGAGGTGCATTTAATTTTTTTAGAGCACTCTGAAACTCTCAGGACCTCAGCTAATAATACTTTTTAATGGTTATTCTCCATACACATTAACCTGGCCTTTGTTCATTTTAGGTATTGGATTATGTCATATATGAAGCCCGCAGAAATCATATTAGATTGATTCTTTGCCTTGTGAACAACCTTGATAACTTTGGAGGGAAGGCTCAATATGTCCAGTGGGCACAAGCAGCTGGAGCTAATGTGACAAATTCAACCGATTCTTTTTATTCACATCCAACTATTAAGCGTTACTACAAGGATTATGTGAAGGTAACTAATTAGCTCAAAGATTGTCGTTTTCTGTTGTCACAACATTTATTTTGTTGTATATTTGCTGTAATTTTGTTGAGTGCTGTTACATGACAAAGAAGCAACAGGCAGGAGCTGATCCCAATGTGTAGCATTAACAGTGATAGTTAATATAATATGATATCTTCACCATAAATTGCTTGTAAGTGAAGTTATGTTAGACAAATGTGTTTTATATAAGGAATATGGTTTCTGTGGTACAAATAAATGTATCTAAGTAAGATGGCAGTCTTTATATCCTCAATGTTTTATCTAGGAGTGATTTACTGGGAGTATGTGTTGTGGACTTGTGGCCACCATTAAGTGACTGCCATGACTTTGATTAACTGATGAGACACCACTATGGCCAATCACATTGCAGAAAGCAAGAGCCGCTACATTGAACAATGGCATTTGTTTTATATCCGACTTTTATATTTTTAAAACATTCTGTTGTTTCTCCTTACCTTCATCCCTATACTTTTGCCACATATTAAGCATGCCAAGGACCTTCAACATTCTTTTGCTAGGTCTACTAGGGGCTTTCCTGCATACAGTTTGTAACTTACTTGAAAAAAAAAGTAAATATGTTCTTGACAACTATTATGACTACAGTCCACCCAGTAAAAAGAAACTTTGCACCATGGTTTTGTAGCTTCTATTTAAGCACTGGATGTCTGGATGCTCTCCAGTCTTGTCCAAAATTGACAAATCATTGTACTTCTATAAGTGTAACAAAATGTATTATTGACAGGCAATATTGACCAGAAGAAACTCTTACAGTGGAATAAGATACTCTGATGAACCTGCTATATTTGCTTGGGAACTCATGAATGAGCCTAGGTGTGTGTCCAACTCATCTGGCCCCTACCTTCAGGTAATATGGTACTATCCGCTTTCATTTTCAACAGCAATATAGTTGTCAGAGTGGAAACCCTGATGGTTCCTTAACAGGCTTGGATTGCAGAGATGGCTGCATACGTAAAAAGTTTGGACACTAATCATCTAGTTACAGTTGGAACTGAAGGGTTTTATGGTCCTGGAATAGCTGAAAGACTGGGTGTTAATCCCGGGGAATGGGCAGCTTCACTTTGCTCAGACTTCATACAAAACTCAGCAGTTGAACATATTGATTTTGCTTCTGTTCATGCATATCCCGATAGCTGGTATGTATTTCTTTCCCGAAGTTTTCCTGGTACGTATCATGCCGTTATAGTGATGTTCATGTATTTCTTTTGTTGTCAGGTTACCAAGGGCAAGCTTGGAAGAAAAAGTCAGATATCTTTCCAATTGGGTTGATTCACACCTGAATGACAGTGAACAAATCTTGAAAAAACCTGTCCTATTTACAGAAGTTGGCTACCTCCAGCATTCAGATGCTAACAGTAACAGCACAGCTGATAGAGACATTATTCTAAGAATTGTTTATGATAAAATCTACGATTCGGCAAGAAAGCTGCAGGCAGGTAGTGGTGCTCTTATCTGGCAGTTGATGGTTGAAGGAACACACATGTATGGTGATAATTTCTCCGTTGTGGCACGGGATCGTCCCTCAACTTATAGTTTGATAACCAAGCAGTCATGTCGTTTGCAAAGGCTGTATGGAAAAGGAGACCCTGGATTGCAATGCTCAATACCACCCTAAAGATTTTGCTGCCAGTGATACAAGTAAATCCCGTTCCATCAAACAAACTCTTTTTGCAGTATTATTTCAGAAGCAAACCGTGGACATAGAAGCCTGTATAGTAAACATGCTGTTGAGTGTTTGATAGCTTGAGTGACAGTAGAGAATCCACTTCAATGACGGCAGGGAGGCAGTTCAACATTCTTGATATCGACCACATGTTGATGGTCGTCAGCAATATATATCCCTATGTACGATTCTTCCAAGCTGCATTTTTAACTTAATTTGTTCATAGTCATCACAGGAATAGCTACAACAGTTTTAGAAACATTTCTGTATTGTCCATATGAGGCCAATCATGACGTTTTATGCGTTGGTTTTTCATGGCATTCTGTGGTTACATTTCGCATGAACTAATTTTTTTTTTTTTTTGTAACTCTGTATTAGCATGCGCTACATGCGGTGCAAGATATGATCTCGAGACCAGAAGTATACGTGACTTTGGCAGGGCAGATTCAGTTGTGAATTACATATTGCATGTTTGGTCTATTGAAAAAAAAAATAAACCTCACCAATTCTGATAAGACAGGTTTAACAGGTAAGTGCTTTGTTTGAAGCTTTACAAAGTTTTGGTGTGGTTATCAAGAGGGAAAGAGTTTGAAATAACCAAAGTTTGGTGTGCTTGTGATTTTCGTTGACTTGTCGAAATTCGGTAATGCTAGAATTTGATAAGGGTAAAAACAGTGTAGCTTCAGCTTTGGCACTGCATACAAAATCAAGAGGAACGGATTGATGGACAACTCTCCTTTTAGAGTGATAAGATCAGTATTTATAGAAAGTATGACTTAAACGTCTGAATACAATTTCTATAGAGATGTCGGTTTAAATTTTATTATAAAAAAATGACTCAAACATATCTATACTTACTTTCTATATAGATAGTACCTACTACTCCTAAAATTCAATACGTAGATGTATCACATCATCATCCACTAGCACTTATTACTTATTACTTAGAATCTTAAAACTTATGCAACCATGATACATAATCTATAATTTATTATATTTTAAAACTCAACTTGCAAATATGACAAATCATTATCCCTATATCATTTTCACATTATTTCAACATCATATTCATCATTTCTATAATATATAACATGAATCCATGATATATCCATGTGTTCCATATCAAAATGTGGGGCGTCAACTAGTAGGTTTGATAGTGACCATGTCTATCATAGATAAAACCATTATTCACATTATAGGTCAACTGGAAGACATCGAGATTAAGCCGCAGAAGTTATGAAATCTAATTGGGCCACTGCAACAATGTTGACTTCAAACAGCCGCCAAATGTTCTATAAAGTTGTCGGAGTCCTCTTTCTAATGGATTCAACCTTATCTCCAAATTCCATCTCCATTGGCAGCAATAATAGAAACAAGGTTTTTTCCTCCTTTTTTCCTCTTCCAAATTTCTCTCCTCATAAATATTTTCCTTTTAAAATTATCATTGTTTAAGGTGTGTATGTAGCAAGTTTGTTACTTTGTAAATATTTTTCATCTATAGTAAAAAACTTTCACTAATTGAATAATCAAAATTTCAATTCTTGATTAATAAAGTATAACAAAATATACATGCATCAAGTATAGCAAAATATACATGCATCAACTTATGTAATAGCCATTTGACTGATTTATGAGGCTATGGAAATGTGTACATAAGAGATCCTTCGTGTAATGACACATGAAGTTTGTTTTATTACATAAGTTGATGGCTATTAAATCAGGTAATGCACATGTAATAGCCCGTTGATGCACATGTAATAGCCATTTAACTTCGTGTAATGCACAATCGGGTTCAATGCTATGTATGTTTTCGAACTTTGTTTTGCTATTGATGTTTGTCTTGTTTTAGTTTGTCATTTAAATTGGTAGAGTTTTTACCAATCATGAACATTGTCCTCACCTGTTAGAACGCACATGCATTTTTGCTAGTCTAGTAAAATTATGATGGATTCAGAACACTTTGAAATGTCACTACTAGAGAAACAACAATTGGTGCCGATTGGTAACCCTCATGAGTGTTGGATTTCTCAACCGGCACCTAGCCGTCGGCACATTTGAAGTGGTCTCAAAGGTGCCAGTTTAGGCCTTTGAGGTTCCAAGAATAAAAAAAGGGCTGCTCAATGCATCGGCTCGAATGGAGCCAATGCATTGAGCAGCTCGCAATCACCAATGAGATCTCCATCCAAGAACACAATCACAGAATCAAGCTGCCACCGCCGGATAGGAGGAGCCGCTACCACCACCGCCGCTATCAGATCTACCCGCGGGAGAAGCCGTCGCTATCGCTGCCACCGCCGCTGGAAAGGAGGAGCTGTTGCCACCGTCACCGCCACCGCCATCGGATCCTCAAGCGGGAGAAGCTGCCACTGCCGCGGCTGCCGAATTCGTCCGCGGGAGCCTCCGCCGCTGCAACCTGCGGGAAAAGCCACCGACGGATCCCGCGTCCCTGGTCATCTCCCTCCTGAAACCGACCGTGCGACCAGCCTCCTCCACCGATCTTATGCGTGATACCCGGTGGCGATCGATGAGAGAGGAGAGGAGAAGAGGGGGATGGAGAAGGGAAGGATGAGAGAGAGAGGAGGAGGAGGAGGATGGGGATGTGAAGGACACGGGACATCGGCAGCTCGTGTATCCCGGCGGTGGTCGGCGGTGGGTGTGGGTGGAGGAGAGGAGGAGGAGGATGGGGAAGGGAAGGAGAGGAGAGAGAGAGGGAGGAGGAGGAGAGGATAAGGCTGAGTACTAGTACTCCTCATGGGTTCGACTAAAAATATCTCCCTCCCACCCGCCTGTTTGGCTCGGCTTGGTTTTACGGTGCACCTATTGTATATTATATGTGCATGTTTTTTAATTAACTGACACCTATAGTATTGATGTCGGTTTTTCTCTAGAACGCTCTAGAAAGAACACCTATAATTGATCAAAGGTGCCGGTTGCATATGTTCTCAGCCCGCGAAGGTGAAAAAAGGTCTCTAGGTGCCGGTTTAGCACATCCAACACCTATAGTGCCGTTCTCTTTGTTCCTTTATGTAGTAGTGTGTTCACTACTAAAAAGGCACATACAAATCGACAATATAGGTGTCGGAAGAGCTAAAACTGATACCTATAGTGTTTTTCCCATATCGATAGGCTTAAAATACAAAACAGTCGGCACCTTTAAATTACAATGGGTGTTGGTTCTTGACAAAAACCGGAACCTTTAATATATTACAGGTGCTGATCAATTAAAACCCGACACCTATACCAAACCGAGCCGAGTCGGCCTGCCGAGCACTGGCCTTATCTACTCGCCTGCCCGCACCTAGCCCCCCTCTCTCTCCCACTCTTCTCTCTCGCGCGTCTATCTGTCTCTCTTGCTCTCTCTTTGTCTCTCTCACGGCGGTGGCCCGTCTCTTGCTCTCTCTTTGTCTCTCTCACGGCGGTGGCCCGGCGGAGGTAGTGACCGTGCCCTCCCATCCGCCAGATTCAGTGGGAGGGGAGGCGGGTGAGGGGAGATAACGGCCTCTGGTGATGGCAGCAGTGGATCAGGCGGAGGCGATGGCATTAGAGGTTCCCACGGGGGGTGGTGGGCCCCCGACGAGCGACGGCGGTGGGCTCCCCTCCATCAGATCTGGCGAAAGGGTGGCATCAAGCTCCCCACGGACGGTGGTGGCAGGCTCCCCTCCGCCATATCCAACGGGGAGGGAGGCAGCGGCAGCAGCGGCGCCCTCCCCTCCGCTAGATCCAGTGAGAGGGGAGGCGGCTGGCCCCCCATGGCACGCGCTACCACGACGGCGAGCTCCCCACAGCGTGTGCGGCCACAACGGCGGTTCTCCTCATCTTCACCCCTCGCCTCATCTCCCTCTCCCCCGTGTCCCACCGCGGCTCTCCTCTCCGCCACGGTGGGGCGCGACCTCCTCTCCGCCGCTGGCCGCCGTGATGGTGGGGGTGGCTAGATCGATGAGCGATAAAGGGGAGGCCGGGGGATTTCAATGATTGTGATTGTGTTTTGATGATTTTTGTGATTGAGTTTGCATGATTTCAGTGATGATTTTAATGGGGATAATGTTGATATTTGTGATGATGATGATGGAGAGTTAGCTCGATACATCGGCTCGATTCGGGCCGATGCATCGAGCCAGCTTTTTTTTTTTGGATTCATGGATCCTCAAAGGTGTCGGTTCCTAAACCGGTACCTATTTCTCTACACATCAGTGCCACCTTTTAGGTGCCGGTTGGGAAAACCGGTACCTATGGGAGTTTCCCAACTGGCACCTATAGCACTTTCTGTAGTAGTGGTTTTAACTAGAAAGATAGATATTTTACAATGGACATTAGGACCCTCTTTGTTTAGGCTTAGATTTATTGGCTTGTGCTAATTTTAAGCTGATTTTCTTTGGTTTAAATGCTTTATAATTATAAGTCAGGTGGCTTTGAAGCCTTATGTTTAATTGTGGAGTCCTACCTCCACTCCTCCACTTCATATAAGAAAAAAAGCAAGCAAACAAAAAAGCTGCTGGTTGGTTTTGGTGTAGACCTTTCGGCTCATAAGACAAAGAAGCCTATGTTTAATGGAGATTTAATTTTTATGAGCTATGCTACTGGGAATGAATCTGGGGTGGGAATCGGTCGTGCAGAAAGCATGAGCTCCAACCGTTTCTTCAAGTAAACAACCGCTCGTTTTTTCCTAAAAATATTTAGGTTTTTCCTCTTGGGGGACGGTGGTGGTTGCAGACTGCGTGCAACATGAGGAAGGAGGTTGATGAGAGCAGCTCAAGTTGTAAGGTTAGTATCTTCCCGGGTGTGACACAAGGAGTTCTGAATACAATTTCGATGGGGAGGTTGATTTAAATTTCATTATGAATATACGACTCAAACATATGACATCACATATAGGTTCATATATAGGCATAGCAACTATAGGGTCTACCAGTGTGTCCAATTTTTAGATCAGCTTTCCCTTCAAGGAGACAACTATGACAGGGTACATAGCCCTTCCTTTCTCAAGATGCTTGGCAACAATGGGGCCATACACCTCGAAGAGCTCGTCAACGATGGACTCGCCGAAGTGGTCCGTGATGAGTGGCTCGATGACGGCCCTTATGCTGCAGTTAGCGATGTTCTCGGCGCTGCGGGCACAGTCGGCCACTACATCGTCGTCGCCATTGGAGTCGTCGTGGGGGTCCCAACTCGACTCGAAGAGATCAGTGTGCTCGATGTCGAAGAGCCCGCTCTCCTCGACTAACTCTGTCACCTCGTCCACTGATGGTGCATAGTATGGCAGGTTGAAAGCGGTTAGGTCCTCTTCCTTCACACGGCCCTGTTAACACACACGCACACATATTTAGACCACTTTTGAAATGAAGAAAAAGAGAAACGGTAGATCTAGGATTCGAACTAAATCTTGTAAAAACTGCATAAATTAATTTTGTGTGCTCCAATAGAAGTATGTAGTACTTGATTTGTGAGATCCATAGTTGGAACAATAATGTAGTTAACAGGGACAGTCTCGTTTCCAGTCACCTAAAAATACCCGCCAGTTTTTGAAAAGCCAGGATGTTACCACGTGGTCACCGGCGAGCTAGGTGAGCCAGCTAGCTACATCCTCGGTGCCGGCTCCCAATCCTCCTCCTCTCATTGAACCACCGTCGACATTCACCTCGTTCACCAACACTGCTGCTCCCCCATCCTAGCACACCTCAACCCGGCGAGGCCAGCCAAACCGTCCTCCTCCCTCTTCTCCTCCCCAACCATTCTCGTTTTTGTCTAAACCCTATCTCCCGTCCTCCTACTGCAATCCCCACGACAAAAATTCTTTTACCCTCTTCTCCCTCCCCTTGGTAGAGCTTGAAGATGACTCTTTGACCATTGGATATATTTTAGTCCAACCACAAGGGATCAGTTGACTTAGGTCACACATGTTAATATATATACCTTTTGGACCAAAATTTGGAGAGCTTCGGCCAGTAATTCCCACATCGTGCCGACGTCGCCATGCGCCAGCATTTGTGAGCTCTTCCGGCCTAGGAATGTTAGCACCATGCGGCCGCTACCTACAAGTTCCTCTAAGCGTAGTGCAAGGAACAATGACAAGTCCTCTTTGAACTTCTGGAACAATGTGACGACATGTGATGGCGTAGCCTTCCCGATGTAGATGTTGCCTTCATTCAGATGGACGCCACTTGAGAGCTCTTCTGGGACCTTTCACCATATGGAATGTTTTTGCAGGGAGGATTATAATGTAATGCTGATCTTTGATTTATCTAAATATAATGTTAATACTAAAAAAACAAATATTACGTTTCACCAAGGAAAACCATTTATAGAGGTTATCAACCGCCTGTACAAATTGCCTCTAGAGAAATCGGGGATTTTTTACAAGTGGATCCACAACCGTTTGTGAAAATTCTTTTTCACCCATGAAAATGAATTTCTAGTTTTTCATTTTTGCACGAGGAAAAAACATATTTCATAACTTACTAATTAAGCATCTATACATGGAAATAATAACTCACAAGTCACACGATATTTCATGCAAAATATAGGATTCGAACTGATATCCTCTCGTTATATTTTCGCTGATGGTTTTCACGTATAACCGCTAGAGAAAAAATAGAACGATACCATGAAAAATCAATTTTGTAGTAGTGAAATGAAAGCATTGTTCTTAAAGATATAAGAGCTTGTAATGGGTCACTAAACGGTCTCAAATAAAAAACTGTCAATTAGAAAGTTGTAGATCTCTTGCAATGCTATGAGTTTCATATAAAATTTATAACCATCTAACTTTACATGAAAGAGTTACATTTTTTTCATGAAAATTCACTTTTACACACGTTACCTTAACATAACCTCGTGTAAAAATCACCCATTTAAAACTTGTTATCCGCAAAAAATGGATTTATTTTCATGTTCTGTTTTTTAACCTGTCTAAAGAAATAGATTTTCACAGGTGATCCATAATTAACCATAAGACGTCTGAACTATCTTGATGGGCACTTCGAAATTTGGGTCGCGTGTGAAAAGGAAAACCTAGTGCGTGCTCAAGGCGTTTTTTTTATTAAGTATATGCTTTCAATTTGAAATAAAAAAATAGTAGTTTTTTTTCTCTCACAAGTATACTTACAATCTTCATGTTTGTCCTCAAATCTGCGTATATATGACACAAAACGTACATATATCGTGTGTAAAGCACATCACAGGCTGCGTCTGTTCTTTACTAGTCGTTCAGTGCTTAACACGATTTCAATGCGCACATGTTTTATTACTTTTTCTATCATATATTCTTAAAAATTACTGAAAGATAGCTAGATGAAAATATTTTTCATTAAAAATCAACTGATATCAATTTTACATATCAAATCTTAGTATTTCACATATATTAATGAACTATAGTTTCCAAACTTGATTCTACGTATCATGAAACGTCGTTTCTGCTTGTGAACAGAGGGAGCATCATAATTTATTTGGTTGTTTAAATTTTGTGCAGACTGCACGTTCCAATGAATTTAGTTAGGACCGACCGGTTCGTTGTTAATCCTGCGCTTTACTGCGGAATACATTGATAATTGCATTGTATATATTATAGAAATGATGTATGTATATGTTAAAAATAATGTGAAAATGGTGCGAGGACAATGATGTGTCACATAAATTGTAAATGATGTGTCATGGTTGCACGAGCTTTAAAATACTCTCTAGATAATAATTGCTAGTGAGTGATGAAGTGTCATATTTGCATGTTGAGTTTTAAAAGTGGTGGGTACCAACTATATAAAAAGTATAGATTTGTTGCACGTGTTGGCTATACATTTAATTTGTCAAATACTTGTTGTGCTTGAGTGGTTCATGTACTGGTCCCTTCCCGTGAGAGAAAAATATGTTGTGCAGTCTTATAGGCGATCGGATTTCCTCTCGCTTTTTTGTCAATTTTGAGACAATTTGATCTTATGCAGTGTACCTTGGAGCGCCACATGAGGGCATAAGAAGAGTGGAAGAGGTGAACACTCTGGCGAGGGAAGAGCTTGGTGTAGAACGATCCCGGCAGACCAGCGATGTAGTATGGTGGCTCCACCGATCCTTGATCCTTCCTGTCGGCAAGCTGCTTGAGCTGCTGCAGTGACCGGAAGACGTAGTTGAATTCATTGCCAGGTAGATCGTTGAGGAAGAACTGCAGTTCCGTCTTCTCCGAGTAGCCACCAATGGAGATCATGTCGATCACTTCGGACACGACTAGCAATGTGTTAGGACCCGACGAGCAGCCGAGGTCGGCGATGACGATCTTCGCCGGAGCTGGAGAGGGTAGGGACGCAAAAACCCCATCTATAGCCTTCCATAGCACTGGCTTGGTCTCCGTGATGGCCTTCATCTGCAGATCGATCATCGAACAGTAAAATGAATAAGAGGTAGAGCAAACTGGCAACGTCTACGCGAGCGTATATATTGTATGGAATTTGAGCAGAGAACTACAGGTAGCCTGGAATTAGTGGCATAGCTGTCATTTCCATCGCCTCCAACCATGTGTAGGGCTCGCTCTATCTCCATATGGCGCTCGCTGTCTATGGCTGTTTGACCCTATTAGATTTCCTGCTCTCAAACTCCTCCATGTCCCCTTTTATGGAGAAGGAGCGAGTATCTTCTGCTATTATATTATACTACTTGGCAATTTGGCATCAACCCGTGCATCCCCATAGGCAACATATTTTAACACGAAAGTTTTATTTATTTTCGTTTTGCGCATACGGGTAAATTAAGTTTTATCTACAATATGTTTGTATCAAACATACTTATTTATTTGATATGTAACAAAATATACTCCCTCCATCCTGGAATATAAACAATTCTAGAATATTTCACAGGATTAAGAGAAAAATAAAATTAAATAGGGGATGATTGTGATTGTTGATATGCAGAAAGTAGGAAGAGAAATTAAATGAAAGATGGTTGTGATTGGTTAAGAAGAGAAACTAGGTGGAAAAGTAGTATATTTTGAAAAAAAATGAATGTTAGAATTAGCTATATTAATTATGGGACAAAGAGGGTAGGTTCTAACCATGCATTCCCAGGTAATATAACCTATATATATGTTTTCAGGTTTCTTCAAGATTTTGTGAGACCAACTCAGAGTGCACTGCATGTGTGTTGGTTTGATTATTTTCTTGGTTAATCATATCGTGGACTTTGGATAGAAATATGTATAATATAAAACTTGAATGGAACTTGATTAATTAGCGACATCATCAGTATACACCGTTCAAATAGGATTTACCACTCAAATCAACTGGATGGATGTGATTTTTTTCTTACTAATGTGGAAATTTTTAACAGTTTCTATTTAATGTATGAATTCTTCTGTTAGTTGACCACTAATTAACTTTTAGATTTAATGAATATATTTCCCATATACTTAAATAAGCGCAAGCTTACAAGAACATCATTCTCACCATAAGATCAATTTCAGTTCTAAAAAGTCGTAGATTATATGTATATAGAATCATTTGACTCCAATTTTTAAATCTTGAAATGTTTTTGGATCAAATTCAATGTAATATTGAATGCTAATTTCAGCTCTCTCTCTGTGTGCGCGCGCGCGTGTAGAAAGTTCTTCAATTTTTTAATATAAGAAGCATGCATAATAGGAAAACGGTTATTTGTGTAATTTTCCCTTATGAAATTTCGTTAAATTTTGATTGCAGTCATTTGAAAATTTTAATATTTCTTTTCAAATTTAGTGTCAAATAAATTTGTTGCCTTCATTTTTTTGGAACTAAAATTTTTTAACTTGATAAATATGTTTTTATAAGTTTAGACTCGAGTTTTAACACAGAATATGGTTGACCGCACGTACTTTCTTCTTACGAATGTTCCTTTGCTATGATTATTGCTTGAGTAAGGGGTATCCTCATTTGATAGGAGGATGCTCGGGTTAACCTTCACCACGAACGGAGGTTGCCCATCAAACTGATCATAATCTTCATCAGTCTTAAACTCGACTCTGAAAATTTTCCGTTTTCCTGGTAGAACCACGTGGCACTTTGGCTCATCCGGCACTTTCCCCTTCTTTGGTTTGCTACATATGTCCTTCACATAGAAAACTTACGTTATATCATTGGCTAGGACGAATGGTTCATCTGAGTACCCAACCTTGTTAAGGTCAATTGTTATCATTCCACAGTTATCAATCATTATGCCTACACCAGTTAGCCTAACCCATTGGCACCGAATCAGAGGGACCTTCAAAGGTCCATACTCTAGTTCCCATATGTCCTCGATGCCACCGTAATAAGTACTAGTTGTCCCATCTTATCTCGTGACATCGATGTGAACAATGTTGTTTTGGTTTGTGATTGTTTCGTCTTGGGCTCTTGTATAAAATGTATACCCATTAATCTCGTATCCTTGGAATGTGGTGACTAAGAAAGATAGTCCTCTGGCTAAGAAGGCTAGGTGTTGATCGATCGTCTCATTACCCATGAGATGTTGCCGCAACCAAGTGGAGAAAATATCAATGTGATGATGTGTAATCCAGGCATCAGGCTTACCGATGTTATTGGAGCGAACAATCGCTAGGTGCTCCTCGATGTAAGGAGCCACCAATGAAGGTTGTTGCAAAACCGTGAAATGTGCTTTACGGAATAAATCGTTGTCTATGGTTATGATTGCTTTCCTTCCAAGAGTCCCCTTTCCCCGTAGTCTTCCCTCATGGCTTGATTCAGGGACCCCGATTGGACGAAGGTCTTCAATAAATTCGACGCAACACTCAATGACCTCCTCTGTTCCATACCCCTTGGTGATGCTAACTTCAGGCCGAGAACGGTTACGGACGTACATCTTTAGAACACCCATGTATCTCTCAAAAGGGAACATGTTTTGTAGGTACGCAGGACTGAGAATACCGATCTCTTTGACAAGGTGACATAGAAGATGCATCATTATATTGAAGAAGGATGGTGGAAATATCATCTCAAAGCTGACAAGACATTGAACCACATTATTTTGTAGGGCTGTTAATCTGTCTAGGTCAGTGACCTTCTGCGAAATTGCGTTCAGAAACGAACAGAGTTTTGTTATTGCTATCTGCACATTATCAGGAAGGATATCTCGAATTATAATAGGAAACAATTGTGTCATCAACATGTTGCAGTCCTGAGACTTTAGGTCTGTGAACTTCTTCTCTTTCATGCTTATTATTCACTTTATATTTGATGAGCATCCCGACAGTATCTTGATTCTGTCCATACACTTAAACATACTTTCCTTCTCTGCGTTGCTCAGAGTGTAGTTGGCTAGAGTTAAGTAATGGTTTCCTTTCTCCTTCGGTTCGGGATACAGCCCGTCAGGTTGTTTCATATGTTTCAGGTCATGACGTGCTTCCAGTGTATCTTTAGACTTTCCATATACACCTAGGAAGCCCAGCAGGTTGACGCAAAGGTTCTTAGCGAGGTGCATCACGTCAATTGCTTGGCGGACCTCCAAGACTTCTCAATAAGGTAACTCACAAAAAATAGACTTCTTCTTCCACTTCACCACGTGACCATCTTCATTTGCTATTGGTTGGCTTCAGGTCCCTTTCCAAATACTACTTTTAGATCTTTCACCATAGCAAACACAGTTTTTCCGTTACGATGTTTAGGCTTAGTACGGTGGTCTTCTTTTTGTTCAAAATGCTTGCCTTTTTTGGGTACCGGGTGGCTTGCAACAAGAAATCGACGATGACCCATGTACACAACCTTTCGACAATGTTTCAAATACATACTTTCCGTTTCATCCATATAGTGGGTGCAGGCCTTATACCCTTTGTTTGATTGTCCTGATAGGTTACTAAGTGCAGGCCAATCGTTAATGGTTACGAACAACAATGCACGTAGGTGAAATTGCTCCTGTTTGTCCTCATCCCACACAGGGACACCTTCTTTCTTCCACAACATTTGCAGATCTTTAACTAGTTGTCTTAGGTACACATCAATATTGTTACCAGGTTGCTTTGGGTCTTGAATAATAATAGGCATCATGATGTACTATTGCTTCATGCACAACCAAGGGGGAAGGTTGCAGATACATAGGGTCTCCGGCCAAGTGCTATGACCGCTGCTCATCTTTCTAAATGGATTCATGCCATTTGTATTTAAACCAAACATTATGTTTCTTGCGTCTTTACCAAAGTCCCCAAATGTCCTATCGATGTTTCGCCACTACGACCCGTTAGCGGGATGTCTCAACATCTTGTCTTGTTTACGTTCTTCTGCGTACCAGCGCATCATTCTTGCATGCGCTTTATTCCTGAACAAACACCTCAGACGTGATATTATTGGGAATACCACATCACCTTAGCAGGAACTCTCTTCTTGGACCGCTATCCGTTAACTTCACCGGGGTCATCTCATCTAATCTTGTATCATGAAGCCTTACAAATCGGGCATGCCTCCAGGTTCTCGTACTCCTCGCTGCGATAAAGGATACAATCATTCGGAAATACGTGTATGTTCTGGACTTCCAGTCCTAGAGGGCAAACTACCTTCTTAGCTTTGTACGTTGTTTCTGGTAATTCGTTTCGTTTCGGAAGAATATTTTTTTACGAGCTTCAATAACTCATCAAATGCCTTGTCAGTCACGCCATTTGTTTGCCTTCCATTGCAGAAATTCCAGCGTGGTACCAAACTTTTTTGCCCCTATTCGCAACCTGGGTACAATGAGGTTTTGTGGTCCGCTAACATACGCTCTAATTTTTGGACCTCCTTATCACTTTCGCAGTCTTTCTTTGTGTTGCACAACATTTGGCGAAGATCATCCACAACATCATTTTCTTCAACAGTTTCATCTGCATCGCCTGTTGTATTTTCTGTGAATTTGTCATACTGAGCCCAGTCTGGAATGTTGTCGTCTTCTTCTTCATCTTCTTCCATTGCAACCACTAACTCTCCGTGCAAGGTCCAACAATTATAGCTAGGCACGAATCCCGACTCCAACAAGTGGATATGAAAGAGTTCTTGAAACAAAATACTCCTGGTTTTTGCAATTTTTACAAGGACAACATAGAAAACCATTAGGCTTGTGGGCTTTGGCTACATTCAAAAAGTAGTGCATGCTATCAATAAACTCATGCGACTGTCGGTCTACGGTATTCATCCATTGCCGATCCATCTACAACAAATTCACAAATATTGTATAGGAATTTCACGAAAGTGAAACTAAATCAATAGTCATACAATAATTTCATACATCATAACTAAATATGCTTACACTTAAAGTTTTTTAAAACTTCTAAACATATTTTTTTATTGAATTATAGAAGTTTTACCAAATTGGGAATATATTTTTTCATGTATTATCCTTATTTTAATTATTTTTAAGTTTTTTTAAAAAGTTCTAAACATATTTTTAATGAATTATTCGTATTACTTTTCTTTTATCTACCTTTTCAATAAGTTTTCTCCTTTGTCTTTTGTTTAACATTTTTATACAAATTTTTATAATATTATGAATTACCCTTATTTTCTCTAAATTTGTTTTCTCTCTCATCTTCATCAATACAATTTTTTTAAGAATGACATTTAGAAACATATCTAGAAATGTAATATATTTATCATATATCAATAGAGCATAAAATTGCTAACCTTTTCAGTCCCTTAGATTTATGTAATATATATCACAAAAATATTTTCACAAAAAAAAATTGGCAGCACCTCTCTTCCTCCTCCTTCACTTTGTTGGTAGCAATGACTCGGGCTGGAGGAAGAAGAAGAATAAAAAGGAATAGAACTTTAGTCCCGATTGGTGTAACCAACCGGGATAAAAGATTATAACGATCTTTAGTTCTGGTTGGTATAATTAACCGAGACTAAAGTTATGATCTTTAGTCTCGGTTGGTAATACCAACTGGGATTAAAGATCATTGGCACCCTGACACGGCCCGACAACATTCGGACCGGGACTAAAAATGATCTTTAGTCCCGCTTTAGTCCCGGTTGGTGTTACCAACCGGAATTAAAGATCATAAAGTTTCATTGGGCTTTTGAACCAATGTTAAATATATTATTTAGCATCGGTTTATATTCGAACTGGGATAAATATGATTTTTGATATCCCAGTAAAGAATTAGTTCTCCAATAGTGGTAA
This sequence comes from Oryza punctata, assembly GCA_000573905.2. Classification (NCBI taxonomy): domain Eukaryota; kingdom Viridiplantae; phylum Streptophyta; class Magnoliopsida; order Poales; family Poaceae; genus Oryza; species Oryza punctata. Next base: position 12,469,393 of record CM002493.2, read on the forward strand.
GTATGATATGCTAGTAATAACTTACATATGGAAATTAAGAATTCACTACAACTAGTTTAGGACTTGTTTGAGGAAAGAGAATGACTATATACGCGATCGTGCCTGTCCTACTCCGCATATAAACTTGTTTTTGACCGGTTTCGTGTGAACGGCAATGAGATCTGTGATTATATTGTTGGGCACGCGATCCTATGTGACAGTTGAGTCGGATGTACAGCACAGCTCGTGATGAGAAGTAGCTGATGGGCTGGGGCTCCCTACCCATGCAAGAGAGCCCCATGAAAGCAACCGATTTTTATTTTTTAAAAGATAATTAATTAAGTTCAGGAATAGTACTGCCGGACTAGTGCCTGTGACCGTCTCAGAAGTATCTGTCCTTTGGTGCCAAGGAGTAGATCAGTCAAACAAGCTTCTGCAAACGATGTTATATTATTACCATCTTTAAACTATCCAACGGTTTCTGTGATGATTGGATGCAACTGATCATAAACATATATGGTCGACGTGTTGGCTTGGAAACGAAGGGAAAAGAAGACATTTCACATTGCTTTCATCTCAACTTAGTGGAGCTATAATTTTATAATACGTAGGATTTAGTACAAAATAACAATGAAATTGAAGTATCGTTAAAATCAGAACCAAATTGTTTCTGTTTCCCAACAGAAAGTACATAATTTCTTTTGTGTGCTGAACCAAAACTTTTAACAATAGCACCAGCAATATATTATCACTACATTGGTACAAACTAATACATACAAGTCATAAGAATATTTCTGTACCTTCAGTTTTCATTCATATGACTAAACATTATAGACTTGTACAGATAATTAAGCATAATCCTTTTTCTTTGTATATAAGTGCAACCCACCAAGTGTAATTATGACTATAAGCAGTCGTAATGTTAAGCCACATCATCAGGACAGTTTTGGCCGTCTCAAGTGAATCACATTATTGATACATGCCACTATAAATTTAGTAGACTGAAAAAATACCATTACTATTGTTCTATTTATAACCATGCCATTGCAACGCTCAGTAAGATTAGATCTATGCCATGTTGTACACTTGATACATGTTTTGAATCCATTTTGTGTAATAGACCAAAATACTCCTGCCAATCCTCTCTTAACCATAGACCCAAATCCTAGCAACTGAACCCCCAAATCCCCCAAATCCCGGCAGCAGCGATGTGCGGCCCGACAGGCACGATGACTGGGGGTACACGGTACCCGGGTACACATACCAAGGCCTTGGGCCGTGGGGTATGGGATAGGCCAAGTGCCCTAAAGCCCATGCGGCTTACTTGTAATTTAAGAAAGGGATTAAAGACAAGACAATCAATCTTATCCCATATAAATATATAGTAGGTACCTGGATTATAAGAGATACCGTACCATATCTGCCCGTTAGCCCTAGCACTATATAAAGGGTGCCGGGGGAAACTCTAAGGGGTTACGTTGATCATTCTCCACGTACGCGCCGTTGGCTACTCCATTGCCAACTTGCGCACATGACATAAATCTAATCCACATACAACTGGACTAGGGTATTACCTTACATCAAGGGCCTGAACCAATATAAACATCTATTTTCACCATCTCTCTTTGATCTTGTGCACCCTATAAATTATATTGCCGATCATAAGAATCGACAGTTGGCGCACTAGGTAAGGGTGCACTTGATCTTCATTTCACGAAGAGGAGATGGCTTCTTCCGGAGTGGTTTTCGCCAAATCGCTCATCCTCACCACCGGTGTTCAGCTTACTTTCGGATCATTGTCCTTCACCGCCAACCATGCCGGGAGGCTCGTGCAGACGAGTCCGGGTGTCTTCGATCAATGCCCGACGTCATGCTTCCCTGCGGGTGCCAAGTTTTGCTTCGGAACGTTCGATCTCGTCACCTCTGAGGTAGGCATCTTGACGCCCACTCCGGTATGCGTCGCGCCCTTGGTGACGGACCCTCTCCATTCACATGGGCTCAGGAACTTCGCCGCCATTTCCACCGACTTTTGTGGTGTCAACTACCTTCCGTTTCCAGCACGGGGGGCGGATTACGCACCGAGCCAACCCGAAATCGTCAAGCGCTGCAACGTCGTTCACGCACGCCGCCTGAACTTGGCTCCAGATGGGTCAGCGTCATCAACAACTTCTCCGAGCTCTCGGACTCGGATCTAGAAAGTTTAGGAAGTATCTCCCCAACAAGCCGCCCATCTCGTGACGTCTTCGTCATGCTCAACCCGAAGACGGAGGGCCGAGAGGCAGGAGCGCGAGGCAGAGAAATGGCGCCTCAAGGAGTAGCAAGAAGACCTCGACCGATGACGGGCGGAAATCCACCACCGTGGCCAGGTAGCTCAAGTTGCGATCTTGCAGACCAAGATGGGCGAGCACGATGTCTTCATGACCCCACAACACAACGTCGTGGTGGCTAAGGCTTTACTCGACCCCATCGACCTCCCCGACGACCCGCTCCTCAACACCACCGTTGCTCAAGTCAAGGCCCTAGTGGAAGTCACCGTTGTCCAACACTACGAGCCGACTCCCTCTACTTCGTGCTTCGGGCCCGAGTCATCCAAGCACCGCCAAAACTCTCAACCCGAAAGTTCATTCCCCAGCCTGCGTACAAGTGACCTGTGTGACAGGATTAAAGCCAACCGCATAATGAACTCCGATTTGCGCAACATCATGAACGAGCGGTGTCGTTAGTGAGATGCCGACTGACTGCGCATCCACGAAGCTAACCCGGAGGGAGTCCACAGAAGAGCTGACTACTTGCCGGATGGCCGCATCGTTGTTCGCCGCCCCAATCCTGATCACTCGGCCGGACCCCCCGAAGACCCGGCTGAGGGGTTCCACGCATTCACCGATGCCCGACACCGAGTGCATTGGCCAAGTAACTTCAAGTCCGTGGGCATACAAGTACGACGGCAAGACCGTCCCGAGCGCGTGGCTCTTCGTCTACTCCACCGCCATACAGGCCGCAAGTGGTGACCAGCTAGCGATGCTCAACTATCTTCCTATAATGCTGACCTCTGAAACTCGGGTCTAGTTCACTAGCGTCCCCGAGCACACCATCGATAGTTGGGCTGAGCTCAATGCTTAGTTCATCGCCAATTTTCAGGGCACCTTCCCACACCCGGGCACCCGGTGGGACCTCTACTAGATCTCGCAAGGTGATGGCGAGCGCTTCTCCGACTACATTTCACTCTAGATAGGACGGAGGTCACTAGGAAAGAGTTGACCAAGCTTTTAGCTGTTGGTTTTATTAAGGAAGTATACCACCTGGAATGGTTAGCCAACCTGGTGCTTGAAAGAAAAGAGAATAAACAATGGTGTATGTGCGTTGACTACACAGATCTCAACAAGGCATGTCCAATGGATCCATTTGGCCTCCCCCGAATCGACCAAGTGATCGACTCCACAGCCGGGTGTGAGTTAATGTCCTTCCTTGATGCCTACTTGGGCTATCACCAGATTGCCCTCAACCCGGATAACCGCCTCAAGACCTCTTTCATCACTCCTTTCAGCACATATAACTACATCACCATGCCCTTTGGGCTCAAGAACCCGGGTGCAACATACTGGAGAGCCATGCAAAGATGCTTGCACACCTAACTCAGATGCAACGTCGAAGCTTATGTCGACAACGTCGTCATAAAATCGAGTCAAGGAAGACCTCATCGCTGACCTAGAAGACACATTCAAAAGCCTACCCGCATTCAAGATGAAGCTCAATCCTAAAAAGTGCACTGTCGGCGTACCATAAGGGAAACTACTCAGCTACATGGTGTCAAGCTGCGGGATTGAGGCAAACCCAAGCAAGATAGTGGCCATTCACTCCATTGAGCCACCTATTGACCGGATGCATGCGTCACTGCGCCGCTTCACCTCCCAACTAGGTGAACAAGGCATGCCATTCTTCGAACTACTGAAGAAATCCGACAAGTTCCAATGGACTCCCGAAGCCCAAGCCGTTCGACGATTTCAAGCGTTACCTGACGAGCCCTCCTATACTAACAATGCCACTCCCTGAGGAGCTAATCCTGCTAGTACGTTGCTGCTACGTTTGAAGTAGTCAGAACGGTCTTGGTGGTTGAGCGAGAAGAAGACGTATCAGTCCAAAGGATTCAGCAGCCGTTCTACTTCATCAGCCAAGTGCTGAGTGATTCAAAAATTCGGTACACACAAATCCGGAAGATGCTATACGTGATATTAATCACCGCCTGCAAGCTCACTCATTATTTCCAAGCTCACCAAGTATCAATTGTCACTTCATATCCCCTCCGTGATGTCATGTTCAACAAGGAATCCACCGGATGCATCGCCAACTGGGTGCTCGAGCTGATGGCGTTCGACATCTCTTTCCAGCCCAAGGTGGAAGTCAAGTCTCAAGAACTTGCCTACTTCATCACCGAGTGGACAGAAGAACAACTGCCAGGCGCCACGACAGAGCAACCACACTGGCAACTCTACTTTGATGACTCCCTCGTGAAGACCGACGTCGGAGCAGGAGCATTGCTAATCTCTCCCAAAGAAAAAAAACTACGCTACGTCCTCCAGCTGCATTTCCCTACCTCCAACAATGCAGCCGAGTACGAGTCCTTACTTGTCACGCCCAGAGATTCGCTAACCCGAATTCCAAGCAGCATGTGTATTAAAATCCCTGTCCAGGACTAGCCAGGGTACACAAACGACAAAGTTGATACACAGTTCCACGTCTTACAAACACCATAAAAGTATCTTACACAATTGCAGCGGAAAAGATAAACAAATAAACTATACTAGATAACTAGACACTCGTAACTTGATGATTCCAGTCCACAGGCATCCTCTACGGCAGTGACAGGCCTACTCCTCTGAAAAACCATCCTCTGACGCAAAATCCAACTCTGATGTGGGGAATGATAAAGCAAGACTGAGTACTACCCACTGTACTCAACAAGTTATTCCAGAATAGAAGAAAAAGATGCAAGTAATTCCAAAGGAAGCTAAAGGGTTGAATTACATAAATCGAGCATTTGAAAACAATAGTTGAATGCGGTAAAACAGTTGAGTAAATTAAGCAATATTAAATCATCACTGTCCAATGCTACACCACGTTGCAACAGGCCCAAACCATTCCACCTGAACTAAACCAGTTCCATTAGATCATGTTATTAGGGTTATAACTAATCACGGTGAATCCGGTTGATCGCCCTTGCCTGGATGCGTCGGCTAAGAAAGGCTACACTACGAGCCCAGCTATTACCCACGCTAGCTTGTGGAAAGTACGGTAATTCTTCCAGGGTTTCTCGCAAACCGGTCCTTAATTGTCATGAGTACGACCATTAAAACCATGTACTCACAACCCACTCACGAATTAATTAACCACTCACGAATAACCATCGTGAGCTACCGTTAATCATTCATCATTGAATAATAGTGGTACACTAATTATCCCATTAGTGTGCTAATGTTTCTAAGCAGGGCTAAGCATGTCCTAACCTAGCAACTAGTCATATTGATTCCCAGGCTAACAAAGGTACAAGGTAATCAGAACTATGTGGCTGAGTACAGTAGGTAAATAAACCCATAAAATGACATTATAAAACAGTGCAGTATTTGAGAATAAATAAGATATTTGCAAAATAGGTACAATATGATCAAATGAATAGTATGACTTGCCTTGCTCTTGAACTGACGGAACTTCGGTGACCACTTCGAAATACTCCGGAACGTCGGAACTATCGGATTCTATATGACAAACAAAGCACACAAGCAATACAAGCAGTAAGTCTACTGAAACAGCAAAAGAAACCAATTTTAATGAATTCTAGGCATTTTAATGAATCCACCGAAACTTGAATGGGTTAAAACGGAACTCGGATGATTAAAATATGAATTTTAGAATATGAACTATGTAATTACTATCAACCGGAAAAATCTTAATGAATTGATATGCTTTAACGCCCGCGAACGGACAAGGTTAACGGAAAACAAACTCCGGTTAACGAGCCTCATGGGTCAGCGACTCAACGAGTCAACCTACCATGGCACGGGACCACGCAAGCGGTCAACCGAACCGGCGAACAAAACCGGCGGCTCAGAACGGCTCTAGGGTTTTAGAACGAATCGTTACGACCAAACCGATATGACACTGTGCCACACTATGTGCGAACGTATGCGACAAACGACTAGCAAGCGCTTGCAAGACGGCTGGCGACTCGGCAACACAGCTAGGATTAGGGCAGCGGTGCGGCGAAGCAGCGGCGATGGCACACGGCACAACAGTGACAACACGGTAACGGCGGCGCATGGCTGCAGCTAGGCAGCGGCGCACGGCAGTAGCGGCGCGGCAGCGTCTAGGGCAACGGCGGCGTGTGGTACAGCCGTGGCGGCGGCAAAGCAGCAATGCGGCGGCTGCGCGCGATACAGCAGCGACGCGGCTGCGTGCGGTGCGGCAGCGGCGCGGCAGGACAGCAGCGGTACGCGGCTGCAGCGAGGGCAGCAGCGGCACGCGGTAGCAGCGGCAGCGGCGGCAGCGGCAGCGGCACGGCAGTAGCGGCAGCAGCGGCACACAGCGATGGTTAGCTAAAAAAATAAACGGGACAGACCACGACGGTAACTATGCCGGTAACGAAAAGGGGAAGCTCACCGGTGGCGCAGCGAGGCGGCAGGAAGGTGGCAACCCAGCAGCAGCTAGCGGCGGCGCAGGAAGGCGGCGCGTAGGGTTGGGGTGCAGGGGAGGGGGCGGCTAGGGTTAGGGGGGCGCAGGGGGAGGGTGGAGTGGCTTTTATAGAGGTGGAGGAGGGGGGGTCTAGTCGGGCCGGCCCAAGGAAGGGGGCGCATGACAGGAAAAAGGGGGGGGGTGGAGTGGCGCTCGGCAGGGGATGAGAGGAAAGAAAAAGTACGAGAGAAAAGGAAAACCAAAAAGGGAAAGGTGGGGGAAACAAATGCGGTGCCTTTTCGGGAAAGGAAAAAGAAACAGAACCGGAATAGGAGAAGGGCTTGGCTTGTCATACAAAACGAAACCGTGCTGACAAAAGGGGTCGGCGGATACGACGAACCGTGAACAGGGAGAGTGAACCGGGAACGGTTCATGACCAAAGGAGGGGGAGGAAGGAAATATTAATTCAAAACCCGACATTTTAAATTAACATTATTACTTCGTCTGCTCTGCATATTCCACTGAAAATCCTGTTAACGATTTGAAGCGTCTCCCTGACGATTCCGATTATTACGCATATTGTTAATTTAGGGTTTGCTCCTAGTTAAATAGACAATTTCTTTTAGGCAATTTATTTTATGAATTTAGAGCTAGAAGGGGAAACTCCAGGGTGTGACATTACTCCATGGTTTACGGGTGGCCATCACTCTCGGCATCTGTGAGTGGTAGCATGAGGTGACTCCCAACTAGTTATCTGCCAAGTAATGAAAGATTGGGACTGCTCGGACGACAAGATGATGGCATACTACTAGGAGGTACGCAAACTCAAGGAAAAATTTGATGGGCTTGAGTTAACGCATGTCGGGCATGACGATGACACCGAAGCCGACTCGTTCGCTCGCCTCGGGTCCAAGCGTGTCCAGTCCTGCCCGGAGTGTTCCTTGAAACGCTCAACAAGCCTTCCATCGATAGGACTAAACCTTCAGGAAGAACAAGTTATTCCAGCTAGATACCGTCAAGAATTCCTGACTGTTGCATGGGAACAAATTCATGTTAGAAGTATTTTTCCTTTCCATTAATTTTCTTTTGGGGGTTCTCTCATTCCTTTTATTGAGCATAATGATGCGAGTCGACCTTTAATGAGTTCTAATATGCAGTGCCAAGCAGTTCCGTTTTTCGGTCCGAGAAGTGTACCAATAAGCAAGTCCTCACAATCTCCAACGACTGGCGCACACCGCTACTGGAGTACATCAAGAACGACACTTTGCCGTCAGACAGGGCGGAAGCCGAAAATATATCTCGCAAGAGCAAGGTATATTCCATCATCCAAGACGAATTATACTGCAAAGGCGCAATCGACATGCTAATGCGATGCATCTCACAGCAAGACGGCAGAGATATGCTCACCGAGATCCACTCGGGGATGTGCGGCAATCACGCTACCTCCAAAACAATAGTCGGCAAAGTGTACCGCAAGGTTTGTTTGGGCCGACTTTCGCCACTAATGCCCAAGACATTGTCTGCACATGTGAAGGCTGACAATTCTTCGCCCGACAGACCCACATGCCAACGAACAAGTTACAAACAATACTGATCTCCAGGCCCTTCGCCGTCTGGGGCCATGACATGGTGGGTCCTTCCAAGAAGGCACCCGGTGGCCTCACCCACCTCTTTGTCTGCGTCGACAAGTTCACCAAGTGGAGCAAAGCCAAGCCAGTCGCAATAACAGTAGCAAATGCTCGCGAATTCATAAGAGGAGTCATATAACGATTTGGAGTACCTAACCGCATCATCACCAACAATGGCACCCAGTTCACAGAATCAGTCTTCCCGGATTTCTGTGAGAAAGTCCACATTAAGATATGTTACGCATCAATCGCTCACCCCATGGGCAGCGGTCGGGTGGAATGCGCCAACGGCATGGTCCTGCACAACATCAAAACCCGCATCTTCGACCGACTCAAGCCATACACCGGAAAATGAATGGAGGAGCTCTCCTCGGTGCTATGGTCCCTCCGCACAACGCCAAGCCGAGCGACAGGCCAAACACCCTTCTTCATGTGTTATGGAGCTGAAGCCATCTTGCCCACAGAGCTAGCACTCGACTCCCCTAGAGTCCGCGGCTACACCGAGGCTACTACCGAACAATCAGTACAAGAGGACACTATCTGAATAGAGGAAGCCTGAGAAGCAGCAATTATCGAGTCAACACGATACCAGCAGATTCAACGCAAGTATCACAGCCACAACGTCAGAGACCGATCTTTCTCTATCGGCAACCTCGTCCTCTGCCGAGTGCAGATCACGAAAGACCAACACAAGCTATCTCCAACTTGGGCGCCTACGTAGTGGTCGCCATCACTCGGCCCGGAGCATAACTCCTAGCAACAATGGAAGGTGAACAAATCACAAACTCCTACAATATCGAACATCTACGACGATTTTATGTGTAACATGTAAACCATGCTTTTATGATAGCATAACCAGAAGAAGGATTCCTTCTCTCCATGCAGACTTGGCTACGCCCCACCTGGCCATGCCGACTTCGCCACATGCCCGGGGGCAACACCCTCAGCGGCCATGTGGACTTGACTACACCCTACCCGGCCACGCCGACTTCGCCACTTGCCTGGGGGCTCCACCCTTAGCGGCCATGCGGACTTGGCTATGCCCTACCCGGCCATGTCGACTCGACTACAACCTACCCAGCCACGCCAGCTCGGCTGTGCCATATCCGGCCACGCCGATCGGATGATCAGTCACACGCAAAATAAGAAATATATTACAGCCTAAAATAACCTACCATCCAAATTTTTTTGCACTAAAGTCTGTCGCAGGCATGAATAAAAAAAAGATTCACAATGAAAGATCCAGGTCCTCCACCAAGGCAGTGGCAGTCGGGTGGAAATCTTGCTCCAGCTGCTGGATGTCGGTGTCGGAGCAATCAGCTGCATATCTCTCCGTGACAGCCTCCAAGTCCACCCGCGGGAAGTGCGACTTCACTTGTTGACCCCCGTTCTCGTAACAGGAATCATTCGTGTAAACTGTACCATTTCCCTGGATCAAGTAGTCTGGTACACACGAATTCATAGTTGAAATACCAAGTGCGCATACATATGCGTTTGGTGTGAATTATTACAACAATAGGCCCGAAGGCATAGTCTAGGACATAGGACCAAACGGTCCGAAATACATCTCAATAGCACAAATAGATGAGGTAGTGGAATTTAGGCAGTGGCACGCCATTGCCACAGGCAACGGCACGCCATTGCCACAGGCAACGATCGTAACTAAGACCTATTGGGCGCTGTCATCATCAGCATCCTCCTGGTAGTAAGCATACGGGTCCTCCGAAGCATCATCATCGACTTCTGGTTGTGTTTGTAAATAGCAAGGGTGAGTACCAACCGTACTCAGCAAGCCACCACAACAACAATGCATATGATAGAGGGTATTTCAAGGAATGGCTTTCGGTTCTTTTGTGTAAAGCAAGTTTTGTAAACCTTTTCACAAGCCTAAGACCTAGCATAGACTGATCATATTTTAATACCATAGTTTATTAATCAACGATGGTTCTATCCACCATCCATTGTGATCCCAAGGATAGCTTCCCGCCATTGTGTCGTCATGGTTTTCTAGGGTCTACCCCTTCTCGCCTTCCGATAAGTTGATCCACCAGTATAAAAATCATCATGCAACATCCCATCCCAATCAGTTTAAGAATTTAGAGTCTAGCCAAGTGTAATACATATCCCGGTGCTCAATAACCGCGAGCATGGCTATTCGAATAGATTTGATTTACTCATACTGCAGTGGATGTACACTTTACCCGCACTCCTCGACTTGCCCAACACATGAGCCTCGCCCCAACACATGAGACGCATCACAGCAAAGCCTTTCAATAACCTCACATTGGCAGTACCCGCTCCATGAACTTACATCCTCATGCACTCTAGGTGTCTAAGTTTCTAGTAGTGAGAGGAGTTCTGGCGATCCCGGGGAGGGAAGGCTCACACATGCATTAAGTTATAATTAAGTTTAGGTTTACACATGGCGGTCCTACCGATGGCGACCCCATCATAGGCCCCCTCTTCTCATACACATCAAGAAAACCACTATGCATGGATACTGCGTCCACTCAGCTATTTACTCTGCTAGATCTATACCCATTCGAGAAGTACGGTTGTACGGGGGTTGTTTCATGCTTAGCTTCATGGCTCGGTCCTTAACTGACCAGAGCCAGCACTAGCCTTTACCGGACACTACCCAAGTCCTCCAGCCGTCCCAGTTGAAAATAGTTATTTAGTTTTATTTTTCCTTTCACAAATCATGTCATCAATGGTATGACAATGTGGCGCTCCTGTCTCCACATGCCGCATCTCAACTACCTTCCCGAAGGTAGTTGCCCGAGCATAAAGCATTTTGATAAATATAAATATGGATGATTCTAAAGTAGCATGGCTAAGCATTTGTCAAGTATTGAATAAAGACACACGATATCATGGATTACAAAGATTGCATGAATAATTAATATCAAAGGCATGGCATATAGCAAGATAGGGTATTCACATATATTCATATAGCATGCAAACTTTATTTTCAATAAAAATAGGTTCGCAATAGGTTCAACATGCTCAAAGATTAGTGATGACTTGCCTTGCCCGTAGTCTTGTTGACCTGGATCCTCGTTCAGCTCAACAACTCCCTCGATATCTAAATTTATGTGCGAAAGATTTGATTTGAATTTGATTAGAATTCAAACAAAATCACCAAAAACTCATGAAGTACAAAATAAATTGCAAAAGTAATACCAATAGCTAGGTCTCGATTTTAGATGAATTTAGGTTCAAGTTTTGCTCAAATCCGAGTTAAAACGAATAAGTTATGCTAGTTTAAAAATTCAATTTGAATTAATTCCAAAAATTGTGAAAAGTTACGTTCATAAATAATTTATTTTATTCTAACCCTATGGAATGACATAGGGGACCCACATGTCACCTCTCTCTCCTCTCTCTTCTTTTTTGTTTTTTTCTCTCTTTTCTTTTCTTCTCTTTTTTCTTCTCCTTCTCTCTCTTCCTTCTCTTCTTGTTCCTCCTTCCTCTCTTCTTCCTCCCAGCTCCTCCCGGCTCCTCTCGGATCCTCTGTCCTCCTCTTCTTCTACCTCTCCTCTCTCTCTCGGGGCCAAGCTGGCCATAGTGGTGCGGGCGCGGGCGGTGAAAAGGGGGGGAAGGGGAGGGGGCTCACCGGTGTCGGCGGCGCGGGCGACGAGCGGCACAGCGGCGGTCGGTGGAGAGGGGAGGGGGCAGAAGTGGTGTGGAGGAGGAGGAAGATGGGGGATTTATAGGGAAGGGGAGAGAAAGGTGGCTGGCGCGTGGCGACGGCGACGCGGCGATGGCGATGGCATGGGGCGCGAGGCATGGCGACAGCGACGGGACGGCGAAGTGGCGACCTCACGATGCGCGGGGCGCGGGCGCGGCTGGCAACAGTGACGGGACGGCGCCGGCGACGGCCGGCACGGCGGTAGCGACTTTCCCTTTTTTTTAAAGATCAGGATGTTACATCACTACCGCCAAGGAATTGCCACCGCCGGAGGTAGGCATGACCTCTGATAGACGCCGCACAGCAGCCGATCCTTCGGGGTGAAGCTGCCCCTCTTGTGCCCAGGTGTCCCCATCTGGGTCAAGACTCGGGAACAGAAGCAACAGCGTTGGCTTCAAGACCTTGATGAGTTCTGCTCGCATGGCTCAGTCCACCTCCACCTCATGCTAGAAATGCTCCCACTGCTCCCGGTTATTCTTCTCGCACTCAACCACCTCCGCCTGAAGCTCCCGCAACGCCTTTGTCTCTTGCTGGAGCGCGTAATCAACACTTCTCTTCTTGGCGGTGGCTACGGCGGCAAAAGCCTTGGCATCTATCTGGCAATCAGGGAAAGCAATGTTACTAAGAAGACAAGCAAGAACAAAATAGACAGCGGCAAGCAAACACATACCCTCAAGCTCGGCGTGCAACCCTATGCATCCTTCTCCGACTTCTCCAGTTGACGCTCCAGCTCAGCCACCCGGCCAGCCAACTCCTCAGCCTCCCATTCTGCAGCTACAGCTTGGTGCCTCCACCAATCCTCACCAGCTGAAGGGCCACTAACAACATGACCACATGGACAATGATAGCAAGACCAAAATGAACTACTCGACTCACCCTCGGCCTCCATCTCGGTTATTTGGCCACGCAACACTTGCTCCCGCTAGTGGGCATCTTTTGCCTCCCTCTGCCTTGGTTCTCCACCCACCGCACAACGCTATGAATGGTCTCCACCTCAGCAACTTTGTCGAAGACGAGTTTCAGGGCCTCGCTCTTCGCCTCCGACCGGTCAACAATTTTCTGCAAAGGCACAACTCAGCTATACAAAACTACTCCACACCGCGACACATTCAAAAACTTCTCACGCCATGGATTCGGGGGCTACTAGGTATAAGCCACTAACCTGCATTTTCTGCAGCAATGTCAACCTGGCCTCGTACATGGCCTCAGCATCCCTCTGATCCTCGGTGTCGTTGAACCCCTTCTTCATCTCCTCCCTTTCCTTCTAGCCTTTCTGGAACCAGGAGGCTTGGAGAGGCGACTCTTAGTTGGTGAAGGGCTGGGCATGCCTGAACCGAGGAATCTCCTAGGGCTCGTCCTCATCCTGAGCCGGCTACTTGCCACCGCGCTAGGAAGGAGAGGGCCGAGCGCTTGAGTCACCTGACGGAGGCGGCGACTTGGCAGCCGCACTAGAAGGAGGAGGACAGGTGCCTGGGTCGCCTGATGGAGGCTATGACCCGACGGACGAACTTGGAGGAGAAGCGCTGGCACCACCGCAAGGAGACATACCTTCAGCGTTCGCGCCCGAAGCGACGGAGCTTGATGCCACTCCGGCCCCATCACCGCCGATGCCCGGCTCCTCACCGCTGGCCGTGCCAGCTGACCCACCCAGCCCATTTGCCTAGTGGGCCGAGTCAATGACTCCCTTCTCCGTGTTCCCGGCGTGACCTCGGTCAACTTGGGTTGAAACCCTAACGACGACAAGGATGCATTCATACGCGACAAATCAATCTCACAGGAATTGAGGGTCACCAAGGTATGTCTTACCGAGTGGACCGCCAGGGGCAGATCTTGGGGACCTCTGCTAGTGGTGACTCGGCGGGATCTCCGGCAGCAGATCCGAGTGACCCACCTGCCTTCGTTGCCTTTGCCTTGGCCGTCTCCATTGCAGCGGACTTTTCTTCCGCCTTCTTCGCCCGAGTCCTCGGACTCAGCTCGGACAACTCGGTAGTTTGTTTCCCCTTCCCAGAGGAACGAGTGACAGGGTCCTAAGGCATCACTGATGGTCCTACCTTGGGGCCCCAGTAGTTAGCCTCTTTTGAGGTAGATCGGTCCATGAGTCCATTGCCACACGCTTCCGAGAAAGCGTCTCCGACAAAGGCGGGTTGGAGGAGATTACAACATGCTTCACACAAATAGGTCTTAAGCAAGATACATAAGTTACCTCAGGACAGGGTGACTTATAGTTCAGCGGCTTGGGGCAATCTCCGTGCCCAGCTTAAAGAAGAAGGACAGCTGCTGTTGGGCTCTATCCTTCTCGTAATGCCTTGGGGCCTCTCGGGTTGTATCACCAACCCCTGGTACATCCATGCTGGGTGGCTCCGGCTCTTTAGAGGCTACAATTTCCTCATCATGAAGTTGCAGGCAATCGCAACTCCGGTCAACCCCGAATCGCTCAGAGCCTTGGTCGCCTTTAGAAGACCCATCACCTGGCCCATCTCCTCGCGCTCCGGCAGAGGAACCCAACAATCCTTCACCACTGGGGCATGGCCACTAAACGGAGGCAGGTAGGGGATCAGGTTGGAGCAGTAGAACCACTTGGAGCGCCACCCCTTGTTGATGGTCCGCAGGGGGTTGGGCCGGATCTAGATCGTGGGAATTTTCTTTCCCGGGTGTGCCTTCAATTGATAGAGGTACCGAAACAGGGCAAAGTGGGGCATCACCCCGCAGTACACTTCACAAAGATGGACGAATATGGCGATTTGAAGAATAGAGTTGGGGTTGAGGTGGTGGATATTTATGCCATAGAAGTGGAGGAGTCCACGGAAGAACTCACTCACCGGCAGTCCTAACCCATGGTAGAAGAAGGGAAGGAAGACCACGATCTCACTAGTGTTTTGCGTGGCGAACTCCTCGACGGCAGCGGATCGCCAGTCGATGAGCTCGGGCTCCCGCAGAACCCTGTCCTCCACCACCGCGGAGAGGTCCATATCGGTAACCATCGATTTTGCCCACACGGTGGATCGATCTGGGATGGGGATCGATTGTCCTGAAGAATGTGACATGGCGGATGAGATGTAAGAGCAACGGAACTAGATGGATTTGGCATGGGAGACAGTGAGAGTGCTGGAGCTGGATTCGATCTACTCAAAATCCTAGCCGGAGGTGCAGGAACTTTGGGCACGGAAGGAAAACGAAGAGATGAAAACATTGTTTGATTTGGGATCTAGGTTAATGGCCGTGATATATTTATAGCCTTGGATACGTCGTTTTGGGCCGACATGCAAGAAATATCAGAAATAGAAGTCTACATCACCTCCCAGATGGAAAGATAGCGAATGTTGACTCGGATGGACAGTAATTTAACTCGGCAAGTCAGTCACTCGGCAAATCTTGGGGTTGTGTACTCAACCAATCTTGCCCCCTCCGAGTGATGTATTCAACTTCGGAATCTCCACCAAGCTTAGTACTCGGGGGCTACTGTAGGGTACACGGTAACCGAGTACCTATGTGGCTTACTTGTAATTTAAGAAAGAGATTAAAGATAAGGCAATCAATCCTATCCCATGTAAATAGATGGTAGGTACCTATATTATAAGGGATACCATACCATATCAGCCCAATAGCTCTAGCACTATATAAAGGGCGTCGGGGGAAACCCTAAAGGGTTACGTTGATCATTCTCCACGTACGTGCCATTGGTTACTCCATTGCCGATTTGCGGATATCGACATATATCTAATCCACATACAGTTGAACTAGGGTATTACCTCACATCGAGAGTTTCAACCAGTATAAACATCTGTGTTACCATGTCTCTTTGATTTTGTTCACTCTATAAATTGTATTGTCGATCATAAGAATCGACAAAGACCCTAGCACTAGCTCAGGTGCTATCCGAGCAGATCCAACACTGGTAGCGGTGAGCTCAGCTCGAACAGGTCCAGTGGTGGCGATGGTATCGGGTCTCCGTTGAGCTACAACGCGCGTCCCGACAGAGGCCGTGTCGAGTCAGGTGTGGGCAACAACAAGCGGAACGGCACCACATGGGCCGATGACAGCAATGAGCTTAGCAAAGATGCTGCCAATGTCGATACCAACCACGGAGGGGATGGGCTGGCCGGCTCGGACGGTCGTCATGGACAGCGGCCTTTCCACCACCCTTTCTTTTTTTTTTATTTTTCCATTTTGTAAATTTGTTTTACCGATTTCCCTCTTTTTCCCTTGTGTATGTATAAATCTATTTACCGAAATTTAATCGCAGTGTTTGAGTTGTAGAAGATGAGGGTGTTTTGGTCCATACATAAATACGTACTACAGATAAAAAATGATTCAAAATGTGCATCAAAGTGTACAACATGGTATGGTATGGATCAAATTTTGAAAATATTGAAGTGACAAGATACAAATAAAGGAATAATAATGATATTTTTCTAAACTAGCAAAGTTACAATGGCATGGATCCAAATGAACCATTTCTTTTTCCCTGTCTCACTTGAGTCTATCGAACCATGGATGGGGAGCTCCTTCCTCTTCCCGAGCTTCTTCCTCATCGTTTGATAGTAATAATAAACAATTTTGTTCCTTGATAAATTTGTAATAATTAACCCGGCTTTTTCATCAATTATCTTGCAGCCTTGTACTTCTGACACTGCAAATCTTGGCTAATAATTTGATCTGTTCTTACATTGTCCATCAGATTTATCTCTCCACTGAAACTTGAATATTTGGTCTCTCCACTACTGATTTATTGGAAAACCTGTTACGTGATCTTATGCCGTTGTCAGTAATTAATATCCTTTTTCTCTTGCTCCAATGTTCACACAGAGTTTCGTATTAAAAATTACATGCAAAGGCGCAGGGTATCACCGTATATTATATCTATCGCCCGTCTCACCACATCGCTGTAGTAAGAGACAAACACAAGAAAGCAAATGAGTGTTCGCCAGACAGCCTAGCTTCCAGAGCCCCAGAACTGATCAAGTGCCGCTCCACTGCTCTCATGAAATCGTCCATGATTTCATTTGACGGTGCAAAATGTTGCACTATTATTGGATCAAATACAGCTCTTATCCGGAAGGCTACCATCTTCAAATTGACCAGGGCTTTGTCCGTGCCACCATATGAATCATGCATCAGCAGCTTATTGATCTCAAATGAACCCTCATCTTCTATTTTTTTTGAAAAGAAGGCAAGAAATTTGCCTTATATATTGATAGAGAAGGGAGTACAGAACAATATATACATTATGGGAGTTTAGGTCATTCCCCGACCGAAAGCAGTGTTTTTATTCTCCCAAAAGTTGTATCTCCGTCAAGCATTTCGCTCCCGCTGTCACCCACATTTTAGCCTCCTCCTTAATCTTTGCAATGATATTGGTCGGGGTATTTGCCAAGTGGTTGAAAATTCTGGAGTTCCTCTCCTTCCAAAGTTCCCAGGAAACAAGGATGGCAAGGGATTTTTGGGCTTTCCTCGAGCTGCTTGGAATTGTTAGTAGGAAGGACCACCAATCGTGCACAGTGTGGAAGTTGGTCCATTCAGGGAGGTGGAGATCAAACTGCAGCCAGGCTTCAATTGAACTCCAAATTCTCTTCGACAACCTACAGTGGGCTAGTAGGTGGATTGCCGTTTCTGGCACAGAGCGGCATAAAGGGCACAGGAGTTGGTTTGGCCACTGTCTCGCTTGGAGTCTATCTGCGGTCCACACCCTGTTTTGGATAATCAATCAAGAGTAAAATTTGCATTTCAGAGGGGCCCAAGCGTTCCAAATGATGTTCTCGAAGTTCGTTCCAACCGCTCCTTCAAATTGGATCCTGTATGCTGATTTTGCGGAGTACTGGCCATTTGAAGCGAAACGCTAGGTTATTTGGTCATCTGTTTCAGGTTGTAGTTCCACCTCGCTAATCATGGTCCAGAGGTTGACGAATTCTGTGAAATGCTGTGACGAAGAGAAGAGCGCTGGTTGGAGGTCCACCACCCATTGGTTGTTGGTTAATGCATCCTTGACCGTCCGGTTCTTTCTCTTGGACGTTTGGTAGATGGTGGGTGCCATGACACATGGAGATTGGTTTTGCAGCCATTTGGATTTCCAAAAGAGGGCCTTTTTTCCATTGCCAATCATTGTCTCGGTGGCCGCATTGAAGAGTTCTTTATCAACCTCATCACACGGGAGTTGTGTACCTTGCCAGGGTTTGTCGGGGTCGGTCCAGTCAAGCCAGAGCCATCGGATGCGGAGAGCATGAGCGAAGAGTTGCAGGTCCAGCAGACCTAGCCCGCCGAGGTTTTTGGGGCGGCACACCCGGTCCCAATTCACCTTGCATTTCCCTCCCGACAAGTTTTCATTGCCCGCCCAAAGGTATTTTCTTCTTATTTTATCCAGAGCCTGGAAGATTGCTTTTGGCATCTTTAGCGAGGTTAAATGGTAGATTGGTTGTGCTGTCAGGACGGCTTTAACCAAGGTAGAGCGTCCTGCTTGGTTTACAAATTTCCCTTGCCACAGAGGTAACTTTGCGGCCACCTTGTCTATTAAGGGCTGAAAATGGACCTTGCGCAGCTTTGTCAAGGAGAGGGGGAGACCCAAATATGTCATCGGGAAAGGAATAACCTGCGTCGGGAGGTGTAGCAAGATGTTTTCCAAGTCTAAGGAGCCGCAACGGATCGGTGCCACTTTGCTTTTCTGAAAGTTTGTTCGCAATCCCATGGTTTCTCCAAAGAGGTTTAAGATCTGAGATAAGTTGTTTACATCTTGTTGGGTAGGCGCAAGGAAGATGGCCGCGTCATCCGCGTAGAGGGAGGTTCGTAGTCTTGCTTGCTGTCTTGCTGTCCGCCCTTGAAGCCGGGTGAGGTTACCTTCATCGGTAGCTTTGTCCAGTATGTGGTGCAAGGGGTCGATTGCTAGAATGAACAGGAAGGGGGAAAGGGGGTCGCCTTGGCGTAGTCCTCGACCATGTGGGATCGGTGGCCCTGGGTGGCCATTTAGTAGGAATCGAGATGAGGCCGAAGATAAGATACTAGCAATCCAATTTCTCCATCTCAGTGGGAAGCCCCTTTGGCGCATGAGTTCTAGGAGGTAGTCCCATCGCACCGAATCAAAGGCCTTTTCAATATCAAGTTTGAGAAGAAGGGTCGGGATGTTTCTTTGATTGAAGTTTCTTGCAAGGTTCCGGACATACATGAAGCTGTCATGAATACTCTTTTTTATGAAGGCACTTTGCGCATGGGAGGTTAGCATGGCCATATAAGGCTGGAGGCGCAGCGCAAGGATTTTGGATATGATCTTGCCGACCCCGTGTAGAAGGCTTTTTGGATGGTAATCGGCCACTGTCTCCGCACCCACTTTCTTCGAGAGAAGAACAACATTTGCTGAATTTAGGATCTTGAAACTAACAGTTCGCAGATCGTAGAAGGCATTCACAACCGCCATGATATCTTCTTTTATGATGTGCCAACATTTCTTATAGAACAACCCCGTGAAGCCGTCCGGCCCAGGTGCCTTATCTCCTGGCATTTGATTAATTGCTTGCCGAACCTCATCCTCGGTGAAAGGTTCTTGAAGGGCCTCCAGGTTGTGGCTAGCTAGTTGGAGCGAATCCCAATTTAGGTCGAAGTCTCGTCGACCAGGTGGACTCATGAGGGGCTCAAAGTGAGCCTGGATTGCTGCTGCCTTGTCGTCATGGCGTTCTACCCATACGGTTCCTTTTTTAATGTGCTGGATGAAGTTCTTCCTTCGCCTGGCATTCATCTTGAGGTGGAAGAATTTAGTGTTTGCATCGCCCTCTTTTAGGAATTTGATCCTAGAAGCTTGCCGTTTCCGCGATCTTTCGATCACCGCGAGGCCGATGACTCTTTTTATGAGGATGCTTCTGAGGTTTGCCTCCTCCGGACTTAGTCGGCGTGATTCTTGTGCAGTGTTGAGGCGAAGGATTAAGTTTAAGGCCATGTGGAGTTGGATCTTGAGATCAGAACAGAGGGTTCTTACCCATTTGCGCATGTGCTTTGCTGTCCTTCCTAGCTTGTGAAACAAAATATGGGAAGGCTCTGTGTGGCGAGCTGAGGGCCCAAGCTTTAGAAACTTCTTCCTCAAAACCAGGCAATTTGGCCCAAAAATTCTCAAAGCGGAAGGTTTTCGGCAGACTCGGTTGTTGTTGATTCGCTAGGAGCAAGGGAGAGTGATCTGAGAGCGAGGTGGCGAGGGCGTGTAGTGCGTGCGAGTTGAATTTTAGGTCCCAAGCTTCGTTTCAGAAGAAACGATCAAGTTTGACAAGGGTTGGATCTTCTCTCTCATTGCTCCAGGTGTACCGGCGATTTTGGAGCTGGATTTCTCTTATTTTGCAGTCATTTATGGCTCTCCTAAATTGCCCCATTAGTCTGTAGTTTAAGTTGTCGTTGTTCTTGTCGGCTGCTTGGTAGATGAGGTTGAAATCCCCCGCTAGGAGCCAAGGCGTGTTGCCAACCGGTCTGGCTTCAAGGAGCTCCTGGAGGAAGTCAGGTTTTTCTTCATCACGGGATGGGCCGTACACTGTTGTCAGTTTGAAGCAGGTACCGCAATGCTTAACTGTGATTTTTGCTGAGAGGGAGAATTCTCTGGTCTCAAAGTCTTCTAGGTCTAGTATGTTATCATCCCAGAGAATTAAGATATTGTCCCTACTTCCAATCGCCGGCCTTTGTTCAAAGTTGCGCAGTCTGTTACCTCCCAGGGATAGGGCCAAGTTTGCGTCGATGTGTGATCGTTTTGTTTCTTGCAGGCAAGCTATGTGAGGGGGATTTCCGGCAATTGTCTCATGGACGGTTGTTTGGCGCGATTCCGAGTTTAAGCCGCGAACGTTCCAACTCAAGATGTCAAGATGTGGCCCTGTCATAGAAAACTGACGTGTACTCACAGCACGGCGGCGTCGAGGACAGTGGGCGTTGGTGTCGACTTCGCTGAGTTGCGGCGGAAGTTTTGAGTGTCAACGCAGGGGAAGGTGGGCGGTGGTGTCGACTCCGCTGAGCGGCGGCGGATGTTTTGAGCGTCGACGGAGTTGCAGCAGGTCGATTAAGGTTCATCCGCGGAATTGCGGCGGAGAAGTAGTCTCTACTAGCCATCAAGGTCTTTTGGCCGCCTGTCGAGTTCATGCAGGGCCAATGTCTGGAGCGAAGAAATGAAGGGTACCTCATAGCAGTAATCCTGGTTCTTGCCAGGTTCATCGACGATGAGGGGAAGTCGATCATTCGTCAGCAGTGTCCCTCAGCGATGCTTCCACCAGTTCGTTGGCGTCCTGCATCCCCATGCCAAGTGCCAGCGCCTCATCTCTGCCGGTGAACGCCGAGTTTGTCAGGTTCAGTAGAGTAGAGATCGCCTGGATGGCCGTCGGCGGCAGACGATCGTTGAAGAGCGCCTTGTACTCGTTCAGTGCCTCTTCCGTCAGAGGCGCTTCCTCCGGGAGCAAACCGAGGCGTCGACAGAGGGTGACTTGTGCCTGCATCACAACTGGCAAGTGAACTGATTTCTTGGCTAACCTTGTGCTCCTGCGTCGTGGTTCCTGGCTGTAGATGTTCCGGCGGCGACGCACAGTTGGCGATGGTGGCGGAAGCAGCCCTGCGGTCACCGGCTTGAAAATGGAACGTAGCGGCGCTGGAATCTGCATCTCATCATCGTTCGCTGGATGTTCGGTGCCGTCGTCCACTGCATCGGCTCCATCGGCGCCGTCGCCCGTCTCGTCCGCCTGTGTGTACTCGCAGGCGCCTCATCAGCTCCCATCACCTCCTCACAGGGAGGCGGCTCCAAGTCTTCGGCCTCTTACGGCGGCATGAGATCACTCTGCTGCATAGGAGGAGAGGACATTAATTGTAGATGCATGGGCTGAGCTTCAGTTGCTGCAAGTCTGGTTGACGCCGGTGGTGTTTGCGCGTGCATTGACAATGGTGACAGAGGGTAGGCAGTCACTTCAGCACATGGCGCACATGCATGCAGTGGCGATGATGTTGCCGAGGTTTGTGGAGGCTCGCGTCGACTAGGCGGCGGCGAGGTTGACGACAGTGTTGGCAGTGCAGATGGCGCCTCGCGTGATGGCAGTGCTGGCTGTGTTGGCGGCGAAGGCGATGACTCGCGTGTTGGCAGCACAGGTGACGAAACATGTGATGGCTGCGCTGGCTGTGTTTGCGGCGAAGGCGACGACTCGTGTGTTGGCAGCACAAGCGATGACACGCGTGATGGCAGTGTTGGCTGGTTTAATGACAAGGCTGGTGGCGAAGACGATGACACGCGTGTTGGCTCGCATCGAGGTGGCGGTGGCGAGGTAGGCAATGGTCCGTGTGGTGGCAGTCTTAGCTGTGTTGGCGACGAAGGCGATGACTCTCGTGTTGGCAGCACAGGCGACGACACGCGTGATGGCAGTGCTGACTGTGTTGGCGACGCGCGCGATGGTGGTATTGGCCGCGCAGACAGCGATACACTCATTTGATTCATGTGTATTGGCACCGCCGACGGTGATTCCCTTGGAGTTAGCAGCGGCGGTTCGAGCACGGAGTCGTGCGACACAGGGGGTGCAGCTGATGATGAGCGCGGGAGCTGTGGGGGCACTATTGACTCTGGCGGCGGCGAAGTCGAAAAGATCTGTTCTTGCCTTGCAGCTACCGTAGACGTGCCACTGGGAGAAGTGGAAGTTTGGTTTACCTGGCTTGGTTCAGGTCCGCAGGATATCTTGCTGAAGCAGTTCGCGAGGTCAGAGTAGCCGTCCTCCGGTGGCGCCACGACCAGCTTCAGCGGGGTGCCGAACAGAAGGTGCGGCGTCGGGCCGACGCCTAGCTGGTCAGCGACAGAGGCCGCCGACGCTAGGTAGTTCCTCGCCTTGCGGGTCCACTCCGCGGCTGCGTTTGCATCATTCGCCGAGTCGTTCTCCAGGAGCTCGTGCAGCTCCCGCCTAAGCTTGTCGGCTCCTAGAGCGAAGGAGCTCTGCAGGGCCTTATCAATTTGGGCCTTGATCTCCTCCCCCAATGGTAGGCTGGGCGCCCCCAGTACAAACGGGGCGAGGGGGGTGCACGCAACGTTTTTTGCCCCATCCTCAGTGGCCCTGCGGCGGCCATAGTGTCCCTGGTGCCAGCGGCGAGGGGAGCGATCGTGCTCACGGCGCACCTCGCCCTCATCACGGGTGCCGCGTCGGTCGCCGCGGTCGCTCTGGTCACCCCGCCGTCCACGGCAGTCACCGCTCCAACGGTCGTCGTCGTCCGAGTCATCGTCGTCCCCGCGGCGACGCGGGTTCCACCTTGGGTGGTCGTCTCCACGGCGACGTTTGCCTTGCGCCGCCTGCGTGACGCCGCTCGCCGCCCGCGTGTCGTCCGTGGCCGCCGCCGCCCCATCCATGGCACCCAAGTGCCAGGTGAAGCGTCGTGTCGCAGGCTGGAAGTTCTGAGCCTCCGCCAGCTGTGGTTCACCTGGCGCAGCCGTGAAGTCCTCGATCGTGTCGAGGTGAACGATCACTCGGAAGGTCATCCCACGAGTCCGGTGCGTCGGGCGCCTGTTGGAGACTGTCGCGTCCGGCTCACCTGCGTCGCCAAAGCGGTGGGTGAGCGTGAGCCAGACCACCTTGGCGATCTAGCTCGGGTTTGAGGTCCACGCCCAGATATTGAGGTTGCGTGTGTCCTCCCTATTGATGGTGTCGAAACGCTGGAGGGCACACTTTCGACCCACCAGGCGTTCGACGATGTCGGTGCGGTGTGCGTGAGCAGGAATGCCCTCCAGGCAGAGGCGCACCCGGAAGAACATGGAAGCGCTGAAGGCATGGCTCACCGCGCGCCACGGGCGCGTGTGGAACTCCAGCTCATCTGCACGAAGCCTGCCGAAGTTGAGGACTTCGTTGCAGCGGGACTTGCGCTCGAACTTGATGAGGAACTCCTCTGGGTGATGAAGGCTGACAGTGAGCTCGGAGCGGTGAAGCTAGAACTTGTCCCTGATCAGCTTGTCGAGCTCGGCAGCACTGACGCGGGCTTGACCACACGCGCCAGGCGACGAGAGCGGTCCCCTCCCAGTCATGCAGCTCCCGATCGATGGCATGGCTTGAAGGAATGAAGCAGCTTTCTTCATCCGGCCTGGTCTCCGGAGTGCCAAGCTTGGCGTCGGCCATCGCACCTGGCGGCAGCGGGCCACCGAGCGGCAGCGGCGGCGGCGGCGGCGGGATCGGAGGCTGAAAACGGTGGCGGGGCCTCGACTGGGCACTTGTCTTGGTGGCTCTGCACTCTTTTGCTCTGTGGCCGGAGCGGAGACAACTAAGGCACTTGACGGGGTCATGGCAGTGGGAGGAGCGGTGGTCTCTGGTAAGGCAGTGTGAGCAGCGGTCTCTTGTCTGGAGGTGGGAACGTTGATGCGTGCTTGAGGGGGGTGAACTCTTCCTCTGGTTCAACAATCGTCTTGAATGGATGTCGCGTCGCCACCAATGCTTTGGGCGTACTTCCTCCCATGCCTCCTCCCCAGAAGATCTTCCACCCGGCATAGCAAGATTGTTCCTGACGCCATGAGATCTCTCTGGGCAGAGAGGCTGCCGGGATAGGCGATGCGAGGCTCCGCGGCTAGGAATTGAAGGCGGAGCTCCTTGCCGAGGCGGAATTGTGATTGTGGACTTCAATTTTGGCCATTGGAGAACTTGCGCCCAGGTTGCTTCCGGAGTTAATGTCGAAGTTGTCGGCCGCTGGGGGGTAAAGGCGGGGGCAGGAGCAGCTTCCTTCGATGTGTATGGATGTGGCTCCCCTGGATCCGACCGCGGGCGCCAGATTCTTCCTGCTGCGGTGCCCAGATCTGGTCCAAGATTTGAAATGGAGGGGGAATGAACCTTGGGGTAATGGGGGCTGCATCGTGGGGGCAGCTGCGTCGCTGCGAGGGCTGCTGCTGTTGCTGCTGTGCTTGGGCGGACGAGCAGCCGGGGGACACGGTCGCCGGAGTCGCCGTGGCGGGGGTGAGTGGCACCGTCAGCGGGGAGTCGCCGCGTTGGGGGGTGGGAGAGCCTAACCGACTTTTATATTACTCCCTCCTCTTCTATGATTTCGTTAACTTCACTGTCCATAGGGCATGCAGTACATGGGTATGTAGAAGGAATCAAGCTTTTCTTTGCTGATGACACCCTGGCAGGCCATTGAAGAAATTTCATTATTTTCTCGAACGTGTAAAAGTTTTGCACGTAAATATATTAGAAAGAAACAAATTTCATTATGACACATTAGGAGCATTTGTTTCATTATGACACACTAGGAGCCTTGATATCACACTATCATGGGCCACGTTCAACAATACGTACATCAGTGCAGGAGCTTCTTATGAGCTTTGTACAAAATACCTAATTGTAGAATAATTCAGGTAACAAACCTAGCTTAGTGCCGATCTAACTTATGCAAGTTATGGGAAACTCTTTTAATCCCTTAGGAGAGAATGCCTGGAAAGATTTTACAGATCATGATAGAGTGAGGAAATGACCACCACGGTTTCTCTGTTTCTGAGAAAGAAACATATCCTTGGGATCTCTTAAATGAAATTTGCAGATGAAGAAATTAAATTATATAGATTTTGCACAAATAGAGACAAATCGATTATTATTCACAGGTCACTACACCAGACCCGCCAATCAATTATTATCCATTGAGGCTCCTCGTGGACCCGCTATGACGGAACCACATTCACCTGGAGGCCATGCATGGATTTGACCGATGTGGCGGCCATCTTGACTCCAATTAAGATGACATGAAAGGCAGACAGCTCCCCACCACTTGTGAAGAAACCGAGAGTAGAACGGGGGTAAGGGCAAGGAAAAGGTCCTTGAGCTTGAGCAGGTGGCCAAAAAGCCGTGTGCACCAGCACAGTTTGTCCTAGGCATACCATTGGTGGACGACAATGTGTTAGCCGTAATGAGTATTGCGCATCGAGAGCTGCACAAACAATAAATGGAGCTAAGCAATGCCAAGCGGAAAATGAGAGAGTTTTCTATAATAGGACATCACGACCACCAACTGTTCCTATTGACTCCGACCTATATTACTGTAGGCTTTGATGACCTCTTCGATCTATATAGGATCCGAAAGCTGGACACGTCTTCTTAAATCCTACTCATTATAAGTGCACCGGTCCTCCGTGTGATGTAATATTAATTTCTTCATAATATTAAGCTAATATCTACTACATGTGTGAAGGTTGTGTTGGCTAGAAGCTCGTCGAAGTGGTAACCACATCGGATTTCTAGATCCATCTATGATCAGCGAGCTTAACCTCTAAACCAAAGTAGATGATGTGGTTGAGTACGTGAACCGATGCTTATGGGCCCACCAAGACAAGAAGTACATTATGTGTGCACACAATCAAGAGTAAGGAGATAATACCCTTCATCTTTCTTATTTTAGGGGATTCTTATTACTGACGCTACATAACCATCGTGTAGGGACCACTGGATTTGTTGGTCATGGTACCTAAATGGAGTAGGGTTTACTACCTTAAGTCCAATATGGTGAAAGATTACAATTTTATCTCTGCACTCACTGATGCCTTAAATAGGGCTTGGGAACCATATGTTGCAAAGATAGGCAGGCACAAAGAGGCAAAGGACAACCTCTATCGTGACACTAATTTCAAGTGCACGCAATAGACCAGTGTAGTATCTATGTGTGCCACAACATGTCGACAGTGCTGAGATAGGTGAACGATTACAACCATGAGGTTTGTGCTAACATTCGCTTCAACGATTTCATAACCAACATTGTTCCTCTATAAGTACTCAGCTATGTCTTATTGAACAGAAGCTGTAGCTGGCTAGAAAAATAGCATCATCAACCCCCAACCTATCAAAGGTGAAATTTGCACCTTCATTCTGAACGAAATCGTGAACAAGAAAGGAGCATTTTGTCTTAAGTAGATGATTGGACTGTTAGATGTGGTCTTGTAAACTAAACATTTTTTTCCCTGTGATGTAAAGACTATGATTATTTGGTGTAGAAGACAAACTTATTTTGGTTCATATATGCAATCACCTTTTAGTAAGAGTACTTGCAGTTAGATCATTGGTTATGAAATAATCACATAATGTGAGGTGCTCTGTGAACCAAGCTGGTTTCGATGGCTATAGTGTATACACTAACCATGTAAGACACCTTGGGTCATTGAGAACCTCGTATTCTGTCATTGTTTGATAATTCGAGGTAGTGTACTAGAATATGTATTTAATGAGTATTTGTAGTTAGTTTCTTCATTATCAAATCATCACAGGATAGGAGGGGTTGAGTGATCCTGCTTGGTTTCATCGGATTAACATACAAACTAACCAACTAAGACAACCATGGTCACTCAGGACTTTGTAATCTATCATTTTTTGATAATTTGAGGTACTTTAATCGGATATATATGTAGTTACTTCCGTGGGTATGAAATCATCACATTATTCATATATGCAATCGCATTTTTAGTAAGTAAAGTGTAATTAGTTCCTTGGTTGTCGAATCATCACACAATATGAGGTACTTAGGGGTCTAAGTTAGTTTGGTCGGGTTAGTGCATTCACAGAACCGACCAAGACACCTTGGGACTCCGAGGATCTCGTATTCTGTTATTTTTTGATAATTTGAGGAACTTTAATAGGATATGTATGTAGTTAGTTCCTTTGTTATCAAGATGTTGTATTTAAGGTAGTTTTTCAAATTGTCTTAAATTTTTCAACAAGTTACTTCTAAATTTACTTTCTGTGTCTTACATATACTCATTATTTACTATATTGTGTCGTTAAATTGTTTTATTTCTTTTTTGAATATACAAGTCATCATTATTCTTCAAAAGACATAGATTACAAGTTACTTGGATAAGTTTGTACCTTCATGTGAAACGGCAAAAAATTGCGTAAGTTTGTGGCGGTGGGAGTGTGTGATTGTCTATGAAATTTATGTGATAACATGGAATGCATGTGTGATATTATTTCTGAATGCAATGTACTAAAATTGGAAATACGTATATTGCTGGAATTCTGTGATGATTCTTTTTTAAGATGGCGTGGCTAGTAAATCCTAAAACTAGCTAACATTTTGAAATTATTTCTTTCTAAATTTAGCTCATCACTGACGGGTTAGAAAACAAACACCATCACACGTAACCACATATGTGATAGCTTTGCAACTTCAACCCATCAGAGGTGAGTCATCTGTGATGGGTTGTAACTTTCGAACCCGTGAGAACCCGTGAGAAGGTGTATCACCTCTCACGGGTTGCAACTAGCCTGGGGCTAGCGGAGACCTTCACCTCTGACGGGCGTTGGAGTACTGGCCCGTCAGAGGTGACTGTCACTTCTGACGGTCAGCCGCTCATCAAAGGTAACTCGAGTCATCAGTGATCACTGATCTCTAACCAGGCGGAAATCCGTCAAAGATGACCTGATCCGGCGTAGTGGGTGGACTTGTCTTTTTTATTTTTTTATGTGTGGATCTAACTGTAACTGGACTGGAAAGTTTTGTGGAATAGTTGATGAATGCACATTGTACATGTCAAAATTATTTGCAGAAATTTTCTTAATCATGTAGTTTGTAATTAAAGAGTCGACGTGTCAAAAGACATCTCCTTCACCATTTAGTCTAATTCCACTTACTGGTGCATCTGATGATTCATGTGTGTGCTTATGTCATATGTAAGTGAAAAATACGGACATATGATTGGATTGGTATGTACAGAAATTGGCTAGCTCACCCTCAATGCCATGTCACTTAAAGCCTTCACCACCGACGTCCATGGTTGAATGAACTCAGTGTCAGGTTTGTCTGAGCACCTGACTAACAGCGAGACAACCATTCGGCCTCCAGGGACAATCTCCTGTGCCCTCAAGCTCAAGAACCGCATGAAATCCTTCCTATACTGCCGAGCATATGAATCCGCGACAATTTGATGCCTTGATGATCTCAACTGTTCATCACTGTCATGAATCGGGATTCTACTCTTCTTAAGATCTTCAGGTGCCTGCAGTTACATGTGCACAGTACTAAAAATATATTCCCTTCAATTATAGTAATACCAAGTTCATCAAAAAAAAAAGTTTCTCAAAAAAAGTTCATCAAAAAAATATAGGAGAAATTCTATGGTCCTTATAAAGTACTTATAAATACCAAAATTTACATTAAAATTTTTAATATCTCGAAATACCTAACACCTAGAGATACC
This sequence comes from Oryza punctata, assembly GCA_000573905.2. Lineage (NCBI taxonomy): Eukaryota > Viridiplantae > Streptophyta > Magnoliopsida > Poales > Poaceae > Oryza > Oryza punctata. The sequence goes on from CM002493.2 coordinate 12,498,479, forward strand.
AAGTTTTACACTTAAAAAATATCGTAACTTTCACCACCTTCCCATAGATGGTAAAATTGCCTAAATTATAGTTAATACCTTTGCATGCATGATTGTTCAGATAAAAAAATTATAACTTCTAGCATCTTCAACTTATATAACAGAACAATATATTACTTACCATGGATAACCAATGCAAGCTGTTAGCCGAGCAAACCAAATGCAAGGAGCCACGAGCAAATAGCCTCTCATAGAAGGACCCAGGCACCATACCGGTGATCACAGCAACAGGGTGAGTGAGAGCTTCACAACTGTGCTTCAGTGTGTCCAAACTCTTTGCCACGGTGTTGAAATCGTTGTCAGGCAGATCGTTCAAATCGTTGTCAGGCAGATCGTTCAGGAGCACACCACTACACCAGATCCTCAGACCTCTGACAAGATACCAGTGACGGGCAAAGCAAATGGTCACTGATGACCGTCACTTTTGACGGGTCATACGGGATGCCGTCATCGGTGAGGCATCTGGCCACGGCCCGTCATAGGTATCACCTCACCTGTGACGGACCGCAAGACTAAGCCATCACAGGTGAGTCAGTGACGGGTTTTTCATCCAACCCGTCATTGGTATGACCTTACCTGTGACGGGTCCTTTCTTTACAAACCGTCACAGGTGATTGGCGTCACCTGTGACGTGCTTTTCTCCCGGCCCGTCACAGGTATCGATCTACCTGTGACGGGCAACTCAGTTGAGGCCCGTCAAAGGTATGACCAATACCTTTGATGTGCTTTTTTTACCTAACCCGTTTGAGGTGTGTTGGGTCTATAAATACCCCCCAAACCGCCAACTGCTTTCCATCCCGACCATTTACTGTTTAGAAATCAGTTGGGAGGGCAAGGGGGGCGAATTTTTGCTAAAATTCAAGGTAAAAAACACATTATTCTTGCCTTCATTCTCAATATATCGATCATCATACATTTTTCTTCCTATGTTGTTGATTTCAGATGGATCGTAGTTGGATGTACCATGTTCATCGTTCGTCCACAGAGTATAGAGAGGGGGTCACTGAATTTGTCACATTTGCGGAGAATGATAGAAAAAGTAGGATGAGCATGTACATATTGTGTCCATGTAGGGACTGTAAGAATGAAAAGATGATCCGTGATAGCTCAGAAGTGCATTCTCATATTGTGCAATGTCTATCTACAATGTTGCCTGAATTGAAGACGCAGAGGACAACGACAGAGATTTTGAGAAGTTTAGTAAGTTGGTGGAAGATTGTCAGATGCCGTTGTATGATGGATGCAAGTCGAAGCATAGCAAGTTGTCATGCGTGTTGGAACTCATGAAGCTTAAGGCTAGTAATGGCTGGTCGGACAAGAGTTTTACATAACTTCTTGAGCTGTTAAAGGACCTGTTGCTAGAGGGGAACAATTTACCGCAGACGACATATGAAGCGAAGCAAGTATTATGTCCGTTGGGCCTGGAGGTCAGAAGAATTCATGCTTGTCCGAACGACTGCATTTTGTATTACAAGGAATACGTTGACTTGGATGTCTGCCCTGTCTGTGGGGTATCTAGATACAAACGAGCAAAGAGTGAAGGTGAAGGAAGTAAGTCAAAGAGGGGAGGCCCCGCAAAGGTGGTGTGGTATCTCCCAATTGCAGAGCGCATGAAGAGAATGTTTGCGAATAATGAACAAGCTAAGCTAGTGCGCTGGCATGCCGAAGAACGGAAAGTCGATAGTATGCTGAGGCACCCAGCAGATTCAGTACAGTGGAGGACAATCGATAGGATTTACCAGGAATTCTCAAAGGACCCAAGAAACATGCGTTTCGCAATGTGTACGGATGGCATTAATCCATTTGGTGATTTGAGCAATCGTCACAGTACATGGCCAATTCTGCTTGTTAACTATAACCTTCCTCCCTGGTTGTGCTTCAAAATAAAGTATATTATACTTGCCATGCTCATTCAAGGACCGAGACAACCTGGCAACGATATCGATGTGTTCCTTGAACCGATAATCAATGACTTCGAAAGGCTATGGAATGAGGGCACAAGAGTATTTCAACCTCCATGCGATGCTGTTTTGTACCATCAACGATTATTCGGCCCTTGGCAACCTTTCTGGCCAAACTGTGAAAGGGAAATAGGTGTGTTCGGAGTGTATGGAGGAAACAAGAAGCAAATGGTTGAAGCATTCACACAAGACGGTCTACATGGGTCACAAGAGATTTCTCCCAAGGTATCACCCGTATAGGAATATGAGAAAGAATTTCAATGGACACAGAGATACAGCCGGACCCCCAGCAGAGCTAACAGGGACAGAGGTGCACAACTTAGTGATGGGAATAACCAACGAGTTTGGACAAAAGAGGAAAGTTGGAAAGACAAAAGAGAAGAGCATGTCGAAGGACAAAACAGAAGAGCATGTGGAAAACAAAAGACAAAAGAGAGGAGCATGTGGAAAAAGAAGTCAATATTTTGGAGACTACCATACTGGAAGGATCTTGAAGTTCGCCACTGCATAGATTTGATGTATGTCGAGAAGAATGCATGTGAGAGTTTAATGGGATTACTGCTTAACCCAGGTACTACAAAGGATGGTCTCAACACCCGACGAGATCTGGAAGAAATGAGTGTTCGCTCGGAATTACATCCCATAACCACGGAATCCGGCAGGGTGTACCTTCCTCCAGCCTGCTACACTCTCTCGAAAGAAGAAAAGATTGATTTGCTAACATGTCTGAGTGGTATAAAGGTTCCATCTGGTTACTCATCAAGAATTAGTAGGTTCGTTTCACTGCAAGACCTTAAATTGGTAGGAATGAAGTCGCATGATTGCCACGTTCTTATCACACAGCTGTTGCCCATTGCAATGAGGAATATTTTGCCTCCTCAGGTGCGACGCACGATCCAGCGGTTGTGTTCCTTCTTCCATGCAATCAGCCAGAAGATCATTGATCCCGAGGGACTAGATGAACTACAGGCAGAACTTGTAAGAACCCTATGTCATCTTGAGATGTACTTTCCTCCAACTTTCTTTGACATAATGGAACATCTTCCCGTGCATCTTGTGAGGCAAACAAAGTGCTGTGGTCCAGCTTTCATGACGCAGATGTATCCTTGCGAAAGGTACCTGGGGATCCTTAAGGGTTATGTACGAAACCGTTCACACCCCGAGGGGAGTATCATCGAGAGTTACACCACCGAAGAGGTCATCGATTTTTGTGTGGACTACATGTCAGAAACATCTTCAATTGGATTACCACGATCTCATCATGAAGGGATGCTTGATGGTGTTGGTACTGTTGGAAGGAAGATTGTTAGGTTGGATCGGAAGGTGTATGATAAAGCTCATTTCACGGTACTACAGCATATGACTGAGGTGGTGCCGTACGTTAACGAACACCTTGCAGTTCTCTGACAGGAGAACCCAGGCCGATCAGAGAGTTGGGTCAGAAAGAAGCACATGTCTTCTTTCAATGAGTGGCTGAAGAACCGAATCGCCAGGTTGCAGAACTTGTCTAGTGAAACACTTCAGTGGTTGTCACAGGGTCCTGAATGGAGTGCCACCACCTGGCAAGGATATGACATAAATGGATACACCTTTCACACAGTAAAGCAAGACAGTAAATGCACAGTGCAGAACAGTGGGTTACGCATCGAGGCTGCTAGTGACGGTGGTCGGCGTGATCAATACTATGGCAGAGTTGAGCAAATATTGGAGCTAGATTACTTGAAGTTCAAAGTCCCGTGTTTCGTTGTCGATGGGTCGATCTTCGCAATGTAAAAGTTGACAATGAAGGTTTCACCACTGTCAACTTGGCTAACAACGCGTACAAGGATGAACCGTTCGTTCTCGCCAAACAAGTTGTTCAGGTCTTCTACGTAGTTGACCCGTGTAACAAGAAACTACATGTTGTTCGTGAAGGGAAAAGGAGAATTGTTGGATTGGACAATATTGCAGACGATGATGATTACAACCAGCACGTCCACGGCATAGGTCAAGAAATACCTCTAGACGAGGAGGAAGAAGAATATGACGTTCAGTATGCACGCGCCGACCATGAGGAAGGATTATTTTTGTAATTTATGTACGTACGTTATGTCTACATGTCTGTTATATATCTGTATGACTCTAATATGTTCGCAATGATCAATAGTATATTGCTTATGAAATAGTCAAATAAAATAATTAAGTGAAGCACCCGCTAGAAGTGAAATAAAATAAAAAAATTAGTAAAATAATAAAGTGCAATTACTACTGCTAGTGGAATAAAATAATTAAGTAACTAATATGTAGTGTATGTGCAAATATGTTAAGGAAAATAAAAAAACTAAGTGGAATAAAATAAAATGAAATAAAAGAACCTATGACGGGCACTAACTGTAGGGCCGTTACAGGTGACACACCTGTGACGGCCTGGAACGCTGGGCCCGTCACAGGTGATCTCACCTGTGACAGCCAGGAACTATGGGCCCGTCAGAGGTGGCCTCATCTATGACGGACCCACAGTTGGAGCCCGTCACAGGTGAACTCACCTGTGACGGACCCATAGTTTGAGCCCGTCACAGGTGGCCTCACCTATGACGGGCTCGCAGTTGGCGCCCGTCACAGGTGAGTTTGACTAGGGTTGACCTAGGGTTGGACCTCTTCTAGATCCAGATCCGGTCACTTAAAACACTCAGATCCAAAACAACCGCCCTATCCACCGTCGCTGCTCCTCTCCACCATCGCCACTCGCCCTCGCCACCCTCCTCTCCATCATCGCCGGTCGCCCTCGCCGCCTAACCCTCTCCGCCCTCTCCACCGTCACCGCCCTCTCCACCGCCGCCACCCTCCTCTACACCGTCGCTGCCCTCTCCGCCGTCTCCACCCTCGCTGACGACCTGCGCCGCCTGCACCGACGTCCTGCACCGCCCGCACCGACGACCTGCGCCACCCTTTCTATCGCCGCCGCCCTCCTCTACACCGTCGCCGCCCTCTCCGCCATCTCCACCATCGCCGACGACCTGCGCCACCTGCACCGACGTCCTGCGCCGCCCGCACCGACGACCTGCGCCGCCACCCCCTACCTCCTCACCCTCTTCTCCAAGTACGCCACCTAAACCCTAAATTAGATGATTTTAGGATGAATTTTGGATATATGATTTTAGGATTCTTTTGATAGTAGATGGTTTTAGGATGAATTTTGGATATATGTATAAGTTGGAGTTGTGAAATATATGCCCCTGCTACCCCCTTCCTCCTTTTTTTCTATGTTTAGATGATTTTAGGAGGAATTTAGGATGAAATATAGATGTGAAATAGATGTGAAATTAGATGATTTTGTATATATGATTTTACGATGAGTTTTGGATATATGATTTTAGGATTCTTTTGGTAGTAGATGATTTTAGGATGAATTTTGGATATATGTATATGTTGGAGATGTGAGATATATGCCCCTGCTGCCCCCTTCCTCCTTTTTTTCTATGTTTAGATGATTTTGGGAGGAATTTAGGATGAATTTTGCTATTAGAGAAATTAAGATGATTTTAGGATGAATTTAGGATGATATGTAGATGTGAAATAGATGTGAAATTAGATGATTTTGGATATATGATTTTAGGATGAATTTTGGATATATGATTTTAGGATTCTTTTGGTAGTAGATGATTTTAGGATGAATTTTGGATATATGTATATGTTGGAGATGTGAGATATATGCCCCTGCTGCCCCCTTCCTCCTTTTTTTTCTATGTTTAGATGATTTTGCCCCTACTGCCCCTGCTACCCCTGCTGCCCCTGTGCCCCTTGTTCAATGATGGATTATTGCTAAATGGCCAGTGATGAATGCTCCATAACATTCTGTCTAGACTTGTTCATTTTTTTATGTACACTTGTTCTTTTTTTGATGAATTGATGCTGCTACTGCCCCTATGCCCTTGTTCAGTGATGGATTATTGCTAAATGGCCAGTGATGATTGCTTAGTAACATTCTGTCTAGACTTGTTCTTTTTTTTGCATAAGAACAGATTATCTACACTTGTTCTTTTATTTTTGCATAAGAACCGATTATCTAAACTTGTTCTTTTTTTGCATAAGAACAGGTTATCTAGACTTGTTCTTATTTTTGTGCATAAGAACAGATTATCTAGACTTGTTCTTTTTTTTATGCATAAGAACAGATTATCTACACTTGTTCTTTTTTTTTGCATAAGAACAAATTATCTAGACTTGTTCTTTTTTTTGTGCATAAGAACAGATTATCTAGACTTGTTCTTATTTTTGTGCACACGAACAGATTATCTAGACTTGTTCTTTTTTTTATGCATAAGAACAGGTTATCTAGACTTGTTCTTATTTTTGTGCATAAGAACAGATTATCTAGACTTGTTCTTTTTTGGTTGACTTTGGGTTGCTTTTTCCTCCTAGTAACTGATTTCCTCTTTTTTTCCATTCATGCAAATGATAGTAATTGATGCATAATTTTTGAGCAAAACTGAGGCCATATCTTTAATAGTATACCCCGTATTACATGTATGTAGTACTAATTAGTATAATGGTAGGAAATTTATAAGCTTTTTCGGAAAAATTAGACCATGACAACGCCCGGCGCAAACCCTTCTTCCCCGACACCTGCGAGGATACAGGAAGAAGCAAACCCAGCCACGAAGACAGTTGCTAAGTGCAGACCTTCTATACTTGTGATATGATTGGACTATATCTCCTAATTAAATTAGTTCTAATACGTAAATTTTTTAAGGTTGTGTTGGATCGAGAGTCGTCGCCTTGGTAATCAGGTTGGGTTCCTTGATCCATCCATGGTGAACGAGGTTAATTTACGACAGAGCTTCACTGATGTGGTTGACTATGTCAACCGGTGTTTATGGGCCTACCAAGACAAGAAGTACATCATGTGCACACACAACCAGGAGTAAGAGGACAATACCCTTCGTGCATATTGTTTTTGAAGTTAAGGTTCTTATTACTAACGCTACGTAACCACCGCGCAGGCAACATTGGATTCTCTTAGTCGTCGTACCAAAGTGGAGTAGGGTTTACTACCTTAACTCCAATAAGACGAAAGATTATGATTTCGCTGAAATCACCAAGGCCTTAAATGAAGCTTGGGGCCCATATGTGGAAAAGGGTGGTAGGCATAAGGAGGGCAAGGACGAACTCTATCATGACACCAAGTTCGCATGCGCACAACAGATCGGAGACCAATGTGGTTTCCATGTGTGCCACAACATATCAACACTTCTAAGAGAGGTGAAAGATTTCGACCCTGAGGTTGTTACTAATGGCGAATAAGCTCATTTCAATTCCAACATTGCTATTCTAAATGTGCTAACCTCTGATATATTAAACAGAAAGGTACAGCTGGCTTCAAGATCTCAGCCATCAACCCCCCCGCTATCAGAGGCGAAGTGTGCGCCTTCATTCTTGCAGAAATAATGAACAAGAAATGACGTTTTCACGTCAAATAGACTCATAAACTTGGCTAGATAATTTATTGTGATGTAAAAAAAATTGTTTTTATTATGGAGTGCAATGTAATTTACTTTCATATGTGCAAAATTGTGGCATTTCAACTGCATATGTGAATGATGTCAATTTTTGAGATGGATCTGTGTTGTTGGGGATCTGTGATGTTTGAGATGGATCTGTGATGTAATATTAGGGGGTGACTGGAATATATCTGTGATATTTCTGTTTTTCAGAGGGCATGACTAGCAAATCCTGAGGCTAGCCAATATTTAGGATTTATTTTTTTTCTGGAATTAACTCATCACTGACGGGTTGAAACCAAAATCCGTTACAGGTAACCTCACCTGTGACGGATTCGCAAATAAAGGCCCGTTAGAGGTGACATACCTGTGACGGGCCTTTACTTTTGGGGCCGTCAGAGGTAGATCACCTGTGACAGCTTCTATCTACGGAGGCCATCACCTCTGACGGCCTTTATTTAAAGGGCCGTCAGAGGTGAGTCACCTGTGACGGGTCCCAACTGGCTCTAGGTTAGCGGAGACCAACACCTCTGATGGCCTTCTATTAACTTGCCCGTCAGAGGTGGATGTCATCTGTGACGGTCGTGCACCCGTCAAAGGTGACTGGACTCACCAGTGACCACTGATCACTGACCCTGCCCAAAGCCATCAAAGGTGAGGGTTTGGACCCGTCACAGGTGACCTTGGCCAGTGTAGTTCACACATCTCCGGTGGCAGCTGTTCGTGCTGCGTGCAGTAGCGGTGGATGGCATCGACGGCAGCAGAGACGAGCGTGAGCGCGTTTGGTCCAGAGGAGCAGCCCAAGTCCGTGATCACAATGTCCTTTGGGTGAGGACATGAGCTTGTGCATAAGCCTGTGACTGCCTCCTCTATCAGAGTCTTCATCCTATCTTGGACTGTTTTCTGCGTGCAAATTATTTTCAGATGTCTCAATCAGATCTTGCCAGCAAGCAAACATTGAAACAGTTGGCTTTTTGGGCCACAAAATTGCAGGGTGCGTGTAGTATGATAATTTTCAGATTACAATGGATAGAGTTACCAGCTCGGAATATGACGTGTTAGAGTCTGTGTTGAATATGTGTACAAAATCGGTTACAGTTTAGGACTTGGACTTGTAATAAGTATAAGATAGAATTAGAGTTGGACTTTGTCCTAGGCACTCTTTTTAATAGAGAGGTACACTGGTTGTAACCGTAAGACAATAATAACATGGGTGTGGGTATGATTTGCTGACGGCATAGCCGGTGAAGGGTCATGGATACTCAGATACACTGTAATATGTTGGATCGGGGAGCAGCAACCCATAATCAGCGCTCCGGGAATGTAGGCTTCGATCAAACCTCATTAACAAATATCGTGACTTGGTGTCATCTTCATGTTTGGATCTTTTATGGTGTTTCTTCTGCGTTCGGTTTCCGAGGTATATATCGGGCCGGTTTTATAACAAGATAAAATATGAATGCACCAGGTCAAACTGTCAAACGTCAAAATCATAAAATTTGCATGCACTCAAGTCAGACAACTAGCTAGATTGGTTCCATGTGAAACCCAATTTTTCTGTACACAACCTTCAAGCTGACTCCTGTTTAGCACATACCTGAATGCATCAAGTATCATAGTTTTTCCCATAAAAAAATGGTGCAATATACAATGGACCAAGGACCTCATTGAGATAAGGGTGATTCCGAGGCCAACCACTGAACCAAGCGGTCGTCCGCCAGTAAGACCTGCCCCTGCTCCTTCAACCCCTCCAGCTCCTGCTCGTCATGAACAATCTTACAATGTGGAGTTATAGTATGACACGGATTTTGGGGACGAGCATATGGAGGCTGATAGCATGGCGATCCCTAAAACCCCACCCATGAAAAAGAGTAGGACGGCGCATTCTTCCCCTCAGAAAATAACTATCGAAAAACCTGCTGCAGGGGGTGAGGAAAAGGAAAGTTGCAGGGCTCACTTCTGGCTCCAATGAAGCTAGATATAAGCAAGGTGCAGGTAGTAAAGAAGAATATTGTTCCTCCATCGTCCTTCCAATTAGGCATGTCATTGGTTGGAGATGACGTGCTAGGCATGATGGGCACCGCTTGCAAGGAGCTTCACGTGTACTACATCGAGAGATCCAACGTGAGGAGGAAGAATAGAGAGAACGATATAATAGGCGAACACGACCGAGCGCCATTCCTTGGGCCACCAAATTATATCGTGATCGACTTCAAGGATCTATTCAACCTCTAAAGTCTTCGATCGGTGAACACAACCCTCCTTAAGTGCTACTCCTTGTAAGTATTGTTGCTCACGAAAATTAGTCATCTCAATCCGTATAACATGCTTATAAGAGTGTTTGTATTGCATGTAGGTATAGTTGGAAGTGGTGTCTGAAGAATGCACCGGAAGTTGCCTTCCTTGATCCACAAGTAGTCACTTTTACAAATCTCGAAGGCGACCGTCAAGGAATGGTAAACTACATCTTTGACACCTTCTGGGCCCGACAAGACAGGGAGTACATTATGTGTGCCTATAATAAATAGTAAGTGTATTCCCTAAATATATGCAATTGCATGATATGTATAGCTTTAGTATTTAACTTTCACTATATTAATACTGTAGTGCCCATTGGATCCTTCTAGTCATAACGCCTAAGTGGAGTACATGCCACTACCTAAACTGCAGAATTGATAAGAAAGCATATGATTGGACCCCGATTCAACTAGCGATAGAAGAAGCGTGGGGCCGATATGTGGAAAAAGGAGACCTTCGTAAGACAGGACATGACACACTTATCCACAAAAAAGACTTCCCGGTAAAACAACAAATAAGCGACCAGTGTAGATTCTATGTGTGCCACAACATGCGCCTTTTGTGCAAAGATAAGGTGAAGACTTTGGCTGAATTTAAGTTCTGTGGTCTCAATTGTGGTATATACTAACTACATCGATGTATATATATATAGAGAGATCGATCGACTAATTTTGAATTATGTACATGTAGGACAAAATTTTAAAGGATCTGGGTAGCAGCTTCAAGGAGATTCGTGAGGAGATAACTTCATCTGTAACGACCGTATGCTCGATTGAGATAACTTCTCACATTAGTGACTTCTACGCTGTGACAGACGCCATACCCAATACAAATGGGGGTTGCTGCTCGATTGAGATGTGGGTGACCATTGTAGGGAGAATGACATCATTCAGGCAGCACACGCATACGTTTTCAGGAAATTAAATTATTTTGATCGTATTCGGCCATTCGGTTGAGAACCAGGACAAATTAAACGCAATGATTTGTATGCTCTTAACCATTATTCTCTAGTAGAAACATAAAATTAGCTAACAATGCTTACAAATTAAAGAAAGCTGACAAACCAAGTCGACAGTGATTCCAACATGAGCGGAGACATGTACTCTTGAGACTTGAAAATTAGGGCTGTACATGGGATGTAGACATGTTCACACAGAGTTTTATATATTAAAGATTACATAGCAATCCTACAGCAAGGTGCAGGGTATCACCGTATTATCTATCGCATGTCTGAATGTGGGCTATTGACAAAACTTTATTATCATGTCTCCTAGTACAATTATCATAACAAGTAACAGTAATGTCCAGATGGAAAAAAGAAAGCTAATCGGAAAAAAAGGCATTAATAATGGATTACCCCTCTTAGATCTAACCGTCCAAGCCCATCCAATGGAATGTCCAATTAAATTATTTGGTTGAGCCATTATACTAAAAGCTCTCTTCACATCGCTCTAGTAAGAGACAAACACAAAAAAGCAAACGAGTGTTCACCAGACAGCCTTGCTTCCAGAGCCCCAGAACTGATCAAATGCCGCTCCACTGCTTTCATGAAGTCGTCCATAATTTCATCTGACGGTGCAAAATGTTGCACTATTATTGGCTCAAATACAGCTCTTATGCGCAAGGCTACCATCTTCAGATCGAGCAAGGCTTTGCCCGTGCCGCCATACGGATCATGCATCAGCATCTTGTTGATCTGAAATGAACCCTCCTCTTCTATGATCTTGTTAACTTCACTGTCCATAGGGCTGTATATGGGAATGTAGAAGGAGTCAAGCTTTTCTTTGCTGATGACACCCTGGCAGTCAATTGAACAAAATTCAGTATAACAGAGTAGCTTTGTATAAAATACATAAGTTGCAGAGTAATTCAGGTAATAAATTAACCTAGTTTGGTGCCTACATACGCACTTGTGCAGGTACCCCTATGTGCTGATTTATGTCAAAACTCTTTTAATCCCTAAAGGGATGATGCCTGGAAAAATTTACAGCACATGTTCTGTCACTCAAGATCTAACTGTAACTGGACTGGAAATTTTAGGGGACAGTAGATGAACGCACATTGTACGTATCAAAATTATTTTCAGAATTTAACTAACCGTGTAGGTCATAGTTAAAGAGTTGACGTGTGCAAAACACATCACATGTGTGCTTGTGTCCTTTTCTTTTTTGGAATAAGAGCTTGAAGAAAAAGGTAGATGAATCAAAAGCAGCAAGGGAACATCAGTCCCAAGAGATTATGTGTGTGCTTGTGTTATTTCAAAATGTATGACAGTGTTAACTTTTCGCATAATGTTTAACTACTATTCTTATTGAAAAATATATAAACATTATTTATTTTGTTGTGATTTGTTTTATCATCAAATAAAATATAATTTTAACTTATACTTTTGCATATTTATATTAAATTTGTGAATAAGATAAATAATTAAATATTGTGAGAAAAGTCAATGATATCATACATTTTAAATAGAAGATTAGTATGTAATTGGAAAACACGAAAATGGGACTGATTTGGTATGTGCAGAAATTGGCTAACTCACCCTTAATGCCATGTCACTTAAAGCCGTCACCACTGACGTCCATGGTTGAATGAACTCACTGTTAGGTTTGTCCGAGCACCTGACTAACAGTGAGACAACCATTCGGCCTCCAGGGACCAGTTCTTGTGCCCTCAAGCGCAAGAACTGCATGAAATCCTTCCTAAACTGCCGAGCATATGAATCCGCGACAATTTGATGCGTTGATGATCTCAACTGTTCATCACTGTCATGCATCGGGATTCTACTCTTCTTAAGATCTTCAGGTGCCTGCAGTTACATTGCACAGTACTTACAGAAATTAAAACATACCCCCTCCTTACATGGACGGTAATCAAGACAATTAGTTACCTCGGATAACCAATGCAAGCTGTTAGCCGAGCAAACCAAATGCAAGGAGCCACGAGCGAATAGCCTCTCATAGAACGATCCAGGTACCATACCGGTGATCAGAACAACAGGGTGAGTGAGAGCTTCACCATTGTGCTTCAGTGTGTCCAAACTCTTTGCCACGTTGTTGAAATCGTTGTCAGGCAGATCGTTCAGGAGCACACACATATCCGGTGGCAGCTGTTCGTGCTGCGTGCAGTAGCGGTGGATGGCATCGATGGCAGCAGAGACGAGCGTGAGCGCGTTTGGTCCAGAGGAGCAGCCCAAGTCCGCGATCACCATGTCCTTTTTTGGGTGAGGACATGAGCCTGTGCATAAGCCTGTGACTGCCTCTTCTATCAGAGTCTTCATCCTATCTTGGACTGTTTTCTGTGTGCAAATTATTTTCAGATGTCTCAATCAGATCTTGCCAGCAAAGCAAACATTGAAACAGATGGCTTCTTGGGCCACAAAATTGCAGGGTGGGTGTAGTATGATGATTTTCAGATTACAATGGATAGAGTTACCAGCTAGGAATAGGACGTGTTAGAGTTTGTATTGAATATGTATACAAAGTCGATTCAATTTAGGACTTAGGGTTGTAATGGGTGTAGATATTACCGGTGTAGGATAGAGTTAGAGTCGGACTTTGTCGTAGGCTCTCTCTTTAATAGAGAGGTACACTGGTTGTAACTGCAAGACGACAATAGCATAAGTATTGGTTGACTTGCTGGCGGAGTAACCGGTAGAGGGTCGTGGATACCCAGATACACTGTAATATACTGGATCGGGGAGGAGCGCCATAATCAGTGCCCCAGCAATGTAGGCTTCGACTGAACCTTATTAATAAATATCGTGCCTTAGTGTTGTTTTGATGTTTGGATCTTTTATACTGTTTCTTTTGTGTTCGGTTTCCGAGATATATATCAGGCTGGTTTTATAACAGGACGAAATATGAATGCACCAAGTCAAACTGTCAAACATCAAAATGATAAAATGTGCATGCACTCAAGTCAGATAACTAGCTAGATTGGTTCCATGTGAAACCCAATTTTTCTGTACCCAACCTTCAAGCTGACTCTGTTTAACACATACCTGAATGCATCAAGTATCATAGTTTTTCTCACAAAAAATGGTGCAATATACAATACATTAAATTTGGAGTATTTAATTTGTACAAATTTGAACACATTTTTTTAAATAATTGTCCCAATTAAAGATAGTTATAGGATCATTTTTATATCAAATTTTAGGTCATTAAAATCAGCTTCCACCTATTGATGGCAAGTCCTTTCCTTATTTTGTAGAATTACTACCATATATAGATATATCTGTTTTATCAAAAACAAGTCAATAAGATTGCATTATCACCAAAATAAATCAATTTCTCTGTTGTTTTGGCAAACATCAATCAACTGCCATCAATTGTAGTATACTAATAGACTTCTCATAAAAACAAAAATATCTGATCAGTACAAATTCTGCCTTCGCTTGTTCTTATTTCAATCAATTCATTTATAATCTGCTTCCATCAGTTCCTTCAGATGACGAATTAGTACAAGGCCGTGTATTTATCTTCAATAAAGGCATGTATACTCAGAAATGAGGCAACGCCCTCAACCTTCGACAATCAAAAGAAGCAGGTATAGCGTTTTGAAGAAAGAGCATACCTGAAGTGCTGAGTTCTGAGCATAGCTCGTTTCACCTTGCCCTGGATTCATATGCACACTCTGCTTGGAGTTCGTGGCCATGATTCAGTTTCTTCTCTTCTCTTTCGTGAAGCTAAGCTATCTGATTACCAACTTATAACCTTGCAGTTTTCATCAGTGGCATCATTTGACTGGGTTTTATTTTCCCAGTACTTGACTTGGTCACTTTGAAAATTCGTGCACTGTCAGACAAATGAGATGGTCCACCACTCTACCTATACTTACTTCAGAAATTCCACCTTTACAATTTCAACTACTTAAGGAATCCATATGTGCAAATATTAAACTATATGCGTTTGGAAATACAGCGAGAAACTATACAATTTGTTTAACAGAAGAGAAATAACCTTTTGTTATCTGTTGTGAAGATAACTAGTGTTGGATTGACAACCACAAAGTGTTGATGTGATACTCCGATACATCTTCATTATGTGAAGTGATGACTCCAAAACTGTTGGATGCTGTGAATAAAGTTGATGAATCACATAGATAACCAAAATAATGAATGGAAAATAATTTATGAGGAGAGGTAAAAGATTAAAAGATTTGGAAGCACCAACCATAGACTCCTTCAAGCCTGACCTTCAAAGACACAACTCAATGCATTGGTCAAAGCAATCAGAAGAAAAGGCAAATAATATGTGAAGAGAGAATCATCCATATGCCACCTGAAAATTTTAAAGCTGTAGTTGCTCCGAAAGAGCAGCGGCCAGCCCAACTTGTTGCTGAGTGGCGGATGCACAACGCCGGCAACTCGGAAATCGTAAGGAGACGCACCGACGCGAACGAGGCTGCGTCGACAGCTCGGCTCACTGGCTCAGAGAAGCCAAGTGGTGCAGTGAGGAAGGTGGTGCCGAGTAGCTCGAGAGTCGAGAAGAAGCCCAACCCGGTGGCGTCGCTGGTAGGGCTGAGAAAGTTTCAATGGCGGAGCGGGAGGCCGAACAGGATGACGGCGCCGGTGACGAGATTGTTTTTCCCCGATGGTAATGTTCTTAGAGCATCTTCAAGCTCTTTATATCCCGTTGGTTAGTTAAAAAAAAGAGGAAAGAGAGAAAAAAATGCATCTAACAGACTAGCCAACTGGATAGCTATCTTTTCACGCTAGTTATCTCCTCTCCTTCGCTAACTATATTTGCCTAGCCAGACGGGCTCTCCATCCACGTTCGTCAGTTTTAAAGAGTCTGTTGGTTTACCCCTACTTTTGAGAAGCTTTTTATTTTTTAGCTAGCCTCTTATTCTTTAAATTTAGCTAGAATTATTGTTAGTCTCTTGGAGATGCTCTTATACAATCAGAATTTAATCCGAAAGACAACCCATCTAAAAGGTTAGGGCCGGCCTGGTTCAGATTTTAATTGGTTCGGCTGTGTTCTTCCTATCTTACACTAGTTAGGGCAGTCCCAACCCTCCACCTAGGATGGTTTCTATGGCATTAACTATATTGCCATGTAGGACTTTTAGCTTATGTGGCACTATATTAATTAAGAGAGAGAGTGAAGAGAGGAATAAACTATGTCTCATGCAAGACCCAGCTTTAACACGAGAGCCTATGCACTAGACACTATCAAGTTTTGCATTGGGAGAGAACAGTGTCTTCATAATAGATGAAGAATAAATATGATTGGTAGATAAGAGAGATGATGTATTTATTAATGGCCCACTTTAAGAAATCATGGGTTATGGAGTGTAGTTTCTATTGTGGTGTCTTATTGACATGGTACCATAGACACTGCTTATGGACACTATGGGTTGGGACTGCCCTTATAAGATGCTAGCCTCGACACATGATTGTTATTTGGTGCACTGGCGTTTGCAATGCATACTTTGTCATATGAAAGTTTTCATGTAAAAGTTCTCCGACGAAATTTTATTACTGAAGTTTCTAAATTTTTTTTCAAACAAAAGTTTTTCAGAGAAAAGTTCTTTAGATGAAATTTCTTAGAAAAAAATTGTGCGCGGGGAATGCACGCGCGCTAAATAGTAACACTCGGATCAGTGAGCATGTGGAAAGTGGCGAAAATGCTTCACTTCGGATGTCCGGCTGGATCGAAAACGTCGGACGCCAGCGGCTAGCTGTAGTTGATTCACATTTACATTTTAATTTCTCTCTCTCTCTTACCGCATTACATCATCCACGGATGCATGCCACGATGCATGGAGGCGTGCACAACATGCAAGCAAGCACATATATATGCATGGATGAGTAAATAAAATGATCTTTAAAATCCAAACAATTTATCCAATCCCGGATCTAATTATACCGGGGTATTCATTGTGATTAACTCTTTACAATAAGGTCTCACATGATTATATTCTGATAAAACATATTTATATGTTTCAATCGGTAAAATTCGATGTTTCACTCAGTGAGAAGAGAATGTTTCATTTAAAATTGGACTAAGTTCCATGTTTAAAGTAAATTTTTTTTGTTGTAGTGGATTTTTATGTTGCCTGTGGTTGTGTATGTGGTATTATATGAATGTTCCAATAAGTAATTCCAGATGTTACACTGCTTCATTTACAAATGCTGCATATAATCTTTTTGTAATGATTCAGTAGGGTTTTTTCAATAATTACAACTCAGTCCTTCATGGATGAGATGAAAAATATTTCAATTAATTAAGTGTTTACAAATATTTCATATGATTTTTTCTAATGTTTCACCCGTTGGTTGCGGAGTTAACTAACCATCGGACGTCCGATAATATTCCAAACATCGGACACTCCTCCTAACTTACATATTCACTGCGCATCCTGCCCCGTGCATGTTGCTGCTATGCTATTCATGCTTTAGACTGTTAACTTTATTTACAAACGTTTAAACCATTTTATGTTCTAAATTATTTATCCGATCAACGATCCAATTACACAGTTTTATTCGTTACAATTAAATTAAATCTTTAGAGCAAGAACTCAAATATAATTAATCATGGGGTGTTAACTATTGAAACATTGTATAATATTTGCTGAAACATACGAAGAATACCATGTGCAACTTTTTTAATTAACTAGTGAATACTTGTTGAAATACTCAAACAAAACATGTGCAACATTTACAAATAAATTAGTGAAACATCATAAACTACATACTGAAACATGCAAACAACACCATGTGATACATTAAACAAACATACACTGTAACACAATAATTTATAATGTGCAACATAATAGAATTTCAGCTGAAACATCCGATTCTCACATCCGAAACATTAAATTTAAATGGTTGAAACATATGAGTTTTTTTAATTATAATTGTTGGCAGTATGCCATGAGGCCCTTCGACCAAGCCTGCCGAAACCAACCAAGTGGCGAGGATCCGATCTCCCAGCACCAAGGCTTGTGGGGCGAAGCCCAACAGCGAAAACCGGTGGTGAAGCCCGATGGCAAGGAGCCACATGGGGCTCCGGTCGGCCTGGGCGAAGCCTACATGGCGAAGGCATGCGCCGAAGGAGGATGGCTTCGCCAGGGCGGACCTGCTCCAAGAAGGGCCGATGGGCCGGCCCAATCGCCCTGGTCCATGGGCCAAAGAACCAGTAGCCACCAGGTGGCCCATTGAGGGCCCACGCGCACTCTAATTACATTGAATAACCATGAAAGGGCCCCCTTTACGAGGGCGACCATGTAAATTCCCCTGTAATAGCTCTAAGCCCTAATAGGGAGATCTGTAATAAGGTTATAAATAGCCCCCTTGGGCCTTGTAAAAGGGGATCCGATTATTAATACAAAATTTATGACACTTTACTTTCCCAACAACTGTTGAGTATCCACGTCCTTCGACGTATGCAGTTGTCGTTTCGACAACAGCTGGCGCCGACCGTGGGGACCTCTGAGCGAAACCACTGAGAGCGAATGCCACCGAAAAAGGTTTCAAAAGAGAGGGTTGCAAACCCAAAGGAAGGCACAGCCGAAGAGGTGATGGCCGCTGGCGAAGGCACGGACCCTCTGGCGCCTGCCGAGGTGGCGGCTGCACCGGTGGCTTCGGCGCCCGCGCTGCAACCACCGCCTTCGGCCTCGACCACTCCGGCGGAGCAGGTACTGGAAATCCCTTCGGCAACACAGCCGGCTTCGACAACAATCGCCGCTGCACAAGTCGATCCCGGCCTTGACGCACAAGCCGAAGCGAACATGGAGGCCATGCGGCAGAACATAGCACGACTCCAGGACATGCTTCGACAAATGCAGGAGCAGCAACAGGCGTACGAAGCGACACGGCAGGCCAAGATCGCTCCGGCCCCCATCCTCCAGTATTCGGCAGGTTGCATCTCGCCTCAAGCCTATCAGCAAGCGCCGGTTCGGCCTCCTACGATCCAAGCACACCCTTCGCCCGGTCAAATGTCACGAGCAATGGCGGAGGGGGCCTCGGCATTGCAGGCACAGCTTCAAGCTTTCCTTCAGCAGCTCAATCAACCCCACATCTCAAAAATAACCCTTCGGCTCAGCCGGAGGGGGGCTCCGGCCAAGGCGCTTCAGGGTGGCTGCCGTCGAACCCACCTGTGCCAGGGGCTTCGCCCTGGATCGGGGGCAACAGTTCGACTTCTACAACACCACCCAAGCGCCACCGTTCGGAAGCGGGCCGCCGAACGTCGCAGCCCAACCGCTCCCCCAGGCCATCACCTCGCCCTTTGCCACGCCGTATCCTCAGTCAAGCGGGCCTTCGCTGCAGGGCACAGTGGGCAAGGACGGGGGCGAAAAGGGGCTGCCACTGAGTGGGGGATCAAAAATCGTCCGATCCCACCTCAGTTCAAATTCCCACCCGTTCCGCGGTACTCTGGCGAAACAGACCCAAAAGAGTTCCTCTCGATCTACGAGTCCGCGATCGAAGCTGCTCACGGCGATGAAAACACCAAGGCGAAGGTAATCCATCTCACCCTTGACGGCATCGCCCGTTCTTGGTATTTCAATCTGCCATCCAATAGCATTTACTCATGGGAGCAATTGCGTGATGTTTTCATCCTCAACTTCCGAGGCACCTACGAGGAGCTGAAGACGCAGCAGCATTTGCTCGGCATTCGCCAGAGGCCGGGCGAATCAATACGAGAGTACATGCGTCGCTTCTCGCAAGCACGATGCCAAGTTCAAACATAACGGAGGCATCCGTCATCAACGCCGCTTCGGCCGGGTTGCTCGAGGGCGAACTCACAAGAAAGATCGCCAACAAGGAGCCGCAAACCCTTGAGCACCTGCTTCGCATCATTGATGGGTACACAAGAGGAGAAGAAGACTCCAAGTGAAGACAGGCGATTCAAGCCGAGTACGACAAAGCCTCCATCGCTGCGGCCCAAGCTCAAATGCAAGTGCAAGTCGTCGAACCGGCTCCCCACGATGTTCGCCAGCCCCAGCCGGTAAACCAGGGGCAGCCGCCTCGGCAAGGCCAAGCTCCTATGACCTGGAGGAAATTCAGGACCGACCGAACAGGCAAGGCGATCATGGCTGTCGAAGAAGTACAAGCGCTCCGCAAGGAGTTCGACGCCCAACAGGGCGGCAGCCATCAGCAGCCCATTCGTAAAAAGGTCAGAAAAGACCTTTATTGCGCCTATCATGGGCGGTCTTCACACACCACCAAGCAATGCCGAAACATCCGCCAGCGAAACAACACCCACGAACCAAGGCCATGTTAGGATGTCGCTGTCGAAGCGCCTCGCGAAGCGGCCCAGGAACAGTCGCCTCCAACCGAACAGCACCACGACGCGCAGTGCCGAATTATTCAAGTAATCACAAGGGCTGATCCACCAGTCCCGCTGTCGAAGCGGCAGAAGAAGTCGCAACTGCGAACATTGCACAACATCACCGCCAGCAAATTTTCTTCGGGCCGAAAGATGCTGAAGGAGTGCTGTTCCCGCACCAAGACCCCCTGGTGATTTCGGTTGAAGTGGCCGGCTTCGAAGTCCGGCATATTCTGGTCGATGGAGGTAGCTCGGCTGATGTCATCTTCGCCGAGGCATACGCCAGGATGGGGCTACCCACTTCGGCCCTCACTCAGGCGCCGGCCTCGCTTCGCGGTTACGGCGGTGAGGTGGTTCAGGTCCTCGGCCAGGCACAGTTGAGGGTTGTCTTCGGCACGGGCGAAAACAGACACGAAGAGCAGATATTGTTCGACGTCGTCGACATCCCGTACGGCTACAACGCCATCTTCGGCAGCGCAACCCTGAACAAGTTTGAAGCCATCTCCCACCACAACTACCTCAAGCTCAAGATGCCGGGTCCGGCAGGGGTGATTGTTGTCAAGGGGCTTCAGCCTTCGGCTGCGCCGAAAGGCGACCTGGCTGTCATCAGCAGGGCGGTGCACAACGTGGAGACCGAACGACATGCTAACTGGGCGCCGAAGCCAGCCCCTCACGGCAAGGTAATCAAGGTGCAAGTGAGTGAGGTAGAACCGTCGAAGCTCGTCCAGCTAGGAGGCGATCTAGGCGAAGAAGAAGCCGCAAAAATCCTGGAAATGCTCAAGAGAAACATTGAGATCTTCGCCTGGAGCCCCAGCGAAGTGGGAGGCGTTTCGCCAGAGCTCATCATGCATCACCTGGCCGTCAAGCCGGACGCCAAGCCAAGGAAGCAGAAGTTGCGCAAGATGTCTGCTGATCGCCAAGAAGCAGCGAAGGCCGAAGTGCAAAAGCTTCTCAGGGCCGGGGTGATCAGGGAAATTGATCACCCGGAGTGGCTGGCGAACCTGGTCTTGGTAAAGAAGTCGAATGGAAAGTGGCGCCTGTGCGTCGACTTCACGGACCTCAACAATGTTTGTCCGAAGGATGACTTCCCCTTGCCGTGGATCGATCAGCTTGTCGATTCGACGGCTGGCTGCGAGCTCATGAGCTTCTTGGACGCCTACTCTGGCTATCACCAGATCCGCATGAATCCAGATGACATCGCCAAGACTGCCTTCATCACACCGTTCGGCACTTTCTGCCACCTCAGGATGCCTTTCGGCCTGAGGAACGCCGGAGCAACGTTCGCCAGGCTGGTGTACAAGGTGCTTCGCAAGCAACTGGGCGAAACGTGGAGGCGTACGTCGATGACATTGTCGTGAAAAGCCGTAAGGCCTTCGACCATGTGTCCGATTTGCAAGAGACCTTCGACAACTTGCGTGTGGCGGGTATGAAACTAAACCCAGAGAAGTGTGTTTTTGGAGTTCGCGCCGGCAAGTTGTTGGGTTTTCTTGTCTTCGAAAGGGGTATCAAGGCAAACCCCGAGAAAATCGATGCCATTCAGCAAATGAGGCCACCGTCGAGCGTACGCGAAGTACAGAACCTCGCGGGCCGAATTGCGGCACTCAGTCGTTTTCTCTCAAAAGCAGCCGAAAAGGGCCTGCCATTTTTTAAGACCCTCCGGGGCGCAAGCAAGTTTAACTGGCCGAATGCCAGGCCGCATTCGAGGAGCTAAAGCAGTATTTGCAAAGCCCACCCGCCCTGGTCAGCCCAACACCAGGAAGCGAAATGCTATTGTATCTAGCGGCTTCGCCAATGGCGGTCAGCGCAGTCCTAGTCCAAGAGACAGAATCAGGGCAGAAACCGGTGTACTTTGTCTCCGAAGCATTACAGGGGGCGAAGACGCTGTACATTGAAATGGAAAAGCTCGCTTACGCCTTGGTGATGGCTTCGTGCAAACTCAAGCACTACTTCCAGGCCCACAAAATCATAGTGCCTTCGCAATACCCCCTGGGCGAAGTACTACGGGGTAAAGAAATCTCTGGCAGACTCAGCAAGTGGGCGGCGGAGCTATCCCCCTTCGACCTGCACTTCGTGGCGCGCACCGCCATCAAATCTCAAGTCCTGGCCGATTTTGTGGTCGAATGGACTCTGGCGTTTGCCCCCGAACCCCAACCTGTCGAACAGCCTTAGACAATGTATTCCGATGGTTCATGGTCACATAGGGGGGCGGGCGCCGCGGCCGTGCTCATTTCGCCGGGGGGCGTGCCGATCCGGTATGCCGCAAGGCTGCAGTTCGACACAACCAACAACACGGCGGAATACGAAGCGGTGCTGCTAGGCCTAAGGAAGGCGAAGGCAATAGGGGTTCGGCGCTTACTCATCCGAACTGACTCCAAGCTAGTGGCTTGTCATGTTGACAAATCTTTTGAGGCAAAAGATGAAGGGATGATACTTGGAGGCCGTTCGGTGAATGGAAAAGTGCTTCGCCGGCGTAATGGTCGAACACTTGCCCACGGGGCAGAATGAGGAGGCTGACGCCCTGGCGAAATTTGCTGCTTGCAGAGGACCGCATTCGCCAGGCATCTTCTTTGAAATCCTGTATGCTCCAAGCGTGCCCAAAGGAATCGAGGATGTCATGGCCATAAACCAGACTGCCACGGGCGAAGACCGTTCGTGAAGTACCTCAAAGACGGCTGGCTTCCGGATGACGAAGCAGAGGCGAAACGCCTGCAAATCAGGGCCAGGCGGTACAAGCTGGTTTCAAGGTAGTTGTACCACTCTGGAGTGCTCCAACCTTTGCTTCGCTGCGTTTCCTTCGCCGAGGGCGAAGAGATGAAGGAAATTCACCAGGGGCTTTGTGGGGCACACCAGGCTGCTAGAACTGTCGCCTCCAAGGTGTTTCGCCAAGGAGTATATTGGCCAACCGTGCTGAAAGTTTGTGTGGCGCACGCCAAAAGGTGCGAAGGTTGCCAACGGCATGGCCGAAGCCAAACCGCCCCACAGTATGAGTTGCAGCCGATCGCTCCAGTATGGCCCTTCGCTAGGTGGGGGCTGGACATCATCGGCCCATTCCCAGCAGCGCGAAATGGTTACAAGTTTGCAATTGTGGCCATCGAGTACTTTTCTCGCTGGATCGAGGCCGAACCACTCAGCACGATCACTTCGGCGGCAGTGTAGAAGTTTGTCTGGAAAAACATTATTTGCCGTTTTGGAGTTCCAAGGGAATTCATCACAGACAATGGCAAACAATTCGACTCTGACAAGTTCAGAGAGATGTGCGAAGGGCTAAACCTGGAAATCAGGTTCGCATCGGTCGCACACCCACAGTCGAACGGGGCAGCCGAACACGCAAATGGCAAGATCTTGGAGGCGCTCAAAAAAAGGCTTGAGAGGGCGGCGAAGGGCAAATTGCCAGACGAAATGCTGTCCGTCCTTTGGGCTCTCCGAACGACTCCCACGAACCAAGTGCAACCCATTCATGCTCCTTTACGGAGACGAAGCAATGACCCCAACAGAGCTAGGGGCTAACTCACCAAGGGTGATGTTCCCGGGGGGCGAAGACGGGCGCGAAGTGTCGGTCGAACTCCTGGAAGGGGTGCGAGTCGAAGCACTGGAGCACATGCGCAAGTACGCCACAAGCACTTCGGCAACCTACATCAAGAAGGTTCTCCCGACAGAGCTCCTGCCAGGCCAACTTGTCTTAAGGAAAAAGGCGAACCCAGCAGCGGTTGGAAAGCTTGAGTCGAAATGGGAGGGGCCCTATCTCATCAAGCACAGGTCAAGGACTGGTTCTTTTCACCCATCAACACTGGAAGGCGAAGAGTTCGATCACTCATGGAACACCGCTTCACTCAAGCGTTTCTATGTCTAGAGGGTGGCACCCTGTTCCCCAACATGTAAAAATGTACATATTACCATGTAGCTCTTCGGCAACTGCCATTTTTGTAAGCCGTTCGGCGCAAAAATACAAAAAAAGGAGAAAATGAAAAAGAAAAAAAAACTGGACGTAGGGCTGTTATCCACTCTGGAGGCCCGAACCAGTATAAAATTTCTGTGTTTTTCGCCTTTTTTACTTATGTGCATGATAATTCGTGGAAAAACCCCAAGGCAAACGCCTGATCAGTGAAAGGGCCAGGGGGCGAAACGAATCGGTCGAAGCATCGCTCGCCGAACGTTGAAACCGCGACAGCTTGTTTCGGGACAAAAAAACCCCGAACACAGTTATAGTCGATCCGCACAAAATTAAGCCGCTAAACGCAAAGTGCAAAAGATCGACAACGGAAGTCGAAAGCTGAAAAGTTAGCAAGCCTATTTCGCCAATACACGCAAAGGGGTCGATGCATCACGACCCAACAAAAGCACAAAATGTGACAATGCAGAAAATGGCGAAAAGGAAACAAAAGCACATCTTTATTAAACATTGAAAATACACTCAACAGCTTACACTGTGTAACGCGATACAGGCGAAACGATCTGAAACGTTCGCTTACAAGAAAATTACATCTTCGCCCCCAAGGACACTACTAAAGGAGTGATCCGGCGAACATGGTTCGTCATCACTACTGATATTGTACACTACCCTAAGAGGAGAGGGGGACGAAACTACAGTAAGGGCGTAGCGCCGCCGGGCGATCGCCTCCTGCCGATCGGTCCGCCGATGGTTTCGCCAGAAACGGACCATGCCCTCCAGGTGCGCCACATGGACACGATCGAAGTCCTCCAGCGTTCGCCCAGGATGGGTTCACATCCAGTTAGCGATGCTCACAACTTTGTAGCTGCTCCCATTGATTGTCATTTCGCGGTAGAAAGGCTGAAGCTGGTATCGAACCTTCGGCAAATTCTTCACCGCAATGAACTTCTCGTTCTTGCTTCGCCAATCCCCAAGAGGGGGCCGATCACAAAGCTTTCGGCATTGACCCTGCAAAAAGGGGAGTGTCACGCAGGCGAGCGGAAGAAGAGAAAAGTGGACGCGAAAGAACTAGGGGAGAGAATCACAAAAACATCTCAAACGGTTCGCGCGTCACACAAAAATGATATAAATGGCGAAAGGAGTCATATATTTCACCTAGTTCAAGGCCTTAGCCATATTTACATAATTCGCCCCTAAAACGGTGACGAACAAAAGAAAAAATTACAAAAGTAGACGGGCGGAGGGCCTCACACCTCGGGGTGGTCTTCGGCTCCTCCTCCGCCCCACGCAGCTGGTTCTTCGCCCTGGTCCGCCGCCTCCGACTTCGTCAGCTGCTCAAGCAGGCGGGACTTGGCGGCAGAGCGGCCCTCCTTCTGCCAGAATTGCCTTCGCCAGGCACGGAGAGCGGGCGACACGTCTTGGGAGCTGACTTCCCAGTCACCCTTCGTGAACTCGGGAAACCGGGCGACGTGCTCGCACCCGTGCTGTTGAAGCAGCCCCAGGGCGAAGGCCGCCGACACGCGCGCACAGCAATCGCCGTACGCCGTGGCGCAGTCGGAAACCGCGCACCCGGCCTCTTGGGTCCAATTGCAGAAGTCGAGCACGGAGGCATCTTCGCCGGGAACATCACCCGCCTTCGCCCCCATGTCCGTAAGGGCAAGGCGAAGGGTGCAACAGGATGCCTTCGCCGCCTCGGTCATCTGGGCCGCTTCTCCGGCAAGGTGTTTTGCCTTTTCCTCCGCCTTGCGCGTCCTCTGGCGAAGGGCTTCCATTTGGGGCTCCGCCGAATCATAGTATGCTGTGAGCATGGCGGTTTGCTCCCGCTCCCTTGCTAGCTCGGCCGTGAGGCGGTCGATTTCAGCCTTCGCCTCGCTGCCTTTCTCGAGCTCGGCCTGAAGACGTTTATTTTCTGCCTTCGCCTCTCGGAGAGACCGGGCAACTCCCTCCATCTCGAGGCCTCTTCGGCCTAGCTCATCGTCCTTCGCCCGGAGTCGGTTTTTCAAACCGTCCAGGCGGGCTCGCATTGTCCGTTCGGTAGAACAATGGGCCGCTAGAAGCTGGCGAAAAAGTAAGGGCGAATTGTAAGCCAAGTGTAAAAAAGGAAAAAGAGCGAAGGAGCTTATAAGAACATACCCGCACAGCCAAACTCTTCACGGCGGAACACCCCTCGTCGAACTCATTGAGCTCGGCGAAGAGGCTGGGGCCGCCAGCCGGCGAAACGAGCTTGCTCACCCCCTCCACGAAGGGGATGAGCTCCGCCCGAGTTTCGAAGTCCCCGGGGGCGAAGCGAGGCGGTCCCTGAGAGTGCTCAGAGCCGGACCCCTCAGCCACCTTCTTGCCCTTGTCGAGGACGAGCGGTGAAATGGGTCAACGGGCCGGGCTGGTGAAGACCCGGGCGGCCGCCTCAATCACCAATTCGGCCGAAGCCGAAGCCCCGGCCTCACCGGTCACCCCAGGGTTGCGCCCTGCGGGCGAAGCGGGCGTGTGACCCGACGATTCCTCACACTGAAGGCGTTGGCGATGGCGACAACCCCTTTCCTCCGGGGGGCAGGCCTCGCGGCGCCGCTCTTCGCCGCCTTAGCCGCGGCAATGGCAACTAGGGCCTTGGCGCCCTCCACGTCTTTTCGGCGCGGGGGCGAAGAGGCCGATTCCGCCCCAGTTTCGGCACGCTATGGGCTAGGAGTTGGCGTATAACCGCGCGTCCCAGAGCGGCTATCGCCCGCCTCGTCGCCAGCCTCTTCGCCCGCAGCCTCGGCCTCTCCCGCTTCCTCCCCTTCGGCATCCTCGTCTCCTTCGACGTCGGAGTCCGTTGGGACGGGGGCCTTCTTCTAACGGGAGGCGAACCTCACCTGCCCCCGCGGGTGTTTCCGCGAAGGGCCAGCTTCGCCCTTGGGGGAAGCTCGCCGGCATAAACGCGGTTCGCCCTGCCAGCTGCCTGCCGAGTCAGCAGCTGGCTATACTCCGCCACCGACACGTCCCCAACAAGCCTTTGGGCTTCGATGTCGGCTTGGGCCAATGTCAACACTACAAAAACGGCGAAGGCCCATGTCTGGTCCGAACAGAAAATAAAGCGAAGAGGCAAAGGGGGAAGAAGAATAAAACACTCACCATTCGCCCCTGGGGCAAAACAAGTTTGGGCAGGCCGTCGACCACTTCGCCTTGGTCGACTTCGACCTGCCATGCCTGCGAAAGCGGATAAATCCGCAGCATGCAAAATTCCTCTACCAAATCCCGGCAACTCAGCCGGGAACACACCCTGCGAAGCAGGGCGAAGCGAGACTCCAGGGTACCGGTAACAGCAACCCTGGGCTTCCGCGCGGGCGAAATCGCACGATGCCGCCAGCGCAGCACCCTCGCCGCTTCGGAATCCGCCTCGAAGGGGATGGAGTGGTAGAACCACTTCGCCATCCAGTGGCGGTCCCATTTCGACATGGCGGCGTTAACCGGCCATAAGTCGGCACGTTCGGGGCGAACGTTAAAGTTCACACTCCCGAACGCTGTCTTCCGGGTCCCGGCGGGGGTGATCACCGTCTTCGTGTTGACGGCGGCGGAGAAGATAGTGCCGAAAAGATCTGCGCTGGGCTCGAACCCCGCGGTCCGGCACGCCCAGTCGAAGATTGCGATCCGCACCAGGGCCGAAGGGCTCAACTGGGGCAGTTCGACTTGGAAGAGGCGGAGGATCTCTGGCAACAGGATGTTGCACGGGAATCGGAGGCCAGCCTCAAAGAAAATGGCGAACACCACCGTTTGGTGTTCGCCAGGATGCGGCACTTCGGCTTCTCCGGGGGCGGACGCCTGCCCCTCCGCCACCAGGCCGGCGTCAACCATTCTGGCCAACTCGTCATCATCGATGAGCGAAGCCCCCAGGAAGGCTGTGGTGTCGTCGTCGATCCGGCCGGGATCGGGTCCGGTCACGATGACTGGGTTCGGCTTGCCGGGAGCCATGGGCGAAGAGGAAGTTTGTTGGCGAAAAGGGTTACTTGGGCGAAGTAGGTCGCTCAGAGATTAGTCGAGAGCAAGTGGAGAGGAAAGTAACGGCGGTGAAAGTGACAAGGGTAGCGACGGTGAAAACGGGGGGTGAGAATATATATCTCACCGAACGACGCTTCGCCTCCCCAGCCAATCAGGAGCGGCCACATGTTGCGGGGTGGGCGAAACGGTAAAATCCCATGGGTCAGACCGTGCGGTAACGGGTTCTAGAAACAAAAAACCCACTACTGTTCGCCGCGGTCCAACGGCCCATCACTGATTCGCTAAGACCCAACAAAGTGACATGGGCCACTCCACTGTTCATAAAAAGGCAAAGGCCCAACACTGCTCACATTAGGACCGGTAAAAAAAAAATCCCCACAACTGCTCGAGATGGGCGAAGACCATACACTATAATCCTTTTTCGCATGTCGCAAATTTTTTGCAGGATCCAGAAAGATGGGTTTCGGCAGGAGCATCGGTCGAAAGGGGGCGCCTCATACCATACTACATGGTTTGCACGGTCTCGGCCGAAGCTCCTATCTCACCCTTGCCCGTGAGGGGCTTGTTGGCAGTATGCCATGAGGCCCTTCGACCAAGCCTGCCGAAACCAACCAAGCGGCGAGGATCCGATCTCCCAGCACCAAGGCTTGTGGGGTGAAGCCCAACAGCGAAAACCGGTGACGAAGCCCGATGGCGAAGCCCGATGGCAAGGAGCCACATGGGGCTCCGGTCGGCCTGGGCGAAGCCTATATGGTGAAGGCATGCGCCGAAGGAGGATGGCTTCGCCAGGGCGGACCTGCTCCAAGAAGGGCCGATGGGCCAGCCCAATCGCCCCGGTCCATGGGCCAAAGAACCAGTAGCCACCAGGTGGCCCATTGAGGGCCCACGCGCATTCTAATTACATTGAATACCCATGAAAGGGCCCCTTTACGAGGGCGACCATGTAAATTCCCCTGTAATAGCTCTAAGCTCTAATAGGGAGATCTGTAATAGGGTTATAAATAGCCCCCTTGGGCCTTGTAAAAGGGGATCCGATTATTAATACAAAATTTATGACACTTTACTTTCCCAACAACTGTTGAGTATCCACGTCCTTCGACGTATGCAGTTGTCGTTTCGACAACAATAATATAATCATGTAATATCTTATTATAAATATCTAATTGTAACAAATACAATGGTGTAATCGAATCGTAAATTGGATGAGTAATTTGGGAGAAAAATCAAGTTCAAGTTTGCTAAAAGGATGTTATGTACATGCAAATAGCCTCTTGTCCCCTCTACGGCTCTGCTTCATGAATGCTAATCCTTAGTAAGGAAGTATATGTAAGGGGTGTGCAAAGAGAGGATCTGATAAAAGGGAATACGTACCTAATGCAGTAGTAAAGTTATAGGTTATGCAGCAGTAAAGTTATATGTGTCCGATTTTCTTATGGAGATCAGACGACCGGCTTGAAGCATTTTCCGTTGGTTGCAGTTAATATTTTTTGTGTGTTGCACTTCTCTAAAACATTTCATTACTTGAGGTGAAACACTTACTTACATGATGGAACAGTTTTATATAAATTGTAAAACAACGGTTGATATTTTTATATATATTTTTTCTACCAAAATATCTTATTATAAAGACTAAAATATAAAAAAAATAATAGTGTAATTAAATTGTAGATCGGATAGATATTTTAATAGAAAAGTTTAATCACTTGGTAAAATAAAAGCTACATGTATTACTGTATGCGAGGAGAGAGCAAAAGCAAAACGCTGGCATGCTGCATGCAGCAGCAAGGCAGCTCTGCATGGGGCATGGCTGCATGCGGAGGGCCATGGGCGCATGCGAGCGAAGGGTGCATGCTGTATGGCAGATGTGATGTGAACAGGCGAGCAGTCGGTCGGGCGTCCGAAATTTGGTGGAATATCGGACGTTCGACGCGGAGTCATCTCCGGAAAGTGGCCATGGTCGCAAAAGCTGCTGTAGAGAAAAAAATGTTAAATTTGTTGCAATTTTTTATTTTTTTACATGGTCTATCGGTGCTTGTTTTCCATAGTAACTCAGATTAAGATGTTCTACATCTCTCCTTGCTCAAAATTTAAAACAAAACCTTCTGTTAGTCTATTTGGGAAAACAATACTTCCAGTGGAGCTTCCTTTCAGAAAAAAGGAAATAACTGATAATTTTTTGGTGATGCTGCTCAAATTTTTGTAAAGCTCCTCTTTTGGTGTATGTTATGCTATTCTTCATAAAGAGCGATTGATCCGGACGTATCTTGGAAAAAAGTGTGGTCTGACTATGAGAGGTCTACAATTTTCCAGCTTAATTGGCCAAAACAAATTGGCATGTCTGTCAAATGGATTGAAGTCTAAAGTTTTAAAAGATTTTTTGTCGAAAACTATTTATCCGATTTACGATCCGATTGCACCATTTATTCGTTGTAATTAAATCTCTATAACAAGATATACATGTGAGAAAAAATGTTTCAGTCATAATTTGACTATGTTGCACATTTTAAGTTTTATATTGCCATGGATCTTTTAAAATATTGCACATGGCATTATTTCGATGTTTCAATAAATATTTTTCTAGCGTTTCACTAGTTTATTTGTGAAAATTGCACGTGGTATTATTGGATGTTTCAGTAAATATTTTCTAATGTTTCACTAATTCATTTATAGATATTGCACATGTTGTTTAGGATGTTTCAGTGAATATTTTCTAATGTTTCAATAATTATAACTCGTTGTTTCATGTAAAAATATTTCAATTACAATCATATTTATAAATTTTATCGGAAATATAAACAAGTGATATCTTATTGTAAAGATTTAATTGTAACGAACATAATGATGAAATCGAATGATAGATCGGAATGTAAATTAGAAGGAAAATAGTAAGTTTTATGGGTAGAGAAGAAATCGAATGATAGATCGGAATGTAAATTAGAAGGAAAATGGTAAGTTTTATGGGTAGAGAAGATGGAGAAAGAGATTGCATGCATGCATGCAGGAAAGTAGCGTATAGGCTTGCAGCATAGCAACTTAACTGCAATGGTTTTCTTTGCATGCAGCTTAGGAAGGTGGGTGGAGGGTGTCTGATCTTGTGCTGAATATTGGACATCCGATCTGTAGTAGCCTCTGAAAAGTTAGGATTTGATTTGAAACTTCAATTATGTTTCGTGAGTTAAGAGAGTAGTGTTTTGGATGCACTAAATACAATTTCATGCAAGAATGTTTATCTATCTTCGAGCGCATCTTCGATTTCTATTGTTCTAGAACCAAGCGGCGGCAAGCGAGTAGTCAGACCGGTGACATCGAGGTGGTCTGGAGCTACTAATTAGCTGATGTATTAAAACTACGAAAGGATTTACACAAACATGCGCATGTCAATGCGGGCATCGCCCCTACTCTAGATCAAGTCAACAATATCAAACAAATATACAATACGAGCTTAAAAGCTATATTTTCCTTAATTAGTTGATTTAAACTGAGTCAAGGAGTACCCTATAGACTGACCCAACACATGTAAACTTTAGTACGAACACAACACATGTAAATACACAGTATAATAAGTGCACGTATACATGGGATTAAGCTAAATTAATCCTTATATATCCAGAATATGTAAGGGTATCATGGATAGTGTCCGCCGTATGACCCTGACCAACCGCCACCATACCCCAACACTGCAGCTGCACCTTTGCGGCCTTCAGGAAGGTCAACCTTCATTCCATCTACATCCACTGCAAATACAGCAGGCAACTCTACTTAGATAATGTCATATATATGTTGATATTCGATCCTGCAGTGCCATTCAAATGGCACAAGCAGAACACACAATATTAATCCTTACGATGTTTTTAAGAACTATATCAACCACCTGATGATAGTTTTTTTTTAAAAAAAAAACCTCTGATGACCAGAAATCAAAATGATAAATATTAGCTCAACGGAAGGTTCAAATTAATGACACACCATGTATGAGGAAATTCCTAGTTATGTTCAGATATTGAGAATGAGAAAACTGGCCATAGGAATTGAGTTGATCCAAGCATTTGATACGGAGAGATAGACGGCGCATCAGCACATGGGAGATATATATTACCTTTGGTTGTCTCAACAAGCTCCCTTGCAGCAAGGACACCCTGGGAGATGATGACAAGAGAAACCATCAACACAAACAGCAACACAAGAGACCTAGAAGCCATTTTGAGCTGAGCTTTTCCAAAAACCCTATAATTTGGCACACCATTAAACCCATCACAAGGCCATCTTATATAGTGAGCTAGCCCGTAAGTGTCCAGGACTTCAGGTTGAATAAGTGGTGCCAAAGGCTAGTTGAATTAATGGTGCCAGCTGCCAAGCTTTGTACTATCAGCACCCAACTAGTACATGAGAGGATTGAGACTGGTCAGGACTGTTTTTAGCTGACCGGTTCTTAATTCAAAGCGATGACTTTGAACAGGAAAAAATGTCAATGCTGATACCAGATGTTTTCCTAACTCCAACCAAATTAATTGTCCTGCATTGTGGGTATTGGTCAATGGTTGCGATGACTGGCAATATGGGTCGTCGAGTACTAAATTAATTGTGGCATCATGTCTTTGTAGAAGTACACTATTTTCTTCTATGTAATAACTAACAGCTATAACAAGTCATGGATTTGAAATTAAACCTTATAAACGAATAAATCATGACCATATTATTTAATTGTTAATTCTCCTTTTGAGAGATATTATATGTCTTTTTTTCCGTGTTTTCCAGCAAGTCCAACATTCATTCCACCTTCGTTACCTAGACAATTCTCAACTTCTCAAGGATGACGCCTATGGATCGAAGTATACTGGAGCGTATCCATTAGTATTTTGACTTGTGAAATCTCGTTCAAAAAAAAATTGACTTGTGAAACATTTATTTGGGACTTGGGACATGTATTCAGACTCTATAGCCGCCAGTTAGTGTTAGTTGCGATCTCCAGGGGAATCGGGAGACCGATTCCCCATTCCACCCGAACACGCCTTGATTGGGGGCGCCAGCTGTTCTATGGCTGTGGACCCCCTCTCACGCAGCGCCAAAATAAAAAGGGAAGTCGCCGGGCACGCGAACAAGGGGTTTTTGCCATGCACTCGAACTTCCCATAAAACCGTAGAACCCCACCGATCCGGGAAAGGCGCTGAAGTGAGGGGATAGCTCACCGTCTCACTACCGTTGTCGTCGTCCACACCGACGCCGCCGACTCCACACCGTCGCCATGGCCGCATCGATCTTCTAAACCGACGGTATGGGTCTCTCACATCTCTCTCTCCATTCATTCTCCCTATGAACTACACTTTTAATCCTATGAGCTAGCATATAACCCCTAGATCCCCACCTAAGAAAACCCTATAATCTAACAATGGTATCAGAGGGTATCAGAGCAGTCCCTAGGAGTAGATCTAGGAGGGTTAGAAAGAAGAAAAAAGAAGGGGATCTCGGATCCCCGAAGAAAAGCTAAAAAAGAAACGAAAATCCCTTACTTGTGCCACCGCCGACCATCGCCGATGCCGCCCACCGCCGGTCGTCGCCGATGCCGCGCGGGAAGAAGACCGCCGGCCGTCATCGACGCCGAGCAGGAAGATGAGGGGGAGAAGCCCTCCGCACGTGGCTCAGGGCACCGCGGCAAGGCCGCTCGACGGCGGCACACTCTCCCTCGAGTGAGTGCACGCACCAGCGAGGAGGCATGCGACGGCGCCGCCGCATTTCGTCGTGCGCCTGCGCTCCGGCGAGGGAAGGGAGGAGAAGGGAATTAGGGTTTCAGCGGCCGCCGGGGAGGGACGGGGGTTTTGTTCCCCCGATCTCGACGCTAGGCCGTCCGATTGAAACCCTAGAGATTGGACGGCTGGCATTGGCTGGACAAAAAACGACCCAGGTGGGCAAGCGAGCGTGGCGGCTTTCCTGATCTTTGCCAATGTTGCGGCCTATGGAGCGCGGGAGAGCCCGTGCGTGCGCTTAAAGGCCGTGGGCTGAACGAAAAAGTCTATTTTAGGTCCCTCGGGCCAAAAAGAGAAGTCTATTCAGAGTCCCTATTTTTCAGAAGCATTTATAATTTATATTTATGGAATGCTTTTTTTCTAAGGAATTTTAAACCAACGAGAAAATTGTTTCGAGAGTAGATGAGTGTATGAAATGCTTCTGAACATGTATGTTTTTTCCACTGCTATAATGTTTGTTTAAATGATAGCGATGTTGTTATTAAGACCAACGTTGACAATAGCAATATTACAATGTTGTTTATTAGTTATTCCATGCATTAGTTATATTCCTGCCCAACGGTGATGTAGAATTAATGTGGTAGTATATTGTATGTTTTAAGTTTGACCAACGTTAAATTAAGAGATGCAAGAGTTTTAATCTTAAATGTTTTTAAATTTTCTCTAATTTGCTTTCACGAACTACTAACCCATCAGTTTACATCTCGGCCATTGAGCCCCTTAACAAGAGCAACTATGGCTCATGGGGAGAGACGATAGAGATAGCTCTTGTGCTGTCTAACATAGATGAAGCTCTCACCGAGCCTCGCCCCACCGAGCCTCCTAATCCAATGAGGGCAGAAGGTGAGAGCGAAGAGGACTTCAAAAAGAGGGTGCTTGACCATGCACCAATAAGATTGAAGTACGATGTTCATCGTGCGAAGTGGTAAATCATCAAATCGCAAGTGCTTGATGGTAATTAAGAGCTCCACTGTGGAGGCAATAAGGGGAGCAATTCCAGCATTTACCACCACCAGCGAGTACCTTCAAAAAGTGGAGAATCAGTTTACTGGTTCTTCAAAGACCTATATGAGCACCCTCATTAAGATCTTAGTAACTATGAAGTACACTGGCGGAGGGGGTTAGAGATCACATCTTGAAGATGAGCGGCATCACTTCAAAGCTCAGGAAGATGGACTTGGTGCTCCCTGATGAGTTCCTAGTTTACCTTATTTTAGCCTCCTTGCCCCAAGATTTTGAGGCTTTTGTTGTGAACTACAACTCACAGCCAGAAAACTGGGACATTGAGAAGGACATTGCCATGTGTGTGCAAGAAGTGGATTGACTCAAGGCTCATGGTGATTCCGCCAACTATGTGAAGCACAACAAGAAGAGGAACAACTACAGCCAGAATGTCGTCTCTCCTAAGGCACAAGGAAAGGTGCCACAAAGTGATCCACATCCACGACCAAGCAATGCAGAACTGGTGGATAGGGACACTTGCAGGTGGTGCAAGAAGAAGGGGCTCTATCAGAAGGATTGCCCCGATTCACTGAAGCATCTCATGAAGAAAGGTGAGGACATTATCACATTTGTAGATGAATCCCTGTATTAAGTTATGCAAAATCTACTTGGTAGATTGATTCAGGTGCAACTATTCATGTGTTTGCATGCAACTATTCATGTGTTGGTCTTGCCTTCCGACGACAAGCTTTATATGCTGCCTAAACATGAAAATGTGAATGTTGTATGCAATGAAGAGAATGTTGCGTGCAATAGTGTGTCTTCCTCGTCTATGAATGTAAGAAATAAGCGCAAACGATGCACTGATGAAACATCTGTGAAATTGTGGCACTATCGTTTAGGCCACATTTCGAAGGGGAGAATTGAACGATTAATTAAAGAAAAAATTCTGCATCCTTTAGACTTTAAGGATTCAGCATATTGCATCGATTGTATTAAAGAAAAGTATGTTAAACAAATAAAGTAAGGAGCCATATGAAGTCTAGGAAAATTGGAAATCATACATATAGATATTTGTGATCCTTTTCCAATTAAGACTGTGGATGGTTATGATTCAATTATAACATTCAAAGATGATTATTCGCGCTATGGTTATATTTATCCAATTAAAGAACGATCGGAAGCGTTGGATAAATTTAAGATATTCAAGGCTGAAGTAGAAAATCAGCATGATCTAAAGATTAAAGTAGTAAGATCCGACCGTGGAGGAGAGTACTACGGTCGGCATACGCCATATGGCTAAATACCTGGACCTTTTGCATGGTTTCTACAAGAAAATGGCATAGTAGCCCAATACTCCACACTGGGCGAGCCTCAGCAGAATGGAGTAGCTGAAAGACGTAATCGTACTCTAATGGACATGGTCCGAAGTATGTTAAGCCACTCCACTTTACCGATAAGTCTATGAATGGAAGCACTAAAAACCGCTGCCCATATTCTTAATCGAGTACCAAGTAAGTCGGTGCCCAAAACACCGTATGAGCTATGGACAGGAAAGAAACCCACGCTAAATTATATATGTGTGGGGCTGTCCAGCTGAGGCAAAAATATTTAACCCAAATATTGGGAAGCTCGATCCCAAGACAGTCAGTTGCCATTTCATTGGCTACCCTAAGAAATCAAAATGTTTTCGTTGCTACTGTTCTGACAGACAAACCAAGTTCGTAGAAATGAGACACGCAGTGTTTCTAGAGGATGAGATAGTCAGGGGAGCATGGTACCCCGAGAAATTAGTCTTGAAGAGAAGCGCGTACGCGTACCTACTCCGATGATTCATGAACCTTTTTCCTCGATACCTATTGCTGCTACATCGACAACACAGAACGCTGCGATGTCAACACCTGTTGTTAGTTCTCCTGTGGCAACAATGAATGAACAGGAGGAACCTGTGGTACAGGATCCTACAGAACTAGTTGTCACACAAGAGGGAGAGCAACATCAGCCCCAAATGGAAGATGTATCACAACTCAGAAGATCTCAAAGAGAGAGAAAGACAGCTATTCCTGGTGACTACGAAGTTTATGCTAGTGAAGAAGTTCAAACAGAGGGAGATCCCACCTCGTTTGAAGAAGCCATGAGAAGTGCCCATTCATCGAAGTGGCTTGAAGCCATGGAAGATGAAATGAGATCAATGAGTAGCAACAAAGTTTGGGACTTGGAAGTAATTCCTAAATGAGCCAAAATAGTAGGTTGTAAAACAAAATGTGACTCCAAAGGGAATGTAGAATGGTATAAAGCGCGACTTGTGAATCATAATGGCATTGGTGGCACATTATGATCTAGTGTTACATCATATGGATGTAAAGACGACATTCCTTAATAGGGATTTATATGAGAATATCTACATGGCACAACCCAAGGGTTTTGTTGTGGAAGGAAAAGAACGAATGGGATGTCATCTGAAGAAATCCATTTATGGATTAAAGCATGCGTCCAGACAGTGGTATTTGAAGTTTGATGAAACAATAAGAAGGTTTGGGTTTTGAAAATGAGGAGGACAATTACGTTTACACAAATATCAGAAATGGAAAATTCATTTTCCTTATCCTATATGTAGATGCCATCCTACTCGCTAGTAGTGATGTTGATCTACTATTGGAGACGAAAAAGTTTTTGTCCTCGAATTTTGACATGGAAGATCTCGGTGAAGACTCATTCATTCTAGGAATAGAAATTCACCGAGATAGAATAAAAGGGGTCTTAGCGCTATTGCAAAAGGCATACCTGGAAAAGATTCTAAAGAAATACAGTATGCATGCGAGTAAGCCTACACCTGCTCCCATAGTCAAGGGCGATAGATTTGGAAAATTTCAATGTTCCAGGAACCAATATGAGATCACTCAAATGAAAGCGGTTCCATATGCTTCAGCTGTCGGAAGCTTGCAATATGCTCAAGTATGTACGCGCCCTGACTTAGGCTTAGCTTTTGTTACCGGGATACTTGGCAGATATCAGAAAAATCCAGGAATAGATCTCTCGAGAATGGTAAAGAAAGCTTTGCATTATGTGCAAGGCACTAAAGGCCTCATGCTAACGTACATAATATCTGATCCCCTCAAGATAGAAGGGTATTCAGATTCAGATTTTACGGGAGATGTAGACGATAGAAAGTCCA
This sequence comes from Oryza punctata, assembly GCA_000573905.2. NCBI lineage: Eukaryota > Viridiplantae > Streptophyta > Magnoliopsida > Poales > Poaceae > Oryza > Oryza punctata. The sequence goes on from CM002493.2 coordinate 12,536,253, forward strand.
CATCAGGTTATATATTCACTTTTGCAAAAGGAGCCATTTCGTGGAAAAGCTCCAAGCAAACCGTCATAGCGTCATCCACGATGTATGTCAAGTTTGTAGCTAGTTATGAAGCCACGGGGCAGGTAAAATGGTTAAAGAATCTGTATCCGGGTTGAAAGTGGTCGACAGCATTCAAAGGCCACTCAAGATGTACTGCGACAATGAGCCAGCAGTATTTTATGCTCACAATAATAAGTCAAGTGGTGCTACCAAACACATTGAAATAAAGTATTGTGTTGTGAAAGAGAAAATCCAGGATCATACCATTATTCTTGAGCATGTAAGAACAAAGGAAATGTTAGCGGATCCGCTTACGAAAGGCTTACCACCCAGTGTGTTCAGAGAAGACTTAGCTGGCATGGGTTTACGAGAAAACCTATGATCCTTTGATTACAAAAGGGTCTAGTTTTTATTTTGAAATGGAGAGGTACATGGTAGTCATTGCGTCTGATAGTTCAGTGGTGACTGTCATGATGAAGCATGCTCTATGAATCAATCTATTTAGAAATAAATATTAACTATAAGAAGTAAGAAAGGTGGAGATCAAAGGGGAGAATGTTAATTGCGATCTCCAGGGGAATCGGGAGACCGATTCCCCACTCCACCCGAACACGCCTTGATTGGGGGCGCCAGCCGTTCTATGGCTGTGGACCCCTATCACGCAGTGCAAAAATTAAAAGGAGGAGTCGCCGAGCACGCGAACAAGAGGTTTTTGCCGTGCACTCGGACTCCCCACAAAACCCTAAAACCCCTCCGATCCGGGAAAGGTGCTGAAGTGAAGGGATAGCTCACCGTCTCACTACCGGTGTCGTCATCCATACCGACACCACCGACTCCGCACCGTGGCCATGGCCGCATCGAGCTCCAAGACCGACGGTCTCTCAAATCTCTCTCTCTCTCTCTCAGTTCATTCTCCCTAAGAATTAAACTTTTAATCATGTGAGCTACCTTATAACACCTAGATCCCGACCTAAGGAAACCCTAGAATCTGAAAGTTAGTGCTTCTATTTAATTTGCATTTTAATATATATTTAAGTTGACTTAGCTAGGGATATTTCATACTTATTGCCTGCTAGCTCAGTGCAATGAATTGTCTATTTTGACGACAAATATTGGAATAAAAATTTTGTTGGTCTGGCCACTATAAGTACCAAGTACAAATACCTGGTAAATGTACTTTATGTTTTCTTTCCTGTTTTACTATAGATTACTACAACAACATGAAACATCATACAGACCAAAGTACTTATCGTTGGAAGTTGGAACTATGAACCTGATAATTGTACCAAAGAACATACATTTTGAATTAGATTTGTCCCGGTTATAGGGCAAGATGATTGAGGAAATCACAGAACTCTGATTATAATCCCTCTATCTCAAAAAGAGTACACTTCTTGCATTTGAAATTTTATACCATGGGGAGTAAATTTTTTTAAGCTAGTACACTTCTGTGTCGAAAAGCTGCTAGATGTTATCCTAACTCCAACCAAATTAATAGTCATGCATTTTGGGAATTGGTCAACAATGACTGTCAATATGGGTCACCGAGTACTAAATTGATTGTGGCGTGTGTGACTGCTTTTGTTTTTAACACTACTAGATCTTTGCCCGAATGGCAAAAATCACATTAGTCCCAGTTCGAATATGAATCGGGACTAAAGATAATTTTTAGTCCGAGTTAAAAAGTGAGCCGGAATTTTATAATCTTTAGTCCTGATTGGTAACACCAACCGGAAAGATCATCTTTAGTCCCGGTTCACTTTGTGTCAGGCCGCCGGGCATCTTAAGTCCCGGTTGGTGTTACCAACCGGGACTAAGGATAATCACTTCAGTCCTTACCAACCGAGACTAAAGATAAAAATGATATTTAGTCCCGGTTGGTATTACCAACTGGGACTAAAGATCAAAAACCTTTATATATCTCCTTCTTCCTCCTCCACCCGAGCCATTGTTGCAAAGGTTGGGAGGGGGAAGGGATGTGCTGCTAAAATTTTTTGTAAAATTGTTTAGGTGATAATATATAAATTGGAGTGTTCTAAAAGGTTAGCAACTTCATCCTTTAATGATTTGTGCTTAGAATATTACATTTCTAGCTATGTTTCTATACATTATTATCTCTAAAAAAGGTTTATGGAAATGATGAGAGAGAAAATTTGTTTAGGGAAAATTAGAAACAAGTGGATAAAAATGTTATAAAAGAGATGACAAAGGAAAAAATATAGAAAATTACGATTACAAAATAGAAAACCAAATTAGTTTAAAAATCGTTAAAATAGTTAGAAATAAATACAACACATTAAAGATTTGTTTAAAACTTTAAAAATAAATCAAACATTAATAATACGTGGGATTATTGTCAATTGTCGTATGATTCCTTATATATAATGTAGGTTTCATATTTCTTAGGTACGATTATTTAATTAGTTTGACTTTCGTGGATTTTCTTTTTACGGTTTTTGCACATTTCAGGTAGATGGATAGGCAATGGATATACACCACGGATCGACGGTCGTCAGAGTTTATTGAAGGAGTGCGTTATTTTTTGAGCGTTGCCAATGCCAACAAGCATAAGGGTTTTATATGCTATCCGTGCAAAAAGTGCAAAAACCAGAAGGACTATTCTACATCGAGAACTATTCATGTCCACTTGTTTGAGTTGGGCTTCATGCCTAGCTATAATTGGTTTTACCTCGCATGGAAAGTTAGGGGTTGAAATGGAAGATGATGAAGAAGAAGACACGAACATTCTAGACTAGGCTCAATACGGTGGATTTGAGGGAAATACAATAGGCGAGGCGGTCGGGGCTGATGAAGATAAGGATGGTGCGGATGATCTTGGTGCTGACGATGGAATTTGCTAAGCATATGAGTCGGATTCGATATCCAATCTGAAGCGGATTGTTAGATATGTGGAAATCCCAGAAACAAAGTGTGGATCGGCTGGAAGTCTGTATCGGCCGATACCGAGTTTGATTTGGTTGGCCGATACAGCCGATGGGCTCAAGATCGGTTACGTGATCAATGACGGATTCAGGAGGAGGATTTCAATGACATTGCCAGATGAAGATAGAGTCCAAGATAGACATTTGTATCTATTAATTAGGATTTTATGTAATTTCCTTAAAGATATTTTTGGTAGGAGTCCGCCTTAGGGACTTGTTCGTCGTTTAGAGTTGTATTAGGAAAGTATGAGTCATGTCCGTTGTGGACAAGTTCGTATATTCAGGTATAAATATAAGCCCGAGGTCTTGTAAATAATTAACATCAGTTCAATCCAATCTCAGTGCATAGCCACCTTTTCCGTTACTTTGTTTCAGCGAGTTCTTGCTTTCGAGTCGAGCTACATCGGTTACGATCTTCGACAAACAGGTAAAACTTGTTATGACGGTTTGCATTATCGAGATTAGTGCCTACATCTTTATGACACTCTAATATTATTTTTGTGACAATGCTTTCTACTTGCATGAGCCAGCCTCTATCTAAAGTTTCGTCGATAATGGCTAGATTGACTTGTTGACCTAGATTATATAGTATATCTACCATCTTGAAAAGATGACCATCAGCGTGACTATTTAGATATTATATTTCTTTTCATACTTAGTGTTGCATCAGTTAAGTTTGATCTACTAAGTCATTTTTAGAATCATAATCTCTAGCCTATTTTATGGTTATTAATAAGGATAGTATCGGGGTTTCAGCCGATCTTACCTATTATAGTTGTTTCACATACATTTATATCTTGTTTAATATACTGTATCTGCCCCTTATATTGAGATCTCAACTAATATAAATATATTAAGCTTGTTATCAATCTAATTGATATTAGTTTAATATATTTACCTTAAGGTGACAACTTAGTATAGGGTAGTATCGGAGCTATAGCCGATAAATGCTTAAATTTGGTCATCGGCTATGATATGAGCATATGTAATCGTTATCTTGTGTTGTTTTGGATCTAAGCAATTTATTCTATCTCGATTAAGTCCGATCTATCCCAATTGCTAATTTCTAAAGTAATATCAATTTATATATTATATAACGTTAATCTCTACAGCCGATGGACCAGGTTTAAGATTTATTTATTGCAGATATGCCTTACAGCCGATTCACCCTATATTGCATCGGCCAGGTTATATCACGATATGACATCGACTTCCTAGCCGATCGATTATCGTTTACTGATAATACTTGCATGTTTCATCTTGTTGATTGTAGGATCAAATCAACTGCATGCCCTTGAACGCAAAAGCAGGTTTTGGACCTGCGCTGGAGTTAAGCAGATCTCCCAGGCCAGTGTGTTTTTTTGCATCAACACGCTTGTGGCACGCTCGGTGGGACAATGTCATCATGACGCCCAATATTACTAAAGTTACAGAAGCTAAAGTTCTGCCCATCACAATCGAACAGCTAAACGAGAAGCAAAGAGAGGAGATGAAGAAATTACTGGACCAACTCCAGAACCAGTATTTGCACTCGTTCACGTTGACTCGGCAAGGTACGGTGATTCAAAAAACTAAAATTGAGTTACCACCAATCGGGGACATGGAACTGAGCACATCTGAGTTACCTGATGATGGGGGTTAAAACCGAGTCATCTGATGAGGAACTCCACACATTACAAGATCACATTGACTTGGTGGTACATCATGCTCTGATCAATCAATCAGGTGTACTTGTTAACCTATTTATCTTCCAGGAGATGCTTTCCTAGGTTACAGGGTTGTAAAGACCGAGATTGGCGGGAAACAACATACAACTTCAGCTCAGAGTCCATTGGCTCGAATATCCGGTTGGCCTATTTTGACAATACTGACAAGGCAGCAGCCGATGCCTAGGGGGTAGAATTCAACTCAGCTTACACCAGAACAGTTGATCAACATGTTAAAGATGAAGCTGCTAATTACTGAGTCAACATCTCACATCCCTTCGATATCCCAACCTGTGGCATCACAATGCCGTTGCAACAGCCGATAGGGGTGACTCAGCCAATCGTACAGCTGTATATACCGGAACCACCATTACATGTACCACCACAAGGTTTGGGAGGCAGTTTTAACTACCAATATCAACCTCACTCTCCACAAATCCAGTATCGGCCGGAGGCGTCACCACGATTTCAGTATCCTACTGAGCTTAATCAATATGATCAGTTGTAGCAGCAATATGGAGGAGGGGTACAACAGCAGTCGTGGGCTGATATGATTGCTGATGTGATGAGGGAGCAATTCGGACTCAAGCCTAAGGATAATGGTAACATGTATCGGCATCCGTACCCTGAATATTTTGATCTGGTGCCACTGCCAAATTGATACAAAGTACTGGATTTCTCAAAATTCTCGGGATAGGACAATGTGTCAACATATGAACATATCAACCGATTCCTAGCACAATGTGGGGAGGTGTCGGCTACAGAGGCTCTCAGGGTTTGATTGTTCCCATTATCATTTTCTGAATCGGCATTTATGTGGTTTTCTTCTTTACCCTATAATAGATTCTTTACCCTATAATTCTATTAGAAGTTGGGCCAGTCTAGAGAAACAGTTTCATAAGTACTTCTTTAGTGGAATTCAAGAGATGAAATTGTCAGATCTTACATCCATTAAGCAGAAATCAAACGAGTCAGTACCAGATTATATCCAGAGATTCAGAGATACAAGGAACAGATGCTACCGCTTTGCATTAACTAACTCACAATTAGCCGATTTAGCATTCCAAGGGTTATTGACGTCGATAAGGGAAAGATTTTCTGCCCAAGACATTGAATGTTTAGCACATTTAGCTCAAAAGTTATCGGCTCATGAGACACGATTCCAGGAGGCTAGGAAATTTGCCAAGAAGACCAACAATGTCAATAATATCTATAGTTATGATTCAGAATCGGAAGACGAAGACAAGAAATTAATGCAGCCGAGTGGGTTAGAAATAAGAAAACGGTGGTCTATCAGTGGGTTAAGAATTCTGGAAAGGAGAAAAGATATGATTTTGACATTACTAAGGTCGAAAGGATATTCGATTTACTTCTCCAACAAAAGAAGATTCAATTGCCGGTAGAACATATGATATCATCGGCTGAAGACTTGAAAAGGAGAAAATATTGCAAGTGGCATAATATAGGATCACATAGTACCAATGACTGCAAGATTCTTAGGCAGTAGATTCAATCAGCTAAAGTGCAGGGCAGGATAAAATTTGATGAAGCTAAGAAGCCAATGAAGATAGATGATCACCATTTTACAGTAAACATGGTTCACACTAGAGCTGATAGGAATCAAGTCGATAGAAGTAAGTATCAGGCAATGAGATTCAAATCGGCTAGTATGATCAACAAACATCAGGCTAGACGTCGAAGGGAGGATCAGACATATCAATATGGTGATGAAGATTGTTTTGATCCACACTGGAGTTGTGAGTTCTTCAGGTTTTGCTGGAATGAAGGAATGAGGCTGTCATCTATTGAAGATTGTCGTAGTTGCAGTGATCCTGATGTGAGGTATGTTGGAAGATCCAGCAGATAAGTTAGTAATGACCATTGGCCGATTCAGAAAAAGTTACCTGTTCATTAGAGGCTTGGGCCGATTCATCAAGATTATTTCGAGGATGGACCTAGGGAGAAGTCAAAAACTGTGAGACCACAATGGTGCCCGTCTGGCATTTTTACTAAAAATTAGAAAAGACGTGTTTAGAGGATGAGGAATAGAGAGAAGTTGAAGTAGGTAGAAGAAGAAATTGAGCATCGGCTGAAACACACAAGAAAGGAGTGGCGCGTCAAGAAAGGTTGTACTAGCCGATGAGGTCAAGGCCGACAAACGCAAGAATTTTGCTGCAGACAAAGGAAAAGAAATTCCCTCATCTTTAATAAACATGGTCTTCGTACTACCAACCAAGTATGATGAAGGACAAGCTAAGGAAGAGATATGTGAAGAACCATCGGCTACATTGATTTCATCATCGTAGCAAGCTATTTTTGAGAAACTTGAAGGAACTGGACATCGACATCTTAAAACATTGTACGTCAAGGGGTTTGTTAACGGTAAGCCGATGTCGAAGATGTTGGTCGACGGAGGAGCAACTGTCAATCTGATGCCATATGCTACTTTCAAAAAATTGGGCAAGAATGCATAAGATTTGATCTAAGACCAATATGGTTCTGAAGGATTTTGGGGAAATCCATCAGAAACTAAGGGAAGTCTGAATGTGGAGTTAACCATCGGCAGTAAAACAATTCCTACTACATTCTGTGTCATTGATGGGAAGGGTCCTACAGTCTATTACTGGGAAGAGATTGGATCGATGCCAATTGTTGTATTCCTTCGACTATGCATCAAAGTTTGATCCCAGTGGGAGGGAGACCAAATAGAAATCGTGCCAGCCGACAGGTCAGTTAATATAGCTAGTGCCGATTTATCTATTTGGGAGATGGAAGGAATTGATTGTTTATCTAGCAAAGTTTGGCTAGGAGAATATCTAAAAGTATCTGATTATGATATACAACCAACAGGAGATGGGGAGCCTCAATTACTACTTTGAAGGCGCCGTGAAGGGTTGAAATTTTTATACAAAGGATGCTGTAGATTATCTTGATGGCAAGCTTGGACAAGGGTTTATGTCAGCCGATGAATTAGAAAAAGTTGATATTGGACCAGGAGACAGGCCTAGGCTGACATACATTAGTAAGGATTTGTAAAAAGAATTTAAATGTAAATTAATAGAGTTATTAAAGGAGTATAGAGATTGTTTTGCTTGGTAGTATTATGAAATGTCAGGACTCAGCCAATCGATTGTTGAACATCGGCTTCCTATTAAACCAGGCTATCGGTCATATAAGCAGCTTCCAAGATGATGTAAAGCTGAGATGTACGATACTATCAAGGCTGAGCTTACAAGACTCTATGATGCTAATTTCGTAAGACCATGCCGATATGCTGAGTGGATTTCAAACATAGTACCGGTGATCAAGAAAAACGGTAAGCTTAGAGTTTGTATTGACTTTAGAGATCTCAAGAAAGCTACTCCTAAAGATGAATACCCAATGCCGATTGCCGATTTATTGCTTGATGCAGCATCTGGACATAAGATTATGAGTTTCATGAATAGTAATGCAGGATATAACCAAATTTTCAAAGCTGAGGAGGATATTCACAAAACTGCTTTTAGGAGTCCTGGTGCAATCGGCTTTTATGAGTGGGTTGTTATGACTTTTGGATTAAGAAATGCTGGTGCTACGTATAAGTGGGCAATGAATTATACTTTTCATGATCTTATCGGTTTATTGGTTGAAATATATATTGATGATGTGGTTGTCGAAGTCAAAAGGATTCGATAAATACATAGCCGATTTACTAAGAGTTTTGGAAAGGGCAAGGAAGTATGGATTAAGGATGAACCCTACCAAGTGTACCTTTGGTGTATCGGCTAGACAACTTATTGGATTTTTGGTGCATGAGAGGGGAATTGAGATACCTCAAAAAAGTATTGATGCCATTAAACATATTGAGCCTCCAGAGGACAAAACAAAGTCAATCTTTGATCGGCAAAATCAACTTTGTGGGACGTTTCATTTCTAATTTGTCTGGCATGATAGAATCATTTGCTCCATTACTTAGGTTGAAGGCCGATCAAGAATTTGTTTGGGGGGAGAAACAATAGCAGGCTTTAGAGAATATAAAGGAGTATCTAAGTACCCCTCCAGTTCTTATTCCACCGCAAAAAGGGGTTCCTTTTAAGTTATATTTGTCGGCTGATCAGAATACTATCGGCTCTGTCTTGATCGAGGAAGTTGAAGGAAAGGAGAGAGTTATATTTTATTTGAGTAGAAGACTTTTGGATGCTGAGACCAGATATTCACCGGTGGAAAAGTTATGTCTGTGTTTATATTTTTCGTGTACAAAGTTAAGATATTATTTGCTTTCCAATGAGTGCACAATAGTTTGTAAAGCCGTTGCAGTACAAGACATGCTCTCGGCTCCAGTTCTGAAGGGATGGATTAGGAAGTGGATTTTTGCCTTAACAGAGTTTGATTTGAGATATGAATCGGCTAAGGCAGTTAAAGGGCAAGCGATAGCTGATTTTATAGTTAAACATCAGGATGATTCAGTTGATTATGTTGAGATTGTTCCATGGACTTTATTTTTTGATGGGTCCGTTTGTACTCATGGATATGGTATCAGCTTAGTGATCATATCGCCTAAGGGGGCAAGTTTTTAGTTTGCTTTTACTATTAAACCTTATTATAACAATAGTCAGGTTGAGTATAAGGCAGTTCTGAAGGGTTTGCAATTGTTAAAAGAAGTTGAAGCCGATGCTATTGAAATCACGGGTGATTCATTATTTGTAATCAGTCAGTTATCTGGAGAGTATGAATGTAAGAATGATATCTTGATGGTTTATAATGAAAAATGTCAAGAGTTGATGAAAACCTTCAGGATGGTTACTTTGAAGCATATTCCTCGAGAGCAAAATATTGAAACCAATGAGTTAGCTCAGGGTGCATCGGGATACAAGCCGATGTTGAAAAATGTAGAAGTTGAAAATGCTTCCATCCAAGCCAATGGCTGGGGATTTGAGATAATTGAGTATTTGAAGGATCCCTCTAGATCGGTATCGAGAAGGTTGAGATATATGGCCCTCAAGTATGTTTTATTGGAAGATGACTTGTACAATCGAATGATTGATGGAGTTCTGTTGAAGTGTTTAAATCTTGAAGAAGCCAAGGTTGTCATCTGTGAAGTACATGAGGGGATTTGTGGTACTCATCAATCGGCCCATAAAATGAGATGGTTGATTAGGAGAGTTGGTTATTTTTGGCTGACAATGCTGGAGGATTGCTTTAGGTATTATAAAGGTTGCTAAGATTGTCAGAAATTTGGAGCTATCCAAAGGGCACCAGCATCGGCTATGAATCTAATTATAAAGCCATGGCCGTTAAGAGGTTGGGTAATTGATATGATCGGTCAAATCAATCCACCATCGAGCAAAGAACATAAGTCTATACTGGTAACCACTGATTATTACTAAGTGGGTTTAAGTTATTCCTCTCAAAAAGGTCGATATTAAAGATGCATTTGATTTTGTAAAGGAGCATATCATATATAGGTTTTGATTACCACAGATAATAACGACTAATCAAGGATCTATTTTTTTGTCTGATGAGTTTATTCAGTTTGCTCATAGCATGGGAATTAAATTGTTGAATTCTTCACCATATTATGCACAAGCTAATGGGCAGGATGAGACGTCTAACAAATGTTTGATCAAGCTAGTTAAGAGGAAGATTGTTGAATAACCAAGGAGGTGGCATCGCTAATCAGCTTCCGGATTCACCTAGGCACGAGAGGGGGCTGCCTGCGTTGGTTTAAAGGTGGGGGCGAAACCTGTGGTGTGGTGTGTTTGGTTAGGGAGGATTATGCAAAGGGTCCTGTCACAGTCCCTTTCCGCTGTACCGTGGTGGTATGCCGGCGCACGTAAACGTGTTGTGGGGATGTGTATTGTGGGTACAGTTGTACACCTCTGATCAGAGTAAAACTATTCGAATAGCCGTGCCCGCGGTTATGGGCGATCAACCAGATTCACCATGATTAGTCGCAACTCTAATAACTTGACTTAATGGAACTGGTGTAGTTCAGGTGGTGGTTTGGGCCTGTTGCAACGGTGTAGCGTAGGGCAGTGACGATTTAACCTTGCTTAATTAACTCAATTGTTTTACCACATTCAACTATTGCTTATTTCATGCAAACCAACCCCTTCAGCCTCCTTTGGTATTATTTGCATCATTTTTCCTGTGCCGATATGACTTGTTGAGTACATTGGGTAGTACTCAGTCTTGCTCTATCTTCCCCCACACCAGAGTTGGAGTATGTTTCCGATGGAGGCTATTCGGAGGAGTAGGTTTGTGGCTCCCGTCGAGTATGCTCGTGGATTGGAGTCGCCACGTTGCGAGCGTCTAGTTATCTAGAAATAGCTTGTTTATTTTTTTCCGCTACATTTATGTAATATATTTTTATTGTGTTTGTAAAACATGGATCTGTATGTCAACTTTGTCGTTTGTGTACCTTGGCCGGTCCTGGACAAGGGTTGAATGCACATTCTGCTTAGGATTCGGGTTAGCGAATCTCTAGGCGTGACAGTAGTGCAAACGGTAATTGGGTGGAGCTAAGAGACAAATTTTGCCTTGCCATTTTCCCGGTCCCATGTTGCCTCTCTATGAATGGAAATTCTTGGCTTTCGCCGAAACGAGAAAGAGTCTATCGGTGTAGCTTGGGCTAGGTTCTCACTTGTAGTGCAATCCGACCAAGACTTGTTCATTCCCAACCCTGTGTTGTTACAACACTTCTATTTGTGCCTAGACAAAGAGTCTACCCACTATCTTGACATCACCATTGGAGAATCCTTTCTCCATAAAACCCCAATGAAGGAAGGGAAATCTTAGGTCACATCCTAGAAAATACTTCCTTTACTGCCACATATGAGCCCCTGCAAGAGGTAACCACGTCAAGCCATTAGGAGCCCTTAGAAGCCGAATCCCAACCATTATCTTCCAGATCCCATGATTCGACTCCTGAGCCCTCACACGAACTAGGGACACCGAAGGAAGAAGAAATTCAACCTTCGGAGTCGCCTTTCCAATTCGTGGATGATCTTTTTGAAGACTTTGGAAATACCTCGAATTATCCCTGTCATAGGAGACCACAAGTTCCAGTTACTCCTATATAGCCTCTAGAAGACAAATTCCTTAGAGAAACCATTAAGGAGTTAACAACCATTATGAGCGACAAATGGTCAAGGGAGCTGGAGCTATCTCCTGAAATTCTTCGGTTTAGCTGCCCTCTCTCAACTATTCGATGCCTCATAAGGGGAACCAAGGTGAACGTGCTCTACAATCCCACTATTGATCGGCGCGAATATCATCTCTGATTTCTGTGCCCTAGCCATCTTAGGTGATGACCCATTAGTGCTGACCAACAAATTCCTCAAGAGCCCCTCAGGACATCTTTTAGAAGAAGCTGGGATCCTACAAAATGTGTCCGTAGAGTACAATGATGTCATAGTGACCCTAGATTTCCATGTCTTCAAAGTCCCTGACTTCGACAGCCTCATCGACCATCCTGTAGAAAAGTTATTTCTAGATGTGCCGATGCTAGGGAAGTTCGACATAAAGTTAGGGACGGAAGATTCCCTGTCCAAATTGCGAGATATAGAAACTCCTTGACAGAACCTCCTCCCGAAACTGAAACAATCGAAGAAGTGATGGTTGAATTTCCCCATGCTGGAATACACTCTCGAGAAGGACGCCGAACACTTTACCCATGAGGTGGACGATTCCGGATAACCACTTGATCCCTCTGAGTTTGAATTACCTTCACGACCTCCTATCGAGCTAAAATATCTACCTTTTGGCCTCCGCTATGCTTTTCTACATGGTGATATTGAGTCCCCCATTATCATAAGCATCAAGCTTACAGAATGGGAGACCACCAAACTTATCACCGTCTTAGAAAAGCATTGATTTGTTCTAGGCTACTCGCTCCAAGACCTCAAGGGAATTAGTCCCACTCTTTGCACCCATAGTATCTGTATCGATCCTTTAAGTACGCCATCTAGGGAGCCTCAAAGGAGGCTAAACAATGCGATGAGGGAGGTTGTCAAGAAAGGTACTCAAGCTCCTACATGCTGGGATAATCTATCTCATTCCATATAGTGAGTGGGTTAGTTCTGTTCAGATTGTGCCCAAGAAGGGAGGGATGATGGTCATTGAGAACGAGAAGAATAAACTAATCCCACAACGAACCTTCACTGGATGGTGGATGTGCATTGATTACAAAAACCTCAACAAGGCTACAAAAAATAATTATTTCCCGTTGCCCTTTATTGATGAAATCTTAGAGTGGCTGGAGAAACATTCCTTCAAGACGACCTTCAGATGCCCTAATGGAACCTATGCCTATAGAAGAATGTCTTTCGGGTTGTGTAATGCACCCTCTTCGTTCCAAAGGTGCATGATGTCTATCTTCTCTGACATGATTGAAGATATCATGGAGGTCTTCATGGATGACTTCTCTGTCTATGGGAAAACCTTTGATCATTGCTTAGAGAACCCAGATAGAGTCTTACAGAGATGTCGGGAAAAGAGTCATCTTATAGTCCACAAGGGAATAGTCTTAGGACACCTTGTGTCCGAAAGGGGGATAATGGTGGATAGAGTTAAAATTGAAACTATAGAAAAGCTCTCACCATCCACCAACATAAAGGAAGTTTATAAAATATTTCTAGGTCATGTTGGGTTCTACAGGTGCTTTATAAAAGATTTTTCTCAAATTGCTAGACCCTTGACCTCCTTGTTAGCTAAGATTTCCCTTTTGATTTTAATGATGAGTGCGTAAAATTCTTTAACATACTTAAAAAGGCTGTCATCACTACGCCAACCATTCAACCCCTTTGTTGGTCGCTCCCTTTTAAAATAATGTGTGATGTTAGTGACTATGCCGTTGGGGCCGTTCTTGACCAAACCAAGGATAAGAAGCATCATGCAATTGCTTATGCTAGCAAGACGCTGACTGGATCTCAACTTAATTATGCTACTGTTAACGACGAAATTTGGTAAGCCTCGAAGTCATCATCGGCGTAGAGTTAGTATCGGTTTCAAAATTCTGGAATCGGCCGATGGAAGCTATCAACGCCAACAGTCAGATTCTTACCAAATTCGATTAAGGAAACTAATCAATTAAAAGGAAGTTTATCTAGAAGAGACCAAGTTCAAAGAGGATGCGGCATGGCAATTTATCTATTAATTAGGCAGAGTCGTTAATTTCCTTTTAAATTTTAGGAAACTGTGTTTAGTGTCCAAAAAGGACTTTATGTTTTCCGTTTATCTTTAGGAAAGTTTGTGTCATGTCCGATATGGACTAGTATCTACCCATGGATATAAATATGTACACCTAGGGTCCCAGTAATTTATCTCCATAGGTCAGTACATCTACTTTCAGTGCATCGCCACCCTTTTACTTTCGACGAGTTCTTGTTTCAAGTTGGGCTACATCAGCTTCGATCTCTGACGAGGAGTAAGGCTTGTTATGGCGGCTTGCGTTGTCAGGATTAGTGCTTACATCACTTCGACACTCTAATCTCGTCCATGTAAGTCATCAAGTTATCATATACGCTTATAATCTAGATTGACAATGCTTTCTACTTGCATCAGCCGATCTCCATCTAGGGTTTTTGTTGATATCGGTTAGATCACTTTATTGGTTTAGATTATATAATGTATTCACCACCCTGAAAATCAGTCAACGACTTGATTGTCTAGAAATTATGTTTCTTTTCATACTTAGTGCTGCATCAGTTAAGTTTGATCTACTAAGTCATGCTTAGAACCATAATCTCTAGATTGCCAATAAGGGTTTCATCGGGATTTTAGCCAATGAGTTATCTGGACGTTGTATCGGCTTACAAGGATTACTTACAAGTTGGTTTTAGCCGATGACAACAAAGGTTTTACTGTTTATCTATTTGTTTGGATTTAACGACATCGGACCTCCAGCCGATAAATGCTTAAGCTTCGGATCAATGCTTATTCAATCTATCATTACTAGCCGATTGGTTTCTACTGGACTATATCATTGTTTCATTACATTATCACCAGCCGATTGTATTTATATCATTATCTACATTGAATATATGTTGATTGTTCACAACCCTATCGATATCGGCTAGTATCATCATCAGCTGGAATAACTACATTGGCTTATCAGCCGATCGGCTCATTTGATCTTCAATTTATATATCTTGTCAGTTCTAGGATCAAACTGACTGACACACCTGCATCTCATTATTATTTTGGACCTACACTAGAGCTAAGCAGATCTCCCAAGCTGTCGTGTTTTTTCCGTCAACAGCTACCGCTGAAAAAGAGCTCCTGGTAGTTGTCTTTGCTATTGACAAGCTTAGATCTTATCTTCTGGCTGCAAATGTAATTACTTACACCGATCATGTTGCTTTAAAATATCTTCTCACTAAGAAAGATGTTAAATCCCGCTTAATAAGATGGATCCTTCTACTCCAAGAGTTTAATCTTGAGATCGAACATAAAAAGGAAGTAGAAAACTCTGTAGCGGATAATTTGTCGTGCATGCATTTCACTAACACGCAGGAACTGTTGATAAATGACTTCTTGCAAATATTGTGAACTTTATGGTTGCAGGATATGTACCACCAGGGGAGAACAAGAGGAAACTCATCTATGAGAGTAGATGCCCCTTGTGAGATGATCTGTACTTATGCAGAGTTTGTGCTGACGGCCCACTAAGAAGGTGTGTACCAACAACCGAAGACATGAGGATCATAGAAAGATGCCAAGCTGCACCATATGGAGGACACTATGGTGTATTTCGCACACAGGCGAAAATCTGGCAAAGTGGATTCTTCTGGCCCACAATGTATGAGGATACAAAAGAAGTGCTGGAAATGCCAGAATCATAGGAAGTGCTGGAAATGCTAGAAGCATGTAAGCATCACCGCTAGGGATGCAATGCCCCTTACATACAACCTGCAAGTGGAATTATTTGATGTATGGGACATTGACTTCATGGGACCTTTCCTAAAATCCTATGATTGTGAGTATATCCTGGTGGCCGTGGACTACATGTCCAAATGGGTAAAAGCGATGCCCTGCAGAGCTACTGATGACAAACATGCCTGGCAGATGTTCCATGCGATCATCTTTCTTTGGTTCGGAACACCCACGATGGTGATAAGTATACGGAGGGTCTCACTTCATTGATAAGACCTTCCGGAGCTTTTTGAAGGAACTTGGGGCACAAGATAACATCACAATGCCTTACCACCCCTGACAAGTGGTCAGGCAGAAACTTCAAGCAAACAAATCAAGAATATATTGGAGAAGACCGTACAAAAGATGGGGAAGTCGTGGAAGACAAAACTACCCAATGCACTTTGGGCGTATAGAACTCTCTACAAGACGCCCATTGGTATGTCACCCTATCAACACATTCACGGAAAAGCATGTCATCTACCAATCGAGTTGGAACATAGGGCATACTAGGATATCCGGAATTGGAATACGGACTTTGGAGAATCCTGAAGGCGGAGAAAGATGCAGTTATCAGAGCTGGAAGAATGGAGAGACAAAGCTTACCATAATGCCAAAATCTACAAAGAAAGAACAAAGAGATGGCATGACAAAAGGATCAAGCCAAAGGAATTCAAGCCTAGCGATAAGGTACTACTGTTTAATTATAGAGTCAAGCTCTTCGGACATGGGAAGCTACAAAGCAAGTTGTTGGGACCATACATCATCATCGACACTTCACCACATGGAGCAATCACGCTGCAAGATGACAAAGGTAACCTTTTTAAGTTGAATGGCCATCGCTTAAAAATCTTCCTAGAACTTGATGAATACCTGAATAAAGAAGTAGATGTAATCAACTTAGTTGATTTCGAAACCTTACCCTAACATTTGCTTAAATTGCTCAACCTACGACTAGGTTTCTTTTTACCCCTAGCACTTTTGTTTCTTTCTAGCTTTTGTCTCCATGAATAAAAAGAAAGGAAGCATGTATAAGAACAAGTGTGAGGGGATCTTCCTAGCACTACATCGCGCATACATCCAAGATCCCCCATAAGAGGGTTGTACGTCATCAACCAAAATTAGAACAATGGTTTGCACTCTCTTACCCTCCATTTCCATGTCACATGAGTTTAAATGCTATGCCAATGAAATCATTAAGTGAAACTCATTGTGCCTCCTGATAAAACATGCCTCTATGGTCGGCTTGCATGTTTTATATTCCTAACCTGATTCTTGTGCTTATGTGTAACGTCCCGCCTCTCCAAGGCCGGGCCTACTTACTTCTGGCAGCTTTCCTAGGACATAGACTGCCCTCACAGATTGTCCTCACTCGTGCGCACCCGGGAAGAATTTCCTGCTTATGTGTAACGTCCCGCCTCTCCAAGGCCGGGCCTACTTACTTCTGGCAGCTTTCCTAGGACATAGACTGCCCTCACAGATTGTCCTCACTCGTGCGCACCCGGGAAGAATTTCCCCGGTTGGTCACCCATCCCAAATTACTACAGGCCAAGCACGCTTAACCTCATAGTTCTTTAGAGATCGGCTTCCGGAAAAGAAGTTGCAACTTGTTGATATGAGTATTCTATTAATCATATTAAGCCCTGGACCGGGATGTCAGACATCATCGGTCAACCCTAGGCCAGGAACGTCCCCTCTTGGCCACGTCAGTGTGTCCAGTGCCAGCGCATGTGTCATGCTGTGTGACCACTCCCGGTGCACACCAGCCATGCGCACCATGCCTGCGCAACTGCGACACACGCACATGTGAAACCGCGAGAGTCGGCTCTGATACCATTCTGTAAAGTCCCGCCTCTCCAAGACTCTGATACCATTCTGTAAGGTCCCGCCTCTCCAAGGCCAGGCCCACTTACTTCTGCCGGTCGGGCCCACTTACTTCTGGCAGCTTTCCTAGGACATAGACTGCCCTCACAGACCAACACAAGTCTTTTCTGCACACTTTGTCCTCACTCGTGCGCACCCGGGAAGAATTTCCCGGTTGGTCACAGGCCAAGCACGCTTAACCTCATAGTTCTTTGGAGATCGGTTTCCGGAAAAGAAGTTGCAACTTGTTGATATGAGTATTCTATTAATCCTATTAAGCCCTGGACCGGGATGTCACATTATGAAAACCATATCTTTAGGAAAGCATGTTACCTAAATTTTTGATGAATGAGATATGACATAATAAAAAGAATCCTTCTCTTCTTGTATAAGTTCTTGGGAACTTTATTTTAAAAATTAAAACATATAACTTTACCTTCTCCTTATTGATGTTTTATTCCTACCAAAGTCATGTGTCTATCTTCGTGCTAAACCTTAATACATATGCTTTTTGTATCACTTTGAGTTTTGTCAATTAGTTTAGACCCTTGTTAGATTCTCTTCATGCTTTTATGATATGGATCTTGTGCACATCCACCATACATTGCTCTTCCTCTACAATGGAGGTTTAGCAAAATACTCCATCCACCATCACATGCTATACTTCTACACTAGAAGTTAGCATCTACCATTATCCATCGACCAAATAAAGACTCCACATGATTATAATTCTCCATCGTCCTATCCATGCCGAATGAGACATGAGCCAAAAAAATGATAATGTTAGAAAATCAAAATGCTCACAAGGGAAGAGATAAAATATTCCCGAGTATGATGAAAAAAAAGGAGAGAAAAATTAAAATATTGAAAATAGCCATGTTCACTAAATAAAATATAAGGTGGAGGATCATACAAAAATAAGTCATCATTCCATTTTCCCATCTTTCCTCATACATATCCCTTTCCACACACACGTGAACAAGCTTGATCATGGTTGTATGATATGTATGTTTTTTGGATCTACCTTTTGACTTTACAATATATATGATACAAGTATGCCTTATTCTTATTCCCTATTAGAAGTATGATAAGAAAAAAGGCGAAATCAGTGCCATGGTGAGGAACTATACACAATGAGCAATTTGAGAGAATCAATTGAGGAGTACGGTGAAGTTATCTTTCTTTGAAAATCCCTCTCAAAAACCCAAGTCACTTGATAGAGGAAGCAGAGATATCTTGAATCAAAGTCGTTCAATTCTTCAAAAATCAAAGGTAACATGATAGACTCTTCAAATTTCATAAGTGCAGGTATGGTTTGGAATATCTTATATGCTCGCAAAGAGAGTATTGTTTCACCTTAGTCCCTCTCCTTTACTCAAGGATGAGCAAATGGCTAAGTGTGGGGGTGTTATTAATGGTCCTTAACAACTAAATCTGACCATCAATTCCTACATAAAGCATACCACTGTCAACCATCAAATCTAGCGGTAGTGGTTTATTACTATCCACTTCCACAAGTGTTAGTGAATCTTTTGTACGGGTGTTTATTTGTGCCAATTGACAAAACACAAGTAAGAAAGCACAACTCCGACCAATAAGAGGAGATTACATGGATCAAAGGACCCACACAAGGAGGAAAACTACCTAAACTTCTACCGAACACCCCAAACCGACTTGAGGGCCCACCAACAATAGACCCCGATGAAAACTGGCGTAAACGGGCTTGGCCAAGATTCGGCCGAACCCCCATAGAGGCTGATCATGCCCAGATTCGATGTGGCGCCCGTTATCACCATCCTGAAGTCGATGGCGCAGGGTTCACATCAGGAAATCGCTTTGGAGTGTCGGTTGTGGACAGGTGCAGGCTTGAGAGGAGTTGGAGGGAAAATATTCCTTTAGCATCTCCACTATCTCAAGTCACCTCCACACTATAAATAGACCCCCTACTCCTCACTTCCAACACACACCAAAGATAGAAGATCAATGCTACATTACAAAGGTGAAGCTCTACTTAGTTATGCTTAGAATAGGGAGAGAGTTAGGGGAAGTCCAGTGGATTGCCGGAGATATCGGTGCTCTCCTCCAAGCTTGTACCTCAAAGAATGCTTGTCTTCATATAAGTAAGTGTTCTGGATTTCTTTATGGTATTTTCTTTCCTTATTTAAGTAAGATATATCCTCGTCGTTGCAGGTTCATCGCGCTGCTTATGTAGAGTACCTTAGTCTTTAGCTAAGATTAAGGTAGTAATCAATAGCATAGACGCGGTGTCTAGGCTGGAAGTTACCTTTGTTTGTTGTATACTCCATAGGTTGTAGAGGTAGGCGGTAGGTGGTGACAACCCTGTCCCCCTTCGTAATCGTCCTCGTTCGAGTGCATCATGTAGCTGTAGGCCGGAGTCTCCTTGGCAGACTAGGAGTAAGCTGGTGTTGGAAGCAATCGATAGAGTTTTACCTTAACTTAAACTAAGATAAGTAACCCATAGGAATTTCTCTCTACCCATACCTACCATTTATCTTGTGTCCTTGGGTAATTTAGTTAAAAGACTAGTTCATACACATTACCTATGGATACGATACCCTGCATTACTCTTGGGTGAAGGCTACAATAGTATACGTGCGCTTGCAGATTATTCTGTGTTCGTAATAAATACCAACAACAGGGAGATAAGTCATAATATCAAAGAAGGATAGGGGAAAATACATGTTTAGATGAGAGGGGGTTTTGACAACATCTGCTTCTAAGGCGCCAAGTCCTTCTGGATCAATAACCTTCTATTCAATGGCTTAGAAAAATGCGCACAGACTCGTAATCGTGTTTCAGACATGAATTGGTAAAATATTTCTAATAGCTAATGGTAGAAGTTGTGTGATTAGGACATGACAGTCGTGAAACTTCATTCCTACTAGTTTTAGGTCGTCCATCAAAACAAACTTTCTGATCCTAGAAGTGTATCCGGAGGGATCTTTAATATCCTTCAAGCAAGACAACATTTGAATCTTATCATCCTTCGACAAAGTGTGGCAAGCTGGAGGGAGGTATAATTTGCATGTGTCCGGATGGGTCACTAGAGTGAGTTCACTACGTATATTCATGTCCTTCAAATCATGACATGAATTCAAGCCGTCCTTTATCTTCCCAGGATTACGGACTAACCCAGTTAAACTCTCATATATATTCTTCTCCACGTGCATCAGATCAATGCAATGACAGACCTCAAGACCCTTCTAGTATGGTAGTCGCCAGAATGTACATTTGTTCTTCCACATACTTTTTTCCTTCATCTTGCCAGCTTTCTTCCTATTCTTTCCAAACTCATTAGTTACGTCCTTTACCATCACATACACATCATCTCTGGTCAAATCCGTTAGCACATACCTGGTTTCTCTCTTACCATTGAAACTTTTCTTCATTCTTCTATACTTGTGACATAAAAGGAGCCATCTCCTATGACTCATGTAAGCAATATTTCGTGAGTGCTTTAGCCACCGACTATGTGTGCTAGTCTTACTATCCGAGTAAGTCTTCTTTCCTTTTACAGTCTGGCTCAATAAATTGCCAAGTGCAGGGTAGTCGTTGATGGTACACAATAATAGAACATGCAGATTGAAGTTCTTTGATCCATATGCATCCCAGGTTTCTATTCCGTCTCTCCATAATATTTTCAGATCATCGATCACAGGCTCTAAGAATACATCAATATCATTGCCAGGTTGCCTCGGCACTTGGATTATCAAACACAATATTACGTGCTTCCTTTTGAAGCACAAACAAGGTGGTAGATTATAGTTTGCGATAAGAACTGGCTAAGTACTATGATGAGTGTTGTCTCTACACAAACAAATCCTAATATTTCTTGGGTCAGCTGCGAACACTTTGTATTTCCTATCGATATTCCTCCATTGCATCAAATCTGCAAGGTGTCTTCTTAGCATATCGTCAACCTTTCGATTTGTTGCGCGCCAATGAACTACCTCTACTTCCTTTGGATTTGCAAGTAATCGTTTGAAATGATTGGCAATAGGGAGATACCACAAAACCTTCACGGGACCACCCCTCTTTGACTTTTTCCCTTCTTCAGAACTAATCTTTCACTTATATCGAGAAGCATTACATACATGACATGCATCTAGGTCGGCGTACTCCTTCTAGAACAATATGCAATCGTTTGGACCTGCATGAATCCTTCGGACCACCAACGACAATGGGTATAACATTTGTTTAGCATCGTATGTCATCTTGGGTAACGTGTTCTCCTTCGGAAGCAGGTCCTTCAACAATCCAAGTAGTTGTATGAAACTTTTGTCTATCCATCCATTACTTGCCATAAGCTTCATCAGATCCAAGGTCGCAGATAACTTCATGTTCTTTCCTGCACATCAGACATATAGAGGTTTCTCGGAATCACTCACCAGCTAGGTAAACTTCTCATAGTCCCTCTCGTTGTAAGCTAGGTCCTCAACATCATGCAAAATTGGTTGAAGAATCTCATTATCGGCATCCACCCGATCACCAACCAACGGGGATTGAAGAAACATATCATCTTCGTGTCCTTCCTCATTTTGACCGCCGCCTGCTTTATCTCCAATATTCTCTAGCTCTTGCTCTCCATGCTTGGTCCAACATGAGTAACCCTCAATGAAGCCTCCATGTATAGAGATGCTTTCTTTTTGAACTAGACCCTGGAGGTATCTTTAGTCTCGATTGGTGTTACCAACCAGTACTAAAAATATTTTTAGTCCCGGTTGATAACATCAACCCAGACTAAAGATCCTCCATCTTTAATCTGGGTTGGTGTTAATAACCTAGACTAAAGATGCATCTTTAGCCCGGGTTGATGTTATCAATCGGGACTAAAGATGTTTTTGGGACTTGGAATTTTAGAACCAGTACTAAAAATATCTTTAGTATCGATTATTAATCTATTCAAGATATTTATGTTTTTGGTACACGATAAAAGAGCACTTCTCCAGTAGTGCTCATTCTCGAGGCTGAGTTTGATTGAGCAACTCGGCCAACCAACCAACTACCTCGTTTTCTATAAAAAACTTCTTGAACTTCTTATACTGATAAACAATGTATTTTGTGCAAAAGATTTTCTAAAAAAGGTTTCTTTAGATAATCATTTTAATTTATTTTTCAAGTTATAATAATTAATATCTGATTTATTATGCGCTAATATCTCATTTTATGTGTCAGCAAGTTGCTCAGCCATTTTGCTCATTGAAATGAATGCGATGGAAAAACTACCGAGGGATCACCCATGGATGGCATGAATGCATGGTGCCAAGGCTCTTGTCGATGGTGCAGAACCTATGAAATCATTGTCATGATTAATATTTGTGGTGAATAATTAACCTTGCAAATGATTTAATTAATGCAATTGGTTTGGTAATGTTTGTGGATGTTGGTGTGAGTACGTATGACTAATGTGGGTTAGGTTGTAATATCTGTACTCAGAAACGGTTGTTTTATCTGAATGTGTGTAGGAGGCCTGAGGTTAGGCTTGATCAATGATGAGAACCGGGACTATGCTCAGGTAGGAGCAAATGTCTAGTGCGTCGAGATACCATGTGAGAAGGTGATTAGAGTCAGGATTCTTAGAGGTCAACGTCGGTCAACGGTGGGATCGGGACTGTACTCAAGGAGAACTTGAGTTCCAAATGATCAAGAATACTAGGTGACGTAGTTGGATACGAGATGGCACACGGTGGATAGACTAGTACAAAAACGTGCATAAGGACCGGCCTTATAGGTGCCGGTTATACAAAAACCGGGACCTACTAGGCGTTTCCCGCCAAAATCCATCTGAGAGAAGAGTATTGGTACCGTTCTTAATATAATACCGGCACCTATTACCCTTCCGCCAATGCCCACCAAGAAATTTAATGTCAGACTACGGGTAAGAACCGACACCTATACTACAGGTGTCGGTTCGTTACATAACCGACACTTTTTTGAGATTAAAGGTGCTGGTTATGTAATGAACCGGCACCTATGACCCTGCCTAGCTTATATATACTCCCTGACGTGAGCTCGCCATTTGGGAGGTCTTCTTCTTCTTGCTCATACAAGGGGAGGAGGTTTTGCCGAAAAATTGCGAAGACAACAAGAGATTTATGTGTTTGCATGTTTAAAGGTTAGTTTTGATGGAATCTCTATGTAATTTTTCTTCATTTTTGGGATTGTCGATGTAATTTCTCCTCAAAATCATTGATTTGTAATGTAGATGGTATAGTGCATGGGTTTTTTTAAGGTATTTTTGTAATTTGTCTTGTTGAATTGGACCAATAATTTCAATCTTAATTTGTCTCGAGATGATGATTTAAGACCAATGAGTTATTAATCGTGGAGTAATCTATGAGTAAATGTAACTATTTTAGATAATTTTCAATATTGAGTAATGCAAAGGGTATTAAATCATCGAGTATTTTAGATATTAAGATTTGTAATTATGATTTTTGATTGATTTACGGATTTGATTGATATATGTATGTGAGCGGTTAATTTAAAAATTTTCGTAGGATAGATGGATGAAGGAGGGTTGAACGGTGCGAGGCGCGGTACCTTGGAGTATGCCAGGGGAGTAACCAACTTTGTGATCGCGGATACGAGTTCCGGATCGTTGAGCTTGATGGAATACTTGCATTGTCCATGCGCTGATAGCAACAAAGAGAGACAGTTTCCTTCAAAACAAGTTCACGAGCATCTACTAACAAGGGGTTTTATGCGTAATGACACACATCAGGACAATCATGGTGAAGATGAGAATGAAAGAGTGGACAATCAGGGTGATGTAATGGACGGAGACAATGTGGAGTTGACTGCTGATGGAGGTGGATATGCCAGTGGCGAATCAGATGGATTGGATCAGATGCTACACAATAGGGAGACAACCTACGACTATGATAGACAATACGAGAAGTTCAAGACCATGGTGGAGGATTCAAAAACCCCACTTTATCCAGGATGCAACGAGGAGCACACCAAGTTGCACGTCGTACTCTAGTTGCTACAGATGAAATCAACTAATGGTTGGAGTGACAAGAGCTTCATAGAGCTTCTACAGCTGATCGGAGACCTACTTCCAGCGGGACATGTATTGCCTGAAACAACATACCAAGCGAAGAAGGTTGTATGCCCACTCGGTATGGAAGTGCAGAAAATTCACGCATGTCGAAATGATTGTATCCTATATCGAGGTAACTATGCAGATTTGGAAACATGTCCAGTTTGCAAAGCACCGCGGTATAAGGGTGGAGATAACGATGATGATGCTGATGATGACAATGGTGGCCCCGTCGTGAAGAAGAGGAAAGTGCCCGTTAAGGTTGCGTGGTATTTTCCTATAATCCCTCGGATTGAACGCATGTATGCCAACAAAAAACATTCAAAGATGATGCGTTGGCACCATGAAGAGCGTAAGAAGGATGGGATGATAAAGCACCCTGCCGACGGATCTCAGTGGAGAAAGATAGATAGGAAGTACAAAAAGCATTTCGCACACGAGATTAGGAATATAAGGTTTGGGCTTAGCATAGATGGGATGAATCCATTCGGTGACATGAGTAGTCGGCATAACACGTGGCTAGTGGCACTTCTTGGTTGTGTATGAAGCGCAAGTATACCATGATGCCACTTCTAATCCAAGGGCCCAAGCAACCTGGCAACAATATCGATGTATACTTCAGGCCAATAGTGGATGATCTTAAATTACTATGGGATCGTGGTGTGCAGATGTGGGATGCGTACAAAGGAGAGTACTTCACCTTAAGGGCAATGTTGTTCGTTACCATCCAAGATTACCCCTGCGCTGGTAACACATCCGGGCAAACAGTGAAAGGTGGTTGTGCATGTTTGCAATGCACGCGGGACACAGCGAGCAGGTGGTTGAGGTACTCCGGAAAGACCGTGTACATGCGCCATCGGAGGTTTCTACCAGCCGACCACCAGTACCGTAGCAATACAAGAGATTTTGATGGCACGGTGGAGGACGGTACAGCTCCAACACACCGTACTGGCCGAGAGATTTTCGAAGAGGTCAAAGATATTGAATGCATATTTGGTAAGGGGCATGACAATACAAGTGCGGCGAGCAAGGGGGGTGAGAAACCTCTCTGGAAGAAGAAATCTATCTTTTGGGAACTACCATATTGGAAAGATTTGGATATCCACCACGCAATCAACGTGATGCATGTTGAGAAGAATGTGTGTGAGAGTTTGATTGGGATCCTTCTAAACATACCTGGCAAGACTAAGGAAACGTTGAAAGCTCTGAGAGACCTCACAGACATGAACATCAGGTCTGAGCTACAACCTGAAGAACGTCCAAATGGCCGTTAGTACCTCCTTCCTGCATGCTTTACCCTTAGTGCCGCAGAGAAAATAAGCCTGTTGGAGTGCCTGCAGAGTGTCCGAGTCCCGTCTGGTTACTCTGCGAACATTAAAAGACTTGTCAACATGAAAGAGAAGAAATTAGTGGGCATGAAGTCACATGATTGCCACGTGCTAATGACACAACTGCTTCCTGTTGCGATTAGAGGTATATTGCCAGATAAGGTTCGAAACCCAATCATGAAGTTGTGCTCGTTCTTCAACGCTGTATATCAGAAGGTAATCGATCCACGCACGCTAGACAACCTTCAAGCAGATGCAATCATTACCCTTTGCCAGCTCGAAATGTGTTTTTCACCATCATTTTTTGATATAATGGTTCACCTCGTGTCACATATCGTGAAAGAGATAAAGATTCTCGGCCCAATGTATCTTCATAACATGTGGGCTTTCGAGAGGTTCATGGGGATCATAAAGAAGTATGTGCGTAACAGAGCTTGCCCCGAAGGTAGTATCGTACGGGCCTACGTTCTTTAGACCCACCGAAGAAGAGGGGGCGCCTCTGTAAAACTTCCCAGACGTCGGAACCGCCATCTCTGAAGAAGACCAAGAAGGTGCCATTGCCTAACATGTCCGAGCCAACTTTGAAGGAAAAGAGAGAGATGGGTGTGAGCATAACATCGCTCCCTGGACGTATAGGGGAGAAAACAAAGGAGGAGAAAAACGTGAAAGTGCCAGTTGCAGTACAGGACCACTTCATTCACATGGCAAGGCCACCTACCCCACCGGTACCTATTTCGGACTTCAGACGCATGATCAAGAAAAAGAAATTGCAAGATTTTTCCAAGGAAGAGTTCGAGAAAGGAAAGGCCAACAAGACTGTTGAAGAATTTCTAGAAGATTCAGGGCTGAAGAGTTTATCTGATGTACACAATATTGCGAGTGCCCCATTGGCAGCTCAGTTCAAGCTCGGTCATCCTTTGACTACCGATGAATATCGCAACATCGTTGGCAACTGTACTCAGATGAGGAGGGTAGAAGAGTGGTACTTACAGATGGCCAAGGAGGGTAAGGAGATGTTCACCGTCTTTTACAGGGACGAGGACTTTCATCACTGTGATGGTATAATTTGGGTCCCATTTGAAGAACTATTTCAACTATACAATCTGAGGGAGCTAGAGTTATCGCTAATTCGTTTATGGACATTGTAAGTATACTCGACACCTTGCTATTTTTTCAAATAGATGTAGTCGTTGCAAGTCTAATTTTCATTCCTTATGCAGAATGGCAGCGCTCGATTGTAGAACGACACATAGCAAACTAGGTTTCCTCGATCCACAAATAATCAATTCCAAAAATATTGATCAGCTAGGCGAAAAGTCCACACAAGCAGTCATCAACTACGTGTACGCATCCTTTGTCAAGCTGCAGGACATGAACACCATCCTTCTGCCCTACCGCTTTAAGTAAGTGTGGCATATATCGTTGTACTTCCCATTTATATCTTAAGATGTTAATTGCTCTCTCTGTCCTTGTATGTAGGCCTCACTGGATCCTCCTTGTGATCCATTTAAACGATTCCAAGATTGTTGTCTTAGATGAACTGAGAACCCCAGAAGCCAAGTTCCAATCTGTCATTGACACCCTCAATAAGGCACTTCTGAAGTATAAGAAGAAGTGTATTCGACACGCTCCGTGTGCGAATACATTTAGGGTTTGGGCCCACCCTTATTGCTTACGCCAGGATCCGGGCACGAGTACATGTGGGTTCTACGTGATGAGATTTATGTGGATTTTCATGGAGGACAGCAACTGGGATATTTCGGATGCCGAGGTTCGCCATGCTCTTAAGATGTAAATCCAAGTTTCTAACACATAGTACGTTTTCATATCTTCAATCCTTCCATTTGCAGAAATTAAAGCTCCCGACAAGTAAATTGTTGTCATATGCTTGCTTGGGCCTCGCTGAACAACTATGTGGATTCATCTTCAATCATATCATCTCGTCGGATGGCGCGTACAACATTTCAAAAGCTCCTACTAGGCTAGTGGGTTTCATCGAGGCTGGTTGCCCTAGTGATACTTTAGATACCTGTTCAACAACCCAGGATAGGCAGGCTTAGAATTAGTGGGCATAACGTACCCTTTTAACATATTCTAAGTATTTTGTAGATTAGTTATTTGGACTGATGTGTTCTTCGTAATGTCTGAACCATGAATTCACTAAGATGGATGTAATATGTTTATCTATTTGCTTCCTTGTACACTTACCTGCTCTAGTTACTGCGGTTGACTGTACATGGCATGAAAAACTTATATCTTCCTATATTGTCCCTCCAACGCCGTCGCCCTCCAGCGTTGATGATGTCGGTCCATCCACTATGATGAAAGGTGCGTTCCCCTCTCCTCTCCTCTCCCCTGCCCTCTCCGCTCTAAAGGGAATATTATTACATAGACAGATTGCTAGCTTAACTAATTTCTACTCCCTACTTTAGAATTATTGTCCTTAAATTTTGTTGTCGATTCATGGAACCAACAATTTGACATAAGTACATTAACAAACCTTAATCCTTCTTATTGTAACAGAACTGTGCAAATGGACTTCTCTTTTGCTAACCTCTTGACATATTGTGTGCATGTATTTGTGGTGTGAAAGCAAGAGTTTCCATGTTCAATACCAACTGCAATTTATGTCATTTTTTTATCATGCTTTATCATCAATTCTATTTTTAGCAAATGTATATTTCTCTCACACTCTCTCTCTCATTCAGTCATATAAATTCCAAGAATCATGATTCTAGAATGGATAAAACTTGTGCACCCAGTGTTGGACATTGGCACAAGATTAACAAGGTGATGCCTTGCTTTATTATTCCAACTTAAATTCTCTCTCAAGATAACTTTGTATTTCCTTTGTTTGAAAGTGAATTAATGGTACACCTGCTTAACTTCAAATAAAAACATTTGGAGATGGAATTGATGATAACTTGAATGTGTGGAGATGGATTGCATTTATGTGTGTATGTTTGGAGATTTTGGATTTGGGCCGGTGATGTGAATCTGTGAATATATTGATGTTTGGAGATGAATTACATATTTCCTGTGAATTGATGTAGGCTTTTTGTGTGTATGGTGCATTGATGTGAATGGACGCACTGATGAGAACCGACTATATTTTTTTGCCTACAGGATTATGGGTGCCAGTTATTATCATAAACCGGCACCTATATCGCATAATAAGTGCTGCCGCCTATTACCTGAGAACCCGCACCTATTGTATATAGGTGCCGGTTGGGGTTACAGGCCGGCACTTATATACCTGCGAGCCCACCAGCCCTTGGACCATTATAGGTGATGGTTATTTATGAAAACCGTCACCTATAAGATTACATAGGTGCCGGTTTAGAACCAGCACTAATGGCTTTGATCATTAGTGCCGAGGAAATGGTACCGGGACCGAAACCGGCACCTAATAGCCCTTCCGAACCGGTACCTATAACACTTTCTGTACTAGTGGCACTGGATGGGAGAGATCTTCGCAACAGACCTCACAATGTGTGCGTGCAAGCAACGGTGTTTGCAAAGGAAATTAAAGGAAAATTGGATTGAGTATGTGGCAGCATGCTTGGTGCGTATCCATGTAGATGCATGCATATATGTACAGTACATACATGCATCTATGGTTATGCATGTATCGAAAATCCTAACGAGCGATCGATCGTGGTGCGCGATCGGTGTTCTCCCTCCCATTTTTTTTGGGCACCGTATTACTTTCATGTTTTAGTAAGTTTATACACATAAAGTTTGTATACCTTAGCTTTACACATCTAAAGTTTATACACCTAAAGGTTGTACACCTAAAGTTTGTAGACTTAAAGTTTATAAGTGAAAAGTTTATATACCCGATTTAAATTCGAATTCGGATTTAAATATTTTTTATGTAGAATATTTCTATACAGAAAGTTTATACGTGTGAAGTTTACGGTATAAAGTTTATACACAAGTATAAAATATATGCAAATAAATAACACGGTATTAGATTTTTTTCTATTTTTTCTAACTTATTTTTTTTGAAATTTGTGGTTCAGTAAGAAGGAAAGAAGGAGAGAGGAGCGTGCGTGTTAGGGGAGGGATAGGGGTGATTTTGTAGCTAAAATAAACCTTACAGAATTTTGATATGACCAAAATTTTGGCAATTTATCAATATTACCCAGTTTGTGCAGAATTTTTTATGTATTTACCAAAGTTTGATAATAAACTAAATAGATACATATCTTTGGTAATTGTTTTAAAAATGGTATGGTTTGAAATTACATCATTCTGAATAACCCCTTATATCTTCGATAGAGGTTGGCAATCGGATTTTGGTAGAGAGAGAGGATTACAATTTTGGTAATATTGTAATTTAATTTGGAAACTGTGGATAGAGTCCTATTGGAATTAGGAGTTGTACTCCTACTTTTAATAGGATATTTTTGGTACAAATAGAGAGGGAGGCTATACCTTGAGGGCAAGTTAAGTTTAGGAGATTAGTTAGGGTTTCGTGAGAAACTTGTGAGGGGTGTTGTGGCTGCACCTTGTGAATAATATACTTGAGTAATAAAGATCATATTCAATCATCAAGGCATCGATGATACCTTTCGGTTTTGTATGTTTTACGTTTATGTTTAGTCTTGACATTAACTTGTGATTTTTTGTTCGGCTGCGATTTTGTTCAATTTAATCCATCCAAAACCTTTCTAATACTCAATAGACCAGATCTGGAAAGTTTCATTGCGATTTTGTTCAATTTAATCCATCCAAAACCTTTCTAATACTCAATAGACCAGATCTGGAAAGTTTCGTTGATTGGTTCTTGCTAGATTCAAATTTGCTTAAGTTTTAGGTTTTTTTCAGATTTGCTGAAATTCTAAGACGGCTGGCTTTCGAGGGTATTTTCTCTTAAATCGTTTGTTAGTTTCCTAATCCCTCCGGTGGAATTTGTCGTTGGTTTGTTTAGTTTACTCTGTCAAGTTTGAAACTCGATCCAATGATTGGTTTAAGAGAAATGTGTTGTTACCCAACCTCTGTCGTGCTGTTTTTTAGGCTGACGGTCAGACCGCTAGAGGACCTATGGTCAGACCAGTCAGGCTTCGGTCAGATCGACCCTAGTAGGTCAGATAGACCGCCATACGTGTGTTCTATTGGTTTATTGGTTTTTTAGGTTGGGGTGTAATTGGATTATTTGATTTCCGCTGATGTAATATACTATTCACCCCTCTGGTAGGTTTGGTTACTTATGTTCGATCCTACAGAACAAACTTCTTTTAAAAAGATAACGGAATAGCATCTTTACTTCAATAGAAACTACATCCATTTAGTAAAAACACAGTTCGCTTAGCATATAGCTGTTAAAAATTCTAAACAATGTCCTCACGGTGTACATAGCATAGCAATACGCCTATATCCTTGTCTCCACTGGACCTTGAAAGCCTTGAGCCACTTCCACCCATTCTTCCATCTTCATCCTAAAAAGCAGGGAGGAAGGGCAAGGGATGCACTCATGTACATGACTAAAAACAAGCACGAGTTGGAAAGGAAGAAAGAGAAGGACAACATGAGAAGCAATCATGCACATCAACACATGACTGAGAAATACTATGGATCTACCACACATTTCAAATTACGTACTTGAAGTAATCAAAGCCTTTTGAGCACATTTTGAGCAATGGCACCATCATTTACACTTCTTCTTTAATAATCTTATATTTTTTTAATCAATTCCTGCATTCCAAACAACACACTAATATTTTTCGTAAACTTTTCAATCATATATTTACGTTTTCCTATTCCTATGCATTTCTATCCCCATGTTCGAAAGAAGCCCATGGAGCACATATTCATTATTTGACTATCGTCATAAAAAAAGTGAATGTTGCTTCCTCCATGATCCTATGGTTTAGAATGATCTAGTTGTCGCATATAACTCAATATGGTATGAAGTGTGTTAAAGTATCAAGTGTATGTTAAGGATGCTTGGAAACTTGGGCTCCGCCTCCAAGAAAAATTTTATGTGGTTCATCTCGCTAAATCATTGTTGCAGTGCCTATTTGGCCCATTTCGGTCTTCATCATGTTGAGCAATGCCGATTGTGCGATCACGGCAAGGAGGATGTGCTGCACTTTCTCACTTCATGTGTGGTTGTTGATGCGAAAAACACAAAGGTCCGGGAGTTCTACTTAGCTCCGGGCAGGTCCAAAATATCGATGAGATGCGGACATGCCAGTCAGTTTGATCCTGCAACTGACAAGAGAGATAAATATGTTGATAAACAAAGAGCCAATCGGCTAACGAGCCGATGTAGTGATACTAGCCGATGTCGATATGGTTTTGAGCAATCGACTGTATGTCCAGTGAGAATTCTGACACTTGAGTAAATAATGATATAAAGACAATCGTCTGATGATAATAAAATAAAACAATAATATAATCCAATAGAAACCAATCGGCTAATAGTAATATGATAGAATAATTGCTTGATCCGAAGGTTAAGCATACATCGGCTAGTGTCCCGATATCATCAAATCCAAATGATTAGATAAACAGTGAAACCTTTCTTGCGATCGGATAAATCCAACTTATATATAATCCTTATAAACCGATGCAACGTCTAGATAACTCATTAGTTGAAACCCGGATGAAATCCTTATTGGCAATCAAGAAGCAATCTAGAGATTATGCTTCTAAGCATGACTTACTAGATTAAACTTAACTGATGCGGCACCAAGTTTGAAAAGAATCTTAATATCTAGACAATCAAGTTTTTGACTGATTTTCAGGGGTGGATACATTATATAATCTAAGCGAACAAAGTAATCTAGCCAATATCGACAAGACTCTATATGGAGATCGGTCGATGCAAGTAGAAAACACTGTCAATCTAGATTATATAATGTAAATAATAACTCGATGTCTTACATGGACAAGATTATAGTGTCGAAGCGATGGAAGTACTAATCCCAACAATGCAAGTAGCCATAAGAAGCCTTACCCCTCATCGGAGATCGAAGCCAATACAATCGAACTTGAAACAATAAATCGTCGAAAGTAAAAGGGTGGCGATGCACCAAAAGTAGATTGTGTTGATATGTGGAGATAAATTACAAGGATCCCGAGTGTACATATTTATACCCATGGGTAGATACTGGTCCATATTAGATACGACACAAGTTTCCTAAAGATAAAAGGAAAGATACAAGTTCTAATCAGACACTAAATAAACACTTCCTAAAGATAAAAAGAAATTACTAAATACTACCTAATTAATAGATAAATTTAAGCTGTCATACCATGATCTTTTCGATTCCTTCTTAAATTAGATCTCTTCTGGATAAGTTTTTATCGGCTGATTGTGTTATTTCCTTAACCGAATCTACTAAAGAATTTTACCAAATTTTAGCGTTAACAGTGGTTCATGGTTTTGTCCTTGGTTAGCTTGCATCACCTTACACCTGAGCTGAATGACACCATTTTCACCAAGTGGCAAACCAACATCATTAAGTGTTTTAACTCAATTTTGTTGGCAGCTTGGTTGAGTTGGAAACATAGAAATAGATGTGTCTTTGAATGGGCTTCGCCTAATTTCAGTTCCGTCATGCAGGACATTGGGGATAAGGCTAAAGTTTTGTTGTGCACGTGGGCCAAAGGCCTTAATAACTTTTGGTTATAGTGCCGTTAATTAGTCTATTTTTGTTGTTTCTTTGGAAAGTTGTTTCTGTTATGGGCATGTATGCCTTTTTGACTCTTTTCTTGATCCTAATATATATAATGATGCATCGGTCTCCTGCTTATTTGAGAAAAAAAAGACTTGAGCAGTTTGAACTGAAAATTGCAACCCACATATATACAACATGAAAGGCCTAAGAATGTCTAAACATAAGTATAATTGAATCATCTCTCATATGCATCTCATATTTACAGAAATTTGAGTTAATTATTAGCACATTAGTGAGCTTTCATTTACATGTTCAATGCTATCAAACTATTCTTTAAAATTATTAATGAAAACATTGACTAGTTTACATGTAGTATGTCTAATTTACATGTAGTATGCAACTTTGACTATTTTTATATTTCCTCAACATATTTATGAAAAAAATATATTAGTTATATATATATATAGATGGTCAATTATGTGATTACCTTTTTTAGATTTATCTGAATGAAAGATATTATTATGTGTTAATTAAATTTCTTTCCAAAAAACTATGGAAGCCTCAATTTTGGTACCTCGAGGTACTAAGTACTTCGAGGTACCAAATTTTACACTAGAAAGTTCCCTGAGGTAAAAAAAGATTTGGTACCTCGAGGTATCAAATATTGGATGGTAAAATTGATCCAAATAAAAATATCTTAAAGCTTCACCAGGACACATCCTGATTCGCACTGAAAAGAAAATGGGGATCCGTCAATGCTTTCCCCCTACTTCTATAAGAATAAGAGCATTACATAGTACAATGATCATGGATATGTACAATGATGCAGGCATCTGACAGAAGCAATGGAGTACAAAGAATTGAAATGTAAGAGTGATCATTTGAGCCACATAAAATATAGAGGGTCCAAAATTATGTCACATGGAACGTAGAGCTTGGGTGTCCTCTTTGTTACGAGAACTTCGCCCCAAAAATTGGTAGAACTTCGTCTCGAGAGTCATCGCAGTTACAAGGTATGATGGAGTAACTAGTAGAGCGGTCTGATAGAGAAATGCAGCACGATGGAGCAAATGATGGAAAGGCAATCCAAAATATCCAAGCAAAATCTATAATTTGATTAACTTTCACTAAATTTGAACTCATTTGGATGGGATGAATGTTGTTGTTGCTCCGTCGCTGCTTGCCAACATTCTGCTGTGCATGTACAAGCGTCAGCACCATCATGCAGTGGAGAATGGACAAGCATTGCCCTCGTCACGCTGTGGGACAACCATGGAGAGACAAATAGATGTTACAAACAACGTAGGAACACGTTCTAACTAATGTTCCATGTTTTAGGAAGAGTTATAACCTTGTCATTCCATGTTTTTAGAAAATGGCATCCCGCATTCCTCGTTCCAGTTCCTCGATCCATCAATCCGGGAACTTTTGTGACTTAGGGCCAGAAGGTTGACATATTCCTGGTACCTTCCATGCTTAGATCAAAGATTAATGAAGGTTGATGGAGGATTATGTGTGACCCCAAGTACGTTGTTTTGGATTTTCTTGGTAGTTGGCAATGGAAATTATGGAACACAATGTTAGCACTATAGAAGTGGCATGCAGCCCTTAGAACAAATACAATAAGAGGCAGATAGTTCGCTTCAAGGCTGTCAGATAGGCTTGGGTGATTACTGATAAGGTGAAGGAGAGAAGGAAGGAGGAGCTATTTCTCATGCATCTACATAAACTCTAAGAGAAAGGGAAAAGTAGGAAGAGAAGATTGAGCAAACAAGTAAATAAGAATACTTTAAAGTGTTGAGGTCAATGTGCATAAGAGATAATATGTTATATATATTATCTTCTAACTATTTGATGAGTTAAAATTAGGTATATTAAAATCATTGACCAAATAGGATAGCTGTATCAAAGTGCTAGCATCTACTTGTATTTGTTGTATATATCAAACAAAAGAAGTAAAATCCGTAAAGCTTTATGTCCATTCAATTAAGAAAATGTTTTGGACTGTGTTGAAAGACTGACACCTTTATTGCAAAATCTTAAATCCTAGCTTTATTTTTGTCACACTTAGAAATTTATCCCAAATTTCCAGACTATTTTATGTATAAAATCCCTATCTAGGTATCAGCCAGGGCACGCAAAACGATAAATTAATATGAGATCTAGACGTAAATAAAGCATAAATACTTACTGAAGAGACACTTAATCCTCACACCGAAAAGAAAGCAGTAGCAGCGGAAAAAGACGATCCTAGTGGGGCTTCAGCTCCACTCCACAGGGAAAAACTCAACTGGGGTATAAGCCTTGGTTCTCTAACTTCATCTTTAGCTTAGAAGCACTACACTCTGTAAATGGGGAATAATAGCTAGGCTGAGTACAACCACCATACTCAGCATGCAACACCAAAGATGCAGACGTGCAAGGGGAGACGAAGGGATGGTTTGTGGTTATTTGCATAAAAGCGGTTGTAAACATTTTATAGTTAGAAAATAGTAAAACAATTGATTAACTAAAGTAAGATTGAATGTCCACTGAACAATGCTACACCACATTGATAAGGTCTAACCAAACCACCTGAACTAAACCATTAAGTCAAGTTAATTAACATAGTGAGACTAATCACGGTGAAGCTGGTCGATCGCCCATAACCGCGAGCACAGTTAAATAGTTTTACTCTACACCACGTTGATCAAGCCCAAAGAAACCACCTGAACTAAACCATTAAGTCAATTTAATTAATATAGTGATACTAATCACAGTGAAACTGGTCAATCGCCCATAACCGCGGCACAACAATTTGAATAGTTTTACTCTGGCGAGAGGTGCACAACTGTACCCACAAGACACAACCCACCGTCATGTTACCGTGTCAGGCCAGACACATCATCATGCTGAGTGATTGTGACAAGACCCTTCGCATAACTCTCCCTAACAAATCGTACCCACTTTAGGTTTTACTCCTACCTTTAAACCATGGTAGGCAGCCCCCTCGTGCCTAGGTGAATCATAGCAGCCACATAGACCAATAAACCCCGGTCCATCCAAACTCCATCACGCTCACTCTTGCCTTGGTATGTCAGAACGGGAAAAAATATACTACAAATCCAGCAGTCGCCCATTCTTACTCGTGGTAAGCACTGCAAGTATTACAGGGCTTCCAGCGAACCGGTACTTAATTTCCATGGGTGTGTCAAGCAAAACCATGCACCCAAAGCTTACCATTAAGCCATATTTTACTTGAATAATTACAACCAATAAAACATGGCCAAGTGTCGTGAGCTCGTAGCTCATCAAGATACTAAAAGTATATAATGTGATTATCCCATAATGTGAACTAGTGGAATTAAGCATGACTAAGCATATGTAATTCTAGCTAGGTCACAATAGTAACACAAGCTAGTCAAATTATTACCCAAGTTGACAAAGAATACTTAACAAGTAAATATGGTACAATCAAGCAGATAGGTAATTCCATAATCCCATGTAATTAGCAAAACATGCAGTTTATTTACAAACGGTAAAATATTTTATAACGTCGGCTCAATATTCTCAAGCGGAATGCGTGACTTTCCTTGGTTCTTCAAACAAACTTCTGAACCTTTTTCCGAGTGACCGCAACCTTCCAAAATGATGAAAGCTACATGCTGACACACAAAACGAAGAAAACCCTAATAAAAACCAAGTAAATGGTACATGGAAAGTAAATAAACATGTAGAGCTCAATTTTAAATGAATTTTGCAAGTTGAATGGCTCAATTTGGAGTTTGTACAAATTAGTTATGAATTTTAGAAGTCTTGAGCCATTTGAATCAATTTCTAGAATTAAATACGATTTATTGCACAATTAAAGAGAATTATGACGCCGACAGGAGAGGTGGCACCGGCAAGCGGGCCCCACCTGTCAGTGACTCAAAGGGGATGAGTGCATGGTGGACCGGGTCCACGGGCGCACCGGTTCGCAGGTGCACCACGTGATGACCACGGCGGATGGAGGGGGCGACATGGCGCCGACATGGTGCCAACACGGGATGGCATCAAGGTGGCAACGTGAACGGTTCGGATTGCCCCAAAGGGAGATTGGATGGCCACGGGCTAGAGCAACGGTGCCAACCGGCTGACCGACCAGGACGCTGCGGCGCCCAACGTGATGGTCGCTGGCGGCGAGCACTTGTGCGGCGGCACGCGCGCGAGGCGG
The DNA here is from genome assembly GCA_000573905.2 of Oryza punctata. NCBI lineage: Eukaryota > Viridiplantae > Streptophyta > Magnoliopsida > Poales > Poaceae > Oryza > Oryza punctata. The sequence continues at coordinate 12,573,916 of CM002493.2, forward strand.
CGGAGAAAGCAGGGAGAAAGGGGGAAGGGGGATCCTTACCGAGGGGAGGTGGTTGCACGACGAAGGAGGTTGCTGGCGTGAGGAGTTGGAGGTGGTGCTCCATGGGGTCGAGGCGGCGAGCGGGTTCTAGCAGTGCCCAGCGAAGGAGAATGGGAGGACAAGGATAGGCGCGACCTGTGGAAGGCGAAGGGGAAGTTAGGGAGAGAGGAGGATGCGCGGCATGCCGAGGAATGCCGACCGAAGGTGTTGTTCATGGGGGGACTCATCGAGTCGATGGTGAGGGAGGAGTTCCGGTTGTTTCCGTCGCCGAGGAAGTGGATGCCGGCTTCTTATCGCCTCTACAAAGCGGGCGAGGAGGTTGAGAGGACGGAGGTGGCTTGGAGTGGCAGCGAGCGCCGACCGGAGGGCACCGGCGAGCGGCGGTGAGTGGTAGTGGTGCGAGGAGCATGGGAGACTGCGTGGGGAGAGCGAGCGAGTGGGGAAAGGACAAGGAGTGCTCGGGAATCCCTTTTATGGGCTTGGGAGGTGGAGATCGTGGCCGTGGTGGGCGGAATCGGTCGACGGTGTGGGGTGGCGACGTGTGGCGCATCCGGGCAAAACAACGCCGTATTTGGGACAGAGGAGTGGTCATAAAGGTGGAGCGGAGGGAGGAGGTGGAGAAGACATGTGTCCACGCACGTGCGGACGGGGCGGGAAGGGGCGAGGGCGGTGGCATCGTGGGGGTGGGGTCGGCGGATGGCATCTCCGTCTGGAGGTTGGGATGAAGCTGACATGTGGGCCCCGACCCCACATGTCAGCGAAAGGAGGGGGAGAGAGTGATGGAGGTGAAACGGACTTAGCAAGGCTAGGCCAAGGAGGGGGAGAGAGAGAGAAAAGTCGGTCTGGGGAAAGGGGGCCGGTTCAAGGGGAGGAGAAGGCAAGCTGCATGGGAAGGAAAGAGAGGCCTTGGGCCGAAAGTGACCAAGGGAGAAAGAGGGGATTTTAATTTTTTTAATTTAAATTAATTGATTAAGTGAACTTTGTATTCTTAAAATTACTTATGGAGATCTGAAAATTCACAGGAAATTTCAGAGTATTTAGGGCATGGAGAATATTAGAAAAATATTTCCATGCATGATTTTTAAAAGGAAATTTTATTTCCCACATTTATTTCACTTGATTAAATTTCTTTAAAATTTTAATATAAATTTTCGAAATGTATTATTTAATGATTTTTAATCCCGAATGAAAATCGGGGCGTGACAATTGTTTAGAGCTATAGCCACAATTACTCTATTATTTACTTTGATAAACAAATAAAAAATTTTGCACTTTGCATATCAAAATTATTGTAATTAAGTAAAAATGGTCTTCTTAATCCTCTCATAATACAATTCCTACTATGAGACGACTCAAAAAAAAGTTATTACTAAAAATGGTCTTCTGGATCCTCTCTTCACTACTTATTACTTTCGTCCTAGAAAATGGACACCTCCATCCAAAAAAGTGTGCAGGCGATAAGATCAGTAAGATGGCTAGTATTTAGTATTCTATAAGATGGATAGTGTAGCAATACAACCCTACTATAGAAATACAGAAAAGGGATGGCAACATAAGAGTCGGAAATGCTAAAACCCACACCCATAGTGCTTTTCCCACCCAAAGCACACCCTCTCCTCCTTATCGATCCACGAGTGGTGAGCAGCGGGGGTCTCGCCCTTATCCACGAGCATGAGGGCGTGAGCAATGGGGAGCCGACTCTCTTCTCTTTCTCTCTCCTCCGAACCCGCGAGCAGTGATGGCGACATCCTCCCCACCCGTGAGCGGTGTCAGCGGTGCCCTCCCCACCAGCAAGCGGCGTCCGTCAGATCCAGCCACCCCAAGCTCAGGGCAGCCAGATCTGCCCACCACGACCTCCGATGGTCAAGTCCTCGGGTGCGATTCACGGTGGATGGCAGATGGCGCAGGCAACGGTGGTGGTTCCTAGTGAGCGGTGAGTAACAGATCGATGTTGGGATTTCTTCTTGTGCTTGTGTCGATGTTGACTATGTATAATTTATTAACTTGTGGATGAATTTGTGAACGGCTAAATTTATTGTTGAATGTTTGGTTATATGATGTGAACTTATTGATGAATATTTGACTATGTGATCTATGAACTTGTTAGTTATGTGATTCTATGATATGAACTTGTCTTTTTTTTTAGATTTTTTGATTTATTTTTGGTGGCTTTGAGGCATCGGCTCAAATTAAGCCAAACCAAGCTGGCTTTTTTTGTTCAAAATCAAAGATGCCGGTTCTTAAATTGGCATCATTGATGTCTCCTCATTAGTACCGCCTATCGGGTGCCGGTTGCCAAATCCAGTACCCATGTGGGTTGGCAACCGACACATAAAGACTTTAATATGTAGTAATGCAAGTACCTTCAATTGTGGGAAGTATTCCTCTTAATATTTTTGCAAGATAGCAGTACTGAGATCACAAAGAAAGAAATATAGCAGTACTCAGATACCGCTAACTCGACTGCACCTGTGATGGTGAGCACCACATGGAGCTTGCTGAGGCATTTCAGCGACCGGGTGGTGTGCAATAACCTGACGAAAGCGTCGACACATGGGACCACGTTTGATGCATGGGAACAGGGTGACATATGATTTGGTGTGTGTTTTCTTAGATTTGGATTAGAAGCTGTTGATGCTCAAACACGGCAGCCTGGAATATTTGCTTAACTTCAGTGCAGGTCCAAAAAGCTTCGGGTTCAGGGCGTCCCAGTTAGTTTCATCCTGCAACCAACAAGATAGACAATAGTAAAAGTTAGAAGATGATAACCAATCGGGCAATAGGCCGATGTTGTATCGTATCAGCCGATGCACAAATGAATCGGCTATAGGTGAATAAGATATTGCTCGTAGAATAGATTTAGATTAAATATAATTACAAACAATTTATCTCTAACAAACCAATCTTATAGTTTCTAACCTAACCAATGCAACATAAGATTGATGATACTAGGGTCAATCATTATACAATTGTATGATCTTAATAACTAGCCGATGAATATATGTTTGTAAATTAAGACCAAGATAACAACTAATTTAATCCTTCCCGTAAATACAAGCAATTATGATAGATTGGACTTAACCAAGACAATATTAATTGCTTCTAACCAAGATTAGATAAATTAATAATTATATGGATTTAAATAATAGCCGATGAAGTAACTTAGGTGGTTAAAGATAACATATCGGCTATAGCTTCTACCCTATATAAATAATATCAAGTTATAGTTAAATCTGTTTAAACAAGTTATAACTTCAGCAGATCGTATCTAACTGAGACAGTGCGAAGTTAATAATAACAGGCTTCATAGATTAGAGGATTGATACTCTTAGATAATATGATGGATATAACAAATTAAGCAGAAGACAACATGCAATCTTAAAGCAAAATAGTTATACTAGGAAAGATCAGCTGAAATCCCATACCCCTATCGGCAAGCAAATAATAAGTTAATTCTTACAACTTCAACTACGACTTAGTAAGTCAAACCCAATTCATGCAGTACCAAGTTATGATTGAAATTATAAGGTCTAAACAGACCTTTGATTGTTTTTCAAGGTGGTAGATAGTCTAACACTAGTACGGAACCAGCCATGCCAATTGGGCTATCTGTGACAGAGGCAAATGGCCCGTCACAAAGGTAGTCATCTTTGTCGGACTGCAAAAAGCCTCATCAAAGATGGCCCGAGAGAGATAGAATCTTAGTCCTTTGGGTAGGGCCCATCACAGATGGTCATCATCTATGACGGGATGTGGTTGATGCCTGTTAAGGTTATCGGTAACGTGCCGCAATAAAGCCCCATTACCGATGAGGGTAATTCATGACGGGCCCAGTGTTAAGGCCTGACAAAGATGAGGATGAAGACCGTCACGGATGTCCCTTAATCTTTGTCGGGGTTTGTTTGCAGCCCATTACGGATGGCTCATACTATAAATACCCCCAGACTTCGTAAGAACAGTATCCCAACCCAATGGATTGTTCATAGTTCGAGAGGGAGGGCTAGAAGGGCGCATTTTGGCTCTTCAATTTGAAAAAAAACGCTTCCAAGGTAATAATAAATTACCAATATATATTTTGGATGTAATAATTACTAGTTTCATACACATAACATTTATTTCATTTTATACATTGCAGATGGATAGAAGATGGATGTATAAAAGTGATCGACCGAGCATAGAGTATAGATGGGGTGTTACCGATTTCATAAGTGTTGAATACAAGAATGGAACAAACAATGAATGGATGACTTGTCCATGCTTTGATTGTAAGAATGAGAATATGTTCAAGAGTAGTGCTAGAATACACACGCATCTGACCTGTCGGGGTTTCAAGGATGCTTACTCATGTTGGAAGCATGGAGAGCAAGAGTTAGAGAATATTGGAGATGAAGCAAGCGGCGGTATGAATGAGGAAGAACATGAAGATGATATGTTTGTTCAATCCCCGTTGGGTGGTGATCGGGTCGATGTTCATAATGAGACTCATCAAGCAATGTTGCGTGATGTTGAGGACCCAGCTTACAACGAGAGGGACTACGAGAAGTTTACCTAGCTGGTGAATGATTCCGAGACACCTCTGTATGACGGATGTGCAGCAAATCACATGAAGTTATCTGTGATCTTGGATCTAATGAAGCTTAAGGCAAGTAGTGGATGGATAGAGAAAAGTTTGACACCACTTCTTGGATTGTTGCAGGACCTGCTTCCGGAGGAGAACACGTTGCCAAAGACAACGTACGATACTAAACAAGTGTTATGCCCTTTGTCGTTGGATGTCCGAAGGATTCAAGCGTGTCCAAACAAATGCATACTGTTCTATAAGGAGTACATTGGCCTAGATGTATGTTTTGGATGTAATGCTTCTAGATATAAGCAAAAGATTAGTTATGAAGAAGGGAAAACTCGGAGAGGGGTGGTTCCGCGATGGTTTTGTGATATCTTCCTATTGCTGATCTTTTCAAACGAATATTTGCAAATCCAAAGGAAGCAGAGTTAGTTCGTTGGCACGTAACAAATCGAAAGGTGGATGGTATGTTAAGACACCCTATGGATTCGATGCATTGGAGGAATATCAATAGGAAATACATAGAGTTCGTAGCTGACACAAGAAACTTGAGGATTTGTTTGTGTACAAATGGCATGAATCCATTCGAAGATATGAGTAGTCGGCATAGCATTTGGCCAGTTCTTATCGCCAACTATAATCCACCACCATGGTTGTGCTTCAAAAGGAAGTACATAATGTTGTGTTTGCTAATCCAAGGGCCGAGACAACTTGACAATGATATTGATGTATTCCTAGAGCCTGTGATCGATGATCTGCAAACATTATGGTGACACGGAGTAGAAAGCTGGGATGCATACAGACGAGAGTAATTCAATCTGCATGTTCTATTATTCTGTACCATCAACGACTACCCCACACTTGGTAATCTATCAGGGCAGACTGTGAAAAGAAAGAAGGCTTGTTTGGATTGTAGTACTAGCACACACAGTCGGTGGCTAAACCACTCACGAAAGATTGTTTAGATGGATCATAGGAGATGGCTCCCTTTATGTCACAAGTATAGAAGAATGAATAAAAATTTCAATGGTAAGAGAGAGACGAGCTGTGCACCAACGGATTTGACCGGAGATGAGATGTATGACATAGTGAAGGACACAATTAATGAGTTTGGAAAGAAGAGGAAGAAAGCTGGCAAGATGAAGAAAAAGAGTATGTGGAAGAAAAAGTCTATATTCTGGTGGTTACCATACTGGAAGGATCTTGAGGTTCATCATTGCATAGATTTGATGCACGTGGAGAGGAATATTTGTGAGAGTTTAATTGGGTTACTCCTTAATCCTGGGAAGACAAAGGATGGATTGAATTCACGTCGTGATTTGGAGGACATCAATATTCGCAGTGAACTCGCTCTAGTGACCCATTCAGACACCGGCAAATTATACCTTCCTCTAGCTTGTCACACTTGAAATGTTGTTCTACTTAAAGGATATTAATGTTCCCCCAGGATACTCGTCTCGGATCAGTTTGTTTCTATGGATGACCTGAAACTGGTAGGACTGAAGTCTTATGACTGCCATGTCCTAATCACAAAACTCCTAACAATAGCTATTAGAAATATTTTACCAATTCTAGTCCGAAACACGATTAAGAGTCTGTGCACCTTTTTTGAAGCCATTGGATAGAAGGTTATTGATCCAGAAGGACATGACACCCGTCCTACAAGCAGGTATTGTCAAAACTCTTTGTCATTTTGAGATATATTTTCCCCCGTCCATTGATATTATGACTCATCTCTCTGTCCATCCTGTAAACCAAACAAAATTATGTGGGCTAGCTTTTCTTAGGGAGATGTACCCGTTTGAAAGATACGTAGGAATTCTGAAGGGATATGTCTGGAATAGAGCGAAACCGGAAGGGAGCATAATTGAAGGTTACACGACTGGAGTGGCTATTGAATTCTGCTCAGATTACATGTCTGAGAACAATCCAATCGGTGTACCAAGGTCAAGGCATGCAGGAAGGTTATCCGGTGTAGGGACGATAGGAACGAAAAGACGTGTTCCAGACCAACTCGCATATGCACAAGCACATTTCACTGTCCTCAACATATGCCCGAAGTTGCACCCTATATGGAAGAACACTTTTCGAAGCTTGGAACGAAAAACATTGGCTGGTCAGAGGTCCGGATAAGCAAGGAGTATAACTCTCATTTCAGTGGATGGTTCAAGCAACGTATCATATCATCGAGTACTACGACAAGCGAGACACTATCAACTTTGGCGGCGGGACCATCATGGGATGTTGACACGTGGCAGGGGATGACATCAAGGGATACACATTTTACACCATCAGTCAATATGATTTATGTGATTTAGGAGAATATTTGTGATATAGGAGAATATTTGCGATTTATGAACATATTTGCCATTTAGGAATATTTACTTCATTTAGGAAAATACAAATGCTCTAGATATTGCTATGTGATTAGGAAAAATTTTGTGCTTTAGGAGAATATTTGTGATTTTGGAGAAAATTTGTGACTGATGAACATATTTGTTATTGAGGAAAATGTTCGTGCATTAGGATAACAATTGAAAATGTCCGAGCAACCCCCATCCCCATCGGCCACAACCTCAACAACCACCTCTACCCATAACCCCAGGACTCCAAAGAAACTTCCAAAAGAGAGGTTAACCATTAAGTAGGTCGATGCAATGGGAAACCCGGTAGCACCTCATCATGTAGTCAAACGGTATAGTAGTTCATGTGGAATTTTGGGGAGGAGGTATTTCAGCATCCTGCACAAGGACGTCGACCAAGTGACGGAAGAAAAGAAGACGAATGCCTAGAACAAATTCTTTTTGTGCTTTGACTACCCAAAAGAGGATGAAGAATTGCAGAAGCATCAGGCCTTCAAGATAATGGCTACGGCTTGGAAGAATCTAAAGATGACACTCGTGAATGAGTACGTAGTCAACCCCTACTGCCCAACACCGTTCCGTAAATACCCTTGGATCAACCAGCAAATATGGGATGAGTTTGTGGCTTCGAAAACAAGTTCGGAGTTCCAGGCAATAAGCGATGCACACATGTCGCTTCAAGGTAGACATGAACACCCACACCGGCTAGACACTGGTGGGTACAAGGGGAAGAAAGAGCAGTGGCCGAGGGAGGACGAGGCTGCAATACAATATAACACTCCACCGCCATTTGCTTACATTCCGGAAGAAAGGGCAAGTAATTGGGCTAGGGCTCAAGCTGTAAGAAACGAAGATGGGACCATTACCTTCCCAAACCCAGCAGATGGCATAGTCTATAATGGAATTGTGAGCTCTCGTCCGAATTTCCTTTCTATTTTGAATATTTTAAGGAGTTTCTACATGGTCTAACACCTGTACATGTGTTTTGTAGCTTGCTTTAATTGCCCAGTACAAGCTTTGGAAGGCGAAGTCGAGTCGCTAAGGCATGAGGACGACATCCTCACAAGGGTGCTAGGAAACCCTGAACATGGTGACCAGACTAGAGGGATAGGATGCAACATTACTTGGACTATTGGGATGGCCAAGTACAGGAAGCGCAAACTAACTAAGGAATAGAAAGAGGCTCGTCTTAGAGAACAAATTGTAAGGGATGTCAGGGGTGAACTTAGCAAAGAATTCAACGAAAAAATACAAGGAACTAAGGCTAGGATAAGGGAAGAGCTACCAGCGAAGATGTCACGCCCAAAAATTCGCTAACCCGAATTTCAAGCAGAATGTGTACTAAATCTCTATCCAGGACTAGCCAGAGTACACAAACGACAAATTGATACATAGATCCACGTCTTACAAAATTAATAAATACATAAGTCTTACATACGCAGCGGAAATAAATTATCAAATAATCGAAACTAAGATCTTCATAAAAGCGTAGCATTCTCCATAACCACAGGCATCCTCAACATCCGGACTAAGCCTAATCTTCGAAATATTTACCATCCGAATAATTCTCTGCCTCTGAGGTTGGAAAAATTAAGCAAGACTGAGTACCACCCACCGTACTCAACAAGTCATACCAATGGAGAACTAGGATGCAAAGTAATATCAACGGAATAGTTATGGGATATTTGCATAAAAGCAGCATTTATACAACATAATTTGAATCCAGTAAAACTGTTGATATAAATTAATCAATATTAAACATCACTGCCCAACGCTAAACCACGTTGCAACAGGCCCAACCATACCACCTGAACTATACCAGTTCATTAAATCATATTATTAGAATGAGACTAATAAAGGTGAGCTGGTTGACCGCCCAATAACCGCGGGCACGACTATTCGAACAGTTTTACTCTGATCAGAGGTGTACAATTGTATCCACAAGACACAGTCTCACAACACGTTACCATGCGTCGACATATCACCACGACATAACGAAAAGAGACTATGACAGAACCCTTTGCTTAACCCTCCCTAACCAAGCATACCCACCTCAGGTTTCACCATCACTCCTTAGAAAGACAGCGGGCAGCCCCCTCTCGTACCTAGCTAAATCCGGAAGCAGCATAGACCAAAGCCAGGTCCATCGATACTCCATCACGCTCACCCTTGCCTTGGTATGCTGGCTAGGTTAAGTTACACTCCAAATTCAGCCTGGACCCCACGCTGGCCTGTGGTTTGTACGGATATATCTTCCAGGGATTCCCGAGAACCGGTCCTTAATTGTCATGGGCACGACTATCAAAACCATGCACCTACAACCCTCCATTTGAACATATTTTAGTTTAATTAAATCAATACCATGACGGTACATCATCATGTAATTAAGGACGAAATTAGAATGAATCCCATAGTGTGCTAATTGATCTAAGCATGGCTAAGCATTCCTAAACCAATCATCTAGTCATTTTATAACCCAAGTTATCAACGGTACAAGGTAACAACGGCTGAGTACAATAGGCATCCATCCCACATGACATTATAAAAGCAATGCAATTTAATAGAAAAGCGGGGATTTTGTAAAGCGGTTGAACATGATCAATGTTGTATGTATGACTTGCCTTGCTCTTGAACTGACGAAACTTCAGCGACCACTTCACAATACACCGGAGCATCGAAACTGCTAGATTCTATACGACAAACAAAGCACACAAGAAATACATGCAATAAGTCTACTGAAACAGTAAAAGAAACCAATTTTAATTAATTCTAGACATTTTAATGAATCCACAGAGACTTGAATGGATTAAAACGGGGCTAATATGATTAAGATATGAAATTTAGAATATGAACTGTGTAATTACTATGAGCCGAAAGTCCTTAATTAATTAATATGTTTTAACCCCCGCGAACGGACAAGATTAATGGAAAACAAATTCCGGTTAGCAAGCCTCACGGGTCAACGACTCAACGAGTCAAACTACGGTAGCACGGGACCACGCAAACGGTCAAGCAAACCGGCAAACGGAACCGGCGGCTCAAAATGGCTCTAGGGCTTTAGAACGACTCGGTATGACCAAACCGACACGACCCTACGCCACACAACGTGCGAACGTATGCGGCAAACGGCTTGCAAGCGTATGCGGCACACAGCACGGCAGCGGTGCGGTTAGGGCAACGGCGGCGCACACGGCACGGCAGCGGCGCGGTTAGGGCAGCGGCGGCGCACGGCATGGCAGCGGCAGCGTGGTTAGGGCCGTGGCAGCACACGGCACGGTTGCGGCGCGGAAGGGCAGCAGCGCACGGCAGCGAGGTGACAAGGCGGCACGGCACAGAGGCCGGCATTGGTAGGCACGGCGGCAGCACACGGCACGGCAGCTGCGCAGCAGCGGCGGTGTGGTTAGGGCCGCGGTGGCGCACGGCACGGCTGCGGCGTGGCAAAGGCAGCGGCGGCGCACGGCACGACAGCGAGGCGGCAAGGCGGCATGGCACATAGGCCGGTGTCGGCGGGCACGGACGGAGACGGTGACTAGGGCACAACACGTGGAGTAGATTAGATAGGTTAGATAGAAAACAAAGGAGATGATTACCACAGTGAATCTTACCAGTGAGGGACAAGAGAGGAGAGGGGCTCACCAGGGAAGATGACGATGACAGCGGCACGACAATGGGAAGGTGGCGCTAGCGCCACTAGGGGAGGCGGCAGCGGCTAGGGGAGGCGCAGGGGGCGGCTAGGGCTCGGTAGAAAAAAGAAGAAAAGAGGGGGGCTTATATAGGTGGTGTAAATTTTAGGTGGGCCTAGCCACGGCTAGGGGAGGTGGCGGCGGCTAGGGGAGGTGCAAGGTGCTGCTAGGGCTTGGTAGAAATAAAAGAAAAGAGGGGGTTATATAGGAGGTGTAAATTTTAGGTGGGGCCGACAGCGTTGTGCGGATGGGAGAGGAGGGAACCACGACAGAGGGAGGGGAAGGAGCGGCGCAGGACAGGGGAAAGGGGAAGGGGTAGTAGTCCGTGTAGGATGCGGTGCCAAAGAAGGAAAGGAGGGGAAGGGTTTTACGATGCCATTTCGGGAAAGGGAAAGAAAAAGGAAAAGGATTAGGAGAGGGACTCGGTTCGCCAACACAATGCGAAATCGGAACAACAACGGAGGTCGGATACGACGAACCGTGGACGGGGAGCGAACCGGGAACGGTTCGCGACCAAAGGAGGGAGCGGAAAGAATTATTAATTTAAATCCTGCTATATTAATTTAACAGGGTTATTTCCTCTGCTTTGAATATTCAACTGAAGGTCCTATTAATGGTTTGAAACAAAGAGAATTCGAAAAAAATTCTCCCTGACAATTCCGATTATTAGACAAGTTGTTAATTAGGGTTTTCTCCTGGTTAAATAAAGTACTTTCTTCAGATGATTTATATAAGAATTATGAACTACGGAAAAGCGGAAAACTCCGGGTGTGACAGAAGAGGAACTAGGACCCCGGACATCTAGAAGAAGTGGAAGTGAGTCCCCCGCAATGGCTAAGTAGTTGTGCATCAACTTGGCTTCCAGAGCAACATCCACCTGTCACTGCCGAAGTGGACCACATGGATGTAAGCAATCGTATAGTAGTTATTAGATAGGTTAGATAGAAAACAAAGGAGATGATTACCACAGTGAATCTTACCAGTGAGGGACAAGAAAGGAGAGGGGCTCACCGGGGAAGATGACGACGACAGCGGCACGACAATGGGAAGGTGGTGCTAGCGCCGCTAGGGGAGGCGGCGGCGGCTAGGGGAGGCGCAGGGGGCGGCTAGGGCTCGGTAGAAAAAAGAAGAAAAGAGGGGGGCTTATATAGGTGGTGTAAATTTTAGGTGGGCCTGGCCACGGCTAGGGGAGGCGGCGGCGGCTAGGGGAGGCGCAAGGTGCTACTAGGGCTTGGTAGAAAAAAAGAAAAGAGAGGGTTATATAGGAGGTGTAAATTTTAGGTGGGGCCGACAGCGTTGTGCGGATGGGAGAGGAGGGAACCACGACAGAGAGAGGGGAAGGAGCGGCGCACGACAGGGGAAAGGGGAAGGGGTGGTAGTCCGAGTAGGATGCGGTGCCAAAGAAGGAAAGGAGGGGAAGGGTTTTACGATGCCATTTCGGGAAAGGGAAAGAAAACGGAAAAGGATTAGGAGAGGGACTCGGTTCGCCAACACAATGCGAAACCGGAACAACAACGAAGGTCGGATACGATGAACCACGGACGGGGAGCGAACCGGGAACGGTTCGCGACCAAAGGAGGGAGCGGAAAGAATTATTAATTTAAATCCTGCTATATTAATTAACAGGGTTATTTCCTCTGCTTTGAATATTCAGCTGAAGGTCCTATTAATGGTTTGAAACAAAGAGAATTCGAAAAAAATTCTCCTTGACAATTCCGATTATTAGACAAGTTGTTAATTAGGGTTTTCTCCTGGTTAAACAGAGTACTTTCTTCAGATGATTTATATAAGAATTATGAACTACGGAAAAGGGGAAAACTCCGGGTGTGACAGAAGAGGAACTAGAACCCCGGACATCTAGAAGAAGTGGAAGTGAGTCTCCCGCAACGGCTAAGTAGTTGTGCATCATCTTGGCTTCCAGAGCAACATCCACCTATCAGTGCCGAAGTGGACCACATGGATGTAAGCAATCGTATAGTAGTTATTGATGTTGCTGATGTGATTCGTACAACTCAAACTAATATATTTACTGAATTGTATGAAGGGTGTAGCCCAATGCACTCTACAAGTTAGGGTGACACAAACTTCTGTTGTAATCTTGTAGAGGGCCAAGCATACAAGCCTACTCTAGAAACAAGAGTCCACAATGCATATTTGGTGGCTGGACATGCCAAAGTACAAGTTGCCATGGTGAAGGCCAATTGGATGAACTGGTAACTTCCAATCCCACCAAATGATGAGATCATGACATCCGGTAATGCCCTTGGGACCTTCATCCAATGGCCAAAAGACCTCATCATCATCAAGGTTACTCCGAGGTCAAATTTACCTCCAGCTCCACCTCGCCCAGATTATTCAGCAAAAGTCCCTCCACCTCCTCTGGTCATTTGAGAGAAACAGTAAGGACTTCGTTGAAATGGCCGAACTTCGCCCTCCTCCACAAAACACCAAGGCCCTTTCATCTCCACCGATGGTGTAGAGCAGGCATCGTGGAAGAGATAGAGCAAAAGGAAAAAGAAAGGCACAAGAGCCATCGTTACCTCCCAAACGGCTAGATCTAGATAAGGAGGTCAACATTGCTCCGAATAAACAAGCTCGAGGCACATTTCAGCTATGGATGTCATTGGTTGCAGACCATGAGTTAGCCAAAATGGGTCCTGCCTACCGAGAGCTACATAGATACTTCATGGAGAAAACAAACTGCAAGAGAAAGATAAAGGACACATCCATAATAGGTTATCACTACCAAGAACCATTTCTGGGGCCCCAAAATTATTTCGTAGTGGCCTTCTCTGATCTTTTTGACCTCTACATGCTACGAGCAGTGGACAATGGCTTGTTAAAGTGATACATATTGTAAGTAGTAATAATACCAAACTTACGTACTATTAATACTTGTAGAATGCTTCTAATTGACCACACATGTGAACCTTGAAGAATATGTTGGAAGGAGGCACGGAGGAATAGAAACTTGGTGGGATTCCTAGATCCAGAACAGATAAATGAGACCCAACTTTTGTCTCACTTGGATGATGTGATTGATTACTTCTATGAAATCTTAAGGGCCCACTAGGATAAAGATTTCATCTTATTAGCACACAATCAACCGTGAGTAGTACGCTACGTTTATAATTTTTACTTTTACTATACATGTGTGGTCTTTAACTTCCAGTATATGAGCGTTGCAGGTTCCCTTGAATTCTAGTGTGCATAGTGCCAAAATGGAGTTGGGTATATTTCCTTAACTCTAGAATAAGCAAAAAATATGACTTTACATCTCTGAAGGAGGCCTTGAATGCGGCTTGGGACAAATATGTCAAGAAGGATGATGGCACCGAGAAGGTAAACCTGACCTCTATCAGCATGATAACTTCAATGCAAGTAACATTCCGGCGAAACTTGCGGATTTTACATATGTCATCCCATGAAGGTTCTCACTACAAAGGTGACCTCCTTAGATCCTGAGGTTCGTGGGTTTATAAATTCGGCCATTAGTATATTACATAAAAATAGATTTGCGTATGATATGTACTAACTTGACGCCTCTTTTTCAAAATGTTTTTTCCAACATTCTAGAGCACAACTTCGTCGATATTAGAGAAGAATTGGCAGACTTCTTCCTACAAGAAGTTATATCTTTGAAGGGCACCTACCGTCCTAGATGATTTATCATAGATCAGTTAATCAGATTTGTGTGAAAAATATGATTAAGTCTCTTTTTATGTTGGAAAACAATTAATATTTGATTATGTTTAATTTATCTATATACGCTTATCAGCATTTATATTAGTAAGTAATATATTCATCACTTCTTTTGAATTGCATACTTATTTCACAGGTTGCAATTAATATGCATGGTTGTCACTTGAAGATGCTTCAACATTTTGGTAAGGAAATAAAGGTAATAAATTGGTGAATTTGAATGTGAAATGTAATAATAATGGGGACAATTGCTTATTTGACCCTGTTTTGAAGTCTAACTACCAATTTGACCCTACTTTTTTTAGTTTGCTTATTTGACCTGCTTTTCAAAAATGAACCTACTATCTAAACCTATTCCATTAAGGTGAGTGAACGGTGTTAAGTTAGGGGTAAATAGTCCATTTTGCCCTTGGTTATTTGACCCTGTTATATGTTGCTTGTTTGACCCTATTATGTCATATATACATGAATATTTTGACATATTTGTAATAATTTACATTTTTCACATTGACGACAAGTTTGACAAAATATTCGGCATATTTGTAATAATTTACATTTTTTTCACATTGAAGACAAGTTTGACAAATTTGCCATAAATTTGATAAATTTGACCCTAATTTGATAAAGTAAATTGAACAAAATTTGACACAATTATGGCAGAGTTTGTACAAACTTTCAACAGCATAACATATTATTTTTGTGCATTTAATGAAGCGTAAACACATATATAGCCAAATCCAACAAGTTCATATCCAACAGCATTTGACAACATATATCACATCAACAGGGGAACCGCCACTGTCGTCGCAGTGGCTAGGTGCCGCCGACGCCACCCCCTTCCTCCGCGAGCTGATGCCAACGCAGATCCATCTATCCGCTTCCCACTGCCGGCGCGGATCCCTCTATGCTCTTCCCTTCACCGCCGCTCCTTCCCTTCACGAGCGGGCACCGGTGCAGATCGCCTTTGCGTGCATCCCGCCGCCGTGGTCCCCTAGCTCCACGAGCGGGCACCGGCGCGGATCCTCTCCACGTGCTTCCCGCCACCACCACCCCATACCTCCACGAGACAGCGCCACCGCTAGTTTCCTTCCGACACCGAGCACCACTGCCGCAACTCGCCGACACGAGAGAGAAAGAGAGAGACGTGTGGATAGGGTTAGGGATGGATAGAGTTTTCTCAAGGGTATTTTGGACATTATGAATTTTAAGTATATTTCTTTCTTTTTTTAAATCAAACCTTAATAGTGTAATGGAAACAGGGTCAGACGGGAGGTTCGTTTTTGAAAAGCAGAATCAAATAAGCATACTAAAAAAATAGGGTCAAATTGGTAGTTAAACTGAAAATGGGGTCAAATAAGTAATTATCCCATAATAATGTGGGTTCAATATGTGAATGTGAAATGTATATATTTGTATGTGGAATGTATGTGAATGTGAATTTGATTGTGAATGTGAATGTGAATGCTAGGATATATTGCTGGGATATTTTGGGTTATATTGCTGGTTTACTGGGATTATTTTGCAGCGGGCATGCCTAGCATTTTCCTAAGGCTAACCAATAAAATCAATTTATTTTTTTGTGAAAAACCTCATCCCTATCGGGTAGCAATAGCAAAATCATCACAGACATCTACTTCTGTGTTGGATTGCACTACAAGCCCATCAGGGATGATCATCCGTGACGAGCTGGAGAACCTATCCGTGAAGGTCTATATTTGGGGCCTAACAAAGATATGTATAATCCGTGTTGGACCATGGACCGATACAGATGATAGTTTCACATCAGTGACCAATAATTAGTGACCACGCACTTTTGCGACACAGATGTGGGTTTTGGCCCGTTACGGTTGACCGGTTCCATAGTAGTGTAAACAATCTAAATCACTAAGAGCAGTTTAACTCATACCAACAAACCCAAGATAAGTCGGCCGATGAAGATAAACAAAACTATTAACTTAGATTGTGCAATGTATATGATAAATTAGCGCTTGTATTAACCGGTTTAGAGTGTCGAACTTAACCGATGGAAGCCCTAGCTCCGCCGATACAAGCAACTATAGACGGAACTCACCTCTTGCCGATGATCGAACTAAACCGATGCAACCCAACTCGAAGACAAGAACTTGTCAAGAGAAAAAACCTAGAAAATTAGGGTGGCGATGCACCAAAAAGTGATTATTGAACTATTGTTATTTACGAAATACCCAGGGTGTACTTATTAATTGGACACGACTCAAACTTCCCTAAAGATAAAATAAAACATTACAAGCCCACCTGGACTATGAAACAAACTTTCCTAAAACATAAAAGGATAATAACCGACTCGTCCTAATAAATTAAATTAATAGATAAATTGCCATATCATATCCTCTTCAAACTCGGTCTTCTCCTATTAACACCGTTATTTTCTCCATAGCTGAGTTCGACAAGGAGTCTATTCCTAGCCATCGTCTATTCCTTATCGGCTACCTCCATAAACTCGTAGTCGTTACGCTTCGGCCGATACACCCTTTCCAGCCTTAGTTGATGCAATCTTAGATCCCAAAATCACACTGTCCACTTCGCTCCATATTCTCCTTACTTAACGGAATATACCAAATTTTGTTGTTAACACAAGCTTAAGATTATAAAAAATTATGGGACTTTGTGGTTGCCGTGGTCATGCTACAAAATTTGGAGGAGTGTTAACGCCAAAATTTGGTAAGATTCTTTAGTAGGTTTGGTTAAGGAAAGAGCACAATCAGCCGATAGAAACTTATCCAGAAGAGACCAAATTCAAGATGGAATCGTGAAGACCATGGCATGGTGGCTTAATTCTATCTATTTGTTAGATAGTATTTAGTAATTTCCTTTTATCTTTACAAAGTGTTTATTTAGTATCTGATCAGGACTTGTATCTTTCCTTTTATCTTTAGGAAATATGTATCGTGTTCGATATGGACTAGTATCTACCCATGGGTATAAATATGTACACCCGAGGTCATTGTAATCTATCTCTCGATCAATACAACTTCTCTGTCCGATATGGACTAGTATCTACCCATGGGTATAAATATGTACACCCGGGGTCATTGTAATCTATCTCTCGATCAATACAACTACTCTCGTTGCATCGCCACCCGCTTTTCCGAGGTTTTACTTATCAACTGGTGGAACACGGCACCTGACGCGGGGCTGTATCGGCTTTCGATCTCCTGCGCTAGCCCTGGTGATTATATCGGCTACATTCGTGTTGTTCAAGGCTGCATCGTTTCGATCTCTTGAATCGCTCTAGTTCGGTTCATATATTTGCCTATTGGATATTTCAATTCTATTTTAAATTGTATTGTGTTTAGAGACGCGTTGGTTTAGTTGGGACTGTCTCGGTTACGTCTGATCTTCTGTCTTAGCCGATATATCTGTATAATCACAATGTTGTTTTAAATAGATTTGCTATATTCATCACATTAGACAGATCTATTGGCTCATCGAGTATTAGATTATCATATACAATCTCGTGTTGCATTGGTTAGGTTCGTCCTACTAGATTATTCTTGATAATATAGATCTTGCTAAGCCGACAGGTTCATACTAAAGTTTGTTTTTACATCGGACTTCCAACCAATGTATATTTTAATCATTGAGCCTACATTCAATAGTTTATTTCAATTTCAACCGATTGGTTCCTTGGACATTTACTTCATCATATTATCATTGGTCGATTCAATTGATTGCTTAAGTTCTTCAATCATATTTATATCATCATTTATCTGTGTCAAAATCTTCATTGTACATATAGTCGATTGTTCAAAACCCTATTGACATCAGTTAATAGCGTTACATTTGCTTGTTAGCCAATCAGCTCTTTGATCTTCAATTTATATATCTTGTTAGTTGCAGGATCAAATTAACTGGTTCGCCTGCATCTTATCAATTTTTGGACCTACACTGGAGCTAAGTAGAACTCCCAGGCCTTCGTGTTTTTTGCATTAACACAATTTGGCACTCCTCGTGGGACATGAGTTTTATACCAACATGTCTGAAGAGGAAGTCAATGCCAAAATGATTCAATTCCCCAAGTCGATGAAGGAGGCAGAAGGAAGTGATAATCTTAAAATCCCAGATTCACATATTCATAATCAAAATTTTCAAGATTTGGTCGATAAGGCAATCCATCGTGTTTTGTTTGATCAATCTGAAGTGTTGATAAGTACATTGTGTAATTTGATCAAAGAATCAGCTGGTGAATTAATTGATCAAAGAATTCATCGGCAACAATAATATCGGCTCAGGGGCAAGCACATAAGTATCAACACGATGATTCATAGCAATATCATCTAGAAGAACTTTATCATATGGGCTTGGTGAAAAGTATCAATATAATAATGATTTGGCCGATAGAATTACAAAGATGATAGAGGAGCAGTTTGGACTTAAGCCCAAGAATAAACTTCTATGTATCGGCTGCCATATCCTGAATGGTTTGATAAGGGTCCAGTGCCACATTGATACAAGGTTCCAGATTCCTCCAAGTTTTCAGGGCAAGATGATATATCTACAATGGAACATATCAACCAATTCTTAGCGCAATGTGAGGAGGTATCGACTGAAGAGACTCTGAAAGTTAGATTTTTTTCCATTGTCTTTGACTGGATCAGTTTTCACATATCACCTTATTATAATAGCTCCATACTAAATTGAAATAAATGTTCTAAATCTCCGGCTAAGCCTCTTAGCGGTTGAGCTCTCCAACAGTTAAGAGTGGCTATAGCCGGCTATAGCTACAGCTAAAACATTTAGCGATTTTCTAATTTATTGGAAAACAATTCAAAAATTTGATAGAATTTAGGCTAAAAATTGACATATCACTTGTTTGATTGCACATAGAGTTCATCACCAATTCATAATTCATACTTCATTGGGAAGAAGCAGCAGCCTCCACCGCCGGGAAAAGCAGCAACCACCTTCTGCAGGAGCTGGGAGAAGCACCGCCACTGCCGCAGCAGGTCAGAGCCACCGTTGCCACCAGTTAAAGCAACAGTAGCCGCCGCCACCACCATCGGGAGAAGCAACAGCAGCCTCCACCACCAAGAGCAGCAACAACCTCCACCGCCGGCAAACAAGAACAGCACCGCCACCGGAAGAAGCACTGCTGCTGCTTGGGGAAGGAGCCGATGCCGCTGCTTGGTGATAGGAGCCTCCGCCACCGGGAGAAATTGCCCCCGCATTCACAGCTGTCGCCGCTACTTTGGGGAGGGGACTAGAGGAGAGGCGGAGAGCATGAGTGGGGAAGGGTAGTTTTAGGGTTTAGTTTTGTGCTTTTGGCCTTTTGCGTTGAACTTCGTGGGCCACGCAACCCATTTTCAGTTATTGCTTTCTAAACTTTTTAGCCACCGCTAAATGCATCTATTTTCGGCTATTTCAACGACTATCTCCGGCTAAATACAGCTATTAGCGACCGATAAATAGTAACTTCAAAATTAATGTATCCTAGCTTTTCCCCTCCCCATCCGCTATCTCCAGCTATAGCGGCAGCTATAGCCGGAGATTTAGAACATTGATTGAAATAGAACAGTAACAAACGAACAAGGTTTGAATAAAGTAATAAAATTTTTAGTTTATGTTGGTCGTGTTGCTACACCTCCATCCATTTGAAATGGTTATGCTTTCAATAAAATAAAATTGTAGTGGTTCACCATTGGTCCCGATTCTTTAAGAATGTGTTGGAGGATGTGCATTCATCGGTGTGTCAGTGTATCGTACGTGCATAATGGTGTACGCATGTATTAGGGATCAATCTCTCGTTAATTTTGTCACAAACATCAGATTTTGCTATCTCGGGAGATATCTCGTTGAAAGAAATTGAAATTAACAAAGTTGGTTTGATTTTGAGCCAGTTTGATCAAAATTCATCCGAATGTAAAGGCCTTTGGTTAACCCAAAATTTTCGGTACAGGTAATACTAATATCTCGGCAGGTTCCAAAATAGCGAAAATATCGTAACATATATCGGTGATAAATTAATCCCTGTATGTATAGATCGTTCATTAAATATATCCACCAGACCGTGACAAATGCATCACTTGTCCTCGCTTCTCTCGGCTGTCACTCATAGGTGATTTGCTCCTAGCTACCATATATATATTTCAAAACCTGAACTACTGAGCCATTTCTTTCGCTCGTATTCCTCCTCTCCTGCCACCCGGCTTTCATCACGGGAGAGAACACATTGTGGATATTATGGTACCAATATACCCACAGATATGGAATATCCGACTGAATATAGGGATACGTTATGTAAACAGAATATGAGTAGTATTAGGGTTCGGGTATGGTATTATCTTATGTGCCAAGATAAAGCCCGGATACCTGGTATGGTACGATTGTATTTAAATTAGGAAATATCTAATTGTGTCGGATTAGATCTTATCTTGTAAATCTCTATCTTCCGGGTATATAAGGAGGATAGGGGACCCCTTGAGGACAGAAGCTTTACGTAAGATGAATACACAACTCGGAGGCAAAAACCCCGAAACAGGAGTAGGGTATTACTTCTTCATGAAGGTCTGAACCTGTCTAAATCTTTTGTCTCATAACCCATCTACTTTTCTAGCTTGATAGCCACCCCCTTTTTCTATTGCCGAAATCTAGTTTCGACAGTTGGCGCGCCAGGTAGGGGTGCGTCAAGTTCATCCCCGATCAAGTAAGATGGATCTTCATCAGGCATCGACGACTTCGCCTTTCCTCCCGGGCAGGCGTACCGCTTCGGCAGCCTCGACTTCATCACCGACGACCTTGGCAAGATATCTCTCTCCGACTCGGTTTCAAACCGGTTGGAGGTAGATCGCATCTCTTGGCCACTCGGATTACCGAATATGGCCAGGATTAGCACCAAGACGCAGTCGGGAGCAGATCGCATCTCTCTGCCGCTCGGGTTACTGAACGTGGCTGAGATTAGCATCAAGATCTTTTCCCGCTGCACGACATCAATCCACTTCGGAAGTACGACTACATCGACATCGTTTTCTTCAGCAAGCACTCCTCAAGACGATCAAATCTACCCCACCATCACCATGGAGTTACCAGCGGATCCAGTTAATGGGTCCGGCTTCAGGGACGTCAACGTCGTTCTACCAAAGCTTGGATCCGGTTCCTCCACTGAACTCACCACCTACATCAGTTCCTCGGAGGAAAGCGTACACGGCAACCCACCCGACGCTGATGCTGCGGACGACGCCACTTCAGACGACAACTACATACCGGTTTTCAACGGCGTTTTCATGGCCAACAATGAAACTTATGCTGAGGTTGTTGCAAGATTACAAGCGGAAGAAGCAGCCCGAGTTGGGATCGAGCAACAGAAGACTTTACTGGAGCAAGAATGCGCTCGACTTCAAGAAGATAGAGCAAGACTCGAACAAGAACGCCAAGCCCAAGCAGACCAAGAGCGACAACGCAGGGAAGCTGAAGAGGCAAGACGCAGAGAAGACGAAGAACGAAGAAACCGAGATCTGGCTGTGGCGGGTCGCAGGGCAAGAGATGCAATCGGGCAAACAGTGGTCGACAACACCAAAGTTTTTCTTACACCGCGACAAAATGCAGTCAGCGCCGTTACTCTCCTTGACACATTAGTCGCCGTTGCACCACCTCATATTACTCCATTGATAAATCAAGTCAAGACCCTGGTTGCAGCAACAGTGCCACACGCCGAATCCAGTAGTCGACCTAGTTAGTCAACCTCAAAGGTACCTAGTGGCAGTCGCGCCCCTCCGTCAAGGGTCAGAGACAGCAGAAGCAAGACCAATTCACGTGCCGACTACCACAGCAGAGCACGACGAGACCAGTCGATCCACTCGCCTCCGGCTAACCTAGCCCGACCGCCTCACCACGCTAGAGATCGACGGCCACAGTCCTTCGAGGGCTTCAATCGACCTGAGGGACACCCTCAATCAAAGACGACGAGAAAGGGGAATCACGATACAAGATGACGATGATTGCGATGGGGTCCCAACTTTCACCAGAGATCTGCGTCGAGTGAATTGGCCGACTGGTTTCAAGTCGACCGGCATCGAGAAGTATGATGGTAAAACCGATCCAGAATCGTGGTTAACCGTCTACACACTCGCAATTCGCGTAGCAGGAGGAGACAGCAAAGTCATGGCAAACTACCTACCAGTTGCGCTGACCGACTCAGCCAGAAATTGGCTCGCTGGACTCCCAAAAGGCACAATCGACACTTGGAGCGAACTTCGTGATCACTTCGTCGCCAATTTCCAGGACACTTTCGAGCGTCCTGGTACTCACTTTGAGTTGTATAACATCGTCCAGAAGCCGGACGAAACCCTCAATGGGTACATACGGCGTTTCTCCGAGAAGCGCAACAAGATCTCCGACATTACCGACGACAATATCATCGCCGCATTCACACGGGGGCTACGCAATGATCTCCTGATTGGAAAATTCAGCCGCAAACCTCCAAGGACAGTCAAGCAGATGTTCGAGAAGGCAACCGAGTACGCCAAGTCCGACGACGCAGTCAAAGCATCAAAGCAGTCGGCGGGAACCTGGAAGAAGAAGGATCACGATACCACACCAGGGCCCAGTGAAAGCAACACGAAACACAGAGAACGCAAGCGCAAACCTGAGGATCTGGTCGCAACAACTTCAAATCAAAATTACCAGAGCCAACGCCCTCGAGTCAACTCCTACGACAAGATCATGAACGGTCCATGCATGCATCATCCCGGCAAGGGACATGCGGCCAAAGATTGCTTCATCTACAAACAATTTGCGGAGAAATATGCCGCCCAAGTCAAGAAACCAACCGAAGGAGAAGACACTTCCACACAGAAGAAAAAAAGACGACGAGGAGCCAAGCCAAGGAGCATATCAAGATCCCAGGAGCGAGCTCAACCACATTTTCGGCGGACCACTCGCCTACGAGTCCAAGAGGAAGCAGAAGATCACCGATAGAGAGGTCAACGCGGCGCAACCTGCAACCCCCCAGTACTTGCGATGGTCGGAGGTTCCAATCAAGTTTGACCGCTCGGATCATCCCGACCGAGTGGTCCACCCGGGGCGGTACCCCCTGGTACTAGACCCAGTTGTTCGCAACGTCAAGCTCAAGCGCACCCTCATCGACGGTGGCAGCGCGCTCAATATTCTCTTCGCCAAGACCCTCGACGAGATGCAGATTCCTCGATCTGAGATGAAGCCGAGTAACGCCCCCTTTCACGGAGTCATCCCGGGGCTATCTTCAACACCACTCGGCCTAATCACTCTCCCAGTGACCTTCGGGACCAAGGAGAATTTCCGGACAGAGAGCATCAGCTTCGAGGTGGCCAACTTCGAGACCGCGTACCACGCTATTCTCGATCGTCCGGCGTTAGCCAAGTTCATGGCGATTCCCCACTACACCTACATGATGATGAAGATGCCAGGGCCGCGTGGAGTCATATCCTTAGGGAGCGACGTCAAGCAAGCCCTCACATGCGACAAGGACAGCTGCGAGTTGGCCCAGTCTCGTGAGAGATTAGTCGGCCAGCAGGAAGTCCGACTAGCTGCATCAACATCAGAAGATGGTGAAATTCCAGTCGGCAAGGTGGCTAAAACCGGAGAAGGCGATGCTAAGACAAAGAAAATTCCCCTAGATCCTTCTGATCCTTCCAAAACTGCTGTAATAGGCGCTGAGTTAGATAGTAAATAGGAAAGCGCGCTCATCACCTTTCTCCAAGCTAATAAAGATATCTTTGCCTGGAAACCATCTGATATGCCTGGTATTCCTAGAGAGGTGATTGAGCACTCTTTAAATGTAAGAGAAGACGCTAAACCTAACAAACAACGACTCCGCCGATTCGCACAGGATAGAAGAGAAGCTATCAAGGAGGAACTCACCAAGCTGTTAGCAGCAGGGTTTATCAAGGAAGTCTATCATCCCGACTGGCTAGCCAACTCGGTATTGGTCCGCAAGAAGACTGGACAATGGCGCATGTGCGTCGACTACACAGACTTAAACAAGGCTTGCCCTAAAGATCCTTTCGGTTTACCCAGGATAGATCAAATGGTGGATTCAACAGCCGGCTGCGAGCTACTCTGTTTCCTTGACTGTTACTCGGGTTACCACCAGATCGACCTTAAGGAGTCCGACTGCTTGAAGACTTCATTTATCACTCCGTTCGGCGCCTACTGCTATATCACCATGCCTTTTGGGCTGAAGAACGTAGGAGCTACATATCAACGCATGATTCAGCGATGCCTAGCAACACAACTCGGACGGAACGTGGAAGCATATGTCGACGATGTCGTCATCAAGACCAAGAGGAAGGACGATTTAATTCAAGATCTGGAGGAAACATTTGCCAACATACGCGCCTTCAGGATGAAGTTGAACCCTGAGAAGTGCACCTTTGGAGTACCGTCAGGAAAACTACTCGGATTCATGGTGTCTCACAGAGGAATTGAAGCCAACCCAGACAAAATCAATGCCATTTTAAATATGAAGCCGCCGAGTTCTCAGAAGGATGTGCAGAAGCTTACAGGATGTATGGCTGCTCTTAGCAGATTCGTTTCAAGACTTAGAGAGCGTGGAATGCCCTTTTTCAAGTTGCTCAAGAAGACCGACGACTTCCAATGGACACCAGAAGCGCAAAAAGCGTTTGACGACTTCCAGACCTTCTTGACAACTCAGCCGGCGCTAGCCTCACCAATGCCGCAAGAACCACTACTGCTTTATGTATCTGCAACTGCAAAGGTGGTGAGCACAGTTTTAGTCGTTGAACGTGAAGAAGATGACCGCACCCAGAAAGTTCAGCGACCAATCTACTTTGTTAGCGAAGTTCTTGTTGATTCAAAGAGCCGATATCCTCAAGTGCAGAAGTTGTTATATGGATTTTTAATCACAGTCAGAAAGTTGGCTCACTATTTCCAAAGTCATCCGGTCACAGTGGTTACATCTTTTCCACTCGAAGAAATCCTTCGCAACAAGGAAGTCACTGGCTGCATAGAGTTAATGCCTCTGGATATAACTTTCAAGCCTCGAGTTTCTATTAAATCACAGGTGCTAGCCGACTTCGTTGCTGAGTGGACCGAGTGCCAAGAAGACGTTCCTGCAGAAAAAATTGAATACTGGACAATGCACTTTGATGGATCAAAAAGAATTTCAGGGTGTGGAGCAGGGGTTGTTCTGATTTCCCCAACTGGAGAACGCCTCAGTTATGTTTTATGGATTCATTTTCTAGTATCCCATAATGTGGTAGAATATGAAGCACTCCTGCATGGATTACGGATCGCCATATCCCTAGGGATTCGCAGGCTGATAGTTCGAGGGGATTCTCAACTCGTGGTTAACCAAGTGATGAAAGACTGGACATGCCTCGACGACAACATGGCGGCCTACCGACAGGAAGTGCGCAAGCTTGAGGACAAATTTGATGGTTTGGAGCTAACTCATGTTCTCCGACATAACAATGAAGCAGCCGACCGACTGGCTAGTTTCGGTTCAAAAAGAGAAGCAGCCCCATCGGATGTTTTTGTCGAGCATCTCCATCAACTCACGGTTTCAAATCAATCAATCGCTAAGGATGAAGTTGAAGAACAAGTTTTAATGCTTGACGCGGACTGGAGGGCGCCTTTCATCAAGTTTCTTAAAAATCAAGAACTGCCTCCCGACAAGAACGAAGCCGAACGAATTCATCACCGCTCCAAGACTTATGCCCTCGTGGAGGATGACTTATACAAGAAAAGCCCTTCGGGAATACTGCAGAGATGCATCTCCATTAAAGACGGCATGCAGCTCTTAAACGACATTCACTCGGGAATATGCGGGAACCACGCGGCAGCAAGAACCTTAGTCGGGAAGGCGTATCGACAAGTCTTTTTCTAGCCTACAGTAGTCAGCGACGCCGACAAAATTGATCGTACATGTGAAGGTTGTCAATTCTTCGCGAAACAAACTCACTTGCCAGCTCAGGAGTTACAAACTATTCCTCTCTCGTGGCCCTTTGCAGTTTGGGGACTAGACATGGTGGGCCCGTTCAAAAGGGCGCAAGGCGGATACACCCATCTGTTTGTTGCAGTGGACAAATTCTCCAAGTGGATCGAAGCAAAACCGGTGGCGACTATCACTGCGGACAAGGCACGCGACTTCTTCATCAACATTGTTCATCGCTTTGGCGTACCAAACCGGATTATCACAGACAACGGAACTCAGTTCACTGGTGGCGCTTTCAAGGATTTTTGCGAAGACTTTGGTATCAAAATTTGCTATGCTTCAGTCGCTCACCCAATGAGCAATGGTCAAGTTGAGCATGCAAACGGCATGGTACTTCAAGGAATCAAGGCTCGAGTTTTTGACAGACTGCGTCCGTATGCCAGTCGGTGGACAGAAGAGTTACCTTCAGTTTTGTGGTCACTACGCACAACCCCGAGTCGGGCTACGGGCCAGTCTCCTTTCTTTTTGGTGTATGGTGCAGAAGCCATGTTGCCAAGTGAGATGGAGTTCGAGTCCTTACGAGTTCGCAATTTCAATGAAGAGCGTCACGACTCTGATAGGATTGATGATCTGACCCGAGTGGAAGAAGCAAGGGAAGCAGCATTAATTCAGTCGGCCAGATATCTTCCAGGTCTACGACGCTATCACAATCGCAACGTCAAATCACGTGCCTTCATAGTCGGAGACATGGTTGTACGGAAGGTTCAAACGACTAAGGATAGGCACAAATTATCTCCCTTGTGGGAAGGGCCGTTTATAATAGCGGAAGTCACTCGTCCAGGGGCCTACCGACTCAAGCGTGAAGACGGATCCATGGTGGACAACTCGTGGAATATAGAGCATCTTCGAAGATTTTATGCTTAAAAGCTATTTTGTACATCTCTTCCTTAGACTACCCACTCATATGCGTTGGCCGAGTGGTTAGTTGGGGGCTACTGATAATAATATAGTATTTCTTTTGTTCTGTTTATGACTTGTCATTGACCCTGTTTAAATCTAGGTCCAGCAGATAAGGACTAAAAATTTTTCAATGATTGTAACAAGTTCTAGGCTTGAGGCAGTCAGACATAAATTTTAAGAAATTTGAAACTGGATCTTTGGTTTACTTCATGGCATAAATGAGTCATCATACATTACTAAAGAATACTGTACACTGTTTTATATAGAATATTTACAAAGTCTAAGACTGGAAATTTTCTACAACATCTGCGACAAGTTTCTCGGCTGATTCCTGAGCCTGATTGATTAATTCTATCGCTTGCTCGTCAGATACCCCATCCGCGAAGCCGTCCCCGACTGCATCGATTTCTATTCGGGGAAACAAGGATTTCATAATTGCCATGGCTTGACTGGCACCCATCATCGCAGCATCCTTGATGTTATTGAAGTATTTTGCCGAAGCCGTACGAAGACCTTCAAAGATCTGGACCGCATCCTTTTGACTGCTCCCGAGTCCGTTCTGGAAAATTGCATTTAGTACTGGGCAGCAGCATTGGCAATATCATCCCGGACGGTTTCAGCTTTTTTGACCTTCTCAGCGAACACTTCAAATTGGGCCTTGGTTTTGACCTTGTGCACTACATTTATGCAAGATAGAACAGGTTCTAAGTAATATGGTTTTATTCCATAATAATTTTAAAGTTGTCAACATACCTTCGAGGGCATTTTCAGCTTCAAGTTTGCCAGCTGTCAATCGAGTGTTGATTTTCTCGAGTTCCTTCACTCGGGCAGTTAGGGATTCTATCTTTGAAGCTTGGGCTGAGAAACAAAGACGGCTTAATCAAGTTTATGGAATGGATTCACAGTAAGATTACAACAGAAGGATTTATACCTCCGATTGTACCCCTATGGGTGAAGCTGGTTTCCATGAGTTCATTGATCTGGTCTTTTAATTTCCGTTCCTTCGCTTGGGCGTCTTCACGGACCCTGGCTAGCTCAGCTTGAACTTGTTCACGGCTCTCGAGGTGAGGCACAAGTTTCTCTAAGGCGCTTGTTTTGGCCTCGTTTCTCATGTGGATTCTCTGGATAATGCATCATATAAGTGACACAGTCGGAATAAGACAGTTGAGTGCGAGTTATACTTACATTCAAGA
This sequence comes from Oryza punctata, assembly GCA_000573905.2. Taxonomy (NCBI): domain Eukaryota; kingdom Viridiplantae; phylum Streptophyta; class Magnoliopsida; order Poales; family Poaceae; genus Oryza; species Oryza punctata. The sequence continues at coordinate 12,602,328 of CM002493.2, forward strand.
GACGGGTAGACTCAGTCAGATGTTTCTTCAGCAAGGTGAGCTCCTCGTTCTCACGTTGGCGATTGATTATGATACCTTGAAGAGCGCCGTCCCGATCTCTCCATTGGAGTTTAGTCGAAGGAAAAGAATCCTCGACTGCTTTGATTCTTGGAATTTCCTCTTCTTTATCATCAATCAATGGGCCTAGTTTGCAATATGTCAGAGAACAGCAATATAACAGATAGATCAAGATTAAAACTCAGCTATGTGGCATACCAGAGATGATTTTGGAACTCTTCTTGGAAGTTTCTCCGGGCTTCCCGACTGGATCAACTGGTGTACTTGTCTCTGCAGCAGCCGGATCTTGGTCAGGGTTTTTAGGATCTGCCTCAGCTGATTTGGCAGGCGTCGTTTGTTTACCAGTCGGGATGCCGTCCTTTTCTTGTTGATTCCCTATTGGAGCATCGGCTTCAGGGATGTTGGTATCCTGCTCTGGCTGTTCGTCAGTCGGGGGCTAGACTTCGGCAGTGTTTATCGTTTTCCCCGACTGACTATAAACTCGGGGTTCAGGCTGTGGCTCGCTTGGCGTGTCAACAGGTGGCACATCGCCTTTCTTACCCAAATCAATATCTTGGGGTTTTCTGGAGATTGACGGATCTCAATTATATGAGTATTTTCTGAGAAATCCACAATGATGCGATTATAGCAAAAGAGTTACCTCGTTGATCTTCGGATTTTGGGCGTGGGTCGACCAGCTGCAGACTTGGCTTGAGCCGGCTTGTCACTCGCTTGCGACTCAGTTTGCTCATCCTCAGAGTCGCTGCAGATCATCTTCCTCTTCTTCAGCTTTTGCTTGGGAATGTTCTCTTCAGCAGCTCGTTTACTTTTTCCGACTGAGCTGACCTTTGGGCCACCAGTCGGGTGAGACTTTTTAGGAGCAGTTTCTTCATGAGCAGGAGCTGGAGGGTTTGAGGAAAATCATTTGTTGTCCTATTTAATGGGATGAATTAGTAAATGTAAATTTACAGAAAGATTGGGAATAAACAAATAACAGTATGGCAGATTTTAACCTCAGGAGGGGGTCGTACTAGGCCATATGGAGTCACGGGCAGCTTGTGGCTGTAGTCGACCGAAATCCCAGATGAAAACATTTTGTACATCCGGTTGCACATGACTTTGTAGTCGATGGAATCCGGGTCTTCACGGTTGGGATCCGACTACCCCTCGTACTCATAAGCTGGCTTGCTCCTCTCCTTGATTGGGGCCAGTCGGCACTTGATGAAGTGTCGAGTGATTTGTTCCCCTTGCAAGCCCTGTTGTTTGATTTCAACCAATTGGAGAAGCAATTTATTGACTTGGGCCAACTCAGCGTCATCTGGGAAATTCGAATGCCATCCTTTGTTGGAAGTTTTGAAGGATTTGAAATGTAAAACCAATTCGAATGCCATCCTTTGTTGGAAGTTTTGAAGGGAAGAGAGAAATATTTTTGTGTCAGAGTTCCTTGCAGTTGGAACCCAGACCCGCCGACTACACAGGGATTGTTTATGTCGGGCTGGGGTTTGAGGTAGAAGATGCGGCGGAATAGAGCAAAATGCGGTTGGAAACCAAGGAAGGCTTCGCAAAGGTGGATAAAATTGGCAATGTGGAGAATAGAATTGGGATTCAAGTGGTATATTTGGATTTTATAAAATGCAAGGAGGCCACGGAAGAAAGAAGAGGCTGGAAGAGCAAAGCCAGAATAGAAGAATGAAGTGAATACCACGATTTCGCCGATGTCAGGGGTTGGAAACTCCTCGCCGTATGCTGGGCGCCATCCGATAATCTCTTTTGCGGGCAGGACTCCATCCTTCACCATTTCCAGCAAGTTTGATTCTTTCACATCAGATCTTGCCCACTGCTCAAAGGGGATTTCTCTCTCTTCGGTCATGAGGACGGTTTGGATCTGGGCAGAATGTTAGGGTTTTTGTGTAGGTGATAAAGGGGAGCTTGTGCTGGAGGTGAACCGCAAGAAAGTTTGATGCGTGGGATTAAGGATTGGAGCTTGAGTGCGTGTGGATTGGAAACCCTAAATCGCCAGTACTGTGCTCGGTTTGGGGAATTTGAGCGAAGCAGACGAAGAAGATGAAGCGGCGGTTCCTATAACGGTCAGATTGCATATGGTGCGCCAAATGGGCCGTAGATTTTGGATTGACTGTAGCTGCAAGATTTGGAAAGTCTGCTATATGTCCTTAGGGGCTTAATCTTTCCATGTGATGAACGGGAAAGAATATATCAACAATATATGCATTATTATGACTTAATCTCTTCGGAGAGCAAATGGTGCAGATATTATCACGTAAGTGAGTATATTAAATCAACCAAGTATCATTTGCTTTGGTTCTTTAATCATTTTTGATTAAAAGGCGGTTGGAGAATCTTGTGAAAGATTTCTAACATATGCCTTATTTTCTTAAAAAAGGTGCACGTAAGTGTACAATTTTTCATGTAAATGAATTTTCTTTGACCCATATTTTGGCTTAGACTGAGGATATATTGTGGTCATTTTGAGCAGTTGATAAATCCTTTATGAGTTTTATTTACTCGGATTATATACCATATATGCTTTATATTTTCCGAATAAAGGATTGTTTATTATTTTTGCTGCTTAGGTGGTTAATAAACCACTCGGTGGTATATTTTATTATTTCTGACTATATGTTTAGTTTTTTTCCAACTAAGCACATAGTCGAGGGCTACACCTAATTAGGTGCATCTAGTCGATGCACCTGGAGATATTCTTCGGAGATATTCTTCGAAATTTTCAGCCCTTCACAGTCGCGTGATTTGGATTTGGCGCCCAGGAAATTATGGCAGGGATAATTGAAGTACTTGAAGATGATGATTTGTTATTTAAGTGAAGATTATCTCGTCGACTGTAAAGGTCTCAGGGGCTACTGTGGATATTATGGTACCCATATACCCACAGATATGGAATATCCGACTGAATATAGGGATATGTTATGTTACGATTGTATTTAAATTAGGAAAGATCTAATTGTATCGGATTAGATCTTATCTTGTAAATCTCTATCTTCCGGGTATATAAGGAGGATAGGGGACCCCTTGGGGACAGAAGCTTTACGTAAGATCAATACACAACTCGGAGGCAAAAACCCCAAAACAGGAGTAGGGTATTACTTCTTCGTGAAGGCCTGAACCTGTCTAAATCTTTTGTCTCATAACCAATCTACTTTTCTAGCTTGATAGCTACCCCTTTTTCTATTGCCGAAATCTAGTTTCGATACACATCATACATGATACACGCATGCCTTTCTTCTTTTTCCTCGTCTGTTACTATTCCTGTTGTTAATTAGCTCGTTGATGAGCCAAACCAACTGATCGGTGTGGGAGGTGTCAGGATATACAGATGCACCACAGTGGTGGTAGGTGCTAGAAGTCTCGGCTCAAGGTCAATTAAGATAAGATCTTGTTGGGTTAATCCTTAAGAACGCAGGATAAAGAGGATTGAGAGAGATTAATTTTACGTCTCAATATATAGGTATGAAACTATTCTTCTGTATATCCCTCCTAATCTTATTGTGGATGGAATTAACCGAACCAGCGCTAATTAACGGAATAAGCACCAAGCCAGCTGATGTACGACTCTTTTCTCAAGCGACGCGTGTCCACGATTGAGTCCTAAAATTAGTGAATTACTTGAAAGATTGTTACTTTTTTTACGGTATAATATCTAGAGCTCGAGTAATATTCCCTACATATGATGATTGAATAAAATTTCTTTCCCCAATATCTTCTTTAGTTTTGAACAGTACTATTATGGTGTGATTAAATATTATTTCAGATGCATGGAATTTCTACGACGTATGAATTCTATTACTTCAAAGAGAATATTTGTTTTAGAAAAAAATGAAGCCATGTACGTACTACTTTATAATAAATTGAGAACTCGTGTCAGCCTTGGTCTAACTTCCACGTCAAAGCCACATCATCCAAAATACAGTTCGAATGTAGTCCAAGGATTGATAAATGAGCAAATTCCATGCACATATACAGATATACTACCAGATCCATCATCCAAGATCCATCATCCACATGAGGAAATGCACTGTTCACTCCTTCGGAATCGGATGAAAGGAATATGAGTGTAGGAAAAACAAAGGATTGATTTCTTGCTTTGGCATAAATCCCATAGGGATTCAAATCCATCTAGACGCTTTTTTCCAATCCTTTTGGGGCGTCCAAGACAAAACAAGCTACATTCTAGGTTTTTTCAAAAATACAAATGAAGAACATTAATTTTGAGGATTGGCACCATTTGTTACACTTTTTAATTGAGAATCTTATATTTTATTCAATTCATGTGTTCCAAACAACAAAAATTAAATTATTTATCCTTTAGTCTGCACTATACAACGTTTTTCAAAGTTCATATTTAGAAACATCACCTCGAAGGCAACCCATATTTAGAAACACAATTTAACAACACATTCGTGAGATTTTATTTACAAGTCCAATAACACGAAATTATTAGATAAAAGATACATGAACCTTTGCTTTGTAGTATGCATCTTTTGTTGGGATACGCGTAGGCTACGATAGTATAAAACAAAATTTTTCTACCGCGTAAACCAGAAACCATGCAAGTATGAGATCATAGATCGTTACCACTCGACGCGCTGTGCAGCGGAAGTATGCGCTAAGGAGCTGAAGGAATCCTCGCGATGTAGCGCGCGCCGATGTAGAGGAAGTAGTCGATCGCAGCGGCTTGACCTTCTCCTCCTCGTGCGTTCTCCTCGCCGTGCTCCCACGCTGATCAGCACCGCAAGACAGCGGCGCCTCCACCGGTATCCACACGTCCAGGGAAGGAACACCACACGCAGATGTGCTAGCACCCGCGCGTGGCTAGGGTTTGCTCGTGGAGGGAAGTGGTGGCTAGGGTTTCACGTGGCGTGATCTGTTAATCCCGTTGGCCACACCCCTCACGAATATATAGGAACCACGTCCGGGCCTCCAAGGCCCATAGAAAGTCCTACTCGGATCCCTATCCGAATTGAGTGCATATTGGATCTCCATCCAATCCCTTTATTCCGGCCCCTTAAGCGTGCGACCCTGTAGGTTCATGCACACTCGGGTGCAACCCGAAAACTCCTTTTCGGTCCACGTGTCAACAGCGGCCCCTAGCAGAACGTATTGATCCACCGAGCATACATAAAGAACATATCGGCTGAACCTTTAGTGTTTACTTGTATGAATCCCTTTGCCTCACGATATCGATTAAGCTCAAGGCTAGATATGTGCCATCCTTTAATAACTCAATCATTCACTCGATCCTGTGATAGATTATATAACCTGCGATTGACTCCTCAATCACTTTTGGCATGGCCATGCGCTTCCATAATCTATAACATCGAGGGGCCCAGAGATATCTCTCCATAGGAGGGACAAATCCTACCTTGATTATTCATATCCCACTACATGTTTCATAACATACCCGAAGACTACTTTTATAACTACCCAGTTACGGAATAGTGTTTAGCAGTCCCTAAGTAAGTTAGTACACATGTTGGAAACCATGATAATCTCAGGTCTAAGAATTCTATACCAACACTAATCGAGACCACTGATGGCACTACACAAATAGTTCTTGCAGTGTCTCATGTTGGGTCTATCCAACAGCATGTTTCCCAACATGTGTCCACATTATCAATTTGGTATCTCCATACCATGATCCATGAGACATGATCATCAATCAATACATGTGCTGATCATTTAACCATATTTGTTCCACATATGATATTTGATCAGGGGTCCTTTAGAAATAGCAACATATAATATAAAGAGTCTCATCAATGAATCACATATTCATTAGCCAATAAAGAGTTATCTATTTCAAGGAACAATATCAGATAAATATGTAAACATAGTACGTGATACAATCATCTCTATGATTGCCTCTAGGGCATATCACTAACATCTTTTAATTCGGGTTTTGCTACAATTGCAGCGGCACATTTTTTTTTGATTTTAGTCAGATTTTTATACTGTTGAATACTGTAAGATTTGTGCACGCTTAAGTGCGCGCTAGACGTTTTCAGGCGTCATTCTGCCAAGGACCAAACTACCAGAACCTACTTGGATTATTGATTGAGGCTTAAACTAATACTGTTTCATCTTTATTTGCACACGTCACTTTTGTATGAAGCAGAGAGAGGAGCAAAATCGAGCCTGCTCCATTAAATCTGCACTTTGCTTCCTCGTTATCCAAACTAGTATTACTGGACCTGCGTACCTGCACATTGCCTCACAGGCTCACACTGGTAAAGGCTACACATAGTATATATAGTAGATGGGACAGATGAACAGACTAGAACGACACAGAACGGAAACTAGAGAACTTACGGTGTGCAAGCAATGTTTAACACTATAATTACATTACATTTTCATCGTAATTAAACTATAATTACACTATATATATACTTATAATATATACTTATAATATAATTCGTAATTTATTTGACTGTAAATTTGTGATCACTAGTTTTCTAGATGAAATTTAATTTATGTTGTAATTACAGTGTAAATATAGTCAATTTGCAATGTAAAAACGAGTTGATAATTTTTATAGAAAATAGAACGTCATAAATGTGGCTTCAATTCCAAACACAGAGCAGCCAATTAGCCCAAATATGGGTAGATGATGAGAGCACATAATATTTCGTCCCCAACATGCTGCTACAAGTAATGATTCTCATAGTTAGAACTCCGGGATTGTTTCTAATCGAGGGTTGGTATTTATAGGGGTTGATGGAAGAGAAGATGGGGATTGTGTGGAATTAATATATCAAAGGAAAGGGGAAAGGAAGCTGCTGGGAGAGGGTGCAGACTGCGGAGTGGGTGAGAGAAATAATGGACTGTAGAAAGCTGCTGGGAGAGGGTGAGTTATTAACTTAAATTTTGGGTTGCTTCCCGTCCAGGCACTAATATTTTTGTTTCCCCGCTGAAAATTCTGGATGCTTTAATTTAGCCCGCATACAATTTGCCTCTCCTAATATGCTACCACGGCGTACAAATTTACCCAATTATAACTACCGTAGCACATAACATTTACCTCGCTGAGGAAAAATTTATATCATATAAAAGTGTTATCATACGCTATTTGCAGGCATATATTATATACCACAATATTAAGTATCATAAATGTAAATAAGTGATGCCTTATTAATCTTAGGGGGCACTTATGCGAAATATCATGTTAAATTATGTGCCAACAAATTTCTGCCATCCTTTAGTGACTAGTGAATGGAAATAGAACAGACTTTGCAAAGCACAAGCTTTTAACATAAAGGCCAATAAGAAAACATCATACTAATGATCAAGAAATGCTAGAACATTTTAAAAAACAAACCCATAAAATTGTTGGAACCAAACTAGCCGAGTGGAACGATTTGGTCCATTGTCTGGTGAATATAACCCTGTCGAATGAAAAGGATTGCTTTACATGGTTGCTATCAAAGAATGACCAGTTCTATGTATAATACGATCATAAATTCCAATATCAGGATCCGCAAGAGGATCGTACGGAAGTTAAAAATATTACTAAAAGTTAAAGTCTTTATGTGGTTCCTACACAAAAAACTAATCCTAATTAAATATAACCTTGCTAAAAGAAATTAGGGGAGGAAAGCATTGTTGTTTTTACCGTAAAATAAGACTATACAACATTTTTTCTTTGATTGCCATGTTGCAAAGTGTGCTTGGCGATGCGTCTTTTTTTTTCTTTCAACATCCCTCCTCCCCAAAATATTAAAAATATTTTGGTAATTGGCTAAGGGGAGTTTCTAGATCCATTAAAAACTAATTTTGTTTGGAACTAGTGCCTTGTGTGGGTCAACTTGGTGTTGCCACAATGATAGTCTTGAATAATAAAAAATTGTTTAACCCGTTGCAGGCTATCTACATGTCTTCCCGTTGGCTCCATTCTTGGTTGACTTCGATGCTTTCATAATAGGAGTAGGATACTATATGTTGTGGAGCTACACTCTTGGAGTTGGTAGTCAGGGGTCTGTTGTTCCACTTTAGATGGCTTTGTTTTTATAGAATATTGTTATAGATTCTTCGTGTTTTCTTTCCAGTATTTCAGCTGGATATAATCAGGAGGGAGATGGGTTTATCCCATAATCTTGAGTATTTATCTTTTCTTGACTCACTGGTCATATGCTTGTTGGCAGAGGCTGGAAATATAAATCATTTGCATTATCTAATAAAACTAATGGAACTTTAATATTTATAACAGAAGAATAATAGAAACATGTTAAAGGTTCATCAGGGTACATTCCGATTCACAATGAAAACAAAATGGGAACTAACCACGGCTTGTTTCAACAATTTAAAAGGACAAACCTGTCAATTGTTTCCTCCAACTTCTATAATAACATGAGCATTACACAATACAATGATCATAATATAAAACGATGCAGGCATCTAACAAAAGCAATGGGGCGCAAAGAGTTGAAATAACAGTGCTCATTCGAGCCACATGAAATATAGAGGGACCAAAAGGTTAACATATTCCTGGTACCTTCCATTTTTAGATTAAGATTCATTTAGGTTGATGGAGGATTGTTTCGTGTTTGCTTGGCAGTTGGCATTGGAAATTATGGAATGCAATGTTCACGCCATAGAAGTAGCATCAGCCCTTAGAGAAAATACAATAAGTGGTAGACTGTTAGCTCTAGGACTACCACAAAGGCTTGGGTGATAAGGTGAAGGAGAGAAGGAAGGATGGAGTGGGGGAGCTTGTCCTAAAATGGGTAACCTCTACATAAACTTAAGAGAAAGGGAAAAATATGAATAGAAGATTGAGCAACCAAATTAATAAGACTAGTTTAAAGTATTTGGGTCAATGTGCACAAGAGGTAACATTTATATATGTTATCTTCAAACTAGTAGATGATATGGACAAAATTGGAGATATCAAAATTATGCACCAAACAGTATGGGTGTATCAATAGTGCCAAAGTGTAGTTGTATGAGTTGTATCTATCAAACAAAAAGATGTAAAAGCTGTAAAGCTTTATGTGAATTCAATTAAGAAAAAATCTCAGACCACAATCTCAGACCGCATTGAAGGACTGAGACCTTTATTTGCAAGTTCTTGAATCCTAGCTTTATTGTTTAAAGGTGTAACCTTAATATTGTTTACTTTGATCAACATATGAAATAGTTAGCTCTTTGCATGTCAAAATTATTGCAATTAAGTTAAATATGGTATTCTTACTGGGATTCTTATGATGGGACGTCGATCACCAGTTACTTATTACTACCTCCGTAACAAAAAGAAGTGGATGAGACGGAGCTTGAATTTAGTATACACAGCTAGTATTCCATAAGATGGCTTGTGTAGCAATCCAAGTATTTCAATTGTTGGAACTTTTCCACTCAATTTTAAATTGGGATTTCTCTCCATATTGTGCAAGAGAGCAGTACTGACATTAAAAGAGAGAGAGAGAAACAGAGCACACAGTTCTGTTCATGTTTACATGCATGGGTAATCAACAAGAGAAAATTTTATGTTTCTTACGAATATGTCAAAGTTTACGCTACAAAAGGTGGTACATCTCCATACCTCATCAGTAATATCACTGAAATAATCAATCATCAATAAACTTTCAAAATAACCTGATCAATGCACTTTGTTCAATGACAAGAAATAAAAAAAAAGAACCCACCGCCGCCGTGCTAGACAACACTCTCACCACCGCCGTGGCAGGTAGCAGCGCCCGCGGAGGCATGATCAAGCACAGGGATGAGAACGCACCGCCACCCATGGTTCGTCAATTTGACAGTCGTTAAGTGCATAACCATTAACTCCTACATAAAAGATATCAAATATACCATCAAAACTTAGTGATAGGAGTTTACTACTAACCACTTCCACTAGTTTTGGTAAATATATGTATGCATATTATTTAAAGAGAAAATACACCCGCCATACGATGTAAATGAACCTCCGGCCAATCATATGTAAGTACAAGGATTGGAGAGTCCACCTGACAATCAAAAAATGACTTAAAGTGGGATCAAACCATTCTCAACCGCCATAGGAGCCCACCAGTCATATAGTTGGTTCAGCCGAACCATTGTGGGCTCCTCTAACTACCACCTTGCATGTCGCAGCTTCCCATTTGTCCCCAATGACAGTTACATGTGTTTACCGACTTAACTACTAACCTACAACCCCCATTGACACACTATAAAAGGAGGAGCTCTTCACTCTTCCAAAATGCACAACAAAGTAGAGTACAACTCACTCTTAGATTTTTAGCTCCATTTTAGTATGTTGGCTTGATTAGAGAGTGGGGGGAAGCTTCCGAAGGAGTGCCCCGAATATCGAGTTTTCTCCGAAGCTTTTATGGAGGAGTGCCAGGGTTATCAGCATTCTTCCAATGGAGTTCCATAGAAGCACCGGGATTGTCGGCCTTGTTCTCGCTTGTACATCGGCGGGTGGTTCCATTTATAAAGTAAGTATTCGAGTCTTTTTATGTTATTTATTTAGTTTAGTTAAGTGAGATATATTCTCATCAGTGCGGGTTCATCGTTTAGTGTGCAGCTAAGTGCTCTAGTACTAGGATTTTGGATAAAAAAGGAAGTTCATGCGCAAGGCTAGAGTAGTAAATAATAACATAGGTGTGATGCTTAGGATAGAAATTACATTCATTTGTTGTGTGCCCAACAGAAAGTGAGGTAGGCTGCAGGTGGTGACAGTCTTGTCCATCTTTTTTATCGTTGCACGTCCGGGTACATCATAGAGCTCAAGACTGGACTCAGGCTGGCAGACTATGGGAGGGTTGGTGCCCGAAGCATTTGATAGAGTTTTATCTTTAACTTAGATAATCCAGTTAAGTGCTTAGAAGTCCTCTCCAGCCAAAATCCTTCATCAATTGTTGTCGTTGGATCGATACCCTTGGACCACTCTAAGGGGAAGTGCTACTTCAGTAGTCGTGCGCTTGTGGATTTATCTGTGATCGTAACAAATACCAACAAGCATTTCTGGCGCTGTTGTCTGGGAACGGTTGTTGTCTCTGTTTACATCACCATGATTGTCCACATTGCCATTCTCATCTTCACAATGATTGTCCTGACATGTATGATCACACATAAAACCCCTTGTTAGGAGATGGTCGTAAACTTGATTTGCAGAAAACTCTCTCATTCTTGCAATCAGCGCCTAGGCAACGCAAGTGTTCCATCATGCTCAGCGATCAGGAACTCGTTGCCGTGATCTCGAAGTTGGTTACTCTCCTGACATACTCCAACATACGCGCTTCGCAACGTTCATCCCTCCTTCATCCATCGGTCCTACAAAAATTCTTAAATTAATCGCTAACATACATATATAAATTTGTTAACAATAAAATTTGGTAAGATATGTGTAACACCCTGAAAATTCGACCTACAAAAATTTGAAACCCTAAAATACGAGATTTCAAAAACCTTTGAATCAAGTTGCATCATGACGCGTTTCATTGCTCGTTTATTCGAATCTTTATTGCGGGGTTTAAATTAATCAAAATTAATTAAGCACAAACCCTAAATAGGCTAAATTAATAATTGGGAAAAGTAAATTAAAATATGTTTTGGGCAAAATTGTAGTAAAGGAAACCTTCTATATAAATGTCACAAATTTATTTGGGGTAATATAAATTTAAATATGAAATTTCATATATGTACATAATTATCTACACCTATGCATATATATAATGTGTATAAATATAAAATATGGTGACATAAAATATTGGGCAAATCTTTAGGGTGAAATAATGCAAATATTGAGCAAAGTTCAATTCTGAGAAAATTTGAATTTTTAAACGAATTTTAAATTGGAAATCGACTTAAATCGTCAAAATTGAGAAATAACATTCTTCATCGCCCCCTAGGTGTTCGACCCGGTCCCTAGCCATCCCATTGCCGCCTTGCGCCCCGCGCCGGCCCTCTGTGCACGCCGCACGTCCCGTCGCGGTCGCCGTCACCTGTTAGCCACCGTCCTCGCTGCCACGTGCCGCGCCCCGGTTGCCGTCACCCCTCGAGCCCCGGGCCCGCGCATCCCATCGACGCTGCACGCGCGCCTCGAGCCACGCCCTTTCCGCGTCACTGTCACTACCGTCGCATCGCCGCTTGACGCTGGTCGCCGTCGCCTGCCACACCGCCTAGAGCCCTGCGCCGCCGTGCCTCGTCCGCCGCGCCGGCCAACGTCGCCGCCCCTCCCCGCCCCTATAAAGCGCCCTCCTCCTCCCTTCCTCCCCACACTGCCCCCACCATTTCCTCTCCCCTCTTCTCCGCCGCCCCGCTGCCGCCACGCCGCCGCTGGCCCGGGTAACCCCCCGCCCCCCCCTCCCCCCTCGTTCCCCTTCCTTTTGATCGCCGCCGTGCCGCATGTGCCGCTCGGGCTAGGAGAGAGAGAAAGCGGAGAGGAGAGGAAGAAGAAGAAAGGAGAGAGAAGAAAGGAGAGAGAAGAAAAGAGAGGGAAAAAGAAAAGGGAAAGAGGAAAAAGGAAAGGGGGAAATTAAAATAAAATAAAACATAGGGAAGAAAATTTAGGAAATTAGGAGGGAAAATTTAATATATATATATATCTATTAGTAGGAGAATTAATCGTAGACCACTTTTAGGTATTTCTAGAGAAAAATAAATCGAGATTATTTAATAATCTTGCATTTCGTCCATTTAATTGGTTATTTCGATAGAGGGTTATTTACCTAGCTAGTTATTTAGTTATTTATTTATTGAGTTATATATATATGCATATTAATCGGTGGATTGATCATCGGTTATTTCTAAAACTTCTATAGAATGAATCGCGACTGTCCGTTATCTATTTAAATATCTATTTAGTCGGTATTTAGTTAGTTTTTACTCATTAATTAGGTTATCCACTTAATTAGCCCTTGCGATTATTTAGCCAATTATTTATCGATTAGGGTTAATTATTATTATCGGAATCTAATTTATTTGGAATCGCGTAAATTAAAATGAGTTAATACTCTAATCGGCTAACGCAAATATTTTGTGCCTAATGGATTAAAATTGGAATAGAACTATTTCATAAAATAATGGAATCGATACCGGAACTCGACGCTCGCGCTTGATCTTTTCTTTAATCGGATTTTATTGGATTTTAATTGAATTCCAACCGAATTCAAATCAATTTCTTTCGCATGTAATTATAGACCCCGAGGGAGTTGCGAGTCCGACTAAGGATCAAGACCCGCAGGGCTTTGAGAAAGGCATGTCATCACTATTCCTTGAACATGTTGTTCCCAAGTTGCGAAATTATTTTGTTTACAAATAAAGTTGCATGCAATGATGAATATCCTACCTGTTATTATACCATGCCTTGATTATTGCTTACCCCCATATTCCTTTGTGACCATGTTTACGTATGAGTCCCTAGTCAATTATGACAAATGCTTAGAAATATTATTCTAGAATCATGCATACTCATATTTATCAAAATGCTATATGCTTGGGCAATTACCTTTGGGAAGGTAATTGAGATGCGGCATGTGGAGACATGAGCGCCACATTGCCATGATATTGATGACATGATTTGTAAAAGGAGAAATAAAACTAAACAACTATTTTCGACTAGGGCGGATGGTGGATTTGGGTGGTATCTGGAAAAGGCTAGTACCGTCCCCGGTCAGTTAAGGACTGAGCCATGAAGTTAAGCATGAAACGACCCCCGTACAACCGTACTTCTTGAATGGGTATAGACCTAGCGGATTAGATAGCCGAGCAGAGTCAGTATCCTTGCATAGATGGTTCACCCCCATGAGTGAGGCAGGTGCGCTACGGTGGGCAGCCGTTGAGGTAGGGCCGCGAGACGTGCTCCTACATCGGTGTCGCCATTGGTAGGAATGCCACGGGTGTGAGAGTGAGAACCTAAACTTAAACTATAAACTTGACATGCGTGTGAGACTTCCCTTCCCGGGAGCGCCAGAACTCCTCTCACTGCTAGAAACATGTACACCTAGAGTGCATTAGGATGAAAGTTCATGGAGTGGGTACTGCCAATGCAAGGTTATCAAAAGGCTTTGCTGTGACGCGTCTCATGTGTTGGGGTGAGGCTCATGTGTTGGGCAGACGCGGAGTGCGGGTAAAGTGTCCATCCACTGCAGTGTGAGTAAATCAAATCTATTCGAATAGCCGTGCTCACGGTTATTGAGCACCGGGACATGTATTACACTTTGCTAGACTCTAAATTCTTAACTTGTGTGGGATGGGATGATGCATGATGATTTTTATGCTGACGGAGTCACTTCCTGAGAGGAGGGAAGGTGGACGTCCTCAGAAAACCATGACGACCCAATGACGGGAAGCTATCATTGTTTAATGTGAACTCTGGTATTAAAACTTGATCAGTCTATGCTAGGTCGTAGGTTTGTGAAAAGAATTGCAAAACTAGCTTTATGCAAAAGAATCTATGCCTTGCCTTGGATAAACCTTGTCATATGCATTGTTGCCGTGGTGACTGTCTGAGTACGGTTGGTACTCACCCTTGCAATTACACACTCAATCAGAAGCCGAAGATAATACCGCGGAGGATCCATACGCTTACTATGGGGAGGATGCTGAAGACAAGGGTGCCCAGTAGGTCTAGTTACGGTCGTTGCCTGTGGCAATGGTGATGCCACTATCTTCGTTCTGCTGCTTACCTATATTCTTTTTTTGAAGTGTATTCCGGACCGTTTGGTCCTTTGTTCTAAGACAATGCCTTCGGGCCTATGGTGTAATAATTCGTACTCGACGCATGTGTATGCGCTTTTGGTAATTCAACTATGTAATCGTGTGTGCCAGACTACTTGATCCAGGGAAATAGCATAGAAAACACGAGTGATTCCTGTTGAGAAAGATATTTTTAGTCCTGGTTGGTATTACCAACCGGCACTAAATATATTTTTTCTTTTTTTAACAAAAATTTCTTGTTCTGTTAGCTGCTTGTTTATATATTATGCATATATATGTATAAATACATGTATATGCATAATATATGTATATATAATATGTGTATATATATAATATATGTATTTATGAAATATGCATATGCATATATATATGTATAAATACATATTTTACACATATATATTCCCTAAATATATGCACTCAAGTAAATATATACTTATATTACCGAAATGTACTCACACACTTAAGTACATATATACACATCTAAATACATACATATATTACAATCCTTCATTAATTCTAATGTTCTATTGTATATTGCGAACAAACCTAAGATATGTTATATATGGGGATGATGATTAATAGGTCTTCCATCGTAGTGAAATTCTCCCGTGATAGAGGATACAATCGTTCGGACATGCGTATATCTTATGTACTTCTAGTCCTAGATGTCATACCACCTTCTTAGCTTCGTACGTTATTTTGGTCAATTCGTTTCCCTCCGGAAGAATGTTCTTAAAGAGTTTCAACAACTCGCAAAATGTCTTGTCACTCACACCATTTTTGGCCTTCCATTGCAAGAATTCTAGCATCATACCCGACTTTTTTGCCCCTGTTCGCAACCTGGGTACAACGAAGTTCTGTGGTCCGCTAACATATGGTCCAATTTCTGGATCTCCTTCTCACTTTCGTAGCCGTCCTTTACATCCCGCAACATCTAACCAAGATCATCTATAGCATCATTATCTTCAACAGCTCTGTTCGCCTTGCCTCCTGGATTTTCTTCAAATCCACCGTATTGATGAGCCCAGTCCGGAATGTTCTCGTCTTCTACTTCATCTTCTTCCATTGTAACCCCTAGCTCTCTGTCAATCCCCGATTTTGGAAATCAGAAATCTTATGTGTTTATCCGTACCAACCATTGGATCAATAATTGGTACACACATACATAACTGAGTCATAACATATCACGGATGAATTCAGGCTAAAATAGTTAAGTGCTTACTTTAGGGCCAGGCAAGCCAACAACTGTCAGAGAACAACACTGGAAGAGAAATCAATACAAGGGCCCGGTTGACATGTCACAAGCAGTCGACTGGGGAACGAGACCTAGAACGGGACCGCACTCGGATCATGTTGTTGGTACGCAAGCGTACTAACAAGGGATCCTCTTCAAACACTTTACTAAAAAAAATATAGCACAAAAGTACTTAGCAAGCCACCACACAAAAATGCAGTAATGTACGAGGCAATACAAGGAGTGGCTATGGTTACTTTGTGTAAGGCTGAGTTCACAAATATCATTTAACAAACCTAAGACTTAGCATTGACTGATCAAATTTTAGTTCTATAGTTGCTTAACCAGCAGTCGTTCCGTCTACCATCCAAGGTTATATCAGGATGGCTTCCCGCCGCTGTCTCGTCATGATTTTCTAGGGTCTACCCCTTCTCGCCTTCTGAGAAGTTGATCACCTAGTCCAAAACAATATGCATAATACCAACCCAATCAATTTAAAAATTAGAGTCTAACCAAGTGTAATACATGTCCCGGTGCTCAATAACCGCGAGCACGGCTATTCGAATAGATTTGATTTACTCACACTGTAGTGGATGTACACTTTATGCGCACTCCGCGACTTGCCCAACACATGAGACTCATCACGGCAAAGCCTTTCAATAACCTAACATTGGCAGTACCCGCTCCATGAATTTAAGTCCACATGCACTCTAGGCGTCACAAGTTTCTAGCAGTGAGAGGAGTTCTGGCGCTCCCGGGGAGGGAAGACTCACGCATGCATTGATTTGTAATTAAGTTTAGGTTTACACGTGGCGGTCCTACCGGTGACTATCCCCACCGTAGGCCACCGCCTCTCACACACTTCATGAAATCCACTATGCATGGATATTGCCTCCGCTCGGCTATTTACTCCGCTAGGTCTATACCCATTCGAGAAGTATGGTTGTACGGGGGTCGTTTCATGCTTAGCTTCATGGCTCGGTCCTTAACTGACCAGGGACGACACTAGCCTTTACCGGACACCACCCAAGTCCTTCAGCCGCCCCAGTCGAAAACAGTTATTCAGTTTTATTCTTCCCTTCACAAATCATGTCATCAATGGCATGGCAATGTGGCGCTCATGTCTCCACATGCCGCATTTCAACTACCTTCCCAAAGCTAGTTGCCCAAGCATATAGCATTTAACAAATACGAGGATGCATGAATCTAAATTAGCATTACTAAGCATTTGTCATAAGTGACTAGGGACTCATACGAAATTATGGATATAAGGAAATAATGAGATAATCAATAATCAAAGGCATGGCTTTGTAACAAGTAGGATATTCATCACTGCATGCAGTTTTATTTGTAAACAAAATAATTTAGCAAATGGGATCAACATGCTCAAGGAAGGGGTGATGACTTGCCTCTCAGGATAGTACTTACTCTATAATCTTGATCAACCTTCACCTCCTGGAAGCTGCACACATTGCCTCACGACTAATCGATACACCAATACTATAATACGTGAGAAAAACCAATATTCAACCAACAATCAAACATGCGCAAACAAATATAAATGTTGGAGTCATATCTAGGGTTGCTCATACTACTCCTGTTCTATCTAAATACAATGATCATACACTAAAGGAGGTTTTATTCTATCTAATTAAAATATGTGGTATGGTTCTGTGGTTGGATAGATTTAGGATTAACTAAATAATAACAGTGAATCATCTATATTATTATTTTATTAGTGGAGTTATTATTAAATTATGGACATATTTTACTCATCATTATAAAAGGTTAATAATGATCCATGCTCTATATGTTAGATTCATGAAGTTAATAGTATTGTAGTTACATATTATCTCTCCATATGGTTTTGTAAGGAGCTACCCTAGTAGGTTATAGTTTAAACTAAGATTATGTGAGGTAAAGATTAATTATTATTTATCTAATATTCATGTTTGTCTCATGCTCTTTGTTTAGTATATACAAATGGTAGGTTAGTGTTCTATTGTAAAACTTAAATGAGATATACTGTATATGTGTGAGTTCGAGAATATACGAGGGTTTGATTATTTACTGAACATGAGCTATTTTCTACAAGCTATACAGTATATGTGATATAAGTGGGTTCATGAGCTTGTTACTATCGATTACATTAAGGGTTGTACCAACTTAAACTCACAGTATTCCACATGATATTACCTTGACTAAATTTAAGTGTTCTAAATACGACTAAGTTTGTTTTTATCCCTCCCAAACTAGCTAAGAACCGGTCTATATGTAATAGAAACTTACAAGGCTAAACTTTATTTAAATAGCTATAAATCATGGGTTTAATCATAATTGGACGTAGGTTAACAAATGTCACCAGTATTTTCCTATACACCTATTAATTTGAAACATGAGTTATAATTTAATTTATGTGGTTGCTACAGTGATAAAACATGTTAAAGATAATTATTTTACTGTACAGTATCCACTTTTTATTTTTTTAGCACACTATTTAGGTTAACTTTTGTATAATCATTTGATATTAATTATTTTATAAATATAAATATTTTTTATTAAATAGTGAATTATATACCAATGAAAAGAGCATGAATATTGATAAATTTAGGTTCAAGTTTCACTCGAATCGGAGCTAAAATGAATAAGTTATGCTCATTTAAATATTCAAATTTGAATTAATTCCAAAAGTTGTGAAATGTCACTGTGCACTAACCCTAGTGGGGCCCACACGTCAGATCTTTCTCTCCCTCTCTCTCTTCTTTTTCTTTTTCTTTCTTCTTTTTTTTCTCTTCTTCTTCCTCCTATTCCTTGCTTCTTTCTCCCCTCTCTCTTTTCCTCTCTCCCTCCTCTTTGCTTCTTCTCCCTCCTCTCCTCTCCTCTCGGCTCCTCTCTTCTCTCACCCTAGCCGAGCGACTCATGTGGCGGGGCGGCGGGCAAGGGGGCTTACCGGCGGCGGTGATGTGGGGGCGGCGCAGTGGCAAGGACGGTGAAAGCGACGCAACGGCCAGCGCGGCGCGATAGCAGCGGCGACGGAGTGGAACGGGGAAGGGGTTGAAGGGGGTGTGGAGGGGGAAGAAGAGTGTGGGGGCTATCATAAGGGAGCGGGGAGAGGTGGCCGGCGCGGGGCGGGTGGACGGGACGCACGCGGCGCGTGGGACAGCGGCGATGCGATGCGGCCCGGCGCGCGTTGTGCTCGAGGCGCGCGGGTCAGCGGTGCGGGGCACGGCGCGGGTGGACGGCGACGCGACGCTAGTGCAGCGCCCAACGGCTGCGGTGACGCGACGCTGGCGCGGCGCACGCGCGACTCGGCGTAGGAGGGCGCGGGGCTCGAGGCACAGGGGTTGTGCGCGAGGCTAGGGTTAGGGACGAGCGCACGGGCTCGACGCGGGTGCGGGCGCGGGGGAGCGGTGGCGGCCAAGGCGTGGCGCGTGGCAGTAGGGACGGCGCGCGGGGCTGTGGCATGTGGGCAGCGGCGCACGGCGCGGGCATGGCCATGACTGGGAGTTGCAGCGCCGGGTGTTTGGCCAGGTTAGGCCCGAGTCGAACACCTTGCGCGCAATGAACACTGTCGGCTGGAAGTTGTTTTTGGATTTATGGAGGAATTCAAATAGGTAAAAGGGAAGGGTTCAATCCTTAAAATTTGCTAGGCAACCAAATTTAGTATTTAGTGTCCAAAAATCTCGATTTTACCAAAAAGTTGTGATGGTACAAATATATTTTTATTGCATTATTTAAATGAGGTTTAAACCCAAAAATTACTCTAGATAATTTGAAGGCTTTCGATATTTCTAAAACTAATCAAAATATTCTAAGGTGACCATTATTTCATGTGTACATGACACTCATCACCGGGTCCAAGTATTTAATATTTGACATGTAATTTATATTACAGATGTTAATAATTACATTGTACTTCTCTGGCTTTGCTTTCTTGTGCATAAATATGTTTACAGGGTTAATAATAAATAATATATTGTCGTAAACTATAATTATTGCTGATGTGTCCATCTTTAATTTAATTCCTCGTCGTGACAATTTATATTTTGGCAAACAATAGCAACCATATTATCCAGCATCATGCAACAGTTTTAAAAAGTTCAAAATTTTAGTGACTTTTATTGTCGGGAATTTTCAGGGTGTTACACTCTCCGTGCGAGGTCCAACAATTATATCCAGGCATGAATCCAGACTCAAACAAGTGCGTATGAATAGTTCTTGATATAGAATACTACTTCTGGTTACTACACTTTTTGCATGGGCAACACATGAAACCCTTATGCTTGTTAGCAACGGCCACATTCAAAAACTAATACACGCCTTCAATAAACTCTTTCGACCATCGGTCCGCGGTGTACATCGATTGCCGGTCCATCTATACATCAAATAGTCCAATGTAACTAACGAAATCCACAATTGAAACTAATTAAATAATCATATAATAATTTAAAACATCATAATTCAAAGTGAAACTAATTTCTACAAAAGAGCTACAAAGATGGCGACGAGAAGGAAGAGAAGTTTACAATTATTTTTAAATTTTTATTAAAGTACTAAACATATTTTTTATTGTACTTAATTATTTCTAGCTATATTACCTATTTTTCAATTACCTTAGTTTTCTACTCTTTTTTACAGATAATCATACAATAATTTTACAATAGTCCCACATATTATTCTTTTTTATTGTTTGTAAAGTTGTAAACATATCTTTAATGAATTATACTTTTTTCTAACTATTTTATTAAACTAACTTAGTTTTCTATGCTTTTATCTTAGTTTTCTATATTTTCCCTATGTCATCTCTTTTGTAAAATATTTATCCAAATTTTCTAATTTCAAAATCAACCTAATTTTACCTACACATATTTTCTCTCTCGTCATTTTGCATAAACCTTATTGGAGACAATATTTTATGGAAACAAAGCTATAAATGTAATATGCTAAGCATACATTATTAGAGAATGGAGTTGCTAACCTTCTCGATCTCTCCGATTTGTATATTATCACCAAAATATCAAAAATTTCGGCAGCACCTCCCTTCTTCCTCCTCCTCTTGGCAGCAATGGCTCGGGCTGGAGGAGGAAGAAGATGTATAAAAAGGTAGATCACTTTAGTCCCGGTTAATAACACCAACCGGGGCTAAAGATCTAAATCATCATTAGTAGCATCTATAGTCCTAGTTGGTATCACCAACCGGGACTAAAGATCCCCGGCCCCCTGACATGCGTCTGACACGGTCGGAGAAGATGTGAACCGGGACTAAAGATCATCGGAACCCATTACACTTTTTAACCGGGACTAAATATGATCTTTAGTCCCCGTTCCTATTCGAACCGGGACTATTCCGGTTTTTGTGAACCCGAGCAAAGATCGGTTCTCCAGTAGTGTATAACTAGAGTTGTACTCCTGTTTTGAGCAGGAGGTTTTGTGGTACAAATAGAGAGGAAGGTTATGCCTTGAGGATAAGCCAAGTTTAAGAGATTTTGAGAAACTTGTGAGGGGTTCTGTGGTTGCACCTTGTAAACAATATACTTGAGGAATAAAGATCATATTCAACCATCAAGGCATCGACGATCTCTTCTGGTTTCGTAAGTTTTACGATATTTTTGTTCGGTTTTGGTATTAACTCGTTATTCTTCATTTTGCTATGATTTTGTTCAAGTTAATCCATCCAAAACCTTTCTAATATTTCATAGATCAGATCTAGAAAGTTTCGTTGATTCGTTCTTACGAGATTTAAATTTGCTTAAGTTTTAGATTTTGTTCAGATTTGGTGGAATTCCAAGATATCTGGCTTTCGAGGGTGTTTTCTCTTAAACCATTCATTAGTTTGTAAATCCCTCCGGTGGAGTTGTTCCTTGTTTTTCATAGTTTATCTTGTCAAGTTTACAACTCAATCCAAATGGTTGGTTTAAGAGAAATCGAGTTTTACAGAAGCTTTGTCGTGCTATTTTTTAAGCCTAAGAGATTATTTAACTTCTGCTGACGTAATCTATCATTCACCCCCCTCTGGTAGGCTTGGTTACTTGTGTTCGATCTGGCGGATATATATTACTTAAGTAAAAAAGTAAATACCATAAGGAAATTTTGAACACTTACTTATATGAAGACAAGCCTTCTTCGAGGTACAAGCTTGGAGGAGAGCGCCGACAGCTCTGGCACTACTCTCTCCTTATTCTAAGCACTAAGTGGAGCTTCACCTTTGGAATGTAGCATTGATCTTCTATCTTTAGTTTGTGTTGGACGAGAGGAGTATATCTTTAGTGTGTGTTGGACGAGAGGAGTAGGGGGTTTATTTATAGTGTGGAGATGACTTAAGAGAGTGGAGATGCTAAAGGAATATTCTCCCTCCAACTCCTCTCAGGCCTCCACCTATCCACAACCAACACTCCAAGCTGCACAGGTGTTGATGGTCCATAACGACCAAATCTGACAATCAATCCCTACATAAAACATACCAATGTCTACCACCAAATCTAGCAGTAGCGGTTTATTACTAACCACTTCCACCAGTGTTGGTGAATCTTTGTATGCAGGTGATTACTTGTGCTAATTGAGAGAAAACACAAGTAAGAAAGCACAACTCCAACCAATCGGAGGAGAGTACATGGACCAAAGGGCCTATACAAGGAGGAGAACCGACTAAACTTCTACCAAACACCCCAAACCGACTTCAGGACCCACCAAGCAGTGACCCAGGCCAATCGCGCCTAGCTTCGACGTGGCGCCAGTTACCGCCTTCCTAAAGTCGATGGTAAGAGACCACCTTGGTGTTTTGGTTGTGGACAGGTGGAGGCTTGAGTGGAGATGGAGGTTGAATATTCCCTTAGCATCTCCACTATGTCAAGTCACCTCCACACCATAAATAGGCCTCCCATTCCTCACTCTCAACACAGATCAAGATATAAATCGACGCTATATTTCACAGGGTGAAGCTCTAGTTAGTTAGTGCTTAGAATAGGGAGAAAGTGAGGTGAAGTCCGGAGGATTGCCGGAGTTGTCAGCGCTCTCTATGCTTGTACCTCAACGAAGACTTGTCTTCATATAAGTGAGTATTCGTGATTTCTTTATGATATTTACTCTTCTTATTTAAGTAAGATATATTCTTTCATCACTCTGCTTAGGTAGAACACCTCAGTTTTAAGTTGGTACCGAGATTAAAGTAGTAATCAATAGCATAGACGCAGTGTCTAGGCTAGAGGTTACCTTTATTTGTTGTGTGCTTTACCTTTGTTTCTTGTGTGCTTCACGGGTTGTAGAGGTAGGCGGCAGATGGTGACAGCCCTATCCATCCTTCATAATCCTCCACGTTCGGGTGCATCATAGAGCTGTAGGCCAGGGCGGAGTCTCCCTGGCAGATAAGGGGTAAGTCGGTGCCCAAAACAATTGATAGAGTTTTACCTTAACTTAATAAGTAACCCATTAAAATTCCTTTCTACCCTCACCTACCATTTATCTTGTACCCTTGGGTAATTTAGTTAGAAGACTAGTTCACACATGTTCCCTATGGATACGATACCCCGAAATACACTTGGGTGAAGGCTACAACGGTATCTGTACGCTTGCAGATTATACTGTGTTCGTAATAAAAACCAACAATTGTCATTTGAAGATGCTTCAACAATTTGGTAAGAAAATAAAGGTATATTGGTGAATGTGAATGTGAAATGTTAAAATTATGTGGGTTGAATATGAAATGTGAAATGTATGTGAGTATGAATGTGAAACATGGGAATTCTGTGAATGCTGGGATTATTGCTGGCTTACTAGGATTATATTTTGTAGCGAGAATGGCTAGCATTTGCGTGAGGCTAGCTGATAAAATCAATTTATTTTTTTATGAAAAACCTCATCTATGTCGGGCCGCAGCACCAAAACTGTCATCGGCATTCACATCGGTGTCGGGTTGCACTATCAACCAGTCACCGATGATCATCCGTGACGGGCCCTAAAATATTCTGACAAAGGTGAGGGCATCATCTTTGTCTGGTCGTAATTGGAGCCTGGCATGGATGAGTAATCCGTGATGGGCTCTAAACGAATCCCACGAATGGGGAGGCAACATCTTTGTCCGGTCGCAATTGGAGCCCGTTACGGATTACTCATCCGTGACTGGCTGGAGAACCTATCCATGAAAGGCGCTTGATTTAGGATCCGATAGAGATATGTATCATGTGTATCAGCACCTAGCTCGACACATATGATAGTTCCACATCACTGACCAATAATCACTGACCACGCACTTTTACGCTATAGATGAGAGTTTCGGTCCGTTACGGATGACCGGTTCCGTAGTAGTTGCAGAGAGGAGCGAGGGGACAATTGATGCATTTGTTATGGTTCTGCAGGTTGATATATATTTAATGAAAGATGTATACACGCCGTGGATTATTAATTTCTTGAGATATATATTTCATTGATGTTTAACTATCTCGGATCCTCCTGAGATATTATCACCTAGGTCGAGCATTTCACATTCAATGAAAGCTCTTTATATTTGAATAAATTTCGATCAAACGGGTTCCAAATCAAATTAAGTTATTCAAAACCTCAATTTCTCTTTGCGAGATTTTTCATGAGATATCGACATGTCACGAGATTTCGCTATCTCGTCCCCTCCTGATGTTTTGGACAAAAAGGGATTTTGATCCCTAATACACGCGCACACTATTATGCACGTACATGATACTCACCCAATAGCTAATGTTCTCCCTAACTCACTATTAAAAGGTTGGGGCCAAGGATGAATCTCTGACTTCGCTAATTTAAATCCTACTGGAGCACACTCATTTCACATTGGTGGAGGGCTAGCAAAAGGACCAAGAAACACTAAAAAAAGTTAGGGCATTTGTAAATTTACCACTGCTTCTTTCAGTTTTGTAAGGGATACCATTCCAATGATAATTTTAGTGGTATATTTGTAATTTTCTAATAGTAACCTTACAATACCGATTTAAACAAGTAGTAAATTTGTAATTGCCCCAAAACATTCCTATTTCAGCTTGGAGTGGAATTATTGTAATCAGGTTGACGTGGTACTTTATTCTTTTATTTACTGGCTAGCTGCACAGTGATTACTGATTACAGCTATCATGGTAAGAAAAATCACAAGAAACCGGCCAGTAGTCCCCAATGAAATACTACCACCGTCCCAATAATAATAGCATTTTTACCATTTTCTAGTAGAAATTATTTTCTAGTAACTATTTTTAAGCCATTTACTAATTTTAAAAATTAAAAAATCCTTCAAGCCTTGCAATGTGTTCCTATACCCTCGCAACCTCACTTAAAACAACTACAAATCTGGTGAATTAATGGCCAAGATAACAGTTTTAACAGCTCAGATTTATTTCCTAGTTCATATTCACATATTTTTTTTGACATCTTCAAAAGTTCATTAGTGTAAAGTACATAGTAGATGAAAGAAAGGATGAATGGGTGACATGGGTCCAGTCCTTTTTTATTATTTTTACTGTAGCTGAAATGTGGGAGTAGGATCCATTATTTGTATTTTTGTTCTAATTATATACCACGTGCGGTATGTAGATACCATATTTGGTGCCACATTAGTCGAAAGCATAATCTAATCTCATTTTGTAACTATATTTGCACTGATTTTAGAAAATAAAGAATTCACGGTATCTGGTTATTGAGAAACTAGATCTAAACTTGACATTTAGATAAGAGACTTAGAGTAAAGTTTTTCCTATCCTGACACCCCTCATACCGATGTAAGTGGCTTTGGCCTATCAACAAGCTAAACAACAAAAAGAAGGGAGGAAAAAAGAAGAAAAGCTTGCATGCATGATGCATTCTTCTGGTGGTGACAAATGGTAGGAAGTTGGAGAGGAGTGATATATAGATGAATGAAAGAAATGGCTCGGTAGCTAGATTGTTCAGGTTTTAAAATGATAGGAGCAAATCTAAAGTATTGAAAGAACTAAAGTTTCTTGCAATCTGGTTAGGCCACGTAAGTAAGAAATCTAGGACCGTCCAATGCAAAGAAATAAGCAACAACAACCGTTGGATTAGTCCTAGTCAAAGAAGAAGGAGAGTTTCAAAAGAAGTCTCTGGAACCTGCAGGCAGCCTATGTGGAAAAAAGATTGTAGGAAACAGGAAAACAATTAAAACAACGTCGGCATGACAAAAGTCCTCCAAATGTTCTACTCATCTTTTTTATGAAATGAATTCTTACTAGATAAAACAACCCTTTTTAAAAATAATAGAAAATTTTCCAGCATTTACTTTAGAAAAGCTACACCCAATTATTAAAATGTTTGCCGGACAAATAACTGTGAATTACAATATTACAACTTGATTAACAAAAACTATTGAGAATACCACCTTAAAGACAATCCTTTTCACCACATAAATTAGATTTTCATTAAAAATAAGCCCAATGCATAAATAAAATAAATTTAATCCACTCGTAATAACTAATCCTTATTATGTACCGTCAGTTAAAAAGTCGCGCAAACACGCGACTAAGTGGCTAGTTCCATATGAGTAGTGAGAGCGGAAAGGAGCGAGGACATGTGATGCAAATATGTCACAGTCTCGTTGGATCTTTAATGAAAGACGATATATGACGTATGCATGCCAAGGGATTAATTTCTTACTGGTATATCACATGATATTTAGTCATCTCGGATCCTTCCGACCAGTGGTGGAACCAGGATTCTTCTAAGCCCAGGACTCAACTAATGCAATTTACATAGCTTTGCCTTTAATCTTTTACTTTTTGAAGTTTTAAACTACAATGCTAAAGGATATATTTAGACTTATGAGTAGGTCTATAGCTCTAACTACCCTACTCCTGTCTCCACCCCGGTTTCCGAGATATTATTACCTGGCCGAAAATGTCAGGTTCAATAAAAAAATTATATTTGGATGAGTTTTTATCAAAATGGTTCAAAGTTAAATAAATTTGTTCAAAATTTTAATTTCTTTCAGCGATATTTCTCCAGATATAATTAGATCTTGCGAAATCTCATCTCCTCTTGATATTCTAGATCGATAAAATGAGAGATTGTTCCCTAATACATACATGTACAATTACGCAAGTACACCACACATACAAAATCAGCGAATACGCAAGGTAACACATTTTGAAGAGTCTGGGCCAACAGTGAATTTCTGACCACTAAAATCGTACAACTAAAAGCACAACCATTTCACGTGGGTGGAACCGTGCAAGGCTAGAAATACGCACTACTACAAAACTTGTTTGGAAGTTTTTCCAAACGTACGAAACTGATTTTCACGATTTTCACATATGATTGGAGCACCGCATGCGAGAAAAGGTCTGCGAAAATCGGAATTTTTCCATGCGGCCAGCGCAACCGCATGCGAAAATCCGATTTTCGCATGCGGGCGCTTAAGCCGACTGCATGCAAAGAGGAAAAATCACGACAAAAATAAAATTCCCCAAAAAAAACCCTAGCCCTGCCACCACCTGAGCTCGCCGCAGCCGCCGCCACCGCTCCCGACGTTGCCGTCGCCAGCCGCCGGTAGATCCACCCCGACCGGATCCACGGCCGACGGATCCACCGCCCCGCGACCTTTGGCCGCCGGGATCGACGAAGGCGAGGGAGAGATAGAGGAGAGGCGATGGTATCCGTGAGCTCGTCACAGCCGCCGACGTCGTTCATCGCCACGGTCACGCCGCACCATCTCCGCAGCCGTAGCCGCTCCTGAGGGCTGCGCAGCTGGATCCGCCGCCCACCGTCGCTGCTCACTACCGCCGCCATCGCCTGTCACTCCCGAGGTTGGGGGCAGCAGATCCGCACGTTGCCGCCGCTCCAGAGGTCGGAGGCGGCGGATCCGCCCGCTGGCCTCCTGCTGCCGTTGCCACCACCCGTCACCCCAGAGGGCGGGGGCGGTGGATCCGCCCGCCCGCTCGCCGCCTGCTCCCGCCGCCACCGCCCGCCAGCCACCTGCTGTCGCCCATTGATCTGCCGAGCCGCGTCCGCTGGTGTGAGAGAGGATGACGAGAGAAAGTTAGCTAAGGATAAGGAGGTGAGAGAGAGGATTGGATGAAAATTTTGAAGTATTGAGAGGGAAAAGATCAAGAGAGGAGGGAGGGTATTTTCGCATACGGTCCTCTTAAACGGCCGCATGCGAAAATAGATTTTTGCATGCGGCCCCTTAAGAAGACCGCATGCAAAAATACCCTCATTTTTATATGCGGCTCATTAAGAGACCCGTCTGTGAAAATCAATTTTTGCATGCGGATCTCTTAATGAGCCGCATGTGAAAATAAAGGTCTATTTTTGCAGACGCGGTCAGTTATGATCCGCCTGTAACCTAATAGGGGGCAAAAATATTTTTGCAGACGCGGTCAGTTATGATCCACCTGTAACCTAATAGAGGGCTCGTACATAAAAATCAAATCTGTAGCAGTGACGGGACCAACACAAACTGAAATTTTTTGCTGTGTCCATCTTTGAAGCAACGACCTGAGGGCAGCGCAGCTGGATCCGCCGCCCACCGTCGCTGCTCACTACCGCCGCCATCGCCTACCACTCCCGAGGTTGGGGGCAGCAGATCCGCACGTTGCCGCCGCTCCAGAGGTCGGAGGCGGCGGATCCGCCCGCTGGCCTCCTGCTGCCATTGCCACCACCCGTCACCCCAGAGGGCGGGGGCGGTGGATCCGCCCGCCCGCTCGCCGCCTGCTCCCGCCGCCACCGCCCGCCAGCCACCTGCTGTCGCCCATTGATCTGCCGAGCCGCGTCCGCTGGTGTGAGAGAGGATGACGAGAGAAAGTTAGATAAGGATAAGGAGGTGAGAGAGAGGATTGGATGAAAATTTTGAAGTATTGAGAGGGAAAAGATCAAGAGAGGAGGGAGGGTATTTTCGCATACGGTCCTCTTAAACGGCCGCATGCGAAAATAGATTTTTGCATGCGGCCCCTTAAGAAGACCGCATGCAAAAATACCCTCATTTTTATATGCGGCTCATTAAGAGACCCGTCTGTGAAAATCAATTTTTGCATGCGGATCTCTTAATGAGCCGCATGTGAAAATAAAGGTCTATTTTTGCAGACGCGGTCAGTTATGATCCGCCTGTAACCTAATAGGGGGCAAAAATATTTTTGCAGACGCGGTCAGTTATGATCCACCTGTAACCTAATAGAGGGCTCGTACATAAAAATCAAATCTGTAGCAGTGACGGGACCAACACAAACTGAAATTTTTTGCTGTGTCCATCTTTGAAGCAACGACCTGAGGGCAGCGCAGCTGGATCCGCCGCCCACCGTCGCTGCTCACTACCGCCGCCATCGCCTACCACTCCCGAGGTTGGGGGCAGCAGATCCGCACGTTGCCGCCGCTCCAGAGGTCGGAGGCGGCGGATCCGCCCGCTGGCCTCCTGCTGCCATTGCCACCACCCGTCACCCCAGAGGGCGGGGGCGGTGGATCCGCCCGCCCGCTCGCCGCCTGCTCCCGCCGCCACCGCCCGCCAGCCACCTGCTGTCGCCCATTGATCTGCCGAGCCGCGTCCGCTGGTGTGAGAGAGGATGACGAGAGAAAGTTAGATAAGGATAAGGAGGTGAGAGAGAGGATTGGATGAAAATTTTGAAGTATTGAGAGGGAAAAGATCAAGAGAGGAGGGAGGGTATTTTCGCATACGGTCCTCTTAAACGGCCGCATGCGAAAATAGATTTTTGCATGCGGCCCCTTAAGAAGACCGCATGCCAAAATACCCTCATTTTTATATGCGGCTCATTAAGAGACCCGTCTGCGAAAATCAATTTTTGCATGTGGATCTCTTAATGAGCCGCATGTGAAAATAAAGGTCTATTTTTGCAGACGCGGTCAGTTATGATCCGCCTGTAACCTAATAGGGGGCAAAAATATTTTTGCAGACGCGGTCAGTTATGATCCACCTGTAACCTAATAGAGAGGGCTCGTACATAAAAATCAAATCTGTAGCAGTGACGGGACCAACACAAACTGAAATTTTTTGCTTTGTCCATCTTTGAAGCAACGACCTGAGGGCTGCGCAGCTGGATCCGCCGCCCACCGTCGCTGCTCACTACCGCCGCCATCGCCTGCCACTCCCGAGGTTGGGGGCAGCAGATCCGCACATTGCCGCCGCTCCAGAGGTCGGAGGCGGCGGATCCGCCCGCTGGCCTCCTGCTGCCGTTGCCACCACCCGTCACCCCAGAGGGCGGGGGCGGTGGATCCGCCCACCCGCTCGCCGCCTGCTCCCGCCGCCACCGCCCGCCAGCCACCTGCTGTCGCCCATTGATCTGCCGAGCCGCGTCCGCTGGTGTGAGAGAGGATGACGAGAGAAAGTTAGATAAGGATAAGGAGGTGAGAGAGAGGATTGGATGAAAATTTTGAAGTATTGAGAGGGAAAAGATCAAGAGAGGAGGAGGGTATTTTCGCATACGGTCCTCTTAAACGGCCGCATGCGAAAATAGATTTTTGCATGCGGCCCCTTAAGAAGACCGCATGCAAAAATACCCTCATTTTTATATGCGGCTCATTAAGAGACCCGTCTGCGAAAATCAATTTTTGCATGCGGATCTCTTAATGAGCCGCATGTGAAAATAAAGGTCTATTTTTGCAGACGCGGTCAGTTATGATCCGCCTGTAACCTAATAGGGGGCAAAAATATTTTTGCAGACGCGGTCAGTTATGATCCACCTGTAACCTAATAGAGGGCTCGTACATAAAAATCAAATCTGTAGCAGTGACGGGACCAACACAAACTGAAATTTTTTGCTGTGTCCATCTTTGAAGCAACGACCGGGTTATCCATTTACTAGCTAGATGTGCACTGATTATTGCTGTCACTGTACGAAAATCAGAAGAAAGTAGACTCTAACAGTCACCACTGGAAATAAGAAGTATTTTCTAGACTTTTTAAAACAATTTACAGATCCTACTTTACTATATAAAAGTGATACCCACTAACTTCTAAATCTTAACATGTAAGTGTGTCACATCATCATCCACTAGTAATTATTGTAATTATTATATAGAGTATTTTAACTTACATGTGAGTGTATCATATTATCATCCACTAGGAATTATTATTTAGAGTATTTTAAATATCATGCAAATATGATATATCAATTTTGTTATATTTTCAGAACTCAATGTACAAACAATATTAAATCATTATCTCTACATCATTTTCACATTATTTAAACATATATGTATATATATTATTTCTATAATATATAAAATGTATATTTATCCACATGTCCGGGGTATCTAGTTTAAATAATTCAAACATCCTTCCAGCCTTACAAGTTGCAATGCGTTCCAACAACATCGCAGCCTCACTGAAAACAATCACAAACTTCTCAAAAAAGAAAAGAAAAAGAAAAAGAAAAAGAAAACAATCACAAACGTGCTGATGGAAGAAAAGTTAACAGTTAAACTGTCGATTCTAGAAATCGACAATACGAAAAGAGGTAGTACACAAGATCTAAAGTGGTTGGATTATGAGATAAATGTTTAGATAGGTTCAGACCTTCTTGAAAAGAGCTAATACTTTAATCATGTTTCGGGGATTGTATCGGCCGAATTGTGCATTGATCTGACGATCTGACTGTTAATACTCCAAAGGAGTGTCTTGCCCTCCTTATATAGGTGAGAAAGCAATCTTACAAGATAGAATTTATCCTATACGGTTTAACTCTCCTGTATTTATTCTATAATCTTAACAGGCCAGAACCACAGGTCGTTCCTTAATATACAAGTAAATGTAATACCCGAGTCCTAGTCTCATAATATATCCCTTGTAACTAGTCGGATAACCCAGCCGTATGGGTATATGGTATCCATAATCTTCACATAAAACAGAGTTAAATATTTAACCGTTCCGATATTCGTAATTTTCACATCTTTACTTATCAAAAAGTTCATTGAGGGTAAATCTTCTTTTTTATTTTACTGCAGCGCCAGCTGTGAAACGGTGCCGACAGTGATCGATTGAAAGGTGGCGCGCGGCAAGGGTGCATGCGCAGTGGAGCAGCGGGGTGGTGCCGGTGTCAATGGTGCTGCGGACGCGTGGGGCAGAGATGAAGGTGAGAGAGAGACTGATGATTGGGTCACACGCTATTTTTCACCCTATGTTGCTAACTTGGCACGTTCCATACGCAAAAATGAGTTTAGAGACCACCTTTTTAGAAAGAAAAAAATAACTGGAAACCTAAAAAGAATATTTTAGATAACTGTCAAACTAAAAAAAAAAGTGGTAAATAGTTAAATACGCACTTTCGCTAGAGCCAAGTCGGCACTCGGCAGTTGCTAGTCGCTACCAAAGCCAACCAAACCCAGGAGAAGTTGCTCCTCCATGGTTTCGTAGCATGAGCATGACCACGCGCCACCACAAATTCTCAAGATCCATCAAAAACTCAAGTTCCCCATCCAAGTCCAAGCGAACCCACGCAGAATCCCACGCCTCCTCGTCCCCATCAAGCGCGATTCCACGAGTCGGAGCTGTCTCCAGGTTCTTGCACGCGACCCGTTCGGTGAAATGCCTCAGCAAGCTCCACGCGCTGCTCGCCGTCACGGGCGCGGTCCGGGACGCGTCCGTCGTCGCGGCCGCCGTCGAGAGGTACCTCTTCTTCGGTAAGCCCGCTTCGGCGGCGGCGGTGTTCGCCGGATTCTACCGCCGCCGCGTCGAGGTGTATGTCCTGAACATTGCCGTCCGGTGCTTCTCGGACCATGGGTTCCACCGGGAGCTTCTTGGCCTCTACCGGGAGGTGTGCGCCTTTGGGTCCGACAACTTCACGTTTCCGCCAGTCATCAGGGCTTGCGCCGCCGTTTCTTGCCTACGGCTGGGGAAGGAAGTTCACTGCAAGGTTGTGCGGACAGGGCATGGTGGAAATGTCGGAGTGCAGACTGCGCTGCTTGACATGTATGCTAAGTCTGGTCAGGTTGATCTATCGAGGAGAGTCTTTGATGGCATGAAGAGCAGAGACCTGATCTCCTGGAACGCGATGATATCCGGCTATTGTCTGAATGGGTGTTTACTGGAAGCTGCTGAGGCTTTGAAGCAGATGCAGCAGGATGGTTTTAGGCCCAATGCTAGCTCTCTTGTTGGCATTGTCAGTATGTGCAGTGGTTTAGGAGTAAGGGATGCCGGTGATTCGTTGCACGCATTCGCACTGAAATCTGGTGTCCTTAGTGATGAGTCCCTTACACCTGCTTTCATCTCAATGTATGCCGCGTTCGGTCATCTTTCATCATCCTTGTCACTCTTTCATCAGAGTCTGGTGGATAATTTGGTATCATGCAATTCCATGATCTCAGCGTGCATGCAGCATGGAGCTTGGGAGAAAGCATTTGGGGTATTCAACTTGATGCATTGCACAGGGCTAGTGCCTAATCTGGTTACAGTGGTATCTATCCTTCCATGTTGCAGTAATTTCTTTGGTATAAACCATGGCGAGTCTGTGCATGGTATGGTTATCAAGTTTGGTCTTGCAGAACAGGTTTCTGTTGTCAGTTCTCTGGTTTCCATGTATTCGAAGCTTGGTGACTTGGATTCAGCTGTGTTTCTTTTCTCTAGTTTTACCGAGAAGAGTCAACTCTTGTGGAACTCCTTAATTTCTGGGTACCTTGTGAATAACAAATGGAACATGGTTATGGGTTCAGTACGTAGGATGCGAATTGATGGAGTTGATCCAGATGCATTAACTGTTATTAGTGTGATCTCGTCATGCAGACAAACAGAAGATTTACATGTCGGGAAGTCTATACATGCATATGCTGTCAGAAGCAGACTTGAATTGAATGAGAGTGTGATGAATTCACTCCTTGCTATGTATGCCGACTGCAGGCAGCTCTCAACTTGTTGTAAGTTATTTCATAAAATGGAAGTGCGGACATTAATATCTTGGAACACTATAATATCTGGTTTTGCTGAAAATGGAGATTCAGTGGCTTGTTTAAGATTTTTCTGCCAAATGCGCCTGGCAGACATGCAGTTTGATCTAGTAACGCTGATTGCACTTATCAGCAGCCTTTCTGCCATTGAGGATATTATAGTTGGAGAATCGGTTCATTCTTTAGCAATTAGAAGTGGATGCAACTTGGATGTTTCTGTCGCAAATGCCCTCATTACTATGTACACCAACCTTGGTAATATTCAGGCTGGTGAGAAACTCTTTGATAGCTTGTTTTCAGTGAACACAATTTCTTACAATGCTCTGATGACAGGATACCGCAAAAACGACTTATTTGGGGAGATCCTACCTTTATTCTATCATATGATCAAGAATAATCAGAAGCCAAATATTATTACGCTCCTGAATTTATTGCCTATCTGTCATAGCCAGTTGCAAGGGAAGACTGTTCACAGCTATGCAATTCGAAATTTCTCCAAGCTAGAAACATCTCTCTTTACATCAGCCATTTGTATGTATAGTAGGTTCAACAATTTGGAATATTGCCACAAACTTTTTCGTTTGGTAGGTGAAAGAAACAACATAGTGTGGAATGCCATCTTATCTGCTTGTGTGCAATGTAAGCAGGCTGGAGTTGCATTTGATTACTTCAGGCAAATACAGTTCCTAAATGTGAAAACTGATGCAGTAACCATATTGGCACTTATCTCAGCATGTTCACAGCTTGGAAATTCAGATTTGGCAGAATGTGTAACAGCAATTGCACTGCAGAAGGGCTTTGATGGAACCATTATTGTTCTCAATGCTCTTGTAGATATGCATTCAAGGTGTGGAAGCATATCTTTTGCAAGGAAGATCTTTGACAGCTCGATGGAAAAAGATTCAGTCTCTTGGAGTACAATGATTAATGCATACAGTATGCATGGGGATGGTGGGTCTGCTTTTGACCTTTTTTTGATGATGGTAGCTTCGGGAATCAAGCCAGATGACATAACTTTTGTTAGTGTTTTATCAGCCTGCAGTCGAAGTGGATTTCTCAAGCAAGGAAGAACATTATTCAGATCAATGCTTGCAGATCATGGCATCACACCAAGAATGGAGCATTATGCATGCATGGTAGATCTATTGGGCCGAACTGGACACTTGGATGAAGCATATGATATTGTTACAACGATGCCATTCAGACCATCCGAAAGTTTGCTCGAGTCATTGCTTGCAGCCTGTAGGTTCCATGGAAATTCTAAAATTGGTGAATCTGTAGGGAAATTACTCACTGAATCTGACCATGGAAATCCAAGATCTTATGTCATGCTCTCTAACATCTATGCTTCAGCTGGCAAATGGAGTGATTACGAGCGACTGCGGTCAGATATGGAAGCAAAAGGATTGATAAAAGATGTGGGAGTTAGCTTAATTGGGGGAACATACTAACCCTGATGAAATAAGTGATTGGTAATGGTCAGATACTCGTACATTAGGCAGTACAATTTCAGGTCTGGTCGATGCTTTGTTACAGAGGATCAACAGATGAATTAGGTTGTCAAAGCACGAAACAAAATAGATTCATGTTTCTGCAGCGAAATCTTTTGGACTAGCAGGCAAACATTAAAAAAGAAGGAACCATTTCCATCTTGGTGCAACCAGTCCTGTTGCTTCAAATTTTGTCAGATTATGATCATGTAAATGGTGAGATGTCTACAGTTGTTTCATTGCTGTGATGATTGCTGTTTCTGGCAGTACAAATTAATCAATTTTTTGGTCTGATTTGGATGAAGATTAATGACAGCCTAGGTCAACAGACAGCTAATGAAGTCCTGTCAAATTTGATTATCAATTAAAAAAAAAGAATGCAACAAGTCCTGTGGAGAATTCAACTGTCAGTCAGGACTTCCATTGAGCTGAAACAAAGATCCCTGCAATTGTGTAATTTTCTCTAACTTGGAGGCAAGATGTAAATTTGGCGTTAAATGATGCTCTAGAGGCCAACTGTACATTGTTTTTCCATTTTCTGGTAATTATAAAACTGAAGCAGGATAGAAGCAGATATATCTCCAGCGCTCAACAATAACTTTACATATGGTAACTTACCTATTTACTATCTTACACTGTAAATTGTTACCATGGAAATCAAGACACAACATTGGTATCTTCTGCTCCATTTCAAATGTACAGGATAGTATAGAATATGGATGCATCTGTAATTATTGTTTTCTTTATTTGCCTTCTTGTTGACTTGAAGAAAAAAAGGATAAAACGATTCAGGTAGTATTTTAAAAGATGTTCTGTGCAAATTAAACTAATGAAATGCCAGACCGAAACAAATTGTTGCCAGAGAAACATGAAGCACCATGCTTTTATATAAATAGATAGAAAGATACATGCATATATCATTTTGAACTATCATGTTGATTTATTTGAGTGTTTTTTTTAAAATGTTATTCAGCCCAGCCTGTTCGTAACTCATGGTGGCACACAATTTCCTTAAGCATCCAGCTTTTGTGCCTATAGTCTCGAAATAAAGAAGTAAGAAATCAAAAGGAAAGCACAGAAACAAATCTAATTTTATAATTGGGGGAACAGGTCCAAGTCTACTGCTATGATTATTCAATTGGTCCTTTCTTCCCTCCCACCTGGCTCTCTTCTGCTTCAATTCATTGAACCCCTCCAGTCTTCTCTATCCAATACCTGCAAAAACTGCCAAATCCACTTCTTCCTCCAAAATCAGAAGTGCAAGTGTCTCGGGTAAGCTTCAGCTTATGCTTTTGCCTTTACCCTTGTGATTACGTTCTTATCCATTGTCGTGATATCTGTACTATTCTGTTGTCTTGGTCATATTTCTGTTTTAGACTGATATTGGTATTTCGTTTCATGAGTCCTCAACTGATCATTCTGATGTTTTCTGCTGTTTCAGCATGAATATGGTTATTTGTTTTACAACAGAATTTACTCAAAAGTCAAAAGTGAAAACTCTAGGCCTCACTCTCCTATGTTTTATTCTTTTTATGTTTCAGATTGGTGTTTTTATGTTCTTCAAAAGATTGGTGTTTTCAATTTTGTCTGGTAGAATTCAGTAAAATAAATTTGTCTGGTAAAAGTCCAGTGTACTAATATATCTGTGACTCTCTCTAAACGAATCCAAATTGTTCACAGAAAATAGTAATAGTAAGAGCCCAGAAGTATCTTTGGCCAAATAAACAGTAAGGTCATTGGTTTGTGAATTATCAAATTTTTTATATACTAATAGTTTATGTTTAGTTTGCTGTAATTACTATGAATTAATTGATGCCATCCATAAATGATCTTAAATTAGTAAAATCACAGAAGAAGATAAATCCTTTGATGAAATAACAAAAATAATAATCTCCCTTCATGGTTATACAAGTTTGTTATTAGCATGTGTTTATACGATCATGTATTATTTGATTTTATTTCATTTGAGAAAGCAGCTCTTTCTCCAATATTGGTTTATAATGTTCTGTTATCAACTTATCAGTCTACTTACTACTGAGCAAATGCCTGGTGGTTTTCCCCCTCAAAAGAAAAAAAAAACTTATCAGTCTACTTTCCTCTTCAATGTTCTCTTCCATAGATAATATTTAACCGAGTTGGAAGAATGGCAGAGAAGAATCTTGAAGAGCCCGACTCCCCTCTAATTTCATCTTTGTCGTCACCGAAATTCATGCCAAATTCTGTAGAGCCTGAGCTAACTGCAGGTACTAATGATTGTGAGAACAGTAATCTTCAGAACAAAGAAACCACCAACTTTGAGGCAGCAATGCAGGAAGAACTTCCAGAAATCTTAGTTGGCAACAAAAGCAATCTGCAAGAAATATCAACTGAACAAAAGGCTTCTATTAGCGTCTCCGCAACTCCATCTGAATTAGACAACAGTGGACTTGCATCTGCCAGTGATCCTCATGCTTTTTCAGTGACCTCTCAAAATGATGATGAATCAACAGAACCCAGCAGCGATTCTACCACAATTCCACCTTCAGAGAAGAACACCCATTCAACTTCACAGACCTACGACAGGCTGAAAGAAGTGGTTCAACTAGAAGATACACCCCTGCATAACATCGAGGATGATGCCTTTTGTTCCTATTCTGTGAAGGCTTCATATGAGACGTCACCTGCCACACCAGCAAAGGTGGAAGAAAAGAAGCCACATCTGATGCATCGTTTTCATGAGCGTCAAATGAGCCTAAGAGACATGCGACAGAAGGCCCCTGCACCTTTGAACAGATCAAACAGTGGGAAGAACTTCAGAACAGATAACACCTTTGTGGATACAACAACCCACATTGAATCCGTTAAGGTGGCAGCCTCAAGATTTGGTGGCAGCGTCAACTGGAGAACTCGTAGAACAGAGCCAGAGCAGGTAACTCAGAGTTGTTCCCCTTCCCTTATTTGCATATGAAACATCTCAGCTACAGCTCTATAAATTATGCTATCATTTGTATTTCTTTAATTTTGTAAAACCTTGCTTTACCACTTATTTTACTTCCTTTCGTATGTGATCTCCATGTAAGATTAACAATCTTAGTACATGCAGGAGAGTGGACATATCATACTTGAACTTGATAGGCTGAAGAAGGAAATTTCAGAAAGTAAGCGACAAGCGGAGTCTGTAGAGGCATCAAAGATGCTTCTGTCCAACGAGTATGAGAAAACAAAGAGGTTAATTGAAGGGTTGGAACATGACCTGGAAAAGGCACAAGAGGAGGAGATAATTGCAAAGTTGGGTTTGGAGTTATTTCAGTTAATAGTACATGAGATGGGGGAAGGAGTTACCAGTGATGGTGGGATCACTGGCAGGGAGAAATTGAATATAATCAAAGAACAGTACAACGCAGTGCTGGCCAACTTAATGTTAGTGAAGGATGAGTCCAGAAAAGTGCAGGAGAATTACGAGACCTTGTTGATTGAACGGGATATTTCTATCGGGAAAGCTCAGGTAGCCGTTGCAATGTCCGAAGATGCTGTAAGGAAGGTTGAGGAGCTCACCATAGAACTGAACAAACTGAAGGTTGAGTTGGAATTGGCTCATTCCACATGCCATGATGCTGAAAAACACAGTAAAGACACGTGCTTGGCATGTGATGAGGATTCCCTTAAATGGAAGACTGATCTGAGGCAAGCAGAAGAGGAGCTCAATCAACTCGTCAAAAGGAGCTCAATCGAAGAATTGAAATCGATGCTTGATGCATCGACCAGCTTGTTGCTCAAGCTAAAAAATGAGCTAGCTGGATATGTGGAAGCTAAGCCAATTGAAGAAGCACAAGGAAATATTAGTCCAAGATCTTTACACAATAAAGTTATTCTACCAACACGAGAGTTGGAGGAGTGTCTGATGAGCATAGATAAGGTGAGAAATGAAGTTTGTGCTCTGAATGTTGCTGCTGCATTGCTTAAAACAGAGTTGATTAAACAGAAAACGACACTTGCTACCATGCAGCAGATGGAAGCGACGTCGTCCATCACTGCTGAATCTCTCAAGGTGGAGATTCAGCTAGCACAACGGGAACTTGAAGCAGTTCAGGCCAAGGAGAAAGAATCCCGAAATGGAATGCTCGGGTTGCAAAAGATTATGGAAGATACTGCCAATGAAGCTGATGAGGCTAAATCTATCGCAAGAGAGGCACAGGAGAAGCTAATAAAGGCCAAGGAGGATATGGAGCATGTAAAATCTTGTCTTAATACTATGGAATTCAGGCTCCAGGCAGTTCTAAAGGAGATGGAGGCCACGAAAGAGTCTGAGAGGCTGGCAATTGATACCCTCAGATCGTTCGACAATGAGCTTGCAGTGGATATCAAGGAACAAGGCTCTCAGATGATCACACTTGACTCGGATGAGTACCAATCTCTCATTGCAAAATCCAGTCAGGCAGAAGAGCTTGTGCATGAGAGGACGGCTTCTGCAACTGCACAGGCCAAGATAGCCAATGAGTCCGAGTCTTGTACCCTATCAACACTGAGCGAAACATACAAGGTTTTGGAACAACGAAAGCGGGCATTGGTTGCTGCCACAGAGAGAGCTGATAGAGCCACTGAAGGCAAGCTAGCCATGGAGCAAGAATTGAGAAAATGGAGAGCAGAGAATGAGCAGCGTCGTAAGGCTGGCGAAGCTTCGAAATCTCAACTTAAACCTTCAAGCACCTCTGTGATCATCGTTGAACACAGTGGCGACACAAAGGGCACAAGCAAGGAGGATAGTTACGCCTCGGTTCATCCATTGCTGGATATGTCCACGAGGAGTAGCCCTAATGATTCGGAATTACTTGCTAAG
Source organism: Oryza punctata (assembly GCA_000573905.2). Classification (NCBI taxonomy): domain Eukaryota; kingdom Viridiplantae; phylum Streptophyta; class Magnoliopsida; order Poales; family Poaceae; genus Oryza; species Oryza punctata. The sequence continues at coordinate 12,642,445 of CM002493.2, forward strand.
AGGAAGAAAAGAAAGAAGCTGTCGTTCTTCCCCCGCATCAGTATGTTCTTCTTGAGGAAGAAGTCTAAAACTGCTATATAACAAAAACAACTTTCTTTTAATGGTTTGCGTGATAGAACTTTGTGGATATGTGTATATTTAAAATAATATTATATATCTTTCTTTCAATGGTTTTGGGTGATAGAACTTTGTGGATATGTGTATATTTGCAATAAGCGGCCGGCGTGTTGCATATGACTTACGCGACCTGTAATTTATCTACCAACCTGTTGTATATATTGTACTGAATTGATGATGCATTTCATTTTTCTAGGACAAGATAATCACACTCTGTACTTTGAACATTAGTACCCAAAGATTTACCTTTTTGTTGTGTTAATTATTAAAATTGAGTATCACTCCACTACTTTCTCCTTTGGGTAGATGTATGCTTTAAATTTACAAGCAGAGATAAGTTAAAGAGGCTTCTGCTGAATTAAATTATTTGCCTCGGTGCGGAGATACCATATATTATATAGCAACAATATATCCACCTTGTGAGTGAGATAGCTCCTAATCTAACTAAGTTGATAGCCAAAAAGACTGTCAGGCGATGTACGGTGGTGCAAGCCTTGGATAACAAAAAAAATGGGTAACAGATATTAACAGACCATTGACGGTTCAAGTTCTTTTGGAGTTTCTTTAGATTTGGGACTTGGTCGAAGAGGTGGTTTTACAAGTTGGACTTCCAGATCAGCATGTTTGGAAGCTCTCAAACTTAGGGGTTTACACTACTAAATCTGCATACGAGATCATCTTTGTTGGGACAGTAAGGTTTGCACCTTGGATAATTTGGAAGAGTTGGGTGCCTTTGAAATGCAAATTGTTTATATGATTAGCAATTAATAATCGTTGTTGGACAGCAGATCGGTTGGACAAGAAAGGGCTTCAACCCCCGCCTGCATGTCCAAGCTGAGGAAACTATTAATCATATTCTAGTCACTTATATATTTTCTAGATAAGTATAGTGCTTGGTCCTGCAATGACTTGGCTACTCTAGCTTTCCAACCCAGCATACTGCTATGTTTGCCAATTGGTCGTCAAGAATAGTAAGGGGTTTACCTGCTAATGAGAAGAAAGGGTTAAACTCTTTAATCATCTTGGTCGTTTGGAAAATTTGGAAGCACATGAACAATGGTGTTTTTAATGATGCCACCTCATGCTTGATTGATGTCCTCCAAGCCATCACTAATGAGGGCGCTCTTTGGTGCCTAGCAGGAGCTGCTAGGCTCTGTGATCTCTTTACTAGGGTTGTGCTGCTAATACACTAGTTTGTTTTACTTCCTTTGGGTGTGTGGTGTTTTGTTGTATCCTTGGTGGGCGGGTGTCGGAGTCTTTCTCTAACACTATCCACCTTTTCTCCTTTAATTCAATGAAATGATACGCGGATCTCCTACGTGTTCTTAAAAAATAAATTGTATCCATGTTAGTTGAGTCTAGAAAGAAAACAATTTTACTTTAATGGTGTCAATTGATGTATGGCCATTTATATAGCAAGAACTTGTTTATGAATATATTTGTACAAACTACAAAATGCAAACACGATCTAGTAGTCCGATTCTTGTAGGAAAAAAGATTGCAAGAGAAAAACAGCATCACCATTCAACATAATATAGGCACTGCTTTCATGGACATGGGAAACATTGGGATCTATATGTTTAGCTACAACCGCTGGACATAAAATCCCAGCATTTCATATTGGCTCCTCAAGCTACATTGCAACCAGCAGAAACATAATTTGTTTCGTTTCTACTACCATTGGAGTGATCATGCAAGGCACGCGGCAATTTGTTTTCTTTAGCAATGCCTAGATACACTAGAATCCTTTGATTGATCTGAATTGTATTTCGGAAACATCATGTACCACGAAACATAACTTGATAAACATGACAATGTCGCCCGTCTCACTTTCTTTTGGATCTTGTTATAACTTGAGATCATACAGATCCAAAATATGCTTAATTGTTTTAAGCATGTAGTCAGGGGCGGAGCTACCGTTATTTGACCGGGGTCCAGGGACACCGATGATCCTAAGCTAAAATCCACTTGATACCTATGATTTACATGACTGTGACCCCGGTAATTTTGTTGGTTTGACCCCAGCCCATGTGGCCATGTGGTATTAGTGCAGCACTAATTAAGTTCTATGTGATTAGTGGTTGATTTGCAAGCCCATTGCCACAACGTGAAGTGCAAAAGGCCCACAAGCCAATAGCCCACCTCGGAATCATTGGGCTATATGACTGTTGGCCTTCCTATTTGTTGATCTTTTTTTCTCTTGCTCACATATCCTCTGCACATCTCTTCAACTTCTTTTCTCGCCGCCAGTACGCGTGAAAGCCAAAAACAATCGTTCCCAATCCCTCCTAAACCTAAATCCCCAATTCCCAGTCCAAATTTGGGATTTGCTTCCGATGATGTCGACTTGGTGTTGGTGAGCCAACATGGCTAGATCAAGCACCTGATGCTGATGCCTGCTGCAGCCTGGATGTTCAAGACAGCAAGTTCTTTTCTTCGTCTTAGTTACCACCTACCGCTGTACGCCTAATGCCTATACCGCACCACCTTCTTCTATTCTGCATAAAGTAGCTAGATGCAAATTCTAAGATGTGTTCTTTTCAGCACGATTTCAAGTAAAGATGGAGCGTTACTTGAAAAGGAAATTATTGCCTATCAATGCTGCTGATGGCAATACTGATGAAACGACAAGGGCTTCAGGTTCACGAGATGCTGGTGGTGGTAGTGGTACCGATGTTGATGGAAGGACTTCAAAAAGAAATGCAGGTACTGCTCGTGTATCACGAGAGGAGATAAATTTGGATGAACTCCCTTATGATCCTGCTGATAGGAGGAGAATAGCAGACTATATAGGCCACAAGTTACAAGATGAGATAAGGAGAAAATATTTGATTAGAGGTCCTTGTAGGCCACAGGCTGGTTTTAAGTATCCACAAAAGATCATAACAGGGAAGCCACGTCGTTTTAATCATGAATGGTTCACTACATATGACTGGCTAGAGTATAGTGAGAAAGTGGATAAGTGTTTTTGTTTATATTGCTACTTGTTCAGAGACTGTATTCCAGGCCAAGGTGGGAATGATGCATTCACAATAGATGGTTTTTCTTGTTGGAACAAATCAGACAGGCTTCGAGATCATGTTGGTGGATGTAACAGTTTTCATAACACCGCAGTGAAAAGATGCAACAATTTGCTGAAAGAAGACCAATCAATTGTTAGTGGTCTTAGAAGGCAGAGTGATGCAACCAAAGAAGAGCAAAGAATTCGATTGAAAACTACTATTACTGCTGTTCGATATTTGTTGCATCAAGGATTAGCATTCCGTGGCCATGATGAATCAGAAGACTCTACAAATAGAGGAAATTTTCTAGAACTGGTAAAGGTTTTGGCAGAGCAAAATGAAAAAGTAAAAAAGGTTGTTCTAGCAAATGCTCCTCGGAATAATAAAATGGTGGCTCCAGAGATTCAAAAGGAAATTGCTAGCTGTTTTGCTGAGGTAATATTTTTGTTTTACGAATTTTGTCACATGTCATTCTCAGGTTCTCTCAATGTCCTTTAGAAATAATTGCTCTTTCTTTCTTTATACAGATCATAGTAAAATCAATCGTTGCAGAAATTGGGGATGGTGTGTTTTGCTTAATGGTTGATGAGTCCGCTGATATTTCTGATAAGGAACAAATGGCTGTGGTTCTGCGGTATGTTGACAACTTGGGAGTAATAAAAGAAAGACTTATCAGTGTTGTTCATGTCAAAGAGACGTCAGCTACTTGCTTGAAATCTAACATTGATTATATATTTAAGAAGTATGGATTAAGCATAAAGAAAGTTAGAGATCAAGGTTATGATGGAGCAAGCAACATGAGAGGTGAGTTTAATGGTTTGAGAGCTTTGGTCTTGAGAGAGAACAGCTCAGCATATTATGTTCACTGCTTTGCTCACCAATTACAACTAGTTATCGTGGCAGTAGCTAAAAAGAATGATGATATTAGTGACTTCTTTGACATGATTTCTCTTTTGATTAATGTTGCGGGAGCTTCTTGCAAACGAAAAGATATGATTCGTGAAAGCCAACAGGAGAGGGTAAGAAAAGCCATAAGTAATGGGCAACTTAGTAGTGGAACAGGATTGAATCAGGAGCAATCTCTTCAAAGAGCTGGGGATACTCGTTGGTGTTCTCATTATAAAACTCTTAAGAGCCTGAACAATTTGTTCCCATCTATTATTGACGTGCTAAAGTACGTTGAAAAGGAGGGTCCAAATGATGGAAAGAAGCGCCAAGCCCGTGGTCTCCTAGACTATCTGACAGATTTTGACTTTGTGTTTAATTTGCACTTGATGCTGCTTATCTTAGGACATGCAAATGCATTGTCACTATCTTTACAAAGGAAAGATCAAGACATCTTGGAGGCCATGTCTGAGGTGAAGCTAACCAAGCAGAATTTTCAGAAAATTAGAGATGAAGGTTGGGAATCCCTATTGGAGACAACATATTCCTTTTGTGAAGAGCATGGTATCCCTAAGTTGGACATGGAAGAAGAGTACATTGACAGGCACAAACCAAGAAGAAAAACCAACCGCACTAATTATCAGCACTATAGATATGATTGCTTGAATCCTGTTATTGACTTACAACTTACAGAATTCAATGACCGTTTTGATGAAGTAAATTCTAATCTGCTCACCCAGATGGCTGCTTTTAGTCCCAAAGATTCTTTTGAGGCATTCAGATTTGATAGTTTAATCGAGTTGGCTAAGTCCTATCCGGATGATTTTACTTCATTGCAGCTGAAGGATCTTGCTCATGAGCTTCATATTTACATTGATAATATGCGAGCAGATGAAAGATTTGGCAATGTAAACACTATTTCTGAACTTGCTAAGCTGATGGTGGAGACAAAAAAACATCTTGCTTTTCCTTTGGTCTATCACCTCCTCAAGTTAGTACTTGTCCTACCCATTGCCACTGCATCAGTGGAGAGGTGCTTTTCAGCTATGAAAATTGTTAAGACAGCATCACGTAATCGTATCGGCGACCAATTTATGAATGATTGTATTGTGTGCTTTGTTGAGAAAGACTTTCTAGCTACAATTCTAGTTGATGAAGTGATTGCTCCTTTCCAGAAAATGAAAGATCGTAAAGGGAAAGTATGAGAGGTAATCACACTTCTGAAAAGATAATTTATTTTGTCATACCTTGTTGTCAACATTTATCATTATATTATATATACATTGTTAATTTATTGCAGCATATATGTTTGTGTTAAGACTAAGGATTCTATAGTGACCCCATCGCCATTTTTGGCTAGCTCCGCCCCTGCATGTAGTTAGTCATTCAGATACAGTCTACAAAAATCGAAAAGAGATATGTTGCTCAGACTTCAGGGACAACTTGGATACTAAGCAAGGAAGCATGCAGTTTGCTGAATTAGTATAACAATTAATGATCAGAAAATCATCATTATTGATACAGAAAAATGAACAATATCTTAATATCATGTTTCTAGAACAAAACTGCTACCTGACGATTCTGAAAATCGAGTAAAAATATGCTTCTTGACAGTAGCGCTGCAATTGAAATCTTCATTAAATATTTCATTAGATAACTTAACACAACCATCCTTATATATAATATTCAGTTGTGTGATCGTTGGCAGCACTAACTATATATGCCGAGTTTGCAATCTGCGCACATTTTAGTTACTAAGACATGCAGCACACGCGTAGAGCTTATTTAAGATATCTTTCCGGCCAATAATTGGTTTAATCAAATGCTACTGGTATCACGAAATATTATACATGATATGCTAGCTATTACTAGAAAAGCAATTTCTATCATTGCTTCCATAACAATGAATAGCGAACTAAGAAAAGAACGGTTGGTTGGTTCGTACAGCTCAATATATATAATATAGTAGTGCTCGAATGTTTTGTTCATTACTACTAGGAGTCTAGGACTGGAAGAAAAATATGGTACAAGCAAGGGTGGGGAGGCTGCGACCTCCGCGTCGAACAAAAAGAAGCAAAATCTCCATCCTATTATAACTACTTCTAATATTTAAAATTTATCTTATAATATATTATTTCTCAACCTACTCTTTCTCATTTCAGCCATAACAACCTTCTCTTTTAATATCACCTCATTCCTTAATCTCTCATCTCAAAAATACGGAAGTAGTTATAAAATGAGATGAAGATAGTAACAATTCACTTATGTTTTGCACTCCCTTTTTCTCAGAAAAATAGATAGAGAAGCCCAATGCAAATTAATATAATAATAACATACCAAAATGCTTTGTACTATACTACTGATATAATTAGTTATCGATTAATTTTTATTCGGAAGTGTTACTATAGTTTTTGTTTACCATACAGTGGTACTTGGATGTGGTAAGAGTTATTTTTTTCTTTTATAAATGTGGAACTCTAAGTTTTTTTCCTGGGACGGACAGTAGCTATAACTTCTTCTAGAAAGAAACTGAATTTGACACAATATTAATCATCTGATAAGAAATTAACCACGCGCATGTCATGATAATTAGCTAGTGACATAGCTATATATACCACTATCCCAGGGGCAGGCCCACCATGATTCATGGGTATTCAAATGAATAACCAAGAATTTTGAAAAAAAATACATATATGAAGTATATATTTCATATGTATATAGAAAAAAAAGAAAAAAAGGCCTATCTATCCAAAAGAAGCCCAAACTAAAAGGCTAACCCATCCCACTACCATCCTCCTCTCCTCAAATATTTCAGGCCCATTGACCCAATAGCAACAAAAGGCCCAAAAGTCTAATTAACCCTAACTCCTCCCCTCCCCCTTCCCAACTCCCATACAGCCGCCAGTCCGCCACCGCCAGGCGCTAGGTAGGAGACCGACGCCGCGACGCACCGGCGCCGTCACCCTGCGCCCTGTACCCCGCGGCCCCCGCCCGCCTGCGCCGGCATTCCCGGCCGTCGCGCCCATCGCCATGTCGCCCGTCGCGCCGTCCCAGTGCCGTCCCCGTCGTGGGATTGCACTATTGCAGCGTCGCGCGGTCGCCGTCTCACCGGCGCCGGGTCGCGCCGCGCCGCTTCGAGCAACGGCCGGTCGACCTCTCCCCACGCCACCCTGGCGGCCGTCGGGCGTCGGCGGCCCGCCCCAGCGCCGCAGCACGCCTCCGACCTCCCCTGGCCCTGCACGGCTGCAGCCGCCGCCCCTCCGGCGAGCCGAGCCTGGCAGCTGGTAGCCCTCCCCAGGTCGCGCACTTGCGCGCGGTTCTTGGACCCACGTCGAGGCATCGCCCTCGGCTGGCCGGCCCTCCCCTCTCGTCCTCTCCCTTGTTAGGTCTCTCCTCGCCCTACCCCCACAGCCTCCTGCCCTTGGCCCCGCGCCTCCACCGGTCGCGTAGCGCGGCCACTCCTCCACAGCGCACCCCACCGTCCTTGCCAAGCTGCCTTGCCGAACAGGCTGGATTTGATTCAATAGAATGCCGGAGGTAAGCCATTCAATCCTCATTTCTCGATTCGATGCAATTTGTTTCTTTCTCAAGTAGTCTAGATAAGACAGGTATATATCTAATGTGAACCAAATTTGTTGCCTAATTTTTTTGGACTAGACAAATAAACATCAATTTTGAACTCAAGCAGAGCTGTAATTTGTTTATTGTAGTTCATGGTTGTCTAATTTTGTGCATAAACATTCTGTTATGGTATGATATTGATCGATGTATACTTAATTTGTAGAATGTATTGCTTATGTTTTCCGCAAAGTATCACAATAATAACTTCGTAAGTAATATAAAATACCATATTGTTGATTTTTGTTATTCCATGAAAAGGAAACTATATATAATTTCTTATCATTTTATTATTTTCTATCCTATGGTTGAACAATGTCAATTAGTAGTTTTGTACTTCTATATGTTAAACACATTTATTTTTATGGCTAGTTCCATGAAATTATAAAAATATGTTTATATCCGTTATATATTATATAATTTAGAAATATATATATGAAAGTATATATATTTATCACATATTAGGCTGTGTTGTAAAATTTTTTTTACCCCCTTTCGTTTCGAATACCCAACTCCAAAATCCTGGGCCCGCCCCTGCACTGTCCTCTACCTTCTACTCTTATTCTAGCTAGTCTTGTTGAACCATACTAGCTAGGGCACAATTACACAATGCAGCCATGCAAAGAATTAGCACGTGCTTTAGCCATGGAAGGCATCGGGATCACTACTGTCTGGAGGAGTCCCTGAAGCGGTGGCTCGGTGGCATCGCTTGTTTTTCTTTAGGTGTCGCAGCCCTAGAAAATCACGCACATATCAATATTTTCTATTGAACTTGTGATGTTATCTACGTGCCGGGGCCGACATCCACTACCGGGTGCCATCGGATCAATCTCCAGTGTTAATTCACTAGTTTAGTGATGCCGCCGAGCAAATATGCCTCTCACGTATAAAATGTTTGATTATTATTTTACGATGAATAATTGTTTTGAGAAGATAATTGATTTTAATATTTGGAGATACTTGGTGAAGTGGTTTTGGAGATATATGTGGTTTTCAGATGGTGAACAGGATTATGTTTGATGATGGTTCGGTCAGACCGGATGGACTAGATCTGTTCGACATGCGAGTTAGACATGCGAGTGTTCCGCGGTCAGACCGGTTAAACCAACGGTCTGACCGACCGATTCTATTTTGGATTCTATATCGATATCGATATCGATTTTGGGTTTTGATTTTGGGTTGTTTATTTGGATACCCGTGATTAATTTATGTTTATGATTTCTAGATGGATAATATACGTGTAATACTGTTGTATGTTAATATTGAGTTAAGTTGTAGAGAATTTGTACTCATGTATGCACTAGAAGAAATATGACCATTTATGATGAATTCCTCATGACATTAGAACTATTCATTATTATGTCACTTTGTTTTATGACGTTCGGCTAGGGGTAGTGTGACTTTGTGATGAAAATGAGGTTTTCATCATTGAGACCATGCACAAATCGTTATAAACTACCCAAATGGCGTATCGTGATGAATTTTATTTGTGATAAGAGGCTAACCAGGAAATATCGTAAGTTAATGACAATGTTTATTTTTCATAAATATCCTTTTATTAATAATTTTTGAAAGAAAGAGAGTTTGAGGCGCCACTTATTTGGCCCAACCATTAAATTACGAAGTGGCTGTTAGTCTATTTGCACAATGACCCCATCTGTTAGCAGTACGCACTATTTTTTCAGTCCGGTTATTATTGTTCGAAGCAGACCATTAGCCCATGTAACACCCTAAAACTAATTTAATTTAATAATTCATTAATAATTGTCACATCTGATTTTGGAATCATGAATAATATATTTTTTAATAATTTATTTCTACAATTTATAATAAAGTGCAATAATTTAGCAAGTAAAGTTGATATGAGAATAAAATTTTCCATAATAAAATATGACTTGGAGTATTTATAATAAATTATACATAATTAATTATTCCATCTGCGGTTATTTTAATTTTTTCGGAGCTAAATAAATAATTTTAATAGTACAAACATCATTTTAGTCATTATTTAAATTGAAAAAACTATTTAAAACCCTCTTCCTATCTTTGGGTCGAAACCAGCCCAGCATCTCCCCTCACTGCGCAGGCGCAAACCACTCCGTGCAAAGTCTATCTCTTCTCCCTTAATTCTTCCTAAACCTAGCTGATAAGTCTAGTTTGACTCCCTCACTTACCCTTAGTGGAATTGCACCCTCAACCTCAAAACCGGGTATAACACCTCATCATACATGGCACTTACGTGGTGGGTTGACTTGGTCTTCATCCAATGTGGCATCAACGTGGCACTTGCGTGCACTAAAATAAAAAAACCTAAATGGGTCCCACATATCAGTAAGTAAAACAATAAAAAATAAATTTTGAGCCCACGTGTTAGCTACCCTTACTCTTTCTCTCTCATCTCTCATCTCTTACTCTGCCCCCAGCAATGGAGGCGCAGGCGGATGCTAGCGGCGATGACCTCGTCACCATGCGGGAGGAGCGCTGGAGCTTGGAGCAGGTAGGTGGATGGCGGTAGCAGTGGCAAGATGGAGCATAGGGGCCATGTCACAGCACCCTCCCCCCCCCAAAAAAAAGGAGGTGCAGGAGGACGCTGCAAACGTACTATATGGCAGCAATTTACTTGTCACGAGCTTTAATTTCTGCAAATGAAAGTATTGAAGATATGAAAACGTACTATGTGTTTAGAAACATGGATTTATGTCCTAACAAAATTGGTGAACCTCAGCATCCGTAATGTTCCAGTTGGAGTCATCCATGAAAATCCACATAAATTTCATCACGTAGAACCAGCATGTGCTCGTGCCCTCATCCTGGTGTGAGCACAAAGGGTGGCACCAAACCTGGAATGTATTTGCACACAAGCGTGTTGAATACACTTCTTCTTATACTTCACAAGTGCCTTATTTAGGATGTCAATGAAGGATTGAAAAGTGTCTGGCGGCTTCCTCAATCCATCCATGATGATAATCTTTGAATCGTTTAAATGGATCGCAAGAAAGATCTAGTGAGGTGGCCTACATATAAAGGGAGAGAGCAATTAGTACAAATGAGAGGTACAACGGTAAATAGCACACTTACTCAAAGTGGTAGGGCAAAAGTATCGTATTCAAATTCTGAAGCTTGACAAAGGAGATGTAGAGGTAGTCCAGCACAATTTTTTCAAACTTTGGGCCTCAATGAATATTTTTGAATTGACAACTTGTGGATCGAGGAATCCTAGTTTGTTATGAGTTGCTCTACATTCAAGCGCCCCGGAAAAAATTAGACATGCAACGAGGATATCTACTTAGAAAAACTAGCGAGGGGTCAAGTATACTTACCATGCCCATAATATAAATAGTGACAAGTATAGCTCCCTCAGATTGTATAGTTGAAATAGTTCTTGAAATGAGAACCAAATTATACCATCACAATGATGAAAGTCCTCGTCCCTATAAAAGACGGGGAACATCTCTTTACCCTTCTTATCTGAGTACAATTGCCAGTGATGTTGCGATATTCGTCGGTAGTCAAAAAATCACAAAACTTGAATTGAGCTGCCAACGGGTCCTTCGCAATATTGTCTACATTAGACAAACTCTTAAGCCTTGCACTTTCTAGAAATTCTTATGTTTTCTTCTTGGCCTCATCTTTCTCGAATTCTCTCTTGGAATATGCTTGCAATTTCTTTTTGCTGACCGTGTGTCAGAAGTCCGAAATAGGTTGCTTCAGAGCAGATGGCATTGCTATGCGAATGAAGTGGTCCTGTACTGCAACTGGCACTTTCACGTTTGCCGGCTCCTTTGTTTTGTCCCCTTTACATCTAAGAAGCGATATTATGCTCCTGCTCATCTCCTTTTTTAATTCAAAGATGGCTCTGACATGTTAGGACATGGAGTCTTCTTAGTCTTCTTCAGAGATGGTGGTTACGACATCTGGTAAGTTTTACACAAGCACCCCCACTTTTTTGGCTGGTATGAAGAAGATAGGCTCTAATATGCTGCCTCTGGAGGAGATCATTGTGCCGGTGGAGGAGACGGGCTCTTATGTGGCAATAGTGGTGGAGTTGGCATCCTTGGGGGGGAGGTGGAGGTAGCAAGCCCTTTAGAGCTAGACCTGCCATCCCTTGGCTCGTCATCACCATCTCCTGAAAGGAAGGCAATGAAACGCTTCCGCCACAAGATAATGTTGTGGACGGCTTCTCCAAGAGTGTTTACCCCCTTCTCTAGAGCAAAATCAAGCTAGATTGCCCCGTATCTTCTTGACACGTCCTCCACTTCGACCCTTGAGAAGCCAATTGTATTAGATTACCGTGTATCCCCCTCCACTACGGGATGTGCCTTACCGTGTGCCATCTCTATAGTGATGTTCTGAACTAGCACTTGCAACCTACATGCAGTACGTAGAAATGTCATCCACGGGGTGACGAGTCGTGTCCAGTTCTTGAGGAACCTTAGTTAAAGTGCAGCTGCTTTTCCTCCCAGCTAGACTGGTTACACGGCCATCATCATCTCCATCCTGCATTTCCAGCCTCCCCATTACCAGTGCCTCCATCCTCGCCATTTGTTCCTTCAGTTGCCTTATCACTTCTGGTTGGTCTCCGGAATTTGTATATCTCCGAGACAGGAACCTATGTTTGTCTTAAGGAAAATCTTTTCTCCATGGAACTAGGCCTACTCCTGTTGTGCGTCCCAGATGCTTAGCGTTATGCAATGCAAGTGTGAGCTTATCTTTTTCTCTATTCTGAACAAAAGAACCCTCTGAGGACTTTTGATGAGCATCATGGAGCCTTTGGGACACTTTTTGCGATCGTGGACCCTTGTGTACCAACTCGCTTGTATCCAATAGTGTTGCCTCTCGGGCGTATTGGTAATTCTTTCCTCGTTGGCACCAGTCCTTCGTCTCTATGTCGATTCCCTTTTCCAACAACTTATCTTCCCTTGTTTGCCATTTATCTATGTTCTTAGCATATCCGCTAGGGCCGAGATGGTGAGGTTAGAGTTTTTTGGCCGCATTGTCCTGGTTCCTTGGACTAACCTCCTTTGCCTCATCTGATATTTTGTACACCACAAAGTCATCCCAGAAAAGGTAGCACCTTCGGTAAATTGGAGTCTTGAAAATTTGGTGTCAGCCCCCGCTTCACAAACTTCTTGGTAAGGTCCATCTTGAACTTCCTGAAGCTGACGCTCATCCCCTCAAGGGCCCTTTGCTTTGCGAGTTCTTCTAAACCCGTGGGGAACTGGAATGTCCGCTTCAACATGTCCCTAGCAAGGTCTGTGTCTCTATCTGGTACCATCCACTCCAGTTGATCTGGATCACTGTTCTTCCAGTATCGGTACTTGATGGGGATGACATCCTTCGTGATGACACCTATAGCATTGGAATATGGGGTGAGTGCTGATACAGGAGCTGTAGGGTTCCCATCTGCATCTAACGTTGTGATAGTGTAAAGGCCTGAGGGCATCCTGGTTGGACCTCTACCCCTTGTCGATGAGCTGGCAGTATCCCCAGAGTGGACAGTGGCCGAATGATTAACCTCCTTTAAAGAAATGTATAAATTAGTCATTCAGAACAAATATATGTATGGTTAAGGTTTTATTTGTTTCAGATGGCCGAATTTACCTCCACGTTATCGGGGTTATCTCCGGGCTAGTTCAAGTTTAGAAAGCCACTTGGGCTAGCATTACCACCGTCGCTTTCTCCAAAATTTGCAGGCCTATTGTTATCTTTTTCCCGTGACATTTTCTAAAGAATAATGATCAAATGACAAAAATGATAACACTTTATTTATAGTAGGTATGTTATTGCTAAAAATTGAAAAGAGAAGGACAAACATGTGGCCAAAGTGAAAGGTAAGAATTTTGCGACAAATTGGAGTTAAATACTGTTGATGCAAAAAACAGACACTGGTCTTAGAGATTTGCTTTACTCTAGTGTAGGTCCAAAGCTTGCTTTCGTGTTCTAGGGCATGCTAGTTGATTTGATCCAGCAATCAACAAGATGAAACATGCAAATATTTTTAGTAAACGATAGCTGATCGGCTAGAAAGCTGATGTCAATGCAATGCACGGTGAATCGGCTGTAAGGCATATTTATAAGGATAAATAAACCCTAAACTTGGTCTATCGGCTATAGCGATCAACATTACATAATCTATAAATCAATATTTCTTTAGAAATTAACAATTGGGATAGATCGGATTAACCGATATGGTATAAACTGCCTGGATCCAAAGTAACATTAAATGACGATTACATGTGTTCATATCATAGCCGATGTCCAAATTTAAGCATGTATCGGCCATAGTTCCGATACTACCTTATACTAGGATATCATCCTGTAATAAATATATTAAACTCACATCAATCAGATTGATAATAGGCTTAATATATTTGTAGTAGTTGAGATCCTGATATAAGGGGTAGATACAATATATTAAACAAGACATAAATCCATGGCAAACAACTATATCAGATAAGATCGGCTGAAACCCCGACACTATCCTTATTAGCAATCATGAAGTAGGCTACAGATTATGGTTCTAAGCAAGACTTAGTAGATCAAACTTAACTGATGCAACACTAAGTATGAAGAGAAACATAATATCTAAATAATCAAGCCGATGGCCACCTTTTCAGGATGGTAGATACGTTAAATAATCTAAACAAACAAGATGATTTAGCCACTATGGACAAAACCCTAAATAGAGATGAGCCGATGCAGGTAGAACACATTGTCAATCTAGATTATAAAAGTATATGATAATTCGGTGATTCACAAAACAAGATTAGAGTGTCATAAAAATGTAAGCACTAATCCCAATAATGCAAACCGCCATAATAAGTTTTCCCTCTTGTTGAAGATTGAAATCGATGTAGCTTAACTCAAAAGCAAGAACTCGTCGAAATATAAAGTAACGAAAAGGTTGGTGATGCGCCAAGATTATATTGAACTGATGTTAATTATTTACAAGACCTCGGGCTTATATTTATACTCGAACATACAAACATGTCCATAACAGACACGATTCATACTTTCCTAATACAACTCTAACCGACGAACAATTCCCTTAGGTGGGTCTTACTGAAAATATCTATAAGGAAATTACATAAAATCCTAATTAATAGATACAATTGCCTATCTCGGACTCTATCCTTGCCCAGCAATGCCATTGAAGCCCTTTTTTCGAATCCGATATCGATCACGTAAAAAATCTTGCCAATATCAGCTGTATCGACCAACCATATCAAACTCTGTATCAGCCAATACAGACTCCCAGCCGATGTGCACTCTGTTTCCAAGATTCCCGCATACCTTCAATTCCGCTTCGGATGGGATCTCGACTCCAATTCACATGCTTACCAAATTCCATCGTCAACTAATACAAATTGAGATTTTAAATAAAAATTGGAGTTAAATAAGCATAAGGCTTAATGACAAGGGTAACCTAGGGGGTGTGATGAAGGGCTGAGCCGCAGCCACTTATTTTTCGACTTATGTCAGTCCACTTCATTCTGAGATTATGCTAAGCAACCGGAGTTCATTTTCATTTTTCATTTGCGGACTAAAATTTGATATAGGAGGAAAAAAGCTTTTTATTGGAGCAAACAAATGTAAACCAAAAGTAAACCATTCATGTATGGATGTTATAGGGGTATTGCTTCTAGTTTTATCTGAAATTTTCTGGTAGCATCTCCCAAATTTTCTTTATAGGTGTTTTCAATTCACAATCTTGCCGGAAAATAAAATCTATACCACTAACTGTGTTCGGGAGGTGAGGTTGGGAACTCACCTCCCGCAAACGTAAAACGGAGCAACGCTTTTCTTATGATTAATTAAGTATTTACTAATTTTTTCTGAAAAATGGATTAATGTGATTTTTAAAGTAACTTTTGTATAGAAAATTTTTACTAAAAATGCACCATTTAGCAGCTTGAAAAGCGTGCGCGCGAAAAACGAGTGAGGTGAGTTGGAAAAGTTTGGGAAAGAACTCAACCTACTGTATGGATGTTTTCAATAAAGTTCTTGGGTAATTTATAATCTACAGAAAAGAGATTAAGTAATTAAGCAACTCCATTTTGTTGCATGGTTTTATAAACAGAGATTGTGCAGCTATATAGTACTACAATATTCCCTATGGAGAAATATCATATTTCATATTTCAGTTTTCAGATTTCAGATTGCATCAAAAAATAAATATACTAGACTTTCTGATTTCAGATTGCATCACAAAATTTCAGATTTCAGACTTCACCAATGGGGCAGCAGTCCAACTTTCATTCAACAAAAACATACCCTATTATATGATTCTAAAAATTGCAATCAAGTAATATTGCTATTTGTAACAGGTCCACATCATGAAAAGAAAATTTCCAGATTTACTAAATTCTAGCATCCTCATATTGTTTCAGATTCGTGGCATATACAGGTTCATGGCATATACAGAACTGCACCATCAAGTTCAGATTTCAGATTTCAGATTGCATCAAAAAATAAATATACTAGACTTTCTGATTTTAGATTGCATCAAAAAATTTCAGATTTCCGACTTCACCAATGGGGCAGCAATCCAACTTTCATTCAGCAAAAACATACCTATTCTATGATTCTATAATCTAACAAATATGCTACTGTAATAGATAGCGAAAGCTAATGGCATGCATGTTATACTTGCATTTGTTTGCAACTTAATTGCTTGGGTATATAGAACTTGTATATATGCAGCGCTTGTATTGCCATGCCCCTTACAAAATATGCATTTAATATCTTTTACCTTCTTGAAAATGTCTCAGCCGTCACGGTGTGTTGGAATTGTACCCTCATTCACCGCTCTATCGAAATCTCTTGTATTGCTACAATAGTGGTGGCCTGCTGGAAGAAACCTCTGATGGCGCATGTACACAGTCTTTCCGAAGTACCTCAGCCACCTGCTCGCTGTGTCCCGCATGCACTGCACACATGCACAACCACCTTTCATTGTTTACCCGGATGTGTTGCCAGCCGCAGGGTAACTTGGATGGTAATGAACAACATTACCCTTAAAGTGAAGTACTCTCTTTTCTACGCATCCGAAATCTGCACACCCCGATCCCATAGTAACTTAAGATCATCCACTAATAGCTTGAAGTACACATCGATATCGTTTCTAGGTTGCTTGGGCCCTTGGAATAGAAATGACATCATTATATACTTATGCCTCATGCACAACCACGAAGGAAGGTTGTACATAACAAGTGCTACTGGCCACGTGCTATGCCGACTTCTCATGTCACCGAATGGATTCATTCCGTCTGTGCTTAGCCCAAACCTTATATTCCTAATCTCTTGCGCAAAATGCTTTTTGTACCTTCTATCTATCTTTCCCCATTGAGATTTTTGGCAGAGTGTCTTATCATCCAATCCTTCTTACGCTCTTCGTGGTGCCAACACATCATCTTTGCATGTTTTTTATTTGCATACATGCGCTCCATCTGAGGGATTATAGGAAAATACCATGCAACCTTAACGGGCAATTTCCTCTTCTTCAGGACGGGGTCACCATTGTCATCATCAACATCATCATCGTTATCTCCACACTTAAACTGCGGTATTTTGCAAACTGGACTCGTATCCAAGTCTGCATAGTCACCTCGATATAGAACATAGTCATTTCGACATGCGTAAATTTTTTGAACTTACAGTCCGATTGGCAGACAACCTTGTTCGCTTTGTATGTTGTTTCTGGCAGTACATGACCCACTGGAAGGAGGTCTTCGATCAGCTGTAGAAGCTCTGTGGAGCTCTTGTCACTCCATCTGTTGGTTGATTTCATTTGCAGCAAGAAGAGGACAACGTGTAATTTGGTGTGCTCCTTGTTGCATCCCTAATAAAGTGGGGTTTTTGAGTCCTCTACCATTGCCTTAAACTTCTCGTATCACCTTTCGTTTTTGTAGGCTCTCTCCCCATTGCGCAACATCTTATCCAAACCATCTGATACGTCACTGTCATATCCACCTGCATCAGCAGGCAACTTCAGTATTCGTGCGCTTGTGGATTTATTTGTGATCGTAAGAAATACCAACAAGCATTTCTAGCACCGTTGTCTGGGAACGGTTGTTGTTTCATCTATAAACTTGGTTCATCCTCATATCTTTCCTTTTCTTTCCTTTTATTCCTTTCTTTCTCCTCTTACCTACCATGGAGCAACTCTCTATTCAAAACCTTTCTGCTCCAAGGGCCGATTTCTGTGTGCAACCTCCTTCAAAAACAATTCATTCATCTGGCTATGAACTTAGTCCTGTCTTTATAGCCATGGTGTCAGATCACGAAAGCGAAAATCCCTATACCCATCTGCGTGAATTTGAGCAATTATGCTCATGCTTATCAATAGCTGGCATGGCACAAGACACCTTGCGGTGAAAGTTATTTCCCTTGTTTCTTATAGAAAGGGGCGCAACAATGGTATACCCTTATGGCGAGTAAACAATATGGTGAATTGGAGGAGTTACAAAGCAGATTCTGCCTTGCTTTCTTCCCGTTCACCCTGTAGTCTCTCTCCATAAGGAGGTTCTCAACTTTCAGCAAGATGAGAAGGAGTGCATCGATGCAGCCTTGCCACAGTTTTCCTTGTTAATGCAAGGCGACACAGACTTGACTCTCCCTGATCATGTGTTGTTATAGCACTTCCATTCGGGTTTAGAAAAGGAATCTACAATGTATCTCGATATTTCCACCGGAGGTTCGTTCGCACACAAAATGATGATGGAAGGTAGGGAACTCCTGGATCGTTTACTGGAGAACACTTCTTTCATTCGTTGCGAAACCATACAGGAAATCGAGAATACACCTGAGGAAACATAACCTCTTTAATCGGAGCCTGTAACCCCCAATTCCCAATAATCAACCGTTGAATTCTCAACCGAACCACGGGAACAAAAAGAAGAAGAAATTTAACTTTTGGAATTCCCGTTCCATTTTGAGGGTGATCTTTTCTAAGATTATGGAAACACCTCAAACTATTCTACACAAAAGAGACCACCAGTCCCGTGTAGTTGGAATGAGCCTCTCAAGGAAGATTTCCTCAAAGAAACGGTTCATGAACTAACTATTATCATTAGTGAAGAGTGGTTAAGGAAGGTGGAGCTCTCGTATCAAGCAATTTGGATTAGCTCCCATCCATAACCATTCCTTGTCTCGTGAAAGAGTATGTGATGAAAACTCTTCATAATCCCACTGTTGGTGGAAATATCATGTCTGCCTCTTTTGCACTTACGTTCCTAGGAGACGAACCGTTGGCACCAAGAAAAAAACTTTTCGGGATCTATCGGGTCCTATTATGGAAAGTTATGGGGTTATTCGCAGAGTGCCAATCAGGCACAATGATGTCGAGCTCATACTATACTTTTATGTGTTCGAAGTCTACGACTTTGATCTCCTCATAGGCCATCCTATCGAAAAGCTTTTCTTTGATGTGCCTCATGCCAGAGTCCTCGAAATCAAACATGGGAAATTGGTGTTTTTCGTCTCAATCTCGCAATCGAAAAATTCCTCGACGAAATCCGTTCCCGAGTCCGAGCCAATTGTTTAAGTGTTGGCTATTTCTCCCTTTCAATCCCCTGAATCCCTCCTTGAAGATGATACCACTCCATTCGTCGAGGAAGAGGACGATCTGGGACAAATGATCGAGTTGCCCAAAACCGATCCACCTTCACGACCTCCAGTTGAGCTCAAACCTCTCCTTCAGGCCTCCACTATGCTTTCCTACACGGTGATATAAAATCGCCAATCATCATAAGTAATAAGTTGACTGATGATTAGTTCGTGCTAGAAAAGCATCGCTCAGTTCTTGGCTACTCGCTTGTAGATCTCAAAGGGATTAGTCCGGCTCTCTGCACACATCATGTCCCTTTAGATCCTTCTTTCGCTCCCTCTCGAGAGCCGCGACGGAGGCTAAACAATGCGATGAGAGAAGTCGTGAGAAAAGATGTCTTGAAACTCCTACACACTGGGATAATCTATCTTGGGCCATATAGTGAGTGGGTCAGCCCGGTTTAGGTTGTGCCTAAGAAGGGAGGCACAACAGTCGTTGAAAACTCGAAAAATGAGTTGATCCCACAACGAACTATCACAGGGTGGAGAATGAGTATTGATTACAGAAAACTCAACAAGGCTACCAAGAAGTACCATTTTCCGCTGCCCTTCCTTAATGAAATGATGCAGCGACTGGCTAATCAGTCATTCTTTTGTTTCCTTATGGCTATTCTGGATATCATCAAATTCCCATCCATCCTGATGATCAAAGCAACACTACGTTTACGTGTCCTTATAGAACGTATGCGTACCGACGGTTGTCTTTCGGTCTGTGTAACGCACTCGCATCATTCCAACGTGATATCCATCTTCTCTGATATGATCGAAGAAATCAGGTAAGTTTTCATGGATGATTTCTCCATCTATGGGAAAACTTTTGATCAATGCTTGGAGAACCTGGACAAAGTCTTGCAACGATGTCATGAAATGGACTTGGTGCTTAACTAGGAAAAGTGTCAACTTCATGGTTTGTGAAGGAATAGTCCTTGGACATCGAGTCTACGAAAGAGGAGTAGAGGTCGACATAGCCGAAATTGAGGTAGTTCAATAGCTTCCACCTCCTACCAATGTTAAAGGGGTTCGTAGTTTCCGTGGTCATGTGGGGTACTATCATCGGTTTATTAAAGATTTCTCTTTAGGAGCTAGACTCCTCACTAGCCTTGTAGCTAAGGATGCTTCCTTTAACTTTGATGATGAGTGCTTAAAATATTTTAACTGCCTAAAAGAAGCACTCATTTTAGGACCAATCATTCAACCCCCTAATTGGTCGTTGTCATTTGAAATCATGTGCGATGCTAGTGACTATGCTGTAGGGGTCGTTCTCGGCCAAACTAAAGATAATAAACATGATGCTATCGCATATGCTAGTAAAACATTCACCGGAGCTCAGCTTCATTATGCCACAACTGAAAAAGAGCTCCTGGTTGTGGTTTTTGCAATTGATAAGTTCAGATCTTACTTAGTCTGAACCAAGGTAATAGCCTATACTGATCATGCTGCTCTAAAATACCTGCTCACTAAGAAATATGCAAAACCTTAGATAATAAGATGAGTTCTTCTACTCCAAGAGTTTGATCTTGAAATCAAAGATAAAAAGGGAGTAGAAAAATCTATAGCGGATCATTTGGCTCGTATGTAAATCACTAACATGCAGGAGCTACCGATGAATGATTTCCTACGGGACGACATGCTGCTCAAGGTGACAGACTCGAACCCATGGTATGTGAATATTGTCAACTTCATGGTTGCTAGATATGTTCCACCAGGGAAGAACAAAAGACGACTCATTTATGAGAGCTGAAGGCACTTATGGAATGAGTCGTACCTATACCGAGTCTGCTCAGATGGATTACTCAGGTGGTGTGTACCGACAACTAAAGGCACCCAAATCATTGCAAAATGTCACGCGGTACCCTATGGAGGCCACTACGGTGCATTTTGTACCCAGGCAAAATCCGACAGAGTGGATTCTTTTGGCCTACAATGTATGAAGACACAAAAGAATTCATTCATAGATGTGCAAGATGTCAGAAGCATGGAGGTATCACCGCTTGCGATGATATGCTCCTATCATACAATCTTCAAGTGGAACAATTTGATGTATGTGGGATCTACTAAATGGGGCCCTTTCTAAACTCTCATGATTGTGAGTATAGCCTGGTGGTCATTGACTATGTGTCCAAGTGGGTGGAACACCGTGGATGATGAGGTCATATTTCCTCGGTTTGGAACACCGTGGATGGTGATTAGTGATGGAGGGTCTCATTTCAGCGATAAGACCTTCCGTGATATTTTACATGAGCTTGGGGTCAACACAATATTGCAATTCCATACCACCCCCAAACAAGTGGTGAAGCAGAAACATCTAATAAGTAAATCAAGAACATTCTGCAGAGACCATGAACGAAATGGGGAAGGCATGGAAGCATAAACTACCAGAGGCTCTTTGGGTATATAGGACCGCTTACAAGATGCCCATCGACATGTCACCATAACAGCTGGTCTATGAGAGAACTTGCCATTTACCTGTTGAGCTGGAACATCGGGCACATTGGGCCATCTAGACTTGGAACATGGACCTGTGAAAAGTAGGACAACACCAACAAATGCAACTATTGGGACTAGATGAATGGAGAGACAAAGCTTATCATAATGCTAGGATATACATGGAGAGAACCAAAAGATGGCATGATAAGCAAATTAAGGTCAAGGAGGTTGAACCAGGAAACAAGGTGTTGTTGTTCAACTCCAGGGTGAAGCTCTTTGGTCACGGGAAACTTCGAAGCAAATGGCTAGGACCATACACCATCTTCGACACTTTGTCACACGGAGCGGTCAAGCTGCAGGACTATGAAGGTAGTGTCTTTAATGTAAATGGTCATCGTTTAAAACAGTCTTTCGGACGCCGCTTTCTTTTCTTCCTCTTCTCCTCCTCAATCCTTTAACACTAGCCGAATACTGCCAAAATCATCCACTAATCCATGATTGGGAAGGCCTTGATCTCCCTCTCCAAATGCAATTCCACCTATCATCTTTAGGGGGAGATCCAAACCGCCAATGTGGTGTTTCCAGCGATCGAAGACGACGGTCCTCTGGTTTTGGAACCCCTAGCGATCTTGCCACCACCTAGCCGCGACGAGGGGCTGGCTGACGAAGAGGAGGGTTCAGCCGAACCTAGGATACGACTGAACCAGCCTTGCCCCCCTTGGAACCCCTTTCGACTGCGTGCTGTTCTTCGCCCCGGAGGATCCAAAAATCCTATGCTCGGGTGTCTAGTCCCAACCGAAGGCCAACAACGTGTGTGATTGTACGTAAACAGTCGATTTGCATCGTGTTGTTCCAAGGAAACAACGGGCCCGGTCCATCCCGTGTTAATAGGGGTTTTACGACCCCTGTTGTGGCCACGAACGGGAAAGGGAACCACCCCGGGCCGAGTAGGGACAAGTCGTGCTACTCACTGGATAGCCCTCCACTGAAGCAACCTATTTGCTTCATGGGAACGAGTACACCCGTTGTGCATGGGAAGGTGCTTATTCCACCTGTTTCAACCCGTGAGAGGAGGAAGGCAGAGGCCTCTCCTAGCTCCCCGCCGATTAGACAGCACCTCACCCCACCTCCTATCAAGAGGTTAGCAAGGGACTATGAGAGCGACGGAGAGAAATCTCTTGTTGCTCTTTTGACCACGTCTGTTACAGAGCTTTGTGCTGAGAACAGGCAGTTAAAGTATGCTATAGCAGAGGGCCAGGTTGAGCTCGAGGAGCTCAGGACTGACCTTGTGTCCCTTCACCGTCGTCTTTGTGACAAGCTCTTATGCTTGTACAAAGCCGTCGGGAAGGAAGACTTGTACCATGCGTCTAGCTCTTAGAGCTTCCCAAGTACCCCTAGGACCCTGGTAGGCGTGTTAGGTTTAATTTTCACTTTCTTTTATTTCTTTTTTTATTCATTATGTAATTGTGTCTATCAATAAAGATGAATAAAATAAATGACTCACTGGGCTTGACCAGGTGAGTCCTTTTGCTTCACTTTTGTTTGTCTTTTTGTCTTTTGAAGCACCCCAGGTACAAAAACAAGTGTGGGGAGGATCTTGTGGTCACACGATGCATTCACATGTAAGATCACCCATGTGTGTGCTACACAGCAACACTGCACAGAGACGAGATATAGCAACCATTGCACACAAGACTGCTCGTCATCGCACTCACATTTGAGCAACGTTTTGTACGTTTATCACTCATCTCCCTATTTCTTGAGATGGAATTAATTTTGCCAAATCTAAAATGAACTCAAGAATTAAAATGAGTATTGACACGATCAACTAGACTATATGATTTGCTTGCCAAAATGACACACATACTTGTTATTCCTGGAACATTGCTCTATTGCTGGTGAATCATATTTATAGGACCACATGTTATCTAAGTTATTGGTGAATGAGAGATGACCCAATGATATGAACCTTGCTCTTGATGATGAATCCTTGGTACTTTTTATAAAAATAAAATAATATAGCTTTTCATACTCCTCATTGATTTTCCATTCCTAGCAAAGCCATATGTCGATCTTATGATAAACCTTATACATATGCTGCTTGCTATCATTTTGAGTTATGTCAAATGGTTCTGACCCTTGTTAGATTCTTATTGTATTCTCATGACCAAAGTCTTGTACACTTAGCCACCAAAAATATATTAATCTTCCTCCACACTGGTGGCTTAGCAAAATTTTCCATCAACCACATGATAAACTTCTACACCGGAAGTCAGCATCCACCACATCCATCCACAAATAAAGACTCCAAATATTATGATCCTCCACCCTCCTATCCATGGAAAATGAGACGTGCTAAAAAAATATTGTTATGATGTTAGAAAATCAGACTACTCACAAGAGAAGAAGCAAAATATTCTCGGGCATGATCAAAAAAAAGAGAGAGAAATAGAAAACAACCATGCTCTCCCAAATAAAGTATAGGAGGAGGACCATACAAAAATGAGTCACCATCCATTTTCCATTTTCCATTCCATCCGTACATAGGTGCACAAGCTCGGTCATGGTTATATGATTTGTGTCTTCATGATCATCTATTTGACTTTACAAAATATCCGATGCAAGTAAGTCATGAGTGTTCTCTACCCTGAGCTCCACATAAGCCTTATTAGAAAGGTAGAATAAGAAAAGGCAACATCAATGCCTTGGTGAGGAATGAAACACTTTGAGTGACTTGAGAGAATCAATTGAGGAGTATAGTAAAAGTTATGTTTTTGAGCATCAAAAAAAGACCCCAAGGTCAATCATCAGAAGGAGTAAAACTGACTTGATTCGAGGACTATTTCATTTTTCAACCACCCAAGATGACATGGTAGACACATCAAGATTCACAAACACAGGTATGTCTTGGAATAACTTGTATGTCATATCCTGAAGCAAGAAGTCATTACTCTAGTGGATTCATGAGCATTACTCATGGACGAGTAAAGCATAAGTGTGGGGGTGGTCATTAAGTCCAAACTTTAACCATCAACTCCTCCATAAAAGATATCAAATATACTAGCAAAACTTAGTGGTTGGAGTTTACTATTAACCACTTCCACTAGTTTTGGTAAATATAAGTATGCAGATCATTTAAAGAGAAAATACACCCGCTATGTGACGTAAATGAAACTTCGGCAATCATGCACGAGTACACGTATTGGAGGGCCCACCTGACAAATAAAAACTACTTAAAGTGGGACCAGACCATTCTCAACCGCCATAGGGGCCCACTAGTCATACACAGGAGAAAGTGGCCAAACGCGGTGGAGAGGGTTAGGCCGAACACCTAGTTCGGCCGAACCACTTTTGGCACCTCTAACTTCCACCTTGTAGGTGGCAGCTCCCCATTTGTCCCCAATGATGGTTACACGTGTTTACCGACTTAACTACCGACCTACAACTGCCATTGAGACACTATAAAAGACAGTATAAAAGGAGGAGCTCTTCACACTTCCAAAATGCACAAAAAAATAGAGTACAACTCACTTTTAGATTTTCAGCTCCACATTAGTATGTTGGCTTGATTAGAGAGTGAGGGGTTGCTCCGGAAGGAGTGCCACGAATATCGGAGTTTTCTTCAAAGCTTTTACAGATTGTCGTGGTTGTCGGCATTCTTCCAATGGAATTCTAGAGAAGCGCTGGGATTGTCAGCCTTCTTCTCGCTTGTACCTCGGCGGATGCTTCTTTTTATAAAGTAAGTATTCGAGTCTTCTTATGTTATTTAGTTATTTTTTTAAGTGAGATATATTCTCATCAGTTCGGGTTCATCGCTTTGTGCGCACCTAAGTGCTCTAGTACTAGGACTCTGGATAAAAAAGGAAGTTCCTACGTGCGGCTAGAGTAGTAATTAATAACATAGGCGTGATGCTTAAGTTAGAAATTACCTTTGTTTGTTGTGTACTCCACGGAAAGTGAGGTAGGTAGCAGGTGGTGACAGTCTTGTCCGTAATTTTATCCCTCCATGTTCGTGTACATCATAGAACTCAAGGCCGGAACCAACCTTGCAGACTTGGGGAGGGCTAGTGCTCTAAGAATTCGATAGAGTTTTACCTTTAACTTAAATAATCTAGTTAAGTGCTTAGAAGTCCTCTCCAACCAAAATCCTTCATCAGTTGTTATCCTTGGATCGAATCCTGGTCGTACATTGAACACACGTTTCTCGTGTTCGATACCTTTGGGCCACTCTAAGGGGAAGTGCTACTTCAGTATCTGTGCGCTTACGGATTTATTTGTGAATGTAAGAAATACCAACAGGCCTCCAGTCCCCTTCGGCCCATCAACAGCTTGGGCTTCATCCCCAGCAGACCAAGGGACCTCATCGTCACTGCCACGGCCTTCGGCTCGTCGACGTGGCAGAAGCTGCCAGCCATCCCCTGCGCCCCGCCTTGGAAAAGCTGACTGGCCACCTGCTGCCCCCCAAACACCACCTTGGGAAGACGATGTCCAGCCGGCCACTGACTGGCCGCTCACCGCCTTTCCGGATGCAGAAGAGAAGAAAATGGGGAAGAGAGAAGAGAAGGAGGGAGAGAAGAGGATAAAACCGCACGCGGGAGAGAAGAGGAGAAAATGCACATCGTGTAGAAAAAGATGACCACCAGCTGATGCATTCGGCTCAGCTCGATCCATAGGTGTCGGCTTTATAAAATTTGGCACCTATATCCTATATATAGGTGCCGGTTTTTTAGTGAACCGGGACCTATAATATATTACAGATGCCGGTTCTTTTAAAATATGTACCTATAGTGTTCAAAGGAGATAGTTTTATAATTTTTCATTATGTGAAGGTGGGAAAAGGTCTATAGGTGCCTATGAGCCGGCACCTATTACGATTTCTGTAGCAGTGGTAGGATATAGATATTAAATAGATTGAATGGCCGAGATCTTCTATTTTTACATTATTGAGTGAAATTCTAGCTATTTTCTACTAATATGGAAATTTTGCCGTGATTGCACTGAACATTCGGATGCATTTCTATCTGAAACTAAAAGGATTGAAAGTAAAAAATATGGACTGAGATTCAGTATTCCAAGTGCCTTCCATGCCCAAGCCAAACTGTGCGATGGCTAGACTGATTGGCATTAGTAGACTGCACATGTGTTTGCATCTCTTAGATGGCTAGGCCTAAGCTAAAGTAAGAATATACTAGAAAATCAGCGCGCCCTTTCTGGCGCGGGCGCACCAGATAATTATCCTGTTCATGTGTTTATCAAAAAAAAATACTATTCTCTACATCATAATGATTACCTAAATTCTGGTTTTTAAGTAATTTATCGTTGATATCTATGGATGGTGTTAATTTAATATTTTAAGTACCTTTAAGGGAAATTGCAAAAGCCAACTTATAAGTCACTTCATAGGTAATTTGATATTTCACCTCATAAGCCACTTTGCTGCAAATACCCACCCTCTATCTAGTTTTGTTGCAAAAATCGTCCTAGTGTGCACGTGCTTAACCGAATCAACGTGTATTTTATAAATTGTGAGCCATCATTATAGTCTTTATAAAAACCAAATACTTGTAAGAGTATAGTCTTGAAACGTTTTTTGAGTTCACAAATAGAATTGTGGAAGACAGCTTAAACATTATCACGTCAAAGTTTCACTGTATACACAAGAAAATTTAATGAATAACTAAGATAAGTCTAGCGTAAGCACTTGGATAATATTGGACAATATTGACTCAACTATCTTAGCTCGTGGTTGCTTTATATCAGCAATACCGTGTTGATTCAGTTAAGCACATACACACTGGGGTGGTTTTTGCAATAAAACTGGGTAGGGGATGTGTATTTTAAAAAAATAACTTATAGGGTGAAATCTCAAACTTGTGATCTACGAGGTGGTTTTTGCAATTTCCATGTCACCTGGTCCAAGAAGCTGGCGAACAAGCCGCTTGGCGCAATAACTTTATACAACCCTTGCATACTATTTAATGCATTCTTAATTTTATCCTTACAAAGGTTTATGAGTGAAATAATGGATAATTTATTGAATTGATGATGGGTGCAAAATAACATTTTCATTATCATTCATGCTATAAATGAGTTTCTAAATATGAAACGTTGATTGTTATGGCCTCGCCTTTCAATTTTTCCTTTTGGAAATATTACTTAATAAAAACGTTATTTTGGTCCCTTCAAAAACGGTGTTTTTTATTGTGCAAATATAGACATTTCACTGGATGCAAAACCATTATGCGAGAAGTGAACACATTTTAATGCAAAATGCCATCAAATTCTGGAACGTATAATTTTTAATATAATCCATTTACCATCGATCCGAGTATTCTTATTGTTTTAAAATTATTTGTATGGCTCTAATCCTATCTTTTACTATAAAGTGTTAAGACTCATTAATTAATCCTAAAGCTCAACATGCAAAAATACTACAACATCATCAACTAACAATTATTATAAGTCAAACCTTATGCAAATATGCTATATTATCTATAATTTATTAAGTTTTAGAGCTATAGAATGCAACCACGTTAATTAAATTATCGTCCCACGTAGTATTTCAATATATCTCTCCATCATTTTTTATAATATCCTATATATAGTTGTTGATGTAAAAACACGATAGCCTGGGAGATTTGCTTTAACTCCAGTGCAGGTCCAAAATAATGATGAGATACGGGTGTGGCAGTCAGTTTGATCATGCAACTGATAAGATAGATAAATACGTGGATCACCAAAGAGTCGATTGGTTGGTCAGCTGATATAATAATTCCAGCCGATACCGATATCAGCCGATATCCAGTATAGATCTTGATACTTGAGTAAATAATAACATAAAGATAGTCGGCTGATGATAATGTAATATAACAATAATATAATCCTGTAGCAACCAATCGGTTAGTAATGATAGATTGAATAAGCACTGATCTGAAGGATAAAGCATACATCGACTAGAGAACAATTAGATAAACAGTGAAATCTTTGTTGTCATCTGCTAAAACCAATTTGTAAGTAATTCTTGTTAGTCGATGTAATGTCTAGATAACTCAACGACTGAAACTCGGAAGAAACCCTTATTGGCAATCAAGAAGGTTCTAAGCACGACTTAGTAGATCAAACTTAACTGATGCAGTACAAAGTATGAAAAGAAACATAATATCTAGACAATCAAGTTTTTGACTGATTTTCAGGGTGTTGGATACATTAGATAATCTAAACCAACAAAGTAACAAAGGAAAAACATAAAGTTCTTATTAAACACTAAACACACCTTCCTAAGGACAAAACGAAACTAATAGACTCTTCCTAATTAAAAGATAAACTGACATGCCGTATCCTCTTAAACTCGGTCTCTTTTAGATAAGTTTACTTTAATAGATTAAATTCCTTAACCGAATTTGGTAAGAATCCGACTGTTGGTGATTGATAACTTCCATCGGTCGATTTCAGAACTCTGAAGCTGATACTAACTTTAGGTCGATAATGACTTCGAGGCTTACCAAATTTTATCGTCAACAATAGTATAGTATATTCTCACTTAAATTTTAGACCTTTAAAAATACAAGCATAGTAAATTATCCCACATAATTCCTAAAATATTTCAATATATCTCTCTATCATTTTTTATAGTATCTATATATCTATATAATTCATCTTCACTTAGTTAATGTTATTTCTCTTTTATCTCATTAAGCCAAATTACCTCAATTATTTCTAGCCCTCTAATGATTAGTCTAGTGTCGAAATTATCTCCCTCCTTTTCTTCTCTAATAAAGCCATATCACCTTACTTTTACATTTCGATCATTATTCTATGCTATTTAAATATTATAGACCACACCAACTTATATATGCAAGTTTATGTTGTTCAGCTGTCTTACACATTATTTTTATTTATTATTATCATACCAAACTCCCGCAGCAACATGTGGGGTTTCACTTGTGTTGAGGACAGCAGATTTCTCCATATTTTCATTTTCCATTTTTTCGCAAGTACTATTCTTTGCATTTTAGAGGAGCGTACAGTTTCCGTTTCCGTGTTAACAAATGATCATCAATTGATGACCACACCATGCATGAGTGTTGGCTAATTTACCTGCTAATGTAACGTGACTAAAAAAGATTCTTTGGAAAGCCCATCTGGGAACAGATCGATCGACCAAGAGTCGCAGACTTACGCACGGCCCAAAGTTGCGCATGCATCTTTTTTTATTTTTAAGTTTTACAAAAATAATTTTTTGTTTCAAAGTTTGATGAAAGTAGGCTCCCGCCGTTCTCTGGGAGGGCGAATATTAAAAATCGTCCTTCCAACGAGCGGCGAATGTGATGTGGCAGACGACCGTTGGCTCTCTGCCGATGACCGTCTACACATTTTGCAGGCGGCCCCCTTGTCGCCCTAGCAGAGGACGGTTTTTACTGTGCGGGGGGCCACCTGCAAAAGGGCGGTGGGGAGGCCTGAAATTTTGCAAGCCCCCCCTTGTCCCCTTGACGACGTTCTCCGGCGACGGCACACGGTGGCTGCGGCAAGCGGCGGCGGAGGCAAGAGGAGGTGGAGGCGAACTCTGTGGGGCGGCACCGAGCTCCAGGACGGCTTGAAGTTGGCGCATTGATGACGGGATGACATCGGCCGGAGTTAAGGAGGAGAGAGGAAACAGCGGCGCGAGGTTGGAGAGCTTGGCGGCTCACCAGCGGTAGTGGTGGCTGCGCGAGAAGGAGGCGGTGACGACGGCGTGGCTCCCCGGCGGTGGCACGAAGTAGCGGCGGTGGGGGCTGCTCACGGTGGAGGTGGCGGCCGCTTCGGAAAAATGGGAAAAGAAGGGGAGAGCTAGGGTTAGGGCTTGGCACCGGGTTTAAGGAAAAGGAGGCGCCGATTTTGGAAAGGGGAGGCAGCGCCATGGATGGAAAGGCGGCGGCGCATGGCGGTAAGGCAGCGCGGGTCAGGCTGGCGTGGGTTGCGGCGTGGGCTGAAGGCGATGCGAGAGAGGAGGGCGGCTGGGCCGAGGGCGGCATGGGCTCGGGGGTTGGCCTCCCTGGGCCTACAATTCGGGAGGACAAGAGAGAGAAGGAAGGTGGCTGGAGGTTGAAGAAGGTGGAGGGAGGAAGAAAAAGAAAGAAAGGGAGGGGCCTAACTGCAAAAGAAACATAATAGAGAAGGAGAGGAAGGAAAAAGGGAAAAGGACAGGGACTTTTCTGGAAAAGTTCCAAATTAGGGTATTTGGAATTTTAGGTGGCTTTAGGAATTTAAGAATTGAATAACAATACGGAAACGTATTGGATTTAAGTGGAATTTGATATAAGGAATTGAGCTCCGCTTCTGAAACACAAACTAAATCTAAATAACTCCAATTAAAATACGATCAAGTCAATGATGTAATTAATTAATTAATAACATTAAAATCTTGTTATTTAACGAATTTTTTATTAAGCTATTTTTAGACAGTTAAACCAAATATGAATTTTCGTAATCAGGCAAAAAAACGGAAAGCGAAAAATTTGGACGTGACATACCTACCCCCTTAAACAGAATTTCAACCCCGAGATTCGGACTGGCTTGGAAACAACTCCGAAAACTCTGCCTTCAGATCATCCTCACGCTCCCATGTAGCTTCAGCTTCGGTATGATGACTCCACTGCACCTTGCAGAAACGGATAGTCTTACTCCTCGTAGTTCGCTCTGCAGTCTCAAGAATTTTGATTGGAACCTCACGATAGGTCAAATCTGGTTGTAACTTCACTGACTGCAGCGGTGTCTCCTCTTCTGGCAGACGAAGACATTTCTTCAACTATGACACGTGGAATACGTCATGAATACCAGACATCGAGGGTGGCAACTCTAACTGATATGCAACTTCTCCTCGACGAGCAATGATCCGAAATGGGCCAACATATCTGGGGGCTAGTTTTCCTTGCACATGAAATCTCTTGGTCCCCCTCATTGGGGTCACCTTTAAATACACATAGTCTCCCTTTTCAAAGGTTAAATCCCTTCGGCGATTATCTGCATAGCTCTTTTGATGAGATTGGGCTACCTTTAATCTGTCCCTGATTAGAGCAACCTTCTCTTTGGCTTCACGGATTACATCCGGTCCAAAAACCGTTCTTTCTCCAGTCTTATTCCAATTCAAAGGTGTCCTGCAAGATTGTCTATACGAAGCTTCAAACGGTGACATCTGCAAACTTGCTTGCTAACTATTGTTGTAGGAGAACTCGGCATAGGGTAAATTCTCGTCCCAGTTTGAAGTATAGGCTAAAGCACATGCCCGAAGCGTCTCCTCCAAGATCTGATTAACTCTTTCTGTCTGTCCATCCATCTGTGGAAGATACGCTGTACTGAAATTAAGGCGAGTACCCATTGCTTCATGAAGAGCCTGCCAAAAACACGAGGTAAATTGGCTTCCTCGATCTGAGACTATCTTCTGTGGTACTCCATGTAGACATACTATCCGGCACATAAAGTTCTACTAACTTGTCACCCGAGTAGGTTATCATGACTGGAATAAAGTGAGCCACCTTAGTGAGACGGTCCACTATAACCTAGATAGAATCATACCCTGACTGAGTCTTGGGAAAACCTATGATGAAATCCATGCCAATCTCATCCTACTTCCATTCCGGTACATTTAACGGTTGTAGAAGTCCTGCTGGTCGTTGATGCTCTTCCTTAACTTGTTGGCAAACATCACAAAGTGCCACATACTCCGCGATCTCACGTCTCATACTGGGCCACCATATTCTTTTCTTGAGATCCTGATACATCTTGGTACTTCCAAGATGAATAGAATAACAAGATTCATGTGCCTCTAACAATATAAGCTTCTTGAGTTCTGGCTGATCTGGTACAACCAACTTCTCTTGTAACCATATAACACAATTCTCATCCTCAGTGAATCCTATGGCTTTTCCTTTCTTCATGTTGAGCTTGATCTCTTTGATGTTAGCATCACCTTTCTGAGGTTCCTTGATTTGATCTTCCAATGTGGGTTTCACTTCTAGACTAGCCGCATACCCTTCAGGTACTATCTCCAAACTCAACCATTCAAACTCACGGTAAAGGGACAACTGATTATCCTTGACTTCAATGTTGTTATAGTAAACTTTCCTGCTCAAGGCGTCAGCAACAACATTAGCCTTGCCTGGATGGTAGTGGATCCCCATGTCATAACCCTTTATCAACTCTAACCATATTCTTTGTCTTAAGTTCAAATCATGCTGAGTGAAAATATACTTCAGACTTTTGTGATCGGTGTACACCTCACATCGATTGCCTAAAAGGTAATGTCTCCATATCTTCAATGCATGTACCACTGCGGCAAGCTTCAAATCATGAGTCGGATAGTTCTCCTCATGGGGGCATAACTGTCTTGATGCATAGGCGACAACCTTGCCTTCCTGCATCAGAACACAATCAAGCCCTGTACGAGAGGCATCACAGTAGATATCAAACCCCTTGTGGATATCTGGCAAAACTAACACTGGTGCTGATGTCAAACTCTTGTTCAAGGATTGAAAGCTAGGTTGGCACTCTGATGTCCACATAAATTTCTTCTCCTTCTTCAACAATTGTGTCAATGGACGAGCAACTTTGGAGAAACCTTCTATGAACCTTCTGTAATATCCTGCCATACCAAGGAAACTGAGAACTTGTGTCACGGTGTTGGGCGGCTGCCAATTGATAACTGTACTCACCTTCTTTGGATCGACTACAACTCCAGCGGTCGTCACAATATGTCTAAGGAGTTCAACCTCTTTTATCCAAAACTCACACTGGCTGAACTTGGCATATAACTGATGCTTCCTTAGCTTTTCTAACACAAGCCTTAAATGATTCTCATCCTCTTTTTCATTCTTGGAGTATATGAGAATGTCGTCCATGAAAACAACAACAAACTTATCCAAATATTCCATGAATACCTTATTCATCATGTTCATGAAATAAGCAGGGGCATTTGTCAATCGGAAGGACATAACTGTAAACTCATAGAGTCCATGTCTGGTAGAAAATGCAGTCTTCGGGATATCCTCTGACCTGATCCTAAGCTGATGATACCTGGATCTAAGATCAATCTTGGAGAAAACTCCTGCTCCTTTCATCTGGTCAAAGAGATCATCAATCTATGGCAAAGGATACTTGTTCTTGATGGTCACATCATTTAAGCTTCTGTAATCAATACACATTCTCTTGGTTCCATCTTTCTTCTCGACGAAAATAAGTGGGGCTCCCCAGGGGGATGAACTGGGTCTGACATAACCTTTCTCTTGCAACTCCTCTATCTGCTTCTTCATTTTAGCTAGCTCGTTTGTTGCCATACGATATGGTCGTTTGGATATAGGTGATGTCCCTGGGACTAGATCAATGACAAACTCAATGTCCCTATGTGGTGGCATGCCTGGTAACTCTTCCGGGAAGACATTTGGATACTCTCTAACAATAGGTACCTTTTGTAGCTCAGACACTTCCATGTGGTGTACTAGGACTCCTTTCCAAGGGGGATTAATTATGGCTTTGAATTCGACTTTCTCTCCTTTAGAGTTTTCTAAGGTGATAGATCTACTTCCACAATCTAGCACTGCCTTACTGCTGTGCAACCAATCCATTCCTTGGATAACATCAAGCTGAGGTTGGCAAAGAACTCTACACCCTCTATTTCAATCTTCACTCCAGGACAACCAGTCTGGGTTCTCATCTCTGATCCCGGTGTTTGAATAAGCAAAGAAAACTTAAGAGGAATAGTAGGAAACTTATGTTGAGAAGCAAAAGACCGAGAAACAAATGAATGTGGAGCTCTAGAATCCAATAAAACTGTTGCAGGTATTGAGTTAACCAAGAACTTACCTAGAACAACATCCGTAGAGGTGTGAGCTTCGTCTGCAGTGACATGATTCACACGTCCCCTAACAATAGTTTGCTGAGTTGCTGGTGCAGCTTGTGGTGCTGCTCCTGGTGCTGGTGTCTTGACCGGGGTATTTCCCAAGTTGAACTTCACTGGAGTAATGTTCTTGGGATGCGGACAGTTGTTGGCGAGATGACCAGAGTCTTTGCAGTTATAACAACGATGAATGAAAGATTGACTTCCTTAACCTTGCACGGACTGAGTAGGAGTTGCCTAACAAGGTGTCTGAGTCGCTGGAAGTGGTGTCTATGGAACAATTATGAACTGGGGAGCAGCTGGCAGACGATTGTTGTACTGCTAGAATGCTCCACGCGGCCTCTGGCTTGGACCACTTGCTTGTTGGTTTATCTTGCGCTTGCAATCTTCACCAGGCTTCCTGCGTTCTTCTTCTAACACCACGGTCTTGTTCACCAGGCTCTGGAAACTGCTAAAGTCATGAGCAACAAGTCCCACCTTGAGACCAGAATTGAGACCTTTCAGGAAATGCCTCTGGCGATCTACATCCCTAGCAACATCTTCGGGTGCATAGCGGGCAAGAGAAGTGAACTGAGTCAGGTACTGTTGCACTATCTTGTTATCCTGCTGAAGGGTACGAAATTCTTCCTTCTTTAGCTCCTTGATGCCAGCAGGGACATAGTAATCACAAAAAGCTGTACGGGATTCCTCAAAAGTCAAGGCTTCAGGGTCATCCAAGCCTCCCCTAAGGTTCTCCTACCAGTCTAGGGCAGCTCATTCCAACTGTTGGATAGTGAAACGAGCTTTCTCTCCATCTGAGCACTGAGTGACCTCTAGCTTGCGTTCCATGGTATGAATCCAGTGTTCTGCATCAAGCGGAGTACCAATTCCCTTGAAGGTTGGTGACTTGGTGCGTAGAAACTCGAACATCTTGCTCTGTTGAGGTGGAGCTCCTTGGGGTTGTTGTTGCTGTTGTCCCTGTTGGTTCTGAAGATGTTGCATCATCATCCTCATGAGCTCAGTTTGGGCCTGCATGAAGACTTCAAAGTTCTACTAGTTCACTTGGGGTGCTTGAGGCAGTTGTTCTCATTCTCTCCATTATGACCTCCAGTCCTAGTGTTCACCATCTGCTCAACATATGGCTGGTCAGAAAAGTACTAAGGAGAAAAGGACAGCTCTAAGAAAAAGGCGACTAAAAGGGGTAGACTGCACATCCTGACAAAACACACATGACTGTTTAGGGGCCGGAGGGCTACAAACAGACCGTACGACAAACCGGAAGAACCAAGAACTAAAAACAAGCAACGCTTCTAGCACACAAGCTTAACGTCTTATTAACGTGAGCTACTAACTAAAGGCAAAGCGGCACAAGGACAAAAACCACTTCTAGGACTAAATCCTAGTTCGCGATGAATGTTCTTGAAGACTCCAATGCAATGCTGGTGTAGATCCTCCTTCCATGGCTAACGATAGAAATCAAAATAGATAGAAGGATATTCGAGAGTGAGAGAAGGCCAGAAAGAGTAAGGAAAGAAAGAGCAATTTACATTGGTTTATGTTTCAAGAAAATAGTTTTGAAAAAGACCAGGCTATCTAAGACTGCGGCCTGTAGTTGACGAGGCTCTGGTACCAACTATGTGGGGACCCAAAATATGACCTCCTGTGTATAAGTGCTAGTCCAGGATCAAGCTAGCACACAAAGGCACAAAGATAATATCACAGCCAACATCATGCAGGAAACCTAATATTTATTAATAAAGAAAGTGAGATAAGTCTTATGGCTAGAGTTTATATTTATTTATGCCACGAAGGGCCTAAGGAAAATAATAAAATAGCAGCAGAAAATAAGATAAACACGTAGTAGTTTCATTCAACTTGCCACTGGCAATCAACTGGGACACGCGGCCTATTCCTCGTCTGCAACAGCAAACTCCTCAGGAAACAGTGGAAACCTTTCTTATGGAATTGGGGGAATTGCAAAGTGAGTACATGGAATATTCAGCAAGTACACGAAAATATGCATATGCACGGCTGACATTAAAGGCAATGGCTATTTTGCATAACACAGCAATTTGCAGTTATAAACAATTTAGAAATAGAAATTTAAAACAACATTTATAAATAACGGGTGTTACCAACCAACCATTCACACAGGATATGTCCACACAGGACCACTTAGCTATATTCATTAACCTGCACACAGATCATTCCCAGTTTTCAGAAACTACCCCTCATGAGATATCTCCGAGCATGTCCATGACCGCGGACGCGGCTATTCGATTAGATTAGTTTAACACTCTGCAGAGGTTGTACAGGTTGACCCACAAGATACATCGTCCTTTTAACGGCCATGCGCAAGTGTCACACTTCAGGTTGTGTGCGGCAAAGGAGTCTGTAACAGGGCTTTTTAGAAACTCCGCCCCAACACTGTCTTCCCCCATGAGATGACTTTCCCTCACACAGACAAGAAAGTACCCATGGCTAACCTTAACACCTATCATCTAACCACCTAGGCCGACAGTGCCAAGACTCGGAATCCTACTAGGCTAGGTTCTTCCCACGAGAACATGTGGTTGCACGTTAGGCTCAGTTCAATGACTTATGAAGTGAAGTCCTTAATTGACCAGGGCAACTTACCAACTAGATGAGCACACAGCTCAGCACTAGGCTCACACAGAGACCACACCCGATAATGGTCACACAGATACATTACCGTCTAACTAGATTCACACAGAACCACCCATCACCCTAGTCCAAATCATTTTATCCGCCCGTTGTTTACTACACGGTGCAACACATGCTACCGGAAAGATAGCACACAGCCACACAGTTGTTGTCAAATCAGTTATAAGTATATGATTAATCAAATTATATTTTGCTTGTAAAACAATCTTGAGCGGGGCTAAGCATAACTACTCTACCTTGAGTTGAGTCCACTATTCAACTCACAAGGACTAGAGTGACAAGGTATCATAGGTAATCAACAATTATCAAAGGTAGGATATAAAAACAATTAGGTCACACTACCCATCGATAGTTTATAAATAAAATATTGCATGTATTGAAAACAAAATATTTTATAAAATGGGATCAATATGTTCAAAGAGTGCACTTGCCTTGCTCCCAGTACTGTCCTTGCATTGCGTCTTCGGAAACGAATTGTTCCTCTGCTCCAACATCTACACGATCGCAAACGAGAAATAAATAAACAAAAGAAAAAGCTAACTAAATAACATCAAATGAAATAATCAACTGAACCAGGAGGTAGAGCTCGATTTTAGAGAAATTTAGGAAGAAGAAAGGATTGAATCGGAGTTCAAACAGAAAAGTTATGACCTCCAGAACTTGAATTAAAAGAAAATCCAAGGATAAAAGAAAAAGGAATATTCCGAGAATATTCTCTGGATATTTAATTACAAAATTGAATTATTTTTGAATAGGAAAAATATGGTGGGGCCCACTATCAGTGGCTAGGTGTATGGTGGACTAAGTGCATATGGGACTTGATGATATGGATAGACACATGGCGACACGTGGACAAAGATGGATGACGTGGCGATGACGTGGATAGATCTAGGGTTATGTAGATCCAAGGGTTCAGATTCGATCTAGGGGATTGGATGGCTGTAGTTTGTTGGGGCTTTTTAGCCTGTGGGTCCCGCATGCCAATGTCACACAGGAGAGGAAAGGGAGCTGCTGCTCCTCTACCCAGCGCCATGGCCATGGCGTGGACTAGCGTCGGCGCGACGGTGTTCTCCGGCGACAGCACACAGTGGCTGCGGCAAGCGGCAGCGGAGGCAAGAGGAGGTGGAGGCGAACTCGGTGGCGCGGCACCGAGCTCCAGGATGGCTTGAAGTTGGCGCATCGACGATGGGATGATGTCAGCCGGAGTTGAGGAGGAGAGAGGAAATGGCGGCGCGAGAAGGAGGCGGCGACGACGACGGCGTGGCTCCCCGGCAGTGGCACGAAGCAGCAGCGGTGGCGGCTGCCCATGATGGAGGTGGCGGCGGCTTCGAAAAAAGGGGAAAAGAAGGGCAGCGGCCGGTGATATTTATAAGGGAGGGGAGAGCTAGGGTTAGGGCTTGGCGCCGGGTTTAAGGAAAGGGAGGCGCCGATTTTTGAAAGGGGAGGCGGCGCCATGGATGGAAAGGCGGCGGCTCACGGCACGGCGCAGCGCACGGCGACATGGCAGCGCGGGTCGGGCCGGCGTGGGTTGCGTCGTGGGCTGAAGGCGATGCGAGGGAGGAGGGCGGCCGGGCCAGGAGCGGCATGGGCTCGGGGGATGGCCTCCCCGGGCCTGCAATTAGGGAGGACAAGAGAGAGAAGGAAGGTGGCTGGAGGTTGAAGAAGGTGGAGGGAGGAAGAAAAAGAAAGAAAGGGAGGGGCCTAACTTCAAAAGAAACATAATAGAGAAGGAGAGGAAGGAAAAAGGGAAAAGGATAGGGACTTTTCTGGAAAAATTCCAAATTTAGGATATTTGTAATTTTAGGTGGATTTAAGAATTTAAGAATTGAATAACAATATGGAAACATATTGGATTTACGTGGAATTTGATATAGGGAATTAAGCTCCACTTTCGAAACACAAATTAAATCAAAATAACCCCAATTAAAATACGATAAAGCCAATGATGTAATTAATTAATTAATAACATTAAAACCTTTGTATTTAACGAAATTTTCATTAAGCTATTTTTTGACAGTTAAACCAAATGTGAATTTTCGCAATCAGATGAAAACAACGGAAAGCGAAAAATCAGGACGTGACACTTGGGCACAAAGAGAAGTGCGGTCACCAGAGTAGTGGGACTTGTGGAAAGTTTGGGAAAAAGGAAACTGATTGCTTTTCTTCCTTTGCAGAAACAAACTCGTGGAAACCGAATCTAGGACTAATCTAATCTGTATATCCTGTCTCTTCTTCCTCACGTCCTATCCTGTCTCTTCTTCCTCACGTCCAAAACAAACTGACGGCAATGTCACACGAAAACCCTATATGCAACTCAACAACTCCAAAACCAACCGACAGAAAATACCCGAAACGAGAAAAATGGAACCCTAGCGGCGACATGATTCTGTTTTCGAAGATCCCGAAGACAACGAAGACATGGCAGCAGCGACGATAGTGGTACTAGATGTGACCAGAACTCGAAACTCTAAAAGGATAAGACGCTAAGACCAGCAACACGACACGACAATGCAACACAAAACTCAATAATGCAAAAACTAAAAGGAACAATGCAATGGCACAAATATGACTAGGTAATAGATGCAAATTTTTTTGTTTGGCTAGTTTCTGGCTATAGGTAGATAAAAACTCACCGAGCAACGAAAGCTCTTATACCACTTAATAAACCCTGAACTCAACTCGATACGCTCAGGTATTTGGTTGTCCCGATCTTTCGGTAAGTTGATGATAACTACGATTTGTGAGAAATGTTGATGACCCAACTACAACCGTACGAGATATTGTAGTATTGCGCCTTAGCGATCGGTACACCTCTCCATAGGTTGTTGATCTTACCGGTGCAGATCAACCTTATTCCTGCAAGCAAATCGAAGAAACAAGCAAGAACAAGATAAAACCAATCTGAATTGCAAATAGGAATTGAATACAATTGATAAGTTGGTGTTTCGTAACGAGCAAACCGGCGATCTAATTGATCACGGGATTACACGGCAAAGTAGCGAAGCTAAACTTTAATCTAAAAAAAACCCAAGAAACCCTGAAAGGGTACCTAGCTATTTAAGGAGGTGGGAGGACGACCAAGGGGTCCCTAGGGTCATGCTCCACCAGATTAGGGTGCACCCCACATGGGCCCCACATGGGCCGGAGTTCCAGACGAAGTTACAAGCCCATAGGCCCATTACTAGTAACGTAGCACCTTGTATCTTCAATTGCGGCTGACTGAGATGGAGTTTGGCAATGAGGCTAGAACCATTGGAAACAGGATTCCGAGAGCTTTCCATCAACTACTCATGGACCCAAAACGGAGCTCGTATGCACATTTGGTGGCCGTTTGAAGTAAGCACTGTAGCAGGTGGCTGAATTGGATTCCAGCACTTGGGCAACTTGATCTTGATGTGAGCAATGGTTCTATTAATGGTAGCCATGGTCACATCACTGCCTTTTCATATGAGACACCTTCCCTCACATAGATAAGGAAGTAACCAAGGCTAAACTTAAAACCTCTCACCTAACCACTTGGGCTAATAATGCAAGACTCAGAATCTTACTGGGCCAGATTCTTCCCATTAGGATATGTGGTTGCACATTAAGCTTAGATCAATGCCTTATGAAGTTAAGTCCTTAATTGACCAGGGTAACATGTTAAAACTACACTAGTGCATAGCTTCGCAGACATCATAAAATAGCAACTTAGGAACACATAGTTGGCCCTTTGAGTAGCTAAAGAGCACACAATTTAATAGTAGGCTCACACAAAGACCATACCCGATAATGATCACACAAATACATTATCACCTAACGAGGTTCACCGAGAACCACCCATTACTCCAATACAAAATATTTTCTATGCCCGTTGTTTACTACACGATGCAACACATGCTACTGGAAAGAAACCACACAACCACAAAGTTTGTATGCAAATAACTATAAGTATATGATTAATCAAAATTATATTTTGCTTGTAAAACAACATTCAGCGGGGCTAAGCATAGCTACTTTACCTTGAGTTGAGCCCAATGTTCAATTCAGAAAGACTAGGGTAACAAGGTATCACAAGTTAATCAATAATAATCAAAGGCATGATATTATAATAATTAGGTCACATTACTCATCGAAAGTTTAAAAATAAAAATTATGCATGATCAGAATAAAATATTTTATAATCTGGGTCCAATATGTTCAAAGAGTGCGCTTGCCTTGCTCCAAATATTGTCCTTGCAAAGCGTCTTCTGCAGTGAACTGCTTGTAAAATCCTAACCCAATTAGGATTTGGCCTCTATGGCCCAAGAGAGTTGTATGCGTAAGTTTAGTACCATCTTCCTAGT
The DNA here is from genome assembly GCA_000573905.2 of Oryza punctata. NCBI lineage: Eukaryota > Viridiplantae > Streptophyta > Magnoliopsida > Poales > Poaceae > Oryza > Oryza punctata. Next base: position 12,683,958 of record CM002493.2, read on the forward strand.
TTAGCACAGGTGAAACCAACTTATAAGGCCTTTTCCCTCCAACCGTACTACTCCCGAGTTAACCATTTTGCACGAAGAGATGATGAAAGTGTAAGTAGAGTGGTATGTATAGGTGTGTCTATCCGTTTGATGGGTTGGGCTACATGGTTCTGGAGGGCAGGCTGTTACACTGCTCCTCTGCTCCAAGATCTACACGACCGCAAATGAGAAAAAAATAAACAAAATAAAAGACTAACTAAGTAATATCAAATGAAATAGCAAACGGACCCAGGAGGTAGAGCTCGATTTAAGAAGAATATAGGAAGTAGAACGGGTCGAATCGGAGTTCAAACGTCTAAGTTATGACCTCCAGAAGTTTGCATGCATAGAAAATCCGAGGATAAGAAGACAAAATATTCTGACAATATTATGTAGATTTTTAATTTTTGGGAATTGAATTATTTTTGAACATGAAAACAGGAGGCCCTGGCAACGAGCGTTACAATATTTCAGGTGAAACATATGGACATCCATCGAAGAGTAGTACCTAGAAGTAAGCGACGGCTATGACAAAATTACCCTAATCGCTGAGTTAATAAAATACTGATATGCCCTTATGAACCCACGGTTCAGATTGATTATACGGGAGCATTAGTGTTTATGTTCAAATATAGGATATTTTAGGGTAATCCCAACTCAGAAACTATTAACTGTTTTCATACACGTCATGTCATATCGATACTATGTAAAAATCTAGACACCCATATACCCAGCTGGTGGGTTGTTCAAAATAAATTATCATCCAATCACCTCTCTTCTTTGTCCTTTCATCAACCTATTCCCTCGGTTTCTACGTAGAGCTAGTTTCTTGCATGAGAAACAATTTCCTCACCTTTTTGCCTCTCTCCTCATAAACTTTTTTGCCACCACGGTTTTTTTCCTTACGTGGTGTTATAAAACCACCCCTGGAATCACAATCGGAAACCAAAAGTGGATGAAACGTCATAGGACATTCAAACACGACAACGACGCTAAGGCTTGATATTTGTTAACAAGGTTCAGTTGAAGGTTACATACCGGGGGCACTGATTACGAGCGCTCCTCCCCGATCCAACATATTACAACATATCATAGTTATAACGACCCTCGGCCGGACACCGCTGGTAGCCGCTCCCTCTCCTCATGCATACTCACCATATGATTACAACAGGTACACCCCTCTATTTAAGAGAGAGTTTAGGATAGAGTTCGACAATTACTCTATTTCTATACCTAGTACAACTCCAAGTCCTAAACTGTAACCGACTACTACACATATTCGACACAAACTCTAACAAACTCCACCTTAACGAATATACCACGTCAATCTGAATTGCTTCTCTAAACTTGAGTTGATTCTTTCACTGCTCATGTCGAGCTGCCCTACGAACCTTCATTAGGTTCACCATAATAAGAAACTTCGCTATCTCCGCAACTTCTTCCTCTTGACTCCAGTTGCATCAATTATCCACCTTCACTCATATCACTACAATCATTTTGCCAAGCAAAATTAGATTCCTTCCTAGCTATCACATCATAGACTCCTCGAAAACCATATTCACCTCCATATTCCGTCTTGAATTTGACTTGATTTAATCCATGGCTAGATAATCCACGTCATCACCAAATAGATAAATCAAACTCACCAGACATGAAGATTATATTTTCTTCCTTGATGTCTTACGAACCGAGCTAGCAAATCCAGCATCCACACTTCTCCACATCTGTAGACTGAGTCCATGATAGTTTGAAAAAAAATTCAATGTTCCCTTGAATCACCCGAAAAAATTATGACCATGGTACTCGCTCTTTCTTTTCAGTGACGCAGATTTCATATATCCTATCATGCAAACTCGCAGATCCTAGATATACTCTGTACTGCCAAACAGTCCTGTTGACTCTGTCAACGAATTTGACCCATTGTTGCCCGTGTAAAATCCTGTTCAAATCAACTCTACCAGTCGATCAGATCAGTATCAGTACTGGACCTATGAGTAGTACATGTCAACACATGAACAGTGGCAGATCATGAACAGTACTTGGCCCAAACCTACTGGCCCAGGAAACAACTTCCTGCCGGTCAACACACATCCACCATCAACCTCCAACCAGCCAAAGCACGCAGATCCATCCTCGCATGCACAAATCTCTCAGCGCCCAACCGCTGTCGCTGCCGAGTGTACTGCGCCACGCCTCCTGATGTGCTGCCGCCTAGCGCCTCCTACACGAATGCCATCGTCGCACCACCTAAGAGAGTCATTGCCCGCTTGGCTTCTTGGACGCCATGATGCACTGGAGCCAGCACCGACCCAACATCGACGCCCCAGGGATGACACCCCTGCCGGAACTCCTCCGAACCCCTCCACCGCCTTCACGAAAATGTTGCTGCCTATCCAGGAGCATCGTCGCGCATGGGAAACATCCCATTGTGCTGCCTCCCTAGGCCCAGCCGGTGAGGGTCGCCGCTACCCCTATAGCTTCCCGCTGGCCTGAGGAGAATGCCTAGCCCAAGTTGTGCTCCTGCCGCCTACGGTTCATGGCCCAAACCACCACCCCTCTTTGACTTTTTTCCTTCATCAGAACTTCTCTTTCACTTCTATCAAGAAGCCTCTAAATCCGTATATTGCTTGTGGTATAATATACAGTCATTTAGACAAGCGTGAATTCTACGAACCTATAACCGCAAGGGACATAAACTTCTTTTGCTTCGTATGTCATCTCGGGCAACGTGTTATTCTCAGGAAGCATGCGCTTCAATATACCCAACAGTTCTGTGAAACTCTTTTATGTTCATCCACTACTTGCATTTAGCCTCATTAGGTCCAGGATTGCTTATAATTTGGTATCTTTTTACTTGCATGCAGCGTATACAGGTGTCTCATAATCAATGACCAACTGGTGAACTTTATGGAATCTCTCTCGTTATAAGCTGGCTCCTCAATATCGCACAACATGTCTTGTAGAAGATTGTGATCAACACGAACCATTTCACTACCCAAGGGGGAAGGTACATACATTTCATCTTCCTGATTTTGTGTGACACTACTCGCTGCATCTGCAATATTGACCGATTCTTGCTTTGTCCAACATGTGTAGCCCTTTATGTATCCTCGACGTTTCAAATGAGACTGTACATCCACTCTTCTATAGAACATCTTCTCATTACGATAATCTGCACATGGACAAGTAATGTAATCGTTATTCCTTCTTCTTCTCTCCTCCTTCGCGATGTTTATAAAATTTGAAACGTCACTTCTGTAGTCTTTGCTATGTCGATCAGTTTTATACATCAAACTTCGGCCCATCACAGCAAAAGTGACCAAATATTATATAAATCCTTTTTACGAAATGTATTACAAAATTTGTAGGGATTTTTTATTTTTCTTCAAGTACCTAGATAGAATTTTTATGAATTTTCTATTTTTCTTAAAAAACAGACAAAATTCACCGAATACACCTCCGGCCACCACAAATGTGTATAGTATATTGGATTGGGATAACCATTCCATGAAGATGTTGGGGTATTTATAGTGTGCAATATCGGTAACGGTCAATAAATGGAGATCGTCAAAAATCATACTCATTGATGACGGGCTTTAACCGTTATCTTTGTCGGGCTTTTGGCCGCACCCATCACTGATGAAACTTATTGGTGACGGGGTTACGTTGCGGCTCATCACCGGTTATCTTTATCGGGCCGCAACATATCCCTGTCAGTGATGAGTGTCATCTATGACAAGCTCGGCCTGAAGACCTATGAAAATTACCTGCAAGTGTACTTCTTTGTCGGTGTTTCTTCCTGGCCATCAAAGATGACGCCAATGTGATGGTTCACGAGCTCCCGACACTGATAGTCCGTTCACCATGGCGAGTTCTGTACTAGTGTCCTCATCTCCACCACCGGCCACTTCTCATCTTGCCCGTCAACTTCTGTGCACTTTGCCACTGCTATCATTCCCTCGTCGCGCTGGATTTGAAGAACACCGGGGGCATCGTGTGTGGATTTGGAGGTGTCAGTCATCATGACAAGGCTCAAGGGTGCTATCACGGTGGCCGGTATGGAAGGCGGAGATGACAGTGAGGACCGCCGGTGAGCTATTCCGGCATTGAAGGGAGGAAGATGAAGAGCCAATGTTATTTACATCAGGATGGTTTTTTGGTGAATATGACCTGGTTGAGAATGGTATTCTAGTAAAGCCAATTTATCTAATGGTATTCTAGCAAATTATATCTTATGCGGCGGTAGATAAGCAATATTCTCGGTGGTGCGTGTCCGGGCTGTGTAACCGAGGGATGGTGGCGCATTGAGGCTGTGGGACGTGGGGCTGCACCGCGCATTGGGGCAGTGTGAGCGCGAGCCAATTGACTGTCTCAGTGCTGCGCGCCTCCCAGCACCTGTCAGTCCTGCGTGGCCAGGCCATGGCACCAATCCTGGCCAAAGCATTTCCGCGCTGCAGGGGCGCGGGTTCATTGTCTTGCCACGCTGTCGTGTATATAAATGCAAATTCTTATGTACAGTGACAGCTCTGCAGGGATGACGATGACAGCGGCTCGAGGGACATAAAGAAAATGTGGCTCACGATAACAAAGACAGCGGTGGTTCCATGGGGATGACCAAGGCAGCGGCTCCAGGGAGATAAAGGACACAGCAGCCCGATTTAGTGAGGCAGTGCAGTTCATCTGTTATTCTTTCTATAAATTGTCCTGTTAGTGAAGTTATCAATGTGGATCTGAACTTGTTTTGTAGCAGTTTTGAATTTGTTTTCATGCGGATGAAAATCTATTAGCAGTTTTGAATTTGTATTGCAGTAATGATTTATTTTTTGCTTAATATAGGAGCACTGCCGGCTTATCCTGTAAACCGGCAGTGAAGCTATTAGTGACTTTTTTAAACCACAGTGATACCTTGAGGCCATCACTAGTACAGAGCACCCCATAGGTACCTGTTGGGAACCTCTTATAGGTGCCAGTTTCCAACGGCACCAATTTGAAGACACATTTGCCCATTGACATAGGTGTCATTTCTAAAACCAGCACCAATGCAGACTATAGGTACTAGTTCTGTCCGGAAAACCGGCAACTATAATCTACAAAAAAAAATCCCTGAACATGGGCCAGCACCGAGATCTTCCTGACAGACTTAATCCCCACGGATTCGCAGCAATATCGCATCACGAGGCAACGAATCGATGAATCAAACATATCAGTGGATTGATTGAAGAACACGCAGGCAACAGCGGACCGAGCCAAACTCACCAACCACACCACCGTTTTCGTCGTCCTCCCAGATCTGACGGTGGAAACGAAGAGGCTGAGGGGGAGAGAGAGAGGGGGAGGGATGGGTATGTTATCTCCATGACGTACCCACACCGTCACCGCAGCGCACCAATGGAACGGCTTTAGTGTCGTGCCCCCACCGTCACCGCACAAAGAAAACAACTTTCGTATCGTGCCCCCACTGTCATCGCGCTGTACCCCCACCATTTTTTGCACCGTGCTAAGGAAACGGCTCCCGCACCATGCGCTTGCCATCGCCACGCCGTGCCGCGAAATGGCTCCTACGCCATGCCAGGGAGATGGGAGGGGGAGGGAGAGAGGGATGTCACCGCTAATGAGGGAGGGGGCCTGCACGAGTGCGAAGAGTGGCTACAGCAGTCGGTGGCGGAGATGAGACAGAGATGGAGGGAATAATTAACTATTTGCCATTCTTACAGGTGATGATAACAGATTTGCCATTAGGTCCACATGTCATAGACACATGAGGGCCCACATGTCATAGACAACGAGTGACAAATCTGTTATCATCACATCTTAAGAATGGCAAATAATTAAATGACCCGAGATGGAGGGTTAGGGGAGGGAAGGGGAGGCAGACGGAGAGGAGGAGGAGGTGCTGTCGTGAGAGAAAAAGAGAGATTGATAAGCTCTAGTGCTGGTGCATTGGTGGGTTTGGATAATGTTTTTTTACGGGAGCACAGAAAAAACCGGTACAAATAGTGTATTCTCTATATCAGCTAACTAATTAACAAACCACACTACAAAACAGAAGTGTCGGTTCACCATGAAAATTTCATTGGCACTAATGTGATCTTATGAGTGCCGGTTCTAAATTAGCATGACACATAGGAGCCGGGAGAATGAGATCGGAAAGCACCATATTTACCGGTGTTAGATGAACCGACATGTATGGTGCATCACGTATTTGGTGTCCTATTAACTAGAGCTCATTAACAGTCACAGATACTGAGACACAATACAACAGAGATTTCTTGTTTGACCATGTAGAATTATGTGATAAATTAATATTGGTGATGAACAAATTATGGAAGATAAGTATTTGTGAAAATACGATTAGCACGGAAGGTCAGTCAGACCGGGTAGGAGGCGCGGTCATACCAGACGTGTCTGGTCGGTTTGACCTGGCAACCCGACGGTCAGACTAGGGAGATTAAGGGTTTGAGTTGGCTTCGGGTTGTTTTAATGAATTTTCTAGATTTTGTTTTTATTTTTCAAGAAGACATAATTGCATTTTGGAGATATTACCACTGTGTCCATCAAGGGAAAGATTGTAGAATCATGTGATGATTTAATCTTGGTGATGAACAAATTGCCAAAGGTAAGTGTTTGTGAAAATACGGTGAACACGCGATGGCATTTGAGGCCAGTCTGGCCGGGTAGGAGGCACGGTCAAACCAGATGTGTTCGGCTAGTCTGACAAGGCAGCCTAACGATTAGACCAGGGTGACTTAGGGTTTGAGTCAGTGTCGTGTTATTTCCATGGATTTTCTAGATTATTGTTTATGACTTTTAGATGGTTTCTGTATGTATGGGTGCACTAGATCAAGGAGAGATGGTGACACAGATTTATACTGGCTTAGACCCTTGAGATGAGGTAATACCCTACTCCAGTTGGTGTAGATTGGATCAATGCCGGTGTGCACAAGTCAGTGATGAAACAGTTGACAATGCGTGTGTGTGAGAGAGTGTCTAGGAGTCAGGCGCTATTTGCGGCCATTATCCCCAATCTTAGTACCCCACCCCCTCTTATATAGGATGTGGAGGGAGGGTTACAAGGAAAGTATCTAATTTATTCCAACTAGATCACCCTATTGTATATATAAAAGATATGCATATTCTCGGGGTTTATATCTTATCCCAGGAATATCACTTACTTAATTTATAGAATAGCTGCATGGACCTAGGGCTCTTGGCCCACCCTATGTCACATAGCCCAAAGGCCTCTCCATGGGTACCCGGTATCATATACCCCAAACTGGGCTTGGGAGAAGGTGAGTTCAAACTGTTAAAGATATCATATGGGATACTCAAGCTAGAGAATCAATACATATGCAAGTGAAGTTTTCATATCGCATACATGTGGTATTGTGTGCGTACGGAAAGCAGATTCAAATTTTGGATTGGAGTCCAAGTTTAAAAACATTAAAGAGTAAATTTCATAAACTATAGATATTTTGACTAAATTATCACAAAACTATATATTTAAGGTGTTACATCACAAAACTACAGATTTAACACAAGAGTTATCATAAAATTACATATTTAAGGCTAAGTACCACAAAACTATAGATTTAATACAAGAGTTCTCACATAACTATATATATGTTACAATTTAAATCTCTAACACTGATGTTATGTTAGAGTTATGAATATTGTAGTTTTGTATTTAACATGGTGCAAACACGTAGTTTTGTGATAATTTTATTACTAAATCTGTAGTTTTGGTGATCGTCCATCTTAAATATGTAGTTCTTTGATAAATTTGTTCCTAAATATATAGTTTTGTGATACACCTTCTTAAATATGTAGTTTATGATAGTTTCATTAAAATATAAGTAGTTTTGTGAAATTTACTCAAGATTAAAGTGTGGAGTTGTAAAGGGATGTTGTTTTCCTAGTTTGTGGGGTTTCCTACGGATTCTATGTTTTAGTTGGATTCGTGGCTAGGGACAACCATGTTTTGGGTATAAATAGCAGAGGGGTTGAGGCTAGAAGTATGTTGACTTTTTTGGGAGAGAAGTTAGAGTTTGCTTCGAGGTTTCGATTCTAGCTCGTGAGTTGGGAAAGGAAAACGCTTTAGATGCAATTTATAAACATATGTTAATGTAATAAAGTTGATCTACTATATAGAGTTCCGATAATTTATCTTTTATGGATCCCGACGGTCTGACAAATGGGATAGGACCGATCAGACTAATGCGGCAGATAAATGATAGGCAGGCGAGGAGGCGGTGGTCAGACCGGTGGGTGGAGGGATCGATGGTGAGTTGGCGGTCAGACCGACGCACTCCATCCAGGTTTGATGGCTCTTTTAAATCCATAAAAGATTTGGTTTTGGTGTGTTTCTACTAGGTTTGGTTCTTGTATTCGATCCTGTAAGCTGGACTGATTGGCCTTAACATATACTAAACGGAATAAAAAGAACTAAACCTATCAAGTTCACAAATACATAACGTGTATGGGCACTGTTTTCTTTAGGCACACGATAAATGTGGTGGGTACACACGTGCAAGGTGAATGATTAAATTCAGAGAGATCGGCCCCTAGCTGCAAGGTGAACGTTAATTAACTATCCAATGGCTGGGAGGACGTGGAGGCAGAACTTGATCTCCGTCATGGCCGCATCTAGAATCTGGTCTGGCTGCACCGGAGGATAGCCGCCACCGGTGATGGCGCCTTTCCCGGAGCCGAAGGACGTCAACGAGGCTTGCGGCGACGGTAATGGCATCATGCTCAGGTGATACCACTGGCTGTACAGACAACCCAGCGGGTGTCCTGGAGAGCGTCCCTGAGGTCATTGTTCAGCAGCGGCCACGATGTCTCCGCGTCCCACATCAGCCGCGACGCCGCACGCGGGCGCTCCATGAGGTCGGCCACCTGCTGCATGAGCTGCGCCACGTGGAGCACCTCCTCCACGTTGTGGGTCGTGTGCCACACCCCTTGCACGGTGACCCGTGCGTCGTCCACGATCTCCCTTACAAGACGGCCCCAATCGCCACCACTATTAGTGCCACCTTGCTGCCATAGTGCCACCATTGTTGGAGGAGCTTCTTGGTGGATGTTGTTGGTGATGTGGTTGTTTTTGTAGTGATGGTATTGCTGTAGGATCGAGGAGATCCGCTCATCGAGGGCATGGAGCTCGCCAGGGTTCTTCTCCGGCGAGCTGGATATATCACCGAGGGCACCTCTCAGGCCTGTCAGCACCCCGGCTATCGCTGGGTCCTGCGGCGTCAACAACGGCCTATGCTCATCCTCCAACAGCTTGAGGATTTTTCTGGTATTCTCGGCCTGCTCTCTCAGCAGGCGAACCTTCTCCCTCTCACGCTTACCTGTCCCCACCATCCGCTTGATTTGAGCTCCAAGCGTGACGATGGCCACCCACAGAGCCATTGTCTCCACCACCGGCATCTTGATCAATCTGCAGCGTCTTGTTGGTGTGCGTCTTCGTATAAACTAGATCAAAATCCGTGTGTTGCTATGAGAATATTGTGTAATATCATTGTAACAATATAGTGTAATATGCATTTATTTTTTAGCTAAATACCGTAGCTTGGAGTACTTTTCATAATTTGCATCTTTGACCAATCGTCAAAAAAATACAAACAATTGAGACGAGGTGTTTTATGATAATTTAGATAAAATATGGATTGATCATGTAGAGGTAAAAAATTAAGGTGATGTAGCTTCACGAGAGAACTAAAAGAAATCACACAATTTAGACCATAATTAAATCATCTAATGCCTACAAATATTTCAGCTGAACTGGGCATAATGAGAAAGAAGATAAATAACATTAATTACCCTTAGTAGGGAGAGAAAATAAAGTTATGTAGGATAGCGGATTAATTAGGTCATAGTCCATGACAAATTAACACATTCCCTCTAAGATTTAATTGGGTAATTGATCCATTTAAATCAATTAAATCAAATAAACTCCAAGACTCATTATACTAGGAGTTTGTGTATTCATTCTCTTCTGGATATCAATGGGATGAAGAATTTTTGACAAATAATCCATTTGATTAACAAATTGGTAACCAATATCAATTTCTCCTAATTGAAGGTGGTTGAAGGTTGTGTAGTAGAGGGTGGTTGATGACTAATTGATGACTATTAGTTACTCTATTCATCTTCCTATTCCATGACTCACTTACTCTTCATCTTCCATTTCTCCTTTATAATGAGAATGGATTTGATACCTCCTGCAAAAGAAGTGGTACACACTTTTCATCCACTTCCACTGTTGTTGCTGCTACGGTGATCCCATCCCGATGAGTGTGTGCACAAGCGTTGGGAGAGTAGGCGTCTGAAACCACGCCCTGTTGCGACGTTTGCACGGACAGGCGGGTGATCAGATTTTTGGGGAGCGCAAGGCGCGACTACATACTATTCGTCAATGTCTACTTCATCTTCATCAACATATCAACTGGTGGAGGTGTCAATGGTGGACATGTCGGTAGCGGTACTGTAGGAGGCGAGAATGACAACACCAACCGAGGCAACAACAACAACAAAAAAGCCTCATCCTCAGGAGTGTTCTCTAGTTATATTACTCTAATGACTTTAGTGTTAAACATGTTACTAGATGATGCTATTACTATTACTAGTATGTCCATGTTTAGCACTATAACTGGATCATTTCGTTTTTCACATGTCATGTTTATTATCTTATTTTTCTGGATTAGAATATGCTGAATTATGACCATGTTTCCAACAATCCAAAAACCTAATAGGTCATTCTCGGTAGTTGGTTTTGTTGCGTCATTTAAACGACATCCTTTTGCACGTGCACTATTGTGGTTGGCAGCCATACAATGCTTCTTTGTTTCACGGGGCAAGACGACCGAACAACCTCTCTCTCCTAAGGAGGAGGCCAAGTTCGATTCCACGTATTGCATGTTCTGTGGAGCATTGATCAGTCTACTGGCTAACAAAATAGTGGACGTGTACATGCACATGCATTCAGGGAAGTATATGTGGGATGCACTTAAGGCCAAGTTCGGAGTTTCCGATGCTAGTAGTGAGCTGCATGTCATGGAGCAGTTCTATGACTACAAGATGGTCGATGATCGTTCTATAGTAGAGCAAGCTCATGAGATTCAGGCGCTGGTAAAGAAACTTGAGACAATTACTGTAGGTTGCTGGGCAAGTTTGTGGCGGGTGGCATTATTGCCAAATTGCCACCTTCTTCGTCGGACTTTGCCACTTCTCTAAAACACAAGAGGCAAGAGTTCAGTGTTACCGATCTCATTGGCTCTTTGGGTGTTCAGGAGAAGGCGAGGGCAAAGGACAACCGCGGCAAAAAGGTCGAGGGAGGTTCTAGCCCTAACTTGGTGCAAAAGAAGAACCCTCATGCACCCCACAACAACAACAATAAGAAAGTCAAACATGATGTCAAACCCAAGTCAACAACCAATTTTAAGAAGAAAGGAAAGGGAAAGGCGAAGGGCAATTGCTTTGTGTGTGGTAAGCCTGGGCGTTGGACCAACGATATTCCTGATCACAAGGACACAAGTCTGCAAACATGGTCATTAGTGAGGGTAGAGGAACATCGGGGTATGGAAAATTTTAACCTACAGTTCTCTATGTTTTTCACTCACCTGATTGGTGGGTTGATACTGGTACTAATATTCATGTATGTGTTAACATTTCCCTGTTTTCTTCTTATCAGGTCAGGAGATGTTCCTCCTTGTTGATGGGAAACGGATCGCTTGCGACTGTTCATGGTGTTGGTATAGTCGATCTGAAGTTTACTTCGGGAAAAACCATGCAACTGAAGAAAAAGTGCAGCTTGTCCATTCAATAAAGAAGAATATAGTTAGCGGTTCTCTACTATGTAGAGATGGTTTTAGACTTGTGTTTGAATCCAATAAATGTGTTGTTTCAAAATATAGAACTTTTATTGGAAAAGGTTATGATAGCGGAGGCTTGTTCCGCTTTTCTTTGGGTGATATGTGTAATAAAGTTGTGAACCACGTAAGCAATGATGATGAGTCCAATGTGTGGCATTCGCGACTATGTCATGTGAATTTTGGTTTTATGACACACTTAGCTAACACGAGTTTAATCCCAAAATTCACTTTAGTCAAAGGTTCTAAGTGCCATACTTGTGTTCAATCAAAACAACCTTTCAATCGTCACAAGTTATCAGAGGCGAGAAATTTGGCACCTCTAGAACTTGATCATTCAGATCTGTGTGAAATGAATAGCGTGTTGACTAACAGTGGAAAAAGATAATTCATGACACTCATAGAAGATTGCACTAGATTTTGCTTTATGTACTTATTGAAAACAAAGGATGAAACATTTCATTACTTTAAGATCTATAAAGTTGAGGTAGAAAACCAACTTGAAAATGAAAATCAAACGGTTAAGATCTGATCGGGGTGTAGAGTATTTTACTAATGAGTTTACTTCATTCTGTGAAGAGTTTGGATTTATTCATTAGAGGACGCCTCCCTATTCACCCCAGTCAAATGGGGTAGCGGAAAGAAAGAACCGCACTCTAACAGAGTTGGTGAATGCTATATTAGACACTGCGGGACTGTCCAAGGAATGGTGGGTTGTGACTATAATGACTATGTGTCATGTCCTGAATAAAATTCCTACTACGAATAACGAAGTAACACCATTTGAGGAATGGGAAAAGAAGAGATTAAATCTCTCATACTTACGCACATGGGGTTGTTTGGCTAAGGTCAATGTGCCTATAGTCAAAAAATGCAAACATAGACCAAGCACTGTTGATTGTGTGTTCCTTGGTTATTCTAATCACAACGTGGATTATAGATTCTTAATTGTAAAATCTGGAGTACCTGACATGAGAGTTGGTACAATCTATGAGTCCATAGATGCTACATTTTTTAGTGTGAATTTCCCTTGAAAAATACACCTAGCACTTCTAGTCAAGAATCTATTTTATCCCTTGAGCACTTTGCGCCGATACAAGACATTGATCAAACGCTTGAAGAAAATCCTAAGGAGGATAACATTGTAGCTACTTGAAAGAGTAAGAGACAAAGAACTGCAAAATCTTTTGGTGATGACTACATTGTATATCTTGTGGATGACACTCCAAGAACCATTGAAGAGGCATATTCGTCTCCTAACGCTGACTATTGGAAAGAAATAGTACGCAGTGAAATGGACTCATTTATGTCTAATGGTACTTGGGAAGTCGTCGAGCATTCATATGGTTGCAAACCGGTAGGATGCAAGTGGGTTTTCAAGAAAAATGTTAGGCCTGATGGTACAATTGAAAAGTACAAGGCAAGGCTTGTGGCCAAAGGTTATACCCAAAAGGAAGGTTACACTTACTTACCAATTGCTCGCTTGACCACGATTCGAGTACTACTCGGTCTAGCAGCATCTCATGGTCTTATGGTTCATCAGATGGACGTTAAGATAACTTTCCTTAATGGAGAGTTGGAGGAGGAGATCTGCATGGATCAAACAGATGCATATGTATTAGAAGGTCAAGATGAAATGGTGTGCAAGCTGTTGAAGTCTTTGTATGGCCATAAGCAAGAACCTAGCAGTGGCATCAGAAGTTTGATAAAACATTTGCATCTGCTGGCTTTGTTGTGAACCAGACTAACAAATGTGTGTATTATCTCTATGGTGGGGGAGAGGGAGTGATCTTGTGTTTCTATGTCCATGACATATTGATCTTTGGGACCAATCTCATTGTGATTGAGGAGGTCAAGGACTTTTTGTCCAAAAGCTTTGAAATGAAAGATTTGGAAGTGGCTGATGTTATTCTTAACATTAAGCTACTGAGAGGAGATGAGGGTGGGATTACACGTGCAATCTCACTATGTGAACAAGGTCTTGACTCGCTTTGGTTATAGTGACTGTAAGTCAGCTCATACTCCTTATGGTTCGAGCGTGCTATTAAGGAAAAAACGAAGAATAGTAAGGGATCAACTAAGATACTCCCAGATCGTTGGTTCATTGATGTATTTAGATAGTGCAACGAGGCCTGACATCTTATTTTTTGTGAGCAAGTTGAGACGGTTTGTCTCAAATCCGGGGATCATCACTGGCATGCTTTGGAAAGATTAATGCACTATCTAAAAGGCACAATGAGCTATAGAATTCACTATGCGGGGTATCCAAAGGTACTGGAAGGCTATAGTGATTCAAACTGGATAACTGATGCCGATGAGATAAAAGCCACAAGTGGATATGTGTTCATATTTGGATGTGGCGCTGTTTCCTGGAAGTCTTGCAAGAAAACCATCTTAACGAGGTCAACAACGGAAGTAGAACTCACAGCATTAGATATTGCCACAATTGAGACCGAATAACTTTGTGACTGATAGATTTGCCGGTGGTTGAAAAACCAGTACCAGCTATCCTGATGAACGGTGATAATCAAATGGTGATTATTAAGGTGAACAGTTCGAAGGACAATATGAAGTCATCTAGGCATGTGAAAAGAAGACTGAACTCTGTCAGAAAGCAGAAAACTCCGGAGTGATAGCGTTGGACTATCTCCAGACAACTAAAAATCTCATAGACTAGTTTACTAAGGGACTATCACGTAATGTGATAGATAGTGCATCAAGGGAGATGGGCTTGAGACCCACCTAAGTTGCACAATAGTGGTAACATATCCTATGTGATTGGAGATCCCATGAATTAGGATGGCGAAACAAACTATTGGGTGACTAGGAGGAGAGACCCTGAAATGGGTTCATCTCTATGATGTACTTCTCTCCTTTTTGGTACGGTAGGATGGTGTATAACTTAATGTGATCTGAGTGGCTTTTCTTAAAGAATAGATGTTGGCCTATAGAACATCTTAGAAGGAACACACCTATATGAGTCCAACTGCTAGTCACACTCTATGAGATTTGGGTGATCTCTAGATACTCATGAAAGGCCTGGAGTATGACTTATATGCTCCAACCCGAGGGAATACTAACGGTAGCATAGTATCAGTTAAGGAATTGAATAAAACCTACCTGCACAAGACTGTCAATTCAAGGCATAGTCCATTGTTCAGTTGTGGTCAGGTCTAGCTCCTTTTCTAAGTGGAAGTTCAACTTAACAGTCTCCACCGAAACACTGGTAAATAAAAGCTGCAATGGAATAAAGAATATTCTCACGAGCCTTGAAATTTGGTGGGGATTGTAAGATTTAATCGGATAATTGATCCATTTAATAAATTAAATCAAATAAATTACAAGGTTCATTATGCTAGGAGTTTACGTGTATTCATTCTCTTATGGGATATCAATAGGATGAAGAGTTTTTGAGAATTAATCCATTCGATTAATGAATTGGGAACCAATATCAATTACTCCTAATTGATGGTTGGTCGTTGGTTGTGTAGTGGAGGATGGTTGATGGCTAGTTGATGACAATTAGTTACTCTATTCCTCTTCCTATTCCATGACTCTCGTACTCTTCATCTTCCATTTCTCCTATAAAATGAGAATGAATTTGATCTCCTACGAAAGAAGTGATATCCACTTTTCATCCACTTCCACTGTTGTTGTTGCTACGGTGATCCCATCCCAATAAGTGTGTGCACACGCGTTGGGATAGTAGGCCTCTGAAACCACGCCCCGCTGCGACGTTTGCACGGACGAGCGGGCGATGATGTTTTTGGGGAGTGCAAGGTGCGACTATTTACTATTCGTCAACGTCTACTTCATCTTCATCAAAATGTCGACTGATGGTGGCGTCAGCGGTGGACATGTCAGTAGCAGTACTGGAGGAGGCAAAAACGATAATACCAACGAAGGCAACAACAACAACAAAGTCTCATCCTCAGGAGTGCTCTCTAGGTTATTCTTATCACCCTAGGTTATTCTTATCACCTTAGCGTTAAACATGTTACTAGATGATATATTACTGTTACTAGCATATCCATGTTTAGCAGTATAACTGGATCATTTCGTTTTTCATGTATCATGTTTATTATCTTATTTTTCTGGATTAAAATATGTAGAATTATAATCATATTTCCAACATTCCCAACCCCTACCCCTCGCGCACACAGTAGCTCCTCACGTGCTCTTTCAATTGCAAAATTAAGGTGGTGTTTGTTTCTACCAAATATGAAGATAAAGCTAAGGCACGAAAGACAAGAAAGCAATTAGCATAGGATTATTGAGCTGTAATTATTGTAAACTTGAAAAATGGGTTTGTCGGATACTTTAAAACAACTTTTATATAAAAATTTTGTGTGAAATGCACAGTTTTACAGTTTGAAAAGTATGTTAATGGAAATAGCGGTAAAATCTAGAAACGGGGACTTAAATTCCTCAAGAGAGAAGGTGCACTTGGCCAAATGATCCAACTCACTCCGACGATCCATGCATGGTTCAGTAGTCAAAACAACTTCAGGGTTCCTTATGAACCAATTCACTCTGAGTAGAATTGCAGAAAGCCTTCCACTAGCATGCAATCCTGTTTTTCACAGGATTTCTCATTACTCGTGTCAGCATTCTCACTTCTGATATCTCCAAGTATTGTCACCAAAATCCTTCCCGAGTGGCAGATCGTCCAATTACTGACACTTGAAAAGCAACTTTCAAGGTGTCGTGCTTTGGTGAATAATTTTAGAGGTATATAGGTAGTTAACAGGTTAGTTTTGAAAACAGCATAAAAGGTCGAGAATGAATTTAAAAGGTGGCAACATTTGCTACAAAAAAAACTGAAAAACGTGTAATTAGCTGGGAGACACCGTGAAAACGTGACATGACTGATGGGCACTACCAAAATTGTGTAATTAGCTATAGGACATCGAAGATAATATTTTATAATTTTCGGGTCAAAAGAGGTGAGAAATTTTTCGAAATGGCGAGATTGCCCCTGGTGCTGCACCATCTATGCACGACTGGGTCCAATCGAACCAGACCAGTCACCATCTTCCCCCACACGAAATCACAAAATTGTTGTAGCTGGGAGCAGCCGCTGGCGAGGTTGTCAACGGCGAGGTAGGTGGCAACGCCGTGGCAGGGGATGGGTGTCGGGCAGCGGATGGGTGCGGATGGCTTCAACGTCAAGGTCGATGAGGCTCCTGTCGAGGAAGGCTAGCCATGGCAGCGGGGGGGGGGGGGGGCAGCGGCGGGTGCCGACGCAGAGATGGGCATGGTCGGGGAGGGACGGAAGGTGGAGGAGCACAAGCCCCAGCAGGTCCGCTAGGAGATCCCGCCACGGCGGCGATGGCAGCTGTGCCGCCATCATCCTCCTCATCGTCGGTGGCGGTGGCGATGTGGAGCGCGAGCAGGAGGTAGCCGTATGTAAATTATAAAATATTACCTCCAGTGTCCTATAGCCAATTACATAAATTTTGTAGTATCCATCAATTGTGTCACGTTTTTACGGTGTCTCCCAGTTAATTACACGTTTTTTGAGTGTCTTTTAGCAAATTTTGCCTTAAAAGATTAGTTTTGAGTCCTATTCTAACGAGTAAAAATTAATTTTAGTATTTCCCTTCAGGAAAAGTATACAACGTTTCCAAGGTGAGAGAAAACCTCTTCATGATCCATGCATGGATCATGCCTATTTCCTGCAATATAGTTTTTGTCTACGAGTTCTCCAAGAAAGCTTTAGAACGCTTATTAGTACTCGACACTACCATCCGGCTGTTCACTACTAGCTAGGAGCAGTAGTTTGTACAGGGGGATAAATTCAATGATATGTAAAAATAATTAGCTATAAATATATTAGTACATGTATACTAGTAACAGTATAGGACACTTGCCGATCGATCGAACGTTCACTGAACTCGTGGCTAGCTAGCTGCTCCTTCCCAAGGGGATCGATCAGGATCCCAGTAGTGAGCGCTCTTTTGCTTCTTGCAAGCTTATACATGCACTGAAGGCGTACGTGCAGCTATTTATAATTAGGCAAGTCTCCTTCAGTCCTTACGCGCTCACAAGCTTAAGTCTCCTCGTATACAATCACAGTGTATAGTTACGCGTCTGTCAGAGACGACCCAAACTGACCAATGATCCACAGACAGGAACGAGTCTCCTCTCCTCCAATGAATCCAATAACTAAGGCCAGTAGCAATGCAAGCTACCCCAAGGATATCTCCAGCATAATTGAAAATGAGGAACAGGTCCAAGGCCTCAGACACCATAATGCAAGTGACATCTGTTGCGCAGCTTGAATTGGGGCGTGGTACATGTTGACGCCACAGCCCACAATGCTTGTGACTCAGGCAAAGGAAGGGTATCTCAGCCGTAGGAATAAATTCCCCAACTACCCTTCTGCTTTCTGGACGCATCGCTCGGCTTCTATCCACCGCGCCGCTTCGCTCTCCCACCCTCACGCTGCTCTCCCAGACTGGTGCTGCTCCGCTCTCCCATCTATCACACCGCTCTGCACTCCGATCTACCACGCCGCTCCGCCGCGCTGCTTCGCCAACAACCATGGCCCGGCACACCCAGTTCACACAGATGGAGCTCCGGAACGGGTTGGTGCTGCTCCCAATTCGGTATACCCCGTCCAGAGTGGCAAGGGCGAGCAGGAGGAAGAAGACGGGCAAGGCGGCGAGAGTAGTGGCTGGAACCTCGCACGGCGGTGCTCCGTCGGCTTCGGCGGTCCAGGCTGTGGTATGTCGACTTGGATAGTCCATATCTTCCACCTCCAAATCTGTCGGTTGTCCGGAAGGTGGAACAGGATGTGGTGGTGGATGTGGTGGTGGATGTGGAGCCGGCTACAGCTCCACCTGCATCACAGGCTTCACTTTCTCCTCCAGCAACCGGGTCTGGCCAGGTATTGGATCTGAATGAAAGGGTATGTAAATTTGATTGTCCTTTGGATGTGAATCATACTGAGTTGTGCCATGATTCGTGTGATAAATGTATGTGTAGTTGTGTAAGAATTGCTAGCTCTTGAGCAAATGGGCCGAAAAAATTGAGCTTGAGAACCTGATTTGTATATTTGTCCTAAGATTGAACTGACAGATCGATGAGACAAATGGGCAATATTTATCCCGAGCTTGTATATGAAAAATCTAATATGGTAAAATATATCCCCATTACAGAACAATATGAACCATTATCTGGTATTAACATGCAGAGATGGCCATGCACTGATATATCATGAGAGCAAGCATTTTGGATGGAATATCTGCATATATGACCATGAATCTAATATCATACAATTCCAGGAATACATCCACTTTAGAGAAACACATAAAAATAACCACTGAATATATAGCCATGAATCCAATATCAGACAACTCCAGGAATACATCCACTTTGGAGAAACACAGAAAAATAACCACCGCATACATGGCCATGAATTCAATATCAGACAACTCCAGAAATACATCTACTTTGGAGAATGCGTGTGATATGATTGTGGGTTTTGGATGGTTAATGGTATTAGTACTCGACGATCAAGGGGCCTTGCCCATTGCTGTTGGTGATGAGCTATTTTGTTTTGGCATGCTGAACAGGGTCGAACTCCTTATGCAAACTGAACTTGTTATGATGACATGCAATCTGAACTATGAAACTTGAACTTGTTATGATGACATGGTTGGTGATGAGCTATTTTGTTGTGGCATGGTGAAGTTATATGGTTTGAGGTGCTGACTTTGTCTTACGGGTGGTCTAAACTGAAACTTTGTTAAATTTATAATGCACATTATGCAATTCACTATTTATTTATTTACATGGCATTCTCAAATCACACTACAATACCTTTATTTATTTACAATGGTCATTCATATTTGTAAATAGCTCATTAATTAAGAGACATACTTACCCCTACATAATTTGGATGATTGGGATATCATCTTTATTTCCTAAACCTACCCCTAGTCCATAATAACTTGGATGAATGGGAAATCATCTACATTTTCTAAACCTATCCCTAACTCCTAGATAACTTCGTGATAGGGAAATCATCTTTATTTCATAAACCTACCCCTACTCTTAGATAACTTCGATGATTGAGTAATCATCCTTATTTCGTAAACCTACTACTCCGGGATAACTTGGACGATTAAGAAATCATCCTTACTCGTAAACCTAATCGTAGATAACTTGGACGATGAAGAAATCGTCCTTATTCCTACACTATTGGATTAGTGCTCACCGTACCTTGCCCATATGTGCTCCACCAGGTCATGTTTTAGACGGTTGTGCATGGGTCGACTTCGAACTTGGCTGTCACGTTCAAGTAGTCTAGCAATTGGTTGTGGTGTCCCATAGGTGTGTTCTGGGGGTTCAATCTCGTAGTCACCCTCAAACTCCGTTCCGTCAGTATCCCAAATGTGTCATTCGTCCTCCACAATCATATTGTGCATGATTATACAAGCTGTCATTATATTGCCAATGTCCGAGATCTCCCACAAATGGGTGGGAGTTGCCACCACTCTGAAGCGTGCCTTTAGAATCCCAAATGCACACTCTACATCCTTCCTAGCAGATTCTTGATGTTGTGCGAATAATTTATCCTTCTGTAATTGAGGATGTCGAATCGACTTCATGAGCGTTGCCCATTCCGAGTATATTCCATCAGCAAGATAGTACCCCAAATTGTATTGATTCCTATTAACGGTGTATCGCACTGTGGGGGATCTACCCATTATGACATCCGTGAAAATGTTGCTTTGGTTCAACACGTTGATATCATTGTTCGAACCCGCCACACCAAAAAATGAATTCCAAATCCATCTGTCACGTGAAGCAACTGCCTCGAGAATGATTGTTGCTGCACCATAATCACCACGTGTGTACATCCCTTTCCAACCGTTCGGGCAGTTTTTCCATCTCCAATGCATGCAGTCGATGCTTCCCAACATTCCCGGAAACCCATGGTCTTCATGCATATGTAGGAGACGTTGTGTGTCATCCATGGTAGGTTTCCTCAAATATTGTGGCCCGAATAAAGCAATAACACCTTCACAGAATCTTGCGAGGGATTCATATGCAGTGGTTCCACCAATGCGAACATACTCATCAGTTTGGTCCGCACAGACCCCATAGGCCAACATGCGCATCACGGCAGTACACTTCTGGATTGGAGATAGACCCGGCTGCCCGAGTGCATCATTCCTTTGGGTAAAATACGGATCCCATTCACCAAGTGCATTTATTATGCGAAGAAAGAGTTGCTTATTCATACGGTACCGACGACGGAAATGTTGTTGATTGTATATTGGATTATCCGAGAAATAATCATTCCAAATCATTTCATGATGAGCCTCACGATCCCTCCTTATATATCTCCTCGGAGCACCGGGTGTTCGTGAGGGCGAGGCTTGGAATAAGTTAGTAAGATTTGAAGCGACTTGTGAAACCACATTATTGAAATTGTTATGTTGAGCCATTAAATCTTCCAGGGTGAAAAGATCGGCAGGATCAGAACCGAAACCTTCATCATCATCATCATCCGATTGCGACGACATAATGGAATATTCAAATACGATCTAGGAGTTTGCTTACATGCCCACCAATATCAGACAACTCGAGAAATACATCCACTCTGGAGCAACACAGAAAAACAGCCACATTCCTAGTCGTCAATATCACTGTATTTCATATAGCATTGTAGTCACAACCAACAAATGCAGTACCAGTGCATTACATGTCACACACGAGTCACAAATAAAACATGCAGTCATGCATGCATACAACATGAGTTTTGGAGTGTGTAGGACCCACAATACAAGGTCTAAATACAAAAATACAGGTCCAAATGACAGGGCACCTAGCACAATACACCTTCAAGGTGTGTACACCCTCAAGCAGTATCCAACCCAAAAAATGTGCACACTGCTAGTAAAGATCTGTCCAAAAAGCCATCATCTCCTGGTCTCCAAGCCTACATTTTAGAAAGCAAAATAAGGGATTACATACTCTACATGACAACGGAGCAAAATAAGTTTCAGAGTGGACATTACCAGCCATCAATCACTCCCTTTGTTAGCCCAAATCTGATCTGAGAGTAGAGATATAGCCTTGACATGTGCTTCCTTAACCCACGGCTCCATGTTGGATGTATCAACTTGTAAAAGTTGTGTGAACATGTCCATAGCTTTGCTCCTTTGCTCAATCAGCTTGCACTCTTTCTTCTCTTGGGCTGCCAACAGCTGAATGTTAGCTGCTTCAACCCTTTGTTCTGTAAGTTTCAATGATGCTCTTTCATTGAGTCCACATCCTCTTTTTGAGCTGCAGCAACCTCCACCAATGACTTGAGGTGCTGACTCGCTTCAACAGTAGCTTGAGCGACCTCATCTGAGCATGCCTTCCCTTTCTTTGCCCTCTTGATACCAATAGGCCGAGGTTGAGACGTTGGCTGTGCATTCATGTTCAGATCTGGACATATCCTCCTAGGCCCATGGCCGTAGTGCGCTATGTGTGCATCCCACTTCGGGGAGTCACACACAGCCTTCCACCAGTGATGGTACATGAATGGTTTGTTCTTCTTGGATCGGTTGACATAAAGCTCTAAAGCATCATCCATTAGCTTGTCATCACTTCTCCCACTAACCACTGTGTCCCTGAGTTGCACATAGCATCCATTGAATAAAGAAACCTTTGGTGTTATCTTGTGCCAATGGCCTTTCAGACAGCTAGGTTCCATCTTTCTTCCTTCTGGGGTTGTCTCGTTATAAGTATCTGCCACATTTGCCCAATAATTCTCACCCTTCCTATTCACTCCATCAATGGGATCAGTTGAATTTTTCAGCCAAGCACTCACCTACATACATAAGAAAAATGCACCATGGTAGCCTCAGCCCATATGTAATGCTTACTTCAACAAGTCTATAACATGGGGTTTTACAAAAAAAAACATGACTGCATTTTGGCCTACACATGGATGTTTGGTCACAGCAAAGAATTTACAGCAAGTAAATGGTACCTACATAAGGGATTGGATCATAAATGACTACAACATATTGACTGTGTACAGTCGATGCCCAATTATTGTTAGCATCAGAGCATTATCACAATTTTACACATCACTGTCATCAATAATAGTTGGCATCAATTAATCATCCACATCTCTATCATCGATTGAAACCTAAAATCCCCAAGAATCTACAATTTCTTACCAGTCTTATGTCTTCTTCATGACTGTAGTATTTCCTGCCGACCTTTCCAACAGACTCATCGGGTGGGGCAGGGGCAGAGACAGTGGTATGGGCAGAGGCAGGGGCAGGTGAGGCTGTCACGCGGTTCCGGCATCCAGTTCTCGAGCCTGAGGAAGGCTTGCACGTCGCTGCAGAGCCTGCCTCCGGTGCCGGCTTGCAGGTCGGCTTCGGTGTACCCATTGCTGCAGTGACTGCCGGTGGGGACGAAGGTGGTGGTGGCGGTGATTGCGTGCAGAACGCCGGGAATGGTGGAGGCGAGTACGGGAACCCCGGAAGTGGACGCAACGACGCAGGCTGACTCAATGACTGAGAAAGCATTGCCGCCGAGTTCAGATCTTGGAGAAATCGAGCGAAAGCATTGGCCAACCTCGGATCCATCTCAACCTAGGGTTCAAATCACATGGAGAGAAGGAATCAGGGACTCAATCAAAAGGGGATCGGTGCATCAAAAGGGTTCAAATCACATTGAGAGATAGAATCATGGGGTTAGGGTTTGGGAGAAAAATACCTATTGCAAGACGGCGGTGGAGAGGTGGACCTCGATTCGTCGGCTCCGGCGGAGATGGCGAGGCAGGAGCAACGCTCACCCACGGAGCCGAACGGGAGCGACGAAATCCCACGGGGGCGAGTGCGAGCGCGGGAGCGAGCAAAAATCTGGCGCGGGAGGAAGAAATCGCCACGGCGGGAGGGCGATTTTGGGATTCCATCTCCAGTCTCGCGCGAGGGAAGGGCGACTTGGAGCCGCGCCCTCCACAGCGCAGGAGCGACTCGAATTCTTCGCCGCGCGTGGACTCGTGAGAGAGAAGTTTCGCGTCTCCTTGTGTTGGGGCGAGAGGCCTGCAGGGGCGCGCTCCGGGTTGACACGCACGCGATTTTCCTACCTGGCGTCACGAAGTAACGTGCCACGTCTACGCACTGTGAACGGTCTAACAGTACCAGACCTGGTCACAACTGGTCCCGGGGCTCGACCGCTTCGTTGGCAGGGTCATGCTAGTCTAAAAAAACAATTTAATCATTTCAATTTTAATTTTAGCAATTGCTTGAGAGCGCAAATATTTTGTGAATTTTCTCTTGTGTACGGAATAAATTATATTTTACTATCACATATACATATACTTTGTTTAATATGTGATTTAGCTACAATATATATATATACACACACACTAGTTTTCTTCTAGGACTTCAAAGAACAAACTGCACGGATATCCGTTTAAAAGTGAGAGACTCCGATTAAAAGTTAGTTAACAGCCTAAACTTCATTAAAAAATGGTGATTTCGTTCATGAGGGAGTTAATCTCTGATCCTATCGGTCCGGATCCCACATCAAAGCCCGCCGGCAACGTACTGTTCTTGCTCGCCGCTGTCACAATGATGAACGTCTGGCGCCTGGCCATGGTATTTGCATCGCGCTACAAAAACATGGCAGTTGAGGACTTCAGTTTTACAAACAAACAAAAAACGAAAGATACATCCCAAACTGCAATCACTCACGCGTACAATCGTTCAGCTATGACACTGCACCACGGGATCGAGAAGCAAGCATCAATGAGTTCATTAGCTTTTCATTTATATGGAGCAATGCATTGTTGCCGCAACAGTTTATGTTACTGATCTTGGCAGCAAATTTGCCCATGCCGCTGACAGCCTGCCAATACTACTCAAGAAAACAGCAAAGAGACAAAACTAGTGTGCTAGGCGCCTAGGCCTACGCGGGCTGGCCGGCCGGCACCGGAGGCGGAGAAGAGCGAGGGGGAGAGGAGGAAGGGCAGCGACTGAATGGATCGATGCATACAGGCATGGGATGCGGACTATTTCTAGCTATAGACAATATTACGCTTGATAAAAAGTTTTAGGCTATTAACTACTACTACCGCTATCACAAAGTTTTTTGGTTGAATACGATTATTAATAAAGTAGGTAGAATTAAATGGGGGAGAATGTGATTGGTTAAGAAGTGAAGGTAGGTGAAAAAAGTGAATGGTAGAGGATTTGAGAAGTGGGGATAGGTAGAAAAAATAAATGGTGGAGAGTTGTGATTGATTAGGAAGAGAATATTGGTGTAGAAGTTGTTATATTTTAAGATAAATTTTAAATGTTATAAGTTGTTATATTTTTTAATGAAGAGAGTATCTAATATGGGTTTCTTATCTCCTTTAAAATCCATGCAATTTTTTTCTTTGAAGAGCGTATAAGCATATTCTCGTACCATCATATATAAATAAAACTTTTTACTAGTGATCATGAAAGGAGTGATCATTGCTAGACGGTTTATCATGGGTTTCTTGGATAAGGGTTTTTTAAGGTAAAAGTTTATCTTTTTACTGTTTCATCTTTTTTTATTTAAAACAAGTGTTATCATCGAGATCTATCTACTACCCGGACCGTCGACGTGCTCGTCAATTTCGGCTATCTTTTTCCCGGCGAGATTGGATCGCGGAGTCCGATGCGGTGTCAGCGCTGGCGCCGTTGCACGGAGGAGAAAAGGCGACGTCAATCGCAGCATCCGTCGTCCACGTACGCCTGCGCCTGGAGAAGAAGCAGCACGGCAGCAGCCAGACCGGCCGAAGCCATCTCATGAACGGCTGCCGAGGAAGAAAAATCCACCGAGACGCTCGGTTGTCGAGGAAGTAAATAATATCAACTAATCCACCGATGCCCCACCGCCGAGAGTGAAGGGCGTGATTTTTCACCTCTTAGTTTCTTTTGAAAACTTATTATTCTGCACCGTCCCCTAAATCATAGGTCAAAACTAAATAACTAATATAAAAGAATCTATTTGTAATAGAAAATATTTATAATTAGATCCTCCCAATAACACTGGCACCGATAACCGTAAATATATTTTTATTACAAATAGATCCTTTTTACTGTAAATAGGTTATTTTTAAAAAAATTATAAATTGATCCTTGATACTAATAACGTTGGTCCTATCATCCTTTAAATTTGTAACTTAGCTTCCACTGGAGGATTAGAGGGATGGTGTCAATATCATTACGCCGTCATGTTAGACCACGGTACCAATAATGTTGGCATCACGAAAAAGATTATTTATAGAATAAGGTTATTTAGAAATCTATTTGTATAATAAGTTTTCCATGAGGAACAAAATATTAAAAATCAGGGCGCGATGGTGGGAGCGGTTGCCCGTTGTGATGCCCTCATCGGACGAGGCCAGCTGAAGCTAGGAGAGGCACGCAAGACACCCATTGTGCCAACGGTGTTATGCATGGTGTTTGGTTATATCATATTCTCCTCTTTGTATATGAATAGGATTCCTACTCATACACGCAAAATATTATAAAATTGATCAATACTAGAAAGGCAAGCGTGGTGACACGCCGCGCAAGGTGCTGATTTAAATGGATTTGGTGAATTAAAAAAGTATTTATTTTTTACAAACATAACATGTACCAATGCATTACGTACTGTGTACTTACGTATTTAGCAGGTTAAGTGGGTTTATTGATATGTGTATATCTATATTTTGTATTATTAGAAATAAAATGATTGTTTTTGTTTATATTGTGAGTGCGTGTGTATTGTAAGCGTATTTGTTTGTACTGTATTTTTAAGAAAAAAATAGAATCATTTAGTAGTATTTTATTTTCGTATGAACTGTTGCTGCTGATTTTAAAGTGTACTACGCAAAATAATTTAATAGAAAACAATATGGAATTGAGTTGTATTTTTTAATTTTTGGGATGCAAGTATTAATATAAGTGAAATAGTTAGGCTATAAGTTTACCTGTGGGATGTAGGTGAGATCAGCTAGCACATGGGTTGCGGGGACTTGGCCCATTTGGCTTGGGATCAGTATGTCTATCTTTTATGTTGTGATTTTTTTAATGTATACTTCTTAGATAGAAAAGTATTAGAGGTCAGGTCTTTTATGGAAGGAAGTAATTAGTTTGTTTGCATGATCAGAGAGAAGAAGTACACGTATGAATGCATGCATGTAGGGAAAAGCTGGTAAAGACTTTATAGGATATTTACTAGCCAAGGGGGCCCGTAGAGAGAGATTCCAGGAAGTGGGTCCCACCTCCTTTTTTTCTTCTTTTCTCTTTCTTCTCTCTTCTTCCTTTTTTTCTTCTCTTTCCTGCTTCTTCTTCTCTGCTTCTTTTCTTTCTCTCTGTCTTTTCTGCTTCTTTCCTTTCTCTCTCTCTTTTCCGCTTTCCCAAGAGGGATGCGGCTGCGGCGGCGAGGCGGGGGCCGGCGCGGCGTGGCCGGGTGCCGGCGAGAGGGAGAGGGAGGCGGCCAAGGCGCGCGACAGCGGCCGGCAGCGACGCGCGCCCGTGTGCGGTGGGCGATGAACGGCGGCTGCGAGGCAGCACGACAAGGGGAGCAGGGGGAAAGATGGGGCGGTGGTCGCGGCGGCGCTCCTGGGAGGGTTCGCGGGTAGGGCGTTTGCACCGGGGATGAGGGGAGAAGAGGGGACCGGTGGTCACGTGGAGTTGGGGAGGCCAGCGGCTATGTGCGGCTGCGCACGGCGGTGGCGAGGCTGCGCGCGGCGGCGGTTGCCGACGCGGCCGTGCAAGAGAGAGGGGATGGTGGCTCGCGCGGGAGCAAGAGGGAGGACCAGCCGGCGGGCCCCACCACGATGAGGCGACGAGGAGATAAGGTTCGATCGCGTCTCTCTTCTCTCTCGCTCTCTTCTCTGTCCCTTCTCTCCTGCTACCGGCGGCTGGCCGGTGGAGGCGGCAGTGGCGGCCGTGCCCTTCCCTCCGCCAGATCCGGCGGGAGGGGAGGCCATGCCCTCATCTCCAGCTCTCTCTCTCACTCTCTCTCTCTCCACCGCGCACCACCCAGCGGCTGCGGCTGCCCGACGGCTGGAGGGGAGCCCGTGGCGGCCCGGTGGCCGGGAGGGAGGCGGCGGCGACGCCCTCCCCTCCGCTATATCCAGCGGGAGGGACGGCAGCAGCGCCTCCGCTCCGCCAGATCCAGCCGGGAGGGGAGTAGGCAATGGCTCGGCGGGGGCGGGAAGGGCGGCGGCAGCAGGTGGCGTGACACGGGCGGAGGCGGAGACCTCCCCTCCACCAGATCCGGCGGGAGGGGAGGCAGCGGCGACGGCGGAGAGCTGGGCACAGATGGGGTAGTAGGGAGTGCCCGGGGTTTGGGTGGGGGTACATATGGGTGTTTTTCGGAACAACCCTCGTAGTGTTTATGTTTACAACGCTACCCCTAAAAGCGGAATTTTCTCTTCTTCACGTTGTATTTCTCTGAAATACGAGGGATTTTACAGAAGAAATACAACAGCGTGTCAGGTGATACGAGCACGTGTGCGCAATTCCATGCAAAAACGAGGAGTTTTTTGCAAAGTGGCCAACCACGTGTAAACCTCTCCGAGAAGAAAAACAATTGTGAAAAATGAGAATAACAGTACTGGTAGGAGTGTTATTTCTGGAGGATGTTTCAGTGAAAGCTAGCTCGGAATAAAAAGCCTTTATTTGATAAACTAACATAACACTTAAATACGGAGATAGTGTTCCACACACAACGTAAAGAAAAGAAACTCACAACAACATTGACGGTCCTAATCGATGATTTAACTCTCGTACTCATGATTGCTCTCGAGAAAGACGATGAACAGTACACTCTCAAGGTGTTTGACAGAAGTATTTTTGATGCTTCACAAGTGTCGCTGCAGCTTTTCGTTTTCTCTCCCTTTTATTTGCATAATACAAAGACTTTGCCACACCTAAATTCACTGCCATTGTGACGAATATGTGCCATCCCCCACAAGCAAAGCGGATAACATGATGCGTACGTGCCGTGACGTGAACGAGCACGTCTCTGGCTCAACAACCTTGGCACCAAAAACCGGGCCGAAGGAATACAATGCTAACAGAAATGGAAATGTGATGCAATCTACTCTAGATATTGCTGTGGATAAGGACACACATATAAGTTTACTAGCAATTCACCCCACTGTGTGAGCATCGCTGGCCTCCCTTATTCCAATTCGTGTGTGAAGATCTTGAAACTGTACACACCCAAGAGGCTTGGTAAGGAGATCAACAAATAGGCCCTCAGTGTTTATGGGATTGCCAGCTGACCATGTTTCCACCAAGGAAGAAACACACTCCGGTTGAACTCTTGCGCATATCGATGTCGCCAGCCATGTATGAATCACTTAAGCCAATCAGACGACTCGGCGTAGCTGCTCATCGATAGTAGCATCCCAAATTCACCGTGCCGGCGTTATAGCGCAACATGCACTTCACCGCCGCAAGGTGTTCGACAATGGACGCTTCCATGAAGTGACTACCCCACTGCGAAAGAAATGTCAGGTCTTGTATGCACCAAGTATGTGAGACATCCAATGATGTTGTGAAATTCCGTCACCTCCACCGGTGCGCCAGGGCTATCTTTGCTTAGCTTGGTGTGAGGCTCCATCGGTGTGGAACAGGGATTGCACAGCCCCATGATCACCTTGTCAAGCACCTTGTCAAGTATACAGTGCACTTATGCTGCCTGACACAGACTTATGCCCTCTGAGCTCTGCTGCACATCGATGCTAAGATAGAAGATGAGACAACCTAGGTCGCTCATGTTGAACAGTGACTTCATTTCCCCATTGAGCAAAGCGAGCTAGAGTTCGTCTGTGCCCATGCTGATTAGATCATTTACGTAAACACTAAGGAGCAGGCATGAGGGTGCTCATGGGGGATTGTGCTGGAACCAGAGCCGCACCATGCTCTAGTCTAGCTTGGCATTCCACGCTCTTGGTGCTTCACGGAGCCTGTATAGAGCCTTGTCTAGCTGGAGAACCTTGTCCTCATGTCTGGCCACAGCGAACCCTGGTGGCTTCACGATGTAGACTTCTTCACGTAGCTTGCCATTGAAGAACGCCGATGTCCATATGATGAACTGGCCATCCTTCTAGGGCGGCAAGCGCGAGCTGCAGGTGCACGAACTCGACGTGCACCACCAGTGCGAAAACCTCATCAAAGTCCAGCCCGGCTTGCTGAACGTAGCCTTTTGAGACTAGCCGGGCTTTGTACTTCTCCAGCTTGCAGGACGTGTCCTTATTGACCTTGTAGACCCACTTTAGGCCTTTGGCACGATGGGCGATGGGAAGTGTCGAGAGACGCCACGTCTTATTATGCTCGATGGAGCTCATCTCCTCAAGCATGGCGGCACGCCATGCTGGCTCCTGATCCGCATCCTTCAATGATGTGGGCTCCTCGACCGCGGTCAAGTGCAGTTCTTCATCATGAAGCTTCTGGGGCGCCATTTTGGTTGGTGAGGTGGCCGCCAAGAGCTCGTCAATGGCACAATAATTGTGTGGGGCATCACAATCATCGGAATCCAGGTTCTTGGAGATGCCACCGAGTGAACTGTCGACTACAGTGCTATGGCTGCTTCCCTGCTTGACAGTGATGCTGGTGGGTGTGGTTCGATTGATGAGCTTGCTGGCGATAGGGGAGCTGCAAACACCTACAGTAGGAGGCACAATATATTCAACGTTGAACTCGGAGGCGTGTGCCGCTGCTGCCGATTGTGGACTGCTCCAGTCCCACCCACGCGTTTCATCGAACATCACGTCACGGGACATAGAAACACGCCAGGTCATAGGATTGAAGACATTATACACCTTCGACCCATGTGCGTACCCGACGAAGATGTATGCTGTCATCACCGTGCTTTTTTGGGTGCGCCTTCAAGTTCTTGATTAAGGCGCGTCATGCCAGCAATGCTTTTTGTGTGCAACCGGTTCAAGATGTAGACCTCGCAGTGGTGAAGACCTCACCCCATAACTCTGCTAAGACCATCATTGCCATCAGTAGGCTGCACGCCATCCCAACCACAGTCTGGTTCTAGCGCTTGACAACACCGTTTTGCTGCATAGAATAGGGCGCTGACAGCTGGTGGCAGATGCCGGTGTCCATGCAATGTTCAGCGAACTGCACGGAGGTGACCTCACACCCATTGCTCATGTGTAGGACTTGGAGCTGCCAACTGGACTTGTTCTCCAGCTGGCCTGAAACCGGTGGATTGCATCCGGCACCTATCACTTGTTTGCCAAGAGATGAATCCACATATAGCGACTATAATCATCAACCAACAACAAGAAGTACATGTTTCCTCCAGCGGTGGGGGGGGTGATTTGTCCGTAGACGTCAACGTGCAGCAGGTCGAGCACCTTATCTGCACGGTAGGGACTCCTAGACAGAAATGGGCTGCAGCGCTGCTCGGTAGCAATACAGCAGTCACAGTGTTGCTCCATGGTCAATCAGCAGGAGGCCGCACACCATCAGCTTGCTCGCTAGTTGACGCAGTCCATCGAAGTGGAGGTGCCCGAACCACGCATGCCACAACCATGTGGTCTCCTTTGAGCGAGCAGAGAGGCAGATGGGGCACGTGGGTGATGGTGAGCCGTACCTTGTAGAGACGATTTGATGTCCTTCCGGCCTTGGCCACTAGCACCTTGAGATGGTCCCAAATCCGCATCACGCCATGATAAGTTTAGACGTGGCAGAGGGTTTCATCGAGCTATCCAATGTTGGTGAGATTTGTCGTCAAGCGTGGATGTAGTACACTCCCGTGAGCGCTCGGTGTTGGCCGTTCACGAATTCAAAGAGGATTTTGTCGCGTCCCCCCATCACTGCGACCGACCCAACACCGGAACGGACGGTCCTGTGGATGCCGGTGTCTAGCTCGTAGAAGGCATGGCAGGCGCCCATCAAATGATTCGTGGTCAACGTGTCGAGGTAGCACAAACCGTCAGGGGCGAAGCTACCTAGAGCTAAGGGGGTTCCTGGGCATCTGGCTCCAAAAGAAAAATTAGGGCTTAATACCCCTTTGTGATCATATGTGCATCCCCTCAGCTAATCTTGGTGTACCCCCACGCTAGAAATCAAGCCATTGAAGCACGAACGGTCCACAACCACAACCACAACCACGATAGGAGCCCAATACAGTCCAGCTTGCATCACTGTGAGGACGTACGCACACGCATGCCTCTTCCCCTTCTTTTTTTTTCTTTCTAGCGACTCACTGTTCTTCTTTTTCCTTACCTGCACCGACGCCTCTTGCCACCGGTGCCACAATCCTGGATGAATAATCGACGCCTCAGCAAGATGACGGGATATCACCGAGGCTGGCACCCTCACTGGCCACCCCGTCCTGGCCTCCACTCTTCCCTTCTCTCCGTTAGTCCTTTGACCACAACTGGGTACAGGCAATTCCTTGCCTCCTCTATCTTATGTTCTTTTTACTAATTCTTTACCAGTCAATTGATTCATGGAAGAGCTCCTTCACTGTGAGATATAGGTTTTCAATTATGTGATAATAGCTCTCTTTTTTTTTTTTGCAGATCGATTGGTTATGGTTTGGAGTGAAATTATATATACTGTTGTCTTTTATTTTATCAAATGATGGTTTCAATTGGGGATAGGGGATCGAGTATGATCCAATCTCGAGGAGAAAAGCTACTGCTTACCATCCTAGTCTGAGAAGTGAGAAATACGGTAGGATTTCTATAGAAAAAAAAGAAATATGGCAGGAAGATAGTACATAAAGAACGAGCTTGATAAAGAATGAGCTTGAGAAAATATATTCCAGATTGTTTATATTTTACATAATTATTGTGTACTATTTCAAAGTTAAGGTGATATTATTCACCAGGTTATTAAGAAGCCAGTAGTTGTATTTTTATTTGTTAGTACACTCCACTGTTATCGCTAATGGGTATGTTCGGTGGCCATTGCTGCGGCTGCAGCTGCAGCCGCAGACAGCTGCAACAGTGCGCACATTGTTCATATTATTGTGGTGCAGTCGTAGCAACGGGCTACCGAACACAGTCGATGATAACAACGCGCAAAATAATATTGCTCGACAAAAAATATATGCTACTATATAGCGGTGCACCCGCCTCCATTCTTCTCTAGCTCCGCCCTGCAAACAGTCATCCCTACCTTCCTTGTCACCAGGATGCGCTAGGAGTTTGGGCTCAATAAGCTGCAGCGGTTTGTCACCGGCAGTCGCGTCACCAGCCGCGCAGGACGTGTGCGGTCTGGTTCAAACATATAGCACACAATGGCCAATTAATTGGCCATGAGCAGCGTGGGCTCGTATTCGTCCACAGATTCTCAGTGGGCCTGATGGGCCTCCTGCCGCTGCTTGGGCTGGTGGAAGCACGAGCCCAGAGACTGTTGCGCCCGCAGTTAAGGCAACTATTGCACGGGGCGCCGCGGCCGTCGCGATTGCCATCGATCGCACTTGCGGCGTCCTGCTTCTTCTTGCCACTGCACGAGGGGCACTGGCCATTCTTGCCAGAGTGGGGCTTGGAAGAGGACGCATCGCCCTGTTTCTCCTTGCGCGCCACCCCATGCTCCTCGGTGAGGTATAACTTCCTGGCTTCTGGTTGAGCTTTGCCGGAACCCTTGCGCTCCTCGACATTGCGGAGGCGCCCTGTGACTTCCTTGAGTGATAGTTTGTCGATGTCGAGGAACGTCTCCATGGAGCAGGTCATCTGCCAGAGGTGCTCAGGGACAACCTGCAAGATTTTCTCGACTACCTTAGATTCGGCGACCACGTGCGACGCGGAGGAGGTCGGGAGAGAAGACGCGGCCATCGAGGAGGGCTCCTCGAGACGTGCGGCGTCGGAGCCGACATGGCTCTGATAGTAAATTACAGCCCTAATCGATGATCGAACTCTCGAATTCACAATCGCTCTCGAGGAAGACGATGAACAGTACACTCACCAGATGTTCGACAGAGGGATTTTTGGTGCTGCATAAGTGTCGCTGCAGCTTTTCGTTTTCTCTTCCTTTCATTTGCATGATACAAAGACTCAGCTACGCCCCAATCTCGCTGCCATTGCGGCGAACGTGCGCCATCCCACACAAGCAAAGCGGATCGCATGATGTGGACGCGCCGAGACGTGAACGAGCACGTCTCTGGCTCAACAACCTTCGCGCCAAAACCGGGCCGAAGGAATGCAATGCTAACAGAAATGGAAACGTGATGCAATCTACTCTAGGATGCTGCTGGGGCTAAGGACACACATACGTAAGTTTACTGACAAACATATCAGATAATTCTTCGGAGTGAAAGACACAACAAAACAAGAGGGTACTCGGCAGCAAGTACAGCTCGCCAGCCTGATCCAGAGCTCAAGTTCCGCTCAACTGTTATGGCGAATTCATCAATAGTTTCTTCCGATGATCCAAAATGCAGAACTATTGTTGACTCGAATACTGCTCTTATCGCTAATGCTATCATCTTTGGACTGACGGAGGCATCGTCCATGCCAATGAATGGATTTCGCACTATCATCTTGTTGATTTCAAATGAACCCTCATCCTCAATGATTTCATTCACCTCGTTCTCCAAAGGTGCGTAGAGTGGTATGTAGAAGGAATCAAGCTTTTCTTTGTCAATGATGCCCTACAAGTTAATTTATTATCAGAAAAGGAGGAATGTTATCAATAGTATCAATTAATCTTGTTAGAAAAGAAATGATGTCTGAGAGACTTAGCCACAACATAAATTCCTTTATGGTTAATTAGCAATATATTACTACTATACTAACCCAGCAAAAACAAGTATAAGACAGAGGGCATGAAAACCTCAAACGATTCTATCATCTTCATGTAACTAGGAGCGTGCAATAAAGCTTCCGTTATCTTAAAAAAAGAGGGCACGGAGATCGCAATAGGTTCTGACCCTGGATGCCATGTCGTTCAAAGCTACTGCTACCACCTGCCATGCCTGATTTGATCTTGAGATAGGGTTTTCCGAGAACCGGCCATACAAGGAGATGACCATGCGGCCTCCAGACACCAATTCTTGAGCCCTCAAGCTCAAGAACTGCTTGAAATCCTTCCTGAACTGGCGTGCATAAGCATCCCCAACAACCGCACGCCTTGATAACCTAAGATGTTCATCCATGTCATACATAGGTATTTTACCCTCTTTAAGATCCTCAGGTGCCTGTTTTTTTTATTACAAAATGCACAACTTAAAGTCCATTATATTCATCGGTAACATGACTTTCATAGAACAATTTAATCAAGTACAGTTATAGTTTACCTTTGATAGCCAGTGCAAGCTGTTAGACGAGCAAACAAAATGCAGAGAGCCACAGGGGAATAGCCTCTCGTAGAATGACCCAGGTATCATTCCGGTGACCACAACGGGATCGGCTAGATCGTCATGGCTGTGCTTCAGTGTCGCCAAGCTTTTCGCGACGGAGTTGAAATCGTTGCTGGGCAAATCGTTCAAGAACACGCACATCTCTGGGTGTGGCTGTTGGTGCTGTGCACAGTGATGGTAGATAGCATCGAGAGCGGCCGAGACAAGCGTTAGTGCGTTTGGGCCTGAGGAGCAGCCCAAGTCTGCAATCGCCATGCTCTTTGGGATGCTCGTCAGTCCGCATAAGCCTGTGACCTCCTCATTTATCAGCATCTTCATTCTATCCTGCTCTGTTTTCTGCATATCATCAATTGTTGAGATATCATGTTGTGCAGTTTATTACTATTTGACGATTTACAATATTATCTGGTTCATACACTACTGTCATGAGATATATTCCAAAATATAATTGTCTTCCAATTTTTGTAGAAATAAATAATAGCCCTAGATTAAAATTTAATAGTACTGAAGCACTGTCCATGGATATATATGATTTATGAAAAAGTCCAAATACTTCCTAAATTTTGGATGACAATTATATAAACAATATTGTGAAGTATACTGGTTTAAATGTCTTGTTTTAATATTTAAGGTGCTAGATGAGCTTTCAATCCAAGTTTAGAGAGTATGGGGACTGTTTTATATGATTTACATGCATCCAAGCTTCAATCTATTGAAAATTTGATTAGATGTGCTTCTACAAAGAGATGTTTTTGTGATCAGACGGAGTTGTGTTATATTCTAGTGGAACCAATTTTAAGTTTTTTGTACGTTCAAATAGAGATGAGTCAAAATAAAAGCATTTATGTGAATGTTGTAGATCTGAACGATGTTTTGATTTGAAGTTATCTGAAGGCTCAAATATGCTTTGGAAGTTTCAGGTTAGAAGAGTCAAAATAAAAGCATGTGTGTTATGAAGTGATCAGCATGGTAAGCTGGCTACACGTGGACGAAAAAATCTTGGGGCCTAAACATACTGGCACGCTAGCTTTTACTACGAAAAAAAAAAAGTGCGACTTGTGTGTCTTCAATATAAATTAATACATACCCTGCAAGATATAGATTTTTCTTCTTTCTTTTGAGCGAAAAAATTCAAAATTTGGGATAGCAATAGCTGCCACTGTTCGTAAAACGAATGGTCCCTAACAGCTTCGCTTATACAACCGCAATAATACACTTCGAGTATCACTGCTTGGTTAGCGGCAGGTTAAAAACCGGCGGCGATAGTAAGTTTTGAACTGGCATGTTCGGAACATATTCTCGGTTGGGCTACTCCATTAGCACGATTTCCGAACAGCAAAAACGGTTGTGCTTAATTAAAAAATTAGAAGAAATATTTTAAAAATTAAATAAATTATTTTTTCAAGTTCATAAAAGTAAAACACTCGATTAACTATGCTCTAATGATTTTTCACGTACAGAAAAGGGTCACCAACCTCACCCATTTCGAATGGAGACTTAAGAGGATGCATTAAAATAATGCATAGGACTTTAGTGAGATATTACATTGCGATACTTCACTAGTGAAAATCCAGACAACTTTTCTTGCAATTGCAACTGTTGTGAGTACAGTTCCACTTAATGTTTTTTTAGAAGGGTTACTGGGACAAAATTTTGAAAATTGAAATAATGTGGTAGCAAAAATTGTAAATACTCAACTTAATGGTGATAAGGATATGTTTGGATGGAATCTTCACCAGAATTGGTTGTTTTCCATTCGTTCTATGTATTTACCACTAATTAATAATGGTTACATACAGAGAAACAAAGTTTTATGGAAATTGAAGATGCCTCTTAAAATTAATATTTTTCTGTGGTATTTTATTAAAGGGGTGGTTTTAGTCAAGGATAATTTAGTAAGAAAGAATTGGAATGGTAATACAAAATGTTGTTTTTGTATGCATGATTATAATATCCAACATCTATTATTTGATAATCATTTTGCTAAATTTCTATGGAGAACTGTTCTTGTATCCTTTGATTTAAAATTACCACATATTTTTTTCCATATGTTTGGTAATTGGCTTGTTGGCATAGACTCAAAAACCAAAAAAACTTATATTAGTAGGAGCATCTACTTTAAGTTGGACTCTATATCTAAATGATATGGTTTTTAATAAAACTCTAACTAAATTTTATACGCAGGCACTCTTCATAGTAATATATTAGCTTCAGTTTTGGGCAATTCTTCAAAGGTGTAATGAGGAGAAGGAATACATTCATCTTGCATGCCGAAATTTAGAGATTACGGTTATGTGGATTTTCGCCGACTTTGGAGATTTTCTAATAGGATTGATGTCTGAATAAGTTGTATTCCTTCTTTTGGTGGTGGAGTGGTTATTTGTCTTCCATTTCATCTCATGGTAGCTATTTTTTAGGCTTTAAACTAATATTTATGTAATAATTGGTTCCAGCTTTTGTTGAAATGAAGGCCTGATTTCATCCATTATCTTAAAAAAAAACTTTTCTTGTGCTTTCTCTTCGAACATATATAGAAAATGTGCACATCAACAGTTGAGTTAAATTTAGGTGTACATATTGTAGAATCATGTGATAATTAATCTTGGTGATGAACAATTGTCAAAGGTGAGTGTTTATGTAAATACGGTGTGTTGTGTTTTCTGACAGTGAATAGTGCGGTCGGCATTGGGTGCTGGTCAGACCGGGCAGGAGGTTCCGGTCATACCAGATGTGTTGGTGCGGTCTGACCGGGTAGCCCGACGATCAGACCGGCAGAATCTGGGAAGGAGTCAGTTTCGAGTTGTTTTCATGGAATTTCTAGATTGCTTTATGTATATGACTTCTAGATGGTTTCTATTCGTATGTCATACTATTATGTGCTGAAGTGAGTCAAGTTGGTGCAAACTTATACTCAAATATGGAGTTTCTTTATTGTTCATGTGCAGGTGTTGCTTGAGGCCATGAGAGTATAGCCTGTGATGGATCGGGACTAGGCTTGGGAGAAGTTGAGGTCCAGACGGTCAAGGAAATCATGTGGGATGCTTAGGCTAGAGAACAATGCATGCGGAGGTGAAGGTTTCCATATGGCATCACGTGGTGTTATGTGCGTATGGAAAACAGAGTCAAATTAGGATTGGAGTCCAAGTTTGGAAAGATATAAGTTTGTAAAATTTGTTTCTTGTATGGGAAAGTTTCCTAGGGGATTAGGACTTTTTGTATGAGATGAATTTGTGGCTAGGGGCAATCATGTTATGGGTATAATAGAGAGTGAGGTTGTAGCCTTCCGATATTGATTTTAGAGAGAGTTGAGTTGAGAGAAAAGTTAGGGTTTCGAGTTTAGTTCGAGATTTTGGTGAGGAGTGCTGTTGGTGCACTTTGTAAACACTAGTTGATGCAATAAAGTCGAGATAGATTAATCTACATCTTTGAGTATTCATCAATTTACCGGTGTTTTCTAGATCTCGATGGTCTGACCAGCGGCAAAGAGGCAGTCTAACCGTCAGGGTAGTGGCGGTCTAACTGTCACAGCGTGGAACCGGTCAAATCGGCAACGGTGAGCAGTGGTAAGAAAGGTGGCAGCAGTCCGACCAGCCGGATAACACCGGTCAAATCAGTAGCATAGGAGTGGTCAGATCGGTGCGCACATGGTGATCAGACTGGCTATGCTGAGATCTTCATTAACTACGATGGTAACTTTTATTTCCGCTAAAAGTTTTTGGTTTTTTTATCACAACCGTTCACCCCCTCTGGTTGGTTTAGTTCTTGTGTTCGATCCTGCACATATTATTTTTTATAATATTTATTAACATATGTATATCTATGGCTATAATAAGTTATACAACAGGGAGACATCCATATACTAATTTGGTACAGGCAACAGAGATTCTAATTATATTAATATGAGAAAATTACAAACTATTCCTGCTACCGTTGTTATTATAACTATTGGTTTCCACGAAGGATAATACAATAGAATAATCAAACCAAATAAGAACAATATTTAAGAAAAAATAACAGGAGAAATATGTGAAAAAAAGATATACAAATTTAGAATGATAAGTAGAAATACACCATTAGGCAGCGTTCGCAGGAGGGAGATAGGAAAACGGAGTGATCTATTAGCGTGTGATTAATTAAGTTTTTGCTAATTTGTTTTTTAAAAATGGATTAATTTGATTTTTTTAAGCAACTTTTGTATAGAAACTTTTTACAAAATACACACCGTTTAGTAGTTTGAAAAGCGTGCGCGCGGAAAACGAGGGAGAGGAGTTGGAAAGGGGAGGTGCGAACGCAGCCTTAGTGATGGTTCTGAACCCTTCGTACGTACCGGTTTCACAATAGTGGACTAACGAGGATATGCATCACTTATAGGGGATTAGGGGTGCACTTATTTTTCACACCTCCATTCCCACAACTTAATTAATAGGATTTTTCACTTATACTCACATACAGTTTACAAGAATCAAAGCTAGGGCCTCTCTCTCTCTTACAGGACAAAGCCTCTTTACCATCTCACCTAGCAAATACTTGTTTTCTTAATTAGTAGCAAATACTATTATTTTGATTACTCTTATCCAAACTTATATAATACATATTATTGTATTTCTTGGTGGGGTAAGAAAATTCGGTTGTATTTCTTGGTGTACAGGGAATTACAAGGGAAAACAATTTACAACTGAGAAAAATACAAAAACATCCGAGAAGGCCCCAAGTGTATGCACCAAATTTAGCCAGACTTTTGAAGCGTTTTCTGGCATATTTCAAATTTTTTAGCAAAAAGAATCAACTGTCAGCAACTTGACTATGTATTAAATACCGTATTTTTCAAAACTAAAAAATATAAGAACAAGAAAGCATGGACTTCGACAACTTTTCAATTATCTAATTACTAATCAAAGCTCGATCATTTAACTTCATGCAGATGACCAGGAAGAATATACAATTCAACTAACATCTCCTCATCACAGAAATGTAGAAATGTACGTACTATAACTCAGAAATCAGCCAAAGCCTATCGCCGAAGAACATATATGTGTATATACCTGAAATGTGGAGTTGCGCGCATAGCTAGTTTCGCCATGCCCTGCATTCATATGGAGAATTTCTTTGGTGGCCATGGCGCAGTTGCAATATCTGAATGTGTGTGCTTCGATATATGAAGGCTCAGCGACTGAGTTTGTCTATTTATAGCCTTGCGAATCGCCCATTGTGTGGTCATCATCGTCCAACTGGAATTGTTCAAATACTGACCTTCTGCTGTCTGAAATATAAAATAATGATTTTTTTCACTACCGACAGATATGTATGTTGCTTTAATTCTTTTAAAAAAACTGTCCAATCATCAATTAATCTATCTGACAACGATGCCCATATGGCTAAGTTTGAAACAAATTATTAATAAGCGGATTATTAATGCTGGTTAACTACTTATTTAGAAGTAAATAAATAATTTAATAAATAAACTTAACAAATAACTTTAAGACAACTAAAAAAATGGTGTAAGCAATATGCTACTACATTTATCCTAAAATAAGTTAATCTAGTATGGGATGTGATATGTCCTATTACTACGAATCTGGATAGGCATCTATTCAGATTCGTAGTAAATATTAGTAGAATATATCACGTCACGTAATAGATTAACTTATTCTGAGACGGAGGTAGTGTATGATATGCTTTAAGAAAATTATTTTTTTTAAACGTGGAGCAAATAATTCATTTCAACAATTCGATAAATAACCTTAGTTAAAACTAAGCCTAAACTTCGTAGAAATAGAGATACTCCGATGAACCCGTCAACAAACTACAAATTTGAGCCACAGTATGATCAAACCACAAAGCTAGCTATCGTTGAACTTATCACAAAACTACATATCAGTCTATCGTACCATCTGAAAACTGTATGTTAAAAATTAATGCAGATTTACACTTTCGATAGCCCAAATTGTTATATCCTAGTGGAACGAACATATTCAAATCTACATTCCGTGATGAAATTGATTGTAATTGTACTGTTACACAACTGATGGTCTAAATTCGTAGTTTTGCAACATTAAATTTGTAGTTCAACTTTGTAGCTCAAAATCTATAGATAATAATTGATTGTTTGAAAATACATATGGTTTTGTAAAATTTACTTTTTTTGTTATTCAATGAATAAAGTATTGATCCCGCGGGAGAATTCCACTACAATGGAAGACCTATTGATCATCATCCCTATATATAACATATCTTAGGTTTCTTCGTAATATAATGTTAGAATTTACGAAAAATTGTAATATATGTATATATTTAGATGTGTATACATTTACTCATGTGTGTCTATATTTTGGTAATATATATATGTATTTACTTGAGTGCATATATTTTAGGAATATATATGTGTAAAATATATATTTATACATATATATATATGCATATTGCATATATATGTATAAATACATGTATTACATATATATTCACATATTATATATGCATATATACATATATATGCATAATATATAAAGAAGCAATTAGCAGAATCAGCAATTTAAAAAAGAAATTTAGTCCTGGATTTTGATTCTACTAAAATTCTAGCTGAGATGGATATGGATGCTATCATATACTCAAATTTAGCTAGAGTCTCTTCATGGTTGGAGTAGCATGCTATTTAATTGAATTGATTCCATCTGAGATGGATCACCGAGAGTGCTCAACTCAGTGCATGTACAGTTTTACTATGATAGGTTAGTGAGTATATATATATTCTGACATATATATGTCAGGTAATGTTACTTCGTGGGGTAGAAAAAAAATGATTGCTGTGATATGAAAGGAAAAAAAATTGCATAGTCCGGCTACAATTAAGCAGACAGCAACATATGGCAAAAAAATATGGATAGCATTAATTTATGGTTGCCCAGTAGTACACGACATGGAATATTGTAGCAAATGCGTCGTCGGTCAAAACATAATTTGGCTTAAGCTCCACGGTCGGCGGCTAAGAGTCTTTGCCCTACTGCCGCCCCTTCGGTACGTAACTAGTAGAGAAGGATATAGTCCCGATTAGGAAACCTCTTTAATCCCAGTTTCTCAACCAAAACCTTCATCCAGAATCAAAAGGATACTCCTATAGTCCCGGGTGGGAAAACCGGAACTAAAAGAGTACCTTTAGTCCCTTTAAAGAAGCTATATATATGTACCCTTTTTTTCCTTTAGTACCTTTAGTCCCTTTACATATATATATATATATACATATATATATACCCCTTTAGTCCCGGTTTTGTAGCTAGAACCAGCACTAAAGGTCCCCGGGGCTATCCGGGTACGCCCTTTAGTCCCGGTTTAAGTTACAAACCGGGACTAAAAGTATTTTTTTTGCTTTTATGTTATTTTGTTATGTTTCAATTTTTTTTCTTTACGCTAATATCTAACGTGCTATACGTTTCTTCTTCGTATACATATATGTACATATATATTACATACTAGACATCATGCATGCATATAAATTTAATGCTCTCGTCAAGCAATATTATATAATCATTAGTGCAAAATGTTACATGTACAACCACATTTACATAATATTCCTGACCATCACACCGCACCTAGATACATGGAGTTATTCGAAATTTGGATCATCCAAATTTGGACCCTCCTGAGTAAAGGTTTTGGAATGCAAACGACCGTCGGTGTGGTACGCTCCCTCAGGATTTATGACTTGGTCATTAATAAACCCTGCTAATGACTCTTGAATAACTTTTATCTGGTCATCTCGTATGACCCTATCCTTCTTCCATTGAAGCTATGAATAAGAGAGGAAAATAAGTTGTGTGTTTATACGTATGTCTATAGATTTCTCGGTTTTTAGTGAATAATGCAAGAGGTGCTCGCAAACGCGGTATCCACATAAATTGGTATTCTCTGGCTGCTGCAGACACCACTATAAGAGAAAACCATATATCAATCAATTAATCTTATTAGTAACGAATTTAATGGGAGAAAGAGATGGGCCTAGCTAGTTTACTTTGTGTGGGTTTATTCGAAGAGGAACAGTCCATTGACCAGGATGTTTCGAAGTGAACCTTACCCAGGCACTGCTTAAGAGAAATAAATCAGTCGAGTTATTCATATCATATCGAGATAATGGCGTAAAAATGTGAAGTGCGAGACAAATAATTACCTTTGTAGCATGTCTAGCATGTTTTGGTAATTGGACAGTGACTTTCTCAGGGAGTCCAAGATCATGACATAGCCTTTGTCAATATAGATGACCAAGAGTATCCAGTGAAAGCTACAGTTGTACATCATTAATTGCACATTTAGAATGAAGTAGTTGAAATAAAATGTGCACAAGACAAACACTCACTCGAAGTTCTAAGGGAAGAGTATGGTCGTCTTGTGATGTTGTTTGTCAAAGAAGCGGTACGTATTGTTCTCCGTTTCTTCCGGCTTTTTCTTCACAGTCTTCTCGTGTATGATATATGGATCCAAAAATCCAACATCAAACACCATTTTTTTCTTCTGATTCATCATCTCCATACTGCATGGGTAAGAAAATTACAAAGTCAGAGATATATAGTTTACACATACACAAGACTCGTTAATTTATAAAAAAGAATCACTTACAGACACTAGCAGCTCAATA
Organism: Oryza punctata; assembly: GCA_000573905.2. Taxonomy (NCBI): domain Eukaryota; kingdom Viridiplantae; phylum Streptophyta; class Magnoliopsida; order Poales; family Poaceae; genus Oryza; species Oryza punctata. The sequence continues at coordinate 12,727,794 of CM002493.2, forward strand.
GAGATTTATCGAGAGCGTCCCTGTGAAATAGCGGGTGTAGTTCAGTGAATTCAATGTGTATCAAGTCCTCGCCCCGGAAGAAATGCTCATCTTGAATTTTAGCCGAAATGAGTTCTGTTCCATTCTGACCGGCTTGCACGTACCAGTTGTTTAACTTGTACATTTGGGTAGGAAGTGATTTACCGCGTTAGGGTTAACAAGACTCCGGCCATACACATAGCTTGTCTTCCATGTATCGACATCTACGGTGGCCTTTGGCAGCGATTTCTGCCCTAGGAGTGCTTCCCTTGTGAGACTAGTGTCTTTCATCATTTGGATAAGCGCGTCATGATCATACTCTACAGGTAATTGTTGAAGAACGAGCGGCTCAATTGTTTGCTTTGATTGCATACCGAGTTGTGCAACATCTTTTCCCTGTTTCTTGGTTCTCTTCGACTCCTTGTAAGACTTGTCGACAGAGCGCTCGTAGTCCGATCGAGGCGGTGACTTATTTCTTTCCCTCCTTGCCTTCTCGTATTGTACGACTAATTTCCTTAGTTCATGGCTTGGCAACATTTTCGCATCCTCGGCATTTTTCATCTTTTCCCTCACATTAGAGAAAAACGCCTTCACCTCTTCCTTTACCACTTCGGCGTTTTCCTCTGTAGTCATCTCGTAGGGCAGCTTCCTCTTTGCCGGACGTTTTGTTGGGACCGTGGACATACGCTTAATCACCTGGGCCGGTGGAGACCGTGGAGGCGGAGACTGTGGACGCGGAGACCGTATCGGTGATTGAGGAGTCGGAGTTTGGTGTGGTGCACTTTCACGATCTAGAGATCGAAGTGGAGATATGATCGGCCTAGGAGGCGAAGGCAGTCTAGAAGGCGCTCCAGGTATAACGATGTAGCGCTTACGCCAAAGGATGAATCCGTGCTCTACTTCACCTAGGCTCATCTCCCCCTCACCGCCAGGAATGTCTAGTGTCAATTGTCGAAATTCTTTTACAACTCTATCCACCACGACTTTAGCATATCCAGCTTGAATCGGACGGCAATGTATTTGCTACGAGTTGTTAGACTCTGGAAGAATGACAACACCGGTGGCCACCATGATTGTGATGTTCCTCGCGGGAGTGTGCAGCTCACAAGGCGTCATATTCGTTGTGACGTCATCCACAGGGTAACGCCGTAAGACATCATCATCCTCTTCGATTTCCGTGGAAGCCACGCTGCTTCTACATTGAGCTGGGCTTATGTTGACAGTCGGCTCTGATGTGTTCACTCATTGGCTAGCCAATTGTCCCTCAACTTCTTGCAATCTGGACTCAAGGCGTTTTTCTCGCTCATGCGATTGAAGGATCGCCTCTTCTAAAATTTGAAACCGCTCTGCGTCCTCATCCTTTCTCCTCTGATGGCTTCTGTAGCTCTCCAGATCGTGAGGGAAGCCTTCCTTCCATGGGATCACTCCTTTGCCTCTTGTTCGCCCAGGGTGTTCAGGATTCTGGAGGGCGTAAGTTAGCTCATCTTTCTCTCTGTTGGGGTCGAACTCACCCTTGGCCGCAGCGTCTATGGTAGCAAACAATCGTCGACAAACTGCTTGCATTTTCTCACCCACAATACATGCACCGGTCTCAGGGTCTAGTGTTCCACCATGCCCGTAAAACCAAGTCCTGGAACGTTCAGGCCAATCAATGGTTGCTGGCCTAATCCCTTTTGCAAGCAAGTTCGACTCCATTTTTTCCCATTTCGGCATTGCATCTTGTAGCCACCTGCTCCAAGTGTATGATGGTACTTCTTCTTTAATGCATTCTGTTGGGCTTTTTCCTGCCGCATCTTGCTTGTATCAGAAGTCTGGTTGATTACAAATTCATCCTAGAAGTCCTTTATATTCCATAGAGGACCATCGAAGGACGGAGTCTTATTCTTCTTTATGTATGTTCTGTTCAGCATCATCTTATACTTAGCAAATAGCGTTGCCATCTTCTAAATAGCCCATTTCTTAACTACTAGTTCTGTCCCTTCTGGTAAATCGAAGTGTGCCTTGACATCATTCCATAAGATATCCTTGTCTCTGTCAGTGACATATTTTGCATCAGGCTTTTGAGTGTTCTTCTTCCAATACATATGATTGATGCTGATCTTATCCCTAACCCTCACTCCGCACTCATATACAAATTTCTTTGCATTTTCAGATGGTGCAAGCGGTTTTCCATCACTGCTAACTTCAGAGATAATGAATCGCCCCTCCAACGGCTTGATCGGGCCCCTTACTTTTCGAGACGACGACGTTGTTGTCGATCCAGAGGGCTACACATACATAATTATTGCTTCATTAATACATTCGTTAGAAAATGTGTTTAAATTTCAATCTACGATGTATACCTCGCCGGTATTTACTTGTTCTTCCTCGCATTCAAGATTTAAGAACTGACTACCGTCATCGATATCATCGTCGCCGACGTACTGTGAGGCTTGATTGATAATGTCAAATATGGTCTCTTCATTTGGGTCGGCCATATATCGTTAAATTGATAATGCCAAAAATTATAAATTGAATCCAAAATTGATTGTATCGATTACAATCGTATCATTTAAAATTTAAATTAAATCTAAAATTAAATCTACCCAATTTAGATCATCACATTTGTACCAATAACATTTAAATCCAAATATGAGTACAAAATTATAATGCCAGACATAAAAATATTGTAAATTAAATCTACTATCACATTTCTAATTTAGACCATCACATTCGTACCAATTATATGTATTCTACCAATTTACATCTAATTACATTTAAATCCAAATATGAGTACAAAATTTACATTCGTACCAATTACTTGATCAATAGAGGATTGATTTGGACAAGGAAAAGTTTGAGTTCAAGAGAATGATAGAAGAAGATAGGATTCTGAGGCTAGATACAAGTGCGCTGTCCATCGAGGAGCAGGAGTACTATAAAAATGTGAAGATAACTGTTCTAAGTCATTGCCCAGCTCAAACATAAATTTATGATATTTTCCATCAAATGGCACTCAAATTTATTTAGTTCTCTAGCAGTTCGGTTGCAGGTTTAATAGTTGCGAACTCTGTCCTTATTTTTATTAAAGGAGTGTAATGAACTAGTAAATTTAGTTACCATTTTAAATTTTTGGATTCTACCTCCTCATCATTCAACTTCTCATATATACACTTTCTACAAACTGCTGATTATTGAATTTAGACTATCACATTTCAATCAAAATTAAATCAACATCACATAAAAATTGTAAATTAAATGAGGTTCATCAAATTTTAAAAAAATCACATTGAATTGGAGGGAGAGGCCGGCGGTGGGCGGCCGGCGGCGTTGGTCTGCCGGCGGCGGTGGAGGTCGCTGGGAGGCCGGGCGGAGGCCACGGAGGCCGGCGGTGGAGGGCACGGAGGCCAGCGGCGTTGGGTGACGTCAGGTGGCGGAGGGAGAGGGCGGCGCTGTTGGGCGGCGTCGGGCTTCGGGAGGCGGCCGCGCCGTCGGGCGGCATCGGGCGACGGCGTTGGGCCTGGCAGCGTCCGTGGAGGCCGGCGGTGGAGGGAAGGGCGGAAGCGGGGCGGCGTCGTTGGAGGGAGAGGCCGGCGGCGTGAAGGATTTGGGGGAGTGAGGGCTGTTTGCGGGAAGAAGAAGAGAGGGGGTGGGCACCTTTAGTCCCGGGTCTTGGCACCACCCGGGACCAAAGACCTTTAGTCCCGGTTCTAGGTGGGAACAGGGACTAAAGAGGTACTTTTAGTCCTGGTTTCTACTAAAAACCAAGACTAAAAGTTGCCCTTTAGTCCCGGTTCCTACTCCGAGCCGGGGCTAAAAGTTACTTTCGCGCGCGCAACCAAATTTTTAGCCAAAAATTTTTGCTTCCCGCGCACACTATTACACAATTACTTAAAATTACAAAATTAAAGCATGAGATTTGTAAATTGCATAAAAATTATAGTATATGTTCCAAACTATCATTAAAAAAACTACAATTTGTTGGCACCGTGGACATACACTTAATCACATCTAATTAAATCTAATTACATTTATTCTACCAATTTACATCAAATTACATTTAAATCCAAATATGAGTACAAAATTATAATGCCACACATAAAAAATTATTGTAAATTAAATCTACTATCACATTTCTAATTTAGACCATCACATTCGTACCATTTACATTTATTCTACAAATATGAGTACAAAATTAATTCTACCATATTATTGAATTTAATGGGTACAAAATATGAGTACAAAATTAACATCTAATTAAATCTAATTACATTTATTCTACCAATTTACATCTAATTACATTTAAATCCAAATATGAGTACAAAATCAAATCTACATTTCAATCAAAATTAAATTTAGATTGCATGGAGAATATAATTTGACGATTAAAACGAGTCTTACATAAATCGGTCCAATATTATTACATAAACTATTTAGTATGATCGTGTCGGAGCCATGGTTCATCCTCATTATTTATTAGGATGCTTGGGTCAGTGTTAACTGTGAAGGGCGGAATTTCATCGTTCTTTTCATAATCTTCAGACATGTCGGACTTGTCTTCGATTCTCACGATGTTTCTTTTCCCTGAAAGAATTATGTGATGCTTTGGCTCACCGGAGAGCTTGTCGTTTCTCCCCCTCTTTGGTTTGGTAGACATGTCCTTGACATAGAAGACCTGAGTCACATCCTTGGCTAGAACGAATGGTTCGTCCCTGTATCCAAGATTATTGAGGTCGGCTGTAGTCATACCGTATATCTTGTCCACTGATACACCACCCCAGGTTAGCTTCACCCACTGGCATCGAAACAAAGGGACCTTGAAATATGGTCCATAGTCCAGTTCCCATATTTCCTCTATACGGCCATAATATGTTTCCTTATTGCCATTCGGGTCTGTGGTATCTATGCGTACTCCACTGTTCTGGTTCGTACTCTTTTTGTCTTGGGCTATCGTGTAATATGTATTCCCATTTATCTCATATCCTTGGAATGTCATGATATACCACGATGGTTCCCTAGACAACAAGTACAATTGCTCATCAATTGTATCATCCCCCCTAAGATGTTTTCGCAACCAACTGCCAAATGTTTCCACGTGACAACGTGTAATCCAGGTCTCAGGCTTCCCCGGGTTATCCGATCGTATAATGTTCATGTGTTCTAGCATATACGGACCAACCAATGAGGAGTTTTGCAGAACCGTGTAGTGTGCTTTACGGAAAGAATCTTCGTCTGTACTAAATATTGATTTTTTTCCTATTGTTCCTCTTCCACTTAATCGACCCTCATACCGCAACTGAGGGACACCAATGGGGTTAAGATCAGGAATAAAGTCAACACAAAACTCAATGACCTCTTCCGTTCCATAACCCTTAGCGATGCTGCCTTCTAGGCGTGCACGGTTGCATACATATTTCTTCAGGACTCCCATGAACCTTTCAAAGGGGACCTACACTTTTAGTCCCGGTTGGAGCTCCCAACCGGGACTAAAAAGTCCATTAGTTCCGGGTACTATTTTAACCGGGACTAAAACTAAATTCCAAAGCCCCATCCTCTACTAGTGCGTTCTCAAGGTGCCCGCGTGTCCGTACATAACAGTAGCACATTCTAAACTGTGTTACAGAGAAATAAATCAGCAATTAATGCACATGTTTCGTGTTCTTAGCTAGTGGACCCTGTACGTAATACATACTATCTACCCAATAGTTTAACAAGTTGTTTTACTCATTCATCGTGTGACACATCCAACGATCGAAATCCATCGAATCCCACGGTCTCGATCAGCCCACGACCCCACGTCTCCCCCTCACCCTCCCCTCCCCGCGCGGCCGTACGCGCAAACTCCGCCACCTCCGCCCTCCTCTCTGAGCCCCTCCCTCCTCTCTCTCGCAGTCGCAACCGACGCCCAACGCCGCCGAAGCCCCACCACCGCCGCCCCTCCCCGCTCGTCCTCGGCCCATCTCCCTCCGCCGCCTGCGCCTCACCGCCCATCCCTCCTCTCTCTCGCAGTCACCGCCGAAGCCCCACCACCGCCGCCCCTCCCTGCTCGTCCTCGCTCCACCTCCCTCCGCCGCCTGTGCCTCACCGCCCATCCCGCCTCTCTCTCGCAGTCACTGCCGACGCCCAATGCCGCCGAAGCCCCACCACCTCCGCCCCTCCCCGCTCGTCCTCGGCCCACCTCCCACCGCCGCCTGCGCCTCACGGCCCATCCCGCCTCTCTCTCGCAGTCACTGCCGACGCCCAACACCGCCGAAGCCCCACCACCGCCGCCCCTCCCTGTTCGTCCTCGGCCCACCTCCCTCCGCTGCCTGCACCTCACCACCCATCCCTCCTCATCGGCTCCCCGCTCGGCATCCGCACCTCTCCCTCCCGCACCTTCCTCTCTCCCGCACCCGGCGCATCCCCACGGACCCCACGCGTCACGCTCACCGTGGAAACCGCCGTGCTCTTTCCTTGCCCCACCAATCCCGCGTCGATCTCTTCCGCGGCCGCCGCCGTCGCCGAATCCCCTTCGCCGCGCGCGGATCGTCCTCCACCGCCACCACCACGCATCGATCTCCTCCGTGCCACCACCGATCCCGCGGCTGCCACCGTCGCCGAATCCCCTTCGCCGCGCGGGGATCATTCTCCACCACTGCCACCACCGGATCCCCGGCGCTGACTCCCGCATCATAGATTCCCCTGAACGCCTCCACATTGACAATTGACAACTGCCGAAGCCAGTGACACCTCCTCGCCGGTCCCCTCGCGACCGCTACCAACCGGCACCGCCGCCCGCATCGCCAATCCCCTCATCTCGCAAGCAGAGCAGGGGAAGGGAGGGGCGCGGTGGTCCCGCTGCAACCCGGTGAGCATCCACATCCTCTTTCTGATGACTAATTTATGACCTGCTTGCCTTGAAAAATTGAAATGAAGATCTGAAAGGAAGCACTGTATGACTTTTCAAAGACTGCAGCGTATTCTGTTTTTTATTATGTATGGAATAATGCAATGATGATGAACAGTCTCGAGTATATGCTGCAACCAATACAGTGGCTCTCCCTGCTGACCAATATCTGTTTTAGTCCAGATTCCACTAACTACTTGTTGTATGTATGGCTGCAAATATGATGGAATCAATTTGTGCTTTAGCACTGCAAAGTGCTCATCCTAAGGGTCAGGACCATTTCAACTGTTTTAATGACCTAATGGTACTGTTTTATGCAATATTTGAAGATTTTACATTTTGTGGTGCTCAATGTGGGTCCAATGTCATTGGCCTATTTTGAAGCTTTTATATCTATGCTCTAAAAATTAATGTATGGAGTATATTTGTGAGAATCAAATTGATGAGGAAAAATCATTTAATTTTAGAAATATATATCATGTTTCTTATTACATACGCCATGATGAATTAATTAGCTTCAGAATTAATCTCATCTTATCGTTACGGAGATGTTGGTCATTTCCAACTCTAAATCTTGCTATTTTTTTCCTTCTTTTGCTCCTTCATAGGCTAGCTTGGCAAGGAATCTCCCTTACAAATTCAGGAAGGAGGAGGGACTGCATAATCAGGTACTGCATAACTCTCCTCTAGGTTGTTTAAGCAAGGGAATCTGTCCACCCTTTTTTTAAAGCAATTTGCTGACAATTATGCAACAGATTTCCCTTTTAATAATTCTAATGGAAAAATTTTCAGATAACCTACTCATTAGATCTTATCCTCATTTTAAAACTCCTTGAATTTGACAGTACTGATTGAAAAAGTTAACCAATATGATTCCCAAGTCAGAGTACATGATTTAGTAAGCTTTAACCTCTACAGATCAATGTAGTATGGGAGTTGTCAATTTCCTACATATTGCCTCACCACCACTTCTCCTGTTAACACGGTGCAATTCATCCAAAATACACTATTTGCATATGTGCTACGGTTTCATAGACTGACTATTTACACTTTTGATGTGCATTTCATCTGGGTCATTAAAAAATTTGCAGGTCATTGAAATATTTGCAGATGTAAAACAAAAACAATTGTTCAAAAAGTCCCTGTAAGATTTTTGACAGTAATCAAGTAAACCACAAAATGTTGTAGAGAGTACTTGTATAAAGATCCAGTATACAATTAATCTCTTCACCTTGGAAGAATTTATCTGTGAGATTTGAGGGAAGCAGTTCATGTATTTTTGAACGGAGCTTGTTCCAAGGTGATGTCGTGGATAAGTGAATTATGTGTCTATTTCCAGTTACCTAAATGTGAAGTCTAAACTATACAAAAAAATAATTTGATATAGCTGTTTTTTTTACCTATTAGTTCTATCTCATCATTTGGGAAGATCTAAGTGCGCCGTAAACCTCTGGCTATAGTTTACAAATTCTTTGTGATCTAAATATTGTCTCATCTAAAGATTAAAGATCTTTATTCCATCAACTAAACATGATTGACATTAGGAAATATATATATATATATATATATATATATATATATATATATATATATATATATATATATATATATATATATATATATTGGTTGCACATTGTGTACAACAGTGCATGCTACCAACTATGTTAACATGCACATTGGCTGCACATTGTGTAGAACAGTACACTACTGTTGCCATGCATGGGTTGTTTTAGCTGCACTTGTGCATGAACATGGTACTGTCTACAATCAGATTAGGGTGTCAAATCTGCACGTAAGCTCCCTGACTGGTACAATCAATTGAGGAAAATTAACACTCGCTATATTGCAGTTTCCAGTTAATCTGAAGTAATCAATTGAGGGAAATTGAGACTCCAAGACTTCCATTTTCAGTCAATCAAATGTTAAATTTCTTGTTCGCACTATCAAATTCTAACTCAAATTTTAGACACTCCAGCGCAACCTCAGCTAAGAAGGCAGCAGGTCTACGCCACCTTCTTCCCACGCTGACGTAGTGTCTGCTCCCTCCCTAACCAAAGGTACTGCTCCATTTCTCTTGTTTGAATCACCACCGGTTCTTGATTTATTTGTGATCTAAATATTTTCTGATCTAAAGATTCTAAATGTTTATTCCATCGATTAAAGATGCTTGCCATTAGGAAATGTATATATTAGCTGCACATTGTGTATAACTCATGAATGCTAGGCACTCATGCATGGGTTGTTTTAGCTGCATATGTACTGCTCGGCTGTTCCAACTTGAGTTATTTTCCAGTTAATTATTCTTAACTCTCGATTATCTGATTCCTCAAGTCTACCCTATAGTTCAACAAGTGATTTTACTAATATCTAGCAGTTATATTTAGATATCTGAAACCATATCTAGCAGTTTTTACTTTGTGAATCAGTCATGATTCTCATGCAATCTTGTCCTTTTATGCTTTGGTTTGGCTGAGCACGATTTGATTTATGGATCTTGCAGCCATCCGATGCAAATATGCTTGTGGCATTCTATCTTACGGTAGTTGGATTCGGTTTAGATCAGTTTTAGGGTAAATTACAATAGCCAGGAAGTTTCGCACCACTAATCAAATTGTTCTATCCAAAGGCATGTATTCACATGGAATATATCATAAGCAATATACTACAATCTAAATTTGCTTCCATTTTGATTGAAACTATAGGGTAAGTCATTATTATATGTTAGCACATTTACAAGCAACTGATAGTGTGAAACCATTGTTTTTTTCTTATACTGTAGAGCAAAATCTACAGAACAAGTTTGATAATTTTGCATTGATGAACAAATTTTTAGGCTTTTTTAATGAGACATAATTGAAGCTTTGTTATGCTGATGCCTGTCTGGGATATAAATTGGGACTCTATAATTGGGATACAGTTCTACATTTCAGTCATTTCATCATGTAGTTCGTAATAAAAAAGATAGATTATTTGAATTTTAGCAAATACTCAAGTCAGACTATTATTTTTGTAGGCATTTAAGACTATAAAATCCTGTTCACTTAATGTTAGAACCATTCAGTGCCATGTTACGAATAATGTGATGCAATGCATGACATGATCTCCATTTTTATCACTGGAATTGATGTATGATTATTATGTTTGAGGTCTAGAAGTAACATTGGAATTGAGTTTTCAATCACAGTTGATGTTATATCCCTAATCAATGCATGTTGTGTTGCTTGCATCACTAGACATCCTAGCAGCATGGATTGGGTAACTACAATTTTGGTTGCGGCAAGTATTTCTGAAAGAACCTATTACCCTGAATAGGATTTATGTGAACAATTTAATTAGGTAGCAAAGATACAGAATGCAAACTACTACTACCAACTTGAAGGCCTGCACTTCTTAACCTGTACATTAGTGGTTCTGCATACAATCTTGCACTAACTTTCACTGGACCATTTCAGTTGTTTTAATGGGCTAATGGTATTGGTTTTATGCAAAAATTGAATATTTTACATTTTGTGGAAGCTCAATGTGGGTCCAATGTGATTGGACTATTTTGAAGTCTTTATATCTATGCTCTGAAAATTAATATATGTAGCATATTTGTGATATAGTCAAATTGACGAGGAAAATCATTTAATTTTAGAACTATATCCCGTTTCTTATTACATTACGAGGTGTACTAATATAGGGTAGATTCCTCACTAACTTGGCAAACTCCCATCAAGTGAAGTCATCTAATCGCACACCGCTGGCTTCTTTAATTGTCATTTTTGGCATTTAAATTGTTAATACTGCTGAATGATGAATATTTATGACTGAAATGATGTATATATATGAAAGCATTTGAAGTTTCCATGGAGCTTTGGAATGATTCTGAGTTAGCTCCATTTCTAAACTTGTTTGAACTTTGGTTGTGACCTCAAATGATTGAATCAGGATCTTTTTTCTTTTTTTTTTGCATCCACGGAATCCTTTATAATACCTTTTTATTCTTCCATGTATAATGCTTGTGTGCTTCTGATAGATTGCTCAATGTTTTCCACATCTGCAGAATAAGTGCAATTAGCAGCTGGAGTGCTTCTTGAAATTGACAGAAAACTGTTCTCACTTTGAAGAAAACAAGTTGAAAATGGAAAAAATAGGTGAGACATTATTTGTTTTTCTCAACTTTAAAAACTGGTTGAGATGTAAGCCTAGATAAAATAGTCATCCAGGGTGAATAGCTCAAATGAACTTCGAAGGCCTATGTTAGATAGCGCCAGTGAAATATAGAAGATAGCTCATTCAACTGTACATGTCATGGATTGGTGATGATTGATGATTATTGTCCCGTAATTATCAATTGGTGATGATTGCCCCTTAATTACATGTCATGGATTGGTGATGATCTATTAAACTGTGTATTGTTGATCGATTGTTGATGATTGTCCCTTAATTATCAACTTCGCATTGACATGAACCATATAACATTACAGGGCAATGTAATTTGAGATATTCACAATTGTATCTGAACCAAATTGTGACTTTCAAATCTTTGTTTGACTATGCACATCGTCATGTCTTATGCATCACACTTTAATGTACTTAGCATTTTTACCCTTATACACGATTAAAACATTGCAATGTATGGATATGGTACTACTATGCGAGCCATGATTAATCACTGATATCAAAATTTTGGCTATTAGGTGTGGATGCAAAGAGGCTACAAACTGAAGAGCGTATTGCATTTGGAGATACCACCAATAGACTAGATGTGTTGCAAACAACACCTATAACGCCTTCTAATGAGGTACTACGTAAGAGGGAAGCAGCTAATCGAAGATAGCGTAAATGTCGTGCAAGGAAAAAGGTTGCAGTAGTTACCCCATGTTCTTCTACATTGATGCAACCAACAACTGCTTCTCTTTCTATGGAAAGTGAAATTGTCAATGCCCAGCTAGCTGAAACTACCAAAGATGACAGAGAGGAAAGGAATAGTAAGCAACGTGAATATCACCAAAGGAAGAAGGTTGGGTCAAATAATCCTAACGGGAATGTGATCTCGTTAACACCAGTCCAACCATCAAATGAAGAAAGGAATAGAAAGCAACATGAATACTGTGCGAGAAAGAAGGTTGAGTCAAACATTGTTAGCGGAGCGAACTGTGAATCAGCCACCCATAATGGTAAAATTTACTGTCACAATCAACGTTTTGTTTTAATATATTGTTCTCACTATTTCTTTTGTAGTGTCACCATATGGAACGACATATTCTTTCGTTTTGCATGCAACATACGTATTAGACAAGGAAGATGTTGATCCTGATGATCCTATGGATTGGCTTCACAGAAATGATACCTACCAAAGACAATGTAGGAAGAGGAAAGTGGTGAGCATGAACATGACCAACGCTCGCGCATCCTAGGTGAACTCAGTCTCTATAAAATTCAATGCATAAATCATTATTTCAAAATCTGCTCAATTTGTTCTTTCATGAAATATTGATTAAGCAGATGGAGTTACACAAGACGAAACTATACTTGTCCAAGCTGTTCATCAGGATATTCCACGTTCCGATTACATTGAATTTGATAGTAGACTATTCGAACCTCCACTAAATAATTTCAGTGATGAAGGTGGGCATTGTGAACTTACTTTAATGCTGAAGGTTTTTTTAGAAACAATTTTACTATACACGATATTAACCCAACAATTATACGATCTTATGTGTACTAATCCGACATCCATCAGGTAATGTTGAACTAACATAAACATGTGACGTCATGGATAGTGATGATGAGCAATTGCAAAATAAAGGTAACATAAAGCATAATACTTTTCACTTCGCAAGACAAGTAGGTATATATGTTCGTATTTTCATTTTATGCTTATTTTTCCTCTGTCAGATGATGGTTATGAGTCATATCGCGTGGATGTCAAGGGTGTTAACTCTGTTGATACCGAAGATCCACACGATTATGTTTATCAGAATCTGCCAAAGAAACATCATGTGTTAAAAAAAGTGGCTGATTGCAAGTACTGTGGGGCGATTAGGTTTCAGTATGAGCCCCCTAGATTCTATTGCAGACAAGGGAAGATAACAGTAGCCAATCCATTGGTCGCGCCTGAGTTGGTATGCCTGTTTACAAGCCAGGTTGATAATGATGCGAAGTACTTTAGAAAGAATATCCGTTACTTCAACTCACATTTCTCATTCACAAGTCTTGGAGTGACCCTTGACCGCAACGTGAGCACTGCTCCAGGCACTGGTGTATATACATTTCGAGTGCATGGTGCATTGTACCGTCGTTTAGATAATTTGGTTCCAGGCTCTCAGGGGCCACGTCATATGCAGTTGTACTTCTACAATACAGAAGAAGACACTACTCTAGCGCATAGAGCAAAGAGGTCCCCTGATCTTGATATCAACCTTGTGCGGATCATCCTAAGAATCTTGGCAGATAACCCATATGTTGAGACTTTTAACCAAGTCGGTAGCATGCCAAATCTAGACGACTATAAGATTGAGCTCAACACGAATGTCACCCCTGACCAGTGAAGATATAATGCTCCTACAACATTGCAAGTTGCTGCTATCTGGCTAGAAGGGGATGATCCGATGAGAACTTTTGATAGGCATGTGATGGTGCATGCCAAAGGGGAGAAACCCAGCTATATCAAAGCATACCATGGTTGCTATGACCCTTTAGCTTATCCTCTATTTAACCCTAACGGTGAAACCGGATGGAATCTCAAAATGCCGTACGAAATACCCAACAATATACCTGACAGTATGAACATTGATTAACCAAGTGTTGCACCAATGGGTGGCAATGTGCACTTCAGTGAAGAAAACACTTTTGTCGAGCCTCCGGGTACATACACACTTGGCTTGTGTGAGATCTTATCAATACTTATATACTTTTAGGCCATTGGAATTAAGTCGATTTCTTGGTTTTGTTATAGAGAATAATGATGTTGGTGATACTTTATACGATGAAGACACTAATGAGGTGGAGAACAGGTCATGCAAGCGGAAAAAAGATAGATTTGTCACCGCAAGAGAGTACTATTGCTTTAGGCTACAGGTTAGGAGGGGACTTTTCAACATTATTTTATTTGGAGGTCGTCTCTTTCAGCAATGGGCCGTTGACATGTATATTAAGATAGAGTCTATGCGCCTGGATTGGTACTCTAACCCTGAGAACCAAAAGAAGATACGAGCTGAGTTGTACCAGGTGAATGGAATAAAATATATCTTTAATTATATTAAACCAAATCCAATTAAAAAATTGATGCTTACAATATATGTTCATGTTATCGATGCTAATTTTGTAGGGTGTCATCGACGTGATCAATTCTGGAGAGACAAGGGGTTCAGAGGTAGGAAAGAGGATTGTGCTACCTCGATCTTTTCCTGGTGGCGATCGTGACATGCAGTGGCGGTTTCTTAATGCAATGGCTCTTGTCCAACATTTTGGGAGACCAGATTACTTTATCACGATGACCTGAAATCCATACTGGGAGGAGATAATAGAAAATCTCTATCCTGGCCAACAGCCGCAAGATCGACCCGACCTTGTTGCAAGGGTATTTAGGGCCAAACTGCGAGACATGTTAGACTTGTTCACGAAGAAAAAGTATTTCAGTGAGGTTCAGGCATATGCTCATGTTACTGAGTTTCAAAAGCGGGGCCTCCCACATCAACATATCCTATTAATCATGAAGCCAGGCAGTAAGTTAAAAACCCCAGATGATTATGAAAAATACACTGTGCTACACCATCTGGTCATAAAGCATATGTTGCACGGGCCGTGCGGTGAGCTAAACAAAAAGTGTGCCTGCATGGTGGATGGAGAGTGTCGCTTCAACTTCCCCCGACCATTCTGTCAAGCAACACAGCAAGGACTCGTATCCTTCATACAGGAGGAGAGATCACGGGTGGCATGTAAAAATTAGAGGTGCGGTGTTGGACAATAGGTGGGTGGTCCCGTACAATCCTGGCTTGCTCATGAGGTATAATTGTCACATCAATGTTGAAGCTTGCGCAAGCATCAAATCTACGAAGTACCTATATAAATATGTATATAAAGGCCATGATGTAACGCCCTAAAAATTCAACCAACGAAATCGAAGCCCTAAAATACAGACCCTCAAAAATTTTCTTAAAACAAATTGCATCATACCGAACTTATACATGCGTGTTAGTGGATTTTACGGTGGATTAATCGATAACGTACTAAAAAGAGATAATCAAATGTGGTGACACAAATTTAGGTGGCCAATTGTTGCAACAAACTATGTATATATGAAGGCACACATATAAATCCTAAATGGGGAAGGTGTACGTAGGCATATATACGTGTACGTGAGAATAAGGTGCATAAGAAAAATATAATAACACTAAAATTATCAAAACATGGCAAAAATAGAGATCAATGCTTAAGAACACTAAAAATATTAGGCAACATTTATTTAGTATAGTTACAAGATTTTAAGGTGAATTTTAGTGTTAAAATGAACCCTAAATATCAAAAACCACCTGGCGGCACTATTCATTGCGCGCCAGGTGTTCGACCGTGTCCCTTGGCTGTGCCCACGTGCTGGCGCACGCCCGGACGCGCCGCCCCGTACCGCCGCGCCCATGCTTCTGCGCCGCGACCGCCGTACGCGCCCGCCGCGCGTGCCGCCCGCCGTAGCCGCCGCGCCCTCGCGCCCCGCACGCGCCTTGCGCGCGCCGCACGCCGCCGCCTGCCGCCGCGCGCGCCATGCCTCCACGCCGCGCCGCCGTACGAGCCCGCACATCGCCGCCGTACCACCGTACCGCCGTACCGCCACCCGTTGCCGCCCCGAGCCGCGCGCCCACGCCGCGCGCCGCCCTCGCGCCGTGCGCCCGCCCGTCGCCGCCGCACCGCCAGTACCGCGCCCATGCCGCCGCCCGCTGCCGCCCGCTCGCGCCCGGCCGCCTATTTAAGCCCCTTCCTCCTCCCCTTTTCTCCCCCACGCCATCCCCCCCCTCCTTGCTTCCTTCCCCACTCCACCTCGCCCCCGGGTGCCGCCGCCGTGCCCTGGCCCGCCGCGCACCTCGCCGACCGCCGTGCGCCCGCAAGCCGCCGCCGGTAAGCCCTTCCCCCTTAGCCCCTATGTCGGCCGCAAGAGAGAGAGCGAGAGGGAGCGGCGCCAGTGAGCCGAGAGGAGAGAGGAGAAAGGAGAAAGGAGAAGGAGGAAGAAGAAGCAGGGAAAAAGGAGAGAAAAGAAAAAAAAAGGGAAGAGGAAAGAAAAGAAAAGAAGAAAAGAGAGAAAAGGGAGAAAGAATAGAAAAGGAGAGGAAAGAAAATGGGGGAGGAAAAGAAAAATAGGGAAAAATAAAAGTAGACCTAGGAAGGAAATTTAGAGTAGAAAATGAAATTTGAAGAAATGAAATTGGGGTGAAACCACCGGTTATTTTGGAAATTATACAAGGAATTAAATAGGATTAATTAAATGCAAAGGTTCACTCAAACTTAATAATTTGTTAACGGTTATTCTTGCAAGACGAGTAATCAAATATTTAGATCTCAGTTCTTAGGATTTACCAACTCGCGTGTATACTAGTAGTTAAATACTAGGACTTCTAAATTGAGCGTTACCATTAATATTTATCGTAATAACTGTTTAGTCGTTATTTAATTTTTCTCGTCAATTAGGTTATACGCTTAGGTAGCCATTACAATTATTTAGTAGAACACCAATCACCAAAGGTTGAGTATCATTATCGGATCTAATCTAGACGAGTCGTGTAAACTAGATTGGATTAATATTTTAAATTGGCTAACGCTAATATTTTAGGATAACAATATTAAAAATCAAAGTAGGATTACCTCTTCGGTATTCAAACGCTCGCGCTCGATCTTTTCCTTATATTGGATTTTGTTGGATTTTAATTGAATTCTAAAAGAATTCAATTTCTTTCGCACGTAATTATAGATTCCGCGGAGACTGTGAGTCCGACCGAAGACCAAGAGCAACCGGAGTACGAGCAAGGCAAGTCATCACTATTCCTTGAACATATCGATCCCAAATTGTGAAATTATTTTGTTTGCAAATAAAGTTGCATGCAATGATGAACATCCTACTTGTTGTTATGCCATGCCTTGAATATTGTTTACCCCATATCCCCTTGTAACCATGTTTACGTATGAGTCCCTAGTCAATTATGACAAATGCTTAGTAATGCTATTCTAGAATAATGCATACTCATGTTTATCAACGCTATATGCTTGGGCAATTACCTTTGGGAAGGTAATTGAGATGCGGCATGTGGAGACATGAGCGCCACATTGCCATGATATGATGACATGATTTGTGAAAGGAGAAATGAAACTAAATAATTGTTTTCGACTGGGGCGGATGGTGGATTTGGGTGGTATCTGGAAAAGGCTAGTACCGTCCCCGGTCAGTTAAGGACCGAGCCATGAAGTTAAGCATGAAACGACCCTCGTACAACCGCACTTCTCGGATGGGTATAGACCTAGCGGACTAGATATCCAAGCAGAGGCAGTATCCTTGCATAGATGGTTCACCCCCGTGTGTGAGGCAGGTGCGCTACGGTGGGGCAGCCGTTGAGGTAGGGCCGCGATGCGTGCCCTACGTCGGTGTCGCCATTTGTAGGACTGCCACGTGTGTGAGAGTGAGAATCTAAACTTAAACTATAAACTATAAACTTTACGTGCGTGTGAGACTTCCCTTCCCGGGAGCGCCAGAACTCCTCTCACTGCTAGAAACAAATACGCCTAGAGTGCATGAGGATGATAGTTCATGGAGCGGGTACTGCCAATGCAAGGTTATCGAAAGGCTTTGCCGTGACGCGTCTCATGTGTTGGGACGAGGCTCATGCGTTGGGCAGTCGCGGAGTGCGGGTAAAGTGTACATCCACTGCAGTGTGAGTAAACCAAACCTATTCGAATAGCCGTGCTCGCGGATATTGAGCACCGGGACATGTATTACACTTGGCTAGACTCTAAACTCTTAACCTGTGTGGGATGGGTTATTGCATGATGAATTTTATGCTGTTGGAGCCACTCCCCGAGAGCAGGGAAGGTGGGCGTCCACAGAAAACCATGACGACCAGCGGCGGAAAGCCATCCTTGGGATCACAATGGATGGTAGACAGAACCGCCGTTGTTTAAATTAAACTCTGGTATTAAAACTTGACCAGTTATGCTAAGTCTTAGGTTTGTGAAAATGATTGCAAAACCAGCTTTATGCAAATGAGCCTTTGCCTTGCCTTGAATAAAAAAAATCCTGCATATGCATCGTTGTTGTGATGACTTGCTGAGTACGGTTGGTACTCACCCTTGCAACTATAAACTTCACCAGAAGCCGGAGATGACACCGCGGAAGATCCGTACGCCTACTATGAAGAGGATGCGGAAGATGAGGGTGCCCACTAGGTCTAGATACGGTCGTTGCCTGTGGCAATGACAATGCCGCTGCCTTCGCTCCGCTACTTATCTATATTCTGCTTTTGGACTGTATTCCGGACCGCTTGGTCCTTTGTTCTAAGACTACGCCTTCGGGCCTATGATGTAATAATTCGTACCCGATGCTTATGTATGCGCTTTTGGTGAATCAACTATGTATCGTGTGTGCCAAACTACTTGATCCAGGGAAATGGCACAGAATACACGAGTGATTCCTGTTGCAAAACGGGGGTCTTTACAGAGTTGGTATCAGAGCCATACGACTGTAGGAAAGACCAAATGGCGCCCCACCCCAAAGTAGATGGTCAAGCGAGAGATTCCCAAATAGGAATATTTTCACAAAACCTACTTTCGCAAAACCAAATGCATATTTTCCTTAACTCATATCTACTTCTTTGCAAAATGAGTTTTACCTTTACTAATCTTAAACTTTTTTTTTAAAACTAGATGGCAGATTCGAGTGCATCTTGGGAGATGGACCTGCCCCATTCAGAGGGGTATGTCGTGGAGTTACACAAGATGATGAGGTGTTTGAGGTACCCGAGGATCCTTACCTACCAGGTGAGGCAGATCGGGCCAGCCTGGGAGGCTAGAGTGGTGGTTGAGTCCCGAGTTCCCGCAGAAGCAGGCCACTGGTTCAGGACTCGCTACTATCGCTACACCCCAGAGACCGCGATGCAGGATGCTGCCCGGGAGGCCTTTCTCCGACTCAGCTCGATCCATCGATCTGAGTTGGCGACCACAGAGTTTGCCCATCACCCGTTCCGAGAGGAGGACAGCTCCGTGTGCACCGTCCGGGACACCCCCTGTTGTTACAACCCGATGGTGACCCGACTGTCCCGATGGGCGGAGGCTGTCGACGACTGCTACGAGACGGCTCTTTTGGAGATCGACGAGCAGCACAGGCGTCTGATTGAGCTGGAGACCGAGGTGACTGACCTCACAATGCAGCACCTACAGCTTGAGGAGGAGCACCAGACCCGGGGCAGTGAGATAGACTCACTGAAGACACAGCTCCAGACTCGCAGCGACCAGTTGCAGCAGTTGTCAGGTCAGCAGGATGAGCGTCGCAGGATGATGGATATACTCGAGGAGTAGCTGAGGGTGAGTCAGGAGCACGTTAGTCAGCTTGCAGAGCAGCTCAGAGCCACCACAGTCAGTGCCACTGGGGCTTCCACTTCTGCAGCAGTTGGACAGGACCGCTACTTCTTCCTCACCCCACCGTACCCGCCGGCGTTCCACTCACTGGTGGATGCCCTAGCCACCGAGTCAGCACCCTACCTGATAGACCCTACAGTATTACAGTCGCCAGTTGGAGAGCCGGCCCCTGCTACTTCCCCACCACTTGGGTCTTGTGCGGAGACCCCGATCCAGGATGACTCAGAGGACGAGGACGACCCAGAGGTGATGGAGCCGCACATCACCAACCCCTCAGAGGACGAGACTCCTGCCTACCGCATCACCTTCGTCGGTGGCCCTCGCACCCGCAGCACGGCTCGCAAGAGCACCCGACCACCGCCCAAGAGGACCAAGCCAGATCCAGAGGCTACCACCTCCGAGCCGGGGGGGCTCAGGTTCGCGTCTGCTAGCGACTACCCACTACCTGCGCCAGGATCCTGCGGATGGCTGGACGACTAGACTGGGTATCCACTACGGCTCCGGTCTCGCTGGGATGGTTTTTCGAGAGCGAGACGCCTTTACCCCCCTATGTATGTCGACGAGTAGTTTGACGTCGTAGTCCGACGATTGTACTGTTTGAACTTCTTTGGGCTGCACACATATGCAGTCACTTGTGTCTGGGTTTGTGAACTCTATAGTGTTTTTATGAAATGTTATTGTTATGTTGCAAATGAGTTTATTCCACCATGCTCACCAAACAAAGTGCACATCAAAAACAACTCCCCGAGCGGGATAGAATCGTAGGGATTGGTTCGAAGAACGGAATACTTACCCAACTAATCCACACAGATGGCCAGCCGACGCCGGACAACAAACAACAATGAGGGAGCCCCTGAACCCGACCTAAACACTTTAACCGGAATTATGGCCGCACAGACCCAACTCCTGCAAGCCATCGCGAACAATCAAGGCAATCGTGGGGGATCAAGCTTTGGGGAATTCATGAGAACCAAGCCACCCACATTCGCCACAGCAGAAGAGCCCATGGATGCTGAGGATTGGCTGCGTATCATTGAGAAGAAGCTGACCCTCGTACGAGTGAGAGAGGCAGATAAAGTGATTTTCGCAGTGAATCAATTGGAAGGACCAGCCGGAGACTGGTGGGATACTTATAAAGAGGCACGGGAAGAAGGTGCTGATGAACCCACCTGGGAGGAATTCGCTACCGCCTTCCGCGACAACTTCGTGCCCGCCGCAGTGATGCGCATGAAGAAAAATGAGTTCAGGAGACTGCGTCAAGGGAATACCACGGTACAGGAATACCTGAACCGTTTCACTCAGCTGGCCCGTTACGCAACCGGAGATCTTGCGGACGAGGAAGAAAAGGTTGACAAGTTCATCGAAGGGCTAAACGATGAGCTGCCTGGACCCATGATAGGGCAAGATCATGACAGTTTCCAGAGTCTCATCAATAAGGTGGTTAGACTGGAAAACGATCAGAAGATCGTGGAGCACAACCGCAAAAGAAGGCTTGCTATGAACCGTCCGCCTCAACTTACATCTCAGCGACCCAAGGGAGCTACCTCGTCGGGATGGAAACCCGCGATAGTGACTGTCAACCGCTCCGCTACACCGAGCACTTACAACAGGCCGGTTGCTGCCCAGACACGCACACCTGCGCCAAACCAGGCTACTACCGGGTTAAAAAGGCCGGGAAGCTGTTTTAACTGTGGAGAATATGGGCATTTCGCCAACAAGTGCCCGCATCCCAACAAAACGCCCATCCGCACCGGAGCCAATGCCACGACAATCCAAGGGACTGCTACCCCAACAGCCGGGAGAGGCCTGTTCAGGACACCGCAGACGGGTAGGATCGCGACCAGATTCGGACGCGGGCAAGTGAACCACGTGCGAGCAGAAGAAGCCCAGGAAGATCAGGGCGTGCTAATGGGTACGTTCTCTATAAATTCTACTCCAGTTAAAGTTCTCTTCGACTCAGGCGCTTCGCATTCATTTATATCCTTAAAAGCTAGTCAACGACACAACCTAACCCGGGTAGAACTACGGACACCTATGATAATACATTCACCGGGAGGGGAGATAAATGTGAACCAAGCTTGTGTCAACGTGCCAATCCGTCTTAGGGATGTGGTGTTTCCCTCAAATCTATTGGTCCTAGTGCCGCAAACCCTCGACGTCATACTAGGTATGGATTGGTTGACAAGGAACGGAGGGATCATAGATTGCAGCCGTAGGGAAGTCACGTTAACCACACCCTGGGGATCAGCAATGAGAGCGACTATGGATCAAGACCCTAGATTACCTGAGCGTGCCGGTGGCATATTCACCATGCTACCCCTAAAAGGAATGCCGGTGGTTCAGAAGTTCCCAGATGTGTTCCCTGAAGATCTACCTGGAATGCCACCAGATCGTGACATTGAATTCGTCATCGATTTGATGCCCGGGACTGCCCCCATATCCAAGAGGCCATACCGGATGCCAGTTAATGAGTTGGAAGAGCTCAAGAAGCAAATTAGAGAACTACAAGAGAAGGGATTCGTACGCCCCAGCTCATCACCCTGGGGAGCCCCAGTATTATTTGTCAAGAAGAAGGATGGTAGCATGAGGATGTGTGTGGACTACCGTTCATTGAATGAGGTGACTATCAAGAACAAATATCCACTACCGCGAATAGATGACCTCTTCGATCAACTTAAGGGAGCCAAGATATTCTCTAAGATCGATCTTCGATCCGGATACCACCAACTGAAGATCAGGGCTGGAGACATTCCCAAGACTGCGTTCTCGACACGCTATGGGTTATACGAATTTACCGTGATGTCTTTTGGATTGACCAATGCTCCGGCTTATTTCATGAATCTTATGAATAAGGTATTCATGGAATATTTGGATAAGTTCGTGGTAGTATTTATCGACGATATCCTCATCTACTCCAAGGATGAAGATGAACATGCCGAACATCTACGCTTGGTACTAAAGAAACTTCGGGAACATCAGCTCTATGCAAAGTTCAGCAAGTGCGAATTCTGGTTGAAGGAAGTTGCATTTTTAGGTCATGTGATATCAGCCGGTGGCGTAGCAGTAGACCCCGCTAAAGTCGAGGCAGTTACCGAATGGAAAGCACCCAAGTCTGTAACGGAGATCCGGAGTTTTCTGGGATTGGCCGGATACTACCGAAGATTCATCGAAGGGTTCTCCAAGATAGCTCGACCCATGACCCAACTACTCAAGAAAGAAAAAGAATTTAAGTGGACGGAGCAATGTCAGGAAAGTTTCGAACGATTGAAAGAAAAGTTAACCACTGCCCCGGTCCTAGTCCTCCCAGATAACCGGAAGGATTTTGTAGTATATTGCGATGCCTCGAGACAAGGGCTGGGGGGAGTGTTAATGCAAGAAGGAAAAGTCGTGGCGTATGCATCACGACAACTGCGACCGCACGAGGAAAATTATCCTACCCATGATCTTGAATTGGCCGCAGTGGTGCACGTGCTGAAAATTTGGAGACATTATTTGATTGGAAATCATTGTGATATCTACACAGATCACAAGAGTCTGAAATACATCTTTACGCAGCCCGACCTAAACCTGAGGCAGAGACGGTGGCTGGAGCTAATCAAGGATTATGACCTGGAAGTTCACTACCACCCTGGGAAGGCAAACGTCGTAGCCGACGCACTAAGCCGCAAAAGCCATTGCAATCACCTGGGCATGGATGACATGGCCCCTGAGCTTCGAGAGGAAATAGCTCACCTGAACTTGCACCTAATTCCGCAGGGACAGGTAAACACCCTGGAAATACAACCCTTACTGAGGAGACAGATAGAGGAAGCTCAAAAGGATAACGAAGAGGTTCGGGAAGTAAAGAAGCGCATGGCCGCAGGACATGCGAAAGAGTTCTCGGTTAGCGAGGAGGGAATACTATGGTATAAAAAGAGGATCTACGTGCCGGAACAAGGAGGATTGAGGAAGCTCATACTAAAGGAATCCCATGAATCGGCATACTCCCTACACCCGGGGGGTACGAAAATGTACCATGATTTGAAGGAAGGATACTGGTGGCCCAATATGAAACGGGATGTGGCAGAGTACGTAGCGCTCTGCGACGTATGCCAAAAAGTGAAGGCCGAACACCAGCGACCAGCAGGGTTACTGCAACCTCTCAAAATTCCCGAATGGAAGGGGGATGAGATCGGTATGGATTTTATTGTTGGATTGCCTAAAACCGCAACAGGCTATGACTCCATTTGGGTAATCGTGGATCGACTCACCAAGACCGCGAGATTCATCCCTGTGAAGACGAACTATAGCAGTGCCAAGCTAGCCGAGCTATACATGTCTAGGATCGTGTGTCTTCACGGCGTACCAAAAAGGATTATATCCGACCGAGGTACCCAGTTTACCTCACACTTCTGGAATAAAGTGCATGAGGCCCTCGGAAGCTACCTCGCGTTTAGCACAGCATACCACCCCCAGACCGATGGCCAGACTGAGAGGACGAACCAAGTGTTGGAGGATATGTTGAGAGCGTGTGCACTGTACTTTAGCAAAGACTGGGAAAGGTGTCTACCGTATGCTGAGTTCTCCTACAACAACAGTTTTCAGGCTAGCCTAAAAATGTCGCCAAATGAAGCATTGTTCGGACGACGATGCCGTACCCCGTTAATGTGGTCCGAGACCGGAGAGCGTGCCGTATTCGGACCTGATATAATCAAAGAGGCTGAAGAAAAGGTTCGCCTAATCCGTGACCGACTAAAGGTGGCACAGTCGCGTCAAAAGAGCTACGCTGACACTCGAAGAAGGGATCTAGAATTTCAGGAAGGAGATTACGTATACCTAAAGGTCTCCCCGCTGAGGGGTACAAAAAGGTTTAAAGTCAAGGGAAAGCTAGCACCAAGGTACGTAGGACCGTTCCAAATAATCGCTAGACGAGGAAAAGTTGCCTATTAGCTCCAACTACCGAAAAGCATTTCCGACGTGCACCCGGTTTTTCACGTCTCCCAGTTAAAGAAATGCTTGAAAGTGCCAGAAGAGCAAGCCCCGTTGGAGGAGATCCACATCGCAAACGACCTCACTTATCCAGAACACCCTGTAAAGATCTTGGATGAGGCCGAAAAAGGAACCCGAACCAAAGTGTGGCGTATGTACAAGGTGCAATGGAGTAATCACACAGAGGATGAAGCTACATGGGAGAGCGAGGAGTTCTTGAAGACCGTGTACCCGCAATTGTTCGACAACCGGTAAGAAATCTCGGGACGAGATTTATTTAAGGGGGGTAGGTTTGTAACGCCCTAAAAATTCAACCAACGAAATCGAAGCCCTAAAATACAGACCCTCAAAAATTTTCTTAAAACAAATTGCATCATACCGAACTTATACATGCGTGTTAGTGGATTTTACGGTGGATTAATCGATAACATACTAAAAAGAGATAATCAAATGTGGTGACACAAATTTAGGTGGCCAATTGTTGCAACAAACTATGTATATATGAAGGCACACATATAAATCCTAAATGGGGAAGGTGTACGTAGGCATATATACGTGTACGTGAGAATAAGGTGCATAAGAAAAATATAATAACACTAAAATTATCAAAACATGGCAAAAATAGAGATCAATGCTTAAGAACACTAAAAATATTAGGCAACATTTATTTAGTATAGTTACAAGATTTTAAGGTGAATTTTAGTGTTAAAATGAACCCTAAATATCAAAAACCACCTGGCGGCACTATTCATTGCGCGCCAGGTGTTCGACCGTGTCCCTTGGCTGTGCCCACGTGCTGGCGCACGCCCGGACGCGCCGCCCCGTACCGCCGCGCCCATGCTTCTGCGCCGCGACCGCCGTACGCGCCCGCCGCAGCCGCCGCGCCCTCGCGCCCCGCACGCGCCTTGCGCGCGCCGCACGCCGCCGCCTGCCGCCGCGCGCGCCATGCCTCCACGCCGCGCCGCCGTATGAGCCCGCACATCGCCGCCGTACCACCGTACCGCCGTACCGCCGCCCGTTGCCGCCCCGAGCCGCGCGCCCACGCCGCGCGCCGCCCTCGCGCCGTGCGCCCGCACGTCGCCGCCGCACCGCCAGTACCGCGCCCATGCCGCCGCCCGCTGCCGCCCGCTCGCGCCCGGCCGCCTATTTAAGCCCCTTCCTCCTCCCCTTTTCTCCCCCACGCCATCCCCCCCTCCTTGCTTCCTTCCCCACTCCACCTCGCCCCCGGGTGCCGCCGCCGTGCCCTGGCCCGCCGCGCACCTCGCCGACCGCCGTGCGCCCGCAAGCCGCCGCCGGTAAGCCCTTCCCCCTTAGCCCCTATGTCGGCCGCAAGAGAGAGAGCGAGAGGGAGCGGCGCCAGTGAGCCGAGAGGAGAGAGGAGAAAGGAGAAAGGAGAAGGAGGAAGAAGAAGCAGGGAAAAAGGAGAGAAAAGAAAAAAAAAAGGGAA
Organism: Oryza punctata; assembly: GCA_000573905.2. Taxonomy (NCBI): domain Eukaryota; kingdom Viridiplantae; phylum Streptophyta; class Magnoliopsida; order Poales; family Poaceae; genus Oryza; species Oryza punctata. The sequence continues at coordinate 12,753,689 of CM002493.2, forward strand.
GAGGAAAGAAAAGAAAAGAAGAAAAGAGAGAAAAGGGAGAAAGAATAGAAAAGGAGAGGAAAGAAAATGGGGGAGGAAAAGAAAAATAGGGAAAAATAAAAGTAGACCTAGGAAGGAAATTTAGAGTAGAAAATGAAATTTGAAGAAATGAAATTGGGGTGAAACCACCGGTTATTTTGGAAATTATACAAGGAATTAAATAGGATTAATTAAATGCAAAGGTTCACTCAAACTTAATAATTTGTTAACGGTTATTCTTGCAAGACGAGTAATCAAATATTTAGATCTCAGTTCTTAGGATTTACCAACTCGCGTGTATACTAGTAGTTAAATACTAGGACTTCTAAATTGAGCGTTACCATTAATATTTATCGTAATAACTGTTTAGTCGTTATTTAATTTTTCTCGTCAATTAGGTTATACGCTTAGGTAGCCATTACAATTATTTAGTAGAACACCAATCACCAAAGGTTGAGTATCATTATCGGATCTAATCTAGACGAGTCGTGTAAACTAGATTGGATTAATATTTTAAATTGGCTAACGCTAATATTTTAGGATAACAATATTAAAAATCAAAGTAGGATTACCTCTTCGGTATTCAAACGCTCGCGCTCGATCTTTTCCTTATATTGGATTTTGTTGGATTTTAATTGAATTCTAAAAGAATTCAATTTCTTTCGCACGTAATTATAGATTCCGCGGAGACTGTGAGTCCGACCGAAGACCAAGAGCAACCGGAGTACGAGCAAGGCAAGTCATCACTATTCCTTGAACATATCGATCCCAAATTGTGAAATTATTTTGTTTGCAAATAAAGTTGCATGCAATGATGAACATCCTACTTGTTGTTATGCCATGCCTTGAATATTGTTTACCCCATATCCCCTTGTAACCATGTTTACGTATGAGTCCCTAGTCAATTATGACAAATGCTTAGTAATGCTATTCTAGAATAATGCATACTCATGTTTATCAACGCTATATGCTTGGGCAATTACCTTTGGGAAGGTAATTGAGATGCGGCATGTGGAGACATGAGCGCCACATTGCCATGATATGATGACATGATTTGTGAAAGGAGAAATGAAACTAAATAACTGTTTTCGACTGGGGCGGATGGTGGATTTGGGTGGTATCTGGAAAAGGCTAGTACCGTCCCCGGTCAGTTAAGGACCGAGCCATGAAGTTAAGCATGAAACGACCCTCGTACAACCGCACTTCTCGGATGGGTATAGACCTAGCGGACTAGATATCCAAGCAGAGGCAGTATCCTTGCATAGATGGTTCACCCCCGTGTGTGAGGCAGGTGCGCTACGGTGGGGCAACCGTTGAGGTAGGGCCGCGATGCGTGCCCTACGTCGGTGTCGCCATTTGTAGGACTGCCACGTGTGTGAGAGTGAGAATCTAAACTTAAACTATAAACTATAAACTTTACGTGCGTGTGAGACTTCCCTTCCCGGGAGCGCCAGAACTCCTCTCACTGCTAGAAACAAATACGCCTAGAGTGCATGAGGATGATAGTTCATGGAGCGGGTACTGCCAATGCAAGGTTATCGAAAGGCTTTGCCGTGACGCGTCTCATGTGTTGGGACGAGGCTCATGCGTTGGGCAGTCGCGGAGTGCGGGTAAAGTGTACATCCACTGCAGTGTGAGTAAACCAAACCTATTCGAATAGCCGTGCTCGCGGATATTGAGCACCGGGACATGTATTACACTTGGCTAGACTCTAAACTCTTAACCTGTGTGGGATGGGTTATTGCATGATGAATTTTATGCTGTTGGAGCCACTCCCCGAGAGCAGGGAAGGTGGGCGTCCACAGAAAACCATGACGACCAGCGGCGGAAAGCCATCCTTGGGATCACAATGGATGGTAGACAGAACCGCCGTTGTTTAAATTAAACTCTGGTATTAAAACTTGACCAGTTATGCTAAGTCTTAGGTTTGTGAAAATGATTGCAAAACCAGCTTTATGCAAATGAGCCTTTGCCTTGCCTTGAATAAAAAAATCCTGCATATGCATCGTTGTTGTGATGACTTGCTGAGTACGGTTGGTACTCACCCTTGCAACTATAAACTTCACCAGAAGCCGGAGATGACACCGCGGAAGATCCGTACGCCTACTATGAAGAGGATGCGGAAGATGAGGGTGCCCACTAGGTCTAGATACGGTCGTTGCCTGTGGCAATGACAATGCCGCTGCCTTCGCTCCGCTACTTATCTATATTCTGCCTTTGGACTGTATTCCGGACCGCTTGGTCCTTTATTCTAAGACTACGCCTTCGGGCCTATGATGTAATAATTCGTACCCGACGCTTATGTATGCGCTTTTGGTGAATCAACTATGTATCGTGTGTGCCAAACTACTTGATCCAGGGAAATGGCACAGAATACACGAGTGATTCCTGTTGCAAAACGGGGGTCTTTACACATGACTGTGCGTTATTCTCAGTCGATCCATCCGGAGAAATCAACGAGATCCGCCAGTATAGAGGTGCTAGATATGTTTCACCGCCAGAGGCTATATAAAGGATTCTTGGTTTTCCACTATTCGGTATCTACCCAGCGGTTTTGCAGCTACAACTTCATTTGCCAAACATGCAATATATCACCTATGATGAGTTTGGCAATCTTGAGGATGTCGTCAACAAACCATCTAACAAAAAGACAACGCTTACTGAGTTTTTTGAAATGAATCGCAAAGACCCGGAGGCAAGGAAGTTACTATACAAGGGGTTTCCGGAACACTATAGATGGGTTGCAGGGAAAATGTATGGCAGAAAAGGAAAACCAAGACTTGCCAGGTTGGACGGATTGTGTATGCGCACCCCGCAGAGGGAGAAAGATACTATCTTAGGGTGCTTCTGAACCATGTTAGAGGTCCAACCTCGTATGATAATCTAAGAACAATATCTAAAATCACTTACTCCACTTGTAGAGAGGCATGCGAGAAGAGTGGGCTTGTTGAGACAGACAGGTCACATGACGATTGCTTGAGCAAAGCTGCAACTTTCCAAATGCCATATGCACTCCATCGCTTGTTTGCGACTATACTTATCTTCTGTGAGGTTACTGATATCTGTGCTCTCTGGGACAAACATAAGGAGTCAATGTCTGAAGATTATGCTCGAGATAACCCAACCTGATGTCAGTAGAGCAGATGGTGCTTAGAGACATACGTGATATACTTCATTCCATGGGAAAGGATATCTCAGACTATAGTATTCCTGAGTTGAATGATACAGGTAATTTTTTATAGTAGCGTGTTCTATAATTGTTGAACTTAATAGTCTTTATTTTTATCATCATTAAATTCCTGACGCATGTTCTGCTTTCGTCAACTAGATGATTTTTCCAATGACATAGCGATTGAAGTCAGAGAGGAGCAGTCCGTGCCAATAGACCCAGAACATTTAGATATATACAAAGCTCTTAACGATGAGCAATGTGCAGGGTTTGATGACATCATACAACACGTGATTAAGAAGAAGAGTCAGTTTTTTTTGTTGATGGTCTAGGTGGCACTGGAAAAACATTCCTTTACAAGGCACTTCTTGCTAGGGTGCGATCTGATGGGTTAATAGCCATTACAACCGCGACATCTGGTATCGCATCGTCGATATTGCCCGGAGGACGCACCGCACACTCGAGGTTTAAAATTCCAGTCAAGCTTGCTCATAATACCATGTGTAACTTCAAAAAGCAGAGTGGCACCGCAGATCTGCTTCGCAGGGCATCCTTGATTATTTGGGATGAAGCTGCAATGACAAAGCGTCAAGCAGTTGAGACCCTTGATAGATCCCTTCAAGATATTATGGATTGTTCATTGCCATTTGGAGGAAAGGTCATTGTATTTGGTGGTGATTTCAGACAAATTCTTCCCGTGGTGACACGTGAGAAAAAGGCACAGATAACTGATGCTAGCTTGCAGAGATCTTATTTATGGAGGAATATAAGGAAGATACGCCTTTCGCATAACGTGAGGGCTCAATCTGACCCATGGTTTTCAGATTATCTACTTAGGATTGGAAACGCGACGGAAAACACGATAGCAGATGATTACGTCTGTCTACCTGATGAAATTGTCATTGGTTATGCAGACGATGAAGATTCAGTGAACACACTGATTGAATATGTGTTCCCCTCGCTTGATGATGAGAGAAATATGACCTCCGCGAAATATATGAGCACACGGGCCATCCTCTCAACAAAAAATGATTTCGTGGATAAACTGGACACAAAGATGATTGACAGGTTTCCTGGCAAGGAAAAGATTTATCACAGCTTTGATTCCATTGATGATGATCCCCAAAATAGCTACCCTTTGGACTTTCTGTACACGATCACTCCAAATGGCCTCCCTCCAGATGAACTGAAAGTTAAGGTCAACTGCCCTGTTATTCTCCTTCGCAACCTTGATCCTAACAATGGACTATGCAACGGAACAAGACTAATGATTAGGGCATTTCAAGATAATGTAATTGATGCTGAGATTGTTGGTGGACAACACGCCAGCAAAAGGGTGTTCATCCCACGGATCCCTTTGTCTCCCTCTGATGATATATCTCTTCATTTCGAGTTCAAGAGGAAGCAATTTCCAATACGTCTCAGTTTCGCAATGACCATTAATAAATCACAAGGACAAACCATCCCAAATGTTGGGATCTATTTTCCAGAGCCCGTATTTTCACATGGTCAGTTATATGTCGCATTGTCAAGGAGTGTGTCACGGCAAACAATAAGGATTTTTGCCAAGCCAAAGAAAGAAGTTGACCCCACAGGGAAAAGCACTAGGAATATCGTGTATAAAGACGTTCTTGACTGGTGGGCAAAGGTAGGTTCGCATGATCAAAATTAATTCGAAAACATATTCCAGAAGATAGTAAATTGCTGATCTGAAAGTTACTAACCATCGTCCTCTGGTTTTGTACAGCACGCTATCATCTGCCGGTGGAATATCGTGTGATTATCTTCTACATACCATCTCATATTACATGCGTTAGCTAGCACCGGGCTGATCACATGACTATATGGTAACACATGTCTCTCTTAATATGTAATTTTACCATCGGTAAATTTTAGTAGTTGTGCTATGTAGATCTTGAAAGAAGATGTTAACGAGATGACCAACAATTGTTATATTGTTATACATTGTGAAACTATTAGTTTGACATTTTTTACTTATGTTTTTAAGTTAAAAAATCTATAGTCCTGTTTTCAAAATTGTACATAACACATTGAAATTTTCGATTCAATTTTTAGAACTTCCAAACTTTTGATTACTTGCACGACCATGCACGACTTATGTTGGGAGTGAACGTGCACACGTCACTGTATCCGCCATGATAATATATAGATACATGCATCAAAATGCATTATACTTATACATTTTAGTCTGTTTCTTAAATAGGTTTCAAAATCTATATATTTTGTTAATATGAAATTTTAAAAATTATTAAAGATAAAAAGTAGAATGGTACCGTAGCATTTAGTACAGGCATATTAATAGTTTATATTAATAGTTTAAGTAAGGTGAATAAACGTGTGCAAGGATAGACACAATAACATGCACAAGTTGTTAGTTAGTAGTAGAAAGCAACTCATAACACATAATATATGAGTTGCACAGATGTGTTACAGGCAGACGGTACTTTGCACTATATGTAACAGTATCAGACGGTTTAGCCATGCGGCAGTATCAGACTATATGTGAGTATATATGTGACCTTCCAAATTAGTCTTGGATGTGCATTTCATGTTCAACTAGCTAAATCCCGTACTTTGCTATGGATTAATGTAAATTATATGCATGCACTTGTCTCCGTAAAGAAACTTGATTTTAGAGATAAATTAGATAACCACAAAAAAATGTAGAATGACTAGCTATCTTGTAATACGAAACTACATAAGGAGTAGTCAGTAAGAAAAATATAAAATAGAGTTGGATGTTGACTGATTAATTCACTGCCACCATCATTACTTTCTTTTAGAAGAGTATAGATATTGATAGATTAATATTATGGCTGTTTTTGCAAAGTGAAAATCATGGGGATAGTGCAAAATTATCAAAATATATCCTTGAAATTTGACTAATATTGTCCTGTATATTGGAGAAAAATCGTTGCTAAAAGTAAAAAAAATATATATTTAAAAAAATAGAAACCAGCAAACAAATAAAATATATGTGGAGCGCCTTTTCATATTTTTATGTCATGATTTATTCCGGATAATGGAAGTTGCAAGAAAAAGTTATGACCTAGCTAGAGTTATAGCAAATTTATATAAACAAATTCAGATTGGTTCCCATTATGAATTCAAAAATCATCAAACTTTTGCATTCATTATATAAATATATATCATTGAAGTTAGGATGCTCTTGCAACCAATCACATTTTACAGCAAGAAAGAAATAACTTTATCTTCGGACAATGTAATTGCTTATTTCTCAGACTACAGCTGCGGAGCAGTAAGCAGCAAAAAACTCAACGATATATTGGATCCTTGACGTACGAAAATCTGAATGCTTTGTATGATATTGCTGATCAACAACCAAATGGTGGCAATGACTTAAGTGTGCATGGCACTTAGTTATTTATAGTTGTACATCAGATATATACCGTTGCGCTTGCCGTCTTCTTGGAGAAGCTTTGGATTAGCGCATTTAGGATTTTGTTTTCTCTGATAGAGTTTCCAGGATGTAAAGCCAATTTTTGAAAAAAAAAAGATGTGAAACAATTTCAATTTATTCTATATCTGCAAGTGACATTTTTACTGTACCTTTGGACAAGTTCATTCTTTTGATCCAGGGATCAGATTATTTTCTACTGCACCTAGTATGGCTAGGATAATTAGTGGATGGATAAAGATGAAAACAATTTATTGGTACAAGAGTAAATCCATTTGTTATTTCGGCTGCGTGGCCAAGGAATATAATTAATTTACTGTGTAGTGCCACTCCCAATGAACATATATAGATATATGGGGCAAATTCGTTTTTGCCCCTACCTTGATGTCCAATATTATTTTTCCCCTGTTTTTTAGGGTTTTTATTTTTACCCCTATTTTTTTGGAACGATGTTCCGTTAGTTCCTGCTAACGGTGTTAAATGTGGGGGGCAAAATGACAAGTATACTCTTAAATATTTTTTCGTACTATTGACATAATCAAAATTCAAATCTATTGATGCTATATTATAGTAGTAATTTAATTTGTCAAAATTTTGTGAAAGTATTTGAAGGGCTCCGTAATGCTCCGGCGAAGTACTTCAATAATATCAGAGATGCTGCTACAATGGGTGCTAGTCAGGCCTTGGCGATAGTAAAATCTTTGTACCCCCAAGTAGAAATCGACGCAATCGGGGATGGATTTGCTGACGGGACAACTGACGAGCAAGCAATGGAGTTGATCAACCAGGCTCAGGACTCAGCCGAGAAGCTTGCCACAGATGTCTTGGAGAATTTCCAGTCGTAGTCTTAGTCAATATTTTGTATGAAAACGATGTACAGTATTCTTGGTAATGTATGATGACTTATTTATGCCATGCAGTAAACCAAAGATCCAGTTTCAAATTTCTTAAAATTTTTGTCTGACTGCTCCAAGCCTAGAACTTGTTACAATCATCGAAAAATTTTTAGTCCTTATCTGCTGGACCTTGATTTAAACAGGGTCAATGACAAGTCATGAACAAAACGAAAGAAATACTATATCATTATTAATAGCCCCCGACTGGCCACTCGGCTGAAACAGGTAAGTGGGCAGTCTGAGGAAAAAGTATACAAAATAACTCTTAAGCATAGAATCGTCGAAGATGCTCTATGTTCCATGAATTGTCCACCATGGTTCCATCTTCACGCTTGAGTCGGTAGGCTCCCGGGCGAGTAACTTCTGCTATTATGAACGGCCCTTCCCACAAAGGAGACAATTTATGCATGTCTTTAGTTATTTGAATCTTCCGTAAAACCATATCACCGACTATGAAGGCGCGTGATTTGACGTTGCGATTATGATGGCATCGTAGACCTTGAAGATATCTGGCCGACTGAATTAGTGCTGCTTCCCTTGCTTCTTCCAGTCGGGTAAGATCGTCAATCCTGTCGGAGTTGTGACATTCTTCATTGAAATTGCGAACTCGTAGGGACTCGAACTCCATTTCACTAGGCAACATGGCTTCTGCGCCGTATACCAAGAAGAAAGGTGACTGGCCCGTAGCCCGACTTGGGGTTGTACGCAATGACCACAAAACTGAAGGCAATTCTTCTGTCCACCGGCCAGCATACGGACGCAGCCTGTCAAAAACTCGAGTCTTGATTCCTTGAAGTACCATACCGTTTGCGCGCTCAACTTGGCCATTGCTCATTGGGTGGGCGACTTAAGCATAACATATTTTGATACCAAAGTCTTCACAGAAATCTTTGAAAACACCACCAGTAAATTGAGTTCTGTTGTCAGTAATAATCCGGTTTGGTACGCTAAAGCGATGAATGATGTTGATGAAGAAGTCGCGTGCTTTATCCGCAGTGATAGTCACCACTGGTTTTGCCTCAATCCACTTGGAGAATTTGTCCACTGCAACAAACAGATGGGTGTATCCGCCTTGCGCTCTTTTGAAAGGGCCCACCATGTCCAATCCCCAAACCGCGAAAGGCCAAGAGAGGGGAATAGTTTGTAACTCCTAGGCTGGCAAGTGAGTTTGTTTGGCGAAGAACTGACAACCTTCACATGTGCGAACAATTTTATCTGCATCGTTGACTGTCATAGACTAGAAAAAGCCTTATCGATATGCCTTTCCGACTAAAGTCCTTGCTGCTGCATGATTCCCGCATACTCCCGAGTGAATATCATTGAGAAGTTGTATGCCTTCTTCGATGGAGATATATCTTTGCAATATTCCAGATGGGCTTTTCTTGTATAATTCGTTCGGCGTCATTTTTGTCGGGAGACAACTCTTGATTCTTAAGGTAGTTGATGAAAGGTGCTCTCCAGTCGGTGTCAAGCATTAGAACTTGTTCTTCTACTTCCTCCTTGGTAGTTGAAATATTTGAGACTATAGGTTGGTAGAGATGCTCAACGAAAACATCCGATGGAGCTGCTTCTCTTTTTGATCCGAAATTAGCCAGTCGGTCGGCTGCCTCATTATTATGTCTGAGAACATGAGTTAACTCCAGATCGTCAAATTTGTCTTCAAGCTTGCGCACTTCCTGTCGGTAGGCCGCCATGTTGTTGCCAAGGCATGTCCAGTTTTTCATCACTTGGTTAACCACAAGTTGGGAATCTCCTCGGACTATAAGCCTGCGAATCCCTAGGGATATGGCGATCCGTAATCCATGCAGGAGTGCTTCATATTCTTCCACGTTGTGGGATGCTGGGAAGTGAATCCATAAAACATAGCTGAGTCGTTCTCCAGTCGGGGAAATCAGAACAACCCCTGTTCCACACCCTAAAATCCTCTTTGATCCGTCGAAGTGCATTGTCCAGTTATCGATTTGTTCTGCCGGGACATCCTCTTGGCACTCGGTCCACTCGGCGACGAAGTCGGCTAGCACTTGTGACTTGATTGAAACTCGAGGCTTGAAGGTTATATCCAGAGGCATTAACTCTAAAGCCCATTTGGCGATCCGGCCAGTTACCTCTTTGTTGCAGAGGATCTCGCCGAGTGGGAACGATGTAACCACTGTGACAGGATGACTTTGGAAATAATGAGCCAACTTCCTGACAGTAATCAAAACTCCATATAGCAATTTCTGCACTTGAGGGTATCGGGTTTTGGAATCAACAAGAACTTCGCTGACGAAGTAAATTGGTCGCTGAACTTTTTGGGTGCGGTCATCCTGTTCACGCTCAACGACTAAAACTGTGCTCACCACCTTCGCAGTTGCAGACACATAAAGAAGTAATGGTTCTTGCGGCATTGGTGAGGCTAGCGCCGGCTGAGTTGTCAAGAAGGTCTTGAAATCATCAAATGCCTTTTATTCTTCCGGTGTCCATTGGAAATCGTCTGTCTTCTTGAGCAACTTGAAAAAAGGCATTCCACGCTCTCCAAGTCTTGAAACGAATCTGCTAAGTGCAGCCATGCACCCGATAAGCTTTTGGACATCCTTCTGAGAACTCGGCGGCTTCATATTCAGTATGGCATTGATCTTTTCTGGGTTGGCCTCAATTCCTCTTCGAGATACCATAAAACCGAGTAGTTTCCCTGACGGTACTCCGAAGATGCATTTCTCGGGATTTAACTTCATCCTGAAGGCGCGTATGTTAGCAAATGTCTCCTCCAGATCTTGAATTAAGTTGTCTTTCTGCTTGGTCTTGATGACGACATCGTCGACGTAAGCTTCCACGTTCCGTCCGAGTTGTGTTGCAAGGCATCGTTGGATCATGCGCAGGTATGTAGCCCCTGCGTTCTTGAGCCCAAAAGGCATAATTATGTAGCAGTAGGCACCGAACGGGGTGATAAACGATGTCTTCAAGCAGTCGGACTCCTTAAGGCTGATTTGATGATAACCTGAGTAACAGTCAAGAAAACTGAGTAGTTCACATCCGGCTGTTGAATCCACCATTTGATCTATCCTGGGTAAACCGAAGGGATCTTTGGGGCAAGCTTTGTTTAAATCTATGTAGTCGACGCACATGCGCCATTGACCAGTCTTCTTGTGAACCAGTACCAGGTTTACGAGTCAGTCGGGATGATAGACCTCTTTGATAAATCCTGCTGCTAACAGCTTGGTCAATTCCTCCTTGATAGCTTCTCTTCTGTCCTGTGCAAATCGGCGGAGTCGTTTCTTGATAGGTTTAGTGTCTTCTCTGACATTTAAAGAGTGCTCAATCACCTCTCTAGGAATACCAGACATATCGGATGGCTTCCAGGAAAACATATCTTTATTAGCTTGAAGAAAGGTGATGAGCACGCTTTCCTATTTTCTATCTAACTTAGCGCCTATTACAGCAGTTTTGGTTGGATCAGAAGAATCTAGGGGGATTTTCTTCGTTTTGGCATCGCCTTCTCCGGTTTTGGCCACCTTGCCGACTGGAATTTCTCCGTCTTGCGATGTTGATGCAGCTAGTCGGACTTCCTGCTGACCGACTGATCTCTCACGAGATTGGGCCAACTCGCAGCTGTCCTTGTCACATGTCAGGGCTTGCTTGATGTCACTCCGTAGGGATATAACTCCACATGGCCCTGGCATCTTCATCATCATGTAGGTGTAATGGGGGATCGCCATGAACTTGGCTAACGCCGGGCGACCGAGGATGGCGTGGTAGGCTGTTTCGAAGTCGGCTACCTCGAAGCTGATGTTCGCTGTCCTGAAATTCTCCTTGGTCCCGAAGGTCACTGGGAGAGTGATTTGGCCGAGTGGTGTTGAAGATAACCCCGGGATAACTCCATGAAACGGGGCGTTACTCGGCTTCATCTCGGAGCGAGGAATCTGCATCTCATCCAGGGTCTTGGCGAAGAGAATATTGAGTGCGCTGCCGCCATCAATGAGGGTGCGCTTCAACTTGACGTTGCGGACGACTGGGTCTAGTACCAGGGGGTACCGCCCCGGGTGGACCACTCGGTCGGGATGATCCGAGCGGTCAAACCTGATGGGAACCTCCGACCATCGCAGATATTGGGGGACTGCAGGTTGCGCCGCGTTGACTTCTCTGTCGGTAAGTTTTTGCTTCCTCCTGGACTCATAAGCAAGCGGACCGTCGAAAATGTGGTTGAGCTCGCTCCTGGGGTCTTGATATGCTCCTTGGCTTGGCTCCTCGTCGGCTTTCTTCTTCTGAGTTGAACTGTCTTCTCCTTCGGTTGGCTTCTTGGTTTGGGCGACATATTTTTTCACAAACTGTTTCTAGATGAAACAATCCTTGGCCGCGTGTCCCTTGCCGGGGTGGTGCGTGCACGGACCGTTCATGATTTTGTCAAAGGAGTTGACTCGAGGACGCTGGCTCTGAAAATTTTGTTTTGAAGTTGTAGCGACTAGATCCTCAGGCTTGCGCTTGCGTTCTCTGTGCTTCGCGTTGCTCCCACTAGGCCCTGCCATGGTGTCGTGGTCCTTCTTCCAGGTGCCCGCCGACTGCCTTGATGCTTTAACTGCGTCGTCGGATTTGGCGTACTCGGTTGCCTTCTCGAACATCTGCTTGACTGTCCTTGGAGGTTTGCGGCTGAATTTTCTAATCAAGAGTTCCTTGCGTAGCCCCCGTGTAAATGCGGCGATGATATTGTCGTCAGTAATGTCGGAGATTTTGTTGCGCTTCTCGGAGAAACGTCGTATGTACTCATTAAGGGTTTCGTCCGGCTTCTGGACGATGTTGTATAGCTCAAAGTGGGTCCCAGGACGCTCGAAAGTGCCCTGGAAGTTGGCGACGAAGTGTTCGCGGAGTTCGTTCCAGGAATTGATCGTGCCTCTCGACAATCCAGCGAGCCAATTTCTGGCTGAGTCGGTCAGTGCCACCGGTAGGTAGTTTGCCATGACTTTGCTGTCTCCTGCTGCGCGAATTGTGAGTGTGTAGACGGTTAACCATGACTCTGGGTCGGTTTTGCCGTCATATTTCTCGATGCCAGTCGGCTTGAAACCAGTCAGCCAATTCACTCGACGCAGATCTCTGGTGAAAGCTGGAACACCATCGCAATCGTCGTCGTCTTGAATCGTGATTCCCCTCTCTCGTCGTCTCTGATTGAGGGTGTCCCTTAGGTCGATTGATGCCTTGGGTGGACTTTGATAATCGGATGGATGTCGTCGATCTCTGTTATGGTGTGGTGGTCGGGCGAAGTTGGCTGCGGGCGAGTGGGCCGACTGGTCTCGACGTGCCCCGCTGTGGTGATCGGCGCGCGAGCTGGTTTTACTCCTGCTATCTCGGACTCTCGATGGGGGTGCACGACTACCACTCGGCGCCTTTGAAGTTGATTCGCTGGGTCGCTGACTGGACTCGGCACGCGGTACCGTTGCTGCGACCAAGGTCTTGACTTGATTTATCATTGGTGTGACATGAGCTGGAGCTGCGCTGATTAATGCGTCAAGGAGGGTAACTGCCCCGACTGCGTTTTGTTGCGGCGTAAGGAAAATGTTGGTGTTGTCGACCACAGTTTGCCCGATTGCGTTAATGCCCTGCGTCCTGCCATAGCCAGATCTCGGTTTCTGCGTTCTTCGTCTTCTCTGAGTCTTGCCTCCTCAGCTTCCCTGCGTTGTCATTCTTGTTCAGCTTGGGCTTGGCGCTCTTGTTCGAGTCTGGCTCTATCTTCTTGAAGTCGGACACGCTCTTGTTCCAATAGGATCCTCTCTTGCTCGATCCCAACTCGGGTTGCTTCTTCTGCTTGTAGTCTTGCGGCTATCTCAGCGTCGGTCTCGTTATTGGCCATGAAAACGCCATTGAAAACCGGTGCGTAATTGTAGTCGGAATTGACGTCATCAGCAGTTTCAGCGTCGGGTGGGTTGCCATGAACACTTTCCTCCGAGGAGCTAGCGTAGGCGGCGAGTTCGGTGGAGGAGCAAGATCCGACTTTTGGTAGAACGACGTTGATGTCCCTGAGATTAGATCTGATTACTGGATCTGTTGGTAACTCCATGATGATGGTAGGATAAATTTGGTTGTCTTGAGGTGTGGTTGACGAAGGAGGTGCAGTCGACGTAGACGCCTTTCCGGAGTGGTTTGACGTCTTGCAGCTAGAAGAAATCTTAGCGCTGGTCTCAACCATGTTCGGTAACCCGAGTGACTGAGAGATGCGATCTCTCCCTAACTGCGTCTTGGCGCTGATCTCAGCCATATTCGGTAACCTGAGTGGCCAAGAGATGTGATCTATCCCCGACTGGCTTGAATTCGAGTCGAGGAGAGTAATCTTGCCGAAGTCGTTGGTGATGAAGTCGAGGCTGCCGAAGCGGTACACCTGCCCGAGCGGGAAGACGAAGTCGTCGATGCCTGATATAGATCTCATCTCACTTGATTGGCGATGAACTTGACGCACCCCTACCTGGCGCGCCAACTGTCGAAACTGGATTTCGGCAATATAAAAAGGGGGTAACTGTCAGGGCGGAAAAGTAGATGAGTTATGAGACAAAGGGTTTAGACAGGTTCAGGCCTTCACGAAAAAGTAATACCCTACTCCTGTTTCGGGGGTTTTGCCTCCGAGTTGTATATTGATCTTACGAAAAGCTTATGTCCCCAAGGGGTTCCCTATCCTCCTTATATACCCGGAGGATGAGGATTTACAAGATAAGATCTAGTCCGACACAATCTAGATCTTTCCCAATTGATATACAATCTTACCATACTAAGCATCCGGGCTATACCTTAATAAACAAGGCAACACTATACCCGAGTCCTAGTACTACTCATATTTTGTTTACATGACATATCCCTATATCCAGTCGGATATTCTATATCTGTGGGTATATGGGTACCATAATATCCACACTTTGGATTAGCGTATTTAGGATTTTGTTTTCTCTGATAGAGTTTCCAGGATGTAAAGCCAATTTTTGAAAAAAAAAGATGTGAAACAATTTCAATTTATTCTATATCTGCAAGTAACATTTTTACTGTACCTTGGGACAAGTTCATTCTTTTGATCCAGGGATCAGATTATTTTCTACTACACCTAATTAACAGTATGGCTAGGATAATTAGTGGAAGGATAAAGATGAAAACAATTTATTGGTACAAGAGTAAATCCATTTGTTATTTCGGCTGCGTGGCCGAGGAATATAATTAATTTACTCTGTGTAGTGCCACTCCCAATGAACACATATAGATATATGGGGCAAATTCGTTTTTGCCCTTACCTTGATGTCCAATATTGAAGTAGGGGTAAGAACGAAATTGTCCCTGGATATATCTGTTTTCTCCCAGTGCTGAATTTGCTGATTTATACATATTTTTATATTAGTATTGTACGACAAACCTTATTAATATATGCGTATCCACAATTAATTTGCTAGTTCGAACAGTACAGTGGCAGCAAGAACAGATAATTGCTTTATGAAAACTATAGCTGAGTTCACAAAAAGAAAACTACAGCAGAAAGCAATAAACTATTCCTTTTGTCAAATTTGATTATGCAGCAAGAAATTGTGATCCAACTAAAATTAAGACTTATACTACTAAATTAATTCATATTTGTGTCCCTACTTATTGAATTAATCTTTTGTTCATTATTTAGAAATATTGGAACGTATTTTTTATACGTAAAACATATCTTCGATCCATTGCCACCTACCTAGTAATTTGTTTTTAATTTTTTAACCTTTTTAAATTTTCATTTATAAATTCTTTTCCAAACTTATTTCCAAATCACAATCTTTTAGCCATGTCAATCAAATTGGCATGGTAAAACAATGTTGTCATGTTGGTTTGGTTAGAGTAACTACGCTATTAGACCATGTTAGTCTAGCTGGCATGGTAGTATTGTTTTGCTCAATATGAATGGTGTGATAATGTTGTTTTGTCCTATCATATGTCATGGCGTGGTCAAAATTATCAAATTTTGGATTAGGTTTAAAAGGTTTTAAAAATAACAAAAAATTTGGATTAAAAATTATAATTGTTAAAAATAACAAAAATCCCACACGCTTATATAGCTAGGCACCATATGGGCGGTCTCTGCACTGGGCCCAGCTGGCGTGATAAGATCACTTGTGACTAACTCTACAAACCCAACTGTACGTACACACAACTTAACTCTTCAGTCCAACTAAAACGGTTGACTCGCTCACAGAAACGCAGCTATAGTTCTAACCCCCGCCGTACGTCCACAAATATAAATATTTTTCTTTTTCAGATTAAGGATGAAGAAAAATAAGATCATTATATCTCTTACTAAAAAGGGAGGATTGAGAAGTAAGAAGGTTGTTGGGTGTAAGATTGAGGGAATAAATATTATCTATACATATTATAAACTAAAAATTAATTACACAATTTTCGAACCACTCCTAAGCCACATGGCACTATAATAAATTAAAGAAATTCAAAAGAACAAAACAAGTATCCATTTATTTTTAATTAAATGGGTGGGTTAAATCCCAAAAAAAATATCACCTCCACAACCAATAGATTAGATCGATAAAAATCAATAGCAACTACTCCCTCCCATCTGACCTTACATGTATACCTAAAAAAACATTACTCCCTCCCTCCCCTCCTAGGGTTTTTTTGGCCTTTTAATTTTTTTATTTAAAAAAATATCCCAAAACTATTTTCAAATCTGAACCTTTCAGCCACACTCAACCGAACTAGCGTGGTGAAATAATATTACCACATCGGCCTTGCTGGAGTGGCAGAGTCATTTTGGCTGGCTAGCGTGACAACGTTGTTTCGCCATACCACCTTGATTGGTTAGCGTGTCAATGTTATTTTATCACGTTAGACCAGATATCATGCCAAACAGTTCAAATTTTTAAATAAGTTTTTGGAGGGTTTATTTTTAATATTAAAAAGATTAAAAAATAAAAACTTATCCTCTCGACCCGTGCTTGTATACATATATACGTATAAAAAAACAAAACACCATAAAATATACCACGATAAGCACAATCTTATATCATAAAAAATATTCACTAAATGTTAAGAAAAGAAAATAAACAACATAGATTATATCAAGAGAGTGCATAGCTAGTTTCACTCCTTTCTTTCCCCTCCTTTTTCAGGGTGATTCACCTCCAACTCTATTGCCATCTCCCCTTAATTAGAAAAAAGATCTTAAATAATAAAATATGTCAGTATCGAATTTTCATTAAACTGATGTACCCTTTTTTTTTACGTACATGCAACAACGATATCAATAAAAAAATTATTAAACCATATATCTAATTTAATTTGTTTGAATAGAAATATTTTTACAGCTGAAAAGATAATTTAAGACACATATTAAGTTTATTTTTATTATAAAAAATATGCCACCTGGACTAAGTTTATTTAGACAAAAGTGAGAGAATAAAACTTTCCACGTATAGTGTGGATGATCTTTTTTATCGTATACTTCGTAGTAAGTTCATTTTGGTGTGCAATTTGAACACAATAATAGTAAGTACCACTTTCATCTCATAATATAAGGTGCCCCAATTCTTTTAAAAAAATTAATATATGTATATTTTTTACTAAACTGATAATATATACATTTATTCTCATTTATGTCATATTATTATATTCGTGTTTGAAACTATAAGCTTATAACATGTCAAATTCATATTTGTTGCTAATATATTATAAAATAAATGAATGGTTAAAAAAATAAACATTGGAAACTCCTTATATTTTGAGACAAGTGGAGTAGTGGTGGTCAATGTTTACATACAACCAGGGGCAACGGTGGTTTATGATTTTGTCT
This sequence comes from Oryza punctata, assembly GCA_000573905.2. Taxonomy (NCBI): domain Eukaryota; kingdom Viridiplantae; phylum Streptophyta; class Magnoliopsida; order Poales; family Poaceae; genus Oryza; species Oryza punctata. The sequence continues at coordinate 12,770,989 of CM002493.2, forward strand.
CATATCCATTCTTGTTATTTGATCGATAATATACGTCGGGGGTATTAGGATATTAGTCAAATATTAATTATTGACTAGAGTAAGTATTTCATATATATATATATCCAAGGATATGACCTATTATACAGCACAACCCTTTTCTTTTCTTCAACAATTATAATGAGGTAATTAGTAATGAAAATTTATGGACTACTGCGCACTCACGTGTGCTTCCTTCGTAGTTAATTAACTGATGGAAAGCTGGGTGAGAGAAATGTTCAAATGTACAGTGCTCTATAATTGGAGCAGATTTCAAATGCCTAGCTCGTATTATGGACCGAGGAAATTAATACATCTTCGTTATCGGTATGATAAGAATATTGGAAAATTGGGCTTGACACTTAATGGTACTATACAACTACTACTTCTAGATTTTGAAGATTTTGAATGAATGGGATACTTTACTGTGATGATGATGATGTACTTAAAAAGTGTGTTCAGTCCATCTAAAATCCAATCTGGACCGGCTGCTATGCCATCGTATCAATTGTCTACACGACTTTTCACACAGCAAAAGCCATCAATATGTGTACAGAGGCTTCCAACCGGCGACGATTAGTTGGTTCCTATTGTTTTCTGGGCACAGTACACATATTCATGTTCGTCGCTTGTGTGTTCCTTCACGGCGGCTCCCTTTCTTAGGCACTATTGCTATGTGTAGGGATGGGGCGGAATGACTATCACAATGAACACGTTCACCGTTAATCGGTGATACGTCGCTGTCAAGGACGACGGTAGGAAGGCGATCCATATGGAATACCTAGCTGTTGTTAACAATTATGTGGCGAGAAACTAAATTTGCAATTCAGGTATAAGATTCCTAAAATCAAAGTGTGTTTAAAATTATTGGTTTTGATATTTGGAAATTATTGACGAAATGGTTTTGAAGATGATTAGAATTTTCAGATGATAAACAAGAGACTGTTGATGGTGCAGACCGGTCAGACCGGGCAGTGGTTGCCGGTCAGACCGGCGGTAGTCGTGCGGTCAGATCGGCCAACCTGCGGTTTGACCGGCCGGCTCTGTTTCGGTTTCGATTTCGGATTGTTATTTTGGATATCCGTGATTAGTTCATGATTTAGGATTCTATATGGATACTATGTGTATGTAATACTGTCGAGGAAGCAATTTCCCCGGACAGCGGGGGGTGCAAAGCCCGCCCTTCGTTTGAAGATCCGACCAAGGGGTTAGCTGTGAATGGTGATTGGTTAGGTCGCGCGGGTAATCGAACTAGCTAAGCACCAAGAGACACATAGAAATTATACAGGTTCAGACCACCAAAGGTGTAATACCCTACTACTCTTCTTGGTTGTTTTTATCTGGATCTAACAAAGTACAAACTAACTCTTTTTCACATAAGACAATCCGAAAAGATCCAACCTTATATAAACAACATGTCCCCTACCTTTTATAGTTTAATGAGAGGCTCACAAAGCCATTTTGAAACTTATTCCTTGTGTTGTCTTCTCGTTACCAGTTGGTTCCCTTCAACTATTTCTGATAAATCTACCAAAATTCTATTGTTAACTTGCCCCGAGCTCCCCGGGCACCATCCTGGAAAGGCCCTGACCTCGCCAGGAAAGCGCCATGGTTCCCTTTTTCACCTAGTTGGCAAAATTGGGTGTCGCCGGGCATGTGCGATGCGTGTTCAGACCCAACGCTCATGCCGCGCGACTCAACACTGCTGTCTTTTCGGTGTCTTTTCAATTCCATTGGCTTGGAATCCTTCTCCCAAACCTATTTCATTTATGGCTATGACCGTTAGGTCACAGCTAGCATGGGGGACAGGATCTTAACTTTCACAAGTCTTTGCCTGCACCCCATTGCCTCTTAATAGGGAATTTGGATGTTTTAGATGAGTTTCTCGAAGATGTCGTTGATGAGGGAATATGTGAGTTTTATAGGTCTTCTCTCAAGGAGAAGTGTGTGTGACTTACAAGTGCTACGGGGGTCCGGGCCCCATGACTAGTAAGGGCCCGGGATCCTCTCTGCCTACAAACTTAAGATGTATATCTTGTAGGTCTCGACGTTTCTCCTGAGGAGAAACATAGAACTTACAAGAGCAATGGGGGTCGGGCCCCAGACAGGTTGGGTCCCAGGTTCCCATTGCCTCGTAATCTTAAGATGTAAATTTTGTAGGTCTCTACGCTCTTCTCAGTGAAGAACATGAGCCCTGTAAGAATGAAAGGGGGCCCAGGATCCCAGCGCAGGCTGGGACTCAGGCCCCTCTAAATTTGTAATCCAAGAAGTAGATCTTCTACGTTTCGACGCTCCTCTCAAGGAGGAACATGATACCTACAAGGGCAGGAAGGGATTTGGGGGCCCGAGGGCCCAATTAGGGGATAACGGGCCCTTCAGCCCACCGTTACATAGTCCCCTCTTGAAATCCGAGTATGTGTTCTTATAAAATATAAAGTGGGAGCCTGGTCTCTAGTTCACGCATACACGTATTATGGCTTAAGATGGGGTCCCCGGGTTCCGCTGTAGGAGCAAGTCCCGGGCTCCCTTACTATTTAGAACACGGCTTAACCTAATGATGGCCTTGATTAGGGTTTACTATTTAAGTTAATTAAGTAATATGTGCTAAGTACTCGAGGAAAGGGGTACACCGATTGCCATTTCACCCACAAATACTATTGTGTGCTAACAATGAGTCGAGTTGGAAAGAACTTGTTACGCCCAGAAATTCCCAAACAGGGTTCCAAGCAGAATGTGTATTAAGACCCCTGTCCAAAACCAGCCAGGGTACACAAATGACAAAGTTGATTCACAGATCCACGTGTTACAAACATATAAAAGTCTTGCATAAATGCAGCGCAAATGTAAAAGCGAGATCATGTAAACTAAGCACTCTCAATGTGGTGACTCCACTCCACGGGCATCCCTTGACGGCAGCAACGAAGCCTACTCCTCTGAGCAACCTCCATCTGAAATGTACTCCAGCTTTGGTGTGGGGGAAGATAGAGCAAGACTGAGCCCACTGTACTCAACAAGTCATACCAGAATAGGAGGTATGATGCAAATAATTCCAAAGGAGGCCAGAGGTTCATTTGCATAAAGCAGGTACTTAAAGACAGTAGTTGAAAACAGTAAGACTGTGGAAGTAATTAACCAGAATTAAATCATCACTTCCCAACACTACCCCACGTTGCGACAGGTCCAACCATTCACCTGAACTACACCAGTTCCATTAAGTCAAATTATTAATAGTTGGACTAATCACGGTGAATCTGGTTGATCGCCCATAACCGCGGGCACGGCTATTCGAATAGTTTTACTTTGATCAAAGGTGTACAACTATACCCACAAGAAACGGCCCCATGATACGTTTTCGTGTGCCGCTACACCACCACGGTACACCGGAAAGGGACTGTGACAGGACCCTTCGCACAACCCCCTCTAAGCAAGTGTGCCACACCTCAGGTTTCACCCCCACTCCTCAACAGGCAGCGGGCAAGCCCCCTCTCATGCCTAGGTGAATCCGGCAACTGCATAGGCCGTTGCAGGGCCTATCAAAACTCCATCATGCTCAGAGGTCTTTACCTGTATGCCATTAAGAAAGATGGTGCCAGCCTCTGTGCCATTAAAAAGTTTGAGGCTCCCTCTATGCCATCATCGAACTTAATCGCGCCCTCGAAACCATTCCGTCGCTATTCTGTTAGGGTTGGACCGTTTAACAGCTCTGACATGTGGGCCCAGGCAGGGAAAATGTCCATCTTGCCATTCATGTCGCTGGCATATTGGGGAGGCCCCGTTGACCTTACAGTCCCACTATCTCTCTTCTCACTCGATTCCCCTCTCTCCGCGGCGGTGAAACCCTAGCGGCGGCGTACTCTAGTGGCGGCGTACCCTAGCGGCGGCGGCGGATCCGGGGGTTTGGAGGAACATGGGAGCGTGGATCTGACCGTGCGTCGAGAGGAATGGGGAGGACCCTGCGTCCAGAGGAAGGGGGAGGAGCAGCCATGGCGTGGAACGGCGCCGGCGAGCGCCCGGATTGGTTTCTTGACGGGTGAGTTCTTTGCTTCCCCATTTGTTTTCGTTAACTTAGGCCACCTTGTTTGCCTTCCCATGTTGCATTGATGTTTAGTGCCTGCGCTACCGATCCGTGTTAGGGTTTAATGATAGGGTTTAATGATTACGTGCTCCTTGTTCATCTGTAGGATGGACCCGGACAGTAGCTTCAACTTAGAAATCCGGATTGTTTCTTGCAATTCTCGTGCGCGGTGGTTTTCGTTGAACCAAGTGGTGGATGCAGACCGAACTCAATTCAGGGACCTGGTTGCTGATTTGGTAGATAAATATCCTCATGAATACGGTGACAAAATCAGCTTGTTCTTTTTCTGCACTCAGACTAAATGTCACATCCCAGTTTGTAATGACCAAGATTTGCTTGAAATGTTTGCAAAACATAGGGCTAGAAGAACCTGTTTGTTGACTGTTGCTTATCATAGGGCAAGTAGTGAGCCCCCTGTGATTCCTGATTGGGACTCTTGTAGCCTAAGCACTGTGATCCCTATACAAACCCCATGCACCCCTTCTATTGCATGTCCAAGCTTAGTTGAACCAACTAGTGGCACAATGAATCAATCTGCTGAACCAACCAATGCCACAAAGAGTCATTCTGCTGAAACTGAATACCTTTGTAACCCAAATCCAATGAATGAGCATGTGGGTGTTGATGATGAAGGTCTGTACATTGAGATGGGTCCCAACTATCCCACTCCTCCTCCTCCTAATCCTCAGAACCAAGGTGGGACTGAAGAAAGGGAAAGTGATGGTTCTGGTGATGATGAATGTAATGAGAATGACTCTGATTATGAATCATCCGATGAGGAAGTAGAAGACATAGATGATGAAATTAAAGACAGGGAGCCAGAAAATATGCCTGATGCTTTTTATGATAAGAAGGACCCTCCTATGTCAGTAGGCACTGTTTATTCAGATATGGATGCTTTTAAGATTGCTTTAGCTAGCCATGCTGTCAAACATGAGTACAACTATGACATTGAGAAGAGTGATACAGGGAGACACAGGGTGAACTGTGCACAGAAGGCTGATGGCTGCAAGTGGAGACTTCATGCCTCAACTGGAAAGGATGGAAACACTATACAGGTGATCTGTTGCATTGTTTTCTTTGATTGGTACCAGTTTGCATTCAGTTTTATGGATTATAACCTGGTTCTGGTTTGTTTGGTTTGCAGGTGAAAAAAGTCCCCTACCCTCACACATGTCAGAGTGCTAGGAGGCAAGGAATATGTGTTGGGGTCACCCAATTCTGGGTCTGCAGTCAGGTTATTGATTGGTTGAAGGAAGATGGCAATATTGGCCCAACAGAATTGCAGAGGAGGTTGAAGGAACACCATAAAATACTGGTGCCCTACAAGAGAGTGTACAAAGGTAAATATCTTGCCATGGATAAGATTTATGGGCCCTGGGACAAGAGTTTCAATAATCTGTATAGGCTTAAGGCTCAGTTAGAAGAATCAAGTCCTGGATCATTTCTTGTTATTGATCATCACACCATAAACAAGAAAACCAGATTTTGTAGGCTTTTCTTTGCACTGAAAGCATGTATTGATGGTTTTCTTAGAGGATGTAGACCATATCTTGCAGTAGATAGTACTTTTTTGACAGGAAGGTTTAGGGGGCAGTTGTGCATAGCTTGTGCAGTAGATGGGTACAACTGGATGTATCCAGTAGCTGTTGGAGTCATTGACTCGGAGACAACTGAGAACTGGGTGTGGTTCATGGAGAGATTGAGAGAAGCAATAGGTACCCCAGATGGCCTAACATTCAGCACAGATTGTGGGCAGGCAGTAATGAAGGGGGTTAGTGAAGTTTTTCCAAGTGCTGAACATAGAGAGTGTATGTACCACCTAGTTCAGAATTTCAAAAAGAGGTATAGTGGGAAGGTATTTGATGATCATTTATGGGCTTCTTCATATGCATGGAGCCCATACATGTTTGAGAAGCACTATCAGGCCATGGCTGCAGCCAAACCAGAAGCAATGAAATATTTGCAAGAAACTCACAATAAGCTGTGGACCAGAAGCCAGTACAGGACTGCATCAAAGGTAGATTATGTCACTAACAATCTGGCAGAGTCATTCAATAACTGGATCAAGCAAGAGAAGGGAAAGCACTTGGATGACTTGCTGGACACAATAAGGCAGAAAATTTTGATCAAATGGAACCAAAGGAAGAGGGTAGCCAAGAAGTTTTCTGGAAAAATTCTTCCTCACATCCTGCAGAGGCTTAAGGAAGATAGCTACAACTTGGATATTGAGGTGATCACAGCCTCCCCAGAAGGTGTGGCAGAATTGTGTGCAAAAGGCACAGATGGCTCTGGGTTCAGGTTTGTGGTCAGCCTAAAGGATAGAACCTGTTCTTGTAGGGTCTGGCAGGGCTCAGGCATCCCATGCAAACATGCAATAGCCTACATTACATCTATTGCTGGTGAAAATGTGGAGGACCATGTGGATGACTACTTCTCTGTGAACAGGTTCAGAGCTGCATATGAGGGTTCCATCCCTTGCATACCAGACAAGAGCATGTGGCCCAAGGCAACTCATAACTTCTTCATGCATCCTCCCTTACTTAAGCCCACAGCTGGAGGCAGGCACAAGAATAGGACCAAGTCAGCACTTGAGGGAGGGAGCAGCAGACAGAGAAACTCATCAAAAAAACATGAGTGCCCCATCTGCCATGTGTTAGGCCATCATTGGTACACATGCAAGAATGGCAACCCAGAAGATATAGCTGCAATGGAGGCAGAAAGGTAAACCTCCCTCCTTAATTAGTTTGCATAGACATGTACATGTTCAAATCTAAACCATTTCTTCCTATGTAGGGGTCTACCAAAGAAGAGGTTGAAGAAAACTGTACCATGTAACACAGAGACCAGTATAGTATTGGCTAATCCCTCCCAGATGGTCTTCCCTGCCAATGAAGCAGTGGCCAATGCAACCCACAAAAAAAAGAAGAAGTCTTCTTCATCTGGTGCCAACAAGAAGAAAAAGGGGGGATCTGCCATTAGTACTACTACTACTACTACAAACTCAGAACAATTCAGTGTGAACCATAGTGTGTCCAACAGGTTAGTTCTTTTTGCCACATGTCTTCAAATAATCAAAAAAATATCATCCATGGCACCTAATGCAGCATGTTTTCTTTAGCACAAGGTCTGCAACTGGTTCCAATGATCCAGTTCCACTGCAATCTGTGGCACCTTGCCCTGATGAGACCATTCAACAGGAGACCCAGCCACTGCAGGTTCTGCTGCCACATGCTTCACCCAGAAAGAAGTTATGCACCAAAAGGAAACTTACCCCAAGAAAGAAGCAAATTGCAACCACTCCATCAAGCCCAGACAGCCCTGCTAGAAATACCAGGAGCAAGAAGCTCCAGCTGCAGTAAAAGGTGCTTGTTGTTTTGTCTGTGGCAACTGTTATTTTGCTTTTGTGATGGTGAAAAACAACTGTCATGTGATTATTTTGGTGCTGTCATGTGGTTCTTTTGGTCTGTAACAATGCAAACCAGTAAAATAGCTGCTAAGTTGCTAAGTGCTTCTGCCATGTGATTATTTTGGTGCTGTCATGTGATGAAACAGCTAATTGTGAATGGTTTTATGATATTTTGTTACATTCTGGACAATTACACTATCATTGCAACTTCATTCATCATTCATTCATCCATCCATTCAAGCATACATCCATTTATCCATCAGTACACACACACAACCACCTACTTCTTGAAAATAGCATACATAGCAAGAAAAATGCAAACATAGACCATCTTCTCAAGCCACTTAAGCTGTTGCATCACCCTATTGTACTCTTGTGCATTGCCTGTAGCTCCAGCAGCCTGAGAACCTTCCTGCATGATAGCCAGTGGAGGTGTAGTAGGGAAACCACCTGGTGCTACCACTGCCTGTAGGGGAACAGCATGAATTGCAGCAGGGGCATGAGGTGTCTGCACTCCAATGTCCAGGATTTCATCCTCCCACTGATAATACTGACAGCCTCCAATCTGAAAGCCAAACCATCAACGCATTGTGAGCAAAAAACAAAAAAAAAAACAAATACAAGATGTGACCAGGGAATGAAACACAAACTGCAAAATAAGGGCACTTGTGAAAGGCACGGTTGTTGTTCTTTTCTGTTGTCGATATGAACCGGTTTGCAAGCACATGGCAGTTGGGGCAAAGCACCCGCTTCACCCGACCACCATAGCTGCTGGATGCTTGGGACATGGCTGCAGAAGATGAGATGTGAGAAGAAGAGAGATGAATGAGATGGAGATGGAGATGGAGTGGGAAGAAATATATATAGGAGATGGGCCAGGGGCTATTTGGCGCCAAATAGCCCCACCTTTGGCGCCAAAATACCTGCCCTGTGGCTGCACTCGGAATGGCATAGAAGGAAACCAACTTGTTAAATTGTCCACTCAACCCTAAGGGCAATTAGGTCATTTCTCTGCGCTGTTACCCACCGTTAGGACCAAAAACGAACGGAATGGTTTCGAGGGCGCGATTAAGTTCGATGATGGCATAGAGGGAGCCTTGAACTTTTTAGTGGCACAGAGGCTGGCACATCTTTCTTAATGGCATACAGGTAAAGACCTCTCATGCTCACCCTTGCCTGGGTACGTCAGCTAGAGGGAATTACACTACAAGCCCAGCCGTTGCCCACGCTGGCTTGTGGTACGCACGGTAATTCTCCCAGGGTTTCCCGCGAACCGGTCCGTAATTGCCATGGGTGCGACTAGCAAAACCATGCACCCACAGCCCACCATTTAAGCATGTTTTAACTTAATGAATACCATGGTGGAACATAACCACTGTTATCATTATAAAGTCTAGAATAGTTACATGAGATGACCCCCTTTAGTGTGCTATTTGATCTAAGCATGGCTAAGCTTCACCTAATCCAGCAGCTAATCATGTTATTACCCAAGTTATCAAAGGAATATGATAATCAAAGTATATGGTCGAGTACAATTGGTAAATAAGCCCATAAGGCGACATTGTAAAACAACGCAATATTTAAGGCAAAATAGAACATTCGCAAAACAGGTACAATATGTTCAAATAAAAAGCATGACTTGCCTTGCTTAGGCACTGGTGCAACCTCTGCGGCAACCATGAAGTAAACAGGAGCGTTGGAAATACCAAAATCTAATGAGAAACAAAGCACACAAGCAAAATAGGCTATAAGTCTACTAAAACAGGGGAAAACCATTTTTAATGGATTCTTGACATTTTTATGAATTTACTGCAATTTGAATGGACTTAAACGGAGCTCGGATGAATTAGTTATAATTTTTAGAAGTTTTCTAGTGTTTTTACTATTAACAGAAAAGTCCTTAGTTAATTATCTTACAATAAACCCACAGCTGATGTCAGCAAAAGCGAGGGGCCGGCGTTGGCAAGCGGGCCCCACATGTCAGCGGTACAAGGTCCTGATCCACAGTGGACCGAGTCCACGGGACCGGAAGGGAAGTGGTGCACCACGTGGCGTACGCATGGCACCTACATGGCACTCACGTGGCACGGTGGCCAGCCGGCCATGGCCAGGCGTGGCACGGCTCGGCCGCGTGGCGGCGGGGCAACGCGGCTACGGTAACGACGAGCATGGCGACGCGGCGATGGCGGCACCGCCACGGGGACAGTTACCGGCGGTGGCAAGCACGCTACGCAGAAGCGGCTCGCGGCGCGGCAACGGTAGTGATGGCAGAGGCGGCGGCGGCAGCGTGCAGCGCGGCGGAGAGCGGGAGGGAGGAGGTTTCTCACCGGGAGGGTGGCCGGTGACAAGGAAGACGACGGCGGCGGTGAGTGGCGGCCCTCGGGAGGGGGTAGACGAGGTGGAGTTCAACCTCGCGAGGCCAACGGCGGCGGCATCGCGTCACGGTGACGGCTCTAGGGGCGACGAGTGGCGGCCAGAGGCGACGGTGGGGAGCATAGGAGCGGATAGCGGAAAAAGGGAAAAGAGAGAGGAGGACGTGAAGGTCCTTTTTATAGTGGCGGGGAGCTCGGGCGAGGCCGGTAGGCGGTGGATTTTGCGGTGGAGTGGGGTGGAGAGAAAGAGAGAGATGGCCGAGATTCGTATTTTCAATCCCACGCTCTCCGCGAGAGTGGCGCGGGCGGCGGTGTACGGTAAGTGGGTGGGGTGGTGCAGGGTAGGTGGGGGAGTCGGCGAGGTGGTGCTTGGCGTGCGGGAGCGGCGGATGCCGGCTCCGGTTTCTCCGTCCGGAGGTTGAAGACGGGCCTGATAGGTGGACCCCACCTGTCGGTGACCCGGGAGGAGAGGGGGAGGCGGGGTGTACTTAGCGAGGAGGGGAGGGCTCTTACGACCCATGGTCATGGGCCAGCCCGTGAGAGGGGAGCACGAGCGGGCGCTAGCGGGAAGGGTGGATTGGGCCGGTGGCCCAAGAAGAGAAAGAAAAAGGGAAAAAAAAAAGAAAAAGGCCGGTGGCCCAAGAAGAGAAAGAAAAAGGGAAAAAGAAAAAAGAAAAAGGATTTCCCGGGATTATTGCATTGGAGAAAAAGGTTTTTAAGTCGTTTAAAATTGTTTCTAAAGCTCTGAAAATTCCACTAAAAATCCTGTTAATGTATTTTGACATGGGGAATACAAGAAAAATACCACCATGCCGTTTCCACTTCTTAATTGCATTTATTAGTTAGAGATTTTCTCAAGGTTAGTTAAATAATTTCTTTAAGCAATTTGTTAAATAGATTTTTGGCTAGAAAACGGAACCTCAAGGTGTGACAGAACTTGTGCTCGGATATAGTTTCTTTATTGATGCATGTGTAGCTGAGTCTTGATGCCTCGGGAGAGCATTGCTGGAGATGGATCGGGAGTCAACTTGGGAGAAGATGAGGTTCGGACGATCAGGATAACATACAAGATGCTTAGGCTAAAGAACAAGGCACGTTGCCGGAGAAGTGATTCCCCAACAGCAGGGAAGTGCATACCCCTCCCCAAGTGAAGATTTGACCAGTGGGTTAGCTGTGAATGACGTGTAATGATCTCACGTTGTAGGGCGCATGCTGGCAAAATCCTAGTGCACACATCAGATTATATAGGTTCAGGCCACCCGGAGGTGTAACACCTACTCCTGTTTTTATTGTTATCTAGATCTGAAACAGTACAAGCTTAGTTCCTTTTTTAGCTAAGAATCAAGCATCCCTTTCTATGTGGCATGTACCCTTCCTTTTATCGTTCAAGGAGGGGCTCACAGTACCATTTTTTCCTTTTCTTGATCTTGAATCTCTATGTTGTCTTGTCTCTATAATTTAGTTCCCTTCAAATTTCCCCGAGAAACCTACCGAAATCTTGATGGTAGGTTGCCCCAAGCTCCCAAGCGACGGCCTGAGCTAGCTAGGCTCTCACCTCGCCCTCCACATGTCGTGTGGTGGACCTTGCGATGCCCGACCTTGTTGAGACGGCGCCATGGTTTCCCTTTTGACCCAGTTGGCGAAACTGGGTGTCGCTGGGCATGCACGACACGAGTCCAGACTCGCACTATCCCTAATAACTCAGCGCTACCGTCCTTTCCCACATCTTTTCAGCCCCAGAAAACTTGGAATCTCACCCCGCAAACTTGTTTTATTTATGGCTATAACCGTTGGCTCACAGCTGGCAGGGGGCCGGGCCTTGACTCAGTCAAGTCCTCGGTCGCGCCCTTGTGCCACTTTTACTGGAAGATTGGATGATTTATGCGAGCTTCTACAAGATGTCTTTGGTAAATGATTGTGAAGTATGTAAATCTTGCATGTTTCTACGCTCCTCTTCAAGGAGGGACGTGTAACTTACAAAGGCGATGGGGGACCGGGTCCCTAACCAGGTTGGGTCCTAGGCTCCCCACAACCACAATCTTTAAGATACAGATCTTATAGGTCTCTACATTGTTCTCCATGAAGAACGTGAGTCCTATAAGTATGAGGGGGACCAAGGATCCCAGGCTAGGCTGGGATCCAGGGATCCAAGCCCTCTCTTAGCTTATAATCTTTAGATGTAGATCTTGTATGTTCTACGCTCCTGTTCAACGAGGAACGTGTAACTTACAAGGGCGATGGGGGACCGGGTCCCGAACCAGGTCGAGTCCCAGACTCCCCACAACATACAATCTTGAAATATAGGTCTTACAGGTCTCTACGCTCTTCTCCATGAAGTACGTGAGCCCTATAAGCGTTAAGGGTGACCCAGGATCCTAGACTAAGGTGGAATCTAGGCCTCTCTTGGCTTATAATATTAAAATATAGATCTTGTATGTTTCTACCCTGCTTTTCAAGGAGGAACGTGTAACTTATAAGGGCGATGGGGGACCAGGTCCTGGACCTGGTCGGGTCCCAGGCTCCCCATAGCCTACAATCTTAAGATATAGATCTTTTTGGTCTCTACGCTCTTCTTCATGAAGAATGTGAGCCCTGTAAGTGTGGAGGGGGACCCAGGATCACAGGCTTAAGTTTAAGCCCGATTGAGATGTGTTCATCCGTGATGGGCTTAAGTTAATCCCCATTGAGATTGAGGTCATCCGTGACGGGCTTAAGATTAAGCCCGATTGAGATTAAGGTGATCCGTGATGGACTGAAGTGTAATCCTGATTGAGATTGAGGTCATCCGTGACGGGCTTAAGTTTAAGCCCGATTGAGTGAGGATTTTCCATTTTGTTGGTAAACAAATTACTATTATTTGTGTTTCGACTTTCATAGTTGACCGCATTTTGACTTTCCTTATTCCTTAGAAGGTTTGGTTTGCACTTTTCCTTATTCCTTATTCCTTATGTGTCACTGTCTCTGTCACCGTGCACGTATGATGCTTCACGTATGAAGTGCAAGAAACCATTCCATCCATCCATCCCTATTCCTTATGAAGTCCAGAAACCATTCCATTGAACAATTCTATTTATAGAAGAAGAGCCCATGGGGAAACAGTGAGGAGTCACATACTCCTTGCAGCTGCGTGTCAATACTTCATTCATTACAAGGATATGATACAAAATATTTCATTCATTACAAAGGAAATGGTACTAAATACTTCATTCATTACAAGAAATTACAAATCAAATTATTACAAAGACTTTAGTTACAGGGATATGCCTTCCCTATGACCTGAATGAGCATATGCCACATCCTCTTCTGCATCATCATCAAGGTCAATGTGAGGTCTTACATGAAGATTCTAGTTGTATTCCTCTTCATCGACCACATTGTCAACCCCAACAATTCTTCGCTTTCCATCCCTAACAATGTGCAGCTTCTTGTTTGTAGGGTCTTTTATGTAGAAAATCTGCTCGACCTACTTCGCAAATACGAATGGTTCGTCGGCGTATCCAATCTTGGCTAGATCTACTAAAGTGAAACCTTCCTTGTCGACTTTCACACCTGTGCGTGTATTCACCCAACGGTAACGAAACAAATGGACTTTGAACTTCACGTAGTTCATATCCTAGATCTGCTCTATGCGGCCATAGTATGTGTTCGACCCAGATTGATCCTGAAATGCATCTATACGGACTCCGCTATTTTGCACTGTCTTTTGCCATGTTGATTGACGGTGTAAAATGTGTATCTATTAATATCGTATCCTTGCCATGTATCGACATCCCAACACGGTCCCGCTGCCAACATCCGTACTATTTCATTTGGGCCATCGGTCGACCTTGTAATACGATTCTTGAACCATTTGTTGAAACTAGAGTTATGTTCTTTGTTTATCCACATATCCGATCACCCCAGGTTCTCATGTTGAATTTTCGCTAAATTCTCATCAAAGTATGGGGCAACTTCTGCCATATGTTGGAGCACAACGAAATAGGCCAACACATAGGAGGCTTGATCGGGCACAATTCTTTTCTTGTCTATTGTGCCAACACCTGACAACCTTCCTTCATGACGAGATGCTGGAACTTTGGTAGGATCTAACTCGACATGTAATCAACACAAAACTCAATAACCTCCTCAGCCGTGTATCCTTCAATGATGCTCCCCTCTAGTTTTGCTCTATTTCGTACATATGACCTCAGAACTCCCATGTATCTCTCGAACGGGTACATTTCTCTCCGAAATGCTGGACCACATAATTTTGTTTGCTTCATAAGATGAACAAGAAGATGAATCATGATATCAAAGAAAGACAGTGGAAAATATATCTCTAAGTGACAGAGGATATTAACAATATCGGCCTGCAACCCATCAAGAACTTCGGGATCTATAACCTTCTGACCGATTACATTGAAGAAGGCACACAGATGCATTATCGTGTGGTGGACTTTGTTGTGGAAGAATACCTCTTATAGCAACAAGTAAGAACTGTGTGATTAGCATGTGATAATCGTGAGACTTCATTCCAACTACTTTTGGATCATCGAATGAAACATAATTCCTTATCCTTGCTAAATAACCTGATGGAACTTTAATATCTTTCAAGCAGCATAACATTGCGATCTTCTCATCCTTCGACAATGTGTGTCAAGCTGGAGGAAAGTATACTCTTCCTGTCTCTACATCGGTTACAAGCATGAGTTCACTGTTAATATTCATCTCTTGTAGATCTAGGCGTGCGTTCAACCGTCATTTGTCTTTCTAGGAATATTCAGCAGTAGGCCAACCAAACTCTCACACACATTCTTTTCAACGTGCATGAGATCAATACAATGACAGACCTCAATATCTTTCCAGCAAGGTAGTTGCCAAAATATGGATTTTTTTCCACATACTCTTGTCCTTTGCCGTACTATGTTTCCTTTTCTTCCTAAACACATTAGTTATGCCCTTCACTATGCCGTGCACATTATCTCCGGTCAAATCCTTAGGAGCAGATTGAAGTTCTGTCTTACCGTTGAAAATTTTCTTCTTTCTTCTAAGTGCGTGATGTAGCGGGAGCCACCTCCTATGACCCATGTAAACCATCTCGTGATTTCTTCAGCCACCTACTGCGTGTATTATCCATACAATCGGAGCAAGCCTTCTTTCCTTTGATAGTTTGTCCAGAAAGATTCCCAAGTGCGGGGTAATCATTAATGGTGCAGAACAATAGAACTCGTAGCTTGAAGTTCTCCTGACCATACGCATCCCAATTCTCCACACCTTTTTTCCAGAGAGTTTCTAGATCATCTATAACAGGCTCCAAGAATACATCAATATCATTGCTGGGTTGTTTCGGACCTTGGGTTAACAAGCACAGCATAATGTATTTCCTTTTGAAGCACAACCATGGAGGTAGGTTATAGTTTGCAATAAGCACTGGCCAAGTGATGTGAGAACTGCTCATGTCTCCGAAAGGATTTATGCCATCCGTACACAAACATATCCTCATGTTTCTGGGGTTAGCTACGAATTCTGGGTGTTGTCGATCGATATTCCTCCATTGAATTGAATCTGCAGGGTGTCTTAGCATACCATCGTTCCTTCTCTTTGTGGCATGCCAACGTACTAACTCCGCTTTCTTGGGGTTGGCAAAGATTCTCCTGAAACGATCAATGATAGGCAGATATCACACAACCTTCACCGGACCACCTCGCTTTGACTTTTTTCCTTCGTCAGCACTTTTCTTTCGCTTGTATCGTGAAGCCTTGCAGACAGGACAAGCATCTAAGCCATTTGCTTGTAGTACAATATGCAGTCGTTTGGACAAGCGTGTATTCTACGGACCTCTAACCCCAGGGGACACAAACCTGCTTTGCTTCATATGTCATCTCGGGCAATGTGTTCTCCTCAGGAAGCATGGTTTTCAATATTCCCAAAAGATCAGTAAAACTCTTGTCTATCCATCCAGTACTTGCCTGCAGCTTCATTAGGTCCAAGGTAGCTGATAATTTGGTGTGTTTTGCCTTGCATCCGGCATATAGAGGTGTCCCCGAGTGACTGACCAACCTAGTGAACATCATGGAATCTCTCTTATTGTAAGCTGGCTCCTCAACATCATGCAACATGTCTTGCAGCAGATCATGATCCACATCCACTATTTCACTGTCCAATGGAGATGGTACAAACATATCATCTTCACCATCATCTTCCTGATTTTGTGCTCCACTACTGGCTGCAGCTGCAACATCGTCGATAGATTCTTGCTCTCCATGCTTCGTCCAACATGTGTATCCCTTCATGAATCCTCGGCATATTAGATGAGCGTGTACGTCCACTTTGCTATAAAGCATTATCTCATTTCTACAATCATCATATGGACATGTAATGTAATCGATGTTTCTTCTTTTCCTGTCTTCCTCGGTGACGTTTATAAAATTTGATACACCACTTATATACTCTGTGGTATGTCGCAGAGTCTCATACATCAACTGTTTTCGATCCATTGTTACACAAGTGAAGAAATATTAGGTAAATATTCTGTAAGATAAGTAGTAATAAATTTATGGGAATTGTTTACTATTTTTCAATTACTTTTTCGAATTTTGTGTTTTACTTTGAAATAGTAGACAAACATTGGCTCCCTACACCTCCCACCAAAATAGTGAACAGTGGGATAACTAATCCTTAGGTGGCTAGGGTATTTATATTGTGCAATAGATATCGTAACGGCCAACGAACGGATATAGGTGACAGGCATTTAGTTATCTTTGTCGGGCCTAATAAGCGCCCGTCACCGATGATAATCGTCCGTGACGGGCCTAATTATTATCTTTATCAATCCTTATTAGAGCCCGTCACCGATGAGATCTATCAGTGACGGGCTTATGTTTTGGGGCCGACAAAGATTACAAAGATAATTTTTATTGGGCCTAAATATAAACCCGTCACTGATACGTCTCATCGGTGATGGGCTCGAAATACATGCATATGGATAATATCTGTACGAGTATATCTTTATCGGTGTTTGTTTTAGCCCGATAGAGATGACGGTGCTGTGATGATCCACAATCTCCAGATACGGAAAAAACCGTTGCGGATAACAAGTTCTGTACTGGTGCATCATGGCTTGAGTCAGGACTCATCAGTAGCACAGTTCCAATCATCTTACTAATCTGACGGAGCATGAGACTCGCCCAACAATGTAGTCTGACATTCCATGCAATTTTGGTATGAACAAGATAGGCAAAAACTGGGTTTAAGAAATTCTAATAGATCATTTACACACGGTACTGCAATAATTGGTTTATTAAACAGTTTTCTCACCACATCTTGCAATCATATCATACCCACGTACGTAGCAGCTGCTGATAGCTGCAAATAACCTCCATATTCAACTAACTAGAGCTGCTCAAACGCACAAGATCAATACACCGATCACCTAGAATCTGAAATAATGAGATGCATGGTAGAATATAAGACATGGCACTAGTCTATAAGAAAAATGATCGAACACCGGAATTGCATAAACACAACAAGTATCAGACATAAGTACTCGAATGATCAAGCACTCGAATGCTTGGGGTCTTTCTCTCCAAGGATTCCTGCCAGATTTTAGATCTAACAAATCTGCTAATATCGCTCCGTATCTCCATGATTCATCATCCGAGCTCTGTTCCCATCTCATCTCCTCCAAATTGAATCTCTTTGTTCTCAACTGCTCGGCCGCCAGTCTATGGCTCTCCCCCACAACCTCCACCCGAGAGAGAGATTTCGTTGCGTCTAGGAGAGTGGAGTCTACCGACGTTTCCAGAGGGGTAACCCGCGCAGGTGACATAAAATTTAATCACGCGGTTCAGATTTCTTCTTTAATTTTTTTTTTTTGACCTCATGGTCCACTTATTTTGCTCTGCAGTAGTGGTCAGCTCATTGGACATGCATAGATCAAAGAAATAATATATCAATTGCTCTGTTTTGTCTGTAGATGGACTAGGCCGTTCTGATCCTTCAGTGATACATTTTGCTGCCTTGAATTGCAAAACAAGAAATGCTTCTAAAGTTCACTTCCAAATTTGGTTGTTTGAAGTTTGCTTCTGTAAGGTAATTGGCATCATCTCTGTCGGTCCTTTAATTGGTTGGTTTGCATTTGTGCGATATGATGTGTGTACTGCTGAAGGTAATAGTTTTATCCTAGTTTGGCCTCGCAAGCTAATGCAATAATTTGTGCTTTTTGAAAACAATAAGTTCAGCATTCTATTGATTCTTTGTCAACCTTATATTTTGACTACATGATTGAACCTTATATATTGAATGGATTATTCTTTAAACACCGTCAAAGCATTTAGCATGGATGCAAATGAGAAGGCTTCCATAATAATCCATCCATCACATAAAAAACCAAACTAACGTAACATAATACGATAAATCTGGACATGCCACTGTCCAGATTCATACTAGATTACATCCTACTCTATCTATTACTAAATTTATTTTCTGTGGAATGGAGGAGGTAGCACAACTCATTCGTAGCTGGCAATTTTCTCTAGAGAAGATTGGTTGGTTACACCAGGTCATAATTATGCCTTCAAGCATACATCATTGGTGTCACTAGAGTCAGCTTAAATATAATGGCCCACAATTAAAAATGAGTAACGGTACATGAACTTACATGATAGGTGCAATAGATACACCAACTTGGACTCGCCAGCTGATCTCCATCCGTGGCAAGGAAAGTATCGTGGGCCACCGCCTTGTTGATTTGAAATGAACCCTCATCTTCAATTATCCCATTTACTTCATTTTTCAAAGGTGCATAGATAGGTATGTGGAATGTGTCGAACTTCTCTTTGCTAATCACACCCTATCAGCAAGTTAAACCATTCTCAGTAAACTTGGACATGAGCCTTGATTATAATTTTTTAATTAAGTATCTTGTTACTAAAAAAATGCGCTCAAATAAACACAAAAAAAAACTGTGATCTTGCAAAATAAATATTAACGAAGTTTTTGTACATATGTACTTATTATGTAGACCTGAGCATGGGCAGGGACCAGGCCTCAAGAATATAATGTGCAGTTTGCTTTGCATCAAAATTGGCTACGCACAAGCTTGGCTTGTTAAACTTTAATTTTGTGCTGGGCGAGACAGGACTCAATCTTGTGTTGGGCTATGCCTAGAATTTTTAGTGTAAAGACGAACAAAATTAAATTCCAGCCCGGCACGGGCTTGGCCTGTGTTAATCGTGTCCACAAGGCTGCTGTTCAAACTTGCCATGTACATGCATGTGTCTCCTCTAAACTGGAAAAAACAAAACAAAGCATAAACCATGTAGGATGCAGAGATTCATTAATTAATAGGAGTAGTTATATTTATAATGCTATATTTTTCAAAAAAATAGTCAGCATGTACTTATATTATAAGTTCCTAAATTACAGATATAAATTTAGTGTATTTACAATGTAAGTTCTAAAATTACACATATATAAAATCCCAAAATTACATACTAATTACATATATATAGGTGTGGTGTAACGATTAATTTTAGTGTATTTATACAATGTAAGTTCTAAAATTACATATTAATTAAGTGGTGTGAAAGTGGGGTGTAACAATAGTGTAAATTTGTATAAAGAATATAATTATAATAATAAAGGAAGTTATTTAGCGTGCCTAACATACGTATGCACGAATCTTATGGAAATCAAATGGTCTAAAATTTAACTGAGATCTAATAAAATAAAATGTATCACCACAAATCTAGCAAAACCGTTGATTAATTTGAAAAGCTAAGCTTACGCTGCTTACCCTCGATGTCATGCCATTCAAGGCTACGGATACCACCTTCCATTCTTGAGTAGACACGGAGGCCGGGTTGCTTGAGCATCTGCCGATCAGCGAGAAAATCAACCGACCTCCAATAACCAGTTCTTGAGCCCTCAATGACAAGAACAGCGTGAAATCATTTCTAAACTGTCGAGCATAAGCATTGGTAAAACTTCACGGTTCTATAGCCTCAAGCGCTCGTCGCTATCATACATTGGGATTTTTCTCTTGGCAAGTTCTTCAGGTGCCTGCTTTCACAAAGGTACATCAGTAGTAAAAGCTGTCCCATTATTCCATATGGCTGAATACAATACACACAGTTAACTAAACTTAGCTAATTGCATGCCTACCTTTGATAACCATTAATTGCAAGCTGATGGAGGAGCAGAAGAAATGCACTGAGCAGGAAGTAGAAAGCCTCTCAGCTCATAGAATGACCCAGGTACCATGTTGGCGACGACGACATGACGAGAGGAGACATGATGCAGGCTGTGCTTGAATTCGGCCAAACTTTTCGCGACAGTGTTGAAGTCGTTGGATGGAAGATCGTTGAGGAAAACACACATTTCTGGTGGTGTCCGTACGCGTTCCTTACAATAACGGTGGATGGCATTGACCGTGGCTGAAATGAGCACCAGTGCGTTGGGGCCGGAAGAGCAGCCCAAGTCCGCGATCGCTATGCTCTTGGGATGAACAAATGCTCCGCACAAGGCTGTGACGGCTTCATCTATGAGAGGCTTCATCCTATCTTGGGCTGTTTTCTACATGTACCATTCGTGTTTGAGGTCACTTTTGATTTTTGACTGAACGGTGCATGTATACCATAGAAACATGATCAGCTGGGATCAGAACCAGAGATTGAAATTTCAGTTTAATTTAGATAATTTAGATTGAAATCCCCGGCAAGTAACTATCTTGGCCGAAGTTTTCGGTATTTTTAAAAATATTCTTATAAATTTAGTCAAAATTTATTCAAATGCAGTGAAGATTAGTTATGTTTTTAAATAATTTCGAAATTCACGATATTTCGGTGATTTCCAAAAGTGAAAACCATGATCAGAACCAACTTAATCAATTGAAGTGCAGATGCTTGCCATTTCACGATGTTCGTCGATACTCCAACACTGCCACGTGCGAGGAGAATTCCGGCGTAGTGTGGAAAGTTTCAGATATTTGATTTATTAATATTTCTCAAAAAACAAACAAAATTGTTACTAAGAATGCCTTTAGGTATGCTATGATCATTTGAGCTATGGTTTGCGGTTTAAAAACCAATGGTGAAAAATAGACTATAAGATTATAAAATTAAGTTCTTTTGACTGATAAGCTAATAGTGAGTAGACAACAAGAGTTTACAGTTATTTCTTAGCAATCATCAAAAGAGGGTTGGAAACAAAAGGGTAAAATATTATGAACAGTAGAGTACTTTCTGGCAGATGTCTGGTTTTTTTAGCATATTTAATCAACTGTCAGCAACTTATTTATTAAATATGATATATTTTAAAACTACAAAAATGATAAGAACAGGAATCAAGGATTTCAATCTGTTTTCAATTATATGATAATCAACCTTGATCGTTTCATGAAGATCAGGAAGTACAAGTACAATTCAATTATGATGATCCTTACAGGCATGTGTAACTCAGAAATCAGCCAACACCCATAGGCACAGCAAAATCAAAAGAAGCATATTGCAAAGGAGTATATATACCCGAATTGTAGAGTTGCGAGCATAGCTTGTTTCGCCTTGCCCTGGATTCATATGGACAATTTGTTTGGTGGCCATGGCACAGTTTCAATATGTGATTAATTGTGCTTGCTATATATGAAGGCTGAGCATACTGGCTATATCTATTTATAGCCTTACAAATGACCTCTATGTTCATCGTAGTTGGACTGAAAATATTCAAATGCTGACCTTTGTGATATCTGAACTATAAAATAATAGTTTAATCACCATTACTACCTACAGATACGTTCCTTTGAAATTTGTAAAATGTGCAATAATTAATCTATCTGATTATAACTAGTATTTCTATGGAAGATGTTTTTCGCATTCAATGTTTTCGTTACATGTAAATTTCATAAAAATACCGATACTTCTATGAAACCATGAATAAACTAAAAATTCATGTCATAATATGATTGAACTGAACTTATCACAATACAAAATATAAATCTGCACTACCATATGAAAACCATATGTTATATATCCTAGTGAAACTTTCAGTTCCATATAATTTGTTGATAAAATTGTTTTTAAATTTGTAATTTTACATTTGATGGCTTGTTGTTTTGCAAGTATTTTCAAGTATGAATCTAAGAGCCTGTTTGGCACAGCTCTAGCTTCACCTCTCCTGGAGCTAGAGCTCAACCAAACAGTTTTAGCTCCACCAAAAGTGGCAATGGAGCTAGGTGGAGCTCTCTCACAAAATGAACTAGAGAAGTGGAGCTGGGTTTAGACAGCTCCACAACTCCACTCCAGACCCAACTCCTGGAGTTAAAGTTAGGAGTTGGAGCTCTACCAAACGGATTATAAAGATATCACTACACATGTATAATACAAAATATATATGTTCGCTTAATTGTTAGTTAGAAGGTAAAAATAATTTTGGCTTTTCCAATTACATGCAAGTCTCATATTTTTGGAAGGAGGGAGTATGTTATTAAAACGGTGTAGGTCAATTATTGTTATTTTTGTGGGCAATGTGAAATTGTTTGATGTGATGTGAGATAAAATAACAATCAATGGACAGTGCCACAACTGAGAAAGACAGCAACATGGACACACTGTTGGGGCCGCAAAAGAATTTGACTAGCATTATTGATGGTTGACAGTTACAAATTTGGATTATTGTAATAGCAAATGTGGTCAATCTATACATACTTTAGCTTGAGCTTTAGAGTCATGCCTCATGCATGCCTCCTAGTCGTCAGATCGCTCCATAGCCGCCCGCCTGTCCCACTATTGCTCCATAGCCGCCCCCTTGTTTGCTCACCTTATTCTTTATAAGCTTCTTAATATGTGTAACCACCGTTTAAAATTACTTTAGGGGTAATCTGACTGGTATTATAGAGTTTTAGGAATTACTTACATTCAAAATTTTGTGGTTACGCGGATTACTTTTAATAAATATGTTACTCGTATTTTCTTTGGGTATATATGTATGTAGTAGAAAAAAGGATACCTATGCGTTATAACGGCTAAAGGTACATGATCTAGGTTGCATAAGATCTACCTCCACCCCCAAAACACAAGGTAGGTAGACATCTTTAATCCCACGACAGCATCCATCTGACAACAGATATCCACAAGACATACCCAACGGACGGTGTAGACACCCAAGAACACCACACAGCTCCTTGGTGGGAACTCTTTTCTTTCTTTTTTTCATCAAGAGGATGGTTAGCGAGTTATTTCTTGGACCCCTCGTCCTCTGCTTTTTTTCACAATGCACTACAAACTTGAGAAAATTGGCAGAAATCTGAACCGACAGCTAGTTCTATGTACCTCATAGGATCGGACATCATTCAGGAGATAGTCACATACACTACTAGAGAACCGATCTTTCTTCGGTAGCCGGAAATCACAAATTTCTCGGTTCTATTACGAACCGGTACTAAAAATGGTCTTTAGTACCGGTTTGTAAGCCGAACGGCTAGTTATGATCTTTAGTACCGGTTGGTAATACTAACCGGGATTAAAGATGAACACTTTAGTCCCGGTATGTTATACCAACCGGGACTAAAGATCATATACTTTATATATGTTCGTCTTCCTCCTCCAGCTCGAACCATTGCTACAAAAATTGGCAAGGAGGAGGAAGGGAGGTGCTGCCAAAATTTTTGTTGGTAATATTTTGGTGATATTACACAAATCGAAGGGTTACAAAAGGTTAGCAACTTTATGCTCTATTGATATATGGTTAACATATTATACGTCTAGCTATATTTCTATACGTTATTACCTACAAAATAGGTATATGAAAAAAGATGAGAGAGAAAATTGATATAGGGAATAATATTAGAAACGTTTGGATAACAATATTAAAAAAAGTCAAAGAATGAGAAATATAGATAATGAGGATAAAAGAATAGAAAACTAAGTCCATTTAAACATCATTGAAATAATTACAAATAAGTAGAATAAATTAAAAATATGTTTACAACTTTAAACAAGATAAAACATATAATTAACCATGGAGAAACATATTACAATTTTATAAAAATGATAGGGTTTATATAATTAACCATGACTCCGGTTAACACCAATTAAAATTAAACTCGATAAAATATTTAGAAATAAGAAAGAACCATTAAAAATTACGATGTTTTAAATTATTATATGATTATTTAATTAGTTTCACTTTTGTGGACTTCCTTTATATTTGTTTATTACATGTAGATGGATCGGCAATGGATGTACACCACGGACCGACGGTCGAATGAGTTTATTGATGACGTGCATCATTTTTTGAGTGTGGCTAATGCCAAAAAGCATAAGGGTTTTATATGTTGTCCATGCAAAAAGTGCAAAAACCAGAAGGAGTATTCTACATCAAGAACTATTCATGCGCACTTGTTTGAGTTGGGATTCATGCCTAACTATAATTGTTGGACCTCGCACGGAGAATTAGGGGTTGCAATGAATGGAAGATGATGAAGAAGAAGACACGAACATTCCAGACTGGGCTCAATACGGTGGATTTGAAGGAGATACAAGAGTCGAGGCGGACGGGGCTGATGAAGATAACCATGGTGAGGATGATCTTGGTCAAATGTTCTGTGACGTAAAGAAGAACTACGAAAGTGAAAAGGAGATCCAAAATTTAGAGCGTATGTTAGTGGACCACAAAACGTCCTTGTACCCAGTTTGCGAACAGGGGCAAAAAAAAGTTGGGTACCATGCTGGAATTCTTGCAATGGAAGGCAAAAAATGGTGTGAGTGACAAGATATTTGGCGAGTTATTGAAACTCGTAAAGAACATTCTTTCGGAGGGAACGAATTGCCCGGAACAAAGTACGAAGTAAAGAAGGTAGTCTGCCCTCTAGGTTTGGAAGTACAGAAGATACACGCATGTCCGAACGATTGTATCCTCTATCGTGGTGAGAAGTACGAGAACCTAGAAGCGTGCCCGGTTTGTAAGGCACTTCGATACAAGATTAGACGAGACGACCTAGCTGATGTTAACGGACAGCCTTCGAAGAAGAGAGTTCCTGCTAAGGTGATGTGGTATTTCCCTATAATACCACGACTGAGGCATTTGTTAAGGAATGAAGCGCATGCAAGAATAATGCGCTAGCACGCAGAAGAACATCAACAAGATGGGATGCTGAGACACCGCGCTGATGGATCGTAGTGGCGAAACATCGACATAACACTTCAAGACTTCGGAGAGGAGGCACGAAACGTAAAGTTTGGTTTAAGTACGGATGAAATGAATCCATTTGGAGAGATGACCAGCGGTCATAGCACTTGGCCTGTGACCATGTGTATGTACAACCTCTCCCTTGGTTATGCATGAAGTAGAAGTACATCATGATGTCGATTATTATTCAAGGCCCAAAGTAACCTAGTAACGATATTGATGTGTACCTAAGACCATTGTTTGATGATCAGAAACTGCTGTGGAAGAAAAAAGGTGTTCCTGTGTGGGATGAGGATAAATAGGAGAAATTTAACCTATGAGCGCTGCTATTCGTAACCTATCCGGACAATCAAACAAGGGGTATAAGACTTGCACCCACTGTATAGATGATACTGACAGTATGTACTTGAAGCATTGTAGGAAGGTTGTGTATGTGAGGCCATCGTCGATTTCTTGTTGCAAGCCACCCTATCCGAAAGAAAAGCAAATATTTCGAGCAAAAGGCAAATCACCGTCTGAAGCCTAAACATCGTAACGGGAAAACTGTGTTTGCATTGGTGAAAGATCTGAAAGTTGTATTTGGAAAGGGATCAGGAAGCCAACCTATAGCGAGTGAAGATGAGCACGTGGCGATATGGAAGAAGAAGTCTATTTTTTAGGAGTTACCCTATTGGGAAGCCTTAGACGTCCGCTACGCAATCGATGTGATGCACCTAACGAAGAACCTTTGTGTCAACCTGCTAGGCTTCCTTGGTGTATATGGGAAGTCGAATGATACACTTGAAGCATGTAATGATCTGAAGCATATGGATCAACGCGAAGACCTTCATCCGGAACCGAAGGAGAAAGCAAACCAGTACTGGAGTCCAGCCAGCCACATTCTAAACAAGCTAGAGAAGGAAAGTATGTTTGAATGCTTGGAGAGCATGAAGGTACGTTCTGGCTACTCGTCGAATATAAAAGGAATAATAAGCATGAAGGAGAAAAAGTTTACAAACCTAAAGTCTCATGACTGTCATGTGTTGATGACACAACTGCTTTCTGTTATACTTCGAGGTATCCTTCCTAACAATGTCCGGACAACAATAACAATGATATGTGCTTTCCTCAACATAATTTCGCAGAAGATCATCGATCCAGACAGATTAATAGCCCTTCAAAATGATGCGGTGCAATGTCTTGTTAGCTTTGAGATGATAATTCCACCATCCTTCTTCAATATAATGACGCATCTACTATGTCACCTTGTCAAAGATATCGGTATTCTCGGTCCTGTGTACCTACACAACATGTTTCCTTTCGAGAGGTACATGGGTGTTCTCAAGAAGTACGTCTGTAACCGTTCTCGTCCGGAAGTAAGCATCGCCAAGGGGTATGGAACAGAGGAGGTCATTAAGAAGTTCATCCAATCGGGGTCCCGAATCAAGCCGTGAGGGGAGACTACGGGGAAAGGGGACTCTTGGAAGAAAAGCAATAATGATTGTAGACAATTATTTATTCGGTAAAACACATTTCACGGTTTTGCAACAATCTTCGTTGATGGCTCCTTACATCGAGGAGCTCTTGGCGGTTGTTCGCTTCCAAGATGGTGCCATCGATGAGATATGGGAACTCGATGAGATATGTTTGAAAGTATGGTGCCATTGATGAGATATGGGAACTCGATTATGGACCTTTGGAGGTCCCTCTGTTTCGGTGCCAATGGGTTAGGCTGACTGGTGGACGCGTAACAGTTGATGACTGTGGGATGACAACGGTTGACCCTAAGAAGGTTTGATACTCAGACGAACCATTCATCCTAGCCAATGATGTAACGGAAGTTTTCTATGTTAAGGACATGGCTAGCAAACCAAAGAAGGGGAAAGGGTCCGACGAGCCAAAGCGCCACGTGGTTCTCCCAAGCAAAAGGAAAATCGTCGGAGTGGAGGATAAGACTGACGAAGATTACGAGCAGTTTGACAGGCAACCTCCGTTCGCGGTGACGGTTGACCCCAGCATCCTCGTATCAATTGACGACACCCCATACTAACGCAACGATCATAGCGAAGAAACATTCGTTAGGAGAAAGTACATGAGGACAACCATCACAATGTAAATTATTTTTAATGTATTGAAGGTCCATTTGTTTCAATTGATTTATATTTGACCAAGGTTGTTGCATGTATGGACGATATAAAGTTGGGTTTAATGTACTCTCATTTAACAACAATTTGTAACTATTTTAAATGTGTCCTCATTATTTTCATGATTTATTTACATCTCAAATGTATTTAATCGGGCTTGGGGTGATTCTATATGATTTTTAGAATTTATCAACTATTTGTAACTATTATAAATGTGTTCTAATTATTTTTATGATTTTATTTCAAATTAAATGCATTTAATCGATCATGGGTTAATTATATATGATCCTTAAAATTTATCAACAATTTGTAACTATTTTAAGTGTGTCCTCATTATTTTCATGATTTATTTTCAGCTCAAATGTATTTAATTGGGCTTGGGGTAATTATATATGATTTTTAGAATTTATTAACTATTTTTAACTATTATAAATGTGTTCTAATTATTTTTGTGATTTTATTTCAACTTAAATGCATTTAATCGGTCATGAGATAATTATATATGATTTTTAAAAATTTTCAACAACCTGTAACTATTTTAAATGTGTCCTCATTATTTTCATGATTTATTTTCATCTCAAATGTATTTAATCGGGCTTGGGGTAATTATATATGATTTTTAAAATTTATCAACAATTTGTTATTATAACAAGTGTTCTAATTATTTTTCTGATTTTATTTCAACTTGTTTAATTAATTTTTGTCCCAGTTGTTATCACAAGCCAAAACTAAAGATACATTTGGAAATAGCGGGTATAATCTTTACTCTCGGTTGGTGGCTACAACCAGGAGTAAAGATTTGTTTACTCCCGATTGGTGGCTACAACTGGGAAGAAAGAAAGGAACTTTACTCCTGGTTGGTGTCTACAACCAGGAGTAAAGAGATCTTTACTCCCGGTTGTAGCCACCAACAGGGAGTAAAGAGTTTTCTACATATACTCTACAGGAGGCGCACCATCTTCTCCAACACTTAGGAGTTTTCACCACATCACCGCCGCGCTCCATCAAACCTAGCTTCGTCGCCGCCGTCATCTCGCCAGCGTCGTCATCGCCGCTGACACCGTTGCCGCCCTCACCACTGTCGCCTCTTCATCGTGAGGCGCCCAGATTCGGCTTCCCCATCATCATGCCTCTCCGATCAATCTCTCCTCCGGCGCCCTCCACCTCCACCTCCACGTCGCCGCCGCATGCCACTACCGCCACGCCGTGCGCCGGCCACCACCGCCACCATCGCCGTCGCTGCCACCACCGCCTGCTTCGGTCTGAGAACGAACGATGACTTAGCGAGAATTAATGATGTCCGAACGAACGACTTAGTGAACGACCGGACAAACGACATAGCGAAGGCACAACCGAGCGTGTGAACGGACACAGGTTAAAAAGGAGGATCTGATTGAGGATATTAGTTGACAACAAGCTCTTTCATGACTAAACACAGTTGAACAGGTAAATTATAAAACAAATCTTGTCTTGACTCCCATGCATGAGGTGTCAAAACAAGATCTATTTTTGAAATTATCCGTGTTTAGCCTCGAAAGAATGAGGTGTTGTTTTCACCCGGTATCTTGAGTCACTATCTCTCATTTAACGATGTATATGCAGATGTTCTGAATTTAGACTTATGACCAATTCGACTTAGGACATCTTGTGTTAACTCATATGCAATGTACATGGTTTAACTAACTATTTTTTATCTTGTCAGAATTTTCGTGATCCAATTGCTGACGCTGGTCGACGGTCAATCTTACGTGGTCCCAAGGCCACCAACCAAAAGAAATTGAATGTTGTATTAAAAGTAATGGTATTATTTAAGGGAATTATTTAGTTGTGACAATGTGGATGTGTATTATTTAATGGTACGAACATAAGGTAGATCGCGAGGACGAGCAGATCCTCCTGGACACGATCGCAGAGGGCAACAACCAATATTGGGTAGATGAGAAGGGTAACGAGGACACCAACCAATATTTGAATGTTGAGGGAACCATATAGGGGAACGAGGAGGGCTAGAGTGACAGCTAACTAAGTGTTGGTGAGAGGAGGACACGTGGACAACAAGGTGCCGCGAGGAAGGTTGAGGGCAGACATATTATAACCGAAGGGAGTCCAGACGGCCAACCTGTAGCCCCCGCTGGTGCTGCAAGAAAGTTTTCGTCACACAGCGGTTGGTGCGTGAGGTATCACGTGCCCATTAGTATAGTTAACTGGCGCCAAACAAGGTCATATGGGGATGAGGAACAATCTTATATCCCAAATTCAGAGAAAGAAATATTGTGGACCACCATGCTCAAGACCTTCACGGTCCCTGAGGCCGAACAGGCCAAAGTGAAAGAATGGACTCTAAAGAAGATGGCCGAACAATTCCAAAGCTACAAGAAAGAACTGTACAACAAATATGTAGTTAAGGGTCTAACACCGTACTTCGACGAATTCCCCAAACTAACGGATCATTGGGATGCGTTTGTCGCCTACAAGACCGGAGAGGCAGGGCAATCAAAAATAGCCAAAAACAAATCCAATGCCGCAAAGAAGAAATACTTTCACCGGCTAGGATCGAGCGTTAGAATAAAGAGGTATCATTCTGGCAATAGCAAATTGGCCTGAACATTCGAAACATTGGTATTACACTCAAGGGGGAACACTGAATCTTGGCGATGGCTCGCTAGTCTTCAGCGACGACATACTCCACGCAGCACACCGTCTCGTCGAGGCCCTAGTGGCCTCTGCTAAGGGAACTTTCAAGCCCGACAGATAAAAAGGACGATCTTACACTCGCACTAGAGAATCCTAAGCATCTAGGACGAACGAACGGAAAAGGCGTGATTGCATGGAAGCATGGGTTTGAAGAGGACATCCACATGTACCGGAGTCACATGAGAAGCAAGAGAGCTCAAAAGGTGAAGCTCAAAGATCTCGAAATGAAGGTTGAGACCTACCACGCACGGATGCAAGAGGAGGTTGAATGATGGGTAGACGAACGCCTAAGTCAGTCACACCAACCATCTAAGTCAGTCACGCCAACCATCTGTTCCTCCCGTGAGCCCCTCAGGGAAAGGAAGTAGCTGTGCTTCTACAGTGCAAGTAGGAGATCCTCAAAATAGGGAAGCTGCAGGAGGGCATGATGTAGAGGAACCACCCTGCCTCGTGGGTGAAATCACGCAACGAACATCGTGTGAGCTGCAAGTTCCTTTCAAGAACATATCAATCAAGGTTTGTTCGTAGTTTTGTGATATATTTCTCGTTACGTTGCGAAAATTGTTGCATATGTTAAGTACTAATAACCTCGATTCTCGTGAAGGTGGCGGATGGCACGGC
Source organism: Oryza punctata (assembly GCA_000573905.2). Classification (NCBI taxonomy): domain Eukaryota; kingdom Viridiplantae; phylum Streptophyta; class Magnoliopsida; order Poales; family Poaceae; genus Oryza; species Oryza punctata. The sequence goes on from CM002493.2 coordinate 12,801,463, forward strand.
CATACCAGTGTAGGAGACTGAGATATACCATTGTACATTGATTCCACCTCGGTACTCAAAGGTTAAAGTTGAGCGAGTGGTCCCCGGCTTCGAGGATCTCGAGTTGGACATCCCCGAAGGAGACGAGGAGACAAAACTAGAAGACACAGCTAACGCCATTGTACTATGGTGCAAGCAGTACATCGTATTTCCTAAGCGAGTAGCCATGTCCGTTCTTACTTTACCTCCACCTGCACCGTCTCCTCCAAGGTCTCCATCACCTCCTCCATCACCATTGCCACCACGGCCACCACCGTCTCCTCCAACTTCAACGCCGCAACCAGCTGCCACAGTGTTTAGGAAGTCTTGCCCAAAGGGAAGAACAAAGAAGTCTCTCAGCTTGGTCAACAATCAAAGCAAGACATTGAGCCGATGTCAACTGAGCCCTCAATTGATATTCAAGGATTTCTCAAAAATACAAATCCGACCAAGGAGGAATTGGTGGGCCTAAAACCTATCCAGACAGCGACAGTGGCAGATCTCGCATACAAATTTAAATTAGGTGAACCACTTGGCAAGCATGAGCATGTGAATAACCTCTCTACACAGTTGTATCGCTTCCATCAATGGTACATGGAAAAAACAGCCAAAGGCAGAGAGATGTTCGGTGTGAGGATAAAACACACTGATTACTTCAATGGAGAAGAGACAATGTGGGTCAAGTTTGAGGATGCCTTTCCCATATACCACCTAGACTTCATAGATGTCACTTTTATGAGCATATGGGGTTTTGTAAGTGCCATTCAATTTTAATTCGTTACTTAGCTCGTCGCAGGCTCCTTACAATTTTTACCGTGTTAGATTACTTGATGACATTTTTTCCCTCTATAGAATGGAGATTCAACGATGCCGTAGGTAGGGATCTTACAAGGTTGGTTTTATGGACCCATACGGAGTTAATGTCAAGCTACTGGAAAGCTTTGAAAAAGATACAAAGGACAATATCTTAAAACTCTTGGTGCAACAACATTACAACACCTATATACTATTGTCATACAAAGCGAGGTGAGTCTTTACCGCAAATAGCACCAATTTGCTTCTCTTCTCCATATCATAACATGTAAATCATCTCACACAATTTGCAGGAACCACTGGGTCTTTTTTGTCATAGACCTTCCAGCAAGCAAGATCCATGTCTACGACTCCATGAGGAAACACAAGGAAACTTTTTCCCATTTTTGCCATATTAAACAGGTATTGCCATCCATTCCACTCTCATTACGATTACCGCTATCGATTTCATATATGCGTATTTCGGATCATTAATCGTACATTGCAACTATGGTAGGGCATGGGCACGGTTCCATACAACCATCCGCGGGCCGTGGGCAGAACAACTGAGTGTGAGGATGGACTTTCCGGTAAGGACTTAACCCAAAATTATATTTAAGATATTTTACCGAAGTAATATAAAATTCCTAATTTTGTTTCTCCTTTTGTGTGCACAATGGGGACAGGGAAACAACTTGTGCGGCTATTACGTTTATCACTACATGCACACCTTAACGTACATCACTACTGACAAATATCTAGATGTATGTAAACGTTATTCAGTAAATAATGTTTCTTATTGACTTCAAATATTCATATCGCAATATGTTTCCAAATGACAGATTGTTTGGATGAAGGAGAACCTCTCCCACGCTGCCTTTTTAAAGGCCGTTCAGGAACAATTGATGGGATTTGTTATGGACGAGATTACTAATCCCACGGGAGAATTCCACGAAGATGGAAAGTCTATTCGTCATCCCAACTCTAACTCATCGTCTTAACTTTTGTAACATATGATAGAACATTAGAAATTAAAAATGATTGTAATTAATATATATATACTAGCAAGTACATTTATTTAATTACTTATTTAGTACATTTTTATGTCTCACATATATAGATATATGCATGTATATATGTAATTAAATAAAAATTTATATGTCTTTGTATATGAAGACATATAAATTTATAATTAATTACATACATATATACATATATGCAAATATCTATGTACTTATAAATATATATTTACAAATATAAACATGTATATATTATATATACTTGCATGTATATATATGTGTATGCTTGTATATAAAACAACAACAACAAAAAGCATACGGAAAAAAAATAGTAGCACCTGCCACTTGGCGCTACCATTGTTAGTACCGGTTGGTGTAATCAACCGGTACTAAAGATGTATTTTTATTCCCGGCTATTTCAATCCGGACTAAAAATACTCATCTTTAGTTCCGGATTGTGCTTCCCGATTGCACAACCAGGATTAAAGGGGGTCGTGAACCGGTACTAAAGACCGGTTTGCTAGTAGTGATATCATCCTGTACCCTGAATAGCCCTTTGCATTGCTAAACTCCCAGATAATCTGGAAACAAACCGCTAGTTCTAGAGTTAGCTATAAGCAAAGACTAAAAGCTTCCTGATATAGAGGAGAATGTATGGTTAAGGCAAATAAAGAAGGTTGAAGTATGTCATCACTACACACAGAAAAATGATTTGTTTTGCAGAATATATTGTATATAAGAGGATAGGGTAGCTTCATTATTATTGATAGTGATGAAAACTTACCATGAATAGATATTGAAAATGTCTTTACTATAAGGAAAATAAATGAAAAGATATTTCTTTTACACATAACATTGTACTCAATTTACCCGGATCAAGTGGACAATGTTCTAACCATGTGCATCTTCTCGTGACCCAGACAAGAAGATATTGTACAATTATGCAGTGGCAGGAAGCAGGGCAGACCACAAATCTTATTGTAAAGGAAAGCAGATAGAGGTTAATCGAAGATTCACCTGGACTCGATGGTCATATAAAGTTATACCTAATAATATCTAACTATCAACTCACTAACTCCTAAAACTCAAAATGCAGAATGCAAGTGTATCACATCGTTACTTACTATTACTTATTACTTATTACTTACTAGTAATTATTATTTAGAGTATTTTAAATCACATGCAAGTATGATATATCATCATCCATAGTAATTATTATCTAGAGTATTTTAAATATACGTATCATTTACAATTTTGTTTTGTTGTATTTTTAGAACTTAATATCAATGTTAAATCATTATCTCTAAATTATGTTCATATTACTATGAGCCATGGCCCGTGCTGCTGCCTCCGTGGGAGAGGATGCAGACGCATGGGAGCATACCATTGCGAGGACCGTCAAGATCCGGTGACAAGAGGATGCCGTGGCAGTCACCACGGCGCAGCTGGTGGTCGCGGATGGCGGCGAGCAACAGCCATCGGGGACACTGGCGCCGTGTTTCATCTGTCCAAGGCGGATTTGGAGTGGTTCGTGCGGAAACCGTCCGTCGCTGTTCTCGTCGTCATTGTCTCGCGGGCCGGCGATGCTGAAGGCATCGACGGTGACATTGTTCGTGGCCTCGCTGGGATGGACCGGGTGAGCCACTCCAAGCCAGGCGCATGGCTCATCCTCCGCCCCGCACGGTGACAGGTCGTGCGAGCCATGGGGCCGCCTTGAGTGCTGCCACGCGCGCGGCGGGGCAGGCGCCTCCGACAGCCTTGTCCTCGTCCTCCCCGGCGCCGACCACGCAGTCCCATGGCGGAGGGGATAGAGAGAGAAGAGAGATAGAGGAGATGATATGTGGGTCTAGAGCTATTTATGAAATTTCACGCGATTTCTCTATGCTCTTCAACCGTAAATTATTATTTTAATATGTACGTTATCCACCAACAAATATCTAGTTTTAAGAATATCTTCCTAAAAATCACTTTTTGCGCTGTTCTACTTCTGAAACCGTGAAGTTATGATATCTTGTAGTAAAATTTAGAACTAACTACTTTTAGCGTAATAGAAGGATTTTAGCGTAATAGAAGGAGTAGTCTGATTTATTTGAAACAATCATCAGTATCACAAATTGAATAGCTTAGCACGTGATTGTAATAATTCTAAAAGACATTTTCTCATCAGATTTTGTAATTATTCTTTTTTCCATTTTTTCTGCTCATGGGTTGTGGCTGACCTGGCGCACTAACAGGCCGGAGCTTGTGCTGTATGCTGCTAACGGGCTGACAGCCGACTTCGCGGCTCGGTGCTAGGCGCCTTCGATAGTTGCAGTCTAGGCTGAAAGGAAGAAATGGAGAGAGAGAAAAAAAATATGACGTGTGGGATCCGCTTAGCAGGTGGCAGTGGGACCTGCTCTAACAAGTGGGCCATGCTTGCCAACAAGCGCACTACGAACACTGTTGCTTTTAAAAAAATAAACATACAACTTAGAGAGGAATAACGAATATTGTCATGAACTTGTGATGTTTAGTGGTTAGGTATTTATGAAAAAATAATTAATGTTCATCACGACAATACCATTAGACTAGTTTACGATGATTTCTAATTGGTCTTATTTATGAACACCTTATTTTTTTTACTAAGCTGCATCGCGTTATACTGTACAACATGGAACAGATTGGCATAATGACGAATAGCTCCAATATCACGAGAAATTAGTCGCACAAGTTCATATATCTTGTTTCATAACACTCCTCTTCGATCGAATCTAACCTTTGATCATTGCTCATTCACTGTTCCAAATATATGTAAAGTTCATCTTAGAAATAATTATAAATAGTATATTAGATACATCAGGTAAACTCCTCGAAAAACAAGTGGGAAAAATAAGAAGAAGAACCGTGATATATTATTAACTATTTTTAGACTTTTATGAGTAAAGCTCATAGTATGGTCCAAAAATAGTATAATATCTATAGTTATCCTTTAGTAAAAACCCTATTGGGAAAAAGCAAAATGATAAGACATATAACTTTTGTTGATATTACCTCGTTACCAACTTTGAATGGGAAAACCTAACGGATGAAACACATACAAAGGAAAAAGAGAATAATATAATTAAATAGGTTATTTCCCATAGATAGGTATTCCCCCTGAATCTTGCAAATTTTTAAGTCGTCTCATACCAATTCCCTCAACACATTTAAAGAATGTGGAGTATGGTAGGGATTTTGTGAATAAATCAGCAAAATTATCACATGACTTAGTTTGCAAGATGTTTATCTCTCCATGTTGCTGAAGCTCACGAGGATAAAATAAATTAGGAGTAGTATGCTTAGTGATGTTACTTTTTATATAACCAGTTTCCATCTGAACAACACAAGCAGCATTATCTTTATAGATAATGGTAGGTGATTCTAATGAACCAATAACACAAGATGTTAATATATGGTTAACCATGCTGCAAAGCCATACGCATTCACGCGATACCTCATATAATGCAATTATTTTAGAATGATTTGCGGAAATGGCTACCAGAGTCTGTTTAGAGTACTTCCATGAAATAGCAGTTCCACCTTGTAAAAATACGAATCCTGTCTATGATCTGGTGTTGTGAGAATCAGATAGATAGCCAGCATCAGTATACCCAATTAAAATCGGATCCTTGTTCTTTTTAAAGAAAAGTCCTAGCTCTCTTGTGCCATTAAGAAATTAGAAGACATTCTTAACTCCAGTCCAATAGTGTTTGGTAGGAGTAGCGTTGTATCTTGCTAATAGATTTACCGCGAAAACAATATCTGGTCTCGTACTATTTGCATGGTACATAAGTGCACCAACAGCACTAAGGTATGAAAAATCAGGTCCTAGAACATCCTCTCCTTCTTCCTTTGGTCTAAATGGATCTTTCTCTACATCTAGAGATCGAACCACTATAAGAGTTTTGGAAGGAAATGACTTATCCATATTGAATTTCTCCAATATTTTCTGGGTATATGCACTTTGGTGCACAAGGATTCTAGAAGGTAAACGCTCAAGTTGTAGACCTAAGAAAAATTTGGTTTGATCCAAATCCTTCATCTCAAATTTCGTCTTTAAATGATGATGTGCTTCATTAATATCTTATGTATTGCCAATGATGTTAAGATCATCTACATATATCGACATAATGCAAAATCATGTGGGGGATTTTTTTATAAAGACGCACGGTCAATCATCACTTTTAGTGTATCCCTTTAGCGCAAGGAATTCACTTAATCGGTTGTACCACATCCTGCCTAATTGTTTTAAGCCATATAGTGACTTCTGCAACTTAACATAATACATGTTACGATTTACCTCCTAATACAAGATGTCGATTTCGTTAGGAACCTTCATGTAAATATCATAATCAAGTGACTCATAAAGGTATGTTGTCACTACGTCCATCAACTGCATAAATGGACGATTTTGTACTGCCAATGATATTAAATAACGGAAAGTTATACCATTCATAACCGGACAATAAGTATCGTTGAAATCAATGCCAGGTCTGTTCCTAAAACCTTGTGCTTCAAGCCTTGCCTTATATCTCACCACCTCGTTGTTTTCATTCCATTTTCAGATGAAAACCCATTTGTATCCCACAGAGAAGATACCACGAGCAGTAGGCATAACAGCCAAGAAAACATCTCTTTTATAAAGCGAGGCTAATTCTGCGTCAATGGTGTCCTTCCATTTGTTCCCATCCGAGCGCTTTTGGCACTCTTTTATAGACCTAGGTTCTGGATCAACTTGGAGGCAATCAACAATTTGTTTAGAAAAACAAGTGTCGACAATTGTAGCTCTTCTATCAAAAGATTCTCCAGTTTCGGAGTAGTTGATAGCAATTTCATCAACCTTTATGGACTCATCGTGATCTCCCGAAACAATGTGTCTATGATCTTCCGAATTCCAAGTCTCAGCATTGTGCACAACTGAGCTAGGTTGCAGACTTTCACGATCTGCTTGATATATAATATCAATTTGGTGTATACCAACTAAAGGTTGGTATGCATTACCGCCTTTCTTTGCTTGTTAGCAATTGTATCCCGCTTAGTGGCCATACTTCATCCTCTCTTTTTAGTAAGTGGAAGTTGAGTGGTTTTATTTGGTACCTCCACTCTTTTTGACACATTCTGAGCGAGACTAAAATATTTAGTCACACCTTTATAATTGGTAAATGCATCAGACAGGTTATTTGCAAGTCCTAGCAAATGTATCATTTTATGAACTTGGAGTTCAGTTTTAGTAGTACGTGGATCTGAGACTGGAATACTCTGGGATCCTAATCAATTTCTTGGCATTCTTTCTAGTGCTTGAAATCTCCCCTATTATCAGGAAATGTTCCTCATCAAAGATAGAGTTAGCGAACCGGGTAGTAAATAGATCAGCTGATAAGGGTTCTAAATACTTTATTATCAATGGAGATTTAAATCCCACATAGATCCCACTTTTCTGTGTGGGCCCATAGTGGTACACTGTGATGGTGAGATCGGTATGTATATAACACAAGTGAACTTACGCAAATGGAAATACTTGGAGGATTTCCATGTACTAACTGCATTGGAGAAGTTTCATGATATGCAGTTGGTCATAGTTGGACAAGGTCAGCAGCGTGCAGTACTGTCTGATCCCAACACGATGAAGGTGATTTGCAATTCATCAATAATCACTACACCATGGCCAAATACCAAACACAGTAAATCTGCCCTAGAAAATTGCTTTTGTTGGCAAAACATCTACCGGGAATAAGTTTTCCTGGCACATAAAAAACGCCGTGGAAAATGCTGACGGGAATACATTTTCCCGGCAGATGTTTGAATTGCCGTCAGTTAACTGCCCTAAATTCTTGTACTCTTCCCCGGCAGATATATGTTTTCCCGACAATTAACTGCCCTAGATGCTTCACTGTTTTCCCGGCAGATGATTAGATTTTCGGCAGATGATGTGTACAGCATACTACACCAATCACCGATGCTACATCTACCCTAGATGTTTTGCCGGCAGTTACTAATTTGAATGTATTTGTGCAATTAAAAACACAATTGCAGGTTGCAAAGATGCATAGCCACCAAACAGTCATTTCAAATGTGAACACAAATTTCATATGAATTCAGATTCCACCAGCAATTCTAATACACAAGGCACAAATATGTTGTCAAAATACATGTTGGCATCCAAATAGCTGCAATTATCCTTTAACATAAATCCATCTTTCTAAGCCATAGCACACGTGTGCATCATACTAACATATATAGAGGGCATCAGCATTCATACAAAACCAAAATAAGGCCATCCTAGGAACAATTCTAACAGTTTGTACCACAACATCAGGTTCCTTGGCACACAAAAAACACCCAGCTACAAATGATAGCTTCAAACCCGATGGGTGCGACCTAAACATAAAAATATATAAATTTAAATAAGTATGAAATATCTCGTATGATCATGCATGAAAAAGAATCTAACAAAACTTTGATCCATCAATCATATGATAGTTATCCACTACTAAGAGATATATGGAATCAATCTTGCATGGGGTTGGCCTTCCAGCTTGCTAACATAGGGATAGCGGTACCCCTTTAATACTTTACAAAAGTTAGTCATATGGTGCGTTTGATTTCACTTTAGAAGACAAACCAAGGAGATACATATAGACTAGTCCACATGACATTCCAATTTTTCATCATCAAGAACATACAACTTGTTTATACATGACCATCAGTCCTAAGTCACTATACTTGGAATATCTCAGAACAGAAAATTCATGTATTTCTTACCTTGAGTATGGCTAGCATGCTGCAAGGGTGACTTTCTATCTTCCTTTATCTACATGATAGAGTATATGGAAGTTCATTAGCTAAGACAATAGAAATTCAGGTAAAATACAAGCAAAGGTTGAATGAGTGATTACATGCTGACATGACCATGCAATAGATCTCCCAAGAACATCAGCCATCACATTCATATTCCCATATGGGCGAAGCAGTGCAGCATTTCTTTTCAACACAATATTAACCACAACTTCGCAACATTGACCACCAAGTGGAGTTCCACCAACAACAGTCATCCGGTTTGTTGATAGAACAGTAGCCTTAGCTACAGGGACATCATGCGGGCCAAAAAAACTGTGTAATATGACTTCTTTTCCACCCTAGAACATGTCACCATTCAATATATCCATATAAGTGTAGCCTGACAAAGATGTGTACTTAGATGAAAAAAAAGAAACTACCAAGACTCGAGATCTTACTGCTTCATATCCTTGCTGTGTAGGTGTTGCATTTCTATTAGGGGTCTGCATGTGCAAAGATCATTATAATAAAATATGCAGTATATGTAGTAGGGCAGATGCAAAATAATTTGTTTTAGTGTACCTCCACATGCAACATGTACTCTGATTGTGCCTCACTATTGACACTCTCATCTCGTTCATTCTACACATGTAGCAAAAAGAATTATAAAGAAGTGGAAACATTCCATTCATTAGAAGCGGACTACGGACCTAGATAATCTATTTAGCATGTTTACCTCATGTATTGGAGAATTTGATGCAAACCATGGACTTGTGTGCACTTGGCGTCTATCTTGAGAATTAGCAAGTAGTAGTTCTGTCAGTTTTCTACAACGGTTGACCACCATTTAAACTACTACCTGCATGAGAGTATTATCTTAGTAATGAAAAAACATGGAGATACTAATTTCAGTAGATGAGGCATCAGACTTGATTGTATAGTTAGCTCCATTACCTCCATCAACCCTTTGGTCATCATTAGTCATGCCACAATTGTTTATTTCATCATCACGTCTCTCGTTATCACCTTGCATTACAACATCACTCGTTGCACCCACTCTTGTCACCTTGGATCTCAGATTGTGATGCCCAACTTCATTCTCAATAGGCCCAGTATTTTTGGTCTCCGTTCTCTACAGCAAAGATAAAAATTAGGCAGCATGCCTACAATTGTTCCAATGACAAGTTAGAGGGATACCTTTCTCTTTTTTTTTGGATTTATCATATCCAGATCCATGTTGAGCCTCCTGTGTATTATCCAGCTCTCTTCTTACAGCAATTACTTTTTGAAGGGCTTCATTGTTTCTCCTTATTCTTTGTTGCCTCTCTTCATCATACTTATTTCCTTCTTTGCTTGCCATATTTTTTCCTGCAAAGCAAAATATATTAGCAAAATTTTTTCATAGTGTAACATTCAAGCAATATAACAGCACAAAATTAAAGCAAAGAACATCAACATAAGGTAAAATGGCATACTTTCGCTTTTCACTTGGCCGAACAAGTGTACCATCTATGTCTTCTCTAGTTGGAGGCACATCTCTAGGATCAACATTAATGTCAATGTTGCCGCTTATGTCAAAGCATGGGTTCACATGTTCATTTCCACATTCAAAATCTCCAACCAATTCATTAGACATATTATAGAAATCTCTTGGCTTTGACTGAACTACAGAACTCCAACCATCGCTTGTTGGGTCATCAACATAATATACCTGAGTTACTTGAGAGGCCAAAATGAAAGGTTCATCCCTCAATTTATCACCGGTATTAAACAAGTAGTTGAAGTTAACATCAGTGATACCAAAATTATCAACTTTGACCCACTTATCTTGCACACGATTATCAACCCAGTCACATTTGAAGAGCACAATGCTTCCTTTGTGTTTATAATCCAATTCAACAATTTCAGTTATAACACCATAATAAGTCTTATGTCCTACCAATGAATGATTATTTGTTCCAGATGAGAAGCAAGAGGTATGAGCAACTACAGCCACTCCACTACATTGAACTGACCTACCCTCATCATAAGACCTAGTGTGGACAGTGTGACCATTTATAGTGTAACTGTTATATTTCTTTGCAACAATGAAAGGCTCATTAGCTAAAATTTGAATCTCTTCAGAGACTTGTTCACCATTTTGTAATAATTCAGCTACATGAAACCCAAACCATTCATGGAACTTCTCAAAATGAATACGATTGATTTCTCTCTGATTTTCATGACCAAGTGATGACAAGTAGTCAAGATGTTTTCTGCAAAGGTTTAATTCATTCTTAGTACAAATAACACTAATAAAAAAATCATATATGCTAGAATGTTAAAATACTTAGCACAATTTACCTCAAATATGGCTCTATATGGTCATAATTAAATAGGACATATCTATGAGCTTGACACCAAGTTTTGTAATCTAAGGTCACCATAGACTTGCCGGACAGATCTTGACCTGTGTTCCTACTAAAGAATGGCATGGTACTGGTGGAAGTACCAGGTTCAGCTACACCATTTCTGCATTTTCGCGAGAATCTAGTTTCACACCCTTCCAAATAACGAGAGCAAAATGTAAGACTCTCGTCAAATACATGGCTTTCTGCAATAGAACCCTCGGGATGACTTTTGGTACGTACATATCCCTTTAACCTCATTAAAAACCTACATAAAACTAACACTGTATCAGATTACAAGAATATTAAATATTGTATGGTACGCACGATTAGTTTTGGAATGTCACCTTTCTACCGGATACATATTCCGGTAATGAACTGGGCCAGCAAGCCTTGCTTGGGTTGGAAGATGTACCATTAAGTGAACCATAATATCGAAAAAGGATGGAAGGAAAATAGTCTCTAGAAGGCATAATGTCTCAGCAATTTCTTTCTCTAGTTTTTCCATATCACTTATGCGAATAACAGGAGAATATATTTTCTTGAAGAAGTTGCTAATACGAATCAATGCTGCACTAACAGTTTCTGGTAAAACCTTGCGTACAGCTAGCGGAAGTAAGTGTTGTAAGAGTATATGATTGTCATGGCTCTTTAGTCCAATTATCTTTTTCTCTTTGACATGTACATGGGGACGTAGATCAGAGGCATAACCATCTGGAAATCTGACTCCTTTGAGAATTTGACAGAACAATTTCTTTTGTTCAGGACTCATTGTGAAAGGAGCAGGAGGCAAGGAAAAATCATCTCCAACTTCTATTGGATGAAGATCTTTTCTTATATTTAGAAGTTTGAGATCCTTTCGAGAATTCAGATTATCTTTAGATTTCCCATCAATACCCAACAGCGTGTTAATGATGTTGTCACACACATTTTTCTCAATGTGCATGACATCAAAATTATGTGGAACCAACAGATCTTTCCAATATGGTAGCCGAAACCAAATTGATTTTCTCTTCCATACTATTTCTTTTTCTTGGCCCTTGCCCTTGCCCTTGACCTTACCCTCACGAGTTGTTTTTCTTTTTTTCTTATTTGGGTTCTTTCCAAAATTTACAGGCAGATCCTTTGTTTGATTCAAGATCTCTTCTCCAGTTAGTGACTTTGGTGCTGGTCTTAACTCTTCAGTTCCATCAAATGATGCCACATCAAACCTAAATTTGTGGTTTGGATCTAAGAACCTTCGATGGCCCATGTAACAAGATTTGCTACCATTCTTCAAACGTATAGAACAAGTTTCTGAGTTACAATGTGGGCATGCTAGCTTGCCTGAAGTTACACATCCAGAACAATAGCCTAAGCCTGGGAAATTAGTAATGGTTGATGTTATGGCAGCATACAATTGAAAGTTCTCACCTCTTGATGCATCATAAGTTCTAACACCCTCCTCCCACATATCTATCAGATCATCTACTAGTGGTTCATAGTAGACATCCATATCCTTCCCAGGTGAATTTGGGCCAGGAATTAGCAAAGAAAGTATAAAATTTGGTTGCTTCATACACATCCAAGTGGGGAATTCAATGGAATCAAAATAACTGGCCAAATGCTTAAACTGCAGTTCATCGATCTAAATGGATTAAAGCCATCAGTAGCTAAAGCTAGCCTGATATTCCTGCTATCTTTGGAAAAATATGGATGTGTGCAATCGAAATGCTTCCAAGCTGGAGAGTCCGCTGGATGCCTCATCAATCCATCCCTTATGCGTGCCTCATCGTGCCACCGTGCATCAGTTGCTGACTTTGGAGACATAAACAATTTCTGAAGCCTCTTCTTTACTGGAAAATAACGAAGAACCTTTCTGGGAACCGTATGTACTCATTGTCCGTTGGGACTTTTCTTAACTGTTTTCCAGCGAGATGTGCTACATTTGGGGCATATATCTATGTTCTCATACAGCTTTCTAAACAATATGCAATCATTTTCACATGCATGGATATTAACATATCCAAGACCAAAGCATCTTATCATTTTCTTAGCTTCATTAAAATTCTTAGGAACTGTTGACCCCTCAGGAAAAGCATCTCCAAGCAACTCTAGCAACATATCAAAACTTTTATCACTCCACCCACCCAGAAATTTGATGTGGAGCAATTTGACTATAAAACTTAGCTTTGAAAGGTTTTTGCTCCCTGGATAAAGCTCTTTACCAGCATCACCAAATAATTCATGCAAATTTTTTTCTGCTTCACTTGGATCCAGAAAACCATCACTATTTCCACCTAAATCCCCTTTATCTAATCCATGGGCTAAATCATTAAGCAGTTCAAACATGTCATTATCTTCTTCTGAACTATCTTCTACAGCAAATTCATTACACTCAGGTTGTTGTGCATATTGTGCAAAAGAAGAAGTCGGTTCTCCATGAAATATCCATGTCTTATACCCTTCTAAGAACCCATCACATATTAAATGGACATAGATATCATCAGCTTCCTTCCAACAACTGTTCACACACTTCTTACAAGGACATAATATGGTATTTGCCTTTGCCGAATGGGTAAAGGCGTATTCTATAAATTCTTTGACCCCTTTTATATATTCAGATGTGTGCCTACAGTTTTTTGAAGTGTGTTTAGAAAAAAAAATAATGAGGCAGATTATGAGAGCATTTGAGGTTATTTGTACCTAGGAAGGTCCATCCATCTTTTGTCCATAGCTGATATACACAATCAAATTTCTCAGCTCACCTAAATCATGTATAGTATCGGTAAAGTCAGTAATTTTTTTCTGCTTATCATCAGTACAAGTTTTTCGTCCTTTCAACTGTCAAATAAAGAGTTAAATAACATTGCAGAAGTACGAGTAAAAAATATGAGGTCACACAGTTTCAGACTTTGAGTAAAATATGCATGGTAAGATAATGAGAACCAACCTGTTATTATTCAAGCTTCTGTATTTAGTACCGATTGTTCAGCAGGTTGAGTTAACTAGCCATGGGAAGAATACAACACCATGTGTAGATAGATCCCCACCCAATTGTAGCTGGAGGAAAAGTAGTTTCATTTGTCAGAAATACTAAAGAAACTGCATATAAGTATATCCTAATTACAGGCTACACACTTGATATCAAATTAGAGAATATTAGAAGATCTCTGTTCCATACTTAAAACAAAAAAAATGTCTATAGTTCTATATTCAAAGGAAAAAAACAAATTCAGAAAACTGCACTATGCAGCTATCATATTCTACTCTTGAAGGCAGGAACAGAGCTTGTCCTCTTTTTTCCTAGGGGAAAAGAAAAGCTCTTCTCTGCACAGACCAAATCCACAAGAAGGTCCTTCTCCATGCGTGCAGAAGGGGAGAAAGAACCAGATGGGAGTGAGGGAGAGAGAAAACACACCACAAAATCAAGAGGAGGCAGCAGCTAGCGCACAATTCCTTTCCCTTCTTCCCTCACTCCTCTATTCACCCTATCAAAAAAATCCCCAATTAGCAAAATCTTGGACGAATTTAACCACAAATCTTGAGAATAATATAGTAATTGCAGATCTGAGCAAAGGGATCTTGTGGGAAGGAATTAAACACAGCAATTTGAGGTTGTAGGAGAAGAGGAGACTCCCGTGCAGATTGGTGTTCGTGAAGGAAGGATGGCTACAAACCTGAAGTGGATAGAGTGAGGATGAGGTGGGTTGCAGGGCTAAGATGGCCACAGTGGTTAAAGCTGGGTTGAGGAGCGTGGCACGGCGAGGATGGCTTCAGATCGACCTCCAGCGGCAATGGTAATGACAGTGGCGACGTGACGCAGAGAGAGCAGGGACGAGGAGATTTTTGGCCCACGGACTGAGGAGCTAGGGTTTGAGCTGGTCTGGTGGTGGATTTTATTTTCTCGTGCACACTTGGACGCGCCAAAATTTCCCCTTCACGCTCAGCAACCCCGCGAATAAAATTTTGGCTGTATTGCTTGTCTAATTCTGCCGGCAGATACGATGACGTGCAAGGTAGTTTTCAGGGCAGATTGATTGCCGCCGAACATAAATTAATCTAGGACAGACAATATGCTCTCGCTGTGGTATATTCCCGGCATATAGTTTGACCTCGAAGCACATTTGCATTTCTAGCAGATAATATGCCATTAGATTATATTTTCTAGGGCAATTTTTTTGTGCTAGGTGCTATGTCATGGTGTAGTGAATGGTCTAGCAATAAGCTTAATTCTTTTAATTAGTGATTCAATCAAACCATTTTGTGTGTGGACATATGGAACAGAATGTTGAACCTGAATTCCCAATGCCATCCTATAATTATCGAAAGCATGAGATTTGAATTCGGCAGCATTGTCCACTTGGATTGATTGAATCCTATGCTCAGGGTAATTTGCCTTCAACCTTATAATTTGAGATATTAGTTTAGCAAAGGTATGGTTTCGTGCCGATAGAAGAAACACATGAGACCATCTAGTTGATGTGTTAATCAAAACCATAAATTACCTGAATAGCCCTGATCTTGGCACAATAGGATCAAAGATATCCCCTTGAATGCATTCAAGGAATTTAAGTGGTTCAGCTCTAATTTTGAGATAAGGTCTCAAAATTAGTTTCCCAATAGCACATGCAGTGGATACAAAATCAGAGGATTTGGGACATTTTTCACTGATCAAATGATGACCAATAGAGTTGCCAATATTTTTTCTCATCATCCCCATACTATGGCTCCCAAGTCGATCATGCCAAGTGTGGAATGCATCAACATTTTGAAAAAATACTTTGTACGCAACAAGTGTAACGAGCTTAATGTATATATAGTATAATCTCAATGTGAGAGATAGAATATGCGTTTGCCATATCTGTTTTGTTTAAAGAATATGCGTTTGCCATATCTGTTTTGTTTAGTTTAGACAAAAAAAATTCTTCTCGATTATACATAAGGGTTTTATGTGGAACCCATTTTGACGGATATGTTTATAACTTAGTATGGTACAGGTTGAGTCAGGATACAGTAAGGCATCCTCGATTGTAATTTGTGTACCCAGTGGGAGTGTAATAGTTGCTCGTCCAGAGCCAACTATCACAGTATCGCGTCCAGTGATGGCAAATCTTTGCCTTCTCTCTTTTTGAGAGTTTGAAAGTATTTGATCTCCCTAAGTATAGAGTTTATGGTACCACTGTCCACAAGACATAATTTCTCTTCAATCGGAGCGATAGCCTTAGACATCTATAGTGGTACAGTACCGTACCCCTTGGACTTGGACGCAACGGGATGCCCCGGCAACCAGCGAGGTAGGGGCTGGTGGAGGAGTAGCAGCGACCGGATTGGAGGAGACTGGCGGGGCAGTGCTCATACGGTAGCTAGGGTGGTGGCAGTGGCCACCAGCCCTAGGCCTTGCTCCGGTGTGGGTGATGTGGGATCCATGGCGAGACCTCCTCGAGCGACGGAGAAGATGGCGCAGGCGTCCAGCGTGATCATGGCGACGAAGGCCGAGAACGGCGCCTATTAAGGAATCAAAGGTAGGCAAACCTTCTTTCCTGTCCTTCTCTTCTTCTTTTCGTGAAGAGCGAAGTTCTGATAATGTGTTGAAATAGAATTGAGAATGCGAAGAGATTGATCAAGAGAGATTGTGAGAGCGAGATTTCATTGATTATCTGGGGTTACAATATATAAGGAGGGAAGAGGCAGCAACGTACATATCTCATGCTATCAGTACAGATTCTACCTTCTTGACGAGAGATAACAGATGTGAAGGGAAAGTGACACGTGAGACTTCATCAATGACAGGAGCCGCTGCAGTTGCCCTTTGTCCCTATTGATGGTGATCCAGACTCGGTTCGATCGTGTTGTTTTTCTCTTCAACCCGTCACTCCAGTCGCCCTTTATCCCGAGGTCGACTGATCGGGGGTGATTGGATCAATCGGCTTTCCCTCAACAGGCCATAATCTCGGCTGCAATTCATAGGCGCAACTAGGGGCGATGCGCAAACAAACCATATGAAGGTGTTGGGCACGACCAAAATGTAAATTCTTTGTGTAGCTAGTGATCCAAGATCAGGTTTGGATGACTGGCAGTTCGCATAGAATTGAAGAGGATGGCCAAACCAACAAGTATATCTTTGTGGTTCACCTACCTGCAAAATGCAGGCTCACTTCCAAACAATTTGGGCAGCAATCCAACCATGGACCAACCTTGACCTTCATATGCATGACTCATGCAACATATGGGGAAACTGTGACTCAGTAGCTAACTAGTGGCAACTGCTGCTATCAGCTCTGCACAGACCAAAGAAACCCTGAGTCCGTTTATCATCCTAGTCGATTGGGAGATATGATGCTAGCGCAAAAGAATCTTCTGACAAACCGCAATAACCCCAACCACCATAGTACCTAAGATTAAAAAAGAAATAATGGCTCGGGTAAAAGTAAGAGCGGCCAACAAAAAGAGAGATACCATAATGTTCTTTCTCTTTCAGGAGTCGTATTTTTTTCGCCACCCTGTAAAATCTTTAGGCCTTTGTATTACTTCTTCTCTATTAATATACAAGAGCAAAGCTTTTAATGTAAAAAAAAAGACCGAAAGGCTGGATATGAGCAAACTTCTTCTATGGATGAGATTGCCCTTCCTAAATGATGTTTAGGATGTTAGGTAACTTTTAATCATGACCTTTCGTACTCTTTAAAATGTGTGCATTTTTATCTTGGGAAAGGATAAAGGCACATCCCATTCAAAAATAAAAAAGGAATAACAACATGGAACAAGAATCATGCATAGCGAGCTATAATATAGACACTACCTTCATCCTTATTCAACATGCTTTCATGTTTTTAAAGTAAAACTAATTCAAATTGGTCTAGCTCGTCACTTGACTGCAGGTATGACTATATTCGAATTGTTTTCCTTAAGTAGAGGTTGCACTCTTATCCATAGATCGCTCAACCATATCAGTAAGGGAATCGAACCCAATTCTTTCCATGAACCTCATGAATGGTTGGTCAAGGCATTCAGCATGGGTGCAATGACAAAGGCTTTTAGAGTACATGCCATTCCCATCTAGCTCTCTAGAGATTGGTTGGTTCCACCGTGATCATAAGCACTCCAAGCATATAAACAACCAGTGGTACATCATTGGTGTCGTACTAGAGTCGGCTTAACTATAATGCCTACAATTAAAAATTATGACGTGATTCCCTAGTTGATACAAAGGCATACTATAGGACATCTCGATGCAAATGTGTTATGATAAACTCAATACAAATTGTTGGATGGACATCAACGTGCTCTGGTGAGCGACAAACACAAGCAAACTAATGGGAATTCAACTTCCACGAAACTGGAACTCGAGAGCCGCTCCACTGCACTAGCGAAATCAGCCATAGTTTCTCCTGAAATTCCAAAATGCTGCACTATTACTGGCTCGAACACCGCTCTTGTCATTGAAGCTATTGTATTTGGACTAGGCAACATTCCATCCGTGCCATGGAAAGCATCATGGACCATCGTCTTGTTGATTCGAAATGAACCCTCATCTTCAATGATTGAATTTAATTCCTTGTCCAAAGGTGCATAGATAGGTATGTGGAATGTGTCAAACTTTTCTTTGCTTATCACACCCTATAAATGAGTTAAAGCATTCTCAGTAAACCTGGAAAGTAACCTTAATTCTAATAATTAATTCGTGAACTTCCTTGTTACAAAAAAAATGCCCTCATGTACACTTAAAAATAGAAACTGTGATATTGCAAGAATATTAACGATTTTTTTTGTGTATATCTACTTGTAGACTTGAACATGGACAGGAGCCAGACCAATAGAATGTGCAGTCAGATTTGCTAAAAAATATTCGCCAGTTTAGTTCTGTCCCAAAACGTTCAAACTTTTAACCATCGGATCGCATTGAGATTCGTGCAGTTGGGGGGGGTGGGGGGGGAATCAAACTCCTGACCCTTGTACGTATATGCTCTACGTGGTAGCCAACCTTCGATGCACTTGTTTGCTTCCATTACATACGACATACACGTAAGTTATATTGCAATTCTAATTATAATGTAGTTACAATATAATATTAAACTCCAATAAGACTAGTTATATTCAAAAGTTTTTCATAAAAAAACTGTCGAAAGTTATATAGATACTCCCCTCAATCTTGTGCTGGGCTAACTATGCCTACAGTTTTTAGAACGAAAGATATACAAAAATTCATCTATGCATAGCATGCCTCTCATGTAAATTGAAAAGAAAAACAAAGCATAACCGAGGGATGCAGAAAATAATTAACTGAGAAACATTAACTTACTTTCAATACCATGTCGTTCAATGCTACTGCTAACAGCTTCCATACTTGAGTTGACTTGGACGCATGGTTGCTTGAACATCTGCCAACCAATGAGAAAATCAGCCGACCTCCAAGAACCAGTTCTTGAGCCCTCAAGGACAAGAACAGTGTGAAATCCTTTCTGAACTGTCGAGCATAAGCATTGGCAACAATTTCACGGTTCAATAGCCTCAGTTGCTCGTCGCTGTCATACATTGGGATTTTACTCTTCACAAGTTCTTCTGGTACCTGCTTTTAAAAAGGCACCAGTGGTGAATATTGACCTATGATTCCATGGCAACATGTATAAGAGATTGCCTTATGCTGTTCACACACATACCGTTAACTGAACCAAATTGCATGCCTACCTCTGATAACCACTGCAAGCTGATGGAGGAGCAGAAGAAATGCACTGAGCCCGAAGTGAAAAGCCTCTCATAGAATGACCCAGGTACCATGCTGGCGACAACGATGTGATGGGAGGAACTGAAATGGCCGTGCTTGAATTCGCCCAAACTCTTCGCAACGGTGTTGAAGTCATTGCATGGAAGATCGTTTAAGAAAATGCACATTTCTGGTTGTGGCTGCATGTATTCCATACAATAACGGTGGATGGCGTCGACCATAGCTGAAACGAGCGTGAGTGCGTTGGGGCCGGAGGAGCAGCCCAAGTCTGCGATCACCATGCTCTTGGGAAGAGCTGCTCCGCAAAAGGCTTTGATGGCATCCTCTATGAGAGGTTTCATCCTATCTTGCGCTGTTTTCTGCAAGTGTAGTTCTTTCTCAGATCTTATGGTTGTTTTACTGAAGGGTGTGTTCTATAGAAAAATAATCAGCTGGAAGCAGAACCAATTTAAATTGTAGATAGTGAGATGCTTTCCATTTCACAATGTTGGTAACGTACACACTGCCACATGCTCAACTCCCTTGTGAACCGAGCAACTCAGCAAGGATGGCTGCAACCCCTCGCTTTATGGCAACACATCAGCGGTGTTCCTTCTACGTAAACGATGTGGTTCTTTTTTCTAGACCAACAACTCAGGATCTGAAAGAGCTAACAATACAAGGCGCTCTAGCACCGCCTCATCTCCACGTGCGCGACATGCTCGCACCACCGGCCACGGTGCTGCCAGCGGCGACGGTGCCTCTCTTCACCCAGCCCCCTCCCCCTTCTCCTCCTTTCTCCTTTCCCCTCATTTCCCCATCCCCTTTCTCCGGTTCTAGATCAAGTCCTTTTTGGTAGAGCTTTGTGAGTCGGCCGGCTAACCGATGGCCATCCGACGGCAGCGCGGTGCTGAAGGTCCAGTGCTGCTGCCCGGCAGCACGCTGGCAAGCCCATGGTGGCCGCACACATGGAATCGGCGATGGTGGCGGCACGTAATGGCGAGGTACTTAGTCTGCTTGGCCTCGTTGCTGGCTGATCGTGTGAATCCATGGTGCCGGCACTTCTATTCCCCTGCTCCCCCTACGTCACCTCGCGCTCAGCCGCTTTGAGCAATGTACGGGAAGGGAAGGGAAGATGTCCTTTGCGTGGAAGAAGGTCCACAAGAAAAAAGGAGCAGCCGACGGCTGGCTGACGGCGCCCTCAGGCAGTTGGAGGGGCTGCATCCCATTGCTAGCTAGGCAGCACGGTGGCGTCCGAATGCCGCTTGTGTAGGATCGTAAAGGGCCTTTCCCACCTCAAAAGCTAGCCAATGAGTTGAGGGGCTCCCCCACATATATATTAGGTCCCTTGCCCTTCCACAACTAATGTGGGACTGTTCAACAATCTGCCCCTTCACACATTGGTGTCCCTCAGCCGTTCACCGCCCCTTCACCGTTTCCCCACGATTCCTCAGGTATACGAGCCCCACAAGCACCCACGATCCATCAGGCATTCACACACTTTGTCCCTCGGGCCAGAGATGTTGAACTAGCCAGACTCTGATACCAATTGTAGGATCGTAAAGGGCCTTTCCCACCCCAAAAGCTAGCCAATAAGGTGAGGGGCTCCCCACTTACATATTAGGTCCCTTGCCCTTCCACAACCAATGTGGGACTATTCAACACCTAGTATCCAGCCTGTGGTTGGAGGGGCAGTGCCCGGTTCTTGCAAGCTAAGGTCCGGTGGCTTTGCGGCGGAAGGGTCGAAGGTGACGGCGTGTGCAACGATGTTGATGATGGTGATGGTGATGGTGTTGCTGGTGTTGGTAATGGTGATGGCGGAGGCTTGGCGGTGGTGGATGTTGACTGCTCGGTGGCTTGCTAGGAGTGCCGCTAAGCGTAGCAGCGGCGCCAAGAGGGGTGGGGGAGGTGGTGCAGGTCAGCGGTAATGGTGTTGAGGCGGTGAATCCCGAACGAGATAGGCTTTGATGGCAGCTCGGCAGAGGTCCATATCTTGCAATGATGATGCCATGGCGGCAACGACTCTTCGGCAAGACAAGCTATACCGGATTGGCAGTTGTCGTGGTTTCCAATGACGACAACATGGCATCGGCAGTCCTCCGGTGAGATAAGCTTTGGCGGCTTGGGGAGTGGTGACAACTTTTGGCGAGATAGGCTACGGCAGCTCGGCAATGTCGTTCTCTCCAGCGATGATGGCATGGCGGAAACGAAATCTGCAAAGGAGTAGGTCATCTAGGAGGCATGAGTTTTTTGCTTGGCAACTGCAAGGTGGTTGGCGGATTGGTGTCGTCCCCCTCCTTTGCTCATTGGTGGATCAAAAGGAGTTTTTGTGGTTGATACAGCGATAGTGAGAGGGTGTGGCTAAAATAAACAGAAGGGCGGGCTACCCCCGCATATTCTTATAGTTTTAAGTGGGGAAGAAAAGTTTGGGGCTAGTCTTCTAGTTTTTCTTTCCAGTTGTTTGTTTGTTTGTTTATGTTTCTCAGTTATGAGATTTAGAGTGTAAGCAATCTTGTAACCTTTGGCTATGTATATCCACTTGTGCATATAGATGCCGGATTTCTATTCATTATCCGAAAAAACAACTCAGGATCTTTCTACTATCACACAAGTTCTTGATATCTTTGGTCATGCCTCGGGTTTGTTGACTAATATGCAGAAAAGTTCTATAACTCCCATCAGATGTAGGGAGGAGGATTTAGAGTTAATCGCAAATGCTTTTTCTTGTGAGCTAAAGGAGCTTCCTTGCCCATATTTGGGTCGTTCACTGAAGCTTATGAAGCCTAGTAAGGCTTACTTGTCGGCTCTCATTGATAAAGTGGGTGATGACCTACCTTTATGGAATGTCTCGCTCATGAATAGGGCTGGTCGTCTAGCTCATCTCTATGCGTGTCGTGCTGTCGACCATCCCCATATATATTATGCTGCTATGGACCTTCCCAAATGGGTGATAAAGGCTATTGACAAATGGAGGAGAAGGTTTATGTGGTCAGGTAGCTAGAGAGAAGGCCAATGGAGGCAATTGTTTAGTGGCTTGGAAAAGAGTACGCCATCGTTTCATGTACCGGGGTTTTGGAATCCTAAATTTGGAGTATATGAGTTGGGCGCTTCAAATCAGGTGGCTTTGACTCCAAAAGATAGATAACACTCATGCTTGGCAAGGGATGCCTCTGCAGGTTCCTCGCATGGCACGTGATCTCTTTAAAATGGGTGGTTTCCCATGTGGGCAATGAACATTCCACTCTCTTTCGAACAGACAGATGGTTTGAGGGAAAGGCTATCATGGAAATAGCCCCGAACATTTTTCAGTTGATTGCTAAAAAGGTGGTAAAGAAATGTACGATGGTGCAAGACTTGGAGAACCAAAAATGGGTATGAAACATCAAAGGGCCGGTCTTATAGAATACCTCCATGTTTGGGAGACATTGCAGAGAGTAATCTTGCATGAGGCACCAGATCATCACAAATGGAAGCTTACTGGTTTGGGGGTTTACACATCTAAATCTACTTTTAATGCTCTCTTTGTTGGGACCATCCGGTTTGCCTCATGGAGAAGGATCTAGAATAGTTGGGCTCCTATAAAATGCAAGTTTTTCATGTGGCTTGCGGTTTACAATAGATTTGGCCAAGCGAGGTTTGCCCCATCCGGCGGCTTGTCCCCTTTGTGACCAAGCAGAGGAATCCATAGAACAAATATATTTTGGTTAATTGTGTATTCAGTAGGCAAGTTTGGACATCGATCTTGCAAAGGCTTGGTTTCTGTTCCACGCTTCCCGATCATAACTCTAGAGTTTTCTCCGATTGGTTGAGAAAGAATGAGAGAAAGGGCTCAAGTCAATGATTATTTTGAAAGTTGTCCCTGGTGTGGAAGTTGTCCTCCAACTTATGCCTAGGGAGGGCCTGCAGGGCCATCGAGGCTACGTGATCGTTTCGCTATGGCAATAGTGCTAGCTCCGTAGAGAGGTTGCGTGGCCATGTATTTGTGTTTTTTTGTGTTTGGTGTTGTTTATTGTAGGACCTTAGTGGGGATTTCTCCCACCACTTTTTTCCTCTCTTAATTCAATGATATACAAATCTCCTGTGTATTCAAGAAAAATAAAATGTGCATCCAAGTGTCAGGAGGATGTACTGTGCCTAATTATAGGAAGAAGTAAGATGAGATTGTGTCCAGAAGATGCATAACAACATGTATGGTGGCCGTTTATGCCGATTTTGCTTGATGGGCACTGGAGCAACCGATTCCCTGCCGTAAACGTGACACCATCACCACCAATTCGCTTGACTAGTCATTGCCTCCGACAATTGACTTGCCGAAACATCCGTGGCAACAGATTGAACTGTTGAAGCTATAATAATTGTTGATGCCACTGAAGATGCACCTAGCAAGCTGCACATCTACTGCAGCAAGAAGAAAGACGGCTGCACTGGAGCCAACAGATATTCACCAATAGGGAGGACGGATTCACGGATCCAGTAGAAACACGGAGGAATTGGGTGGAGCGAAGGAGCAGTTTTGGGGCTGAGTGGAGGACGGAGTCAGTGCAGTGGAGTATCACAGCGTCGTGGACGAAACAGAGGGCTGCAATGATGCTGGCAGAGCGGAGCAGAAGGTTGTTGCGAGTTGTGAAATGGAGGGATCAAGAGGAGCCTGACTTTTTGTTGAAAAAATAGTGCGAGAAACCTATTTGGTGCAGCTGTACCACCACACAACACAGATATGTGTGGCCGCAGAGCTGCGCCTTTGCTCCATTTCCTGTGGTCTTCTATGGGCCTAAAGGGCCAAATAGGTATGAGTTTTTTTTTTCTGATTCTATTAAGCGAATTAAAATTGATTGAAAGTTTATCCAAATTTGTATTTGGAAATTTTTGATAGATATAACTCAAAATTTTAAAAACCTTCATCTGTATTTTAGAACCTTCCAAATCTAGTTATATAATTTTAACTAAAATTTAAAACTTATAATTCATCTTTTCAAAACTTTCTAACTCAAAATTTAAAACTTTCAACTCCAACTTAAAATTTTTTCAACTCATATTTTAAAACTGACTCGAAATATGAAACTTTCAACTCAAAACTTTTAAAACCTAGCCCCAAAATTTGAAATCTTTCAAATCAAATTCAGAACTTTCAATTGGATTTTTTAAAACTTTCAACTCCAATTTTAAAACGTTCACCTCAAATTTAAAACGTTCATCTCCAAATTTAAAATATTCAAATCAATTAATTTTATTATTTTATTAAGAAATTATTGTAGCGCTTAGCGCTAGTTACGGTAATTAGATGGATGAAGGAGACACACACTGGGTTGCACGCGACTTATTCCCCGGCGCATGTGCACCCATTACCATCCCCAGGCTCCGGAGGCCACACTTTAATTTTGGTGAATGGGCCTAAAATCGATCTAAATTTAGTGGTTACGGCATATTCAAGCAGTGTTTTCGAAGTAGAAAAACTTTCAGACCCATATTTAACCCGCTTTTTGGGCTGAGAACAGGCCTTCCAAGTAAGCCTTTAGCATTAATTTTATTTGACTTAAAGTTATGATTGTTTATGAGAGTTGATACTCCCACATCCTGGATCACCCCTGTCCGTCTCTCTAGTAGAGTATACATGTACAAATGTCTATATATTGTACCCATATATAGCTTGCTGGATCCACAGATTATCATTATCACAAGTGTATGCACCAAATGAATTATGAAAACGATACAAATAGGAATCATGGATTTGGATCTCTTTTCAACTACATATGTACCAATCAAATTAACTCGATCATTTCGTGAAGATCAGGAGGAACTAGTACAGTTCAATGAAGATTTCCTCATCACATATATCTGTAACTCAGAATTCAGCCAACAACTTAAAGCCTTGCAAATCAACTGAAGCCTATTACGGAGTACATAAATATACCTGAATTGTGGAGTTGCGAGCGTAGCTTGTTTCACCCTGCCCTGGATTCATATGGAGCATTTGTTTGGTGGCCATGGCGCAGTTTCAGTATCTGAATGTGCTTGCTATGATTTGAAGGCTGGGCAACTGGTTACCTATTTATAGCCTAGGTTGCAAATGTTCTTCATGCTCATCATCTGGACTGGAATTAATTGTTCAGATGCTGACCTGGTGATATTTGAACTATAAAATAATTTAATTACTTCTACTGTCATTATCTATCTCACTATAACTAGTATTTTCATGCAATTATTATGAGTAAATTTTGCAAAAATACCGGTACATCCTTGAAACCATGAACAAACTACAAACTTATGCCAAAATATGATTGAACCACAGATTTAGTGTTGAACTTATCGCAGAAGTACATATCAATCCGCAGTACCATCTGAAAACCATGTTACATATCGCATTGTTGTATATCGTAGTGGAACTCTCAAGTCCATAATTTCATGATAAATTGATTGTAAATCTGTAATTTTGCAGTTGATGTAGCAAATATAGCTGTGGTTTTGCAAAATTCGCTCTTTTGTGACAACCTATGGTTAAACTGAGACTAAACAACTTGGATTGGTCGTACATGCTCCCTTGGTCCCATTAACTAGTCATTTCAATCTGGGTTCAGTTTGATAAAAAAATCTCAAACCATGAATATAAATTTATATGAAAATTAACATAGTTACATAACATGTGTTGTCATAGGTTTAGTAAATTCAGGAAAATAGTTGGCCATGTAACATTTACAGGACTGGAAGAGGAAGAAATACAGGTCCAGGATACATCTGGACGAAAGTAACTAAATACTAATATATCCAAAAATAAGAGGTGTAATTTTTTTGACATGGTTTTCAACATAAAACTTTAACCATTATTTATTTTTTGCAATATTATCAACCACTACGAAATTAACACCATATAAACAAGTATAATCTAAAGATCTCATCGGTAACACAAAATACACGATTCCTCAAAAAAAAAATGCAAAACACATTTGTAAGCATATTTTTTGTTAAGAAAAGTTATACCTAATGTAATTTTTTTAATAAATGCAAGTCTCATATTTTTTTGAAGACTGATGTTGGTCCACAGGTTTACCTCCCTCCATTCATAAATATAGACATTTAAATTATTAGCACTTGTCAATTAATGCTACACCCTCCGTTCTTCAATAATAATCCCTCTTCTCCTAAGTATAACAATTTCTATCATTTTAATCTTGTTGTAAATATAATAATTTCTAATACTATTCACACTACTATTTATTCGATCAATCACCACTCATTAAAATTTTTCCCATCTTACCCCACATACCCTCCCACACCCACCCATCCCTTATTTATTGAGGGACACTAAAGTCTTTTCTTCTTAACCTTAATCTATGCTAAGCAACATAGAATCATTATATTTTATTTTAGTAGACACTTTGATCAAAACACATAGAACAAGCCAACAAAATTTGTGAACAATTTACCCTTCGCAATTATTAGGAGATGGTATTAAATATAAGGAATTAATGGATCCAGAGCAGAAGTATCTAGTACAAGTTTCCTGTATGGTTGAAGATTGATTTAGGTTGATAAGTGTAGCTATGGGAGAGTAGGGGAGAAATTAGAATTCTACTAAAGAAAGTGTGGTGGTGATAAATATTTTAAACCAAATGATTTGATGTGAATTATTAGTTATTTAAGAACGAAGGAAGTACTTTTATGGCCCATGAGATTTTTTGTGTGATAGAGAGAAAACAAATCAATGCATAGACCCACAATGAAGAAGACAACAATGTGGACAGACTGTTTGGACGACAAAAGAATATAAATATCATTTATGGCTGCCTGTACAGGATTTGGACTGTAGTAGCAAATTTGTCGCTCAATAAGAGTCCTGCATGCCACCTAGTCTTTGCTCCACGGCAGCCCCTTTTATGCTCACCTTTTCCATTGCATCTTCGCGAGTCACCAGGGGAATATTAGATATTCAAACCCTCTTTTGTTTAAGGGCAATGCCAGTGTCTAATGCTCATGTGCACTTTAAGGTGCAACCTATAAACAGTTAGCTCTTGTTGTGGTATATAAGATCATGGGCCAATTTTAAAATGCATCTAAATACTGTATATGCACTTTATCCTCCAAGAAACAACTACCACAGATGGGGACATCCATGACCCCATCTTTAACGGGCTAAATTAGAGCACATTCGAGATAAGGTTGTGAGCCGCCATCTGTCACAACTAAGCGGTCATCTATGACAGGCCCCTGTATGAACTCGACACATAACACCTATGTCGGATCAATACGGGAGTCGACACAGTTGAGGGGTCATCTATAACAGGTGTTATGTTTGCACTCGCTACACATGGCACTTCATCTGTAACTGGTTTTGACTTAGCAACCCGTCAAAGATGACTATGACTAATCTTTGGTGTGTTTAATTTAATTAACAGGCAACGATGAGCTACCTCCTATATATACCCCAACCCTCTAATTGTTTGTCATTTCAGGCCTGTGTTCTATACACATTTCAGTGGAAGGGTAGGGGTGATTCTTTACTCTAAAAGGGAAGCATCATGGAAGGGTACACAACTAAGGAGGTAATTAAATTCTTTGTCGGCTACATGTTCGCTTCAATAGGAGTTTCTCCGTCTCGCCATGAGAGGAGGCTTGGAGGATTGGCACCATCGGAAGGAAAACTATCAAGCTCTAGATTGCACACTACATGATAAAGCACGTTTCACGGTCCTACAATAAATGGCCAAAGTAGTAACATACTTGGAAGAACATGTAGCGCAGATCGGACAAGAGAACATCAACAAATAGTTTGAGAATCGTATTACCAACTCGGACAACACAAGTGAAATCCTGACATGGTGTTCACATTGTCCTCCATGGGATATTAACACTTGGCAAGGATATAACATCAATGAAGTCATGTTTTACACTACCAAGCAAGACAGCAAAAGCAACATGTAGAGTACGCATAGAGGCAATTAATGACCAAATTGGGTGCCATGGTGAGTACTCGAGCCACAAAGAGCAAATCTTCGATATGAATTATAAAATGTTCAAAAGCATCGATGTTTCAGTGTTGATTGATCGATCTTTGTGAAGTCAGAGTTTTTAAGAAGGGTTTCATAGTTGTTAATCTCGAGAAGATTGAATACAAGAATGAACAGTTCATTTTCACAAAATAAGTTGTCCAAGTATTCTACATAACTAAGCTGAAAAATAAGATGTTTATGCCGTTCATGAAGGAAAAAGAATAATTCTTAGTGTCGACAACATTGTATATGTAGAAGTTTATAACCACCACGTACATGCCGTTGGCCGAGAAGTACCTCTAGAAGAAGAGCAAACAGAACATGAGGTTGTGTATGCATGGCCGACCATCAAGAAGGAATGTATATGAATTTAAACATGTGAAATGTATCATGGTCCTATGTGTAATTTAGTCATATGAATGTGGAATGGAGGACTTCAAGGTAAAATTTTGGTCAAGCATGGTTAAATTTTTGGGAAATAAAAGTACCTTTTGGGGAAAATGGTAGAAATTACATTTTACAACTGTACAGAAATAGTGAAAAAATTACAAAAATGTTAAAAAAATGTTATATTCAATTTTGGTCAAACTCAGCTATAATGGGTTACGAAGTAGTGGCCATCACAAGTGAGCCATCGGCGATGTGCTACATGGTGAGTTTGACCGATTTGTTCTTGTATTGCACTAAGGTAGAATATAAGTAAATCCAGTTTACATAAATGCCCCTCGAAGATCACAAAATTGTCAGAACATTCTAAAATATGTAGAAAAGGACCTCTAAAGAAAAGTAAAATGCGATCAGAACCTTGAACTGCTTCTTCCACCAAGCCGATGCTCCATCCAGGGTATGGTGATGGGAAGGATGAAACCATAGCAGACTGCAAAGGATACAGCCAGGAAGCAAACCTATTGGGGCCTCTGCAATGGAGATTTAAGCTTCCATTGTCAAGTTAGAGAACCATAGCCACCGCTTTAAGATCCACCCCCAAAGTCCCAATAGAAGAACGCCAACTTTGCGGATCTGCTCACCAGAGAAGTGAATAATGTAACAGCCAGGGTAAGGTTGTTGCTTGTGGATCTAGAGGACTCCATGTTGCGGACATTGAACACCAAGCCATCGGTAACAAGCCCAACGGTCGCCGGCCAAACGGTATTTCCGGGACTAAGTCCGGTGGATCCATGCATGGCCTGGCTCCTCTAGGACGAAGGTGGCAGACGTCAGTATCCCCTTCGATCTTTCTTTTCAAGAAAGGAGAGAGGGCTACAATGAGATAAATATTTAACTCTAATACGGGACAAGCCCGAGCACTGACAGGGGTCCAGCGAGAGGAAGAAGTGGTCGTGCACTAGTTCATCTCTTGGGAGCACTGACACAGAGAGAGAGAGAGCGCGTGGGGGGCAAGTGGTTGTTACGGGTCAATTTTGCGGGCCTTCATGATGATTTCTCCCACCTAAAGACATGCATATGTGTACAGGAGGGGTCTTCCTACGGGGCAGGGTTAGTTGATTCCTTTTGTTTTCTAGTTGCAGTGGGCAACAATACACATCTTCATATTCGTCGGTTATTGCGTTGCTTCACGTATGGTGGTTTCCCTTTCTTAGACACTGTTTGCATATTTCTTACTGGTGGTTTCCCCATTGATTGGTTATATGTCGTTTTCAGGGACAACAGTAGGACGATGATCAACTAGAATGATAAAATCATGAGAAATTCCTCTTTGGTATTTTTAAATCAGTTACAATAGCCTTTTCAATGTCCGGTTGATGACTTGTCCTATTAGTTGGTGATCATAATTTACAAATGCTTTGTTAATTAGCACTGACATAGTTTCCTGACCCAACGGAAGGAGATAAGCAATGTATCTATTAGCATCAGATAAAAAAGAAAAAAAATAGTATAGCATCCGATCAAAGGCCGCGTGAAATCGCTAATGAGCGATTAGTCATGGCCAGCAATCGATTTATTTTTCTTTTTTTGTTAAGTTTATATACCTATATATTAGATATTAAGTGCCTAAACTTTATATACTAAAAAGTTTACAGACCTAAAGTTTAGACATCCAAAATTTATGGGACAATTTTGTTCTTACCATTATTTTGATGTTCAATAGATTTCACCACTGTTTTTTAGGTTTTCGTTTTTGCCCGTATTTTTTTTTAAACTAAGGAGAAGTTTACTCCTGTTTTTTTACGGAAGTTAGTGGACCTTGAATTGTTGAGAAAAAAATAGAGGGAAAAAGAGAATAATGGTTTTGCAATTTTTTGATTGACCTTTGTACCCTAGTAAAAGAAGAAAGGAGGGGAGCAATGTGGCCATCCTGCTCCAACACCATTTCCCCTTCGTCGAACCCTAGGAAGCTAGGTGATGGTGGTGACTCAGCCTGGTGGTGGCGGGGAGGAGGCTATGCCAACGACAGTGATCCTGCAGGTGAGTAGGAGCAGGTAGCGGCAGTGACCCAATGAGGTGGTGGGGAGCAGAAGGCCTGCAAGCGGCAGTAAGCAGCCACCAAGCAAGACGGCGGGGAGCAGGCGGATGCGGCGGTAACTCCACAGACATATGGGAGCAACCGGCCGCGGCGGTGACCGACGCGGGGAGGAGGCGACGATGATGGCTTCTCGACCAGGTGGTGAGGAGGAGGCAACAATGTGGTGGCTCGGTGAGAAGAGGAGGCGACAACGACGGAAGCTCATCCAAGCGGCGGGCCGAAAGGAGACAACGACAGGGGCTCGGTGCAGGGAGGAGGGGACGGCAGCGGCTGCTCTGCCAGGTGGCGGGACGGAGGCAACGAATGCAGCTCGGCGTGAAGAGGAGGCGATGGCGGTGTTGATTTGGCCAGGCGGCGACAAGCTGGAGATTGTGGTGCCATGGCAGCAAGCATGATTCAGGGAATTGCAGGATGATGGTGAGCAGGCGGCAGGGAAGGAGAACCATGCTACAGGGCTGGATTTGGATGCGACATAGAAATATTGTTGATATTTCTATCAAAATTGTAATACTTGTAGAAGTGTATCAAAATTACAAGCTTTGTGTACAAAATGGGGTCAAATACACAATTGAATAAAAAAATAGGGGCAAATGTGCAACAACAATGGTAGGAATGACTCTTTGCTAAAGATTTACAGAAAAACTACTCAACAGTATCCCGTGAAAACAAAATAAGTGGATAACAATTCAATCTTATCCGTTTCCCTTCTCTTTCTCTCTTCGAGCCTCCGCCTCTCCTCCTTCAGCCCTCTTTTTGCCCTCCCCCTCCTCTCTGCTGCAGAGAACAGCTTTGTGCAGGCATGGCAGCGGTGAAGAAGGTCCTTGAAAGCAGATCTAGAGGCCTAGGCCCTCCTCACTATTGGATCTGCCCCGCATGTTAGCTACAAGGTCTTGTGGCCTCCATCTCTGTCTCATGCTTTAGAGGCATTGCAGCACCAACTGCATCTAGCTCCATGACGAAAGGGG
The DNA here is from genome assembly GCA_000573905.2 of Oryza punctata. NCBI lineage: Eukaryota > Viridiplantae > Streptophyta > Magnoliopsida > Poales > Poaceae > Oryza > Oryza punctata. Next base: position 12,833,591 of record CM002493.2, read on the forward strand.
GCAACCGGGAAGGAGGAAGGCCATTGGGAAGGATGTTGACCAGCATGGCCTCCTCGGCCTCCTCCTTTTAGGCACTTTGTCGATGGTGATGGAGCGGCACGATCAATGAAGCTACTAGTTCTGGAGCTTTCATTGGTAGCAACGTGATGGTAAGCCATCATGCTCATCACTGGAGTATGTGTAGGTACGTCGTGTGATGTATCATCTACAGCGAGTACACCCGTAGGTACCATGTTTGGTACTTGTGTGTTGATGCAAAAAACACACACTGGTCTGAGAGATTTGCTTTACTCTAGTGCATGTTCAAAATAATAATGAGATGCAGGCGTCCCAATTGATTTGATCCTGCAATCAACAAGATAAAACATGCAAATATTATTAGTAAACGATAATCGATCGGCTAGAAAGCCGATGTTATATCGTAATGTAACCTAGCCGATGCATTGTGAGGTGAATCAGCTGTAAGGTTAGTTTAATCAATAAATAAACCCTAAATTTGATCCATCAACTGTAAACGTCAACATTATATAATCTATAAATCAATATTACTTTAGAAATCAGCAATTGGGATAGATCGAATTTAACCGAGATAATATAAATTGCCTAGATCCAGAATAACATAAAATAACAATTATATATGTTTATATCATAGCCGATGTTCAGATTTAAGCATGTATCGGCTATAGCTCCGATACTACCTTATACTACGATATCATCTTGTAATAAATATATTAAACTATCATCAATCAGATTGATAGTAATTTCAATATATTTATATTAGTTGAGATCCTGATATAAGGGGCAGATATAGTATACTAAACAAGACATAAGACTATAAGACTATGTAAAACAACTATACCACGTAAGATCGGCTGAAACCCCAATACTATCCTTATTAATAACCATAAAGCAGGCTAGAGATTATGATTCTAAGCACGACTTAGTAGATCAAAATTAACTGATGCAGCACTAAGTATAAAAAGAAGTATAATATCTAGACAATCAAGCCGATGGTTGTCTTTTCAGGATGGTGGATATATTATACAATCCAAATCAACAATTCTATTTAGCCGTTATCGACAAAACCCTAGATGGAGGTTGGCCGATACTAGTAGAAAACATTGTTAATCTAAATTATATAACATATATGATAATTCGGTGATTTACAAAAGCAAGATTAGAGTGTCATAAAGATGCAATCACTAATCCTGATAATGCAAACTGCCATAACAAGCTTTACCTTTTCGTCGAAGATCGAAATCGATGTAGCCCGACTCGAAAGCAAGAACTCGTCGTTATAAAGTAATTAAGAGGTTGGCGATGCACCGGAATTGGATTGAACTGATGTTAATTATTTACAAGACCTCAAGCTTATATTTATACCCGAATATATAAACTTGTCCATAACGGACACGACTCATACTTTCCTAATACAATTCTAACCGATGAACAAGTCCTTTAGGCGGACTCTTACCAAAATTATCTATAAGGAAATTACATAAAATCCTAATTAATAGATACAATTGCCTGTCTTGGACTCTATCCTTGTCTGACAATATCATTGAAGCCCTTCTTTTCAATCCGACTTTGATCACATAACCAATTTAATCAAAATCGGTTGTATCGGCTAACCATATCAAACTTGATATCGGCCGATACAAACTTACAGCCGATGCGCACTCTGTTTCCGAGAATTCCACATATCTTCAAATTCGCTTCGGATTGGATCTCGATTCCGATTTATATGCTTACCAAATTCTATCGTCAACACTGTGGTATCACGGCTGATACCAGGTATTAGACCCGGTACCTATAGGTACCATGTTTAGTACTTGTGGTATCATGGGTGGTACCCATAGGTATCAAACCTGGTACCTGGTGCCTGTGAGGTATCAAGTACCTGGGCTGCCTGCGAGGTATCAAGTATCAAGTACCACATGCCTCCTCTCCTCTTGTTCCTTCCCCTTGGCTCAACCCTTGTCCCTTGCTGCTGCTGCGACAAACGTCACTACCTACGTTGCGACAAGCGCTGGTTCAAGATGCGGGGGGCGTGAACATCTCGAGTAGGGACGAGATGACTCTAGACTTACAGGGAGAAGGCACATGGGATGACATCATCCTCTATGAAGTGTCACGTTTGAATCATATCCCGTCTTCTAGCAGCCCTCAAGATTTAACGCCGTTGATCATTCCATCCAAAGTAGGGACAAAATTTGGCTTTGTTTCAAAAAAACAAGGGCTAAAACAAAAACCTAGAAATAGAGGCAAAATCAATATTGAACATTGAAGTAGGTGTAAGCACGATATTACTCCAAACTTTATACACCCAAAGCTTAGAATTGAAAGTTTATATACCCCATTTAAGTTTCGATTCAAATTTAAATATTCTATATACAAAATATTTCTATTCATAAAGTTTATATGTACAATGTTTACAATGTATATATTTTCATGTATAAATTCTGTACACACACATCTTCTTTTGAGTGCATTGAATTTTTCTATATACTTTAGTATTTTTTTTAATTGGTTTGTGATGGCGGTATGTCATGAGACCCTTCGACCGGACCTGCCGAAACCATGCAACCAGCGAGGATTCAGATTCGAGGAGTCAAAGTTCATCAGGGTGGAGCCTCATGGCAAAGACTATGGGGTGAAGGCGGCGAAGGATGAAGAGTCGCGTCAGGCCCCCGGGCGAAGGGTGTATGCCGAAGGAGGGTGACTTCGCCATATCGAGCCCAGCTCCAAGAAGGCCCGAGGGGCCATCCCAACCGCTCTGGCCCGTTGGCCAGTGGGCCAGTAGTCGCCAATTGGCCCGTTAGGGGCCCATGTATCTCAATTACACTGTATACCCATACAAGTGTCCCTTTCATAAGGGTGACCATGCAACTTTCCCTGTAAAACCTAAACCCTAATAGGGGGACCTGTAATAGGACTATAAATAGACTCCTAGGGCCATGTAAAAGGGGGAGATTCCCAGAGAAATTCTTAAATTAATAAACTTTACTTTCCCAACAACTGTTGAGTAACCACGTCCTTCGACGTATGCGGTTGTCACTTCGACAACAGCTGGTGCCGACCGTGGGGACCTCCGAGCGAAACCACTGAGAGCGAATGCCACCGAAGAAGGTCGCAAAGGAGAAGGTTTCTAAGCCAAAGGAGAGTGCAGCAAGAGGGGCGATGGCCGCCGAAGAGGGAACAGAGCCTTCGGCGCCCATCGTCGAAACTGGGGTGGCGCCATCGGCTTCGGCACCCACGCCGCAACCACCGCCTTCGGCTCCGGTCACTTTGGCGGGGCAGGCGCTAGAGATCCTTCCGACAAGTCAACTAGTGGCGCCCCAAGACGCTTTGTCATGGTCGGCTACGACTTCGACCGCGCTCGCTGCTGCGCAAGCCAACCCCAACCTTGAAGCGCAAGCCGAAGCTGGCATGGAAGCCATGCGCCAGAACATGACGCGACTTCAGGACATGCTTCGCCAAATGCAAGAGCAACAACAAACATACGAAGTAGCACGGTAGGCCAAGGTCACTTCGGCCCCAGTTTTCCAGTATTCGGCGGGCTACATCCCACCCCAAGTCTACCCGCAAGCACCGGTTCAGGTCCCTCCGTCACAAGCCACGCAAATGCCGGTGTACTTCGCCGGGCAGCCTTCGGCCGCAACCATACACCCGACCCCTGGGGTGCAGCCGTAGGTTCGGCCGGTCGCTGCTCAAATACACCCCTCACCACCCGGTCAAATGTCACAAGCAATGGCGGAGGGGGCTTCGGCCTTGCAGGCACAGCTTCAAGCTTTCCTTCAGCAACTCAACCAACCCCACAACATCTCAAGTATAACCCCTTCGGCTCAACCGGAGGGGAACACAAGTCAGGGTGCACCCAGTTGGCTACTGTCGAACCAGCCTGGGCCGGGGGCTTCGCCATGGAGTCAAGGACCGCAGTTCGACTTCAGCAACGCCGTTCAAGCACCAACCATTTGACCACAAGCACTGACTCCAAGCTTCGGAACAAATCAGGCGCCGGGCCAGGCCGCCATGGCTTGGAGCCAGCCTCCGATTGACCCATCCATGGCGGCACACCAAGCGCCACCCTTCGGGGCCGGGCAGGCGAATACCGTGGCCTAGCCACACGTGCAAGTCATGACTTCGCCCTTTGCCACGCCATATCCACAGCCGAACGGGCCCTCGCAGCAAGGTGCCGTGGGCAAGGCAGGGGGCGAAAAGGGGCTACCGCTGAGTGGGGGAATCAAGATTCACCCAATCCCACCCCAGTTCAAGTTCCCACCCGTTCCGCGGTACTCGGGGGAAACGGACCCAAAAGAGTTTCTGTCCATCTACGAGTCCGCGATCGAAGCTGCTCACGGCGACGAAAATACCAAGGCAAAGGTAATCCATCTCGCTCTAGACGGCATCGCCCGTTCTTGGTACTTCAATTTACCAGCTAATAGTATTTACTCATGGGAGCAATTGCGCGATGTCTTTGTCCTTAACTTTCGAGGCACCTATGAGGAGCCGAAGACACAGCAACATCTACTCGGCATTCGCCAGAGGCCGGGGGAATCAATATGGGAGTACATGCGTCGTTTCTCGCAAGCCCGATGCCAAGTTCAAGATATAACGGAAGCATCTGTCATCAACGCCGCTTCGGCCGGGCTGCTTGAAGGCGAGCTCACAAGAAAAATCGCCAACAAGGAACCGCAGACTCTCGTACCTGCTTCGCATCATTGATGGGTACGCAAGAGGTGAAGAGGATTCTAAGCGAAGGCAAGCAATCCAAGCCGAGTACGATAAAGCCTCCATCGCCACTGCCCAAGCCCAAGTACAAGCACAAGTCGCCGAATCAGCTCCTCTCACCATTCGCCAACCTCAGCTGGCGAACCAAGGACAGCCGCCAAGGCCGAGCCAAGCTCCCATGACTTGGAGAAAATTCAGAACTGACCGCACGAGCAAGGCTGTGATGGCTGTCGAAGAGGTCCAAGCCCTCCGCAAGGAGTTCAACGCTCACCAAGGGGGCAGCCATCAATAGCCTGTTCGCAAGAAGGTCAGAAAAGACCTCTATTGCGCTTACCATGGACGATCTTCGCACACCACCGAGCAATGCCGAAACATCCGTCAGCGGGGCAACGCTCAAGAATCAAGGCCACAACAAGGGGCTGCTGTCGAAGCACCTCGTGAAGCTGTTCAAGAACAAGCACCCCCGGTCGAACAGCACCAAGACGTGCAGCGCAGAGTAATCCAAGTGATTACAAGGGCCGATCCGCCGGTCCAACCGTCGAAGAGGCAGAAGAAGATGCAGCTGCGAATGGTGCACAGCATCCCCGTGACGGGCGAAGGGGCTCCGAAGTACTTGAGTCAGCAAATCTCTTTCGGGTCAGAGGATGCCGAAGGAGTGTTGTTCCCACATCCAGACCCCCTGGTAATCTCAGCCGAGGTAGCTGGCTTCGAAGTCCGGCGAATCATGGTCGACGGAGGAAGTTCGGCCGACATCATCTTCACCAAAGCATATGCCAGGATGGGGCTACCAAACCTAGCCCTCACCCAAGCACCGGCCTCGCTTCGCGGTTTTAGCAGCGAAGCAGTTCAAGTCCTAGGCCAAGTACAATTGGTGGTAGCCTTCGGCACAAGTGAAAACAGGCACGAAGAGTAAATACTGTTCGACGTTGTCGACATCCCATACAACTATAACGCCATCTTCGGCCGTGCAAGCTTGAACAAGTTCGAAGCCATCTCCCACCACAACTACCTCAAGCCCAAGATGCTGGGTCCAACAGGCGTGATCGTCGTGAGGGGGTTTCAACCTCCGATCGCATCAAAGTGCAATGTGGCCGAAATCAACAAGGCAGTGCACAATGTTGAGGCCGAACCGCATGTCCATGCTAAACGCATGACGAAGCCCCCCTCATGGCAAGGTGATCAAGATGCAAGTCGATGACGTCGATCCCACGAAGTTTGTCCAGCTAGGGGGCGATCTGGGCGATGAGGAAGCTGAGAAAATCCTGGAGGTGCTCAAGAAGAACATTGACATCTTCGCTTCGAGCCCCGACGAAGTGGGAGGTGTTTCGACGGACATCATCATGCATCATCTGGCGGTCAAGCCGGGTGCCAAGCCAAGGAAACAGAAGCTGCGCAAGATGTCCACCGATCGCCAAGAGGCAGCAAAGGCCGAAGTGCAGAAGCTGCTCAAGGCCGGGGTGATCCAAGAGATCGACCACCCAGAGTGGTTGGCGAACCCGGTTTTGGTAAAGAAGTCTAACGGCAAGTGGCACATATGCTTCGATTTCACAGACCTCAACAAAGTGTGCCCGAAAGATGACTTCCCTTTGTCGCGGATCGACCAGCTTGTTGATTCGACAACTGGTTGCGACCTCATGAGCTGTTTGGATGCGTACTCCGGCTACCACCAGATCCACATAAATCCAAGCGACATCCCCAAGACAGCCTTCATCATGCTGTTCGGCACTTTCTGCCACCTCAGGATGCCTTTCGGCCTGAGGAACACCGGAGCAACGTTCGCTAGGTGGTGTACAAGGTACTTTGCAAACAGTTGGGGCGAAATGTGGAGGCCTACGTCGATGATATTGTCATTAAAAGCCGCAAGGCTTTCGGCCATGCGTCCGACTTGCAGGAGACTTTCGACAACTTGTGCGCGGCGAGTATGAAACTAAACCCTGAGAAATGTGTTTTCGGAGTTCGCGCAGGCAAGTTGTTGGGTTTCCTTGCTTCCGAAAGGGGTATCGAGGCAAAGCCCCGAGAAAATTGACGCCATTCCGCAAATGAAGCCTCCGTCGAGCGTACGCGAAGTACAGAAGCTCGTTGGCTGAATTGCGGTGCTCAGTCGATTTCTCTCAAAGGTAGCCGAAAGGGGCTTGCCCTTCTTCAAGACCCTCCGGGGCGCGGGAAAATTTAGCTAGACACCCGAATGCCAAGTAGCGTTCGACGAGCTAAAGCAATATTTGCAAAGCTCACCCGCCTTGGTCAGCCCAGCACCGGGAAGCGAAATGCTGCTCTATCTAGCAGCTTCGCCGGTGGCGGTCAGTGCAGCTCTTGTCCAAGAGACAGAATCAGGGTAGAAACCAGTGTATTTCGTCTCTAAGGCCTTGCAAGGGGCAAAGATAAGATACATTGAAAAGGAAAAGCTTGCTTACGCCCTAGTGATGGCTTCACGCAAACTTAAGCACTATTTTCGGGCCCACAAAGTCACTGTGCCATCGCAGTATCCTTTGGGTGAAGTGCTCCAGGGCAAGGAAATCTCTGGTTGGCTCAGCAAGTGGGCGGCGGAGTTATCCCCCTTCGACCTGCATTTTGTCACCCGCACTGCCATCAAGTCCCAAGTCCTTGCCTACTTCGTGGCCGAATGGACACCGACATTTGCCCCTGAACCCCAGCCCGTCGAACAGCCTTGGATAATGCATTCCGACGGTTCATGGTCGCACAAGGGGGTGGGCGCTGCGGCAGTACACACTTCGCCAGGGGGCGTGCCGATCCGGTATGCCGCAAGGCTACAGTTCGACACAACCAACAACACGACAGAATACGAAGCCGTATTGTTGGGTCTAAGAAAGGCGAAAGCATTGGGGGTTCGGTGTTTGCTCATCCGAACAGACTCCAAGATGGTGGCGAGTCATGTTGACAAATCCTTCGAGGCAAAGGACGAAGGAATGAAAAAGTACCTGGTGGCTGTTCGCTCTATGGAAAAGTGCTTCGCCGGCATAACGGTCGAACACTTACCCAGAGGATAGAATGAGGAAGCTGATACCCTGGCGAAATCTGCTGCCTGTGGAGGCCCGCATTCACCAGGGATCTTTTTTGAAGTCTTGTACGCACCAAGCGCGCCCACAGAAAGCCTGGATATCATGGCAATTGACCAGGCAGAACTGGGCGAAGACCTAGAGGACTGGCGGACTCCGTTCGTGAAGTACCTCAAGAACGGCTGGCTCCCAGAGGACGAAGCAGAAGCGAAGCGCTTACAGATCAGAGCCACAAAGTACAAGCTGGTCTCAGGGCAGCTGTATCGCTCCGGGGTGCTCCAACCCTTGCTTCGATGCATCTCCTTTGCCGAACGTGAGGAAATGGCGAAAGAAATACACCAGGGGCTGTGCAGTGCACACCAGGCCACAAGAATGGCCGCCTCCAAAGTATTTCGCCAGGGTGTGTATTGGCCCACTGTGCTGAAAGTTTGTATTGAGCAAGCCAAAACGTGCGAAAGCTGCCAGCGGCATGGCCGAAGCTAAACTGCACCACAATATGAGCTGCAGCCTATCGCACCACTCTGGCCTTTCGCTAGGTGCGGGCTAGACATTATTGGCCCATTCCCTGTGGCGCGAAATGGGTACAAGTTCGCAATTGTAGCCATCGAATACTTCTCCCGTTGGATCGAGGCTGAACCACTCGGCACGATCACTTCAGCAGCAGTGCAGAAGTTCGTTTGGAAGAACATTGTTTGCCAAAAGAGTTCATCACGGACAATGGCAAGCAATTCGACTCTGATAAATTCAGAGAAATGTGCGAAGGGCTAAGTCTGTAAATCAGGTTCGCTTCGGTCGCGCACCCACAGTCAAACGGGGCGGCCGAACGTACATATGGTAAGATCTTGGAGGCACTCAAGAAAAGGCTTGAGGGGGCGGCGAAGGGTAGATGGCCGGACGAAATGCTATCCGTTCTCTAGGCCCTTCGGATGACCCCCACAAGGCCAATCAAATTCAGCCCGTTCATGCTTCTCTATGGTGACGAAGCACTAGAACACATGCGTAAATACACCACAAGCACATTAGCAACTTACAACAAAAAAATGTTCGACCGACAGAGCTATTGCCTGGCCATCTCGTCCTAAGGAAGAAGGCGAACCCGGTAGCAGTCGGGAAGCTTGAGTCGAAGTGGGAAGGGCCGTACCTCATCAAGCACAGGTCAAGAACAGGCTCCTTTCGCCTAGCAACACTGGAAGGCGAGGAATTTGACCATTCGTGGAATGCTGCTTCTCTTAAGCGTTTCTACGTTTAGAAAGGGTGGCACCCCATTCGCCAAACTGTAAAAATGTACATACTATTGTATAGACCTTTCGGCATCTCTCGTTATGTAAGCCTTTCGGCACAAAAATAAAAAAAAAAGAAAAATGAAAAAAGAAAAAAACTGGACGTAGGGTTATTATCCACCCTGGAGGCCCGAACCAGTATAAAATCCTTGTGTCTTTCGCCTTTTTTACTTGTGTACATGATAATTCGTGGAAAAACCCCAAGGCAAACGCCCGATCAGCGAAAACGCGAGGGGGGCGAAACGAATCGGTCGAAGCATCGCTCGCCGAACGTTGAAACCGCGACAGCTTGTTTCGGGAAATAACTAACCGAACACCGTTATACTCGGTCAATACGAAAACACCAGCACTTCTCTCAGCGCGGAATACCACAGATCGAAAACGGAAGTCGAAAACTAAAAAGTCAACCGACCTATTTCGCTAATATACACAAAGGGGCCGACATGCTCCGACCTAGCGAAAGCACGAAAAGTGACAATGCGAAAAATAGCAAAAAGGGAATAAAAACACATCTTTATTAACTTCGAAAAAATAATCGAAGAATACATGCCATACAACATGGTACAGGTAAAAGAATACAACAGGCTTTGCAGCCTAGTTTACAAATAAATTACATCTTCGCCCCCAAAACAACTGCCACTCCCTAAGGAATGATCCGGCGAACTCGGTTCGTCGTTACTACTAATGTTATGTACTACCCTAAGGAGAGAAGGGGCGAAACACAAGCTAGACTATAACGGCGCTAGGTAATCGCTTCCTGTCGATTAGTCCTCCGATGATCCTGACAAGCGCTGACGGGCTCAGCTGGGGGAGCTCCACCTAGAAAAGGCGAAGGGTCTCCGGCAACAATACGTTGCACGGAAATCGAAGCCCCGCCTCAAAGAAGACGGCAAACACCACCGTCCGTTTGTCGCCCGGTTTCGGCACCACGGCCTCTCCCGGGGCGAAGGCCTGCCCCTCCACCACCGCGCCTAAGCTGACCAACTTCGCTAGCTCGTCGTCGTCCACTAGCGAAGCCCCTAAAAGGCGGTGGTGTCATTGTCGATCCGACTGGGATCGAGACCCATCACGGAGGCTGGGTTCGGCTTACGAGGCGCCATGGCGAAGAAAATACGCAGTGGCGAAAAGGGACAACGGGTGAAAGGTCTAGTAGTTTAAAGGGCGCCATGAAAGGAAAAGACGGAGAAAGAGAGAGCGCTCACGGTGCAAATGATAGGGTAAGGCGGTGAAAAAGGGGAGGGGAGGAATATATAACCCACCCAGGCGACGTTTCACCTTCCCACCCAATCACGAGCTGCCACATGTCACAAGGGTAGGCGAAACGGTAAATTCCCATGGACCGAGCCGCACAGTGACGAGCCCTCGAAGGAAAGGCCCATCACTGTTTATTTCGGCCCAGTGAAAGAATAAGGACAGGTTCGCCGTTCGCAAAAGGCGAAAGCTGCAAAAAAATTACTAACCACAAGAATACATGTACACGCAATGCATACATTCTTTGCGGGAATACAAAATAGGTTTCGGCAGGAGCGTCGGTCGAAAGGGGGCGCCTCATACCATACCACATGGTTTGCACGGTCTCGGCCGAAGCTCCTATCTCACCCTTGCGCTTGAGCGGCTTGTTGGCGGTATGTCATGAGACCCTTCGACCGGACCTGCCGAAACCATGCAACCAACGAGGATTCAGACTCGAGGCGTCAAAGTTCATCAGGGCGGAGCCTCATGGCGAAGACTATGGGGTGAAGGCGGCGAAGGGTGAAGAGTCGCGTTGGGCCCCCGGGCGAAGGGTGCATGCCGAAGGAGGGTGACTTCGCCATATCGAGCCCAGCTCCAAGAAGGCCCGAGGGGCCATCCCAACCGCTCTGGCCTGTTGGGCAGTGGGCCAGTAGTCGCCAATTGGCCCGTTAGAGGCCCATGTATCTCAATTACACTATATATCCATACAAGTGTCCCTTTCATAAGGGTGACCATGTAAATTCCCCTGTAAAACCTAAACCCTAATAGGGGGACCTGTAATAGGACTATAAATAGACTCCTAGGGCCATGTAAAAGGGGGAGATTCCCAAGAGAAATTCTTAAATTAATACACTTTACTTTCCCAACAACTATTGAGTAACCACGTCCTTCGACGTATGCGGCTGTCACTTCGACAACAGTTTGAATTGAATGCGTAGTTTAGGCATGAATTGATCGCGCGCCTCGACCAGCCACCCTTGAGATGTCTCCAAGGCTGAGTCTCTCATGTGCACTCAAAGCATCGGACTCCTCGATTTGCGACACCACGGAGGTGGTAGCACCTGACTTGTTGAAATGGTTAGTAATAACAACTACCTCTAAGTTTGCTATTCCATTCTATATTCTATCATTTGCTTTTATGCAGAATTTGATGGTCGAATTTGGTACTTAAGGACCATCAACAGTTTCTCCTTATTGGTGTCGTCGATGGATGCTGGTTGGGAAATCCAGCACCTATGTTGGGGTTCTCAACCGACACCCATTGAGTGTTATCTAGCAGTGAAAGTCTCATATGTACTGATTTTGGATAAACTGGCATATATAAGGGCATGCCTTGTCAGGGGTTTTGTTGTAGTTAACTTGAATACTTCCTGTTTCATATCGGACAAACACATACCTTATCACCAGTAGCTGGTGATAAGTTGGATAGACGAAGAGTGGATTGAGGTGGTGGTCGGAGGCAGGTAGATCACACCATCGCATCCTGATGGTCCTATTCAGCCTCAAGCATTTGCACAGAGGTGGTAGTGACTCCGATCTAGATCCACCCCTGCTTGTCGCACTATGCTTCTTGATATCGAAGATGTAAGTTGGGGAAGACACAGCCCACAACCCCGAGGGGCACACCACCTAGGATGGCAAGTTCTTCCTGCTATGTAGCCGAACTTCTAAAATCCTTGGTACGCATTCATCATGTTTCCCATATTTGATATGTTCATGTTTTACTGTCTAGTTTACATGTATAGATCAAATGATGCTATTATGCTAGTTTACATCTGCAATGTCATGATTTATTTATAGAAAAATTAAATCTTATGTGCTTATATTTTCAACACTCCTCACATGGGACGCTGCCGTCGTGGCGACGCTACCTATGCAGCTCCAGCAGCAGGGCGGGGCAGAGCTAGCGACGAGGACGGTGCATTGAGCAACAACCACCCGATGGTACGAGCGCTCTTCCTATCGGAGAGTTGAGAAGGAGAAGAAGGCAAGTCGCCATGGGGAATTTTCGCGGGGAGACGACCTTGTCAACGCACAGCTCTGAGCGTGCCTTCGTGGTTCCCAAAGTAGGCGTCTCACGGTTGCTAAATTGGGTGAGGGGACCTACCACGATTTTCCATTGGGCAATGGTCCCAACTTGAAAAGGCCTCGGTTCCTGTAACATCCTAAAAATTTCGACTTTGAAATACGAAATTAAAAATTCGGAATAATCAAAGTTCTTTTTCAAAAGCATTCATACTTGAATTAATTCGATCTGTCGTTTTTCTTCCATGCGTGGGCTAATAGACGAACGTCTGAGAATAGGTCGGTATTTAATTTCAAATATTATTTATTCAAGGAACTATGATTATGAGATATCCTAATCTTTACATAGGCCAACTATTTTCGAAAGACCCTTCTCTATTTATTAAAAACCCTCGGGCATATTTACTTTATGAATAAAGCTATATATATATATATATATATACGTAACACCGTTTTGATAAAACCCATTAAGGGATAGTTTATTAAGACAAAAATATTCTACTAAAGAAATAGCTTTGATTATTTTCTATGAACCTTTATATAGAGTAATAAGCCTTTGGAAATCATTTGCAAAATAATATCTATTGGTAAAGTATTTACTATAAACCTTGATTGAGAAATATAAATTCCTAATAGGCTATTTTCAAAGATATGACCTCCTCAAACAAAGTCTAGTCCTCAGGCATAATTTTAGTTGCATGTTAGTATTTATTGTTTGTTTGTGTGTGTTTAGGTTTGGTGCCAAAAGATCTCGATTAAATCTTATCTCTAAAGAGGTTGTCCTCTGTTCGACGTCCTTCCTTTCTTTATCCCCTCCGTCTGTCCCATTTAATCGTTTCGGTGCCAATCAAATTAAAATCCCGAAATTCCTCCCTTCGCAGTGTTATCTCCCCCTCAAACTCTCGGAAATCCTACGGTTAAATTAAAAACCAGTTCATCGATTCAAACTCGATAATTCCCTCGGATATTTAGAATCGATCGGCGTATTTATCTATCACGCGTCAATTCAAATATCCCTGATTCTTTTCCCACCGCGATGATTGGATTTAAATGCCCTACGTCGTCCTAGAAAGTCATTTTTCGGTACCGTAAGAGCGCTCGCAGTAAAATCCTAAATCTAATTCTCAAGCGACTGAACGACCAAAATAAATTACATTATTTCACTTGGATTCAAACTAAAAATCCAACAACTTGTGAATAACCCATTTACACGATTTTAACCCCAAAATCGACTGTCCCATTTGTACAATCCAACCACGACACCCAAATTTAATTCAAAAGTCCATATATACAGTCCAGCTACAAATTGAAATTCAAAAATCCCAAACAAAATTATCAGGATCCACAGTCCAATTACAATTCCTGTACAAGTGCAAGATGGTCTACAGCCTACGTGGCAAAATAGCTTGCGACAGGCATGCATGCACTCCTTTTCTTCACTGAGACAAGCAAGCAACCTATTCCCGTGCATGCACCCGTGCTGTTCCTCTGCCTCACTGTCTCCTCGGTGTTAAGCTGCAAACCCCGCGGTTAGGCACCACCTCCGCTTTCTCCGCTGAAGTTAGGCACCGCTCTGTGCCGCTCGCCGAGCAGGCCTAGCAACCAGCAGCAAAATGAAACAATGGAGGGAGAGGAGAAAACAGAAGCAAGTGCTCCCTGTCCAGTGCTCCGTTGCACCATGCCAAGAAAGCACAGAGGCAGCCGTCCACACCGAAAGCAAGCGCAGCGTCCACCCCACCCAACACCGACGTTGTCCTCGCTTTCCTGTGCCGCACTGTCGACGATGACCGCCAAGCAGGGCAGCTGGCCCCGCTCGACCGAGCTCGCTGAGCCGCCCTCGTCGTCATCCGCTAGCCGCGACGGCTATAAAAGCCGCCATGCCCCCAGCACAGGCAACCGCCGCCTTTGCTCCACTCCCCCACAAGCTAGCTCGCCACCAGCGCCGCCATCACGCACCCCGCCATACTACCGCCCCTGGCTAGCTCGCTCGCCTCCATCACCTCTGTCACCACTGACAAGGGCGCCACCGTGCATGGCCAGGCCGTCCAGCGCGAGCGCCGCCTCCAAGGTTGCCTTCTACCGGACATCCGGGACCCAGGGTTCCCTCGGCGGATCTCCCCTACCGCCGCCAATCCCGCCATCATCACCGCCACACGCGGACCAAGCGCAAGCTCGTTGCCGAACCAACGCCGCCGGGCCCCTTCCCGGCCACGCACCGCCCCGGACTCTGGACGTCGCGCGCGCGCCGAGCGACTGAGCTGATCAGGCCTGATAACAGCGTCACGCTGCTCGAACAGCGCGCCATCACCACATCACTCAACGATGACCGCATCCCACCGCTGCCTTCCTCTCCCCGTGGCGACCTCCTTTCTGTGCCGCCATCCCTCCTCTGCTTCCCGCCGTCGTCTGCCTTTGCCCGCGGCGACCACCCTCCCGTGTTGTCCTATGCACCGCGCCACCGCGCCAGGCCGCCGCCCGTGCCGCCGTGCCCGATCGACGTTGCTTCTCTCGCCTCGTCGCACCGAGCAACGGGAGGTGCGAGGAAGAACTGCGAAGAGAAGAGGAACGGGGAAACGGGAGGAGAGATTGAGGAGGAGGAGAGGAAAGGTCACCGACGAGTGGACCCAAGTCCCTTAATCTCTCTTGCACAGTAACCACCCACCTAATCTCCTCCGGATGACTCACTGATAGGTGAGCCCAACCGGGTTAAATCTCTATTTAATCCTTTTTTTAACCTTCGGGTCACTTACAGGTGGGACTTCGGGTCACTCTTAATCTCCTCCGCCAAAGTCCAAATCCGGTCCCTCTACCTCCCGCGCCCCCTTCCTTCCTAAAAGTCTATATGGCTCCCCTTTTCTTAGTCAGGCCAAGCCCTAATATCCTCTATAAAAGTCTACCAAACATCCTTCTCCATTCATTGGGCCACCCGACTACAAGTCTATATGGCATCCTCCATCTAACCTTCAGGCAGAGCCCATAATCAGCCTCCTTGTTCACTAAAGTCTATGTTTTGCCCCTCTAAATCCTAAAACCATATCTGAGAGTCTAAATAACCTACCCGCCGCGAAACCCTCGGTCCGCGGTTGATAATTCTTTTGAACACTCGAAAATTCATATCTCTCTAACCGTAACTCCGATTGACTCCGTTCAACTTCCATCATCTCTCTAAAGTCGAGATCTATTTATTTGCACCATTAGTTTGTATTAAATATTCTTTTATTTTATTGATAGGATTATGTGTGGTTTTCTTCGGTCTTTTGTCGGATGTTCTGGATGATCGGCATATTCATTGAGCGTGGATATTCCGGTTATTCTAACTGACACGGATTTCTCGAAGATTATGCGAACCTAAAGCAAGGCAAGTCACTACGCCCCCTTCCTCGAACATATTGATCCTATTTTATAAAGGTGTTGATTGCAAATAAAATTGCATGCTATTTATAAAAAGCGTACCTACATTGTTCAAGCCTTACCTTTGATATTGTTTATCCTTATGTATTTACGCGCCTTTGTTACCTGAGTCAATTATTTATGTGCGGTTAAATATCGATACTGCTTAGCGTTGCTTATGTGTAGACGTTTGTACACTCTATACTTATGTTATATGGCTATGGATGTGGATGTGGCGATCACTCAGTGGGAGTGATTGTCGGAGGCGGGTGGAGACATAAGCACCACCCGCAACATTAAAATCTTTGCGAAAACCAAAAACTTAATAAAACAAAACTATTTCAACTGGGACGGCATGAATAGAATATGGGTGGTTCTGGGAACGGTAAGCCGCCGACCCTGGTAAATTAAGGACCGAGTCAAGAAGCTATGCGAGAAACGAGCAAAGTACGACCGCATTTCTCGAGTGGGGTATGACCCGGTGGACTAGAAAATTCTCGTGGAGTGGCACCCCAGACATGGTAGGTTCTGGACATTCGTTGTTGTGTTGATGAAGTGTTGTGGTTTAGATCGCTTGGGTCGATCTGTTGAACGCTGGCAAAAACTTAAAATGCACCCTAAGACTCCTCTCACAACCGGCTCGAGGTAGGAATGTGGCGTCGGGGGTGCAATGGGGATTCATAGTCCTTGGAACGGGTGCCGCCATGCGAGGGTAACTGAAAAACCGGGCCGTGACAAGTCTCATGTGTTGGGTGCGTCACGGAGTGCGGGATTAAAAGCGTACATCCACTGCAGTGTGAGTAAACTAAACTATTCGAATAGCCGTGCTCGCGGTTAATGAGCATCGGGACTTGTACTACTCTTGACTATCTTCATAAATTTTAAATACTGCTTAAAATATGATGGGTATGGAAGGTGTGACCTCGCCCGATGTGCGAGAAGGTTGTAATGGTCAAAACTGTGGAAATTGGATGCGAGGGTAAACCGGACCAAGCGAGGCTTGGGGAAGGTGGATGAACCCTCGCATGTTAATGACAACTTCAACCTAACGATTGTTTTCAGTTAAAACTGCTACGTCATAGGTTTGTGAAATAATTTGTGAAAACTGTTTTATGCAAATAAATCAAGCCATCCTTGAACCCCTATGAACATTATTTGCATTCTGTAGTGGTGGCTTGCTGAGTACGGTTGGTACTCACTCTTGCTTATTTAAATCTTTTAGAAATGTGTTGGTGTCGACCTGTACATGTGCTACGTTGGCCAGGAGTTACCAAGGACGGTGGAATAGGGACCTAGATTCACCAGTCGATGCGTGTAGGATAAGATGGACCGCCGCTGCTTTGCTTCCGCTACTTCATTTATTTGTTTTGGTATTTTGTGTTGCTGTCGATCATGCTTAGTCTATTCGGGTTCCATTTGGGCTACCCTTGTATTATTAATATATTGTAAGACCTGGATGACGATGTCAGCTTGAGATATACAACTGTGCTATGTGTGTACCATCTACTGATTTAGGGAATAGTACTGTAATACACATAGGGTTCCCGGTGTACAAAACCGGGGGCTCACAGTTCCTAAGTGGCTATGTGGTGAGATAGGGATATGCTTCACGGTGGAGCGTTGACTATGGCCTAACAAGCACAGCTGATCAATCCGAATATTTGTGAAAATAGGGATTACATTTCTTCGGTTTCTTTTTACTGTACTTTTTTTCAGTAAACTATAGCTATGCCTCTGGTTTTGCAAACATTGTCATATATACGTTTTGCAAAACTTGCTAAGAACTTTTTTTTTCTGTGGGATGTATACGGATCGTGCAATCTCGGCTGACCATGGAAAATGGAACCCCATTGAGACATCGAAATATATTTCACTACTTCAGACGAATTTCGACACATTCGAATAAATTTTGCCAAATTTCGAACGAAAAGCACATCTCGAGCTAGCTTGTGAATACCGGCGAGGACACGTGCATGGTTACATTAGTTTCCATTATTCCAAAATACTAGTCCACTTGCATTTCATACGCTGGAAGTCTAGAACAATCTATATGTGTGATTTCGAACTAAAATCTGTCCTAGTAAGTCCTGCGCAAAAAACCATCTTTGAGTACAATCGTTCTAGACAAACAAATTGGGAAAATCTGTCACCAACGTGTTGTAGACGGCTACTGTCCCATCATCCTTCGCATATACTCCATCTTCCTGCACTTTTCAGAGCATTATATTTTTCGGCGGAAGAAATGTATAATTCTTTTCTCGAAAATTTCATCACTTTCAGATATGCAGTACTAATTCCAGTTGGGGATTTTTCAATACTAGCCTCAAGAGTCGCACATTCGTGTACCTCCTTTTTAGACAAAACTAGATGGGACCCCGCACTTCGTTGCGGGTGGCTAGAGACATAATACAAAAGAATATAACCGCATGAATTATAAAGTTTTCATGTAGAAGATAGTAAAAGATTACAGCCGTTTTCATGTAGTCTAAAATATTATCATTGATTGTGAAACCAAGTTGTTCTGTGATAGCTTTGGCCCAGGAAACAACAAACTCACCCTAGTACACAATACCCGTGGATTCTCACTGGAAATAAACACACAGGGAACATAAACTTTGCAGCAACAAATGCCTTTTACTCTCTTTATCTGTGACGCACACACTTACTGAAAACGAACGAGAGCACGGCTTAAATAGCCTTACATGCAAGGACTGCTGTCAGGCTTCATGCGCACGCACGCACTACCTGAATACATGAGCCACTAACTCCATGCACTACGAGAGCTAGTCTAACTAACTATCTGCTAAATTGCCGCACTCAACTAACCACACAAGCTAATTACTCGGTGAACTAATCACCACACACATGGTTGTGACTGAGCTAATCTCCTATATGCAAGCATCATATATGCAATACTCCACTACGCGCAAGACACACATACACGACTAACTACTGCAGATATTTAAAATATGTACAAGTCAGGTTTAATGATAACAATTTCCTCCCTAATCTTGACTTGTATACTTCCCAGATCATCACAGAAGACATGGCTCGTCATCAGCCATCGCAAGCAGCACTTCTTCCTTCTTTGGCTTGCAGCACTCTTTGACGAGATGTCCTCGTATACCACAGTTATAGTACTTCCCTTTCTTCTTGTCCAACTTGCACTCGTCGTTGTCGGAGTCGTCACTTGCATCATCATCGTCGTTGCCGTCGCGGCCGCGGCCACGACCACCACAGTGGCAAGCACTTGCCTTACCATGGTGACCACCACGGTTATGGTTCTTCTTTTCTTTGAGTGAGAGACTTTCCCACTATGCACGTGTGAGCAACAAGTGCTCACCATCCAGTTCGTGGCGCCGACCCTTCAAGGATTCCTCGAATGCCCTCAAGCGCCCGATCGCCTCCGCCACGGACATCTTCGACACATCACCCCATTGCTTGATGGTGCCAACAATGTGAAGACACTTGTCGGGAACAACACTAAACAATTTCTCCACAATAACACTATCCTTTACCTTGCCTCCGAGAGAACGCATCTCCCCCACAAGTGCGGTGAGCTTCGGTGAGAATTCCGCAATTGTTTCGGAATCCTCCATGTACAAGCGATCAAATCGCCGCTTCAATGCTTATAGTCGCGCCTTCTTGACTTGATCCTCGCTGAAGTTCATCTTCTCTATGGCCTCCCAAGCCTCCTTCGCCGTATCCTTGTCCGCGATGGCCATCATCACGTGAGGGATGGCGGTAAGAGCTTCAATGTCCTTGTCTTCTCCGGTCGATGAACCTTCACCCACAACCGCTGCCCACACGCCAAGATGGCATAGGATGATCTTTATCTTTACAGCCCACACGCTGTAGTTCGTATCGCTCAGCATTGGGTAATGCATGGAGACAACCTTGGTCGTAACACCACCATGGCAACACCATGATCATTGGCACCGCTCACGCCACTGCTTGGTGTTCCTGCCGGTGACTTGTCACGAGCCATGGCTCTGATACCAATTGATGGCTTTGGCCTAGGAAACAACAAACTCACGCGAGTACACAACACACGCAGATTCTCACAGGAGATAAACACACAGGGAACACAAACTTTGCGGCAACAAATGCCTTTTTCTCTCTTTATCTGTGATTCACACACTTACTGAAAACGAATGAGAGCACAGCTTAAATAGCTTTACATGTAGGGACTGCTGCCAGGCTTCATGCGCACGCACGCACTACCTGAAGAGCCACTAACTGCATGCACTACGAGACCTACTCATCTAACTAACCATGCATGTAACTAACTATATGCTAACTTGCCGCACTCAACTAAGCACAAAAGCTAATTACTCGGTCATCTAATCACCAGACACATGGCTGTGACCGAGCTAATCTCCTATATGCATGCATCATATATGCAATACTCCACTACGCGCATGACACGCATGACACACATACAAGACTAACTACAGCAGATATTTAAAATATGTACAAGTCAGGTTCAATACTAACATTCTGGTTACACTTGGGAAAACAACAGTACAATCCTGTAGCAGCAGCACACAAACTTTCTATAGAAGCGAATCTCACTGAAAGCAAGCAAAAATACAAATTATAGGCTCATTTGAGGGCATGCAAGTCACTTGGTCTATGACTGATTTGAAGTAATACGATATTTTGTAAATTGACAGAGACCTGATTAGAATAATGCATCAGTGGTCCAATGTAGTGTTTTGCTTTGTCATCTTTACATCTGTAAAGAAAGATAGAAATTACAGGAAAATAAACTTGTAGTCCAAACTGAAAGAGTTAGTACTCTTTAGTATGGCAAGCAACAAATAAGACAGATAATCAATTCAATAATGCGCCAACTTTAGAAGTAAAGCCAATATTTTATATGCTAGTTTGAATAGTACGTAATCATCACATACTAAGGCTCTGTTCTTTTTTCAACTCCAAACTTCAACTTTCTCATTTTCCGTTAGCACGTTTTTCAAACTATTAAATGGTGCATCATTTGCAAAAAAAATTCTATCTAAGAAGTTATGTTAAAAATTCAAATAAATCCATTTCCAAGTTTATAATAATTAATATTTAATTAATTATGTGCTAATGAGCTTTCTCGTTTCACGTGCAATACAAATCTTCCTCCTCTAGGAGGAACCGAATGAAGTCTAAGTCAATATTGCCCATACTAAGAGGGTGTTTGGATCTCTTTAGTCACCTGACTAAAGTTTAGACAGACTAAAAAATTTTAGTCACCCCCTGTTTGGAAGATGGGACTAAAGTGCATTAAAGTCCAGATTTACCTCCCCTTCTCTTTCCTCTCCCTCCCCCTTCTCTCTCCTTCTCTCTCCATGGGATGAGCAATTAATTAGGTGAGAGAGGGGATTTAGTCACTAGAAGTTGGATCACCCTTAACTAGAGACTAGACTAGTTTTAGTCACCATTTAGTCAGAGGTGTTTGGAGATTTAGTCCCCTAGTGTAACTAAAATTAGTCAAGTAGTCTCTAGTCAGGTGTATCCAAACATCCCCTAATTGGAGGATGTCAGTCATAACCAAAATCGGGTACATAATATCAATAATATCAAAAGTATTCGGTAGAAAATACAAAGTGAGCAACAGTAAAAAAATCATCATGCTATCCGATGTAGAACATGAAAAGCGATGTGAAGGAAAGGTCGATAAGCAATAGTAAATGCAAATTAGAGAGGTACAAGATATCATATTCTCTTGAAGTTAAATTGCATGCTGATCATGTTTAATATGTTCAGAGTCAATACCATGGATGCAATGTATACATAAAGCTACCATGTTCCAATAGACCATCAGAAGATAACACCTTCCTAAGCAAAATAAATAATAAATATATATAGTTATAAACATTAATTTCACTCCAGCTGAAAATCAAGAAATCTACGATGCAAGGAAATATGGTTGGTATAAGAACCTGATATAAGCTGGGAACAGCCCTGAATCCACGTATCCTACAACATTGCTCTTAATCCCAAAGAGCACCTATACATAAAGGGGAAAAAAAGGAAAAGCTAGTTTGATCCATTATGGATGATCCAAATAGCCAATTTCATATAAAACATACATGCCTAAACTGTACCAAAAAGTTAAATGTTCAGAAAATTAAAATCACACAAAGAAGTATAGACATCAGATATAATTAATGTACATGAGAATATGTAGATGCAACTTTATCTTAAAAAATGGTAAAGTTTGAAATGACATAAATCTGAAGAACCCCTAAATATCTTTAATGCACAATAAGGAAAATGGTAATTAATCAAAGCTGTGCGTACAAATTAGGGAGTACGGACTACTGAATGTGCCAGTTCATGCATCGATCAGCATGCACCGGATGTTCGCATGCTACATCCTACACGTATGCGTAATATCTCGTTTCATTCAGCATCTTCTTCTGCCATCGCACGGCCTGCTGAGCCATGGTCCATGGGCCTAATTGCTCCATCGATATATTCGCGAAGAAGCTTCTACAAGAAACTCTATCCGGTGGCCGGTGCACGCATGCACGCAAGAGCATTTCTAGATCGCTGCGCGCGCACACGCAAGATCGTTTCGTCGAGCCTCTTTCGCGAAACTGGTGTTGCCACATGTCACCATTCTCCTTGTATTATATGATATGATGTGTTTACTTGTTGTTTCTAATATGAGCTTAAATTTGTAATAATAATCAACAACATAAATATGTGTTTATAGAATATACTTGGAAAGAAGTCTAGTAATAACAATAACAAATTATATTGATTTGTATTTAACAATACTATCATGACAACTAATATACTATCATGACAATACCATGCTTTCACGCGACAATCACGTCCTTCTTCGTTAAATTTATATGTGTATCATTTATTGATTTGAAATAGACAATATTACCATAACATTAAATTATTAACCAAGGTTACATTGATTTTGTAAAATATATAGTAAAGCTCATTACTTACGTCGAAGCAATTTTATTTATAGAAAATTCACTATGCATGTTGTCATATCAAATTTACTATGCATGTGTTGTATTACATTTAATTTTATTATACGTACCACGTTGCAAATATCAACCACTTGGCAGCTCTCGCTACTGCCTTGCATCATTAATTGGTTACTTTTTAAAACACAAAATTCCTAGATCTCTTTCTAAGTAAATACGTATATTTAATAAATGGACAGAACAGAAGTAACCTTGGAAAATATTTTTTTATTTAGAGGACAATACAATAAAAAATCTTTGCAGGGGTGCATGTATACCAACACGAGAACGTAAAAGACACAGGTTGAATTTCCATCCGAATACAAGTGAACACTCGCGATTGCTCCCTTCTATTTACGGTAATCTTCGATTCCATCGTTCTTCATCCGACGGTCCACATTTATTCCACCTATTCTTCCTTCTCATATATTTGACAGTCATTATTAATCGAATGAGGTGGCTTATTCAGGAAACTTTTCACTTGCAGAGATTCGGCATTCTTTCCGGACACAACCAGGAAGCAATCGAATTCAGTAAATAATGAACACAAATTAGTGAAGCCATATAGCCTGATGCACGCTGGGGTGGCCAGGGCGCCCATGGGTTCAAAATAAATAGAAATTTAGCATGCCCTATTTTAGACCAACCTTTTAAGCTATGAGACCTTTTACGGTGTTTGCGAGGTACTTAAAGATACTTAGAGGTGGAACAATGTGTGCTGTTGATCAAGAGAGGTGTAAGGTACGGAATAAAATTATTGTAATATGGTGGCAGTGAAGTAATTAAGTAGTAAAACATGGGCATTATACGTGAATTGAATACCTACATTAATCCATCAGTATTTGTGCAGATTGGTACTGTTGTGGAGAGAAAAAAAGTAAATCACGGATACCCCGTTGATTTAGAAGCGATAAATTTCATTGTACCAAAATCACATCTTCTTTCTTCTCCCCTTCCCTTCGTTCCAGTTCTAGAGCTTGAACTGTTCACTGGAAGGAGATAGAAAGAACAGTGTCGGCATGGTTGAGGGTTGAAGAGGAGACGAGATCGCCCGGTCGACTGCTAGGTGCAAGCGAGCGCATCTGTAAGTTATCATATGATTATTTACACAGTTGATTAGTTATTTATGTAGTTCACAAGTTAACAGGAATTGGAATTTCGTGGGATAGCAAACAAGATCTCCTATGTTGTTCTTCTAGGGTTTGAACGATGCACCCACGAGGAGACATGGTCGTGGAAGAAGCTTTGGCATGGTTGAGCGTTTGAATAGGATGCAATATCTAATTAACATATACGGGTGCGTGCATAGGTAAGATGTCCTATGCTTATTTGCGCAGTTGATTAGTTATTTATGTAGTTCACAAATTTCTTTGTACAAGGGAACGAAAAGAGATCTCCTAATATGTTCTTCATTTGAGGATTGAATAGGTGAACCTACTATGTGACATAATTGAGGGAGAAGCTCTGGCACCCTCGAGTGTTTGACCAGGAGGCAAAATCTGATTGACACGTACGCTCAAGTGCATAGGTAAGATCCAACTCCTTAATGTATTAACTTTGGCATTATATGTAGGGTGCAATATGACTTCTCTTGTCTTATTGTGCAGATGTACATATTACAAATACAGAAGCTCCTAAGAAGGTTGGTCTAACAAAGAAGATAATAAGGAAGCAAGTTTCACGACAATTTTAGAATACTCTAGAGGTCCTTTTGCTGGTAAATGTGCCAATGTTGGATTGTAAGTAGGCTAATGGTATAAATGCTATGTGTTGAACTAATATTAAGGTTAGGTTGCTATTGAACCTATGACTTTTTATTGTAAATAGGCTGTTGATGAAGTTTGACTGGCATAATTTATCTTGTGGGTGTCATATGGGTGTGTGAGCATGGTCACCATGATCATGTCAAAGCTACTTATCTTGATAGGCTGTTGGTTAACCTACATAGCATGTTCAAATGGAAGCAAATATCATCAATGTATAAATTGATAAAATGTATAATTTAAATTGACACTAACCTTAGGTGATATTTTAAATCGGTCATGTTCTTAAATCGCAACATAGATCTCTTATTGAAAACAAAATATAATTTTCAAAAAAAGTAAAGGTTGGAGTTTTTACATGTTTACTCGAACAAAATATAAATGTAGAGAAAAGCAAAAAAAAATGTTAGTAACGTGCTAAAAGAACAGAATGTAAATCTAGAGAAAATCACGAAAAGAGAATATCAAAGAACACAGAGTAACTCTAGATAAAATGACGCAACTTATGATCTTGTAACGCTAGTCCCGGCTAAATAACTTAACTCAAACACAACATAAATCTAGAGGAAACCACGTAAAAGAGAAAATGACGCAAATAACTACCTGTAAAGCTGGTACCGTTAGAATGTAACTTGTACCTACGCAGTACCGATTCTAATTTGAGGGACAATTCAACCCTTTTCGCTCTACTAGGAAAATTATGTTTTTACCCTTAGTACTTAGGTACTTATACCAATACTTAAATACCTTTTACATAATACCTATGATTGAGGAGCGTTGGATCTTTACCCTTTTTGAATGCAAACACCGTAAAAGTTCTCTAAAGTTATGTAGGCTACCTAAGGCCATTACCACCCTTAGCTACGCAATAGCGGTCGGGGACTGAGAACGGTAACTCGGGCACAGTTCCAGGTGTTGGCTATCCACACTACAATTTTGGTGGTGTTGAAAACTGACATAATATTACTGCATAAATTTCCGTTATCTAAACAATGATATTACTATTTTTTAAAGCAACAATGAAGTTTGGCAAAATTTACTACATAATTCTTGAAGTTTGTGGTCTTTACTATTAAACACCTAAGAAATATGATATAGCATGAGATACCAAAAAGCTTGTAACTTGTTTGAGAGACTACAACCATATTTTATTATTTTTAACCAAATAGCAAGAGAAACATTTAGAAAAGATGGGTTTACATATATCCAATAGGTTGCAATGGTTATCTTCGCTGCCTCCAATTTCAAGGTTCTGGACAGGATTTCGGAGGAGTCAATCTGTCTTTTTGATGCGGTTCATCTCTCTCCATTTGGCTCGAATGTAATAAAGTACTGGTTGCTGTGTCCTCAGGAAATTAGCAGTTTAGAGGTATTCTACAACCGTGTCACGCTTTTAGGTGTTCAAGTTTTATGTGTATATGCTGTAGCAAATTTAACAATAAAGTTTATACTTAAAAATATAATGTAGCATTAAAAAGAAGAGGACATCAGGTACACGCTAGATATATATTTGGTCTTTAGTTACCTTACTGTTGTGACGAGATTAAGATTTTCCTACCCTGCTCTTTACTTATATCAGAACAGATATACCTACTGACCAATAAAGAAGCTGAGAACAATGCATATTTCCATTCCTCCCAAAGGTAATTGGCTGATGATATTTCCATATCTCGCAGTCTGATTGGACGTCTTGTTCACAAAGTGCCAACTCCAAAACATGAACATCCATCTTCGTCGGCATTCCAAAACGTCCATTCTCCTGCCTTTTGCCTGCCGGTCTACACACGGCATGCAGAGCACGCAAAACGCCAGCACAGTCGCAGTACAAATAAGCTATAGCCTTTTCTCTTAGCATAGCACACTACTAACTCGATCGCAGCTAATAAGCCAAGCCTACGGTGCTCATGGCGTCCAAGACCATGGTGGTTCTGTTCGTCGTGGCGGCGTCTCTCCTCCTGCTCTCGCAGGACGTGGTTGCCGCGAGAGAGCTCGCTGATGCCAGCGGTAAGTTTCTTTGTTTTAGTCATGGGGGTGTTTGGCTAAAGCACTATTTTATCGATTTAGTTTTACATTATCTGTTGATAAATTTTCTCTCAAAAATTTATCAGATAGTCCTCTATATATATAAGAGTTGGTTGTTTTATTTGATTGAGGTGATTTAGTAAATTATCACAAAAATACATATTTCATGATTCTAACTTTTACTTCATAAACAGTTGAGGCGAGTAAGGGAGACGACAAGAAGGACGACATCAGCATCTCTATTGGAGTGACCATAGGCACCAAGCCCAAACACCATGGGAAGACGCCGAGCTATGGCCGCTCTCCCCCATGACGCTCTCAGCTATCACACTATAATATATAATGACTGTTTGATACAGTGGTGATTTAATGTTACTTTATATTCAATAGAATGTGCTCTACATGAAGAATATATGCAAATCATCGTGTCTCATGCTATATAAAAGTTTCATTTAGTATGTGTAATCAAAACTGTTTACCGTATCAAATTGAAAATCAGATGAACGGTCGGTCTGCATGCATGAAGACGAATTCGCACGAGTATTATTTGATGCTTACTATACAACCGCTTCGTACGTACAAACTCCAAGGAATCGTATTCTAGAAAGTAGAGAGACAAATATATTTATAGGTGTGACATTCTTTCATTCATTCTCTTCTTCTTCACTCTATTTTTACCATATAGCCATATGGACCTCCTAATTAGTGACTGGGCCACCAGCGAGCAAGCTGGGCTAGTCTTATTCGGCCCACGGTTTCCCCATTGACCAATTGAACCAATTGAGAAAAAGAGTACATACTATATATGCTTGCGATATTGCGATATTGCATGGATTGTCTCATCAAAATTCCAGATAAATAATCATCCAAGTGAAAAAAGTACGACCCAATCCAATTAATCACTTTAATATTATATATTGAATTTAGCTACTTGATCTTTGGTGCCAATATTTTAAAATGAATTAGCGAAAGCCTTCCTCTAAATTTTTCCTTTCAGCAAATCTCATATTCCGGTTTCTCGCACAGTATATCATATCGAAAGAAGCTGTTATCCACCACAGCTCCTTACGACATTATTGCATCTAGTGTGCCAGAGTCATTTAGCGGACCTAATTTCCTGACGTTTCCTAATGTAGCCACAAGGTTCAGATTAATTTTTTTTACAAGGATTATTTTAAAAAATACTATTTAAAAACGTTTATCTCTATTATATTAAAAAAATTGAAGATGTTTTTGTTCGTATCCCAATCTGATACTGTTTAAAAATACAGTGTTTAATTTCTATCCTCCTCTGATTTTTGTTCGTCTTTGCTGATCTTAGTCGGTTTCACACATGCTGGGCCTATTCAGGTCGCTCTCCCGCACGCGTGACATTGGATCCGACACTCGCTATATTCATTTTCAATCGGTCCATTTCAAACGCATAACTTCATGATCAGCCGAACACAACTGCATCAACAGCTACAACCCTGATCCTATCCAGCAACGATTGCATAGATCGAAGGTAAATTATTTTATTCAATACACTTTAGTTTCAACAAACACTACTGGAGAACCGATTTTTGCTCAGGTTCACAAAAACCGGAATAGTCCCGATTCAAATAGGAACCGGGACTAAAGATGATCTTTAGTCCCGGTTCAAAAGTGTAATGGGTCCTGATGATCTTTAATCCCGGTTGGTGTTATCAACCGGGACTAAAGATCATCTATAGTCCCGGTTCACACCTTCACCGACCGTGTCAGACGCATGTTAGGGGGCCAGGGATCTTTAGTCCCGGTTGGTGTCAGCAACCGGGACTATAGATCCTCACTTTAGTCCCGGTTGTTAACACCAACCGGGACTAATGATGATTTAGATCTTTAGTCCCGGTTGGTGTTATTAACCGGGACTAAAGTGATCTACCTTTTTATACATCTTCTTCCTCATCCAGCTCGAGCTATTGCTGCCAAGAGGAGGAGAAAGGAGGGAGGTGTGTTGATGATGAAATTTGGTAAGCATATGAATCGGAAACAAGATCCAATTCGAAGCGGATTTGAAGATGTGCGAGATTCTCGGAAACAGAGTGCGTATCAGCTAGAAGACCGTATCAGCTGGAACCGAGTTTGATATGGATAGCCGATATGTCCGATATTGGTCACATAATCCATATCGGGTTCGAGAATGAGTATGAGATGATGCTACCAGGCGAGGATAGAGTCCAGGATTGACCGTTGTACCTATTAATTAGGATTTTATGTAAATTCCTTATAGATATTTTCGGTAAGAGTCCGTCTGAGGGACTTGTTTGCTAGTTGGATTTGTATTAGAACAATATGAGTCGTGTCCATAACGGACAAGTTTGTATTTTTGGGTATAAATATATGCCCGAGATCTTTTCAATAAAACAACAACAATTTAATCAATCTCGGCGCATCGCCAACCTTTTACTTTTTACTTTCGACAAGTTCTTGCTTTCGAATCGAGCTGCATCAGGTTTGATCTTCATCGAAAAGGTAAAACTTGTTATGGCGGTTTGCATTATCGGAATTAGTGCTTACATCTTTATGACACTCTAATTCTATCTTGCGAATCTCCAAGTTATCATATGCATTATATAATCTAGATTGGTAATGCTATCTACTTGTATTGGTCGATCTCTATTTAGGGCTTTGCTGAGAACGGCTAGATTGTCTTGTTGGTTTAAATTATATAATGTATCCACCATCCTGAAAAGGCAACCATCGGCTTGATTGTCTAGATATTATACCTCTTCTCATACTTAGTGCTACATCAGTTAACTTTGATCTATTAAGTCGTGTTTAGAATCGTGATCTCTAGCCTGCTTTTATGGTTGTTAACAAGAATAGTATCAGAGTTTCAGCTGATCTTATCTGATATACTTGTTTTACATAGTCTTTTGCTTTGTTTAATATGCTATATCTGCCCCTTATATCAGGATCTAATCTAATACAAATATATTAGACTTACTATCAACCCGATTGATAAATAGTTAGATATATTTGTTGCAAGAGAATATCCTAGTATAAGGTTGTATCAGAGCTATAGCCGATACATGCTTAAATCTAGACATCGGCTATGACATAAGTACTTATAATCATTATTTCATGTTACTTTAGACTTGAGCAATTTATACTGTCTCGGTTAAGTCTGATCTATCCCAATTGCTAATTTCTAAAGTAATATTAATTTATAGATTATGTCATACTAATATCTACAGCCGATGTATCAGGTTTAGGGTTAGCTTGTCATCGAATATACCTTACAGCCGATTCACGAGTTACTGCATCAGCTAGGTTGCGGCACGATATGACATTAGCTTTCTGGCCGATTGATTATTGTTTACTAATAGAACTTGCATGTTTCATCTTGTTGATTGCAGGATCAAATCAACTGGCACGCCTTTGAACCCAAAAGCAAGTTTTGGACCTGCACTGGAGTTAAGCAGATCTCCTAGGCCAGTGTGTGTTTTTTGCATCAACACGCTTTTGGCATACCCGGTGGGATCTTCTTTGTCATCATGATGCCCAATATTACTGAAGTCACGGAAGACAAAGTTCTACCGATCACGATCGAGCAGCTGAACGAGGAGTAGAAGGAAGAGATGAAGAAACTGCTGGATCAACTACAAAGCAAATACCTTCACTCGTTCGCGGTAACCCGCCAAGGTACAATAATCTAGAAGACCAAAGTATAGTTACCGCCGATCGTGAATACAGAAAACCAAGTACATCTGGAGCAAGCAATGACAAAGGCAAAGAGATTAAGGCCAAATCGAGCGACGAGGAGTTCCATACATTACAAGATCATATTGATTTGGCAGTCCATCATGCCCTTATTAATCAATCCGGTCTACTCGTGAATACATTAACAAATATGATCAAGACAGTGGTGGATGGCACTATAGTCGAGGAAAAAGCAAAAGGGCCCATCTATCTTCCGGGAGATGCTTTTCCAGGTTACAGGACTGTGAAGTCAGAAATTTGCGGGAAACATCACTCGCTTCAAACCCAGGCTCCATCGGCTCCCATATCCAGCGGAAGCATCCTGACAATATTAACAAGACAACAGTCGATCCCTGGGGGGCAGAGTTCGACCCAATTGACGCTGGAACAGTTGATCAACATACTCAACGCAAAGCCGCCAGTCGTCGAACCCGCATATCATATTCCTTCGGTTCCACAACAACCGATTGGAGTTACCCAGCCGATAGGTCAACAGTACATGTCAGAACTGCCACCGTACGTCTCATCTCAAGGCTTAGGAGCCAATCTTAGCCGACAATATCAACCTCATTCTCCGTGAGCCTAGTATTGGCCTGAAGGATCTCCGCGACTCCAATATCCAACGTAGTATGGTCAATATGATCAACCACAACAACAGTATGGCGAAGGAGCGTCGCAGCAGCCGTGGGCCGACATGATCACCGATGTGATGAGGGAGCAATTTGGGCTCAAGCCTAAGGACAATGGTAACTTGTATCGGCATCCATACCCTGAATATTTTGATCGAGTACCACTGCCAAACCGATACAAGGTACCAGATTTTTCAAAATTCTCAGGACAGGACAACGTGTCAACCTACGAGCATGTTAGTTGTTTTTTGGCACAATGTGGGGAAGCATCGACTACTGACGCTCTTAGAGTTAGATTATTCCCACAATCATTGTCTGGATCGGTGTTTACATGGTTTTGTTTCTCACCTTATAACTCCATCAGGAGTTGGGCCGATCTAGAAAAACAATTCCATAAATACTTTTTTAGTGGAATCCAAGAGTTGAAGCTGTTAGATCTCACGTCTATCAAACAAAAATCAGATGAAACAGTGCCAGATTATATTCACAGATTCAGGGATGTAAGGAACAGATGTTACAGTTTGACATTGATTGATTCACAGTTAGCCGATTTGGCTTTTCAGGGTTTGCTGGCACCGATAAGAGAAAGATTTTCAACTGAAGACTTCCAAAGTCTAGCACACTTAGCTCAGAAGGTATCAGCCCATGAGACACGATTCCAGGAGGCCAGAAAATATGCTAAGAAGGCCAACAACGTCAATAATATCTATAGTTATGATTCTGACTCAGAAGATGAAGATCCAGAGGTCAATGCAGCTGAGTGGGCAGAAAACAAGAAGACAACGGTGTGCCAATGGGTCAAGAATTCGGGGAAGGAAGAAATATTTGACTTTGACATTACCAAAGCTGACAAGATATTTGACCTTCTTCTCCAAAAAAAGCAGATACAACTGCCGATAGAACACGTGCTTCCATCGGCTGAAGAGTTGAAAAGAAGGAAGTATTGCAAGTGGCATAATACAGGATCGCAAAGTACCAATGACTGCAAGATCTTGAGACAGCAGATTCAATCAGCCATAGAGCAGGGAAGGATAAAGTTCGATGAAGCTAAAAGGCCGATGAAGATAGATGGTCACCCCTTTCCGGTGAATATGGTTCATACTGGAGCTGGTAGGAGCCAAGCCGATAAGAGCAAATATCAAGCAAGGGGTCTCAAATCGGCTGGTATGATCAACAAATATCAGAACATATGCCGAAGGCAAGAAGAGGCTCATCACTATAATGATGAATGTTGTTTTGATCCTCATTGGGATTGTGAGTTCTTTAGATTTTGTTGGACTGAAGGGATGAGGCTACCATCTAACGAGGTGTTGATACAAAAAACACACACTGGCCTGGGAGATCTGCTTAACTCTAGTGCAGGTCCAAAACTTGCTTTCGGGTTCTAGGGCGTGGCAGTTGATTTGATTCTGCGATCAACAAGATGAAACATGCAAGTTTTATTAGTAAACGATAATCGATCGACCGGGAAGCCGATGTCATATCGTGATGTAACCTAGCCGATGCAATATAGCATGAATCGGCTATAAGGCATATTCGATGATGAACTAACCCTAAACTTGGCCCATCGGTTGTAAATATCAGTATTATATAATCTATGGACCAATATTACTTTAGAAATCAGCAATTGGGATAGATCGGACTTAACCGAGATAGTATAAATTGCTGCAATCTAAAATAACATCAAATAATGATTATATGTACTCATATTATAGCCGATGTTCAGATTTAAGTATGTTTCAGCTATAGCTCCGATACAACCTAATACTAGGATATTTTTTTTGCTACAAATATATCTAACTACCACCAATTAGATTGGTAATGAGTCCAATATATTTATATTAGATTAGATCCTGATATAAGGGGCAAATATAGCATATTTTACAGAGCAAAGTACTATGTAAAATAACTATACCAGGTAAGATCATCTGAAACCCCGATTGTCGGTGTCCTGGGCCCAGGGGTATGACGACTTTGGGTTTGCGGCGACCCCGCCAGCCCACGTGGCCATCCCCCGAGGGGGGAGAAGGCCCGAGGACGACGTGGCAGCCGCCCTCCCATGACACGCTACCCCCCTCGGGGGATAGCTCAGCAGAGGTCGGGCTCCCCCCGACCCCCTCGGGCCGTTGCCACGTGTAGCGGAAGTTGGTGAGCGCTCCCAGCGCTCACCAACTTTCATTAAGAGCGGCGCAGGCGTAGTGCGCCCGCGCCACGCGCATGCCGCATTTATTGCGGAATGACGCGCACGATTGCATCTGACATCGGTCGCGGTCGGCTGACCGGCTCGCGATCGGTCCGAATGACCGATGGGATGGTGCACAGTGCCGGGCACGCCGGCGCATGCCCAGTAGGTACACTGCACTTCCCGTCGGGTCACATCAGGATCATGTGAGCCGCTCCGGCTCACGTGCCTCACCGAAGTTGGTACGTCAAGTCCAATCATCTGGCACGTCACACAGTCTATGGTTGGACAAGCAGGTCTTCAACCGCTTAGTGGAGAATGACATACGCCGTCATCCCCTGCAGCAGGCGGCCTGACAGGAGTCATGCCGGCACAACAGGAGTGGAAGACTTCGATGACAAGCCACAGCGTGGCTCTTAATTGTAAAGTAGCTTACGCCCTTTCTCTAGACATAGCCTGACTGGCCCATGTGGTGTCCCCTTGAGATATAAAAGGAGGCCCAGGCCTGGAGAGAAGGGAAATCTGGGATCTGGGATCTGAGATCTGGCTGGCTGGCTGGCTGGAGATTCAGCTCCCTAAGTCCTTCCCCTTAGCTTGTTTCTAGCTGAATCCAACTTTGGAGAGCTAGAGCTCACACAGATAGTCCACCTCACAGGAGTAGGGTATTACGCCTCATCGGCGGCCCGAACCTGTATACTTGTTCGTGCGTCACCCCCCTCTCTCTCTCGCGCGATCTTTGCTTCACACCGGTGCCACCGGGACTGAACCTGGAAAGGCCTCTTTCACGCGCCTCTGGGCCGAACTCAAAAAGGGGGGTCTGCACAACCCCCCGCTATGGAGTTTACCATCTGACACCAATACTATCCTTATTAACAACCATAAAGCAGGCTAGAGATCATGATTCTAAACACGACTTAATAGATCAAACTTAACTGATGCAGCATTAAGTATGAAAAGAAGTGTAATATCTAGAAAATCAAGCCGATGGTCATCTTTTGAGGATGGTAGATACATTATATAATTTAAACCAACAAGTGAATCTAACCGTTATCGACAAAACCCTAGACAGAGATTGGCTGATGCAAGTAGATGGCATTGTCAATCTAGATTATGTAACGTATATGATAACTCGGAGATTCGCAAGATAGAATTAGAGTGTCATAAATATGTAAGCACTAATTCCGATAATGCAAACCGCCATAACAAGCTTTACCCCTCTTTGCCGAAGATCAAACTGATGCAGCTCGACTCGAAAGCAAGAACTCGTCGAAAGTAAAAGTAAAAGGTTGGCAATGCACCGAGATTGATTGAACTGTTGTTGTTTTTTCATAAGATCTCGGGCTTATATTTATACCCGAAAATACAAACTTGTCCGTTATGGACACAACTCATATTGTCCTAATACAACTCCAACTAACAAACAAATCCCTTTGGCAGACTCTTACCAAAAATATCCATAAAGAAATTACATATAATCCTAATTAATAGATACAACTGCCAATCCTGGACTCTATTTTTGTCTGGCAACATCATCCCAAACTCCTCCTCGAGCCCGATATTGATTATGCAACCAATATCGGCCATATCGACTATCCATGTCAAACCTGGCTCCAGCCGATACGGTCTTCCAGCCGATGCGCACTCTGTTTCCGAAAATCCCGCATATCCTCAAATC
This sequence comes from Oryza punctata, assembly GCA_000573905.2. Lineage (NCBI taxonomy): Eukaryota > Viridiplantae > Streptophyta > Magnoliopsida > Poales > Poaceae > Oryza > Oryza punctata. Next base: position 12,868,244 of record CM002493.2, read on the forward strand.
CACCTCGAATTGGAATTCGTTTCCGACTCATATGCTTGCCAAATTTCATCGTCAACATGAGCACTGTCCTGGTTGCAGGGATCCTGATGCGCAATATGTTGAGAGACCAAGCCAACAGAGCAATAGTGTGCGTCGACTGATTCAGCAAAAGTTGCTGGTTCATCAGAGGCTTGGGCCGATTCGGCAAAATTACTTGGAAGACAAGCCACAAGCAAGAGCTGAGACTATGCAGCCTCAATGGTGTCCTGCTAGAATTTTCACTAAGAATAAAAAAAGACGCATCTAGAGGATGAGGAACAGAGAGCAGTTCCAATAAGTTAAAGATGAGAAAGGTTTGGCGCGTCAAGAGTAAGATCGTTCCAGCCGATGAAGTCAAAGCCGATAAAGACAAAAGTCTTCCTAAGAATGAGGGGAATGAAGTTGCATCATCTTCAATAAATATGGATTTTATGTTACCAGCTGAGTATGCCGTCGAACAAGTCGTGGAACAAGTAGATAAACCACAATCAGCTAAATTGGTGTTGTCCCCACAACAAGCTGTTTTTGTGAAACCAGAAGGAACCGAGCATCGGCACCTCAAGCCTTTGTATGTCAAGGGGTTTGTCAATGGAAAGCCGATGTCGAAAATGTTGGTTGATGGAAGAGCAGCTGTTAACTTGATGCCATATGCTACTTTTAGAAAGTTGGGAAAGAATTAAGAGGACTTGATTAAGACCAACATGATTTTGAAATATTTTGGAGGGAATCCATCTGAAACCAAAGGAGTTTTAAACGTGGAGTTAACCATTAGCAGCAAGACAATTCCTACTACATTCTTTGTCATTGATGGGAAGGGTTCCTATAGTCTGTAGCTGGGAAGAGATTGGATTCATACTAACTATTGTATTTCCTCAACTATGCATCAAAGTTTGATTCAATGGCAAGGAGAGCAGATAGAAATCGTGGCAGCCGACAGGTCAGTTAATGTAGCTAGTGTCGATTTGTCCGTTTGGGAGATGGAGGAAATTGATTGTTTGTCTGGCAAGGTTTGGCAAGGAGATTATCTAAGAATTTACGATTATGATATACAACCAACAGGAGATGGAGAGTCCCAATTATTACTTTGAGGGCATTGCGAAAGGTTCAAGTTTTTATACAAAAGATACTGTAGATGATCTCGACGGCAAGCTGGGACAAGGATTTATGTCGGTCGATGAGCTAGAAGAAGTCGATATTAGACCAGGCGATAGACCTAGGCCAACATATATTAGTAAAGGTTTGTCAAAAGATTTTAAATGTAAATTAATAGCACTTTTAAAAGATTACAGAGACTGCTTTGCTTGGGAGTACTACGAGATGCTAGGTCTTAGCTGATCGATTGTCGAACATCGGCTCCCTATTAAACCCGTCTATCGGCTATACAAGCAACTCCCAAGACATTGCAAAGCTGAGATGTACAATGCTATCATGGCCGAGATTACAAGACTTTATGATGCTAATTTCATCAGGCCATGCCGGTATGCTGGATTTCGAATATAGTGCCGGTGATCAAGAAAAATGGAAAGCTTGGAGTTTGCATCGATTTTAGAGATTTGAACAAAGCCACTTCTAAAGATGAATACCCAATTCCGGTTGCCGATCAATTGGATGATGCAACATCTAGAACACAAGATTATCGGTTTCATGGATGGCAACACAGGATATCAAATTTTTATGGCTAAGAAAGACATTCACAAGGTCGCTTTTCGATGTCCTGGTGCAATCGGTTTGTATGAGTGGGTTGTTATGACTTTTGAATTGAGGAGTGTTGGTGCTACATATCAGAGAGCAATGAATTATATATTCCATGATCTTATCGGCTTATTGGTCGAGATTTATATCGATGATGTTGTGGTTAAATCAAAGGAGGTTGATGAACACATAGCTGATTTAAGGAGAGTCTTGGAGAGGGCAAGGAAATATGGATTGAGTATGAACCTAACCAAGTGTGCTTTTGGTGTATCGGCTGGACAGTTCCTTGGATTTCTAGTTCATGAAAGAGGAATTGAGATACCTCAGACAAGTATCAATGCTATCAAGGATATAAAACATCCAGAGGATAAGATGAAGTTGCAGTCATTGATCGGCAAAATTAATTTTGTTAGACGGTTTATATCTAATTTATCTGGTAGAATAGAGCCATTCACTCCATCACTCAGGTTGAAAGCCGATCACAAGTTTGTTTGGGGGGAGAAGCAACAAAAAGCCTTGGACAGTATAAAGGAATATTTGAGTACTCCTTGAGTCCTTATTCCACCACAGAAGGGGTTTCCTTTTAAGTTGTATATGTCAGCCGATCAGAACACTATCAACTCTGTCCTTATCCAAGAAGTTGAAGGAAAAGAGCGAGTTATATTCTACCTAAGTAGAAGGCTTTTGGATGCAGAAACCAGATATTCGCCTGTAGAAAATTTGTGCTTATGCTTATATTTTTCCTGTACAAAGTTGAGACACTACTTGCTTTCCAATGAGTGCACCACAGTCTCTAAGGCCGATGTAGTACGATATATGCTATCGGCTCCAGTTTTGAAGGGAAGGATTGGAAAGTGGACTTTTGCTTTAACAGAGTTTGGTCTACGATATGAATCGTCTAAGGCAGTCAAAGGGCAGGCGATAGCTGATTTCAGAGTTGAGTACAGGGATAACTCGATTGATCATGTTGATATTATGCCGTGGACATTGTTTTTTGATGGATCAGTCTGTACTCATGGATGTGGTTAGTCATCATATCACCTGGGGGCAAGTTTTCAGTTTGCATTCACTATTAAACCTTATTCTACTAATAATCAAGCTGAGTATGAGGCTGTTTTATAAGGGTTGCAGTTGATGAAGGAGGTTGAAGCCGATGATGTTGAAATTATGGGCGATTCATTGTTGGTGACTACTCAATTGTCTGGAGAGTATGAATGCAAGAATGATATCTTGATGGTTTATAATGAGAAGTGCTAAGAGTTGATGAAGACTTTCAGGGTAGTCACATTAAAGCATATCCCCAGGGAACAAAATGTTGAAGCCAATGATCTTGCTCAAGGAGCATCGGGTTACAAGCCGATGTTCAAAGATGTCGAAGTCGAAGTTGCATGTCTGCTAGCCGATGATTGGAGGTTTGAGATACTTGAATATTTAAAGAATCCTTCTAGATCGGTTTCCAGGAAATTAAGGTATCAAGCCCTTAAATATGTTTTGTTGGATGATACATTGTACCATCGGACTATTGCTGGGGTTTTGTTGCGATGTTTGAGCCTGGAAGAAGCAAAAATTGTTATGTGTGAGGTGCATGAGGGAATATGTGGTACTCATAAATCGGCTCATAAGATGAAGTGAATGATTAGGTGAGTAGGTTATTTTTGGCCAACAATGCTGGAATATTGCTTTAGATATTATAAAGGATATCAAGACTGTCAGAAGTTTGGACTTATTCAAAGAGCGCCAGCATCGGCTATGAATCCAATTATCAAGCCATGGCTATTCAGAGGTTGGGGCATTGACATGATCGGCCAGATCAATCCACCATCAAGTAAAAGTCATAAATTCAAATTGGTCGCTACCGATTATGTTACCAAGTGGGTTGAGGCTATTCCCCTAAAAAAAACTAGATATCAAAGATGCAATAGAATTTGTCATGGAACATATCATATATAGGTTTGGTTTACCACAGACGATAACAACCTATCAGGGATCTATTTTTGTGTCTGGTGAGTTTGTTCAGTTTACCGATAGCATGGGAATTAAGTTGTTGAATTCTTGACCATATTATGCACAAGCTATTGGGCAGGCTGAGGCATCTCACAAGATCTTGATCAAGTTGGTTAAGAGGAAGATTGCTCAGTATCCTAAGAAGTGGCATACTATATTGGCTGAGGCATTATGGTCATATCGGATGGCTTCTCATAGTGCTATTCAAGTCCATCATATCAGTTAGTTTATGGTCATGAAGTTGTGTTATCATGGGAAACTAACATCGGCTCACGAAGTATTTCTTTACAAGATGAGTTGACAGCTGATGATTACCACAACTTGATGGTTGATGAGTCAGAAGAGTTGGTTCAATCTCGATTACGTGCTCTTGAGAAAGTTCGAAAACATTAGGAGAGAGTTGCTCGGCATTATAATAAGGAGGTTGTACCAAAATCTTTTGAGTAGGACGAGCTTATTTGGAAATTGGTGTTACCGATAGGAGCACGAGATAGTAAATTTGGAAAGTATTCACCGAATTAGGAAGGACCTTTTCGGATTCATAAGTGTGTTTCCAAGGGAGCTTACATGTTGAAAGGACTTGATGGAGAAGTTTTTGGACGGCCTCTTAATGGAAAATATCTGAAGAAATACTATCCAAGTGTTTGGATTGGTTCCTGATCGGCTGCGTTATGTCAATGCATGGTTGACAGCCGATGTTGTTTACATCGCCTTTAGATGGTCGATATTTCTTATCGCCCTTAGGTTCCATTATAAGTTTGCAGCATTGTGTTCCCTACTACAAACTTCGGGGGCATGAGAACATAAAATTTGGGGATTTTTGAGCAAAATTTTACAGCTCTATTGACAAGTTTACCTCGGTTTGATGGCCGATAGCAGCATTTACATGAGTTAAGGTTTAAATCGGATTGATGGCTGATAGCAATATATTACAGCAAAAGTTATTGTTTGAAACAAATACTAGCTAGTTACATCAACCCAAGTAATTTTGGATTGCAAAGATCGCACGCAGGCGAATTTGTTCTACTTCATCTATGATCTTGCATCTGCAGCATCACTCCAGGGATTGGTTTGAGCGATTTGTTGAGAGAAGCTAAATGCTTGATTGAAGATTGGAGCCTGGACTTTTGTTCTTCAATAACTTGAGGAAGATCAGCTAATTTCTTTTCTGCCTCAGAGATCTTTACTCGGCATTGGCATAGTTGGACCAAGAGATCTGATTCTTCTTGTTTGAGTCTGTCTAGTTCTTGCTGAGTTGACTCTGGGCCAGGCGATAATTCATCAAATTTGGATTTTTCCTCATTTACTTGTTTACGACTGGTCTGAATTGTAGTTTCAAAAGCTTTGTGTTCCAACCGATCAGCAAGTCTTTGCTTTGCTCTCTCAAGTTTGAACTTATGCTGCTCGAGGAAGACTGCAGGAGAGATGTCATCAATTAGGTCTTCTGGGAGATGATCTTTAATTTCTTGGAACCTTGACCTGATTGTGCCACAGTCTGTGACTAACGTGTCCAGTGAAGCCTTGAGCCGATCAGCAATATCGGCTAGTCTTGTTTTTAAGTCTTCAAGCACTGGAGATTTAGTCTTGCTAGTTATATCTTCTTCTTCTTCATCCAGAAACTACCTTATATCAAATGAAAACATATCGGCTAAGGCATGCAAAGAAGGAGTTGATTGTGAGTAAAGGTTTTTAGGGTGGCCAATATAAGGAATAGTTGGCTATGTTCTTACAGGGCTGGAGAAGCTGAGACTATGGCAGTTGCTTCCTCTATGTGATGACTTCCTGCAGCCGATGGTGTGTATTCGCTTGATGTTGGCTGTTGAGGAGGTGACAGAGCTTGGGAAGGCTGCAAATTTGTTAAATATTGGAAGAAGGTTGATAGAGATTAATAAAGAAAAGGTTGGAGGAAGAGAATACCTGAGTTTTGCAAGGCCGACATTTATGAGGGCTTGGAGTTCTAGCCGTGCTTGATGGATTGGCCTGGGGTGTATCGGCTGGAGATCCTGGGCTAAAAATTTGTTTCTTCTAGTACTATCTCCTTAAGATACTCTTCCATATCAGGATCAATGGGGGTGTCATCAGCTGAAGATTTTTGCTTCTTAGCAGGCATCTTTTTCTTGGTGGCAGTAGGTTTGATGGCAGCATTTTTAGTTCTTTTGCGCTTGCCTGGAGTTGCAATCGGCTGTCTGATCTGGCCTTGGAGTAAGTCCTTGATGGCAGGAGCATTGCAGCCGATAGAAGGAGCTAGGTCCTTGCTTGATGATATTTTGGCCGATGCATAGAGGATATCTTTGCCACTTTTGCTCTTGGTTGGAGGAGGAGAATTGCCAGCCTGAAAAGCATGTGACGAGGAATATTAGGAATTATGATGATATTCACATAGAAAAAATATGTATTGTGACTTATGAATTTACCTGAGGACTGACGGAAGGATCCATTATGGTCAGGAAGAAGTCAGCCGATTGAGTTAGGAAAAGATGAGTTTTCCATTCACCCCACCATTTGTCAAAAAGTTGGCTTCGTTCTCTGATCAGGGAGATTCAGCCGATGGAATCCAAGGGAGGACTTTTAAGGTTTAGGATCGTGTCCATGATGTGGGCCGAGGGAACAATATCCCTTGTTTGGCTTTTATCCGTGAAGTATAAGCCGATGGGTAGTTGTTCGATGCCAAGTTGTCTCGCTACGATCATGGAGTGGTAAATCTCATAGGATGCTTGCATGTATCGGCCTTGAGAGACACCAGTTGGAAGTATGCAGGGAGATCGTCCAGTCTGAGATTTGTTGGCAGCTCATAGTTGATGTAGACCTCATATGGAAACCAGACCTTCGAGACATGAGGAAATCCATTGTAGAAGTGGTTGAACCACTCACAGAACAGCTCAGCCGATGTTCCTGATCCAGGGTAGGACGGTGCTGCTTCTCCAAATGATAAGCATCGGTGTGTTGTTGTTCATCATCAGCATCAGTTAGAGAAGGGAATTCTAATTCATCCAGTGGAGTCCTGTCAGCAACTTTGATGGTGTATAAGTTTAGCCATATTTGTACAAACCACCAAGGGCCTCCATAATTGGCCGATGTGTTCAGGAGCAGTTTGGCCGATGTCTGGCTCATAGTTTGATACACTGCTCCTAAGAGATATTTTCCTAGAGGGCTTGACTTCTTGGACACTAGGGCTTTTGCCAAATATTGCCAGTTTGCAGTCGGGCCACAGGTGGAGCCACAGAAAAGAAACTTGTCCATCCACATCATCAGGAAAGCAACATGTTCTCTGGGGGAGACAGATCCTGTGCACATGTTTTTAGCCATGAAACCTGACCAACCTCCAATATTCTTGGTTTGGAATTTGTGATCACATTTTATCTTCGGACTGATGGGGTTGGCTGATGAGGAAATATCTAAGCCTGTTAGCATTTGGATATCTAGCAGGGTAGGGGTCATAGGTCCATGGCTGAATAAGAAAGCATTGAGCGTATCGAACCAAAAGTAGGAAGCAACCGATAGCATTGGTTCATCCTTTTTGATGTCGGCTAGGGAAAGAGAGAGACATTGAGAGATATTTATCTCATCCTAGTGAGTTTGCTTGCTTGCGGCCATTCTTTTATACCATGCTTTCCATCCATCTACAGAAGATGGCTAGGATCAGAGAGATGTTTGGCCAGTGACTTGAGCTGGGCTTGCTTTCCCTGAAGGGGATGCGGTTGGTTTCAGCTTTGATAAAGGAGATTGGATCTTCATTGCCCATCGGCCCGAGGAAGTAGTGGGTTGGTTCTTTTAGAATCAGGATGGCGATCTGGTTCCTAAGGTGCTATGACGATATCAAAGGGGAAACAAAAGATGAATCGAATCAGTTGGAATTGATTGAGATAGGTAAAATCGATGAAAGGTGGTGGCCGATATGAGTAGGAGATAAAAACAGTGGGATATTACCTGGGGGATGTCTGTGGATGTCACCATTAAGGAAGAAGACTTGTTGCTGGAAGATGATGATCGCCGATTTGGTCGCCGGTGAGGTCGAGAGAAATCGCCGGAGTTGGTGAGGAAAGTCTGGTGCCTTAAGTGGTGAAAACGGAGTTAATGCCATGAAAATTCCGGAAAGGCGATTGCTATTTATGAAAGTAGGTGCGTAACGGTCGACGGGGTAACCCAAGATTTTTGCGGGATTGACGAGATAATTCCGTTGCATTATATAATACTTCGGAATTTGGGGGCATGTGTTGATGTTGAAATTTGGTAAGCATATGAATCGGAAACCAGATCCAATTTGAAGCGGATTTGAAGATGTGCAAGATTCTCGGAAACAAAGTGCGTATCGGCTGGAACCGAGTTTGATATGGATAGCCGATATAGCCGATATTGGTCACATAATCAACGGATTCGAGAAGGAGTATGAGATGATGCTGCCAGGCGAGGATAGAGTCGAGAAGGAGTATAAATATAAGCCCGAGATCTTATGAATAAAACAACAACAGTTCAATCAATCTCGGCCCATCGCCAACCTTTAAGTTTTTACTTTCGACAAGTTGTTGCTTTCGAGTCGAGCTGCATCAGGTTTGATCTTCGGTGAAAAGGTAAAACTTGTTATGGCGGTTTGCATTATCGGAATTAGTGCTTACATCTTTATGACACTCTAATTCTATCTTGCGAATCTCCAAGTTATCATATGCATTGTATAATCCAGATTGACAATGCTATCTACTTGTATCGGTCGATCTCTATTTAGGGCTTTGATGATAACGGCTAGATTGTCTTGTTGGTTTAAATTACATAATGTATCGACCATTCTGAAAAGGCAACCATCGGCTTGATTGTCTAGATATTATACCTCTTCTCATACTTAGTGCTGCATCAGTTAAGTTTGATCTATTAAGTCGTGTTTAGAATCGTGATCTCTAGCCTGCTTTATGGTTGTTAACAAGGATTGTATCGGGGTTTCAGTCGATCTTATCTGATACAATTGTTTTACATAGTCTTTTGCTTTGTTTAATATGCTATATCTTCCCCTTATATCAGGATCTAATCTAATACAAATATATTAGACTTAATATCAACCCGATTGATAAATAGTTAGATATATTTGTTGCAAGAGAATATCCTAGTATAAGGTTGTATCGAAGTTATAGCTGATACATGCTTAAATCTAGACATCGGCTATGACATGAGTACATATAATTATTATTTCATGTTACTTTGGACTTGGGCAATTTATACTGACTCGGTTAAGTCTGATCTATCGCAATTGCTAATTTCTAAAGTAATATTGATTTATAGATTATGTCATACTGATATCTAGAGCCGATGTATCAGGTTTAGGGTTAGCTTGTCATCGAATATACCTTACAGCCGATTCACGAGTTACTGCATCGGCTAGGTTACGGCACGATATGACATTGGCTTTATGGCCGTTCGATTATCGTTTACTAAAAGAACTTGCATGTTTCATCTTGTTGATTGCAGGATCAAATCAACTAGTACGCCTTTGAACCCGAAAGCAAGTTTTGGACCTGCACTGGAGTTAAGTAGATCTCCCAGGCCAGTGTGCGTTTTTTGCATCAACACGCTTTTGGCATGCCCGGTGGGACCTTCTTTGTCATCATGATGCCCAATATTACTGAAGTCACGGAAGACAACGTTCTACCGATCACGATCGAGCAGCTGAACGAGGAGCAGAAGGAAGAGATAAAGAAACTACTGGATCAACTACAAAGCCAATACCTTCACTCGTTCGCAGTGACCCACCAAGGTACAATAATCTAGAAGACCAAAGTAGAGTTACCGCCGATCGTGAATACGGAACCAAGTACATCTGGAGCAAGCAATGACAAAGGCAAAGAGATTAAGGTCGAATCGAGCGACGAGGAGCTCCATACATTACAAGATCGTATTGATTCGGCAGTCCATCATGCCCTTATTAATCAATCCGGTGTACTCATGAATACATTAACAAATATGATCAAGACAGTGGTGGAAGGCACTATAGTCGAGGAAAAAACAAAAGGGCCCATCTATCTTACGGGAGATGCTTTTCCAGGTTGTAGGACTGTGAAGTCAAAAATTGGCGGGAAACATCACTCGCTTCAAACCCAGGCTCCATCGGCTCCCATATCCAGCGGAAGCATCCCGACAATATTAACAAGACAACAGCCGATCCTTGGGGGGCAGAGTTCGACCCAATTGATGCCGGAACAGTTGATCAACATACTCAACGCAAAGCCGCCAGTCGTCGAACCCGCATATTATATTCCTTCGGTTTCACAACAACCGATTGGAGATACCCAGCCGATAGGCCAACAGTACATGTCAGAACTACCACCGTACGTCTCATCTCAAGGCTTAGGAGCGAATCTTAGCCGACAATATCAGCCTCATTCTCCGCGAGCCTAGTATTGGCCTGAGGGATCTCCGATATCCAACGCAATATGGTCAATATGATCAACCATAGCAACAGTATGGCGAAGGAGCGTCGCAGCAGCCGTGGGCCGACAAGATCGCCGATGTGATGAGGGAGCAATTTGGGCTCAAGCCTAAGGACAATGGTAACATGTATCGGCATCCATACCCTGATCGAGTACCACTGCCAAACCGATACAAGGTACCAGATTTTTCAAAATTCTCAGGACAGGACAACGTGTCAACCTACGAGCATGTTAGTCGTTTTTTGGCAGAATGTGGGGAAGCATCTGCTACTGAAGCTCTTAGAGTTAGATTATTCCCACTATCATTGTTTGGATCAGTGTTTACATGGTTTTCTTTCTTACCTTATAACTCCATTAGGAGTTGGGCCGATCTAGAAAAACAATTCCATGAATACTTTTTTAGTGGAATCCAAGAGATGAAGCTGTCAGATCTCATGTCTATCAAACAAAAATCAGATGAAATAGTGCTAGATTACATTTAGAAACTCAGGGCATGCTAGCATGCTAGCTTGATGCGCTGGCACACCAAAGATCGGCAACAAGACAGGATGCTGAGACACCACGCCGACGGGTCGCAGTGGCGAAACATCGACAGAACATTTCCAGACTTTGGAGAGGATACCCAAAACGTAAGGTTCGGTTTAAGTAGAGATGACATGAATCCATTTGGAGAGATAAGCAGAGGCCATAGCACTTGTCCTGTGACCATGTGTATCTACAACCTCCCCCCTTGGTTATGCATGAAGTGGAAGTACATCATGATGCCAATTATCATTCAAGGCCCAAAGCAACCTGGTAACGATATTGATGTGTACCTAAGACCATTGTTTGATTATCTGAAACTGCTGCAGAAGAAAGAAGGTATCCCTATGTGGGATGAGGACAAATAGGAGCAATTTAACCTACGAGCGTTGCTTTTCGTGACCATTAACTATTGGCCTGAACTAAGCAACCTATCCGGATAGTCAAACAAGGGGTACAACACTTGCACCCATTGTATGGATGAAATTGAAAGAACGTATCTTAAACATTGCAGGAAGGTTGTGTACATGGGCCATCGTCAATTCCTTGTTGCAAGCATTTCGAACAGAAGGCAGACCATCGTACTAAGCCTAAACATCGCAACGGAAAAGCCGTGTTTGCTATGGTGAATGATCTAAGAGTAGTATTTGGAAAGGGACCTGGCAGTCAACCTATAGAGAGCAAAGTTGGTCACGCGGTGATATGGAAGAAGAAGTCTATTTTTTGAGAGTTACCCTATTGGGAAGTCTTAGACATCCGGCACGCAATCGACGTGATGCACCTCAGTAAGAACCTTTGCATCAACCTGTTGGGCTTACTAGGTGTATATGAGAAGTCGAAAGATACACTTGAAGCACGTAATGATCTCAAGCATATGCAACAACACGAGGACCTTCACCCGGAACCAAAGGATAAAGGAAGCCATTACTTGAGTCCTGCAAGCTACACCCTGAGCAAGGAAGAGAAGGAAAGTATGTTTGAATACCTAGAGAGCATTAAGGTACCATCTGGATACTCCTTGAATATAAAGAGAATAATAAGCACGAAGGAGAAGAAGTTCACAAACCTACAGTCTCATGACTGTCACGTGTTGATGACAGAACTGCTTCCTGTTATAATTCGTTGTATCCTTCCTGATAATGTCCGGGAAACAATAACAAAGTTATGTGCTTTCATGAACGCGATTTTGCAAAAGATCATCGATCCAGACAGTTTAACAACCCTTCAAGATGACGTGGTCCAATCTCTTTGTCAGGTTTGAGATGATCTTTCCACCGTTATGATTATTACTATTTTAATAGTGTTTAAATTGGTCATATTTTAATTATATATCATTACTGAAATGTAATAGCAGATTTAAACTATCTAAATTGGTCATATCTTAATTATATATATTTTTTAAATGTAGTTGCAATTTGAAACTATTTAAATAGTTCATATGTTAATTATATGTGATTATCTATATTTAATAATAATTTTAAACTAAAATCGGGCATATGTCATGTAAATGTTTTAATCATTAGTCCTGGTTGTTAACCACAGCCGGGACAAAAAGAAATTCTGGAAACAACGGGATATTATTTAGTCCCGGTTGATGGAATCAACCGGGACTAAAGATATCTTTAGTCCCGATTGGTAGCTACAACCGGAACTAAAGATCGGGACTAAAGATAAGATCTTCAGTTCCGATTGCTACCACCAACCGGGACTAAAGATATTTGGTTGCTGCCACCAAATGGGACTAAAGATCCCGACTATAAATAGGTGTGCGCATCGTCTTCTCCCCCGATCCACACTTAGCCGTTTCTCAACGCCGTTCATCCGCCTCTGCTGCTGCACTCGTCTTCGTCGTCTCCGCCACCGTACGTTGTCGCCGACCTCACCGCCGCACCGCCTTCAAGGCTTGTCCGCCGTTCTCTCTCCTATCTCTCTCTCTCCCTCGATCTCTCTCACATCCGTGGCCACCACCGCCATGCTGCCACAACCCCGCGGTTCAGCCGCCACCCCGCACCTACCCACGGCGCTGTCGGCACCCTGCCGCGCAGCCGCCACCACGCCGTACGTGCAACGAACGCGAATGAACGCAATGAACTTGATTGTGTGCCGCTACGTTAACAAATGTGAATGAACAAATGTGAACGAACATGAATGATATAATGAACGAATGTGAACGAGCGTGAACGATAGAATGAACGAACGCGAATGAACGCGAACGAACGTGACCACGAACGATAGAACGTGAACGATAGAACGAACGTGACCACGAACGATAGAACGAACGTGACCGAACGAACGAGAACGTGGTATATACATGTAAATGTTTTCAATGTAGATATACAACCATGATGTGTAGATTAATCATAGATGAACCAAATTAAATCCAGTCGCACATTGTTAATGATATAATCTATCCTCCGTTTTGTTTGCAATAGTTTTCATGTTTTCACGTGGGTATACTGAATATTATATTGCACATCTTTTTCTGTTTTTCAATAGTAATTCACTTGTTTTCTAAGTTCCGTCTTAACGAAAGGGCAGAATTAAATTGATTCCATTATCTCCAAGCAAATGTTTTCACTCACGACTGTTGTACATCTTTTAACTAAATTTTTATTTCTTTGTAATACGTGGTGCAGCTGCTGACCGCCGTCGTCGCTCAAGTTTAAGTGGTCCCAATAACTCCAAACAAAACTAAGGCAAGTTACATTAATTCCCTGGTGTGTGTATAGCACCAAACAAATTTACTATATATATATAGACATACTATACCACGCACTGGGCTTGTTTTAGGGCATCCGTGTATATATATACATATATAAATATATGACATATGCACGGTAGGTTGCATGTATAACAATTAATTAACTGGTCATCGGACGTATTTCTCAACAATGTCAATATATGCATAACAATATACTCTTAGTTGATGTGTACTACTTAATGTTACTAACAGATGGCAGATCACGATGATAAATAGATCCTCATGGACGAGATCGCAGAGGGCAGCAGCCAATATTGGGCGGATGAGGAGCAAGAGGACCCCAACCAATACCTAAACGAGGAGGGAAACGAGGGAACAAACTAAAAGGAAAGTGAAAGGCAACCAGCCGTTGGAGAGAAGAGGGCACGTGGACAACGAGGTGATGCGAGGAAGCTAGAGGGCAGGCACATTATTAGTGAAGTGGCCCCAGACGGTGAACCAGTAGCCCTAGCCAGTATACTACGGAAGTTTGTGGGACACAGTGGTTGCGTCGTGAGGGATCACGTGCCCATTAGCATAGTGCACTTGCGTCAATCAAGGTTAGACGGGGAAGACCAAAGTTATCTCCCAGATACAGAGAAAGACATGTTGTAGAGCACCATGCTCAAGACCTTCACGGTCCCTGAGGCAGATTAGCCAAGATTGAAAGAATGGACGTCGAAGAAAATGGCTGAATAGTTCCAGAAGTACAAGTCAGATCTGTACAAGAAATATGTTGTGAACGGTCTGACGCCCGATTTTGACAAATTAACCAAGCTGAGGGATCATTGGGATGCACAGGCAAGCGCAGATAGAAAATAATAAAGCCAATGCCGCTAAGAAGCAGTACCATCACCGGCTAGGGTCAGGTGGCTATAAGAAGGCACTCCCCTAGTGGGATAAACTGGAAGCCGGGTTAATAGAAAAGGGTATTGAGCTGGCCACAACGAACTGGCCTGAACATTCCAGAAATTGGTACTATGCTCAAGGTGGAACGCTCAATCCCACTGATGGCTCCCTTGTATTCGGTGATGCGATTCGTGAAGCAGCTAGCCGACCTACAAAAGTAGTGGAGGCATCTCTCAGAGAACATTCAAGCCTGACAGAGAGAAGGATGAGCTTATGCTCGCACTACAGAATCCCGAGCATCCAGGATGAACACAAGGAAAAGGCGTGGTTGCTTGGAAATACGGATTTTAGGAGGACAACCACACTTACAACAGTCGCATGAGGAGCAAGAGGGATACCGAGGCAAAATTAAGATATCTCGAGGAGAGGGTCGCCCTGCAGGACATAAGGTTGCAAGAGGAGGTGGAACGATGGGTGGACCAAGGCCTGGCGGAACGACAGAGCCAGCAGACGGTGCAGTCGTATGTCCCTCCAGTCATGGTGAGCCCCGCAGGCAATCGTAGCAGCTGCGCTTCTATAGGGCAAGTAGGAGAACAGGGCATAGAAGGTGCAGCAGGGCCAGGTCACGATGACCCATCGTACCACGTAGATGAAATCTCACGGCGGACACCTTGTGAGCAGCACAGTCCCTTCAAGAACATATCACTCAAGGTATGCTCGTAGTTTTATAATATATGTCTTGTAAATTGCGAAAGGTGGTGCATGCATCTGTTAATTACTAAGTAACCTCGATTCTCGTGAAGGTGGCATCGGGCATGGCCATACCAGTGGACCCTTCAGGGACATACCATTGCAGGCCGATTCCACCTGGATACTCAAGGGTCGAAGTTGAATTGGTGGAACGAGGGTTCGAGGATCTCGAGCTGGACATCCCTGGAAGAGACAGGGAGACGAAACAAGGAGACACAGGCCACACCGTTATACTATGGTGCAAGCGGTAAATCGTGTTTCCCGGGCGAGCAGCAGCGTCTTCTCCTCCGCCACCTCCACCTCCTCCACCTGCACCCTCTCCTCCGTCTCCTCCGCCTGCACCCTCTCCTTTGCTTGCACTGGCTCCTCCACCTCCGTATCCTCCGCCTGCCCCGTCTCCTTCGCCTGCATCGGCTCCTCCACCATCGCCTCCTTCGCCTGCACCATCATTGTCTGCTCCGCTTTCATGAGCAAAAAAGTCGTGCCCACTTCATCCTGCGCCGTCAAAGTCCACGGAACAAACGAAGAAGCCAAGATTTGACGAGCCAAAACTCCCTGCTCTCAGGAAAAGAGTGTACGAGTTAACTCCTGAGGAGACTGACGAGGTCGTACGAGCGGAAGTGAAAGCGTTCTTCAAGCCACGGAGCCCGCAAAAGAAGATTCCTATAGATCCGGTTGCTAAGAAGTTTTTTTTGAAGATGAGCGAATCGGTCAAGAGGGCTTTACTTTTGGATTATGACCGGTCGATGAAGAAGTCGTTTAAGAAGCAAAGAGGAAGAACCAAAGAAGTGCATCAGCTCAGAAAGCAACCGAAACAATCGGTTGAGCCGTTGCTACCACCCGGTGAGGCGAAACTTAGGTAATGGATGAAAGAGATGGGTCTGAACAGGGAGCAACTGGTGGGAAACGCAGCAATAACTGTAGCGACCGTAGGCAATTTGAAATACAAATTTAAACTCGGTGAACCGCTTGTCAAGCCTGTTCAGGTGAACACCCTCTCTACACAAATTTACCGATTCAATCAATGGTACATGGAACGTTCATCCAAAGGTAGAATGATGGTTGGAGCGAGGATAAGAATCGCAGATTGCTATCAAGGAGATGATGTCAACAGATCAACTTCGAGGACGTATTCGATGTATACCAACTAGACGCCCTCGACGTCTCCATTCTCAGCTGCTGGGTTTTGTAATAATCGTTTAAGCAAAATTTATTTTGTTCCTTAGCTCTTTCTATGTACCATTCAATAGTTACACTGTGCGGATAGTTGATGCAAATTCCTTTGTCATTTGTAGATTGGAGATTCAATCGTGCCATAGGTAGGGGATTTACAATATTGGATTCATGGACCCCCGCAAAGTCAATGTCGAAAAGATACGGGACTTTGAGGAAGCTACAGAGGACAATGTTGTTCATTTCCTGGTGTAGCAGCATTACAAGACGTACATACTATTTCCCTACAACACAGAGTGAGTTTTAACTGTCTTTCGAATTCGTACCAACTTCCTCCTCGTACTCATACCGTGGCATATATATCATCTCACGCAATTTGCAGTTTCCACTAGGTCATTTTCCTCTTCGACCTTTCACTATGCAAAGTCCATGTCTATGAATCAACGGATAAACCAGTAGCGCCAAGATTTTTGAAGTGATAGATAGGTAATGCTATTTATTCAACTGTCATTAATTATGAACACTGCTATTGCTACTTTGTAGATCTCCGATATTTAATCATAGCTTCCAACTGAACATAGGGCATGGGCAAAGTTCCGTACATTGGTCCACGGGGTTTGGAAAGAAAAACTTGATAGGAGGTTGTTAACGATGAAATTTGGCAAGCATCTGAATCGGAAACGGAAGTCCAATTCAAAGCGGAGTTGAAGATATGCGGAATTCTCGGAAACAGAGTGCGCATCGGCTGGAAGACCGTATCAGCTGGAACCGAGTCTGATCTGGATAGCCAATATGGCCGATATTGCATGCATGATCAATTTCGGGTTCGAGGAAGAGTTTGAGACGATGTTGCCAGACAAGGATAGAGTCCAGAATTGGTAAATGTATCTATTAATTAGGATTATCTGTAATTTCCTTATAGATATTTTCTCCACGGCTCCAGCCGACACAATATGACCAGTATGACCAACTGCAGGAACAATATGGTCGAGGAGCGTCACAGCAGCCGTGGGCCGATATGATTACCGACGTAATGAGGGAACAATTTGGACTTAAGCCCAAAGATAATGGCAACATGTACCGGCATCCATATCTAGAATATTTTGATCGAGTGCCATTGCCAAATCGATACAAGGTGCCAGATTTCTCAAAATTCTCAAGGCAAGACAATGTGTCAACCTATGAGCATGTCAGCCGATTCTTCGCATAGTGTGGAGAAGCATCGGCTACAGAAGCCCTCAGAGTTAGATTATTTCCACTATCCTTATATGGATCGGCGTTCACATGGTTTTCATCTCCACCTTATAATTCCATCAGGAGCTGGGCCGATCTAGAAAAGCAATTCCATAAATACTTTTTCAGTGCCATTCAAGAGATGAAATTATCAGATCTTACGGCAATCAAGCAAAAATCAGACGAAACAGTGCAGACTATATTCAGAGATTCAAAGATGTAAGGAATAGATGCGATAGCTTGGCCCCGACTGATACACAATTAGCCGATCTGGCTTTCCAAAGACTGTTGGCACCGATAAGGGAGAGGTTTTCAGCTCAAGACTTTGAAAGTCTAGCACACTTGGCTCAGAAGGTATCGGCTCATGAGACGCGGTTCCAAGAAGCCAGAAAATTAGCCAAGAAAGCCAACAATGTTAACAATATCTACAGTTATGATTCTGACTCCGAAGATGATGATCCAAAGGTCAATGCAGTTGAGTGGGCTAGAAATAAGAAAACAGTAGTATGCCAATGGGTTCAAAAATTCGGGGAAGGAAGAAAGATTTGACTTTGACATCACCAAAGGTGATAAAATATTTGACCTTCTTCTCCAAAAAAAGCAAATTCAGTTACCGGTAGGACATGAGATACCATTGGCTGAGGAGTTGAAGAGAAGGAGGTATTGCAAATGGCATAACACAGGATCTCACAACACCAATGATTGCAAAATCTTCAGACAGCAGATTCAATCGGCCATAGAATAAGGAAAGATCAAAATCGATGAAGCTAAAAGGCCAATGAAGATAGATGGACATCCTTTCCGGGTGAACATGGTTCATACTGGAGTCAACAGAAATCAAGCCGATGGAAGTAAAAATCATGTGAGAGGCATTAGATCGGCTAGCATGATCAACAAATATCAGAAAAGGGATCAAAGGGAAGAGGAGTCATATTATTACAACGATGAAAGTTATTTTGATCCCCATTGGAGCTGTGAATTCTTTAGAATTTGTTAGAATGAAGGGATGAGGTTGCCATCTAGTGAAGATTGCCCCAGTTGTAGTGATCCTGATGTTCAATATGTTGAAAGACCAAGCCGACAGAATAATGGTATGCATCGGCCAATTCAGCAAAGACTGCCAGTTCATCAAAGGCTTGGGACAATCCAGCAAAATCATCATGAAGACAATTCACAAGGAAGAGCTGAAACTATGCAACCACAATGGTGTCCTGCTGGAATTTTCACCAAGAGCCAGAAAAGGCGTGTCCAGAGGATGAGGAATAGGGAGCAATTCCAGGAGGTCGAAGATGAGATCGAACATCGGCTGAGACGCACAAGAAAATTTTGGCATGTGAAGAGCAAGATTGTTTCAGCCAATGAGGTCCAGGCCGATCAGGACAAGAGTCTTCAAAATAACGGAAAAGAGGTTACATCGTCTTCAATAAATATGGTTTTCATGCTACCAGCCGAATATGCAGTCGAACAAGCAGTGGAGCAAGATGATGAATCACAATCGGCTAAATTGATATTGTCCCCACAACAAGCCGTTTTTGAGAAACCAGAACGAACTAACCATCGGTACCTCAAGCCTTTGTACATCAAGGAGTTTGTTAATGGAAAGTCGATGTCAAAGATGCTGGTTGATGGAGGAGCGGCTGTCAATTTGATGTCATATTCATCTTTCAGAAAGCTTGGGAAGAATTCAGAAGACTTAATCAAGACCAATATGATTTTGAAGGATTTTGGAGGGAATCCATCTGAAACCAAGGGAGTTTTAAATGTGGAGTTGACCATCGGCAGCAAAACAATTCCTACTACGTTCTTTATTATTGATGGGAAGGGTTCCTACAGTCTGTTGCTGGGAAAAGATTGGATCCGTGCTAATTGTTGTATTCCTTCAACTATGCATCAAAGTTTGATTCAATGGCAAGGAGACCAGATTGAAATCGTGCCAGCCGACAGGTCAGTTAACGTAGCTAATGCCGATTTGTTTGTATATTGTTTATATGGAAAAGTTTGGCAAGGAGATTAACTAAAAGTTTCTGATTATGATATACAGCCAACAGGAGATGGAGAGCCCCAATTGTTACTTTGAGGGCGCCGTGGAGGGTTCCAATTTTTATATAAAGGATACTGTAGATGATCTTGACGGTAAACTGGGCAAGGATTTATGTCGGCCGATGAATTAGAAGAAGTAGACATTGGACCAGGCGACAGGCCTAGGCCAACATATATTAGTAAAGGTTTGACAAAGGAATTTAAATGTAAATTCATAGCACTTTTGAAATATTATAGAGACTGTTTTGCCTGGGAATACTATGAGATGCCAAGACTTACCCGATCGATTGTTGAACATCAGCTCCCTGTTAAACCTGGCTATTAGTCATACAAGCAACCCCCAAGATGTTGTAAAGCTGAGATGTATGATGCTATCAAGGCCGAGATTACCAGACTTTATGATGCCAACTTTATCAGACCATGTCGATATGCTGAGTGGATTTCAAACATAGTACCAGTGATCAAGAAAAACGGCAAGTTTAGAGTTTGTATTGATTTTCGGGATTTAAATAAGGCCACTCTTAAAGATGATTACCCAATACCAATTGCTAATAAATTGGTTGATGCAGCATCAGGGCACAAGATTATCAGTTTTATGGATCGTAATGCAGGATATAATCAAATTTTCATGGCTGAGGAAGATATTCACAAGACTGCTTTTTGATGTCCTGGTGCAATCGGCTTGTATGAGTGGGTTGTTACGACTTTTGGATTGAGGAGTGCTGGTGCTATATATCAAAGAGCGATGAATTACATATTCCATGATCTTATTGGCTTGTTGGTTGAGATCTATATTGATGATGTGGTGGTCAAGTCCAAGGAAATTGATGAGCATATAGCCGATTTAAGAAGAGTCTTAAAAAGAGCAAGGAAATATGGAGTGAGGATGAATCCAACCAAGTGTGCTTTTGTTGTATCGGCTGGACAGTTCCTTGGATTTTTGGTACATGAGAGGGGGATTGAGATACCTCAGAGGAGTATCAATGCCATCAAAGAGATAAAACCTCCAGCGGACAAGATTAAATTGCAATCATTGATCAGCAAAATTAATTTTGTTAGACGGTTCATATCAAATTTATCTGGTCGAATCGAGCCGTTTCCACCATTGTTAAGGTTGAAAGCCGATCAAGAGTTTGTTTGGGGAGAGAAGCAGCAAAAGGCTTTAGACAACATCAAGGAATATTTGAGTACCCCTCCAGTCCTCATTCCACCATAGAAAGGGCTTCCTTTTAAGTTATAGTTGTCAGCCGATCAGAATTTTATCGGCTCAGTTCTGATCCAAGAGTTTGTGGGCAAGGAGCAAGTTATATTTTCTCTAAGTAGAAGACTTTTGGATGCAGAAGCCAGATATTCACCTGTGGAGAAGTTGTGCTTATGCTTGTATTTTTCTTGCACAGAGTTAAGGCATTATTTACTTTCCAATAAGTGCACTATAGTGTGTAAAGCCGATGTGGTACGGTACATGCTATCAGCTTCAGTTTTGAACGGAAGGATTGGGAAGTGGATTTTTGCTTTGATAGAGTTTGACCTAAGGTATGAATCGGCTAAGGCAGTAAAGGGGCAGGCGATAGCTGATTTTATAGTTGAGCACATGGATAATTCAATTGATCACATTGATATTATGCCATGGACTTTGTTTTTCGATGGATCAGTTTGCACTCATGGCTGTGGTATCGGCTTAGTGATTATATCGCCTAGGGGGGCAAGTTTTCAATTTGCTTTCACTATCAAACCTTATTCCACTAATAATCAAGCTGAGTATGAGGCTATCTTGAAAGGATTACAGTTGCTCAAGGAGGTTGAAGTCGATGCTGTTGAAATCATGGGTGATTCATTATTGGTGTCTTGATGTCTTGATGATTTATAATGAGAAGTGTCAAGAGTTGATGAAAACTTTCAGGATAGTTACTTTGAAGCATATTCCTCGAGAACAAAATGTTGAAGCTAACGATTTAGCTCAAGGAGCATCAGGCTACAAGCCGATGTTGAAGGATGTTGAGGTTGAAGTTGCATGTCTGCCAGCCGATGATTAGAGGTTTGAGATACTTGAATATTTAAAGAATCATTCTAGATCGGTTTCCAGGAAGTTACTGAAAGCTCTCAAGTATGTTTTGTTGGATGATACTTTGTATTATCGGACCATTGATGGAGTTTTGTTGAGATGTTTAAGCCTGGAAGAAGCAAAGGTTGTCATGTGTGAGGTACGTGAAGGAATATGTGGGACTCATCAATCGACTCATAAGATGAAGCGGCTGATTAGAAGAGTAGCATATTTTTGACTGACAATGATGGAAGATTGCTTTCGATATTATAAAGGATGTCAAGACTGTCAGAAGTTTGAAGCTATTCAGAGAGCACCAGCATCGGCTATGAATCCAATTATCAAGCCATGGCTGTTCAGAGGTTGGGGTGTTGATATGATCGGTCAGATCAATCCACCATCAAGTAAAGGTCACAAGTTCATATTGGTTGCAGCTGATTATTTTACTAAGTGGGTTGAGGCTATTCCTTTGAAAAAAGTTGATACCAAAGATGCAATAGAATTTATCAAGGAGCATATCGTATACAGATTTGGTTTCCCTCAGACGATAACAACTGATCAAGGGTCTATTTTTGTATCTGATGAGTTTGTTCAGTTTGCCGATAGTATAGGAATTAAGTTGTTGAATTCTTCACCTTATTATGCACAAGCTAATGGGCAGGCTGAGGCATTTAATAAGAGCTTGATCAAGTTGGTTAAGAGGAAAAATCACTAAATATCCCAAAAAGTGGCATACCATATTGGCTGAAGTATTGTGGTCCTATCGGATGGCTTGTCATGGTGCTATTCAAGTGCTACCATATCAGTTGGTTTATAGACATGAGGCTGTATTACCATGGGAAACTAACATTGGCTCCATAAGGATTTCTTTGCAAGATGAGTTGACAGCCGATGATTATCATAACTTGATGGTTGATGAGTCAGAAGAGTTGGTTCAATTTAGGTTGCGTGCCCTTGAGAAAGTCAGAAGGGATAAAGAGAGGGTTGCTAGGCATTATAATAAAAAGGTTGTGTCAAAGTCTTTTGAGGAAGATGAACTTGTTTGGAAGTTGGTGTTACCGATAGGAGCACGAGATAGTAAATTTGGGGAGTGGTCACCGAATTGGGAAGGACCTTTTCGGATTCATAAGTGTGTTTCTAAGAGAGATTATATGTTGAAAGGACTGGATGGAGAAATTCTTGGACGAGCTCTCAATGGAAAATATTTAAAGAAATATTATCCAAGTGTTTGGATTGGTTCATAATCGGCTGTGTTATGCCGATTTATGGTTGCAGCCGATGTTGTTTACATCGCCTTTAGATGGCCGATATTTTTATCGCCCTTAGATTATACATATAAGTTTGCAGCATTGTGTTCCCTACTACAAACTTAGGGGACATGAGAATAAAACTGGAAATTTTTAAGCAGAAAATTTTTTAGCAGAATTTTACAAGACAAAATTCACAGGTTCATATCAGCCCGATAGCTGATATTAGCATTCACTTGAGTTTCATATCATACGCAGGCCGATAGCAATATATTATGGCAAAAAAGTTATTGTTTGAGAAGAGTGTTAATTTATTACATCAACCCAAGAACTTTTGGATTGCCAAGATCGCACGCAGGCGAATTTGTTCTACTTCATCTATTATCTTAGCATCAGCAGCATCAGTACCTGGCACAGGTTTGAGTGACATGTTGAGAGAGGCCAGATGCTTGATTAAAGACTTGAGTTTGGATTTTTGTTCTTCAATAGCTTAGGGGAGATCGGCCAATTTCTTCTGTCTCAGATATCTTGATTCGGCACTATCGAAGCTGAACTAAAAGATCAGACTCTTCTTGTTTAAGTCTGTCTAGCTCTTGCTGTGTTGATTTTGGGCCAGCCGATAGTTCATCCAGCTTGGATTTTTCTTCATTGACTTTTTGACGGCTGGTTTGGATGGTTGCTTCAAGTGTTTTGTATTCTAACCGATCAACCAATCTCTGTTTTGCTCTCTCAAGTTTAAACTGATGTTGTTCTAAGAAGGCTGCAGGAGAGATAGCATCAATCAAATCCTTTGGAAGTTGATCTTGGATTTCTTGGAATCTTGATCTGATTGAGCCGCAGTTTGTGACTAGGGTGTCCAGTGAAGCATTTAGCCGATCAGCAATATCTGCTAGTTTTGCCTTCAGATCATCGGCTATTGGAGATTTGGCTTTACTGGATATATCTTCTTCTTCTTCATCCAGAAACTGCCTTATGTCAAAAGAGAACATATCGGCTAAGGCCTGTAGAAAATGAATTAGTTGTAAGTAAGAATTGTAAAAATAGCCGATATAAAGGATAGTTAGTTATGATCTTATAGGGACTGGAGAAGTTGAGATTATAGTAGCTGTTTATTCTATGTGGTGGCTTCCTGCAGCCGATGGCGTATATTCACTAGAAGCTTGTTGAGGAGGAGGTGATATGGCTCGAGAAGGCTGAAAAAATTTGTCAGATATTAAAAGTGATGGATGAAATTGATAAGAGAAAGGATGAAAAATTGCACACTTGAGTTTTGCGTGGCCGACGTCTGGGAGGACTTGGAGTCTTAGCTGGGCTAGTTGGATTGGCTTGAGGAGTATCGGCTTGGGAGCTTGGGCTAGAAATATGACCAGTTTCGCTAACTTGTGCAGCACCCTCGTCAATTTCTTCTTCTATTATTGCTTCTTCCAGATACTCCTCTACAGCAGGATCAATGGGAGTGTCATCGATTGAGGATTTTTGCTTCTTGGCAGGTGCCTTTTTCTTAGGGACAGCAGGCTTCATAGCAGCTTTCTTCGTTCTCTTGCGTTTGCCGGCAGTTGCAATCGGCTGTCTGATTTAGCCTTGAAGCAAATCCTTAATTGCTTAGGCATTGAAGCCGATAGAAGAAGGAGCTAAGTCCTTGCCTGATGATATCTTGGCTAGTGCATAGTTGATATCTCTACCGCTTTTGCTTTTGGTTGGAGGAGGAGAGTTGCCGGCCTGAAAAACATGTATGGAAATATCAGAGAGTTATAATTATGTTGGAAATAAGAACAAGGATAAGTGGTGTATGAGTTTACCTAAGGACTGATGGAGGGATCCATGATTGTTAAGTAGAAATCAGCTGGCAGGGATAAGAACAGATGAGTTTTCCATTCACCCGACCATTTGTCAAAAAGTTGACTTCGCTCTCTGATTAAGGAGATTTGGCTGATGGAACCCAGTGGAGGAAGTTCAAGGCTCAAGATTCTATCGATAATTAAGGCCGATGGAACAATGCCCCTTGTCTGGATCTTGTCTGTGAAATACAGGCTGATGGGTAATTGTCCCATTCCAAGCTGTCTGGCTGCAATCTTGGAATGGTAGAACTCATTGGATGATTGGATGTATCGGCCTTCAGAGACAACTCTTGGGAGTATGCAAGGGGATATGGCCGATATAAAAATTTCTCTGATCCCTAGGATATCCTCATTGTTCAGGTCATCAAGTCTGAGATTTGTTGACAGTTCATAATTGACATAGTCTTCATAGGGGAACCAGACTCGAGACTCATGAGGGAATCCATCGTAGAATCGATTGAACCATTCATAGAACAGTTCAGCCGATGTCCCTGACCCAGGGTAAGATGATGCTGCTTCTCCAAAAGACAGACATCGGCATGTTGTTGTTTCATCATTGGCATCGGCCAGGGAAGGGAAAGATAGCTCATCTAATGGAGTTCTGTCAGCAACTTTGATGGTATATAAGTTGAGCCATATCTGAATAAACCACCAAGGGCCTCCATAGTTAGACGATGTATCCATAAGGAGTTTGGCCGATGTCTGGCTCATTGTTTGATAAACTGCTCCCAGAAGATATTTGCCTAGTGGGATAGATTTCTTGGATACTAGGGCTTCTACCAGATGCTGCCAATTTTCTGTAGGGCCACAGGTGGAACCACAGAACAAAAATTTGTCCATCCACATCATCAGAAAGGCAGTATGTTCTCTAGGGGAGACAGATCCTGCGCACATGTTATCGGCTACGAAACCTGACCAGCCTCCAATGTTCTTAGTCTGAAATTTGTGGTCACATTTTATCTTTAGGCTGATAGGGTTGGCCGATAAAGAAATGTCTAAGCCTGTTAGCATCTGAATATCTAACAGGGTGGGAGTCATAGGTCCATGGCTAAACAAGAATGCATTGAGGGTATCGGACCAAAAATAAGATGCAGCCGATAACATGAGTTCATCTTTCTTGGTATCGTCTAGGGAAAGAGAGATGCATTGAGAGATACCTATTTCGTCCCAATGAGTTTGCTTACTTGCGGCCATCCGTTTGTACCACGCCTTCCATCCATCTACTGCAGACGGCCATGATCTGAAGATATTGGGCCAGTGACTAGGACTCGGCTTGGATTCTCTGAAAGGGATACGGTTGGTCTTGGCGTTGAGGAAGTAGATGGGATAGCATGAGGAAGTAATGGGATGGCTCTTTCTCAATCGGGATAGCGATTTGGTTCCTCAAGTGCTAAAAAGAAAAGGAGAGAAAAGAAGGAAGAAGAACGAATTGAATCAGTGAAGATTGATTGAGGTTTACGGATTTCACAATGAGGGCGGTGGCTGATATGAGCAAAGGTTAGAAGTGGTAGAGGAATACCTGGGGAACGTCTGTGGAGGTCGCCATTGGAAGAAAAAGCTTGTCGTTGATTGCCGGAGATGATGGTCGCCGAGGTGGTCGCCGGAGAGATCGAGAACAATCGCCGGAGTTGGTGGAGCTGGTTTGGTGGCTTAAGCGGTGAAAACGGAGTTAACACCGTGAAAACTCCGGAAGGGCGGTTGCTATTTATGAAATTAGGTGCGTAACGGTCACAGGGGTAACCCTAGATTTTTGCGGGGTCGAAGAGATAATTCCATTGCATTATGTAATACTTCGGAATTGGGGGGCATGTGTTGACGATGAAATTTGGCAAGCATCTGAATCGGAAACGAAGTCCAATTCGAAGCGGAGTTGAAGATATGCGGAATTCTCGGAAACAGAGTGCGCATCGACTGGAAGACCGTATCGGCTGGAACCGAGTCTGATCTGGATAGCCAATATGGCCGATATTGCATGCATGATCAATTTCGGGTTCGAGGAAGAGTTTGAGACGATGTTGCCAGACAAGGATAGAGTCCAGAATTGGCAAATGTATCTATTAATTAGGATTATCTGTAATTTCCTTATAGATATTTTCAGTAAGAGTCCGCCTAAGGGACTTGTTTGCTAGTTAGATTTGTATTAGGACAATATGAGTCGTGTCCATCTTGGACAATGTTTGTATTTTCGAGTATAAATATAGACCCGAGATCTTATGAATAAAACAACAACAGTTCAATCAATCTCGGCGCATCGCCAACCTTTTATTCTTTTACTTTCGACGAGTTCTTGCTTTCGAGTCGAGCTGCATCAGTTTGATCTTCGGCGAAGAGGTAAGTCTTGTTATGGTGGTTTGCATTATCGGAATTAGTGCTTACATCTTTATGACACTGTAATTCTATCTTGTATATCTCCAAGTTATCATATACGTCATATAATTTAGATTGACAATGCGATCTATTCATATCGGCCGATCGGCCAATCTCTATCTAGGGTTTTGTTGATAATGGCTAGATTGACTTGTTGGTTTTAATTATATAATGTATCGACCATCCCGAAAAGGCAACCATCGGCTTGATTGTCTAGATATTATGTTTCTTTTCATACTTAATGCTGCATCAGTTAAGTTTGATCTTTTAAGTCATATTTAGAATCATGGTCTCTAGCCTGCTTTATCGTTGTTAATAAGGATAGTATCGAGTTTTCAGCCAATCTTATCTGGTATAGTTATTTTACATAGTTTCATGCTTTGTTTAATGTGCTATATCTGCCCCTTATATCAGGATCTAATCTAATATAAATATATTGGACTTACTATCAATCTGATTGATAGTAGTTAGATATATTTGTTGCCATAGAATATCCTAGTATAAGGTAGTATCGGAGCTATAGCCGATACATGCTTAAATCTGGACATCGGTTATGACATGAGTGTATATAATCCTTATTTCATGTTACTTTATACTTGAGCAATTTATACTGTCTCGGTTAAGTCCGATCTATCCCAGTTGCTGATTTCTAAAGTAATATTAATATACAGATTATGTGACACTGATATTTTCAGCCGATGTATCAAATTTAGGGTTAGCTTATCGTTGAACATTTCTTACAGTCGATCCATGCTATATTGCATCGGCTAGGTTACAACACGATATGATATCGGCTGATTGGCCGAGTGACTATCGTTTACTAATAAACTTGCATGTTTTATCTTGTTGATTGCAGGATCAAATCAACTTGCACGCCCTTTGAACCCGAAAGCAAGTTTTGGACCTTCACTAGAGTAAAGCAAATCTCTCAGGCCAGTGTGTGTTTTTTGCATCAACAGAGATTTTATTTTCCGGTGAGTATATGCTCCAAAAACATATTGAATCATTAATTTGTTCTAGAAAAAATTAGTACATTAAATCTCTCGTCGTTTCTCCTTAAGTGTGCAAAACAGGAGCAGGGGAATAACTTATGTGGCTACTACGTCTGCGAATATACTCACTATTGTACACCAAATCAACAGTGACAAGGATTTAGAAGTACGTAAAAATCATTCATACATTATGTCTCGATTTCTTATTGACTTCATATAATTATATCTCAACTTTTTCAATTTTTTCAAATAATAGATTATTTACATGAGGGAAAAACTATCCAACGAAGAATTTATAAAGGTTGTTCAAAAACAATTGATGGGATTTATCAATGAACAAATAATTGATCCCGCGGGAGAATTCTACTAGGATGGAAGACCTATTGATCATCATCCCATATATAACATATCTTAGGTTTCTTCATAATATACAATACAACATTAGAATTAACGAAGGATTGTAATATATGTATGTATTTAGATGTGTATACATGTCCTTATGTGTGAGTACATTTCGGTAATATAAGTATATATTTACTTGAGTGCATATATTTAGGGAATATATATATATGTGTAAAATATGTATTTATACATATATATATATATGCATATTGCATATATATATATAAATACATATATTACATATATACACATATTATACATACATTTATTATGCATATACATGTATTTATACATATATATATGCATAATATATAAACAAGCAGCTAGCAGAACTAGCAATTTTTATTTAAAAAAAGAAAAAATATCTTTAGTCCCGGTTAGTATTACTAACCGGGACTAAGTATGGCTCTTTAGTCCCAATTATTTCACCCGGGATTAAAGATGGGTATCTTTAGTCCCGGATTCGTGGTCCCGGTTGCATAATCGGGACTAGAGGGGGTTACGAACCGGGGTTGAAAACCCCTTCTCCACTAGTGAAATAGTAATAATCTCAGAAGAACCATAATGTATTTTAAAGTCAATATTATGTTTTTAACATTTTAGCTTAAATAAATTTATAAAGGTGAATTAAATTATGCTTAATACTCCTCTTCTTCTTTATCTAGGGATATGCTTTACCAAGTTGAAAGAAAGCACAACTTGATATATCAATGCAAGTTGAGGTCACGATCCGTTATACCCACATACTAAAAACGTCATGATTCTTAACAAGTAGTTTTCCTCGTTACAACGCACGGACATTTTTTGATTCGTAAAAAAATGTCCCTACTCGAATCCCTTCGCACATGGGTTGGCCCTTGGTGGGCCAAGCTTTGAAAAAGTCTACTTTGACTCCCCAATATGTAGCTTCAATATGATTCATACCCCTCAACCATAATACCATATATCTCGATCCTAATTATTAAAACCGGTGTAATTTGAGGGATTGCGGTTGAGGGATACAATCGGACTGCAGCTATATTAGAGGGACTCAAAGTGGACTTATCCCCTTTGCCGTCTGCACGGGCTGGCGGTGACTCTGCTCGGGCCATGTGTTGTTTGGGTGGTTTCAGCCTACACCAGCAAAAGGAACAACTAACCCGTGCCCTCCAGCCCTCCACCAGATCCACCACCCCATTTTTTTTATTTCCTTCCCCCAAAATCCCCCCACATCGTCGGCGTTCGCCGCAAACCTCGACGAGCTCCCTCCTCCTGCGCGGCCGCGGCGACCTTCCCGAACTCCTCCCGCCGCGGCGTCGTGGCCCGCCGTGTCTCCAACGCGCGCGCCCGATCGAGATTGGGATTTGATGACGGGGAATTGATCGATCGTCGGAGTCGGAGATATGCCGTGCTGCAGCGCGGTGCTGAGCGCTGCGGCGGCGGCTGCTGCGGCTAGCCGCACTCCGCCGTGGCTGCACCGCCTCCACGCCAAAGGGGGCTTGTCTTTCCCCTCCAACCTCCACATCGACGACCTCCTCTACGGCCAACACCACGCCCTACCGCCGCCGCCGCCGAAAGAGCCACCGCCGCCTACCAAGCCGAAGCATCCCAAGCCCAAGCAGCAGCAGCACCCGCCACCGCTGCCGCCGCCGCAGAAGCCACCTCAAGGTAGCACCAATCTCTCCCTACCAAACCCTAGCGGCAACGGCAACCCCCCACCGCCACCACAGCTGCAGCTCTCCACCGTCATCGCCGACGTCTTCGTCACCCCCTCCTCCGCTCCTCCGCTCCTCGCGCCGATCAAGGCCTTCCGCAAGCAGAATCACCCGCGCCCTAGGCCCGACAAGTCCTCCCGACCCAGCAAGGAGAACAAGGACAAGGCCTCCAAGGTCAAGGTTAAGAAGCGCCGCCGCTCCGAGCGCGCCGCCGATGGCGACGGCGAGAGGTGCAGCAGGACTGAGGTCACCGTCATCGACACTAGCACCGATGGGTGGAAGGCGGCGAAGCTGCTCCTCCGGAGAGGCGCCGTCTGGAAGGTCCGGGACAAGGCCTTGGGGGTCTCTGAACCTGAGGATCCCACCAAGGTGAAGAGGAGGGCTGGCTTGGTCTCGAAGATCCAGAGGGACAGGGAGAAGCAGAAGCAGAAGGAGAAAGAAGCAACCTCGTCGGTGCGTGCTCTTCATGCTCTGTAGTTTCATGTCTCTACTGCTTAATCTGCCTGTTCTTGGATCACAAAATCTCACTTCTAGATATTTGATTGTTTCCTTGTAGAATGTTTGTTCTTTTACCGGAATGTAGTATAAAATGTTTTCATTGATAATCAGCTAATAGGTGCGAACATCATATGTTTTGTTTAAGTTCACAAGTTTCATTTGGTTCTCGCATGTATTCAGGAATAGCTTTTTGATTGACTTCTTGAACTAAGTTATGATGATTCAGTCAGAAAGAGCGGTGAATTTGGTCAGTGCAGATTGTCATTGGATGTTTTGTTGCCATTGTGTGTGTTTCTGTCGCCATACATGTTTGATGGCCATATTTAAGTCTGCATGCTGCATAAACGTTTTTGTTTTTTGGTTATGTGATATATATATATGAAAGAAAAAAACATATCTTTTGTCGGAAAGTACTATCCTACTTCAGCAGCCATACATGTGTTTCTAGCTGTTTTTGGTGTTGGAAATATACCAGCAATGCACGGTGCTTTCTTAGGAATGAAAAGAGGATTTTTCAAATTTAGGTAATTTGAAGCACAATTGTTTGCTGTTCGTGATCTTGGAATTATGAAATATTCCTTGAATGGTTTCTCTATGCAAGAATAGGTCAGCTTGCATTACAGAGTCTAGAATCAGTTATGTTGTTAGTTCAACCCTTTTTATTTTTTTTTTAACTAGGACAACCAAGCTCCCCCCATTTCCATTAATAAGAATGACACTACAGTAGTTTTTGGGTTTTGTACTTTTGTTCCACAAATCCACCGCTACCTCATTACAGCTGATTAAACCAACCACTCTCCCTAGCCGGGCGTCATCCCACCATGGCTGGGAGAGGGCTTACAAAACGTAAAGCCTTCACTCAAACCACTTTCCAGACAAGAAACAGTAAAGCTGGACTGAAACTGGGCTACTGAACTAGATCACCTATGTGAGATCCTAATCAGACCACCAGCTATATTAAGCATACTTCATACAGCACAGCAAGCTCTCAGATGACACCAGCTTTCTTTTCAGCATTGCAATATCCTTGCCTTGAAACTCTATCCATGTTGAGCACCATAGAATTCATTTGCAACTTGCCTTAGAAACCTGGCCCCCTCCTGAAGACTTCTTGCTTCTGCCTCCTTGTTCTGCAAGATGCGCCAATTGGAGATGTAGTGAGCTACCTGGAAAATTACTTCAATAGGATCTTTAGGCAAAATGTTTTCAAAGCATGCTCTATTTCTAAGCTTGTTAGTTCAAGTTGATTTTTTGGTTTCAGGATGAGCATGAACACAAATCACACATGCACACTTATGTAATCTAGTTTGTGGGTGCAGTAGGTTGTAGTTTCTAAGGGAATGTAGGAAAAAGGGTATTTGCTTCATTGCTCTGGGAAAGTAATTGTTTATTGATATAGTAACATGGCTGGTTTTAGGAGTAACCCAACAATATCTGGTTACTGCTGTTACGTCCAAGGCTGGAATTGAACATAATCGTTGCAGTTCTTTCACATGGGAGTATTCACCCTCTGGTTGCAAAGGAGTGTCACGCTAAGTTAAACCTTTAAAGTTTGATTGTTGCTAATATCAATGAACATTTGCAATGAACATCTTTGAAGTTATTTGTGGTGGTAAAATGGTTTCTCTCTTTGCAGTATAGTTTATTTTGGATGCACCTAGCTAAAGTTTTCATACTTTCTGTATAGCTAAAATTCTAATGCAATGAATAGTTCACATCTTTCTCGAAAGTAATATCATTGTTTAGCTTAGAAATTCATTACGTTATATATGCACAGTAAAATAGATATTGGTAGTCAAATATACGTTATATAGACGTTGTCACTAGATAGAGGGAGTAGTAGTAGCAGCATTGGAAGCGTTTTAACGATAGGAACTTCAGGCAGATGGAATGGTCTATAGTGAATACAAGCCAGTGTGTATGCCTAGTACTTTTAACTCAATTCTTTGTATGTTGTGTGTTTATTCCAGGGAAATCTTCATGCTAGTAGTGGAGATGTAATGAAAGAGCCAGATGGTCCCATTCAAGCATTGAAAAGGTAAATGTTACATTGCAGGTTTGCAGCCCAAAATTGAATAATTGATGCCTATGCTGAGATGCTAAAGCTATTTTCTTTTACGTACATGAACATTGCAGATCTAGAGGTTCTGAGCCAGAACCAGAAATTATAGCGCTTCTTCAATGAAAAACTACAAATAGAGGCTAGAAGAATGGATTACAGTAGACTTCCCCAACCTAAGAGGGAATTGAGGCCAATAATCACATCTTGACAACATTGTCGTTGCTTCAAAATGAAAACCAAAAAAAAAATCCAGTCATCTTACCCTGTACATCTGTTGGTTTTTCCGATTGATGCCTGTTAGATATTACAATTGTTGATATCTGGCCTTTTGGAACTTTGGGCGTACCATGTTTTAAAATGACACCTTGCTAGGTCTTTTAAAAATGTTTTTGCGGTTGGTGGAGGATTGATTCGTTTAGTTTGTTTGGCCTATTTTTTCTCTCAATGGGCTGTAATCGTGAGTCTAGCTGGAAATATGTAACTGGCTTGAAGCACAGTTCTTTTTGACATGAATAGTTAACGTTTTTTCTTGCAGTCCAACTGACATCTCTGATCTCTTAATAACTGCCAAACATGAATCCACCCAATTAAACCCTGCTCTGCAAAGCACAGGTTCCTCATAATGCACGCAGAACAAATCCAGAATTTGCAGGATGGATTGATCTGCTAACAAGTTTTATTTTCACAAGAAGTCTGAAAAGCACACTCATATAGAGCAGCTGAATGAAATGTTAAGTGGAAGTGAGGGTACCAACAAAGCTTGTGCATCTGATTAGTTAGGGTGGGGTAACCATATATTGGGGACTACATAACCAGTCACCTCTTTAAGTCAAATGAATATTCGTCCTGCAACAACAGTACAATATATTTTTTTTAGAACTAACAGTACAATACTTGGGGTTCGTTTTGCTAGTCAACAGTACAACAGCAACCTGTTAGGACTAAATATTATTTATCTTAATGCAATGAATCTCCACATATTTCTCATTGTGAATCTTCACATGTTTCTTATTCAAATTCGTAGTACTAAAATGGGTTATATCCGTGGCTAGAATGTTATATTTTAGGACAGGAAGAGCATGACATATACACAGATATTATATTCAAATTAGTAACTTGGTTTCGAGAGTTTTTGGATTTCACGGATTTGACGTCAGCTATAAATCCCATCGATATCAGCGGTAATTTTCAAAGTGGGAATACCTTCATAGTGTAGTGCTCTGCTAGGTTCGAGTTTTTTTTAAGCTAGGTGACCCGTGTTATATTGCGAATTTGCGAACTTGCTCCCTGCAGCGATTAGTATTAGGTGGTTGTTTTCTTTTCCTCTCAATACTCCATTTTGAGATATATGGCTCAACATAACCATTTGTTTTACTAAATATTTTGTTATAAATATGAACATTATAAGTAAGTACATTTAATGATAATGCAAGTAAAAAAATAATAATTGCATAGTTTTTTAATACAAAAATATTATAGGACGGTCTCCCATCCAAACGGGATGACTAAATAACCATCCACTTGCACATCTTATCCATATCAATACACCACGTACTTGGTCTTATCCTATCTTTGTGATCCTCCTTCCCCTTCCCCTCCATTTCCATCTCCCTCCCTCCCTCTCTCCCTCTATCTCTTCCTTCCCTCCTCTCTCTCTCCCCGTTCTCTCACCCTCATGGCTCATCGGTGGAGGGCACCACTCACCATCGGTCTGTGTGGTCAACGGTAACCAGCTTTGTGTTGTTGTGGAAGACTAACTCCACTCGAGGTGGAGGGATCGCAGGGGTGATTCTTGAGGCTTCTTCGATTGGAGGTGGCAAATCGAATCGGCGAGCTTTTTGTTTGTTTTTTTTGTGTTATTTAAGCATTTTGAGTGGTGATTTCTCAGGTTAGTTTTGCTCATTCATTTGAGTTAGCTAGCCATACTGAAGGATTTTGTGTGCCTTTTCCTACGCTCGATTGCTTGTTTTTAGGGGTAATAGGAACATATAGGAATGCTCCGGATATGGGGGTAGTTTGTTGTTGTTTATTATTAGGTTTTTTCTAGAATCGAAATTATTTATGTTGATTTTTTTCGAGTTTTCTCTTGATACATGGATATCCTTTTAGATATGGGGGTGATATCCTTTTGTATATCCCAGTGATATTCCAATAGTATCATGATACTCTAGTGTATTCTAGTGTATCATGTCGGTGATATCATGATACTCAGGTATCAGACATGATACCTAACGATATCATAGGTTATACCTACACGTATCATGTTTGGTACCTGGGTACCATGGTCTTGTACCCAGGTACTAGACACTCGATACCCCAAGGTCTGGTACCTAGGTACCCGATAACTGATACCTAGATATCAAGTTTCGGATCTGGTACCTATAGGTATCAGGTCTGGTACACCAAGTACTTGGTATCAAGTCGAGGAGAAAGGGGTTGCATGTCATTGCCAATTAGCTACCCGGTGATCGACCTGCCATTGGCTCTTCTTCTACCTTCCTCTCCTCGACATGTCCCTCCTTCCTTGCAGTTGCGGTGGCTGAGCGAGGGAGCAAGGGGGAGTGTTGCTTCTTCATTGTGTTTTATTCGTGGTTGCTCAGGTAGGAAGAGAAAAGAGAAGTGTTCATTAAAGTGTACCGTTTTAACGGTATCCTGTACGATAGCAGTCCTTTTTTAAATAATATTACATAGTTTTTGATAATGTAATAGTTAGTTGTTAAATTCAAAAGTGAACAGTACATTGTAATATATTTAGAACCAGAGCTAGTTATATTTTAATTGGTCGTTCCTAATGTTATATCCACCCAATGATTCTTATCCGTGTAGAAATCTAAGTTAAGGTATACTTCCTCCATCCGAAAGTTTTTAATATATTTTATTTTCCAGGTTTTTCAAATGAGATGGGTATATTTATAGTCATCATACATCCGAGAACTTAAAATGAACGTGTTGTCTTTTCGAACCCAAGCAACCATATTAATACTCATTGGTTGCATGAACACGTATAGTCATGGGTCTTTGTTACATTCGGGATGAATTAATTTTTTTTTGTCTTGGTGGTAAAAGAAACATGCCTAGAATTTTGATTGGAGTACTATGTTATACCCTGCCCATCCCAAAATAACTACAATTTTAGTATTAAATGGGCAAAAAAATGATATAGGTACCCCGGGATGACTACGAGTATGAGAGTGGTTAGGGATTGTATGGGGGAGAAACTTCAATGAGTGGTAGTTGGAGGGAAAAGTAGTACTCTTAAACATTGCTTATTTTGAGATAAATTATGAATCCTAGAATTACGGTTATTTTGGAACAGACACCCACGCTGGTGGTAGTTATATGGATATAGTGGCATGCAAAGGTGGTCATGCCGGAATTAAGTGGTTGCACTATGGGTGTCTTAGCTTTTTGGAGATCAACTAAAGACTACTGGTTGAACTGAGTTTTGGGGCAAATGGAATAAATATCTAGTCCTAGGAGGCTAGACATTGTATTCAACCAAAGCCGTATGCAAGGCAAGGAGATCTTGAAGACCAATCTATCAACCACCTTTCCACCAAGCTCCATCTTTGAGATATCCGACAAACTAGTGACCTAGGTCTATATTTGATCCATCCAGTATCATGTACACATATACTTTTATAAACAAGTACAACCAACAGAATGAAGGGTTATTAGCCTAAGGGAAGACCTGAACCTGTATAAAGTCTTCTTCATGCCACAGGACGCAGGTATACAAAATATATTGTAACATTGATTCGTTCGTTTGGCAATTGATCCTTGTTTAGGGAAAGCTCCATTAATGGTAGGCAAAGCTATCTCAAGAAATGGGGCTCTAAAAACAAGATGACAAATGTGTAGTTTGATGCCACTGCAAAGTGCCACATTTGCCGCTATTGTAAACATAGTGATGTTTGCAAACATCCCAAGAATTGGTACCCTACCTTAAGATGTTGCAAGAAAGGTCTAGATTAACTAAAGAGTGTATGTGCTCTAGATCCGTTGGGATATTAGCATCAAGTTGTTCCTTTGAAGGTGCTAAGGGTGTTAAGGTTAACAAGCATGGATTCACTATCATAGATGTTGAATACGCTGACAAAAGATTCAAACGGCCATTTATACTTGCTATGTGTCGTTTTACAAGAAAAAAGGGAAATAAGAACGGGACGGGTTTTGATTCTAATCCTCAAATCCAACTCCGCACCCATGCCCTAATCGTTGTGTGCCACTCAATGTGTGTCTGACCTCCCCCACTGCCGTCCACTCTGTTGCCACGTGTCCCTTCCACTGTTTGCTGCGCTCGCTGTTTGGTCATCCCCATGTTCCCCCTAGCTGGCTGGCTCAGGGCGCTTAGCCATGAATCACCCATATGTCTGCCCTTAGGAAACGCCAACACTCATCCATCCCCGTGCATTGCTTCTAGGTTCGTACACGAGGACTGTATTTTTTTCGCTGCATGTTTATACACGAACATATCACCGGTTGAGCAATCAGGAGTACTATAATCTTTTGAATATATCACTGTCAATTGGCTATACTGTCAGTATAAGAAGCAACACTGATTCCGGTCAGGTCCGGATCAATATTTTGGAGGCCCTAGGTGAATCAACGCTATAGGCCCTTAAGGCTAAAATAATTGGTTTTCACGTTTTGTTTTCTTCGTTTTTTGGCACAGGAAAAATGCTTCTTAGCTAACATTATTGAGGCTCCAGTCAAAGATCAATCCAATAAAAGAACACGACAACCTGAAAAAGAAGTCAAGGACACCTAACGGCCTAAAATTAGTGACGGAAAAATCTATATAAAACAAGGGCCTAATGAAAACGAAATACTAAACATGATTCCACCACATACCTTTGGCTTATGAGGGGTGATCAAATAAGTATATACCTTTGGCTTATGAGGGGTGATCAAATAAGTATAAGACTAGAAAAGAGAGAGGGTTTCAGTCTTGAATTGATCTCTTGAACCCAGAACACAATAATAAAATTAATAGACAATACAACGTGGAAAATAAATAAGATTCGCGTAACAGATCAATTTTTATCGGTGAGAAGATGGATCAATGGATTGGATCATCACCTGATCTAGCTTTGGTTTTGTCATCTTTATTTTGGAAACTGGAATTGGAAAACTACAATATATACATACCCTGGCCGGGGCTGTCCTTTGGGCTAGGCCCTAGGCCATCGCCCTTATGGCCCTGCTCCAGAGATGGCCCTGATGCCGCCGGTTCCACAATTGCCTCATTTGTTAGCCGGCACTAAGTGGTTTCCTTGTGCTAATGGCATTGTGTCAGTAACCACCACAATAAGTGATTTCACCCTTTCCTCACTATAAGATATTTTGTGAAGACCATGTCTCATGTTTTCGTGGGATACGTATCATTGTTTAGCCTCCTGTAAGTTACTACTCCATCACCTGGTCCGCTCTCTCCCTCACCTGCATCGCTGCGCTTGGAGGGTGTGACAATTCATAATCATTTCTAATTTTATATGTATCTAGTTCAAAATTAGATTACCCATATTCTAATATAATATGTATTACCCGGTAGGATGTGTAACCAATAGTAAAACAGGGCACATATATGCGAGTCCCACATAAATGGCGCATAAGTTGCACAAAATACCTTTTTTACATAAAAAATCAACTACAAAAAATGAGCTAAATTCGACAACTTTTCACAGTGCAAACATGATTTATAACTTTTAAAAATGGGTGTTTTACTCATATGTAATAAAATAGGTAACACCTTTCCTTATATAGAACTCAACTGAATAATTCCTTGTTACCTATAACCTATCCTAAATGGATACTGAGTGACAGGCTTATGTATGGACTACTCTTTTCTGTCTAGTGAATAGGAAGACATAGCGAGTGGATGGGAGCTAGTGGGCAGCACAGAAAGGCAGCCTAGTCAATAGGGCAGTGGGTCAACATACGTTTTTGTGTTGCCTAGCCAGCTAGCAAAATAAATACTCCAACAGCCCTGGTGAAGCAGCGATTGATGGTAAATTTATGAGATTTTTTGGTAATGTGGTTTGTTCTAGTAAAACAAAGGAACATATATTGCATAGCCATATTGTTACTTATCATGTACGAGTGTTCGGCAATTACAGAATATACATGTTTTTCTGGTAGTCTGTACACCCATCTATAATATCAGCCATCGTTTGTTGACATAGTTTTCATCCAGTCTCCTCTCATTCATGGCACTCGGAATAATCCATATTAATACCTAATTTCACCTATGTCCATTTCAAAATCCATTACCCATACCTAAATAAAATAGCTTTTACCCAATAGGCATGCATACACAAACAGTAAAAGAATAGGCATATGCAAGCCCCACAAAAATGGCTCATAAGCTGAGCATAGTATCTTTTATATATTTACATAACAAATCAACTAAAAAATTTTAGTTAATATTGACAGAAGTTTCAAAATGTAAAGGAGAGTTTAAAAATTTTGAAACCGGAGTTTTAAATATATCTAATGGGTATAGATAATGGGTAATTCTTGTGCGTACGAATAACACGTATCTATGTGACGTTTTTATGCATGCATAGCTCTTCTTTGGCGGGTGAATAGGGAGACAACGAGTGGATGGAAGCTAGCAGACGGCGCATAAAGGTAGCCTAGTCAACAGGGCAGCGGTCAATATCTGCGTCTTGAGATTCCCAACCAGCAAGCAAAAATACCCCATGGCGATGCAGCAATTGGTGGTATATTTCTGAGAATTGCTGGAATTATGGGTTGTTCTATAGAAAAACAATGGAAAGGAAAGAACCTAAGGGTTCTTTAAAAAACAATCGTTCAGGGGAGACTCTTTGGTCATAAATTCTTGACCTTTTGAATAAGGTTAGATCTCTAACTTTGCCAACAATTGAATTTCAAAATAATTACTATGAAATATAAAAACAGACTAGTACAGATCCTCTCATCCGTGACGACCTGTAACTTAATTGGATTTTGTGAACCGTCACAAGGAATACATCTCAAACGGATCTAAAAAGAGACCGATTGAGATATGGTCGCAAAGACACATATTAAATGTACATAAAACTTAAGTCCGTCACGGATGACACCTATCAGTGACGGGCTCTAGTTTAGACCCGATTAAGATAACCTTCAATATCTCAATCGGGCCCTAAAACAAGCCCGTCACTAATGATTATCATCTATGAAGGGCTCCAACGTTAGGCCCGATTGAGATAATAATAACACCCGTGACAAATGACATTCATCGGAGATGGGCTTTTATTTAGGCCCGATAAAGATAACTTATATACCTGCCATCGTTGTTAGTTTTTGGACCATTACAGATATTTATTTGCACACTATAAATATCCCCAACCGCCTAGTGTAACTGTATCCCACCATTCACTATTTTGGTTGGAGATTGAAGGGGGCGATTTTTATCTTTTTTTCTAAGGAAAACAAAAAATTCATAAAAGTGAGAAATACTAATCATTAATTCAGCAAATTAATCAATTCTCATTAATTTAGCAATACTTATCTTATAAGATGTTTCTCTAATTTTTTTCATTTTTGTAGCGATGGATCAATGTTGGATATATGCGAAAACTATGAAGCGTCATAGTCAAGAGTATAGAAATGGGGTATTAAATTTTATAAACACCACGGAGGAGGAGGAGGATAGGAAATGAAGAAACGACGATTACATGTGTTGTCCATGTGCAGATTACAAGAATGAGAATATGTTTGATAGCCGAGTGGACGTACACGCTCATCTGATACAACGAGGATTCATAGAGGGCTACATATGTTGGGTGAAGCATGAAGAGCAAGAATCAGGAAGTGGTGCAGCTGTAGACAGAAGTGGTGCGCAAAATCAGGAAGATGAAGATGAGCATGACATGTTTGTACCTTCTCAATTGGGCAGTGAAATGATTGATGTGGATCACGATCTGCTGGAAGACATGTTACGTGACGTTGAGGACCTAGCTTACAATGAGAGAGATTCCATGGAGTTCAGTAGATTGGTCAGTGACTCGGAGACGCCTCTATACACCGGATGCAAAGAAAAGCACACCAAATTGTCAGCTACCATAGACTTAATGAAACTGAAGACAAGTAGTGAATGGACAGACAAGAGTTACACAGATCTTTTGGGAATTTTGAAGGCCATGCTGCCTGATGAGAACACATTGCTCGAGACAACATATGAAGCAAAGAAAGTTTTGTGTCCCCTAGGGTTAAAGGTCCGTAGAATTCACGCTTGTCCAAACGACTGCATATTGTACCACAAGCAATATGCGGACTTAGATACTTGTCCTGTCTGCAAGGTTTCTCGATACAAGCGAAAGAAAAGTGCTGATAAAGGAAAGAAGTCAAAGCGGGGTGGTCCGGCGAAGGTTGTGGGTATCTACCTATCATTGATCGTTTCAAAAGAATCTTTGCCAACCCCAAGGAAGAGAAGTTAGTACATTGGTATTCCACGGAGAGAAGGAATGACGGTATGCTTAGACACCCAGCGGATTCGATTCAATGGAGGAATATCGATCGAAAACACAAAGACTTTGCTGCTGACCCCAGAAACATGAGGATATGTCTGTGTACGGATGGTATGAATCCTTTCGGGGACATGAGTAGTACTCACAACACTTAGCCAGTTCTTATTGCAAACTTTAACTTACCGCCATGGTTGTGGTTCAGAAGGAAATACATTATGCTGTGCTCGCTAATCCAAGGACCGAAACAACCGGGCAATGATATCGACGTGTATTTGGAGCCTGGTATCGATGATCTTGAGATTCTCTGGAAAGAAGGTGTGAAAAATTGGGATGCATATGGTCAGGAGAACTTCAAGCTACGAGTTCTATTGTTTTGCACCATTAATGACTACGCCGCACACAGTAATCGTTCCGGACAAACTGTGAAAGGAAAGAAGGCTTGATCCGATTGTATGGAACATACACGCAGCCGGTGGCTGAAGAAATCATGAAAGATGGTTTAGATGGGTCATAGGAGGTGGCTCCTGCTACGTCACGCATTTAGAAGGAAGAAGAAAATTTTCAACGGTAGGAGAGAACTTCAGCTTGCTCCTAAGGATTTGTTCGGAGACGAGGTGCACAACTTGGTTTAGGACATAACCAATGAGTTTGGGAAGAAAACAAAACATAGTTAGGCAAAGAACAAGTGTATGTAGAAGAAAAAATCCATATTTTGGTGACTACCTAACTGGAAAGATCTTAAGGTCCATCATTGCATTGATCTCATGCATGTAGAAAAGAATGTGTGTGAAAGTTTGGTTGGTCTACTGCTGAATATTCCCGGGAAAATAAAGGACGGGTTGAATGCACGCCTTGATCTACAGGAAATGAATATTCGCAGTGATCTCCAGCCCGTAACAGATGCAGAGACAGGTAGAATGTACCTCCCTCCAACCTGCCACACACTGTCGAAGAATGAGAAGATCGCAATGTTATCATGCATGAAAGATATTAAAGTTCCATCGGGCTATTCAGCGAGGATAAGTAAATACGTTAAATTGGATGATCTAAAATTGGTTGGAATGAAGTCTTATGATTGCCACGTGCTAATCACACAGATCTTGCCAGTTGCTATCAGAGGCATTCTTCCACCCAAAGTCCGTCACACGATCCAACATCTATGTGCCTTCTTCAATGCAATCGGATAGAAGGATATAGATCCCGAAGATCTAGATGGGTTGCAGATCGATATTATGAATACCCTCTGTCACATGGAGATGTTTTTTCCACTATCTTTCTTTGATATCACGA
Source organism: Oryza punctata (assembly GCA_000573905.2). Lineage (NCBI taxonomy): Eukaryota > Viridiplantae > Streptophyta > Magnoliopsida > Poales > Poaceae > Oryza > Oryza punctata. The sequence goes on from CM002493.2 coordinate 12,910,586, forward strand.
TTAATCTCCCTGTTCATCTTATGAAGCAAACAAAACTATGTGCCCCAGCTTTTCTAAGAGAAATGTACCCGTTCGAGAGGTACATGGGAGTTCTGAAGTCGTACGTTCGGAACAGAGCAAAACCGAAGGGGAGCTTCATTGAAGGTTACATGACCGAGGAGGTTATTGTGTTCTGCGTCGATCACATATCCGAGACCGATCCTATGGGAGTTCCAGAGTCTCCGTCATGGAGAAAGGTTGTTAGGTGTTGGCACAATAGGGAGGAAAAGAATTAGGCCCGATCAAGCTTCCTATGCGTAGACTCATTGCGCTGTGTTCCAACATATGGCAGAAGTTGGCCCATACTTTGAGGAGCACTTACGAAAATCTGGCAGGAGAACTTGGGGCGATCGGATACGTGGATTAACAGGGAACATAACTCTTGGTTCAATGAATGGTTCAAGAATCGTGTTACAATGTCGACAGATATCCCAAATGAGATAGTACAGTTGTTAGGGATGGGACCGTGTTGGGCCATAGACACATGGCATGGATACGATATTAATGGATACACATTTTACACCGTCAAACAAGATGACAAAAGCATAGTGCAAAACAGCGGAGTCCGTATAGATGCATTCGAGGATCAAGTTGGGTCGAACACATACTACAGCCGCATTGAGTAGATCTGGGAGCTAAACTACGTGAAGTTCAAAGTTCCTTTGTTTCGTTGCCGTTGGGTGAATATAAGCACTAGTGTTAAAGTCGATAAGGAAGGTTTTAGTTTAGCAGATCTATCCAAGCTTGGATACGCTGATGAACCATTTGTACTTACGAAACAGATCGAGCAGATTTTCTACATAAAAGACCCTGGTTTCAAGAAGATGCACATCGCGATGGATGACAAGCGCCAAATTGTTGGTGTTTTGACAACATCGTCGATGAAGAAGAATACAACCAGAATCTTCATGTAAGACATCACATCGACCTTAACGATGATCCCCAAGAGTCTGTGGCATATACTCGATCAGATCATACCGAAGGCATAACCTTGTGACCGATGCCGTTGTACTTATTTATTCTCTTGTAACAAATGAAGTATTTTGTATTACTAAAAGCCTTTTGTACGAACGAAGTAATTATACTCCTATGAATTTGTAATGCAGCATTGAACACGTCTTTCCGTTCTATGAAAATAGTAAATTATTTAGTGCAATTTATGAAAATAATAATTTTTATTGTGAATTTAGTTAATTTGGTGAATTATTTAGTTAATTTAGTGAAATTATTGTACTTTAGTTAATTATTTTGACTAAAGGTCAACAATGATCAACTCAGAAATAGCAAACAAATATTAAAATTATTTATTTCACATCAAAAAATGGAAAAATACTATCGGTGGCGGGCCTTAAATAAGGCCCGATAGAGATTGGGTCATCTCAATCGGGCCTAGTGTAAAGCCCGTCACGGATGACTCATGCCCGTCACAGATGAGTCATCCGTGACGGGTTCTAGTTTAGGCCCGATTAAGATGCCTTTTTGACCGTACTAAGACTAGGGTACTCTCCCTCAGATCTACATCGAAAATTTTTCTATGTCCCGCCACTCTGTCCCGGCACTCCAAGAACCCTAGCACCGCCGCCCTCTAGGAGCTCGCCGCCGCCATCTGCGAGCCCGCCATCGTCCTCCCTTGCGCCCTCCCGAGCCCAGCACCGTCGGCCTCCCTCGCTGCCACCAAGCGTCGCCGTCCCACGCCGTCCCACGCCTCCACGTCCTCCTCATCCTCAAGTCTGGTCTGGCAACGGCGACGCCTCCTCGTCCTTCTTCACTGATAAAGCGCCAAGAGCCCTAGGGACGGCACTAAACCCAGTACGAATCCCCTCCTCCCTCTTCTAACTCCATCTATCTATCTCTTACTTTTTGCACCGCACTACACAAATCTCTTAGTACATAACAACAATTACTTACTTGTCTGCACTAGATTAATTCAGCCCTTTGGTACTTGCTGTTCAACATCTAATTTCTCAACTTAGTGCTACCCCACCTGTCTTCAACTATATGGCACTGTATATATCTTCTAGTATAATGCTATACATCACACCATCGTTGCTTATCTATTCCTTCTGCCCTTTCCTGCTACTACATACTTGACTCCGCAACAATTAAGTAGGATGAAGAGAATATATATATATATATATATATATATATATATATATATATATATATATATATGTATGTATGTATGTATGTATGTATGTATGTATGTATGTATCTATGTATGTATGTGTGTATGTATGTATATATAGAAAAACTATTCTACACCCGGAAATAGAATAGCTATTCTATACCCCCTCTCTCCTAAGGGCCAAACCCACCTCCCCTCCCTTCTAAGGGCTTAAAACTCACCTCCCACCTCAGTCAAAGCACCCCCACACGGTCAAAGCCCGGTCAAACTACCTACCAACTCCCCCCACCACCCACCTCTTCTCAGCTCTCGTCTTACGGAATGGTGCAGTAACGTGACAGCCATCGTGCAGTAACGCTATGTCTTACGTGCAGTAACAACATTTAAATTTAGTTGAAATATAACCATGACGGATCTACTTTTGATAAACACTTTTTTCTAACATCATGGTGCAAACGGTTTAAAAAAATCATACATCATGTGAGAGATATTGTTGTTCGAAGCTTGGATTTTTTTGGATCTTGACTCTCCACAGGTAGTAATACTACAGCATTAGTTACTACTATCTATTGTGCGTTTTACTACTATCCCATTACGACGTTACTGTAGGTGTGCAGTAAAGACCATAAATTTTGTAGTAACAATGCGTCTTACTGCAATTCTTGAATAGTGTTACTGCATAAACATGTGGTAACGTATACCTGCCATGTAGTAACAATTCCACTTTTGTACGGTAACAATTATATTTAGCATGTGAGATTTTTAACCTATATTTTTTTTATTCCTTGTTTGCTGTAATCTCACCACAATGTTACTGCCAAAGGTGAAGTAACGCTCTATATGTTCTACAGTAAAAAAAGTGTTTTACTGCAATTCTTGGATAGTGTTACTGCATAAACATGCGGTAATATGTAACTGTCAGGTGGTAACGTGTATCTGTCGTGCAGTAACACTTTTACGTTTGTGCAGTAACAAGTATATGGTTATCATCTGAGACTTTGAACCCATATATTTTTGTTTCAATTCTTGATTTACTGCAATTCACCATAATACTACTATCAAAAGTGCAGTAACGTCATATACATGCATGCAATAACACTATATTGGAGAAAGGAGACCGGTTTTCTTGAGAAGAGGGAGAAAGAATGGTTTCTTGAGGGGAGTACTATATTGTAGTAACACAATGATCAATGTGCAGTAACACGACTTATTTTCGTAGTGACGACGTAAAAAAATAGTCATGATGGATCTAGTTTCGTTAAATATCTTTTTATGAACATTATGGTGCAAACGGCTTAGAAAATAAGATAGGATTTGAGAGATATTGCTATCTAAAGATTAAGATTTAAAGGTTTTAGATCTACACAAGCAGTAATACCGCTGTTACTGTTACACGTTCTCTGTTACTGCAATTTTTGTTGGCAGTATGTCATGAGACCTTTTGACCAGACCTGCCAAAACCAAGCAAGCAGTGAGGATTCGGACTCGAGGCACCTAAGATCCATCGGGGCGAAGCCCTATGGCGAAGACCACGAGGTGAAGGCAGTGAAAGGCGAAGAGTCGCACCAGGTCCTTGCAAGTCTAAACGTGCTCTGGGCGAAGGCTACATGGCGAAGGGCGTAGGCCGAAGGAGGATGACTTCGCCATATCGGGCCCCATCCAGGAAGGCCCAGGGGGCCGGCCCAACCGCTCCGGCCCAGGGACCAATGGGCCGGCAGCCGCCAGGAGGCTCGTTAAAGGCCCACATACCTTAATTACATTGAATACCGATGTAAGTGTCCCTTTCATAAGGGTGACCATGTAAATTCCCCTGTAATAACCCTAAACCCTAATAGGGGGATCTGTAATAGGATTATAAATAGCCCCCTAAGGCCATGTAAAGGGGGATCCCAAGAAAATCCTGAATTTAATACACTTTACTTTTCCCAACAACCGTTGAGTGACCACGTCCTTCGACGTATGCAGTTGTCGCTTCAACAACAGCTGGCGCCTACCGTGGGGACCTCCGAGCGAAACCACTGAGAGCGAATGCCACCGAAGAAGGTCTCAAAGGAGAGGGTTGCTAACCCAAAGGAGAGCATAGCAGAAGAGGCGATGGCCGCCGAAGAAGGAGCAGTACCTTCGGCGCCCATCGCCGAAGCTGGGGCAGCGCCGTCGGCTTCGGCGCCCGCGCCGCAACCACCGCCTTCGGCTTCGGTCACTTTGGCGGGGCAGGTATCGGAGATCCCTTCGGCAAGTCAGCTGCTGGCGCCCCAACACACTTCGTCACATCCATCTACGACTTCGACCGCGCTCACCGCTGCGCAAGCCAAACCCAACCTTGAGGCGCAAGCCGAAGCCAGTATGCAAGCCATGCGGTAGAACATGACGCGACGTTAAGACATGCTTCGCGAAATGCAAGAGCAACAACAAGCATATGAAGCACCACGGCAAGCCATGGTCGCTTTGGCCCAGTTCTCCAGTGCTCAGCCGGCTATATCTCGCCTCAATCTTACCAGCAAGCACCGGCTCAAGCCCTTCCGTCACAAGCCGCGCAAGGGCCGATGTACTTCCCCGGGCAACCTTCGGCCGCAGCAGCGCATTCGATTCCTGGTGTGCGGCCGCATGTTCGACCGACTGTGGTCCAGGTGCACCCCTCACCACCTGGTCAAATGTCGCAAGTGATGGCGGAGGGGGCTTCGGCCTTGCAAGCACAGCTTCAAGCTTTCCTTTAGCAACTTAATCAACCCCACAACATCTGAAGCACAACCCCTTCGGTCCCGCCAAAGGGGAGCACCGGCCAGGGTACACCCGGTTGGCTGCTGTCGAACCAACCCGGGCCGGGGGCTTCGCCATGGAGTCAAGGACCGCAGTTCGACTTCTGCAACACTGCCCAGGCGCCACTGTTCGGAACCGGGCCGCCGAACGCCGTGGCCCAGCCACACACGCAAGCCATGACTTCGCCCTTTGCCACGCCTTATCCACAGCTGAACGGACCCTTGTTGCAGGGCGCCATAAGCAAGGCAGGGGGTGAAAAGGGGCTGCCGCTGAGCGGGGGAATCAAAATTCATCCAATCCCACCTCAGTTCAAGTTCCCACCCGTTCCACGGTACTCGGGCGAAACAGACCCGAAAGAGTTTTTGTCCATCTACTCGTCGGCGATCGAAGCCGCACACGACGACGAAAATACCAAGGCGAAGGTAATCCATCTCGCTCTAGACGGCATCGCCCGTTCTTGGTATTTCAATTTACCATCTAATAGCATTTACTCATGGGAGCAATTGCGCGATGTCTTTATTCTCAACTTTCGAGGCACCTACGAGGAGCCGAAGACGCAACAACATTTGCTCGGCATTCGCCAGAGGCCGGGGGAATCAATACGGGAGTACATGCGTCGTTTCTCGCAAGCCTGATGCCAAGTTCAAGATATAACCGAAGCATCCGTCATCAACTCCGCTTCGGTTGGGCTGCTTGAAGGCGAACTCACAAGGAAAATCACCAACAAGGAACCGCAGACTCTCGAGCACCTGCTTCGTATCATCGACAGGTACGCAAGGGGCGAAGAGGACTCCAAGCAAAGGCAAGCAATCTAGGTTGACTATGATAAAGCCTCCATCGCCGCTGCCCAAGCCCAGATGCAAGCGCAGGTCACCGAACCAGCCCCTCTCGCCGTTCGCCAACCTCAGCCGGCGAACCAGGGACAGCCGCCAAGACCAAGCCAAGCTCCCATGGCTTGGAGAAAATTTAGAACTGACCGCACAAGCAAGGCTGTGATGGCTGTCGAAGAGGTACAAGCCCTCCGAAAGGAGTTCGACGCCCAGCAAGGTGGCAGCCACCAACAGCCTGTTCGCAAGAAGGTCAGAAAAGACCTCTATTGCGCCTATCATGGGCGATCTTCGCACACTACCGAGCAATGCCGAAACGTTCGTCAGCGAAGCAATGCTCAAGAGCCAAGGCCGCAACAAGGGGCTACTATCGAAGCGCCTCGCGAGGCTGTTCAAGAGCAAGCACCCCCCGCCGAACAGCGTCAAGACATGCAGCGCAGAGTGATCCAAGTGATTATAAGAGCCGATCCACCAGACCAACCGTCAAAGCGGTAGAAAAAGTTGCAGTTGTGAATGGTGCATAACATCACCACCGCAGGCGAAGGGGTCCCGAAGTACTTGAACCAGCAAATTTCTTTTGGGCCAGAAGATGCCGAAGGAGTGCTGTTCCCACATCAAGACCCCCTGGTGATCTCGGCCGAGGTAGCTGGTTTTGAAGTTCGGCGAATTCTAGTCGATGGAGGAAGCTCATCCGATGTCATCTTCGCCGAGGCATATGCGCAGATGGGGCTGCCAACCCTGGCCCTCACCCAAGCACCGGCCTCACTTCGCGGCTTCAGCGGTGAGGCAGTTCAAGTTCTGGGCCAAGTACAGTTGGTGGTAGCTTTCGGCACAAGTTAAAACAGGCGCGAAGAGCAGATACTGTTCGACGTGGTTGACATTCCGTACAGTTACAACGCCATCTTCGGTTGTGCAACCTTGAACAAGTTCGAAGCCATCTCCCACCACAACTATCTCAAGCTCAAGATGCCCGGTCCGGCGGGGGTGATCGTCGTTAAGGGGCATCAGCCTCCGACCGCATCAAAAGGAGACTTGGCCGAAATCAACATAGCAGTGCACAATGTCGAGGCCGAACCGCATACCAAGCGCATGCTGAAGCCAGCCCGTCATGGCAAGGTGATCAAGATGCAAGTCAACGACGCTGACCCGGTGAAGTTCGTTCAGTTGGGGGGTGATCTGGGCGAAGAGGAGGCTGGAAACATCCTAGAAGTCCTCAAGAAGAACATTGACATCTTTGCCTGGAGCCCTGACGAAGTGGGAGGCGTTTCGACGGATCTCATCACGCATCACCTGGCGGTCAAGCCGGACGCTAAGCCAAGGAAGCAGAAGCTGCGAAAAAATGTCCGCTGATCGCCAAGAGGCAGCAAAGGCCGAAGTGTAGAAGCTGCGCAGGGCCGGGGTGATCCAGGAGATCGGCCACCCGGAGTGGCTGGCAAACCCGGTTCTGGTGAAGAAGTCGAACGGCAAGTGGCGCATGTGCGTCGATTTCACAGACCTCAACAAAGTGTGCCCGAAAGACGACTTCCCCTTGCTACGGATCGACCAGCTTGTCGACTCGACAGCTGGTTGTGAACTCATGAACTTCTTGGATGCATATTCCGGTCACCACCAGATCCACATGAATCCGAGCGACATCCCCAAGACAGCATTCATCACGCCGTTCGGCACTTTCTGCCACCTCAGGATGCCTTTCGGCCTGAGGAACGCCGGAGCAACATTCGCTAGGCTGGTGTACAAGGTGCTTCGCAAATAGCTGGGCCAAAATGTGGAAGCCTATGTCGACGATATCGTCGTAAAAAGCCGCAAGGCTTTCGACCATGCGTCCGACTTACAGGAGACCTTCGACAACTTGCGCGCGGCGGGTATGAAACTGAACCCTGACAAGTTGTTCGGTTTTCTTGTTTCTGAAAGGGGTATCGAGGCGAATCCCGAGAAAATTGACGCCATCCAGCAAATGAAGCCACCATCGAGCATACGCGAAGTACAAAAGCTCGCAGGCCGAATTGCAGCGCTCAGTCGTTTTCTCTCAAAGGCAGCAGAAAGAGGCTTGCCATTCTTCAAGACCCTCCGGGGCGCGGGAAAGTTCAGCTGGACTCCAGAATGCCAGGCCGCGTTCGAAGAGCTAAAGCTGTGTCTGCAAAGCCCAATCGCCTTGGTCAACCCAACCCCGAGAAGCGAAATGTTGCTATATCTAGCGGCTTCGCCAATGGCAGTCAGTGCAGTCCAAGAGACAGAGTCAGGACAGAAACCAGTGTACTTCGTCTCTGAGGATTTGCAAGGGGCGAAGATAAGGTACGTTGAAAAGGAAAAGCTCGCGTACGCCCTAGTGATGGCTTCGCGCAAACTCAAGCACTATTTTCAGGCCCACAAAATCACTGTACCATCGCAGTATCCTTTGGGCGAAGTGCTCCGAGGCAAGGAAATCTCTGGTAGGCTCAGCAAGTGGGTAGCGGAGTTATCTCCCTTCGACCTGCATTTCGTTGCCCGCACTGCTATCAAATCCCATGTCCTAGCCGACTTCGTGGCCGAATGGACACCGTTGTCCGCCCCTGAACCTCAGCCCGTCGAACAGCCTTGGGTAATGCACTCCGATGGCTCGTGGTCGCACAGGGGGGCGGCCGCCGTGGCAGTACTCACTTCGCCAGGGGGTGTGCCGATTCGGCATGCCGCAAGGCTGCAGTTCGACACGACCAACAACACGGCAGAGTACGAAGCGGTATTGTTGGGGCTAAGAAAGGCGAAAGCATTGGGGGTTTGGCGTTTGCTCATCCAAACAGACTCCAAGCTGGTGGCATGTCATGTTGACAAATCCTTTGAGGCAAAAGAGGATGGAATGAAAAGGTACCTGGAGGCTGCTCAATCCATGGAAAAGTGTTTCGCCGGTATAACGGTCGAATATTTACCTAGAGATCAGAATGAGGAAGCAAATACCCTGGTGAAATCTGCCGCCTGCGGAGGCCCGCACTCACCAGGCGTCTTTTTCGAAGTTCTATATGCACCAAGCATGCCCACAGAAACCTTGGATATCATGGTTGTTGACCAAGCGGATCTAGGCGAAGACCTAGAGGACAGGCGAACTCCGTTCGTAAAGTACCTCAAGAATGGCTGGCTCCCAGAGGATGAAGCAGAAGCGAAGCGCTTACAAATCAGAGCCAGGCAATACAAGCTGGTCTCAGGGCAGCTATATCGCTCTGGGGTGCTCCAACCTTTGCTTCGATGCATCTCCTTCGCCGAGGGCCAGGAAATGGTGAAGGAAATACACCAGGGGCTGTGTGGTGCACACCAAGCTGCAAGAACAGTTGCCTCCAAAGTGTTTCTCCAGGGAGTGTATTGGCCCACTGTGCTGAAAGTTTGTGTCGAGCAGGCCAAAAAGTGCGAAAGCTGCCAGCGACACAGCCGAAACCAGACCGCACCGCAATATGAGCTGCAGCCAATCGCACCAGTCTGGCCTTTCGCCAGGTGGGGGCTAGACATCATTGGCCCATTCCCTGTGGCACGAAACGGATACAAGTTCGCGATTGTAGCCACTGAATACTTCTCACGTTGGATCGAGGCCGAACCACTCGGCGCGATCACTTCGGCAGCAGTACAGAAGTTTGTCTGGAAAAACATTGTTTGCCGTTTCGGAATGCCGAAGGAGTTCATCACGGACAACGGCAAGCAGTTCGACTCTGACAAGTTCAGAGAAATGTGTGACGGACTAAACCTGGAAATCAGGTTCACTTCGGTCGCGCATTCACAGTCCAATGGGGCGGCCGAACGCACAAATGGCATGATTTTGGAGGCGCTCAAAAGAGGCTTGAAGGGGCGGCGAAAGGCAGATGGCCAGACGAAATGCTGTATGTTCTTTGGGCCCTCCGGACAACTCCCACAAGGCCAACTAAGTTTAGCCCGTTCATGCTCCTCTACGGAGATGAAGCGATGACCCCAACAGAGTTAGGGGCTAACTCACCAAGGGTGATGTTCTCTGGGGGCGAAGATGGGCGCGAAGTGTCGCTCGAACTCCTTGAGTGGGTACGAGTCGAAGCGCTAGAACACATGCGCAAATACGCCACAAGCACTTCGGCAACCTACAACAAAAAGGTTCGCCCAACAGAGCTATTACCTGGCCATCTCGTCCTAAGGAAGAAGGCGAATCCAGTAGCGGTCAGGAAGCTTGAATCAAAGTGGGAAGGGCCGTACCTCATCAAGCACAGGTCAAGGATGGACTCCTTTCACCTAGCAACACTGGAAGGCGAAGAGTTCGATACCTCCTGGAACGCCGCTTCTCTTAAGCGTTTCTATGTTTAGGAAGGGTGGCACCCTATTCGCCAAAGTGTAAAAATGTACATACTGTTATATAGCCATTTCGGCATCTGCCATTATGTAAGCCTTCTGGCACAAAAATACAAAAAAAGGAGAAAATGAAAAAAAGAAAAAAAACTGGACGTAGGGCTATTATCCACTCTGGAGGCCTGAACCAGTATAAAATCTTTGTAACCTTCACCTTTTTTTACTTGTGTACATGATAATTCGTGGAAAAACCCCAAGGCAAACGCATGATCAGCGAAAACGCCAAGGGGGCGAAACGAATCGGCCGAAGCATCGCTCGTCGAATATTGAAACCGCGACAGCTTGTTTCGGTAAGTAACTAACCGAACACCATTAAAATTGATTTACACGAAAAACGTGTGCTGCTCCCAGTGTGGAGTACCAAAGATCGATAACGGAAGACGAAAGCTGAATAGTCAGCAGACCTATTTCGCTAATACACGCAAAGGGGCCGATATATTCCGACCTAACGAAAGCATGAAAAGTGACAATGCAAACGATAGCGAAAAGGAAATAAAAGCACACCTTTATTAACTTCGAAAAAATAATCGAAGAGTACATGTCGTACAACATGGCATAGGCGAAAGGAATACAACAGGCTTTTACAGCTTAGTCTACAAATAAATTACATCTTCGTCTCCAAAAAAACTACCACTGCCTCCTGCCGATCGGTCCTTTGATGGTTTCGCAAGAAGCGAACCATGCCCTCCAGGCGCGCCGAGTGGACACGATCGTAGTCTTCCAAGGTTCGCCCGGGGTGCATTCGCATGCAGCTAGCAACATTCACAACTTTGTAACTGTTGCCATTTATCATCATCTCGCGGTAAACAGGTCGAAGCGGGTACCGGACCTTCGACAATTTTTTTACCGCAACAAACTTCTCGTTCCTGCTTCGCCAATCCCCAAAGGGGGGCCGAACACACAGCTTTCGGCGTACACCCTGAAAATGGTGGAAAATCAACTAGCGAAACGAGGAAAGCAAAGCTAGAGCATATAAGTGGGGCGAAGAAAGTAAGTGAAGCAATGCAAGCACGAGTACAAAAGGTTGGCGAAGCTTGTCATATATTCCAGATGTTAAAACATTCTACAATAAGATAGGCCATCGGTCATATTTACATTGTTCGCCCTATACGGCAAACACCAAAAAGTAAAAACTATTAAAATCCACAAAAACGGGCGGAGGGCCTCACACCTCTGGGTGGTCTTGGGCATCGCCTCCACCCTCTCCTGCCGGCTCTTCGCCTTGGTCCGCCGCCTCCGTTTTCGCCAGCTGCTCGAGTAGACGGGCCTTGGCAGTGGATCGGCCATCCTTCTGCCAGAACTGCTTACGCCAGGCGCGGAGTGCAGGCGAAATATCCTGGGCGCTCACCGCCCAGTCCCCCTTCGCGAAGTCGGGGATCTTAGTGATGTGCTCGCATCCAGATTGCTGCAGCAAGCCCATGGCGAAGGCCGCTGACACACGCGCACAGCAATCGCCGTACGCGGTGGCACAGTCTGAGACTGCACCGGCAGCCTGCTGAGTCCATTCGGAGAACTCAAAAGCAGAAGCGTGTTCGCCGGGATACCCCGCACCTTCGCCCCCATGTCGGTAAGGGCGAGGCGAAGTGTGCGGCATGCGGTCTTGGCGGATTCGGTGGCCTTCGCCACCTCTCGTGCAAGTCGTTGTGACTTCGCCTCCGCCTTGTTAGCCTCCTGACGAAGGGCCTCCATCTTCGGCTCCGTCAGGTTGTAGTAATCAGTGAGGGCGGCGGAGTGCCCCCGCTCTTTCTCAAGTTCGCCCTTGAGGCGCTCGATTTTCCCCTTCGCCTCGCTGCCCTTGTCCAGCTCGGCCTGGAGGTGTTTGTTTTCTGCCTTCGCCTCCCTGAGGGACCGAGCGAGGCCCTCCATTTCCAGGCCCTTGCGGCCCAGCTCGTCGTCCTTAGCCTGAAGATGGTTATTCAGGCCATCTAGACGGGCCCGCATGGTTCGCTCCGTCAAACAGTGGGCCGCGAGGATCTGGCAAAAAATAAAACAAGGGCGAACGATAAGACAGGTTGTCAAAAACGATGACGCAAAAAAAAAACAAAAACAACAGACACAAAAAAGACAAGTCAGCATACCCGGACCGCCAGGCTCTTGACGGCGGAGCAGCCCTCGTCGAACTCGTTAAGTTAGGCGAAAAGGCTAGGGCCGCCAGCTGGAGCAACGATGTTACTCACCCTCTCGATAAAAGGGATGAGCTCCGCCCGGGTCTCAAAGTCGCCGGGGGCAAAACGGGGCGGCGCCTGGGAGTAGTCCGAGCCAGACGTCTCGGTCGCCTTCTTACCCTTATCAAGGGCAAGTGGCGAAACGAGCGACCGGCAAACGGGGCTACTGAAAACCCGGACCGCCATCTTCACGACCTGTTCGGCTGAAGCCGAAGCTCCAGCCCCGCCCGCTGCGCCAAGGGTGGTCGAGAGGCCCAAACTTTGCCCGGCGGGCAAAGTGGGCTTATCGTCTGAGGACTCATCGTCGCTAAAGACGCGAGCGATGGCGACGAGCCCCTTTTTCTTTGGGTGTCTTTTTACCAGACCACCCCTTCGCCGCCTTGGCCGCAGCAATCGCGACTAGGGCCTTCGCCCCCTCCATGTCTTTTCGGCGAAGAGGGGAGGAGATCGACTCCGCCCTGGTCTCGACATGCTCCGGGCTGGGGGTCGGAGTGTAGCCGCGTGTCCCGGAGCGGCTATCGGCGGCCTCATCCGCGGCCATTTCGGCCGCGACCTCAGTCTCCCCCGCATCCTCCTGCTCTTCGACACCTTCCTCGTCGTCGGTGTCAGAGTCGGTGGAGGCAGGGGCCCTTCGCTTGCGGGGGGCCAACTTCACTTGCCCCCGCAACCGTTTCCAGGAGGGGCCCTCTTCGCCATCGGCTTTGAACAGCTTCGCCCGAGGGGGGAGTTCGCCGACGTAAACCCGGTTCGCCCGGCCAGCCGCTTGTCGGGTTAACAGCTAGCTGTATTCTATGACCGACACATCACCGATCAGCTTTTGGGCTTCGGTGTCGGCCTGGGCGAGGGTCAACACTGAAAAAAGACACATGTCGTTATGTAAGGTGTCGAACAAAAGAAAGAAACAAAGAGCGAAAGATAAACTCACCATTCGCCCCAACGGGTATAACAAGCTTCGGCAGGCCGTTGACCTCTTCGTCCTGGTCAACTTCGACCTGCCACGATTGGGAGAGGGGGCATACGCGAAGCATGCAAAACTCTCCTCCACCAGATCGCGGCAGCTCAGCCGAGAACAAACCTTGCGGAGCAAGGCAAACCGCGCCTCTATGGCGCCGTTGACGGCGACCTTGGGCTTCCGGATTGGCGAGATCACCCTACGCCGCCATCGGAGAGCCTTCGCCGCTTCAGACCCGGCTTCGAAGGGGATCGAGTGGTAAAACCACTTTGCCATCCAGTGGTGATCCCACTTCGACATGGCGGCGTTAACCGGCCATAGGTCGGAGCGCTCAGGGCGAACGTTGAAATTCACACTCCCGAACGTCGTCTTCTTTGTCTCGGCAGGAGTGACCACCGTCTTCGAGTTCACGGTGGCCGAAAAGATAGCACCGAAGAGTTCGGCGCTTGGTTCAAACCCAGCAGTCCGGCATGCCCAATCGAAGATGGCAATGCGGACGAGAGCCGAAGGGCTCAACTGGGGAAGCTCCACCTGAAAAAGGCGAAGGATTTCCGGGAACAATATGTTGCACGGAAACCGAAGCCCGGCCTCGAAGAACACGGCAAACACAACCGTCTGGTTGTCGCCAGGCTTCGGCACTTCAGCATCTCCAGGGCCGAAGGCCCGCCCCTCCGCCACCATGCCAGAACTGACCATCTTCGCCAGCTCATCTTCGTCTATGAGCGACACCCCTAGGAACGCGATGGTGTCTTCATCAATCCGGCCAGGGTCAGGACCCGTTGTGGAGACGGGATTCGGCTTACGTGGGGCCATGGCGAAGTGAATGCGTAGTAGCGAAAAGGGTCAATTGGCAAAAGGGTTCGGTTAAGTCAGAGCGCCGTGAGTAAAAAGATGAGAAGAGAGAGCACCTACGGTGAGAATGACGGGGGTAAGGGCGGTGAAAAGGGGGGAGGTAGAATATATAGCCTACCAGGCGACGTTTCGCCTCCCCGACCAATCACTGAGTGCCACGTGTTGCAAGGGTAGACGAAATGGTAAAATCCCATGGACCAAGCCGCATAGTGGCGGGCCCTCAGGGAAAAAGCCCATCACTGTTCACTTCGGCCCAGTGAAACAGTAAGGATAACTTCGCCGTTTACGGAAGGCAAAGGCCCATCACTGTTCATTTGGGCCCAGACAAATAGTAAAGATAGCTTCGTCATTTGCGAAAGGCGAAAGCTATAATAATAATAAAAAAATTCAACACATACAATGCACACATTTTTCGCAGGAGCACAAGACAAGTTTCGGCAGGAGCATCAGTCGAAAGGGGGTGCCTCATACCATACTACATGGTTTGCACGGTCTCGGCCGAAGCTCCTATCTCACCCTTGCTCGTGAGGGGCTTGTTGGTAGTATGTCATGAGACCTTTCGACCAGACCTGCCGAAACCAAGCAAGCAGCGAGGATTCGAACTCGCGGCGCCTAAGATCCATCGGGGCGAAGCCCTATGGCGAAGACCACGAGGTGAAGGCGGCGAAAGGCGAAGAGTCGCGCCAGGTCCCTGCAAGTCTAAACGCGCCAGATCCCAAGAAAATCCTGAATTTAATACACTTTACTTTTCCCAACAACCGTTGAGTGACCACGTCCTTCGACGTATGCTGTTGTCGCTTCGACAATAATTTTCATCATGATGTTACTACCGAAAGTGTAGTAATAGACTATAAGTTTCGTAGTAACTTACCATGTTACTGCACTTTTTCAATAACGTTACTATGATTCCTACAATAACATAATTGATTTGTTCTAAGAAAATTTCAACAGATATACAAAGCAAACAGATAATGATATCTAATCACATAGGGTCATAGGGTGAACTGGTTAGGAGAGCTTCCCCATGAACCATGAGATCATGTGTTCAAATCTTGAATTCACCAAATTAATATTAATTTTTCTAGAAAGAGAAGAAAAAAGATTTAGTCCTAAGAGAAGAGAGGAGGAGGGCTCCAGGGGAGCGAAAATCCGGGTGGAGAGAAGGGGAGGGGGGTATAGAATATTTATACTATGGGGGGTGTAGAGTAGTCTTCTTACCCTATATATATATATATATATATATATATTTAGAGATGCGCTAAACCGCGCCTGGGGTGCGCAATAACTAAAACGCTCCCCTCACATACACCCCCACCCCCTCCCTACCCACCCACCCCACCCCACCCACATCCCCCTCCTCACCCCCACACCCTCCCCCATCCCCGTCCGCACTTCCCCCCACACCCTCCCCCATCCCCCTCCGCACTTCCTCCGTTCCCAGATCCTTTTTTTTTCTTTTCTCTCGCACTTCTTTCGTAATTGGTCCATCAGTAACAAGATTACTGAGTCTAGCAGACCATGAGTAAATAAGTTACTAACAGTCCTGCACTCCCAAGTGATTTTTCTCTTAGTAAATGGATTACTCCTATTGTTCTCTGCCCTTCTCAATTGGTTCCTTCTATTAGTAAATGAATGAATTATTCTCAGGTTGTTCTCAACCCTTCCTTTAGTAAATAAATTACTTAGAATAGTATTATTCCCAATTGATTCTCATACCTTCACACAGTAAATAAATTATTTAAGATTAACGTTTTGATATTGCTATAAGATTGCTCATAGTAAATAATTTATTATCACACTAATGGTGCTCAACACAACATATTTATTTTGCCACAAAATTTCTCTTACTAACCAAGTTACTATTACACCGATGGTTTTCAACATATTGTCTCTTAGTAACTAAATTATTCCCCAGTTGAAACCAAATTTTACTTCAACTTTCCATCAGTAAATCAATAACTCCCTGAGTAAAAAGGTCATCTATCAACAAAATTTAATCCAACAAAATTTACTCTGACCTCTTTTAGTAAATAAATTACCCTGAGACTTTTCTTTCGTTTAGTAAATCAATAACTCCCGGAATGGAGTAAAAGATTTATGAACATATCGATTTACCCATAATTTAATAATTTCTTTTCAGAACGGGAATAGTTTCAACGAATTTTGGTATTACATCCACAATGTGATCATACACCCAATGCGATACACCCGTAGAACTAATAAAAAATTAATCAAAGCCATGACTAATATGGCGATGCAGATCACGACCAATGACGCTGATCAATGCATTCATGACACGAATATGGCAAGCAGGGCGACGCCAACGAAACACATCAACGTCGAGCCCATGAAGCACTGCAGATTCCTTAAGTTCTCCTTACAGGCAGATATCTATCACCTATGGACGTGTGCATAGGCATCCACTCTCCATAGCCACCTGGATATAAAGAAGATTACATCTAAGCATCACATATGAAAAATATAAACGAATAAGAGGCTATGACGAATGGGTGGGTAAGCAAGATTATGCTGTTGCCAAGGTCCTATATAGCACAAATTCTTGCATTGTGGTAAATTCTTATTGGTGAAATGTGTGTGCTCTAATCGGGAAACCTGCAAATCAAAGGAAACAAGAAATTTTGGGTGCACTTTCGTTTGCATTCTGAATATATGCACATGAGAACAGGTGCAAGGGAAAAATCCATAAGCATGAAAAAGAAAAGAAAAAAGAGCATGAAAAAGATGATCACCTAAGATCTGCTACGTCCTGCCTTTCAAGATCGAAAAGAACGAGAAAATAGAATGGATTTCAGATAAGCTGTTCTGCTCAGAAAACAATAAAACATAAAGTATTTCAGATTGTTTGGTAACAAAAATTACATTCTATAATTGATATTTATATATCTCCTATACTTCTTTTTACATGTTATAGCATCTCTACTTCCAAATATACAGGTTATTGCTTCTCTAGTTTCATATGCATATCATATCAGATCTGCAGATCCTACGTGCAGATTTAGAAGTGTTCTGGTTCTCTATATTGCAAGATTCAAAATAGCTATCTATTCACCTTGATTTTTTTTCCCACTCATTAAAGATATATGACAGTAACACTACATGTGCAAGAACTAAGTTATTTTTGTTAGGATAAAAAAAATATGAAACAGGTTATTGTTTCACATACCTCAGGAACACATATAGGTTACTGTGAAGAGGAGCATACCATGACCCGATCGAAGCACTGTTGGGCAATACGTAGGTACAAGAAGAATAGCAATCAGAGCCTCAACATTATAAAGTATTAATAAATGAAAGAAAATTATGACTGGAAACATCCTTGTAAATAGTATGTTGTACATCGAAAAGGATCACAAACCTGTGTATTCATATCTCAAAATCAAAATCACATGGCTAACTGATCCAATGAAGACTAAAAGAAAACTCATTTGTGCTGCTCTACTGAAGCAGGGAATTTCAGAAAAACTGTTATATATATATATATATATATATATGCGTGCATGGATGTATATAAAAAACAGCCAGCAATAAAAAACATTTAGAAAAAAATAAAAAAAATTTAGTACCGGTTAAGGTAGCACCTATCACTTGACACTACCATCTTCAGTACCGGTTGGTGTTAATACAAACTGGTATGAAAGATACATTTTAGTCCCGGTTATTTTAACCGGGATCGAAAATAACCATCTTTCGTCCCGGATCGTACTTCCCGGTTGCATAAGCGGGATTAAAGGGGTTGTGAACCGGGAGTAAAGCTTGGTTCCCTGCTAGCGCAGTTTGCAAATTAATTGACGTACGTGATTAATTAAATGCGATCTCGCCGACCATTTTCATCCATTTTTCGTGGAGGAACATGGAAAAAGGATAGATGGAACACGTACGTGTAGCCGCGTCGTACGTACGTCTTCTATCAGCTCTGTTAAACGGGCACGGGAAAAGTGATGGACGTACGTGACTAACGAGTCAAAGTATACTCATGATCAGTCGCAGCATGCTGCATCCGTGCGTGATCGTGTTCAATGGGCGGCAAATCTTTAATATGGTCATTAGCTGCTGCAATTAAATATTGTGCTTCCCGGCTCGGTATGGAATTTGAGATTTGTCATTAATTGAAAGCTTACTCACTTCTTCTAGATATCATTCCGTGTAAAATATTGGACATCTTATATAAGTGTCAATATTTTTCACTCCAAAGATTTATCAAATATAAATACAAATACATTATAATTATATTATAGTTTATCTGGAACTACAAACAAGATAAAGTCAATATAATTATACGTAGATCTATAGAAACCTACATAGAGACCGGTCACATAACCACCTAAAAGATGTTTCCTGTTCACCAAATTAAAAAGAGACACATATGAGACCACATAGCTGCTGATGATTGAAGAACCGACACATGTGACTTTGGTAATTGGTGTTGGCACCTATGTGGTCTTCCGAACCGGCACGAGCTTTCATGTAGTAGTGCCGATAGACTATGATTATTTTTATTCCATATTTGTACGAATCTTGGAGCATATCTAATGATCCAAAACTACGTAAAAGTTAATATATAAATTATACTATATTTACATGTAATTTATATAATGTAATTACACTACAATTATACTCTTCTTATATTTGATAGATTTATTTTTTAAGAAAAAATGTCAAAAAATATATATAGCAAAATCATTTGCATTGATTTTTATAAACTTGTCATAGCTAAACTTTTGTGTAGTTATATTCCAAAAATTCGTTTAACCCATATACGACTAGATGAAACAATAACCAAGACATGTGAGTTGGAAATTGTTTTGATGTTCTAATAAACAACATGTACAAATTAAGAACAGATTTTCAGTGCTAAAATAAAAACTATGCTATATTATTTGAGCCATATAACGCAATAACACAACAATAAAACAGTTGGAGCTAGGCCGAACATGCCGTACAACATTACAAACATTTTACTCTATCTATTACAAAATAAGTATAATTCAAGATTCAAATATTTTTTACCAGAATAAATGCTATATATAGCACTATTGGTCCTATCAATCGCATCCCATAGAGTTTCTCTATAAACTATCCTCTCACTCACAACTATCCTTCGCTTAATAGAGGGTACACAGGTCATTTTTACTCTCTCAGTTTGCCCTCTCACTTCAAAGAATGCAGTTGTTCTGGGAAATATAGGTACTTAGTTGCTAGAATTTTAACTATGTCCTCTAATTTTTACTGACATTCCAATAACTATGTTTCATTGGAAAGAAAATAAAATTCAATGACCACAATTTATCCTTAGCTCTTAATTAGTACACCTATGTACAATTAATGTTCACCGTGATCTGTGAACCCTGAGAACTCACACATCGATCGATATCGACCTAGGCTTTGTTAGTTAGCAGCTCTATCTCCAAAGGATAATTCTAGTGAGATCTAGCTGAACGAAACGAAACCCCACACAAGATAACACTGATCGGTAGCAAAAAGCAACTTTGTCGTGCACTCGATCTGGATCACACGAAAATCCAGAGATGAATGTCAATTCCCTCCTCTACCGGGACAGTAATCAAGTTGATAATGAGATGCCCATATTCGATCTAGCTAATCCCAACAGTCAACCGGCCGTATCACTGCACTTAATAATGAAGGTTGAAATTAACTTTGGCTCCCATCCAACGTGACTGCATGATGCGATGCCCATCTTCATCTATAAATAGGGCACGGCTGCTGTTCTACCTCCTCAAGCTAAGCTAGCTAGCTCGATCAAACAAACTCATCAACAAGCAATTAATGGCTGCCAAGTCTCTAATTCTGATTGGTGTCCTCGTTGCCTGCCTCCTCCTCGTCTCCCAGGATGTAGTTGCTGCTAGGGAACTCACTGAAGCCCAAGGTAATCCGCCCTGATCTCTCTTTCCCACACGCGCTCATGCAACACCATTTGATCACATATTCAGAAATGTTTTAGTTTTGCTACGTCACTGAATAGCGAAAAACTTGACTACGCACACCAGTTATCTTATATTTTGTCGTCAACTATGGTGTTTATCAGCTGCAGAATCCGAGGGAAAGAATGTGAAACCTGACGTTGCCCAAAACAATTAGGGAGGTGGATACATGCATGGTGGAGGATATGGACATAGTGGTGGTTATGGCCAGCCTGGGTATGGTGGCGGTTATGGTCCTAGCTATGGCGGTGGGGGATCTGGACCCGGATATGGTAGCGGGTACGGTAGCTCAGGATATGATGGATTGTTGCTCAGGATATGGGGGATCTGGACCCGGATACGGTAGCGGGTACGGTAGCTCAGGATATGGACCATGTGTGCAGGTGACTTAAGATCATCCTTAATCAATGGTGAGGACTGGGACTATACTCAAGGAGTAGTAGAGATCTAATACGATCGGGATACCATGTGAGAAGGTAACTATAGTTAGGATTCTTGAAGGTCAACTTTAGTCAACGGTGGGATCGGGATCAGATTCAGGGAGAAATTGAGATCCAGACGGTCAAGGATACCGGGTGACGAAGTTGGATACGAGATGGCACACAATGGATAGACACCGTGTGGAAGAGATCTTCGAAACGGGGTTCATAAGGTGTGCGTGCAAGTGTCGGTTTTCGCAAAGGGAGTTAGAAGAAAATTGAGGAGTATATGATGCTACAGGCTACAGTACGACGAGGTACTGTAGCATGCATATATGTGTGGTACTGTAGCGTCGCATGTATGCTTGCGGTATGCATGTATGTGTGGTGTTCATGCATGTGTGTTGGCTCGGTGGCTGTTAGCAAGCCGCGTAGGTTCAGGATGATAGCCCGCATGGCAGGAGCGGTAGAGGCAGAAGACCGACTTCGATGAGGGATTTGATATGGAGATGGACACGTGTCAATGGAGGATTCGTGTACGTCAACGGATGACTAAATTTGCTGTGGCCGGTTTTGGGGCTGCAGGTTTTGAGAGATTGTAAATTTGATTTACAAATTGAGGATAGAGTTCTAGTGGAACTAGGAGTTATACTTCTATGTTGAGTAGATGGTTTTCGGTATAAATAGAGAAGCTATACCTTGCGTGCAAGCTAAGTTTGAAAGATTGTATTAGGATTTTGTGAGAAACTTGTGAGAGATATTGGAGCTGTATCTTATGAACAATATACTTGAGCAATAATGATCATATTCAATCATCAAGGCATCGACGTTCTCTTCTGATCTTGTAAGTTTTATGATATTGTTCGGTTTTGGTATTAACTTGCTATTCTTCGTGATTTTGTTGAAGTTAATCCATGCAAAATCTCTCTAATACATCATAGATCAGATCTGGAAAGTTACGTTGATTGCTTCTTGCTAGATTCGAATTTGCTTAAGTTCTAGGTTTTGTTCAGATTTGCTCAAATTCTGAGATAACTGGCTTTCGAGGGTGTCTTCTCCTAGACTGTTCGTTAGTTTGCAAATCCCTCCAGTGGAGTTGTTCCTTTGTTTTCATAGTTTATCCTGTCAAGCTTACAACTCGATCTAACGGTTGGTTTAAGAGAAATTGAGTTTTTACAGAAGTTTTTTCATGCTGTTTTTAGGCTGATGGTCCGACCACAAGAAGACCGGCGGTCAGACCGGACAAACCTTGGTCAGACCGACCCTAGTAGATCGGATAGACAACATTATGTGTGTTCCATTAGTTTTTAAGATAAGGGTGTGTTTTGATCTATCAAAGTTTGATTATTTAACTTCCGCTAACATAATCTACCATTCACTCCCCCTCTAGTAGGCTTGGTTACTTGTGTTTGATCCTACAGTAACGAGCTAAGATATAAGCTCAACTTTGTGAGAATACCTAATTAACGAGTCAAGCTCAGTCGAGTCGAGTCAGTCACGAGTCGAGCGAGCTAACGAGTCACGAGCTTTTCGTACAACCCTACTTTTAGGGGAATACACTCTTAAAATATGAAAATTTGCTATTAGACACTGCATCCATTAGAATATTCATTTTCGGTCAATACGAGAGAGAAACCGCGTGAAAGTGAAATACTCCTAGGGTCACATGCTAGGCCTCAATCTCAATCCTCCTCTCAGCTCTCTCTCTCATTTTCGGCTAGCGAGCATGCAGCGCATATGGAGGTGGCTCTAACAGCGAGCACCAAGGTAGTGCAGATCCATGACCCGGGCAGCGAGACCAGGTCTAGCGCAGAGCAAAGAAGGTAGTGCTGCTGGCGACCATCGATTACAACGAAACTGGATAGGACGACGTCATTGACGGCAGGGCACCAAGATGGATTTGGTTGTCACGATGAGCTTGGCACCAGCGCAGCGCAGGCCCAAGAGGCGAGCTCCGTGGTCCAGTTCGCGAGCTTGCATGGTGTGGGCATGGATCCAAGTGAAGAACTCCAAGTATGGCACGGTGATAGACTCTGCGGCCGCAACCTTTCCTCTCTCCTCCACTCCTCGTTGACTGTCTCGAGTTCCTTTTGTAGCTCGCAGATGGAGGTGGCTCTACTGGTGAGCACCGAGGCATCGAGAGAGAAGGAGATGGAGACCTGGCATGTTGGCCCAGGGGTATTTCAAAACTTTCACGCAATTTATCTCTCCTATTGAATCGGCAATGATCATATTCTAATGGGTGCGGTGTCGAGTAGCAAATTTCCACATTTTGAAAGCATCTTCCTCTAAAAGCCGCTTTGTGTGGTATTCTACAGCTAAAACTGTGAAGT
This sequence comes from Oryza punctata, assembly GCA_000573905.2. Classification (NCBI taxonomy): domain Eukaryota; kingdom Viridiplantae; phylum Streptophyta; class Magnoliopsida; order Poales; family Poaceae; genus Oryza; species Oryza punctata. The sequence continues at coordinate 12,933,347 of CM002493.2, forward strand.
GAGGATGTGTTATAGCAAAATTTTCCTTTTCTTATCACAACATTGGTAGTTGCTAGTTGCTACTAGCATCATATAATCTTGAGTAGGGAGAGGAAGGAGCAGGTCTTAAAAAAGTATCAAAGTACTACAAAAATGTAGGTTGGTGCCGGTTTGGAACCCCACAAAGGTACCAGATTTCCCAACCGGCACCGCGAAGGCGGTACTGATGAGAAGACTCAAAGGTGCCGGTTTAGGAACCCGCACCATTGAGGTATATGATTTGCAAAAACAAACAGCTCAGCTCGATTTGAGCCGAGCTGATGTTTCAAAGCCACCAAAAATAATCAAAAATCTAAAAACAAGAATCAACAATCACACAACAAACAAGTCCATGGATTACAACCAACAAGTTCACAATCAACAAGTTTACCAATACTATCGACATCAAAAACATCAAGAACACGGTCTCAAAAAGAAAGAACATCAAGAACACATATCAAGGACTATTGCCCGACGATGATACACATGGCACCGACGTCCTACTCCACCCCTGCCACCATCGTTGGATGGAGAGGAGGATGAGAGGGGTGAGCCTCCTTCTCCCCCCCCGCCACCTTCCCTCCCGCGAGGGCGTGAGCACCATCGTTGTCATTGCCGAAGGCTGCCGCCTCCCTTCCTGTCGGATCTGGCGAAGGGGAGGGCGCCGCCCCTACTCGATGGAGGCCACCGCCGCCTCCCTTCCCACCGGATCTAGTTGAGGGGAGGGCGTGGCCCCTGTCGCCATAAGAGGCAGCCGCAGCCTCTCCTCCTGCCATCTCCCCTTCCACCACCACCCCTCCTGCCGGATCTAGCATAGGAGAGTGCACAACCGCTGCCGCTGTCGCTTCCATCGGCCCTCCGTTAGGCCACCGTGATAGAGAGAGAGAGTGAGGACCCAAAATAGGACCTTCTGTGTATAAGTACTAGTCCAGGATCAAGCTAGCGCACACAGACACAAAGATAAGATCACAGCCAACATCACGCAGGGAACCTAATATATATTAATAAAGTGACTGTGATAAGCCTTATTGCTAGAGTTTACATTTATTTATTCCGTGAAGGGCCTAAGGAAAATATTGAAATAGCAACGGAAAATAATATAAACGCGTAGTAGTTCCATTCAACTTGCCACAGGTAGTCAACTGGGACACACGTCCTATTCCTCATCTTCAGCAGCAAACTCATCAGGAAACAAGGGAAACTTTTCCTGTGGAATTGGGGGAATTGCAAGGTGAGTATATGTAATACTCAGCAAGTACACGGAAATATGCGTATGCACGGCTGACAATAATGGCAATGGCTATTTTGCATAACACAGCAATTTGCAGTTATAAGCAATTTGTAAACAGAGGTTTAAAACAATATTTATAAATAACGGGAGTTACCAACCAACCGTCCACACATGACCACTTAGCTATATTCATTAACCTGCACACAGATCATTCCCAGTTTTCGCAAACTACCCCTCATTAGATGTCACCGAGCATGTCCATGACCGAGGACACGGCTATTCGAATAGATTAGTTTAACACTCTACAGAGGTTGTACAAGTTGATCCACAAGATACTTCGTCCTTTTAACGGCCATGCGCAAGTGACATACTTCAGGTTGTGTGCGGCCAATGAGTCTGTAACAAGGCCTTTTAGAAACTCCACCCTAACATTGCCTTCCCCCATGAGACACCTTTCCCTTACATAGACAAGAAAGTACCCATGGCTAACCTAAACTCCTATCATCGAGCCACCTGGGTTGGCAGTGATAAGACTCGGAATCCTACTAGGCCAGGTTCTTCCCATGAAAACATGTGGTTGCACGTAAGGCTTAGATCAATGGCTTATGAAGTGAAGTCCTTAATTGACCAGTGCAACTTACCAAACTACAAAAGCACACAACATAAGGTAGCAGCTTAAGGACACGAAGTTGACCCTTTGAGCAACTAAATAGCACACAGCTTGACAGTAGGCTCACACAGAGACCATACCGATAATGATCACACAAATACATTACCGCCTAATTAGGTTCACACAGAACCACCCATCACCCCAGTCCAAATCATGTTATCTGCCCGTTGTTTACTACACGGTGCAACACATGCTATTGGAAAGATAGCACACAACCACATAGTTCATGTCAAATCACTTATAGTATATGATTAATCAAACTTATATTTTGTTTGTAAAACTACCTTGAGCGGGGCTAAGCATAACTACTCTACCTTGAGTTGAGCCCAATGTTCAACTCATAGAGACTAGGGCGACAAGGTTTCATAGGTAATCAATATTTATAAAAGGTAGGATATAATAACAATTAGGTCATACTACCAATCAATAGTTTATAAATAAAATAATTCATGTATTGGAAACAAAATATTTTATAAAATGGGACCAATATGTACAATGAGTGCACTTTCCATGCTCCCAGTACTGTCCCTGCACTGCATCTTCGGAGGCAAACTGTTCCTGTGCTCCAACATCTACACGATCACAAACGAGAAACAAATACACAAGAGAAAAATCTAACAAAATAACATCAAATGAAACAACCAAATGAATCAGGAGGTAGAGCTCGATTTTAGAGAAATTCAGGAAGAAGAACTGATCGAATTGGAGTTCAAACGGAAAAGTTATGACCTCCGGAAGATTAAATTCACAGAAAATCTGAGGATAAAAGAAAAAGGAATATTTCAAGAATATTCTCTGGATATTTAATTTGAAAATTGAATTATTTTTTAATAGGAAAATATTATAGTGGGGCCCACTGGTCAGTGGCTCGGGTTAGTGGACTCGGTGTACGGTGGACTTGATGACGTGGGTGGACACATGGCGACACGTGGCACTGATGGATGACGTGGCGCTGATGTGGATAGATCTAGGGCTTACGTGGCGAAGGTTAGGATTATGTAGATCTAATGGCTGAGATTGAATCTAGGGATTTGATCACTCGGATTATTTGGGGATTGTGGATGGAGGGTCTCACATGCCGGTGGAACACAGAGAAAGGAGGAGACAGCAGTAGTTGCTCCACACGGCACCATGTACATGGTGCATGGCGTCGGCGGCAACGTTCATCAGTTTTTACGGATGGCAATGCACGGAGGCCCCAGCGATTGGCGGCAGGGCAAGTGGCGGTCTCGCCCCGGGACGTTACCGGTAGCGGCGGTGCAAGAAGGAGGCGGTGACGTCCACGGCACGGCTTCCTGGCGACACAAAGCAGCGATGGTGCCAGTGGTGGCGGTGACCTCGGGAAGGGAAAAAGAAGCGGCGGCCGACATCTATTTGTTGGGAAGAGGCTAGGGTTAGGAAACGACACCATTTGGAAGGAGTGGCACCGGGATTTTGGAAAGGCAACGGCTATGGCGCGGCAGCAGCGACGCGATTGGGCCGGTGCGGGCTCGGTCCACGGTGGCATGAGCCGACGATGTGGAGAGGAGATGGAGGGAGTTGGGCCGAGGTGCGGGCTCGGGGCTTGACCTCCCCAGACCTGCAGCTAGGGAAGAAGAGAAGGGAGGCTAGTGGTACAAGAAGGAGGGAGGAGGAAAAAGAAAGAAAGGGAGGGGCTTTTCTGCAAAAGAAACCGAATAGAGAAAGAGAGGAAGGAAAATAGGAAAGTGATATGGACTTTTCTAGGAAACTTCATATATAAAGTATTAGGAATTTTTGGAGGATTTTAGGATATTTAGGAATTGAATAGAAATTCGAATTTGGTTGGAAATTTAATTAGGAAATGAGGTGCACATGATAAATTCAAATTAAATCCAAATAAACTCCAATTAAAATACGACAAAGCCAACGATGTAATTAATTAATTATTAACCTTAAAACCTTTTTATTAAAGAAATTTTCATTAAGCTATTTTAGACAATTAAACCAAATGTGAGTTTTCGCAAATAGGTGAAAAGAACGAAAACGAAAAAAATCAGGACGTGAGAGAGAGATAGTTGGAGAGAAAGAGATAATGATGAGGAAAAAGAGTGGAGGAGGAGAGGATAAGGCCCGGGGCTGGGCTCGCCAGCTCAACTCGGTTTGGTATATGTGCAAGTTTTTTAAAAAACCGGCACCTATAATATAGGTGTTGGTTTTACTTTAAAATTGGCACCCATAGTCTATTAAAGATGTCGGTTTTTTTTATTTTCAGCCTGTGGAGTGGGAAAAACATAGGTGTCTGTTTTAGGCTTTTCCGGTACCTATAGTGTCGAGTTGTATGTGTATTTTTGCAGTAGTGAAAAATGCTGTAAAGCATAGTAGAATTAAAATAATATATACCTACTATTCATATAGTTCATCCATCATTAATTGTTAATTCACACATATTTGTATATACAGAAGAGGAGCGCAACAAAGCTCAAGCCTCGTAAGAAAGTTTTACAAAAGGAGTATTACAAATTCAGAATGCACAGGAAGACTAGCTATACATTCAGAATAGTTTGTGCTATTAAGCTTTGAATTCATTCCAACATAACATAATAGTGATTCTATTCCAATGGACACTGTTTTATTTAACTTCATAGTTTGTGCTAATATTAGAGTTACGATTTGAAATTTTTTCATAGCCTTTAAATGGAATATGTCTCCAGTTTCGATACATTTTCTGAAAATATTTTTGTTTTATTCTTGCACCGATATGTTCAGACATGTTTTCTCATCGCTATTGCGTCTTTGGCTCAAGTATATTTTAAGCATTATGTACCTGAAGATCATGTGTCTGGCTATCAGTTATATATGTTCTCTAACACAAGCCGGTCCCAAATAATTAAAACATGTAGAAGTATCAACATGTTTGTTCTTTAACGATCCAGACGGAGCTACTTGCATCGGGGAAATCCCATCAATTCATCTCCTTATCATCCATCCAAGTCAAGTATATTTTCAGTTCATCATTAAAATCCATATTCTCAGATTATATGCCCATTATTATGATTGAAGCGAGAGTTTAGTTGATAGCTCCATCTATCGGTTATAATAATTCTATATCTAGGCATGGCTAAGCATTCGGAAATAGAATAAATCATCCCAATCATTTCTAAACAAAGGTGACAAGGGTACATGGCAGCAATATATCAATGAAAAGGAAAATGCATGAATTGCATATAAACAACTCTACCATTAATTACCGATATTTTAAGACAAATCGACTCATGCATATATGTAGTTTTTGCAAGCAAATAAGTTTTGTAAAGACATAGGTTCAATATGCATAGATGTTTGCCGTGTTGCTATGAGAAATCACACTCCCTCCACCTCAAAGTCTTGCTCCACGTACTCCGAATCTACCGATAAGAAGCAAATATGCAAATAAGATTCAAATAAACATGCATATGCTACATGCTCTATAAATCATGGCATAAATACAGGTAGAGGGTACGATAAAAAGATTTTAGGAACAAGAATCCTTTACATATATGGTTTTGGGGGATATAAACGTAACAAGCCATATACACCGAAAATGGCATTTCTGTATGTATATACAAACTATCCTAGATCACATGAAATGTTGACATTATCTAGTTAGATTTTGATGAGGAATTGATAACTCCTGATTTGACCGAAACTTGACACACACGATCTGAATTCCGATTAACACGATCCGAACCCTGTAACCGCAGCACCACATCTACTCTGGTTATCAACCATGCACTATCTGGTTAACCTCACCGAGAAGGCTAATCTTTGCATGCGAATCGAAGAACACAAGCAAGAACAAGAAAGATAGCAACTCAATTGCATATGAATGATTCAACACTCGAATTTGGGGTTCCACAAACCGAACTAGCGGCGCCGCCAATGGTAGAAATAATCTAAGCAAAATCCAACCCTAACTCAATGACGACTACTGAATGTATGGGTTCTAGGGTCAACCTTCGACCCCTGTATGTGTCCTTATTGCACTCCGACACGATACACGGCCCAACGGGCCCTAAGACGGTGACGCAACAGCCAGCCATATTCTGAACACCTTCTTGTTTCGATGATTCTTGTTGACTCGGAAGGAATTTTGATGTGGGTCTAGATCCATTGTAAAAGGTGGTTTCGTTAGCTTTCCATACATATGTAGACGTTGAAATCGGAGTCCAAATGCAATCTAGGCGACGATTTAAGTGTGGACTGCTCTTGAAGACTGAGGTGAACTCGAACTTGATATGAGTTAGATCTCCATCTTGGCTTGAACATCCATGGAAACCTTGCCCATCTCCTAGCCTCTCTCTAAGTGTTACATGGTCCTCTCCATAGTTTCTAATCATAGTTAAATCATTAGGTAGCAATCTATCCTCAAAATCACATAATGAAGTACTTAGGAACGAGCTCAAATGTAAATTCAATTATCGGCCACGAGATTTAGTGATTGCACCTTGCATAACAACTTGAGGAGCATTGTGTGTATCCAAAGGAGTGATGTCCTCATCAAATTTCACAAGTGCTGTCATTTTTAATTAAAAGGGCATAACTCACTGGTTCTAGTTAATTTGTTTCACCCCGAGCAGCATAGCGAGGGTGGGGGCCAGGTATGGCGGCCCGACCTCTAGCTTCTCCCTGAGATCCTTGACCCCTTCCTCGAGCGGGTCGGCTGAGCATTGACGGCCCTTGCTATCCCCGGCCTACTCCGCTCCCCTCCTCGGCTCTCGCTCGAAAATACTGTTTTGTGGGTGGTGGTTAAAACCACAAATAAACCTTAAAATAAGCATGCATGTGTGATGTGTGGCTGTGTTTGAACCATCCCTGTCTTTACAATAAAATGGTTCCAGCTACTACCTCTGTCCTCAAAATATAATAACCTAGAATTACATGGGATACATTCTAGTATTATAAATCTGAATATGGAAGATTTGTAATACTAGGATGTGTCTTATCTGATCCTAAGTATTTATATTTGGGGATGGAGGAATATCTATTTAGTACGAGTGATAAGATGGAACTATTTTTGAAAGTGAGCGTATGGCCCATATCAACGAAAGAGAATGCGTGATAGCTAGATTTATCCGCCAATTTTAATAGTATAATACTATGCTAAATGCAGGGAATATTGATGTCCATGATTATTCGTCTCCAACCAAATAATTAACAAAGATGGGTTTATCGTGTCCCATCACATCCTATCTCATCAACCACACACACATTAATGTAACTTAATGTTGTATCCACAAATATTAGGGATTCTAGATTATTTTGCCAAGGTTGAGTACGAAAGAGAACTCCTATAATTACTCTCGAGAAACAACGGTTAGCTGAAGAGTGAAATATTGATAGAGAGAAAAAAAGTGTGAGTGAGCGTTGGTGGTCATTAAAACTTGTTCCAACCACCAACTTTTGTGGAATAAGAAGGTAGAATTCATAGTTCAATGCATCTATTTGTTTTAATCTAATATATTTTCACTAGGTCTTATTGATCAATAGGTATTTTGTACATAGTTGATAAAATATGGAGAAACGTTGCAAAACTAGAAGAAAGCGAAACCGACGGCCAAGTTCCTAGGTTGGCTGGCCCCTCTCATTGAGCCATGAAGCTAGCTAGGTGCCCAAGCCAGGCCAGTAAGGTCAGGCCGCCTAGCCAGAGCACTACTCAAGCTTGAGGGCATGAGTTGGCCAACAATTCTTCCTCGATCCAGAGGATCGTGGGACTAAGTCATTGGCTAACATATTTAAGACTAGCTAGCTGGCCATTCAAAACCATGGCTAGCCATAAACTACTCGCTCAACCGATCTTAGGACACCGTGAACCGCCGTCGATCGAGCACCCCAATCTGCAAGATTTGCTTTGTGTTGTTGGCAAAACACTAGTATATGCTTCGCCCTTCGTGATCCGTCCAAGCACTCCACTGTCTCGGTGGATGGTCGGGCACCTAGGGGAGTGATCGGCTGGCCACCGACTTTTCATTAATTGCTACTCTCTCTGTCCCATAACATAAGTGATTTTGGTTATAAAATTGTATAGCTAAAATCGTTTATATTATAGGACAAAGGGTGTACTTACAAGACCAACTCACTCGCTTCTTCCACTGTAAAAACGGGGCCTTTCGGGTTTCGGCAACTGAACTATCCATCTTACTACGTCATTTCAGGAAGACGCTGATGAGTCGGATCGGCCACTTCCAGATCCAAAACGTAGAATAGGAATGGTAGTAGGTAGTCAGGAGTAGGGTCCGAGTACAATGCTACGGTACGGTACTGCACTGAAAACATGCATGTCTTAAATATCAGTATCCGTAAGCACGTGAAAAATAGCATGACTTCTGATAGGATCTAGGTAGTGCTGTATTTATGTTAATCTGTAACGGTTTGTAATGATGAATTTTTAGAAATTAGTGAAACATAAATATCGTTGTTTGAACCATTACATGAGTTACACACCATTATAAAAAGGGTTAATTGGATTCATACCATTACAAATTTGCCTATCTAGACAAATGCCATTCAGTTCGTCTATTCATAGCTATGCCATTGAAATCTTACAAAATTAGGACCGTGCCACTGCTATCACGTTTTCTATCCATTTCCTTCCTTTTTCGGTCTTCTTCCTTCTTCTCGCGTCTTCTTCCTTCTTTCCATCCTCGCCGCCGCACGTGGCGCTTGTCTACACCCACATCCCCCTCCGAGTCGCCGCCGCCTCCAACGGTATCCTCGCCGGCGCAGACTTCGCCATCGCTGTCGGGGAGGCTGGGGGTGCGGGAAGCAGGCCAGAGTGCGGTGGCGGCGTTGAGAGGGGCGCCGAGGCGGCGTGGCGGCGTGGCGGACCGCGGGGAGAAGGGCAACACGAGTTGGGAGAAGACGAGCACGGTGAGAGCCATGCAGATGGAGACCGGAAACATGTTTGCGAGCACCTCCGTGTCGAGGCCGTCGAGCAAGGATGCCACCGTGGAGGAGATCTCCCCCAGCGCTGGCACCGGTGTTGGCACTGGATCCATGTGGCGGCGGCGGAGGAGTAGACAGCGGCAAGTCGGCGGCTGGATGCATGCGGCGGTGGAGGAGGAGGAGATAGGGGATTTGAGGATTTCGTTGTCTCAAAGTCGGGAGTCCAACTAGGGTCAGATGGGGAAGAAGATGAACCCATCATCATCTTGCGCCGCTCCCCTGTTGCCGTAGCCGCCGGCGACGATGACTCCCTCGCCGCGGCCACTATCTTCGAGTTCTTCTACAACAATGGTGCGAGCTGCAGCCTTCGCCCCCTCCCAACGGAAAGAAGGAAGAAGATGGAAAAATGAAAGACATGGATGGGAAACATGACGGCAATGGCACTGTCATAATTTTGTAAAGTTTCTATGGCATGGCTAAGAATAGATAAATTGTAATAACATTTTTCTGAATAGGCAAACTTGCAATGACATGGATCCAATTAACCCTTATAAAAATGTTAAAAGGTTAGTAATGACCTACACGAGGCACTACTACAAAAACCATTTTCGCTAGTGGCCAAAATGGGTTTTCGTTGGTGGGCGACTGCACCGCCAGTGACCAAAGGCCAGTGAAAATTGATGATTTTTGCTCGTGGTTGCGGTCCACCAGCGAAAATCTATTTTCGCATGTGGATCCTTACGAGAATCGCTAGCGAAAATCGATTTTCGCTGGCGATACTACTAAGAGAACCGCCAGCAAAAAGGTTTTTACCAAAAATAAATAAATTTGTTGATACAACAAATTCAAATCCCCCATCAATTCAAATCCCACATCATATCCAAATTTAAATCCACATCGAGAGATTAATTTTACACTGCTTTTCAACATGCAACCTTCAAAACATCCACATCCAGAAATCTATTTTACACTGCTACATGCAAACATCAAGACATCCACATCCAGAAATTGATTCACACTGCTTTTCAACATGCAAACATCAAGATATGAAACAACATCAACAGTTGCCGTTCATCGTCGTCACAGGCTCGCAGCAGCCATCACCGTTCTAGTCGTCATCGCAGGGGGAGTGGGAGAAAGACCGCACCTGACCGAACAAGGGGGCCGCAATCGAGCCACGTGATGGGAGAGGCCACCACCGCCAAACCCTCTGCCGCCGGGAGGAAGGAGAGGTCGCCACCGACTAGATCTGGTAGAGGGAGGAGTGGACGCTGCCACGACTGCCCCATTTGCCACCACCATGCACAATCTCCCCTCGCCATTGCCAACAAGGCTCGGCGTTGCAACCGACGCCACCATCGCCGAGCTCATCGCTAAACTCCGCGGCCGCTGGAAGCCACCACATCCCACCGCAACTGCAACCCACAGCCACCATCAAGGTCGTCGTCTCCTCCTTGCCCTTGTTGTCTCACACAGATCCAGCGAGAACAAGGCCGTATCTGCGCTGATAGAGGCGGCGGCGGCTCGATCTGATGCCCACGGTGCCTCCCGATGCCTGCGCCCTCCCGCGGTGGATCCGGCCTCCCCCGTCGTTGTGGCAGCGGATCCAGCCTCCCTCATCATCATGGCGGTGGATCCGGCCATCCCCTTCGTCGCGGTGGCCGGATCCGGCCCCGAGCTTGCGGAGGCCAACGGCGGAAAGGTGGATCCGCCCCGTTGGCCGATGCAGCGGCGGTACTGTGTGGCGGTGGAGGCAAAGGCAGCCGGCGGCGGTGGGGTGGCGACGGCGGTGGGGATGCCGGAGAAGGGAGGGAGATGGAGAGATGTGAGGAAGAACGGAGGGAGGCGGAGAGACGTGAGGGAGAAGGGAGAGAGGCGGAGACAGGGCGAGTTTGGTGGGCGGTGGGGGCGCGCGGTGGATTTTATTCACCTCAAAAAATAATTCAGCTGTCGTCTTTACCTACCGCCACCGAAAACGTGATTATCACAGGCGGACACTTACGAGTTCCCCCTCAAAAACTAGATCTTTTTTTATGTTGGACCTCTTAGCGTGGCCACCAGCGAAAATCGGTTTTCGTTAGCGGTCTGTAGCCCCCCACCCCTCATTACGTTTTTGCTAGCATTTTTCGCGTATGGCCACCAGCAAATTATTGGGTGACATCATGAAAAATTGTTTTTTAGTAGTGAGGGCAAAGTTGAAACCCAAGAGTATTTAATTAAGGAGTATATTGTTCTACGAGTTCTCTGTTCTCTTCTGCTTTGATAATCAACCACACCCGGACAACTTCACCTCTGTTATTTATTTTAACACCTCTCGCTTGTTAGTTTGTTTTGCACTTGATCTCAGATTGCCCTCGATCCTTTATAACGCGTTATCCAAATTGTTAGACTGTTATAGTATATGATACTCAGAGGAATATTAGGATAGAATGATTTGTATTGTTATCTTCCTCATTTCCATCCCTTTGTTATCTCTATCTATTGTACTTATTTAAGTGGCACACAAGCAGTATCAAGCAAGACGCCGATCATTACATACGTCCAAGTTGGCCGCCCTATATATACTAGATGGATACCCCGCATGTTGCTACGGGACATTTAGATAATACCTCGTATTAATATGTATAATGGCTGAAAAAAGAAGAATAAAAGCACAAAGAAAATAGAAAACACATGCTTACTTGATGGCTGACTTAACTAAAACAACTGATCTCACAAAGTTTCATAAACGAACTATCCAAACCAAGCCCTTATCCAGTTGAACTGATTGGTTATCAAAAGTCCCACTAAATAGGGGAAGCATGACAAAAGTCCCAATGAATAAGTCAAACATAGTACCCAAGATTCAGTGTCAGCCTCAGTTGTGGTTCCACAAAGAAACATCATATATATTTGCAGAATCTCAGCTGTAATGGGGAATGATAAAGGGGAAAAAACAGGTGGTATACTTCAGAATAAGGGAGTATTATATCGATAGACTTCAGAAATGCTAATCTAAGCTAGCACAACGATATATGAATTGCAAACATATATAGTGAAATCAGAGACTATGACTTATCGGTAATAATGGACAGAGTAAACTAAAATGGATAATTATCAGTAGTGTAGAGAGTAAACTTATCTAGTGTACAGGGAACCGCAGAAGAATATATACAATCCATGGCAATCAGAACAGCATAGCACATAAATTTAGTGAAAAGCAAATAGCTAATTCATACAGCAGACCGTCAGAAAGAAAATTGCAGGCTTACAACCTTTACAAAAGGTATATATTACTCCAGAAATCAGAAGTTGAGATCTCATCAACCTTAATAGGAACTGAAAAATATAAAAAAAATCAAGAAATACCAAAATATGGTGTGTATTGTATAAGCGAAAGAGAGAAAGACAGTGATATATAGTTTGATAGTAGTGTACCATGGTGAAGCGATGGAACTAACTGCAGGACTTGGAAACCTATAGCCGATGAAGCAAATATAAAATGAGCATTGGACTAACAAACCAACAAAATCGGGGTCATGGCTGGAGTGGAATCCATAGGTTTCCCGATCGGTGGTGCTCATCCCGTATTACAAACTTAAGATCCATTGTTGCTACAATATGAAGTAAGCTTACCATCCTTCAACAACGACACACAGAAGATTATAGTATCTGAGTTCCGAGTGGCTTAGTGGCAAGGGATAGAAGAGACGAATATGACAGGGCAGGTGTAGATATACTACGTTGAAAAGAAGCAGAACCAATACGGGCAAAAGACAGAGAGGTGGCATAATTACACGGCGGCAAAGGCGTAGGGTAGAATTTGCCTGGTAGATGAGGCTCTGACGCTTCACCTACCACTGCAATAGGCCTAGATGGGCCAAACAAACTGAGAAAAGTTAATTGGGCTAGATAGTAAGGTGTGTATTCATCCAACGGTCATGGAAAAACATGGAATTAGATCCAACGACTTAAAAGTGCTAATGACGTGGATTAACGTAGAGCAAGCTTTATAGGAGTAAATGCTCTACTGGGTATCAACTATATAGGAAGAAGGGATTTTTGGTATATTATTCTTTAAAATCCCACAATGAAATGTTCAAAAGGCAAACAAATTTAGTTGTACAAAGCATACTTCCAAACACTTTGGCCCCATGTTTATTCATTTCTAACTCTCTCACCTCTCAGACAACATCGATAGAAATGAAACCCTTGAGAACAAGGAAAGGATCAATATATTTCTCTTTGAAAGTCTTAAGTTAGAAATGTTCTTGTAAGATCGAACAGCAAGAACTAAGCCAATCAGAGAGGGGGTGAATGGTTGGTATGCCCAAAAGCCAAAACTTTTAGCGGAAATAAAAGTTACCCTCAAATTCGATGGATCGCAGTCTGACCAAAGATGTTGCGCCGGTCTGACCGCTTGGTACACGTTGGTCTGACCGCCGTTCTCCCGCCGGTCTGACCGCCACCTTGCCTCTGGTCTAACCGCAGGTGTGCCGCCGGTCTGACCGGTGGTATGTCGCCGGTTGGATCGCCGAAACTCGATAAAACACAAATCGAAGAACTCTTAAAGTAGATAACGACTTTATTGATTCTCTCTGTGTTTACAAAGTGCACCAACAACACTCCATACAAAAATCTCGACTAAACTCGAAACCCTAACAAATCTATCAACTCAATTGCTCTCCAAAAGCGCGATACCGGGAAGCCTCATGCTCCCTCTCTATTTATACCCAAGGTAGGCAGCCTACAGCCACGAACCAATCTCATACTAGAAGTCCTAATCACCCTAGGAAACCTTCTTGTATAAGAAACAAACTCTACATAATCAATCCCACCAAATTTGGACTCCTTCCAAATTTGACTCCGTATCCCATACGCACACAATATCTCCATCGTATGCCATATGGAACATTCACCTTCCACGTGAATTGAACTCTAGCTTTAGTATCCTGCATGATCTCTGACCACCACGGACGTCGTCTTATCCCCAAGCCGACTCCCGGTCAATCACCGCAAATACTCTCCCGGCATAAATTCACCTACACATGAAACAAACAAAGAAAACCATATTCCAAGACCAAGTTATCCCCAACTTGACTCATTGTTAGCAAACAACAATATTACATACGCATAGTATCCATCTAGAAGTCATATTCATGAAACAATCACGGATATCCAAACAAACAACCCGAAACCGAAACCGACACAGTGTCGGCCGGTCAGACCGCGGGCTGCGCCGGTCTGACCGCGCACTATACGCCGATCTGACCGGCAGCCACTGCCCGGTCTGACCGAACCCAATCCAGCAAAACCTGTATTTCATCTGTGAAATCCAATCATCTCCAAAACCACTTCACAAATAAATTCCAAATATCAAAACCAATAATCTCCAATACCAATTGTTCATCACAGAATAATAATCAAAAACACCTTTGATTTTACAGTTCCTTCTACATCAACGAGAGAAAGAACTATTCTATTTTCTTCAAGGAGGAGATGTAATTACTTAAACATGCCATATTACAATACTAAATTCTAAAATACATGCATGAAACATAAATACCAAACAAAGGTGAGTCTTCAAAGTTCTCACAGCAATAAAATATTCAAGCATATCTGTCATACATGACTTATTTAACACACGCAAACATGCATATTATGTACCATTCAACTACTTCTTAGTGCCAACCACCGCCACCATATCGTCCACCGTAACCCCCTCCACCACCGTAGCCACCGCCGTATCCACCTCCGTATCCACCTCCATATCCACCACTATATCCTCTGCCCGCACCCCCATACCCGCCGCCATACCCACGTCCATATCCACCGCCGTAGCCACCACCATATCCAGGACGACCATATCCTCCACCGTACCCACCGCCGTACCCAGGACGACCGTATCCTCCACCGTACCCACCACCATATCCATATCCTCCACCAGGGTAGTATCCACCTCCCCACTTTTGATCCTCAACCCCTAGCCCTCCTGTAGGTTTTACGTTCTTTCCTTCAGAATCTACATACAAGAAAAACTATATTTTTAGTAATCAAGCTTAATTTAGAAACAATTCACATCCAAACATAGAAAACAGCATGCATGAACACATGCATTGGACTTGAAAATATAATTCGATTTGTGTTTTGCTTATCGTAGTCAAATAGTTAATGGCTCACGGCTTAATGCAAGCCATTGGATGGAGGGCATGGAGAGAGAGATAAAGATCTGTATTGCAAACCATTGGCTTCAGTGAGCTCTCTTGCATGAGCTACATCCAGGGAGAACATGAGCAGGCAAGCCAGGAAGACACCAAGGACAAGAAAATTCTTGAGAGCCATTTCTGACGATCAGTTTGAGCCAGCTAGCTTGCCTGTGATGAGATGATCATACTCCCATTATGCTCTATTTATAGGCTCGGGCGCTCGGCAATGGATGCATACAATATATCCATGTTGCTATCAACGGATTAATAGAACGGACCAAAATTTATACTATATTCAATATCTATTGCACTAATACAGTTGGACGTTAGGATTAAGATCGAGCTGCACTTGGTATCTTTCATCATCATCTTAATCAATTCCTCTAGCCAGTTGAGTACTGAGGGTGCTGACCTTTTTTACCTGCGGATTTATTATTTATTAAGATGTTGCTCCAGCCTCATGGGCGACGCGAGCCCCCCCCCCCCCACGCACGCACTGGCCAAAGCTGCCCCTTCCAACGTCCCTATGCCTCGATGCCGCCCGAGTGGCCTACCAGAAAGCCGACTGGCTGCAAGGATGGTGGAGGCGGGGCTTCTTCTTCCCGAAGTGGCGCTGCAGGTGGGGCACCCCAGTGCCCATGGTGGAGGCAGCCAGATCCATGTCAGTCGGCAGATCCGGTGAGGGGATGCCGGATGGCGTCACGCCAGCCACCGCAAGGAGTGGGAAGAGGCCACAGCTGGACGGTGGGCGGCCGAGGAGGTTGCAGGCGACGGGTGGTCGGCAGCGGCGTTGACAGCGACTACTCTATGGCGGTGATGGTGGAGGACATGGACCCGGTGCAGCCACGCCGGGATCTAGCCAAAGGCTGCACGACAGCAACGACGACAGTGTTGGCAGTAGGCGGCCAGCGCCAGCGGCTGGACAGTGTGTGCCGGCGAGGAACCTGCGGGCGATAGACATCCGGTGGTGGGAACGGCGATGGTGCTACGGCGGCGGTCGCTGGTGGACGGGAGGCTGGCACCGGTGGTGCCGGTAGCAGCATGAGGCCAGCGCGGATGGCACCGGTAGTTTCCGGCGGATGAGTGGTCAGCGTGGAGGACGCCGGAAGCAGCACAGGCCAGTGCTGTTGGCGCCAACGGCTGTGGAAGACCGGCGTGGGTGGCACTAGGAGGTCGGTGTGGGCAACAACAGCGTGGCACGGAGTCGAGTAGTGTGGCGGTGAGCCTGTCGTGGTGGGAGCATGGCAGGGTGAGGGCGGAGCGGCAGCAAGGCTGCTGCATTGGGTGGACGAAAGCGAGCATGAGGCAACCAGGCGGCCCATTAAGAACATGGGCAGCATGGTCGAGGCAGTGATGATGGTAGCACCATGAGGTGGGCATTTAAGGTTGCGATGATCGAGCTCATTTCCAGGCTACAGTCCTTTTGCAGCGGCGGCTTGCCACCAAAAGATGGCCATGCTGGATGGGCTAGTTTGAGAGAGAGTGGATTCATTCTTCTCTCTCACCCTCTCCCTCTCCAACCCACCCATGTGCATGGATTTAGAGCACGCCGGAGGCCGAGATCAAACTTTGATGGCTAGCCGGTTGCGAGGCATCGGTGTGGTGGCTGCGCGATGAAGGAGATTAGCTGGTGGTTACTGCTCAATCTGACATGCACTCAATGTCGTGGGAGGGTAGGGAAACAACAGTTGAAGGCCTAGCCTTCAGGCTAGCAACGGCGATGCCTCTGGGCACCGCTTTCCCCTTGGGGCGTTATTGCGTTTTCTCTCCTCTCCCAATGGTTTCTTTATGTACAAACACATCGTGGTTCTTTAGGACAGGCGCGGTGATGCTCTTGGCATCATTTCCTCCTTAGAGGTTTCATTTTTAGAAGACCCATTCCGAGTGTGGAGTGCTTGTTTTGTTTGGAAGACACATCGGACATAGACGTGTGGTGTGGTTGTTTTTTCTTTCTCCTGACTATTATCTCCCATTTCTTTCTTTCTATATCAATAGAAATGTTGCACTATCTTGTACTTCACGTCACGTCACAGGTGAGGGTCCATCTCAATCCATGTGTGGTTGCAACCCGTCACAGGTGAGATACCTTTGATAGGTGCAAAGTCGGCTGCCCGTTAGAGATGACCCCATCCGTGACGAATTTACATTGACACCCATCATAGGTGACTCACCTCTGACAAACTGAGGTAGCTTGGCCATCACAGCTAAGGTCACTTGTGATGGCCTTTGCTTACAACCCGTTAGTGATGAGGTAGTTTCAAAAAAAATAATTTCTAAATATTGACTAGCCTCGGGATTTGCTAGCCATGTCCTCTGAAAAAACAAACAACATAGATGTCTCACCTGCACCCAACATCACATATGCCCCGGTTCAGAACAAATGCATCCAGAATTTGACATCATACACACATGCATTCTAATTTCTCACACAAATCACATAGACATCACGACACATTCTTACCTCGCATTTCTTTTGAGCCTACGAAGCCACAAACTTACCCAATTTCTTACCTTGCACATGAAGCCGCAAACTTACCCAAGTTTCTTATAGGCTCCGCGTTTTGAAGAGTAACGATAACATGCCATTTCAAAAAAGGGAGAAAATAATTGAACGATACAGTACAGTAAATAATGATTACATGTAAGGAGTAGTAATAAATTTTGATGATAAGTAGATAAAAGTTTGATGTCAATTAGGAAAACTACCTTAAGTATTGTGATGATTTGACTAACCAACTACACAGATATCCTATTAATCTACCTCAAATTTTCAAAACATGACACAATATGAGGTTCTTGGGGTCCCAAGGTGTCTTACTCGGTTCTATGAATGCACTAATCTGAATAAACCAACTTGGGACCTAAGCACCTCTCATTCTGTGATGATTTGATAATCAAGGAACTAATCAGAAATAACTTACTAAATAGGTGATTGCATTAATGAATTTTGTGATGATTTGATAACCAAGGAATTAACTACATAGATATCCTATTAAACTACCTCAAATAATCAAATAATAACATAATGCGAAGTCCTGGTGGTTCTGAGGTGTCTTAATCTGTTATGTGAATATACCAATCCGAGTAAACCAACTCGGATCCCTAAGGAACTATCTACATATAATCTTACTCAAATTAACAAAAAATCACATATTACGAGGTGTTGAGTGACCCTGGTTGTCTTAGTTGGTTAGTCTACACACTAATCCGACCAAACCAACCAGGACCGCCCAACACCTCCTATCATGCGATGATTTGACATCGAAGAAAATACTCTTACTAAATAGATATTCTAGTACACTACCTCGAATTATCAAACAATGACATAATACGAGGTTCTAAATGACCCAAGGTGCCTTAGCTAGTTAGCGTATGCACTTTATCCATCAAAGCCAACTTGGATCACAAAGCACCTCACATTCTATGATTATTTCATAACCTACGAACTAACTACAAATAGTCCTACTAAAAAGGCTATTGCATATATATGAACAGAAATAACATTGTCTTCCACATCACATAATCATAGTCTTTACATCACAGGGAAAAAATTGTTTAGTTTACAAGTCCACATCTAACAGTCAAATCATCTACTTAAGACAAAATGCTCCTTTCTTGTTCATGATTTCCCTAAGAATGAAGGCGCAAATTTTGCCTCTGATACCGGGGGGTTGATGGCGCTAATTTTCTGTTCAACAACACAGAGGTCAGTACATATAGAGGAATAATGTCGGTTTCGAAATCGTTGAAGCGGTTATTAGCACAAACCTTAGGGTTACAGTCGTTCACCTGTCTCAGCAATGTCGACATGTGGTGGCACACGTGGAAACCACACTGGTCTCCGATCTATTGCGCACACTTGAAATTGGTGTCATGATAGAGGTTGTCATTGCCCTCTTTGTGCTTGCCTCCATTTACAACATATGATTCCCAAGCCCTATTTAAGGTGTCGAGGAGGTCGAGGAGGCGGCGGTTGTACAGGGCGGCGCTCGGCGTAGAGGAGGGCGAGGACGCGGTTGCCATCGTCGAGGCCGAGTTGGCGGTGGCCGGCGGTCGTAGAGGGCGGGGCAGCACTCATTATCGTGGAGGGCAGGGAGGTGGCAGCCGGCGGTCCTAGAGGACGAGGAGGCGACGCTCGGTGTCAAGATGAAGGATCAGCGGTCAGCGGCGTGGAGGCGGCGGCTGTGAGAGGAGAGAGTGTGAGAGAGTAAGGGGAGAGTGTGTGAGAGGGGAGGGGGCCAGATTTTGATTTGAGGGATATTGACCAGTCAAACCCTAATCACATTGATAGCTCAGAATCACCTGTGATGGGTAGGAGCGCAGGCGCCATCAGAGGTGACGTCAGCTGTTACGGGTTCTAAAGTAGGGCCCGTCACAGGTGACGTCACCTGTGACGGCGCCAACGCTCCCGCCCGACACAGATGACTCTGACCGGGTCCACTTGCCATTTTTAATAGTTTGTTGTTTGTTTAACTTTTTCAATATAATTGCTCTCGCATTTTTATTTAATTTTTTGTTTCTTAATTTATTTTTATTTTTTAAAACTATTTTAAGATATTTTCCCACACAAAATGATATTACCAATTTGAAAGGCAATATTTAATTTCTCTTAAATATTTCAAAAGTTTTTAGACATGTTAAAAATATTATATCTGTTGAACATATTTCCAAAACAACACATATATATTACACAGAATTATTCATAATCAAACTAGACCTAAGTTACAGAAATATTCCTTCCTCACGGTCGACGCGTGCATATTATACCCCATCTTCTTCATCCTCCTCTTCTAGAGGTATTTCTTCATCCTTTCTAAATGTTGTCGACACCTACCATTATCCTTTTCCCTTCACGAACCACATGTACTCTCTTGTTACTCGGGTCAATTATGTAGATGACTTGGACAACTTCTTTTGCGAGGACAAACGGTTTGTCCTTGTACGCGTTGTTAGACAGGTTGCCAATGGTGAAACCTTCCTTATCAACTTTGACATTGCAAAGATCGACCCATCGACAACGAAACAACGGAACCTTGAACTTCAAGTAATCCAACTCTAGTATTTGCTCTACTCGACCGTAGTACTGATCGCAATGCCCACAATCATCGCTAGTTGCCTCTATGCGTATCCCGTTGTTCTGCACTTTGCATTTGCAGTCTTGCTTAACCGTGTGAAAGGTGTATCCGTTGATGTCGTACCCTTGTCAGGTGGTAGCATCCCATTTTGGACCCAGCGACAACCACTTGGGTGTTGTACGTGTTGGCAATTCGGTTCTTGAACTATTCATTGAAACCAACTAGGTTCATTTTCATCATCCAACTCTTTGGTCGAGCAGCATTTTCTTGTCTGATTAGTGACTCATGTTCTTCCAAGTACGACACTACTTTAGTCATGTGCTGGAGAACTGTGAAATTTCTTTCCTACAGTACCTATCCCTTCAAGCCTTCCTTCGTGATGAGATCATGGTAAGCCAATTGAAGAGCTCTCTGAAATGTAGTCAACACAGAACTCGATGACATCCTCCATTGTGTAACTTTCAATGATGCTCCCCTCGTGATGGGATCAGTTACATACGAAGTCCTTAAATATCCCCATGTATCTTTCACAAAGGTGCATCTGCCTCATGAAAGTAGGACGATCCGCTTTTGTTTGCTTCAGTAGGTGCACGGAGAGATGTTCCACTATATCAAAGAATGTTGGCAAGAAGTACATCTCAAGATGACATAGGGTTTTCACAATTTCTACCTGTACTTCATCTAGACCTTCCGAATCAATGATTTTCTAGCCAATTGCATGAAAGAAGGAGCACAATCGTATTATAATGTGTCATACTTTTGGAGGTAAAATATTTCTTATGGCAACAGGCAGAAGTTACGTGATAAGTACGTGGCAGTCATGCGACTTCATTCCAACCAATTTGAGGTAGTCTATTGAAACAACCTTACTAGTCCTCGAGGAGTAACCAGATGGAACCTTGATACCATAGAGGCAAGTCAGCATATCCATCTTCACATCTCTCAACATAGTGTAGTAGGCTGGAGGAAGGTACACAGCTCCGAACTCCATTGTTACTGGTTATAGTTCTGCACGAATACCCATATCTTCCAAATCTCGTTGGGCGTTGAGCCCATCATTCGTACTACCTGTGTTAAGAAGTAACCCTATAAGACTCTCACAGACATTCTTCTTGACGTGCATCAAATCTATGCAATAGCGGACCTCCAAATGCTCCCAGTACGGTAATCTCCAGAATATTGACTTCTTCTTCCTTATTTTTTTTCTTTTTTCTTAACAACTTTCTTCCTCTTTCCAAAATTGTCGGTGATTCCTCTCACTAAGTCATGTGACTCCACCCCTGTAAGCTCCGAGGGAGGACTGGCTAGTTCTCTGTGCCCACTGAAATTCTTTCACATATTTCTGTAAGGATGAAACCTTGGGAGGAATCTCCTATGACCCATGTAGATCATCTTGCATGAGTTCTACAACCATCGGCTTCTTGTTTCCTCCATACACTCCGAATAACCCTTGCTCCCTTTCACAGTTTGGTCGGATAGGTTTCCAACTGTCGGATAATCGTTTATGGCGCAAAACAGCAATGCGTGGAGATTGAAGTACTCCCGCCGAGATGTGTCCCATGTTTGCATGCCCTCATGCCATAGTCTAAGTCATCGATTATTGGTTCAATGAACATATTAATATCGTTGCCAGGTTGTCTCGGTCCTTGAACGAGCATGGCAAGCATAATGTACTTCCTCTTGAAGCACAACAGGGGAGGAAGGTTGTAGTTCACAAGAAGAACATGTCATTTGTTGTGACGGCTACTTAGATCACCAAATGGTTTAATGTTATCCGTACACATTGTGAAACGTATGTTTGTTCGGTCTTTGGGGAATTCGGGGTAACATCTATCAATTATCCTCCACTACACTGAGTCTACTGGGTGCCTCAGCTTACCATCGACCTTCTGTTCATCAGCGTGCTAGCGTACTAACTTACCTTGCTTAGGATTCACAAACATTCTCTTTATGAGGTCGGCAATTGGGAGATTCCACTCCACTTTTTCTAGGTCACCCCTCTTCGACTTATAACCTTCATCTGCACATATGTCTCGCTTGTATCTAGACGCCCCACAAACAGAGCAAGCGTCCAAGTCATAATATTGTTTGTAATACAATATACAGTCGTTCCGGCAAGCATGGATTCGTTTGACCTCCAGACCCAATGGGCATAAGACTTGTTTGCTTCATATGTCATCTGCCGAAGTTGGTTCCCCACTGGCAACAACTCCTTCAAGAACTCAAGAAATTTTGTGAAACTCTTGTCTGACCAACAATTACTTGCCTTAAGATTCACGAGTACTAACATAGAGGATAACTTGGTGTGCTTTTGGCTTATACCCAGGATACAATGATGTCTCAGAATCTGCCACCAACTTACTGAACTTCTTGAAATCTCTCTCGTTGTGATTTGGGTCTTCCACATCACAACATTTCGAACAGAGTATGAGGGTCCAAATCTATGGTATCTCCCACTGATGGAGAAGGGACAAAACAATCATCTCCAACTGCTTGGTCGTTCAATACATCCAACACTTCATTAGCTACAACATCCGGTGTCTCTTCCTCTTCATGCTTGCTCCAACATCTGTAGTGATCCATGAATCTTGTACGGATCAGATGAGAATGAACCCATGAACACTGTTCGAACATCTTCTCATGTTTACAGTCCCCACATAGATACAACATATATTTGTGCATCCTATTTTTCCTATCATTATCTGCAAAATCTACGAATCGAGTGACTAGGGGTGAAAACGGTACAGAAACTTTCTGCATTCTGGAACTATTTTCAAAAATGGAATCTGTCGGTCAGAAAACGAATTCGGAAATATTTTCTCGGAAACGAAATCGAATATGATAAGGGCAATTTCCGTCGGACTCGGATTCGGTCGGAAACTATTCAAAAATTTTCTCGGAATTTCTGGAAGTTTTGTGATTGAAATACCTGGATTCTTTTTTTAAGCACTGAATAGTGAATATCATGGTGTTTGGCTGTTATTTTTTAGAGTATTTGTTATGAAAATATGAAGTTAGAGAAAAATAAATTTTTTTCATGGATTGGGATTTATCAACAACATTAATCTCTTAAACATAGATCATTTGTTCCACACATAGTGTTTTGTGATGTACTATTGAGACTTAACAATGGGACTGGATATGATTGTATTTTACGATGAATTGTTGACCGTTGAGACTTGAGAATTGGACTTGACAAAGTTTAAAGCTCGGTTTAAGGGGTTTTTGTATTCCGATAAATTTTCGTTACCATATTCGAGCTGGTTCGTTTTCGCTCTGTTTTTGGTTTCGGTGATAATCAATTCTGTTTTCTTATCCGGGGTTTCCGATTCCGAAAAAACTATGAAAACGAAAACGATAAAGATGATTTCCATCCTTTTCTGTACCATTTTCACCCCTACCAGTGACCCCCTCCCTATACTATGTGGTCAAATGGTGAATATCGTACATCCAACTTTGGTCCATCTACAATCAATAACATAACAAGTGTAAAACACAATACGTAATATAAGTTATAAACTATTAATTGCCAAATACTTTTACCTCCAATTTGTAGCAAAAATTCACCCCCCTTTCTCACCCACCCGAAATGTGAAAAGTGCACTGGCTTGGGATGGAAAACAGTTCGGGTACATATATAGGCCGCAACTCACCTCAAACGGGTTGGGACTGCAGCCTGTTTGGGATGAGTCAATCACATATCTGGCGGGCGGTAACTTCATGGCTTAATACCTAATGGGCGACAACTTCAAGGCTTAATACACGTACATGACGGGCCGAAACAGGTAACTTAATACCTGTGATGGGTCACGGGCAGAAGGCTAACCTATGACGGTGCCCCGTAGGACCCCTCAAAGATGACGACCATCCACGACTAGCACTTTGGCCCATCATTGATGGCCCGTCACAGGTACGTAGTGTGCAGAATGCAACATTCACAACCGAAGAACTTGATTATCCAATAGCGCAGGAGGGCAATATTGTCACGAACATGCTACTAGAAACTCTAGTTTGCGTACCCTGCATGGAATTGAATCAGTAGATATATTGGACTCAAATAATCGAACTAAGTCATCATCTTCGTTTGACAATGTACGTGTGCTACGGTAGAAGTCCACGAATAGGATAGGAGACAATTGTAGTGAAAGATATGCAGTGATAATCATATTGAGTAGTAGCTAGCTAGCTAGGAGTAATAAGTAGTATGCTACTGGTGCCTAACATTGATGATGTTTACTTTTATAATTGACTTCACATAACAATTTGTCTGAGATCTTAATCACAAATTAAATACAGTGATGAAGTCAACATGTCCTTACTGATGGTTATTTTTGTTTTGTTTTTTTTTCCTTTTGACCTTTCGGACGAATGCCCAGCTCACTCAATTGCCTATAGGATTGCAGGCAATTTGAGATCAAAGGACAAAAACATAATGAAAAGAAGAAGCTAAAGGTGATCGGATGGATATGTGATGTTGGGTGTGTTTATCGGAGTAGGCAGAGAATAATTATTAGACAGCTTTTAGAGTTAGACACTACCGATATTATATTATTGGGTCTCAACTTCCCGTTTTAGTAGGACATCAGCCGTTTTCTTTTGTTAAATAAGTATTGACAATAGGACTTGGACTATACGATTATTTTTTAAACCTTTTGAAAATTTGTGTAAAAGAATCCGTATTGAAGTCATACATGAGATTTGCACCGTAAGATCTAAAACATTTTTTCTACTTTTAGATAATAGAAATGTCTTAAATTTTGGCTTCGCTGTTTTAGGTACACAAAGGCATCAAAGCAATATTATAGTTGGCGAAAGAAGCACTCGATCGATAAGATGCCCGGCCATTGACGATATAACACTTCTTAATTTAATTGATGTGTGACTAAGTACGTACTAGCTAGTCTACTACATATCAGAGCATCTATTCCATTTTTTCCGACCTTATTAATTGCAAGGAGCTAGCTAGCACGTATACATCAGTCATCGAGTATACGTACTCAGTCAAGCGCAGCACTCTGCGTGCAGTTGAAACTTGATTTCCGTCCCCTTCATGGAATTGAATAGGTATTACCGAGGACTGAAAAAATATCGAACTAAATAAATATTGGTTTGACAATGTATGTACATCGCTCTTGAGTGACCAGCGGGCTACATCTTTCTGATTAACATAGAAACTCCTAGAAAATGTCCAAATGTCTATATTCATTTAAAATAAAGGTAATGTGTGGTGGTGGTGAATATATCGTCACATCTACAACATGTAGGATGATCATAGAATGATAACTAAACTAACCAGGGGTGAATGATTATGGTACCCAAAAACAAAATTTTTAGTGCATTTAAAAGTTACCCTCGAACTTGTTACCCTCGAACTCAATGGCGATCGGTCTGATTGAGGTAGATGCGCTGGTCTGACCACTCGGTAACCTCCGGTGTAACCGGTGTAGATGCTCCGGTCTAACCGCCCAATTCGCTGAGATCGCCTCCTCCCGTCGCCGCAATCATCGCCGGTCTAACCGCCGTGAAGCCGTCGGTCTGACCGAGCAGATGCCTCCGGTCCGACCACCGGTATCCCGCCGGTTGAACCGCCACACCCGACGAAATACAAATTGAAGAACTCTCAAAGTAGATTGATCGTAATTACTTCTAATCTGTGTTTACAAAGTGCAAAAACTGCACTCCTCATGAAAATCTTGACTAAACTCGAAACCCTAACTTTTCTCTCAACTCAACTCTCTCAAATCCAAAGATAATATCATCGATATAAATCTGAACGAATAGTTGATCATTACCATGCTTTTTAACAAACAGAGTTTTGTCAATCTTTCCCATTTAAAACCTTTTTCAAGCAAAAAGTTTTTAAATCTATCATGCTCTAGATGCTAGTTTCAAACCATACAAAGCTGTTGACAATCAAAAAACATGGTTGGGAAAACCAGGATGTTCAAAACCTGGTGGTTGTTTGACATAAACTTTCTCGTGTATAAAACCATTTAGAAAAGTACTTTTAACATCCATTTGATACAATTTAAAAACTTCTGAAGCAACAAAACCCAACAAAAGTCTAATTGCTTCAATCCTAGCAACAGGAGCAAAAGTTTCATCAAAATCCAAACTTTCAACTTGTGTAGAACCTTGAGCAACAAGTCTAGCTTTATTTTTCACAATCAAACCATCCTCATTTTGTTTATTTTTAAAAACCCATTTAGTTCCAATAATGTTATAACCAAAAGGAAGTTCAACTAAAGTCCAAACTTTGTTTCTCTCAAAATTTTCAAGTTCTTCATGCATGGAATTAATCCACGATTCATCAGTTAGTACATGAGTAATATCTTTGATTTCAAAAGAAGCAATAAACGAAGAATTTACATGAATATCATGAGATGTTACCTTAGACCTTGTAGTACGCTCCCCTAAATTACTGATGATTTGTTCCGGTGGATGTCATCGTTAAATATGCAAAGGAGCTGTGAATTCAGAAGCTATTTCACGTTATGTACCTTCACTGGTCGAAGTTGTAGCCTCTGGAGGTCCTTTATCAACAAAACCCGAAGCGAACCCCGCCGGCCGGTCTGATCGCTCCTCCTGAGCCGGTCTGACCGGTAGTGTGCCGCCAGTCTGACCGGCCTGGGATCCGATCTGACCGACCGAGACAGCCTCAGCCTCGTCTTTGTGATCGCTCTCGCCATCAAAAATATGACCATCCACCCTGAACATGTGACATATTACCTGTAATTTCTGGTCTAGTATCTGGACTACCCTCATCAAAAGTAACTTCATATGTCTCAATAATTTTGCTAGTCTCTAAAACAAGTACATGAAAGCCACGTGAATGTGCAGGATAACCAAGAAAAATTCCATCGGTAGAACATGCCTCAAATTTATCCAAATTTCTAGATTTTGACACAAAGCACCCGCAACCAAAACAACGCAAATGTGAAAATTTGTGTTTATTTCCAAAACAAAGCTCATAAGACGTTTTTTTATGTTTTGATCTCAAGAAAATACGATCGGAAATATAGCATGCAGTATTAACAGCTTTAGCCCAAAATTTTCTAGGAGTGTGATACTCATCAAGCATAGTCCTAGCCATCTCAACCAAAGAACGATTTTTCCTTTCAACAACACTGTTTTGTTGAGGATCACGAGGAGAAGAAAATTAATGTTCAAGACCTTTCTCATTGCAAAATTGTTCAAAAGAGGCATTTTTAAATTCACCACCATTATCACTTTGAATTGTTTTCCAAGAACTAGGAGATTCAAGATTCGAACGAAAATACAAACCCTGAAAATGTTCAAAAGTCTCATCCTTTGTTGCCATAACGAAAACCCAAGAATATCGAGGATAATCGTCAATAATAACCAACACATACCACTTTCCTCTAATAGATTGCACTCTAGCTGGTACAACAATGTCGATATGTAATAGCTGTTCCGGTGCATCCATCATCACAGAAATAATAGGAGTATGTGAAGAAGCAACCATCTTAGCATGAAGACACGATGAACACACCAAATCATGATCTATCTTAAGTTTAGGATAACCATGAACAAGATCCAAACCACTAATCCTAGTGAGATGATCAAAACCAACATGTCCAAGTCTACGATACCAAACCATCAAATCTCTAGTAAACTTAGCAACCAAACATGTGATCTTAGATAAAACAGGGTTATCAAAATCAGCTTTAAAAACTCTTCCATAGCGAGAAATATTCAACACAGAATCACCACATGAATCAAAAATTTTACTTTTAGTTTTCTTAAAGTGAACTTCATAATTCTCATCAACAATTTGTGAAACTGAAAGCAAATTATATTTTAAATCCTCTACCAAAGTTACATCTTTCAACACAAACTTGTCTCTTACCTTGATGGATCCAATAGCGAGAACGGCACTCGTAGAAGCATCTCCGAAGATAATTGATTCTGTCCTAGATGCCCGTTTGAGGGAGGAGAACCAACTTTTATCACTGATCATGTGTCGCGAACAACCGGAATCCACGATCCACATGTTACCCTTCCTCACCATCAAAGCCTACACACAAGCAGATGTTGAAGCCTCAATACTAGGGTTAGATAAAAGAAATTTAGAAATCTAGTACTGAGAAACAATAGGCATATAACCACGCGAGAAAACAGTTTGAGAATTTTTAGAAAAATCTCGCCGAGGCCGGTCTGACCGAAGTGGTGCAGCCGGTCTGACCGGAGGCCAATCTAACCACCATTGTGCCGTCGGTCTGACCGGTGGCCGGTCTAACCGAGGCTGTGCAGCCGGTCTGACCGCGGTACCCACTGCGGTCTGACAGATTTCCTCTAGTAAAAACTAGATTTTTACCACTTTGATTTCTGTTTACGAGCTAATCTGAAACAAAAACCAACAAGATGACCATCCTTACCACAAAAAGAACAAGTATATTTTTCACGAGAAGTAGATGGTTTTGAAATATCAAGTTTTGTTTCTTTTAGTGTAGATGAAAGAGAGGAAATAATTCCAGCAGATTTAAAAACCGTTTTCTTAGGTGGAGGTTTTGTCAAAATTTCACCATTTTCAGTTACACTCAAAACAGCAGGTTGATTTTTAGTATAGTAATCATGAACATCAAAACCTATACCCCTATTGTAACTAGTCACTTTCGATTGATCTAAAATCATGTAGAGTTTCTTTTCACCATCACAGAATCTTTGCAAAGAGCTTTTCAAATAAGAAACTTCACTACCAAATTTAGCACAATTTTCACAATCAACATCTTTTTGCTTGCAACATCTACAGCAAGAAAGCACTTCATCAGCTTTGACAAAATTTTCCATGTATTCAACACGACCTAAGGCATCTTTTAGTTTCAACTTGTTTAGTGAGAATGTTGAGCAATTCAAAACACTAGTTTGTTGTTTTAACTTCTTAGAACAATTCATGTTAAACATTGAACTAGCATAAAAAGCAGTTTGATATTTTTTGAACAACTTTTTAGTTAAAAACAACTCATCCAAATAGTGAGTATGCATGGCAAAACCAAGAACAAGAGAGGACTTCAATTTCAAATCATGTGAAACATTGATATCTTTAATTTTCAAAGTTTCATTAATTAAGACCTCAGAATTTTTGCCATCATCATCATTAGGAATAAGAGATCTTAATCTAGCAACTTCCGAATTTAGAGATTCAATTATAAACTCTTATTTTTTTAATCAATTTTTCACATATCTTGTTTTTTGCAGTAACTGTAGAAGTCAACTCTTTAACATGTTCCGTGGTAATTACCTAATTCTCCTTATAGTCATATTCTGATTCACCACACGCCATGAAGCTTACTCCGGAGATCACTTTGAAGATCTACATTATCACTTCATCATCACTTTGAAGATCTATATCACTTCATGGCTCGAATGATTCAAGAGCTTGATCAATCACCTTCTTGAAAGTCTCCTAGAACTTCTGCCCTCTAAGTGTGTTCCTCGGCTTGTTCTCCTTCTTGGCTCTTATCACCATTATCTTCCTTCTTGGCTCTTCCTAGCTTGGATTAGTGTGAGCGAATGTCATCTAGCTCTCCACACTCCAAGCACCCAATTCAACCTCCTCTTTTCCTAAACCTTACATTGTTCATAGCTCGAGACAACTTGTTAATAGCCAATGCCAAGTCCTCCTCCTCGAACTGTTCGAATTGATCATCGGACATGACATGATTAATTGTAGATAAAGTACTATGAGTAGATGTCGAACAGCCATTATCAAGAGAAGGTAAAGAAGAAACCAAAGCACTAGATTTTGACTTTACGAGCAAGAATATTCATCTCATGAGTTTTGAGTTTAGTGTAAAGCAAATCCAAGGTCAAAGCAGTAATGTTAACATACTCTTGAATAGAAGTAACTTTCATCTCCCAAAAAGACATATCAAGACCATTCAAAAAGTGTCGAGAAACCTCAGATTGTGTATAATTAGTATCATAAGAAGTATCAACAGATCTAAGATTACTCAAAACTTTGTTAAATCTAGCAAGATAATCATCCAAAGCATCTCAAGGTTTCATCTCAATTTTTATGTAATCTTTTTTAAAAAGATCTTTGCAAAGCTCCTTGATGTTGTTAGTTCCTTGATGAAAATTACGCAAAGTATTCCAAATCTCATGAGCAGTTCAAAGATGAGAAACATGATCAAAATCAGAACGAGAAATTCCATTGAGCAATATATTGCGAGCTTTACAATTATTTTCAAATTCAGTTTTTAAAGCAACAGTATTAATTGCATTAGGAATCTCATAGGGAAGAGCAACCAAATTCCACATATCATAACTCTCAGACGTAATATAAGATTGCATCTTATCACACCAATAAGGAAAGTCCAATCCATCGAAAACATGGGGCTTAGTTGTAAACTTGTTAGCCATGGCAAAAACTCAAGATCGATAAAGATCCAAATAAGAAAACAAGGCTCTGATACCACTTCTAGGATCCTACAATAATAACTAAGCCAACCAGAGGGAGGAGAATGGTTGTAGTACCCAAAAGACTTTTAGCGGAATAAAAAGTTACCCTTGAATTTAATGGCGATCGCTCTGACCAAGGTAGATGCGCTAGTCTGATCGCTCGATGACCTCCGGTCTAACCGGCGTAGATGCTCCAGTCTGACCACGCGATTCACCGAGATTGCCTCCTCCTGTCGCTGCAATCGTCGCCGGTATAACTGCCGTGAAGCCGTCGGTCTTACTGGGCATATGCCTCCGGTCTGACCGTCGGCATCCCGCCGACTGAACCGCCGCATCCGAGAAAACACAAATTGAAGAATCTCAAAGTAGATTGATCTTTATTACTTCTAATCTGTGTTTACGAAGTGCAACAACAACACTCCTCACGAAAATCTCGGCTAAACTCGAAACCCTAACTTTTCTCTCAACTCAACTCTCTCAAAATCGATACCGGGAGGCTACACCCTCCCTCTCTATTTATAGCCAAGGTAGGTAGCCTAAAGCCACGAACCAATCTCGTACAAGAAATCCTAATCCCCTAAGGAACCTTCCCATACAAGAAACAAACATTACAAACTCCAATTGTACCAAATTTAGACTCCTTTCAAATTCAACTCTGCATCCCATATGCACACAATATCTCCATCGTATGACATATGGAATCTTCACTAACCACGTGCATTGATATCTAGCTTAAGCATCCTAAATGATATCCTGATCATCCAGATGTTATCTTCTCCTAAGTTGACTCCCAATCCATCACCAGTAACGCTCTCCCGAGACGTCAAGACTCACCTACACATGCATTAACCAAGAAACCATATCCGAACAAAAGTTCTCTCTAACAGCTGGGTACTACCAATGAATTGTTATGGTAACGAACCAAACAAGCCCTGTATCCATTTTTTAGTAAGTGAAATCCACACGCATTCCATTTATTAGCAAGTGTACTGCACTCTTTAGTTACAATGTGCCAATGGAAATTTGAGTTTGCCTACACGTGGTAAGTCAAGTACAAATGCATCCAGCAATTAGGAACTGATTAATAGGCCGGCCGGTGTAAATGTCAAGGATGCAAGAGGTAAAGAATTGTACTACCACTAAGTTTCTTGCACTAATAAAGATTTGATAAGCATCCGTCAAAAATTTAAACCTTATCTCTGTACGTGTGGCTTCTTAAATATTTGAAATTGGAGAAAAGAATCATATACACAGATCTTTATCTTGAAAAGTGATTTTCTAGAATCCCATTACAAAATTAAAGAGTTTTATAATGGATGAAATTAGAGGATGAACGTACGATGTATTTGAAAATATTTTCAATGTCTAATACAACATGTAACTATATATGTTCTCGATCTTTGGAGTAGTATATACTAGCATGATGCATGATACCGCACAGCAAACTGACCTTGATTTCACTAACTGTACGCGTGAAAAAATTGCACTGGTTGTGATAGTTCATATATATGTAGTAGAGTAAT
The DNA here is from genome assembly GCA_000573905.2 of Oryza punctata. NCBI lineage: Eukaryota > Viridiplantae > Streptophyta > Magnoliopsida > Poales > Poaceae > Oryza > Oryza punctata. Next base: position 12,965,356 of record CM002493.2, read on the forward strand.
TTTTGATATTTTCTCCCTCCATTTCATATTACACATGTCACTTTAATCTTTTTTAAGTCAGCCTTCTTAATAGTTTGATGAAACTAATAAAATAATATAGCAATATTTATAACACCAAATTATTTTTTTATAGTTTGTTTGTTTTGTATTGAAAATATTACTATATTTTTAAAAAAATAGTCAAAATTTAGAAAAAATTAAAACGAAACTTATAATATGAAATGGTGGTAGTATGTTTTATGATGTATGCTAATCTGTAACAGTTTGTACTGATAAATTGTTAAGGATCAGCGCAATATAGAGATTAACCCGTTTGTTTAACTGTTAGACATCATATATCGTTACTTCGAACCATTACGAACATTAAAGATTGCTGTTTATGCAGTAGTAGTGTTTGCTCTGTTAATTAGTAGTAGCACTTTGAATACATACAGAGCAATCTTCTGCGATCTCAGTAAGAATAAATCCACAGATAATAAAGGTCAGCACCGTCCGTCACTACTCAACTGGCTATATGAATTGATTAAGATGATGATGAAAGATATCAAAGTGCAGCTCGATCTTAATCCTAACGTCCAACTGTATTAGTGCAATAAATATTGAGTATAGTAGAAACTTTTGTCCGTTCCATTAATCCTTTGATAGAAACAGGGATATAGCAATATAACGCATGCATGCATTGCTGACTGCCGAGCCTATAAATAGAGCATACTAGGAGTATGATCATGTCATCACAAGCTAGCAAGCTAACTGATCATCAGAAATGGCTTTCAAGAATTTTCCTCTCCTTGGTATCTTCCTGGCTGCCCTGCTCATGTTCTCCCTGGATGTAGCTCATGCAAGAGAGCTCACTGAAGCCAATGGTTTGCAACACAGCTCTCTATCTCTCTGATCTCTCCCTGCCTCCCTCCAATGGCTTGCAATAAGCATCAAACCATCAACTATGTGACTATGCTAAGAAAAAAGAAATTCGAATTATATTTGCAAAATTAGTTCATGTGTTCATGATGTTTGCTATGTTTGGATGTGAATTTTATCATTAAGCTTGATTACTGAAAGATAGTTTACCACATATGCAGAATCTGAGGGGAAGAACGTAAAACCTACAGGAGGGCCAGGGGTTGAGGATCAGAAGTGGAGAGGTGGATACTACCCTGGTGGAGGATATGGATATGGTGGTGGGTACGGTGGAGGATATGGTCGTCCTGGGTATGGCGGTGGGTACGGTGGAGGATATGGCTATCCACGTTATGGTGGTGGCTATGGTGGTGGATATGGACGTGGGTATGGCGGTGGGTATGGGGGTTACGGTGGTGGATATGGTGGCGGATATGGAGGTGGATACGGAGGTGGATACGGTGGTGGATATGGTAGTGGAGGGGGTTACGGTGGAGGATACGGTGGTGGTGGTTGGCACTAAATGTAGTTGAATCGTACATGACATACATGTTAATTTTTGTGTTAAATAAGTCAAGAATGACAGAGTTTCCTGAATAACGCAATTGCTTCAATGGCAGTATAATAGTGAGAAGTTTGAAGAGCTTCCCTTGTTTGGTGTTGACGTACGTTTCATGTATTCTGGATTTTAGTATTGTAATATGGCATGTTTGAAAATAATTACGTTTACTTGTTGAAGGAAAAATAATGGTTCTTCCAAAGAGGGCTAATAGACAACTGAATTTTTTTTCCTTGCGTTCATTTCATTGTGGGAAGTTAACGATTCATATATAGAGAGAGAGGGGGGGGGGGGCGGCTTGAACATAAATGATGATCGCTGCCTTGCTTGATATTGCTCGTTGCTACTAGATAATGAGTCGACTATGGATATGAAAAATGAAAATAACAACAAAAATGAAAAGAAATATGTCACTCTAGGGATTATTATTGCTCATCAGGCTGCATTCTTTTCGGTTATTGTAGCTTAGCTACTCTTCGTTTTCCGTTAGCACGTTTTTCAAAATATTAATCAGTACATTTTAGGTGAAAAATTTTTATATATAAGTGGTTTAAAAATATAATATATCCATTCATCAAATTTTTATATATTAATACTCAATTAATCAAATGCTAATCATCTTTTCTTTTTTACGTGCGGCTAATTAGCCGTTTCAACCATCTAAAAAGGAACGCAACCATAGTGGTAGCGGTGGCAACGCAACCATAGTGGTAGCGGTGGCAGAAGAGTTAGAACCGCTGGATGGCTAACTCTGATACCATAAAAATATAAAGAAAAAGAGATATATATACTAGTAGTATATGAGGTTCAATCCCTTGAGTATCAAGGCTGGCACTTATAAATAGAGTACAATGCGGGGAGTAGATTTTAAACTCTCGAGGAGACATCTTCTCGAGGGGACATGCTATTATTGTTTGTATGTTATCCAAATGGTTATAAAAAAATTCAACAACATAGATTAATATGTGACATTACCGGAGAACTCATTTTTAGTCCCGGTTGAAAACACCTTTATTATGCATTGTAGCAACCGAGACCAGAAAATTAAGACTAAATATCTCGGTTTTTAGTACTAGTTGAAAGAATTGGTAATAAAGATGTATACTAAATCAAAAATAATATGTGCGATGTTGGATTCGAACTAAATACCTCTCACCTCAACCCTCACGCGCGTTACCATCCCACCTACTACACACATCTGATTTGGATAGAGATATTTTCTTTTTAACTAACCCTAGAGGTATCTTGACTACCGATTGGTAACACCAATCGATACTAAAAATATCTTTAGTCCGGGTTGGTATTACCAACCGGTACTAAAAACAAATGTATTTTTAGTACCGGTTGATAACACCAACCCGGACTAAAGATTCTTTAGCTTTAGTCTTGGTTGGTGTTACCAACCGGTAACACCAACTGGGATCAAAGATGATTTAGTGATTTGGACTTTTAAAACCGGTGCTAAAGCATTTTTAGTACCGGTTTTTAATCTAATCGAGATATTTATATTTGGGGGACTAGGATAAAAGATCGTTTCACTAGTAGTGTGATAAATCATTCCACAAATATGTAAGTTAAAATTTAACCTAAACTATAGGTAGTTAACGTATATTTATAATCAAATTTATTTTTTCGTTACAACTTATAGAAGTAAAATTTGATCTTGCATGTTTATGGATTGATTTATCACACATTAATTTATTTGTTGAATTTTTTTAATTTTTTATAACTTTTGGGTGATGAGGGGATATTCTCTCGAGAGTTTAGAGTAGTATCCTATACAATGCGTTCAAATAAGGAAGGAATGGAACGAGAAAGACTACTGTATATGGAAATATTCCAGCTCCTACCGTTATGCACATAACAGTCAAAACATAGATAAAGGAACAATCCATCCATCAGAAGTCTACTATTGACCATGACACTTCTCATATTAATGTTATTAAATTACTGCATTATTAATTTCAATACGTGTGTACTTAGTCAAGCGCAGCATGCTTTAATTTTGATAATGGAAATCGATCCAGCCCTTATCAAGCACGTATATATAGAATGCAACGTTCACAATCCGACGGACTTAATTATCCAACGACACGCAAGACGGCAATATGTCACGAACAGCTACACTAGAAACTTTAGTTCGTAACCTGTATGGAAATATTGAGATATATTTGACTCAAATTATCGAACTAGTCACTATCTTAGTTTGACAATGTACGTGTGCTAGGGTACTACAAGTCCACGGATAGGAGAGAGTTGCCGTGAAAGATTTATGCACAGATAATCATTGAGTAGTACTGTATTGTATGTCACTGCTGCGTAGCATTGATGATGTTTACTGTTTACTTAGTAATTGACTTTACATAACAATTTGTCCCTGATCTCAACCACAAAATAAATCCAAAGATCGATGAAGGTCAATGCCTTTAATTATCTTTTCTTTTTCCTTTTTCCTTTTCTTACGACGGCCTAACTGGCTCACAGTCTGAGTTCTTTCCCGCACTTTCCTAACTTGCATCTCTCGTTTTACGTGTACACGTTTTTCAAACTACTAAATGTAATATTTTTTGCAAAATTTTTCTATACGAAAGTTGATTTAAAAAATCATATTAATCCGTTTTATAAATTATTTTTAGCTAATACTTAATTAATTATGTGTTAATACATACATCATTTTGCATGCCGAAAATAAGGGGTTTTCAACCCCTCCTCCTTAAACACAGCCTCAATTGGCTGTAGGAATATAGGATCGAAGGCAAGCTGAGATAAGATAAAAAGAAACAAATTAAAACGAGATTAGTTAGAGAACAATTATTACAGGGCCTTCAGAATTAGGCAGCTTCGATCTCTACTTCTCCATACTATTGGGTCTCTCAAAACTCTTCCTTTTTGAGTGGGACACCAGCCGTTTTCGTTTGTTAAATATGTAGTGATGTAAGAACTCGTACTACAAGATTAATTTTTTAACCTTTTCAAAATTGTGTAAAAAAAGATATCCGCACTGAACTTTGACATGAGATTTTGCACTGCATGCATGGTTTACAACATTTTTCATTTTAAATAATAGAAATGTTTTATATCTTCGGGCTTTTCTGTTATATTAGGTATACAAGTTAAAGCCATCAAAACAGTATTGTTGGTGAAGGAGCAATCGATCTATCAGATGCCTAGCTATTGACAATATACTAACACTTCATCAAATTGACGTGTGACTAAGTACGTACTAGCTAGTCTACTATCAGTACTGCATCTACTCCATTTCTGCCGACCATTTAATTTCAAGGAGCTAGCACGTATACATCAGCCTTTTATTTCAGAGCATGCATCGTCCACGGGAAGTAATTAATATCGAGTACACGTACTCAGTCAAGAGCAGCACGCTGCATGCCGCGTTGAAACTTGATTTGCGTCACATTGGTTGAATTTAATCGATTTTCATATTGGTTTGATGATGCAGTTGGAAGTCTTGGTTTTGACAATATAATGTACGTAGCACTCGGCCAGTTAGTTTAGTGAAAAATATATGCACTGATCATATATAATCAATGAATTATAGTAAGCTAGTATGCCAGTAGGTAGCTGGTGGGAAGTAAATTGGTGATGTTTATACTTTGATAATTGACTTTACAAAACATTTTAATTGTCTCCCATCTCAATCAAAAAATAAATCGAGTTATGGTCAATGCCCTCGCACTCATCTTCTCTTCTTGTTTTTTTTTTCCTTCCTGATCATTTGCCTCAAGTACTCAATATAATTGTCTACAGGAACTATCAGTTGATGATGTGATATCCACCAAAGAGCCAATTCGATCTTAATCCTAACGCCCAACTGTATTACGAATTATTATTGGAGGTAGAAATTAGCTTCTATTCATTAACTCTTTGAAAGGAACAAGAGTAATATGCAATACGGTGTATGCATGCATTGAAGCACCTATAAAATAGGGCACAATGGCAGTGCATTCTTCTCATCACAGTCTAGCTAGCTCAACTGATCGATCGTCAGAGATGGCTCTCAAGAATCTCCTTCTGCTTGTCTTCCTGACTGCTCTGCTTTTCTTTTTCCTGGATGTAGCTCACGCAAGAGAGCTATCTGAAGCCAGTGGTTTGTAGCAATGACCCCTCTCTCCCTCTCTCTCCTTCCAATAGCTTAAATTAATATTCAAGCATAGCTATCTATTTGAATATATAATAAATTAATAAAACATGAATAGAATTGTATGTTCGGCACCAGTAACGCATGTGTTCATATTGTTTATATTTAGGAAAGAGTCACCGTATGTAAAATATGACTATTAAACCAAGAGTATTCAAAATCTTGTGTATGCAGAATCTGAGGAGAAGAATGTGAAGCCTATGGAAACGCCAGGGGTTGAAGATCAAAAGTGGGGAGGTGGATACCATCATGGTGGGGGATACGGATATGGTGGTGGGTACGGTGGAGGATATGGCCGTCCTAGGTATGGTGGTGGGTATGGTGGAGGATATGGCCACCCTGGGTATGGCGGTGGCTATGGAGGGGGATACGGTCGTGGATATGGTGGTGGGTATGGTCATCCTGGGCATGGTGGAGGATATGGTGGTGGATACGGAGGTGGTTACGGTGGAGGATACGGTGGTGGTGGTGGCTATGGTGGTGGTGGAGGGTACGGAGGAGGACACGGTGGTGGTTGGCCCTGATAAGTAGCCGAATGGAGACATATGTCGGTTAAATAAGTCAATTATGACAAACTTGCTTGAGTATGCATGTATCTTCCAACATGTATTCTAGCTTTGAGCATAATAATATGGTGTATTTGAAAAGATTTATATCTTTCTTTTCCTTTTGCTTTCGCAAACATAGGTGAATTGCGCTTTATTTTATTAAGGAGAGAGCAAAATATATGTGCAAGAAAAAAGAGAAAAAACAAAACCTCTCACAAAGAGGAACTCATGTGACGCATGGGTGCCTGCTAAACACCACAAACTACTACTCTCTCTGGACATGGCTGCCAAGAGCACTGCAATAGTTGGGTTAGCTCCATCAAGCACACTGTTATTGCGATGCTTCCAAATTTCATAAGCAACCAAAATGACCAAAGAGTTCAGCCTCTTCCTCATCTCTTGAAACACTATAATTTGATCGGCCGAATGAGGTAATCAAATTATATTGGGCTAAATGATTAGCTGTCCAACTATTGTTCTCTTACTAGCCAACCAAATGTAAAATTTGCAACTGAGGAGGGTTGCAACTCTTCCAAATTCTCCTCTAGGGAGCTAACTGATAGACCCGATAAAATAAGCTTCGTAGACTGACATACTTGTGTAAGAGCCAGCCCTTGTCAACTTCCATTTGTGCTCATCCAGGATCCCTTGTTCCAAGACCAATCCATCAACCAAACCCCAAATACCCAAGTACTCGAAAACAACCTGAATAGTAAGGCCTCCTCTAATATCTACCACCCAATTCCTATTGCTCAAGGATTGTGCTACTGTGCATTATTTCCTAAGACATCCTGGGAATCAACTTGATAAGACTAGGAGCCAATCACTACAACAAAACCATTGTTATAAGACATTTGACTTAAGACACTCTGTAAATCGTCTCTCCTTTGAGAAGTACAATTAAAAAAGAGACGGCTTTTGAGACGTTTATAAGTTGAAGACATAGTTTAACACACTTTATGATTAGCGGAAGATCACATCGTTTAGATATGAATATTGAGACGTTTTCAGACGTCTCATACATCTTCATTATATGCATGTCATTAACATCAAACAATATAATTATTGTTTACACAGAAAAAAAGAATATCATTTAGATTCCATCGGAAAAATACACAATTCCTTATCCTCTTCTTCAAACAATATTATAATTATTTAATCATTTAAATCATGAGGGTTGCCGAGACTCTCAAATAATATTATAATAATTTTTGAATCATTCCGACTCAATAAAGTCTCTCTCAAATAATTAATATTACAATAATATTTGAATCATTCAGACTGCATTGAAAAACATGAAAAAAACATGAAAAATAATGTACTCGTCCACAGAACGTACAGATTGCAGTCATGGGGCACTAACCAAATTAACGTGAATACCTGAGCAAGAATGTGCTTCTTGATAATTACAAACATATACACGTATACTTTGTTGATAGAAGTAGGCTGGACCTGCTGCAAACCACTTTATTTGTTGGGCTGATGCCTGGCTTTGTTGGGTGCGTATTTGTGAGACTTCTTCGACGATAGACTCTGCAACACCCTCGTGAACAACCACCCTCGTGAAAAATCCCCTTGGTGGCGGCGATGCAACTCACGCCAACCAGATTGCGCCTCCGCATCTCGCAGCGCCTCCTTCGTCGGCGTGCGCGGCACGGCGCAACGTTTCCGCCTCCACCAGGCCAGGCCATGCCACAGCTGGGCGCAGCAACCTCCGCCGCCACAGGGTTCTGGGTCTAGGTCTCCCATCCACCATCCGCGGTCCTCATATTAGTGCGCCTCCGCGGCCATCGCCAGAACAACGCCACTGCACGTCTGCGCCTGGTAACAAATTAAGCAGCGCCTCCGCCACCACCTACCAATCAGCAGGCAGCATCGCCAGCCATCACCACCGAGCAGCACCTAGCAGTTCTCCGTTCATTCCCTTGTGAGTAAATGCCATCTTCAGGCCTTCATGTTAGATATACGTTAGTTGTGTATGGCTGTTGTTTGAACCACGTAAGCCTTGGTGCTTGGTGAAATCTGCAGATTGGTGGTTTGGTGTTGCTATTTGTGTAGTCTACAGTTAAATTGATATTGTAACCATGATGTATCAGTTCACTAGTCCAATATTATTTTTTTCCTTAATAATTGGCAGTCGGCAAGCTTAATTACCTCACCAACTTCTATTATAAGAGAGAATTAGAGGAATTGGAGAAGATGGATTTATGGAATCGGCTGTGCCAATACTATAATATTGCTACTTCCTTGAAAAGGTTAATTAATTTTCTATGTTTTTAATTTGCATGGGTGTGTGTATATATATACACGTATCCCTGTATCCTTACTTTTGAGAAAATGGCGTATCCCCGTATCGCTGTATCATGTACCCGTATCCCCATATCAACACCAACTTAGACATTCATGTGATTTATATTACTTAGAACCAAGTTAAAACAACTTACAAGAGAGTGGATCCACGCATCTTATGAAATTTTGCAGTGAAGGTGGTTCTGAATGATAGATATCAGTTTCCCAAAGATGAAACTACCTTTTACCAGTGATATTTTATTTTTTTGTTATGAAATTTGTTAAGTATTAACATAGTTATTTCTTTGCACATCTTAATGTCCTTCACAAATCACCCAATCAATTTCACATTCTTTTTTATATAGCTCAAAATTGGTCAGTGGATCAATAGCTAGTATAAGTGTTAAGACTTGATGTCATGTTTTCTCGATTAATTATGTGAAGAAAAAACTGAGAAAATTCATGAATTTCGACTTATAAAATATTGTTCGGATTCAAATTTTGAATATATTCTTGTAGAATTGAAGAAGACACTGTTAATTACAAGGGTGATGTTTCTCCCTTATTACTCCAGCATACCATATGACTGATGATGGATCAAGATTGGATGAGTGAACCCAGATCATCTGCTGCTTATAAAGATGGTGTAGAATATTTCTTATCTCTTGCATTTCGTGATGTTACAGATGATGCCAAGGTCCTTTGTCCTTGAGTGAATTGTAGAAACAGAATAACACAGAATTTTGATAGAGTTAAAACACATTTGAAATGTGCTGGAATTCTTCAAAGTTATACCAAATGGATTCACCATGGTGAGAAATATGATCCACCACCATTAGTATTTGCTCATATATCAGGCAACTCCATGAATATTCCTATTTCTAGTGTTCGCAAGAGTAGTGTTGTAGAAGGTGGAGAAGGAAGATTGGATGACATGGAAGGACTCCTAAATGCTGCATTTGGCAAGGAAGATAGCTATGAGTCTCTATCAAGTTCTTCTATCAATGATGATGATATTCATTTTGACTCTAACAGTGTGGAACCTAGCATGGCTGAGGATGGGAATAATACATTTGGAGATGATCATACTGGGGGAACAAGATATGTTCACAAGCTTGTTGAAGGATGCAACGATAAAATTATATCATGGGTGTGATAAATTTTCAAGGTTGTCATTCTTGGTGAATTTGTATCACCTAAAATGCATACATGGATGGACACAAGAATCTTTTACAGCACTACTTGGTTTGCTATCAGATGCACTTCCTCAAGAGGCAAATTTACCGAGGAATTGTTATGAAGCGAAAAAAATCATTCGTGGTTTAGATCTTGACTATCAAAAAATCCATACTTGTCCTAAAGATTGCATGCTCTTTCGAGGTCATAGAGCTAACCAAGAGTCTTGTCATATGTGTGGTTCCTCCCGTTGGATAACAAATAAGAATGGGCATCCAGTTAACTTAGAAGGAAAGAAGAAACCAGCTAAAGTGTTGCGTTATTTCCCATTAATTCCAAGAATCCAAAGACTATTTTCTACTAACTATACTTCAGGAGAGATGCAATGGCACGAGGAGGGACGTACAAAAGATGGATTGCTACGACACCCTGCTGATGGTGAGGCTTGGAAAGATTTTAGTGCTCGTTATCCTAGTTTTTCTGCTGATGCCCGTAATGTGCGGCTTGGTCTTGCAAGTGATGAATTCAACCCTTTTAGAAATATGAGTTCAAAGCATAGTACTTAGCCAGTGATGCTTATTCCTTACAATCTTCCACCATGGATTTGCATGAAACAAACATCGCTAATTTTGTCCATGATTATTCCTGGACCAAATTCACCTGGGAATGATATAGATATATATTTGGAGCCGCTTGTTGAGGAGCTATTGCAACTGTGGAAGGGTGTGGAAACATATGATGCATCTGCAAGGAAGAAATTTTCTCTCCGAGCTGCACTATTATGGACATTGTATGATTTTCCTGCATTAGCTTACCTATATGGTTGGAGCACCGGAGGGAAATATGCATGCCCATCTTGTGCCACACTTACAAAATCATTTCGCCTTAAAAATGGTGGTAAATTTTGTTACATGGGTCATCGTCGATGGTTGCCACTGGATCATAGATATCGAGAATTGAATAGTCAGTTTGATGGCACTGAAGAGAAGGAAATTGCACCTAAAACATTGAATGGAACTTCTGTTTTGAGAATGTTGGAGGGCAGAGTATTTGTATTTGGTAAGAAGGTAGACGTAGCAAAGATGGCAAAAAAGAAAAAACAAGCCAAAAACAACAGTAATGAGAAAGGGAGCAATCGGGAACTCAAGCGTAAGAGAGAGACATGCCAACAGAAATCAAGTGATAATGCAAGTAAGTCTGGAAAGAAACCTGAAGATTGGTTGAAAAAGAGGTCAATACTCTTTAAGCTAGAGTATTGGGAGTCGAACAAATTAAGGCACAATCTAGATGTGATGCACATAGAGAAAAATGTGTGTGATAATTTAATTGGAACCCTGTTGGATATTAGTTCAAAAACAAAGGATGACCTCAATGCACGACTTGACTTGGTAGATATTGGCATTCGACCAGAACTTCACCCTACAGTAGATGATAAAGGAAAGCAAATATTGCCACCTGCACCCTTTACTATGTCAAGAGAAAATAAGGAGATTCTATGTTCAGTAATTCAGAACATTAAGACCCCAAATTCTTTTCCACGCCTCCTCCCTGAACCTCTCCATCTCTACACACTCCTGTAACAGAACAGGAAACCCAATCTGGCGACGGTTGCCGCCGCCGGTGCCCGGCGGTGCTGTTCCTCCATTCGTCCTTGCACGCCGGTGGGTCAGTCAATCAACAAGTTAGGCAAGCTCAACCCCCCCTAGTTTCTCTATAGTTCGGCCCCCTATTCTCCTCCGTCTGCAGCAGTTCATCGCTGCCATAAGGGTTCGTTTAATCCCCAAGTGAAAGGGTGGTTTAGAGGGGATTGAGGGGGAACAATTCCATACCATAATAAATGTGGAATAAATACTTTCCAAATGCTCTCGATCCACTTGTGAGAGGGATTAACCAAACAAGATTTAAAGGGGTAGGGTTCCACTCCCTTACATTTCCATTTTTCTGATTTCTTGGTTGAAACTCTCGATGGTCGCCGGCAAGTCCTCCTTGGGTCATTGTCTTCGTGGTCGCAGTTTTTGCTGCTTGTATTGTGACCGATCTGCGAGAATCCTAGTACTGTGTAAATTTGATTTCATCAGTGCACAACTATCGTTATTCTGAAGATCCACTAAGCACAATCTCAATTTATAATTTATAATTCACTAAATTATTCTCGTTCCTGTTTAGTATATTACTGTTTAACATAACAAGGCACATATGCTTATCATGCATTTCTAATTTCCTATGCAGTTAATTAACTATCATTATATGTATGTTTCACTTCAGTAAACAATTATGGCGAGGGGGCCAAGACGTCTACGGAAGTTGAACTTGGATGCACAAGGCGCAGGACATGTGCAAGCCGAAGAAGAAAATTTGTTGTACAACTTTGAAGCTCTAGATGAAGCAGATGCACAATTCAATGATGGTAATTTGCATCTCAAAGCTCAGGATGGAGGGAATGTACAACCCATAGAAGATAATGAACAAGACCATTCAGAGAATAATGACATAATAACAGAGTTGCCTCTTGCAACCAAAAGACCAATTAATATAATCTGTAAGTTTCATATTTTCTTCCTGTATATGTATTTTTCCTATCACCCATAGCTGAAATGTTCCTAAATGTAGGGCCAAATGGGGAGGTTCAACAGGTTCTAGGAAATTTCAATGTAAAAAACCTGGAGCAACTGAAGCAAGGTAAGGTAATTGTGGAGACGGATGAACATGGTGTTCCAAATGATAGATCAGGTTCCGTTCTTGGCTCGTATCTTGGTAAACTTGCACAGAATACAACATTTGCACCATTGGACATTCCAAAATGGGACCATGAATTATTTGTGGGACCATAAGAGAGCATAGTCGCTGACGTGGAGGTGAGTTTGTAATTAATGTAAACAAATATCATCATGCTTACTTCAGATCTAACTTTTAGTTATTCATGGTAAAGATGAAATTTGTGTACCCTTCTGAGTCGAAGCATCTTACAAGAGACTAGATTCTAATGAAAGTTGATAAAGGGTGGAGATCTTACAAAATCCGTTTGAAGGAAAAATACTTTAATCCTGATGTGAGGACTCTGAATAAAATATTAAAAAATATCCTAGAAGGTGTCAATGGATATCAATGGCGTGGTCTTGTTAAAATATGGTGCCAGGATAAACAGAAGGTGACCTCTCCATTTTGATGCTAAACATACAGTCCAAATTTTGTTTCCTAATCATCTGTATTTAGTATAGCTTCTGTATTTTCAGAAATTATGTGAGAAAAACTCTGGAAGCGCAAAACAACAGAGGAATCCGCATACAACTGGTAGAAAAAGCTATGCTAGGCTTTGTAAAGAGATGGTGGTAATTATTTTGGACTTAAATGTTGTTGTTACATATCAATAGCTTTCTAATGTTAAATTTGATCTATATTCTGATTCTTGCTTGCCTAGGAAGCAAAAGTTAAAGGGAAGGTACATGACATTGACGTATGGGATGAAGCACATAAGAAAAAGGATGAGCGTATTAAGGTAGTAATGGTAAATTTCTTTCCTTGCTAGTTGTGATCATAAATGCAGTTTGGTTCATTTATGATAAACTAATTCATGCATGTTTAATTATGTAGGAATCGTCTTACCATGAATTAGCTAAAAGGAATCTAATAGCTGCAGTGGTCTTTCATCCAAAGATTATGATGAAGTTTTTCGATGTGTAATTGGAAAAGAGACAAAACTTCGAGGGTACTATGATCATAAGAATTGGAGCCAAATAAGGGTTTCTCATGGACTAGATGTTGTTGGACAATCTGAGGAATATGCAATCCCTAAGTTACAAGTGAATGCAATGGAAAATAAAATAGAGGCTATGAGTGCTGATATGACTTTCATGCGCGCCTTCATAGAACAAAAATTTCCTGGAGAAGATTGGAGAAATATTGTGGTTGCACAACAAAATACTAAAGTAAGTGTCACTGTACACCATGTTTCCCTATCAAAAGATCAATTAACGAATACACTATGTGATCAGTATATATGCATGGATTATGCTTTTGTTGCAGGGTGATATTTCTGAACAAGTTGTTGGTAATTATATCCGACTTGAATCCAATGTTGATGAATCATGTGAACATGTACATTCTACATAAGATAATGTGCAGGTGGTACAATATTTACTTGATAATTTTTAAATTGGTTCTTTTGCAAGTATTTATAATGTTGTTTTTCATAAGTTGCAGCAAACACATAAAATCAGTTATATTCCTGCTAAAGATGGTCGCCACAAACCATCTGTACCACATGAACACATGATTGCTAAGGTAACTTATGCAAATCTCACTATGCTCACCATATGCATTTTTTACAGTATATGTATAATTAAATTGGCCTTCAATTGTAGCAATCAAGCATTGGAAGCTCTGCTAGAAGGTCTGAAGCTAGTTAGAGGTACATGGAATTAACTATGGCACATGACCATGGAACTGATAAGGTATACAAACTAAGGATGCACAAAGATTGAAAAGATTGGTACAAGTAGAAAGTCTGAGTTATTTTTTGGTTAGAGGTTGATATGTTTGATCAAGTTGACATTGACAGTACAAATGAATTTGATAATAACTTTGAGAATTCATTTGCCAATATCCGTGCTAAGTCAAATCATGTGCAGGTGATGCGGTGTTTACTTGATAAACTTTAATTGAGGCTTAACAATTTCTAAATTTTGTCATTTATCTTGAGTTGCAGCAAGTACATTCTATTAATTGTGCTAATGGCAATGGTCGCCGTTTGAATCCACCTATACCATGTGAACGCACAAATGTTAAGGTGAATTAGGAAAATCACACTATGTAATGAGTTGTGCTTGATTTAAGAATTATACATAACTTTAATTGATTTTAATTACAGCAACTAAGTGGGGAAAGCATGGGTAAAAGGTCTACAACAAGTCATAGGAATGTGGAGTCAATGGTGCCATGTGAGCATGTAACCAATGAGGTATATACAATTAAGTACGCAAATATCAATTAGTAAACTTCGTTGGCGATACTACAATTTGTTTGATTTTCTGAACAAGATGGTATTAATATTATAAACGGGTTTGTTAACAACTTTGAGGATCCACATGCCAATGGGAATGTTATACCAAATAATGTGCAGGTGCTGAAATATTTACTTTAAATTGTTGAATCAAAATTTGCTAATGTCTTAATTCTATCATTTATTATTGCAGCAATTATGTTCTATTAGTTCAACTAGAGCTAAAGACAATTGTTCCACTAAAACTTTACTATATGACCACATAATTGCAAAGGTGTGTTACAAAAATCTTACTCTATTACTGAAACATGTGTGATTGTTATAACATTTGACAAACTTCACTTTCAATTGTAGCCATCAAGCATTGAAACCTCTGTCAAAAGGCCTAGAACTCAAAGTTGTGCAGAGTCAATTTTACCACTTGATAAAGCCAAACAGGTTAGATTCAAACTGTTGTGATCTTCTAGTTTTAATGTTGATCAAGTCTGCTCATCCACTTATTTTGATTCTTTAAATTTTCTAACATAGGGGCCTCAGAGAAAAGGAGTATTGCAGCATACTTCATCTAAATCAGTATGTGTTTACCACTGTTTATGATAAAACAAATTTTCATAGGTTCATGAATGACAATGCTCCTAGTTTCACAAATGACAATGTCATATTTCTCAAAATGGTAGGATCAAAGGAAGGTATACTTGTTTTCATTGAATCCAATAAACAAAGGCAAAGTTGTGGCCAAGGGAAATTTAGTGACTACATATAGCACACATGTGGTTGGAGGAAACATGCTTGGAAATGAATGTTATGGTGTGGCTATTCATAGTGTTACAAATATTGGTGATGAGAGACTGTCAAGATCATCTGAAAAACTACAGTACATTAAGAGATGCAATTTCTTGTGTCATTGCTTGGCCTCGTCCCTATGTAAGATTAATCATTTCAACTCCAATTATAATTTACTATATTGAAATATTTGCATATATCTCATTACTAATATAATATCTTCACTTTCCAGGTAAGAAAGCGTAGGGCTACAGGTTCTGCCCACTAGTAGGAGACTTCTAATTTGATTAAACTTGCTCTGTTGGATTATTAAACTTGCTCTGTTGGATTTCATCTGAGTACTATGCTCATGTCCAGAATTTTGCCGTTATTATTTGTGTGAATGTAGGATAATTAATGGAGGACTGAAAAGAAAAAGAAGAGTGGAAGACCTGATGCACAACTTTCTTTTTGAAGAATTTTTATAGATTTGCTTCTAGTAAATTAGAAAAACAGTTGGCATGTTTGTAAGATGTTATATGTGTCTATTGCACGTTAGTTTTCCATTAGTGTGAACTATATATATATATCTATTTACATTGATATTTTATTTAGTTGTAAACTCACTGCTCTCATTCAAGTATGCCATCTACAGTGTTTCTCCTTTTAATATATTACACATATGTTCTTGTATTTGATCGGGAATATGGTACTGCTCATGCAATTGTTACATGCACACCTATAGACTTGATAAATATATGAATTATAAATTAATGTGCGTATGTATACAATACGTGTGTTACAATGTACAAACCGGAGAAAATAATATACATACGACGTCTAAAAGAACTACTGAGAAAATACATACTATATGTATGACATCTAAAAGAACTAATGAGACGACACAAAACGTCTTAATGGGTGGGGTCTATATCAATTAGGACGTTCATGTTGTTTTCTAAAAGCGTCTCTATGTCTGTAGAGATGAAATTTCTTCGTCTCTAGCAATGTCTTAAATAAACTTGGTACGCTTTAGAAAATGTTTCTATATTTTTGAGACAGTCAAAACGGAGACGTTCCTATGACACTTTACGAAAATGACTCAGTTGTTTGTAGGAGATGAAAAAAACATCTCTAAACTACAAATAAGGCATCTTCTTTAGAGGGGTTTTGTTGTAGTGAATTCGGTGACAGTTCTGTCATTCAACCACTGTCAGTCGAGAACAAAGTATCATGTCCATCACCAACCGCGGTTAGCACCAAAATGATGAAGATATCATAAGCATCACGTGGCACTGGAATAGGCAGCCCTTTCCAAGGTTGAGTAGGGTCAGTTTTTTTGCAACCAAAGCCACCTAATACGCAAAGCCCATCCAAGCCTTTCCAAGTTGTGAATATCCAGTCCACCTAGTTGTAGAGGTTGTTATACCCGGTCCCAAGAAACAAGACAGCTACCACCATTCTCCTATTGACCTTTTGATAGGAAACTGATATGTCCCTTGTCAATAGCTTTCATAACTCATTTAGGTCACTAGTACAAAACTTTTTATCTGTAACGGACTTTACCATGTCAGCGGTTTGCGGACCATCACACCGTCGTCATCTCTAACGGGCCAAAATAAACACCAACAAAGATATACTCGTACAAACATTATCCATATGCATGTATTTTGAGCCCGTCACAGATGAGACCTATCGGTGACGGGCTTTTGTTTAGACCTGACAAAGATTATTTTTGTAAGATAATCTTTGTCGGGCACTATACATATGCCCGTCACCAATGTGTATCATCGGTCATGGGCTCTAATATAGCCCCGACAAGAAAAATATTTCGGCCCGTCACCAATGATTGTCATCGGTGATGGGCACAGACATAAGCCCGATAAAGATAACTGCAAAACCCGTCACCGATATTCGTTCGTTGGCCATTACCAATATATGTTGCACATTATAAATACTCCAACTGCTAAGGGAATGGTTATCCCACTGTTCACTATTTTGGTGGGAGGTTCTGGGGGTGATTTTTGTCTCTTTTCTCCAAGAAAAACAAAAAGTTCATAAAAGTAACTGGCAAATACTAAACAATTCCCAGAAATTTAGTAATATTTAACTTACAAAATGTTTATCTAATATTTTGTTCACTTTTGCAGCAATGGATCGAAGTTGAATGCATGGAACTTTGCGACATACCAAAGAGTATAGAAGTGGCGTTTCAAATTTTATAAACGCCATAGAGGACAGGAAAAGAAAAAACATCAAGAATTCGCAGCCGATCCCATAAATAAGAGGATATGATTGTGCACGGATGGCATGAATCCGTTCAGAGACTTGAGCAGTTCTCACAGCACTTGGCTAGTTTTTATTGCAAACTATAACCTACCGCCATGATTGTGCTTGAAAAGGAAATACATTATATTGTGCTTGTTAATCTAAAGACCGATACAACCCGGCAATTTTATTGATGTGTTCTTCGAGCCTGTTATGGATTATCTAGAAATTCTCTGGAAAAAAGGTGTGGAAAATTGGGCTACGTATGGTCAGGAGAACTTCAAGCTGCATGTGCTATTGTTCTGCACTATTAATGACTACCCTGCACTTGGTAATCTTCCTGGACAAACTGTGAAATGAAAGAAGGCTTGCTTTGACTATATGGAAGATACACACAGTAGGTGGCTGAAAAAATCACAAAAGATGGTTTACATGGGTCATAGGAGATGGCTCCCGCTACGTCACGCATTTAGAAAAAAGAAGAAAATTTTCAATGGTAAGAGAAAACTTCAACCTGCTCCCAAGGATTTATCCGGAGGTGAGTTCCCCGACATGGTGAAGGACATAACTAATGAGTTTGGGAAGAAAATGATATGTAGTAAGGCAAAGGACAAAGGTACGGAAGAAAAAAATCCATATTTTGGCGACTACCTTACTAGAAGGAAATTGAGGCTGTTATTGCATTGATCTCATGCACATTGAAAAGAATGTGTGTGGGAGTTTGGTCGGCCTACTACTGAATACTCCTGGAAAGACAAAGGATGGGTTGAACACGCACCATGATCTACAGGAGATGAATATTCACTGTGAACTCATGCCTGTAACTGATGAAGAGACGGGAAGAGTATACTCCAGCTTGCCACACCTTGTCGAAAGATGAGAAGATCGCACTATAACCCTGCTTGAAAGATATTAAAGTTCCATCGGGCTATTCAAAAAGGATCAATAAGTATGTTTTATTGGATGATCTAAAACTGGTTCGAATGAAGTCTCACGATTGCCACGTGCTATTCACATAGCTCTTACCAGTTAATATAAGAGATATTCTTCCACCCAAAGTCCACCACATGATCATGCGTTTGTGTGCCTTTTTCAATGCAATCGGTCAGAAGGTTATAGATCCCGAAGATCTAGATGGATTGCAGGCTGAGAGTGTCAATACCCTCTGTCACTTGGAGATGTATTTTACTTTGTCTTTCTTTCATATCATGATTCATCTCCCTGTTCATCTTGTGAAGCAAACAAAATTATGTGGCCTAGCTTTTCTAAGAGAAATGTACCCGTTCGAGAGGTACATGGGAGTTCTGAAGTCGTACGTTTCGAAAACGAGCAAAACCGAAGGGTAGCATCATTGAAGGTTATACGACCGAGGAGGTTATTGAGTTCTGCAGCGATTACATGTTCGAGACCGATCCTATCGGAGTTCCAATGTCTCATCATGAAGGAAGGTTGTTAGGTGTTGGCACAACAGGAAGGAAAAGAATTGTGTCCGATCAAGCCTCCTATGCGCTGGCCCATTTCACTGTGCTCTAACATATGGCAGAAGTTGCCCCATACTTTGAGGAGCATTTAGTGAAAATCCGATAGGAGAACTTGGCGTGATCAGATATGTGGATAAACAGAGAATATAACTCTCGTTTCAACGAATGGTCCAAGAATCATATTACAAGGTCAACCGATGGTCCAAATGAAACAGTGGTCATTGGCGGCGAGGCCGTGTTGGGATATCAACACATGGCAAGGATACAATACTAATGGATACACGTTTTATACCATCAAACAAGATGACAAAAGCGCAGTGCAAAACAACAGAATCCGTATAGATGCATTTCAGGAACAATCTGGGTCGAACACATAATACGGCCACATAGAGCAGATCTGGGAGCTAAACTATGTGAAGTTCAAAATCCCTCTGTTTCGTTGTCGTTGGGTGAATATATGCACTGGAGTGAAAGTCAACAAGGAAGGTTTCACTTTAATAGATCTAGCCAAGGTTGGATACACCGATGAACCATTCGTACTTGCGAAGCAGGTCAAGCAGATTTTCTATGTAAAAAACCCTGCAAACAAGAAGATGCATGTCGTTAGGGATGGCAAGCGAAAAATTGTTGGGGTTGACAACGTCGTCGATGAAGAAGAATACAACCAAAATCTTCATGTAAAACCTCACATCGACCTTGACGACGATCCCGAAGAGGATGTGGCATATGCTCGTTCAGATCATACGGAAGACATATCCTTCTCATTGAAGACTTTGTATTAATTTGATTTCCAATTTCTTGTAATGAATGAAGTATTTTGTATCATTGCCTTTGTAATGAATGGAATATTTTGTATCATATCCTTGTAACTGAAGACAAGTTTAGCTTATCTGCACTATGACATCTATGATCTGTACACACCTTGATGAATTTCGCATATCTGTTTCATATTATAAGTCGCTTGACTTTTTTCCTCATCAAACTTTGTTAATTTTGACCAAGTTTATAGGCAAAATTAGCAACATCTAAATTATCAAATTATTTTCATTTAATCCAACATTGAATAAATTTTGACAATATGTTTAGTAAAAAATGCAAAAATGTTATCTCAATCGGGCTTAAACTTACAATATGTTTAGTTTCAAGCTAAGCTAGCATCTCTATTTATAGAAGAAGAGCCCATAAATAACTGTAAGGAATAAGGAAAAGTCCATGGTAAAGCATCAGACGTGCACGGTGACAGAGACGGTGCCCGATGATCCTTCATCCTTCAATCATCAGGAGCCTCACTCACACTTAATAAGTAACAATGAATAAGGAAAAGTGCAAACCAAACCTTATAAAGAATAAGGAAAGTCAACAATGGTCAACTATGAAAGAGAAAACACAAATAATCGTAATTTATTTACTAACAGAAGTGGAAAAATGCTATCTCTATCGGGCTTTAACATAAGCCCATCACGGATGACTTATCTCAATTGGGCTTAAAAGTAAGCCCGTCATGAATAAGCTCATCTCAATCTGGCTTAAACTTAAGCCCATCACGGATGACTATCATCCGTGACGGGCTTAGCTTCAACTCCTATCACGGATGTGGTTTGACCGCATTTACACTAGGGTTTTCACTCGCCGATCTACACATACGCGCGTCCTCCGAAAATTTTCTAAGTCCCTAGAGCCGAACCCTAGCATCATCGCCCCCATTGCCTCCTCCCACCACTGCCGCCGCCGCCTCCTCCGACCATCGCCGTCGTCGTCTGCGAGCCTGGTCACCACCGTCATCCACCCTCGCTACCGTGTCTTTCTCCGAGCCTGGCACCGCTCTCTACTCCACCGCCGTCGCTGCCACCGTCATCTGCGAGCCCAGCACCGCCCACTTCTCCACCGCCGTCGCTGCCACCGTCATCTGCGAGCCCAGCCGCCCACTGCTCTACCACCGTCGCTGCCACCATCGTCTCCAAGCCCGGCGCCGCCCACTGCTCCACCGCCATCACCGCCACCGTCGTATGTTGATTTCTGCATTTTTATATATGTTAGATGTGCACTTTAGTTATATATATGTTGATTTGTGACTTTTGTGCAGTTTAGTTAATTTAGGGCATTTAATTGATTTTAGGGTATTTTAGTGAATGTATTTTACTTGAGTATATATGTACTTCCATTGGTGTCAAGAGCTGTGAAAGGGTTGAGAAAAAATGAGAAAAATGGGACTTAACTCGATGATTATTTTGGTCACTTGGGATATTGGAAAATAGAAATAATTGTATTTTCAATGGAGTTATCCCTAATGTGGAAGTTTTCCTCCAAGCTGTGGCTAGCAAGGGCACCCTTTGGTGTTCAGCAGGGGCATTGAGGGTATGTGAGCTTTTCTCTATGGCAATAGTGCTAGCTCCGTAGGGAGGTCAGTGTGGGTGTGTGTTTGTGTTTTTTTGAGTTTTGGTATTGTCTGACATTGGGTGGGGGGTTCACCCACCACTTTTTTCCTCTCTTAATAAAATAATATGTAGATCTCCTGCGTATTCAAAAAAAAATATGTACTTGAATTGAGTCCCAGTCAAAATTCTTGCCTTTCACAAGTAATACTTTCATGATGAGATGTGCAATGATGAACACATCTGATGGCAGGCTTCCCATTTGAGGCAGTGCCATATATGTTGCCTATTATCACATACACTGGGTTCGAAATATTTAATGCAGAATGTATATGTTGAAACTAATTGTAACTTGGTTTAATAGAAACAAATGTACTACCACTTAGCTTGTTCATGAATAGACATTTTTTACAGTGTGCTGGCGGTAGGATCAATCCACTTTTCGTTCATTTCTATTTAGCGATTGCTACCTGTTAAAAGATTACCAGCAGAGACCATCGTAAAAGGACCCTCTCAAGGTGTGTTTCTGTTCTTTTACATCTTATCATGATCTATCAGTTTTGGCATGTTTTGACATAATATTTTGCAACTAGACGTTATTCCAGACCAATACCAGTGAGTTTTTTTTAAAAAAAAGTACATCTTAAAACTAAACATCAAATCTAGCGTGTTTTATTCAGTTCTGCTACCTTTATCACATCACTTGCACTGTTGCAGCATCAATTCAATGAAAAATTGCCATAAAACAAAAGTGCATTGCTTCTTGAATCAGCTTCTCAAGCAGAGCAGTTTAGACATCACTAGAGCCACTTAATTTGTTCGTTGACAAAGATAAAGGTTTCCAGACAGTGGATAATTAAGCTGATAGCGAGACATAACAATCTCTGTTCTAAGTCCCCAGCTAGAAACCGTGCAACCATATCAGCTGAATTTGTTGGATATTTGATATTTCAGCTACGTACCATGTCCCCTCCACTGTAGATCTAACTGATAGAGACATAAATGGATGTATAGGCAAATGGAGACACTATAAATAGAGGAAAGGAATAGCATGTGTTCATCATCAGCTAATACTAGCAAGTTTGCTAGGCTTAGCTACCTACATTATATTGGCAATGGCTTCCAAGTCATTGTTGCTGCTTGGTGTGGTCATAGCCTCACTCCTGCTCGTTTCACAAGAAGTCGCTGCTGCGAGAGAGCTCACAGAAGCAAATGGTTTGCAACTTTTCTGACTCATTTATGCATCGAATGAGGGATAGACGACATTAGTAGTGAAAGTATCAGTGATTCAGTGGTAGAAGTTCGCTTTTAGTTTTCAGGATGCCTGCCATAAAAAAAATTCGATGGGTGTGTGAATCCTTACTGCTACAACCATCCTAGGTAGATTTTGGTATGCATATAGTTGTCTCTTCATAAATTCGTCCTGCCAGAAATTACGGTCATTATGTCCTTCTGCCATTGATTCTTTTTATAATATATTATGTATATAGCATTATGTACTTAATTAATTGATTGATTTGCCTGAAAAGTAGCATTCATAATTTAACAGAAACATCTCATTCAACTAGGAAGAAAACATAGATTATTACTACATATGGATCTATATATATGAAGAGAGCATGTTAGTAGACCAATATGTAATAATAATAATTTCTTATATGCAGAAGCTAAGGGGAAGAACATAGAACCGGAAGTAGTCCATGGCCCTCAAGACGAGAAGCTAGCACACCATGGTGATGGATATGGACATGGAGGAGGCTATGGTGGTGGTTATGGATCTGGGTATGGCGGAGGAAATGGTGGTGGGTATGGTGGTGGATATGGTGGCTATGGCGGTGGATATGGTGGAGGATATGGTGGTGGTGGAGGAGGTGGTGGATATGGAGGATACGGTGGATTCGGTGGTGGCGGATACGGCAGAGGATATGGTGGTGGTGTATAAGGTAGAGGCTTTGGAGGAGGATATGGTGGTGGTGGCTATCCTGACGGTGGATACTACGGTGGTGGTGGTGGTGGCGGTTGGCACTAAGAAGCAAGGCTACATACAAAGAATACTATTTATGAGAAGAGAATAAGACTTATTTTCTTTCTTACATTTCTATCGGAACAAGTCGTTGTTAAAAAAAAGAGCTCAGCGATTTTATATTGTTTTATCTAAATGTTTGTTTCTATGAATTAAATTAATTTCACCTTGTACCTTGTACACCAAATATAAGTGAATGGTGCATTTTATTTCACTAGCATGTAAGGTATATTTAATTACCACAAACACCGTGATTGCTTGGTGCATTCGTGGAAAGGCAGGGACTCATTGTACAACATATTTCTTGCGTAGATCCTTCTTGTAGAAGCATTTACCTTTCTATCCCCACTACTATTCTACCCAGATCCAAAGTTAGATTAAAAAAGAGAACAATGCACCCTAGAGATTCCTCAGCTCAAATTGGAACTAGAAAACACATCCAACTACCAGCAATAACATACCTGGACTTCCATGATAAATTAGTGCTTTTTAGTTTTTCCAAATCCAGCAAGAGAACTTACCACTGAACCTATGCCTTCAAGACAATGGTTTAAAAACTCCACTCTCAACTCTCGAGCTACCTCTACAAGCTACCTAACCGATTGTTTGATCGGTCCTCGCTCGGTCTCAAAAACCGCAATTCCTATATTGCGAACTTTTGTGGCAATGTTAGACCCGTGAATATGTTTCCCAAAATACATGTTTACATACACATCGGTCGGACTTTACGTAATTTCCCATTCTGTAGTATATATGTATCTTCTGTTTTCAGAAATCCACTTCTAATAAGATTTTAGAAACTTCATCCTAAAATACTATCTTCTTTACATTTCTAGCTCAAAACTCCAAAACTTTTCGGCCTGTGGCCTCGAAAGTTGAGTCTAAATACTCATGTTTGTAATATTTGGCTATGTATATCCACTTGTGAATATTGGGACCGAATTTCTATCCATTACGAGAGAGAAGCACAGCAACAGTGCAGCCACGAGGGGTGCCGAGGAGGGTCTGGCACCCTCCATTCTACTTGGGCCCAAGGAACACCCACCCCTATCCATGTTCGCACTTTGCGTGCATGCACACGACGGCGACGCACACCCCTCGGATGCTATCACGTTAATCGGTGATCACTTCTCGCCGTTTGGCCGTAGCCGCTGCCATCCACCAAACCACTGCCACGGTTGAGTTCTTCGTTCCTATATACCCTAAAGTCTTAACCTATAGGCTCCCTAGTGCCTGGACTGGAGAGGGAATGAAGAGAACCTGCTGTGAGTACTCAATTTTGTGAGATTTCACATCCTTTTTACATTTTCAGTCTATATATACATATACACAGTGATTGTTGTTGATATTGGTGTCATGGCCTGTCCCTGCTGTCCCCCTACCTCCAAATCCTGCATTCGCCCCTGCACAACCACTTAAATGTCCCTAATGACCCCTTAAGTCGTAGCAGACCTGGGTCATTCCTGGATTACTTAATTATAATTGTTAAGAAAATAGATGCACAACGAAGACACGAATTTAACGTGGAAAACCCTTACGGGAAAAATTGCGGGCACCGACCGGCAATAATCACTATTTAGGAGTTGATTACAAACGTAGGGAATAACAGTGGGAACTTCTCTCCCTTCCCGTACGGCTTACAAGAGTATATATAGGAGATATAAGGGAGAACACCTAATAGGAAACAACAGGAAATCCTACTAGGAAACTAGTCCTACTAGGAAACTAATCCGACTCAAATTCGGATCACATATTTAACAATCTCCACCTTGAGACGAATTTCCTCTTGTAGCATAAAAATCATCAATCTCCAAAAATACCTCATGTAGGTAAAATCACCGCGTGCCAAATAGTCTCTAGGACTATACTGTAACACCAACCAAGGTTGAGCAAAGCTCAAACTTAGTAGCAGGAACTGGCTTTGTCATCATATCAGCTGGATTATCATGAGTACCTATCTTGCATACTTTGACACCACCTTCAGCAATCACACCTCGAATAAAGTGATATCTCACATCAATATGCTTTGTTCTCTTATGGAACATCTGATCCTTTGTAAGGCATATTGCACTTTAACTATCACAGAATATATCAATGCAAGACGTAACTTCACAAAGCTCAATATATAAACCTCTAAGCCAAATAGCTTCTTTACAAGCTTCAGAAATAGCCATATACTCTGCTTCAGTAGTAGATAAGGCAACAGTTGCTTGCAAACTTGCCTTCCAACTAACAACACATCCTCCAATAGTGAAAACATAACCTGTGAGTGATCTTCTCCTATCCAAATCTCCAGCAAAATCTGAATCCACATAACCAACAAGTCCATCTCTAGATCTCCCAAACTGCAAACAAGCATTAGAGGTACCACGTAGGTATCTGAAAATCCATTGAACAACTTTCCAATGCTCTTTGCCAGGATTAGCCATGTATCTACTAACAACACTCAATGCATGTGATAAGTCAGGACGAGAACATACCATGGCATACATAAGTGAACCAACTGCACTTGAATATGGAACTCTAGACATGTACTCAACATCATAATCTGATTGTGGACATAAATCTGAAGATAATCTGAAATGTGCAGCTAAAGGAATACTCACTAGTTTTGCATCATGCATATTGAAACAACGAAGGACCTTCTCAATACAACCTTTCTGACTAAGATATAACTTGCCAGACTCTCTTTCTCTAGTAATTTTCATACCGAGAATTTTCTTAGTTGCACCCAAATCCTTCATCTCAAATTCACTACTCAATTGTGCCTTCAACTTTGCTTTCTCTGCTTTGTCTTTTGCAGCAATTAACATATCATCAACATAAAGAAGCAAATATATAGCTGAACCATCAACAACTTTGAGATAAACACAGCTATCATAATTGGATCTTCTAAACTTCTGGAAAGCATGAAAGAGTCAAATCTCTTATACCATTATCTAGGCGACTGCTTCAACTCATAAAGAGATTTCTTTAACCTACAGACTAGGTTCTCTTTTCCAGGAACAACAAAACCTTCAGGCTGCTCTATATAAATGTCCTCTTCTAACTCCCCATGTAAAAATGCAGTTTTAACATCCATTTGCTCTAGTTCATAATCATGCATAGCAACAATACTGAGTAATGTGCGAATTGAACTATGCTTCACAACAGGGGAAAAGACATCATTGAAATCAATACCTGAAATCTGGCTATAACCTTTAGCAACTAACCTTGCTTTGTATCTTGCCTCATCAGTTGGAGATATACCTTCCTTTCTTTTGAAGATCCACTTGCAACGGATAGGTTTCTTCTCCTTTGGCAACTTCACCAAATCCCAAGTACGATTCTTTTCAAGTGACTCCATCTCATCATGCATAGAAGTTATCCATCTATTGCAATCATCAGAAACAATAGCCTCAGAATATGAAGAAGGTTCTGCGTTACCTTCAATTTTCTCTACCACACTCAAAGCATAAGCAACTATATTCGCTTCTTCAATATATCTTCGAGGAGGTTTAGTATTTCTTTTGGGCTTATCTTTTGCAATAGAATGTTTTGGAGACTGCTCAACAGTAGAAGAATCTGAATCTTCACTAACAGGTGCATCTTGGTTAATAGCCTTTTCTGGTGCATGCCCTGAACTGATCAAGTGCTCCACCTACACACTTGCTTTCTGCTGACTCTCAACAGGAACATTAGTAGAAGGTTTGTCATGTAACATAACTAATTCATGGAAGATAACATTTCTACTAATCACAACCTTTTTTGTTTCAGGACACCATAACTTATAGCCTTTCACACCAGACGGATAACCAAGAAAAATGCACTTAATAGCTCTAGGCTCCAATTTACCATTATCAACATGAGCATAAGCAGTACAACCAAATACTCTCAAGTCTGAATAATTTGCTGGGGAGCCAGACCATACCTCAATTGGAGTCTTCTTATCAATAGCATAACTGGGTGATCTATTAATAAGATAACAAGCAGTGGAAACAGCTTCTGCCCAAAACTGTTTAGGCAAACCTGCATTAGACAACATACAACGGGCCTTTGATATAATTGTCCTGTTCATACGCTCAGCTACGCCGTTTTGTTGAGGTGTATGAGGAACAGTGTAGTGACGCACAATGCCTTCAGACTTGCAATATGATTTAAATATCTTAGAACAGAACTCCATCCCATTGTCAGTACGAAGTATTTTCACCTTCCTTTCAGTTTGTCTTTCAACCATAGTCTTCCACTCTTTAAACGCATTAAAAGCTTGATATTTGTGCTTCAAGAAATAAGGCCAAACTTTTCACGAATAATCATCAACGATAGTCATCATATAACGAGCACCTCCAAAAGATGTCTTACGAGCAGGCCCCCATAAATCAGAATGCACATAATCAAGAATACCTTCTGTAGTATGCGTAGATGTGTTGAATTTCACCCTCTTATGCTTGCCAAAGATGCAATGCTCACAAAATTTGAGCTTCCCGATGCCTTGTACATCTAGCAATCCTCGCTTGCTCAATTCTGCCAAACCAATTTCACTCATATGCCCAAGACGCATATGCCAAAGATTAGTAGCATCAGCATTAGATAATGAATCTGAAACTGCAGCAACATTACCTAATATAGTTGTACCTCGCAGATTGTACAGGTTGGCAGTTTTAATATCAGCTTTCATCACAACAAGAGATCCTTTGGTTACCTTCAAAATTCCATCTCCACCGGAATATTTGTACCCTTTGCGATCAAGAGTACATAAAGAGATGAGACTCCTCTTCAAATTTGGAATATGCCGCACATCTGACAATGTTCTGATGCAGCCATCAAATATCTTGATCTGAATTGTTCCAATACCTGCAACCTTGCATGGTGTATTATCACCCATCAAAACAGTTTCACCTTGCATAGGCTCATAAGTGGCAAACCAATCCCTATTCGGGCACATGTGATAGGTGCAAGCAGTATCAAGAATCCACTGGTCACTAGTTTGTGCACAACCAGCATAAGCAACAAGCAATTCTGCACCAGGTTTATCATCGGTAATAACTGCGGCTTTTCCTTTTTCTTCTTTATTACCTTTCGGTCTATAACTTCCGGTTCTCTTGTCTTTGTCTGTAGCTTCCAACACTCAGAGATATCATGTCCATCTCTCTTGCAGTATTTGCATGACTTATACCTACCTCTGGACTTTGATCTTCCATGATAGCTACTTGAACTTTTATCTCCTGACTGGTTCTTTGTGTTCTTCTCCTATTGCCTGCCCCGAAAGGGTACCATCTTCTTCATTTTTTCTTTGGCATGCAAAGCTTCATAAACTTCTTTCAAAGTTAGAGTATCACGACTATAAAGAATAGTATCCCTGAAGTTTGCATATGAGCTAGGCAATGAACACAATAGAATAAGGCCTAAATCCTCTTCATCATACTTTACCTCCATAGACTCAAGGTCAGCAACAATTTCCTTGAAAGTGGAGAGATGATTCATCACAGACTCATCGTCTTGCAACTTGTGCAAAAATAACTTTTGCTTCAGGTGCATCTTACTGGTCAGATCCTTAGTCATGCATGTCTGTTCCAACTTCAACCACAACCCACCGGCTGTCTTCTCCTTAAGCACCTCCTGTAAAATATTATTAGATAGATGAAGATGAATATATGACATAGCCTTACGATCCCTTTTCTTCTCATCATCAGACCAATCCGTAGTCCTCTTGTTAAATCCAGATAGCGCATCATCGAGGTCTTGCTGTGCAAGGACGGCTCGCATCTTCACTTGCCATAGTGAGAATCTTGTGTCTCGGTCCAGGAGCGGTAGATCATACTTCAAACTCGCCATGGGAATTAATCTCGTGTGCACATAGCATAGATCTAAACACTCCTCGGTGCACAAGCTTTTCTTTTCGCGCGATGTCGGAGGACGACAGATGATCTTGCCAAACAAAGCGATGAGACGATGACGCCGGCGGCAGGGATAGTAGTAGATCGGATTTCCAATCCTCTGATACCACTTGTTAAGAAAATAGATGTACAACGGAAACACGAATTTAACGTGGAAAACCCTTGCGGGAAAAAACACGGGCGCCGACCGGCAGTAATCACTATTTAGGAGTTGATTACAAACGTAGGGAATAACAGTGGGAACTTCTCTCCCTTCCCGTACGGCTTCCAAGAGTATATATAGGAGATATAAGGGAGAACACCTAATAGGAAACAACAGGGAATCTTACTAGGAAACTAATCCTAGTCCTACTAGGAAACTAATTCGACTCAAATTCGGATCACATATTTAACAATAAGCTAGCATGTATTGGTCGACCCATGTTGTCAGAAGCCGTTGGAGAATAGGGAAAACAGATTTTGTAATTTATACATGTAAACTAAGACTAAATAAGATTGAAATATCATGATTATTACAAATTTCTATTGAGCTCTTAAATTATTACAAATTCCTATCAGGATGCTGGTTTTGCGTAAAATTTAAAGCTCTTTAGTAGGATTTGCCTAGAACATAGGCTGCATGAGCCTCTCTGGGAAGAATGACGCACTGGCATGGACATTAATGGGACGGATGACGTTTACAAGTCCTACTCCCTCCGTCCCAATAATGTTGCTTGCAAAGTAGTAGGAGTATATATAGATATTCGCTCCGTTCTAAAATATTGTTTTGCAGAGTTCAAAATTATTTGTCCTAAGCTAAGTTCTCACTTCTTATGGTCTTGATTACTTACTCTCAAGCCATAAATCGTGAAGTCTTATACCTTTGATACTTTTTACCTACCCAAGTATCAATACTAATTCCCTACTTGGTTTAAAAGAAACAAATGTACTATCACTTAGCTTTTTCATGAATGGACAATTTTTACGATGTTCTATAGTAGAATCAATCAACTTTTCATCCAGTTGTCATTATATATCGCGCACCAAAAGTACCAGAATACTACTGAGATTTTGTGTTTTTTTACAACTTATTAAATGATGTATCAGAATATTTGCATGTTTTGACAAAATATTTTTGCAAAGGTTATTTCTGACCAATACCAGTGAGTTTCCTTATTTATCTAACTGTTTAAAACTATGCATCAAATCTAGCGTGTTCTATTCTGTTCTGCTACCTTTATCACATCACTTGCACTGTTGCAGCATCAATTCAATGAAAAATAGTCATAAAACTAAAGCGCATTGCTTTTTGCATAAAGGTTTTCAGATAAATGGATAATTAAGCTGATAGCGAGACATAACAAGCTCTGTTCTAGCCAGAAACCGTGCAACCATATCAGCTGAATTTGTTAGACATTTGATATTTCAGCTACCATGTCCCATCCGAGCAATGCAAACGGAGACACTATATAAGTAGAGGAAAGGAATAGCATGTGTTCATCATCTCATAGCTAGTAAGCTTAGCAAGCTTAGCTATAACTATTATGGCAATGGCTTCCAAGTCATTGTTTCTGCTTGGTGTGGTTTTAGCCTCACTCCTACTCATTGCACAAGACGTCGCTGCTGCGAGAGAGCTCACAGAAGCAAATGGTTTGCATCTTTTCTCTGACTCATGTATGCATCACAGTGAAGTACAGACATCTGTATATACCATTATGTACTTAATTAATTGATTTCCCTGAAAAGTAGCATCCATAGTTTAACCTAAAAAAACTGATTCAACTTGGAAGAAAACATAGATTACTATTATATGAATCTACTTATGTAGAGAGAGCATGTTAGTAGATGAATAACAAAAGTTTCTTATATGCAGAAGATAAAGGGAACAACATGAAACCAGAAGTAGCTCATGGCCCTGAAGATGCGAAACTAGCACATCATGCTGACGGATATGGACAAGGGGGAAGCTACGGTAACGGTTATGGATCTGGATATGGAGGAAGAAATGGTGGTGGGTATGGTGGTGGATATGGTGGCTACGGAGGTGGATACGGTGGAGGATATGGTGGTGGTGGTGGAGGAGGAGGAGGATATGGTGGATACGGTGGATACGGAGGATACGGTGGTGGCGGATATGGAGGATATGGCAAAGGATATGGTGGTGGCGGTGGTGGTGGATATGGTAAAGGCTTTGGAGGAGGATATGGTGGTGGTGGCTATCCCGGCGGTGGATACTACGGTGGTGGTGGTGGCGGCGGTTGGCACTAAGAAGCAAGGCTACATATAGATAATATTATTTATGAGAAGAAAATAAGACTTATTTCTTTCTTATGTTTCTACTAAAACATGTCATTATTTTAAAATAAATGAGCTCGATTTTATATGGTTTATCTAGATGTTTGTTGTGATGAATTAAACTAATTTTATCTTACACCTTGTATGATCAAATATTAATGAATGGCCTTTTTTTCACTAAGTATATATTGACCGATCATGTGAGGTATACTAATTATCATGAACATCATTGTTTCTTGGGTTATATATAGAAAGGTATACACCTATTGTACAACACATTTCTTGGGTAAATCCTTCTAGTGAAAGCATTTACCTTTCTATCCCCGTATGTGTGCTCACCAGATCTAGAGTGAGGTGAAAAAATGCACCCTAGAAACTCAACTCTAATGGAAACTAGAGAACACCTCCTAGTACAAGCAAAAACATACCTTCTCTCCCATGACAAATTAGAGCTTTTTCGATTATCAACATTTAACAAGATAACAAGCCATTGAACCTATGCCTTCAAGACAATGCTGCAACAACTCCACTCTCAACACTCGAGCTACTTCAACAAGCTACCGCACCGATTATTTGATTGTATACTAATTACCATGAACACCGTCGTTGCTTGGATGTATATGTGGAAAGGTAGAAACACATTGTACAACACATTTCCTGGGTTAATCCTTAGCATTTACCTTTCTATCCCTACATGTGAGATCACCGGATCTAGAGAGAGATGAAAAGAACACAATGCATCCTAGGAACTCCTCAACTCAAATGGAAACTAGAGAAGGCCTCCTAGTACAAGCAAAAACATACCTGGTCTCCCATAAAAAATTTGAGTTTTTTTTATCGACATTCAACAAGATAACTCACAGTTGAACCTATGCATTCAAGATAATGTTGCAACAACTTTAATCTCGACACTCGAGCTACCTCCAAAAGCTACCTCATAGATTTTTAATTTGATTGGTCCTCGTTCAGTCTCAAAAAGTGCAATTACTAGCTTGCGAACTTTTATTGCAACTTTAGACCTGTAAACAGAATTCCCTTCACATGTTCATGTAGACGTGGGAACATTAAACTATTAATTTCTCTTTCTGCTGTATATATGTATTTTCTGTTTATGGAAATAATCTTCAACTTAAAATAGAATCTACTTTACATTTATAGCTAAAATCTCCAAAAATTTCTGCTTGTGGCCTTGAAACTTTCTACTTAAATCATAGTAGCTCCAGTTCAAATTAAAGATGAAACTCTCACATAAAACTAAAAAACTTTATGACCATAATCTTTAACGTTTTTTCTTGTAACTTTGCACTTTCAACTCGATTCTCATGACCTTAGAATTTTCACTCGATCTTTATTTCTAAATAACAAACGTTCACATGAAATATTAAAACTTTCATGTCAGAATATTTACCTTCTAAATCAAAACTAATGTGATTTTCCACCTGTAATTGGAGGGACAGTCCTAAATCTAACGCCCCTGCTAATTGTGAAATTATTATCATGATTAATATTTGTGAGGAACAACTGGCTTTATAAATGATTTATTCGATGGAATTGGGTTGAGAATATTTGTGGATGTTCATGTGAGTGTATGTGACTAATATGGGTCAGGTTGTGATATATATACCCAAGAACCGTTGTTTTGTCTAATTGTATGCAGGTAACTTGAGGCCAGCCTTGGTCAGTGGTGAGAATCGGAACTATGCTCAGGGAGGAGTAGAGGTCTAGTGCGGTCGGGATACCATATGAGAAGGTAACTAGAGTCAGGATTCTTGGAGATCAACTTCAGTCAACAGTGCGATCGGGACTAGACTCAGGGAGGAGTTGAGGCCCAAACAATCAAGGATGTCAGGTGACGAAGTTCGATACGAGATGGCACACAGTGGATGGACACCGTGTGGAAGAGATCTTCGTAACGGGCTTCACGAAATGTGCGTGCAACTGCCGGGATTCGTGGAGGAAATTGAAAGAGGAAAATTGAGAGGGAAAGAAGTGCTACAGTAATCGGATTGCTACAGTATCGGAGTATTGTAGTATGGTTGCGGCATGCTTGACTTTGGTAATTTGGAAATCCTAAAAGGTTAGGAAATTACGGGATTAAGTCCTATTGGGAATAGGAGTTCTATAACTGATTTGTGTAGAAAGTTTTTTTTATAAATAGTTGAGGGGTTGAGATTAGAAGGATATCGATTTTTTAGGAGAGAAAAGTTAGGGTTTGTTTCGAGGCTTCGATTCTAATTCGTGAGTTGATAGAGGAGTGCTTTAGATGCACTTTGCAAACACATGTTGATATAATAAAGTTGATCTATTTTCAAGAGTTTCGTCAATACATGTTTTCTGTATTCCGATGGTTTGACCGGCGGCCTAGAGGCGGTCTGGTCTGCCCGGCAGTGACACAATGGTCTAACCGGCGCAACTTCATCAAGTTTGAGGATAACTTTTATTTCCACTAAAAGTTTTAGGTTTTGGTTTTTCCTACCATTCACCCCCTCTGACAAGTTTGTTTGGTCTTGTTCGATCATACACTAATGAGTAGCTAGATGTCATAAATCATTAGGAAAGTTAGTTGTGCCACTACCAATGAGGATCGGAGATCAGGACGAAGATGGGGAAGTGAGGGGAAGAGCCATCGATCGGTAGTTGTAAATCAAAACTGACATAATTTTCCACTGTAATTGGTGTGACAGAGATCTAGCGCTCCTGCTAATGAGTAACCAGATGTAGTGACGTGTTAGGAATATTAGTTGCCACTACCAACGAGGACCGGAGATCAAAAGGAAGATGGCAAAGTGAGGGGATATAGCGTACGGTTTCAGAGCTCAGAACTTATCAAGATAAAGTGGAAGGACCATGTTGTCAGAAGCGTCATTGGGGGAATTGGGAAAATAGTTTTGCAGTTTGTGAATCATTGTTGCTCTAAGTTTGTAAGCTTGTCAGGTGAAAAATATTTGTCATTTAAGATAAGATTTAGTCAAATTTGTAAAATTATGATCATCAATAATTTCTTACATGCTTAGGTTAAAACCAAAATAAATTATATGCATAGATTTATCTCGAAAAGGACTAATAATTTAAAAATATGTTAGATGTTATAAACTTATTATAAAATTATTTATCGGAATTTTAAAAGTTTAACCAAATCTTATTTTAAACAATAACTATTTTTTTACCAGAGGAATACTATACTGGTGTCTCGAGTCCACGCAGTGACATCCATACTTGCGAAATTTACCCACTAGTATTAATAAAAACCAAAGTTCAGTATTGCTGCCGTTGTACTGACTATTCTTTGTATAAGAACCAAAGATGAGCACCGCACTAACTATTGTGTGTAGCTCGATCAGCACAGCTTATTAAAAGAAAATTTACACTAAATAAAAATCTTTAAAAAAAGCCGAGCAATTAATTAATATCTCACACCATCCGCTCATTATACCTACTTTGTTAGTTGAGCTTAACAAACAGTCTGCACCCAACACAGTTAATTACACTGACAATAACACATACTAAGCTCAACCTACATGCTATAATAGTCCTAGCAATCTGCCAATCTATCCAAACTGACCAACTGTATGTACACTCAAACTGTACCGTATCCAAACATGCCCGTGTTCCTGAATGCATTTAATTGCTCACCCTGCTATATATACGGCACTATTGCAAGGTTGTCATGGCATCCAAAGCTCAGTAAGCCATATATATTCAGATATCAGATATGGCTGTCAAGCTTCTGCTTGGTGTTATCATGGTCTCTCTGCTTCTTGTCTCTCAGGATGCAGCTGCTGCCAGAAATCAGTTTATCAATGCCAATGGTTTGTTCGCTCTCTCTTTTCCTCTCCATACATCCATCCATCTGTCACCTGATTTCTGTGCTAATTAACAAGCAGAGAAATATCGTTTTGTTCCACAGAAATCAGGTGGAATTACATCTCTTGTTCTTGCATATCGTTTTGATCGCACATACAAATATACATCAAAATGTGTGTCATTATTTGGTACATCTTATGCTGCTCTTCGATCAAATCAAACAATGTTTGCCATTTTTTAGTCCTCGAGGTGTGATTTCGGCCATATTCTTTATTAGAATAATTTAATAAAATCAATTAAGTTTACGAGATTACAAAATTACTTTTCATGACTAATCTACGCTCCATTTTTATGTCTGAAGCTAAGTATTTTAAAATTTATTTGCAGTCAAAGGTTCTAAAGTTTGTTCAGCTCTTGTAAAAAAATGCCATATATTTATGACTAGAGAGAGTATAAGTTAAAATTGTGGCTCCATAAAGTGGTGTATGACACATTCTTTTTAACTTTAATATTTGTATGATTGTAATCTCTCTGGTTAAGTGGGTAAATTCAATGATAGAAGATGACAAGTGAGCCAGGTACTCCACGGTCTTAAAAAAAAAACTTGATTGTTAAAACTTGCTTGATTAATTACTTGCAGAGGCTGAGGGAAAGAACATGAAGTATGGAAATGGGAATATGGCAGATGAGAAATTGGGATATGGCGGCAATGGTTATGGTGGTGGGTACGGTGGTGGATTTGGTGGTGGCTATGGCGGGTATGTACCTGGCCGTGGCTGGTATGGGGGTGGATATGGCGGTTACCCTGGCTATGGTGGTGGGTATGGACATGGTGGAGGTGCTGGCTATGCTGGCGGATATGGTGCAGGTGCTGGCTATGGTGGTGGATATGGGGGATACAGTGGTAATGGTGGCGGTGGTGGTGGTGGTGGTGGTGGAGGAGGTGGTGGCTGGCACTAAGATAAAACAAATGCACTTGTCTGCGCATAGCATACCATACATACACGGTAGTCACAAATGAGAAGAACTAGATATGTTTTATCACTTTCATGTATTAAAATGTTGTATCCTCAGTGTTGTATCATCCTATATGTACTAAGGATAAAATTGAATTTACTACAATAGAACAATCATTTCAGATCTTAATGTGACATCTGAAAATAATTAAAGATTTCCTTAAGAAGATCTCATTTATCTCTTCATGCCACCTCATCGAGAAAATAAGAACTGCTAAATTAAAGATTGATCCAACATCAACTAATGCACAACGTTCAAATTTATATTTGTTTCCTTAAGAAGTTTTAACCATTATCTTACATAGTTCTAATCACTTTCTTGATTTAATTTGTGTTTTGTCATTACTATCACGTGATTGAAGAAAATGTCATATAAAATTTTATAGGCCGACTATTCTAAGTTTATCACAATACTTTTTTTTCAAGTACCCGTTATCTTCCCTTAAAATATCACCTGTAAATTATTTTCGTTAGTTCTTAACAATTATCATCTAGTTTAGTCACTCTTGCCTACAGCTTTTCGTAGAAAGTTACAGGTAATTTATTACGTCATCCTCCTTAGGACTCAACTTTTCTTCTCGGAAACACATAATGCTCCACCAATTAATTTGTAATGAATCTACTCAAAATAGCCTCTTATGACCACTATTCTAAAAACTTACATATAGACAACAGAGACTAGGATCGAATACAAGAACCAGGGCTACCTGTCAAAGAGGGTGAATGGTAGGAATACAAAAAAAACAAATATTTTTGCATAATACCCTCAAAATAGTACTAGCATGATAGAGATCCAATCTAACCGACATTGCAAAACAGTTTGACCGCTAGTAAACAGCCGGTCTAACTACTGGTAGTATCTCAGTCTGACCGCTTGTACGCCTCTGGTCCAACCGGTAGAAGACAGACAAAACACAACTCTTCACAAGATGTCAACTTTATTGCATTAAGATGTGTTTGCAAATTGCATCCTAAGCACTCCTCACTCAACTTTCAAGCACAAATCAGAACGCAAGGCTAAACTCAATTTTTTTCTCTCCAAAAAAATATCGCACCTAAGCTTCGATATCTAGTCTATTTAAACCCATGGGTGACTGCTCTAAATTCATGAACCCTACTTGAATTAGGAGTCATATCCCATAGGAAACCTCCTAAACAAG
Source organism: Oryza punctata (assembly GCA_000573905.2). NCBI lineage: Eukaryota > Viridiplantae > Streptophyta > Magnoliopsida > Poales > Poaceae > Oryza > Oryza punctata. The sequence goes on from CM002493.2 coordinate 13,003,016, forward strand.
GAATACACATATCCATTTACAAATTTAGGCTTAAATCCTACTCAACTTAGACACCCTCCAAATTTGACTCATTTTCCATATCCGCACACTTCTCGCGTATGCCATATGTAAACTCTACATCCATGTGCATTCTCCTCAATTGGATGGACATCAACATCCCCCAATTCAACTGTCGATCCATCACTAACAACACTCCCATGACCTCAAACAACACCTACACATGAACAAACAAACAATTTGAGCATAAGTTCTTTCAACCATCATCCAACCAGAAAACAAGAGTAGAAATACTCTAATAACAAGGTTGTAGTTTGAATTTTAAGTTTTCAATTACTTAAGACCATCTTTGTAAGGGCTAAGGGAAGCAAGATATTTAACTATTTGCCACTCTTACAAGTGACAATTAAGGATTTATCATTGGACCCACATATCATAGACATATGAGGGCCCACATGTCATGAACTGGGAGTGGCAAATCCTGAATTGCCACATCTTAAAAGTGGCAAAAAATTAAATGTTCCAAGGGAAGCTCGAATTTACAAATTTGGTTGGTCTAAGGAAAACACGTTTTAATAATTATCCTTAGTAAAACATTATAATAAGGCTTGCATAGTTGAACTATATTTAATTCTCTGAAGAAATATTTTATTTTCGAATAAAAGTCTATTACTATATATTTTTTCCTAATTAGTCAAACTACTTATGAACTTAGAGTATAAAGATTCACTCTCTTATATATTTTGGGCCCGTTTGGTAGAGCTCCAATTCCTAAATTTAACTCCAAAAGTTGGGTCTAGAGTGGAGTTGTGGAGTAGCCTAAATCCAGCTCAACATATATAGTTCATTTTGTGAGAGCGCTCTAGCCAACTCTACTCTCATTTTAAGTGGAGTTGAAACTATTTGGCTGAACTCTAACTCCAGGAGAGGTGGAGCTAGGTCCGTGTCAAACATGCCCTTAGCTTTGTTTCAGTAAAAAGATCGACGGTGACCATTTAGTCTCAAACAAATTACAAAAGGAAATTAGTAGTTACATAAAGATCGATGTATACAATAGAATTCAAAATTTTACTACCTTTGTTTCAAATATATAAAACAAATATATTATGGGACTAAGGGAGTACTAAAAAAGCATAGGATATGTTTGATTCTATCTCTTCCAATCTTCTAACATCTCATCTTTTATGAGCACATTTCCCGAATAGCTAAATGGTATGTCTTTACGAAAATTGTATCAATCCATTTTCAACGTTATCTAACTAATACTTGATTAATATGCTAATGTGCTAATGAGACACCTGTTTTACTGTGCTTGAAGAAGCTCCCAACCCTAAACACAACCCTGGATGTCTTCATTAGTGGTGGTCGGTAACACCCTCCCCAGCCTAGAAACTAAAAGTAGTTTTCATACTTGTCATGTCATATACACTATGTATAGAAACTATACATCTTCAAATTAAATTCTCATTCAATCATCTTTCTTCTCTCTTTTTATCCACCTATCCCTATAGTTTCTTACATGAGAAATGATATCTTCATCTTTTTACCTCTTTCCTCATTAACTCTCTTGCCACATCAGATTTTTGCTTATGTGGTAGTGTATTTAATGCTATGGACACCAGATGATATGGAGGGATGGGGATGACCTAACTTTTTACCTCTGCATGGAAAAACGACTCATTAACCCATAATTAAATTAAGTACTAGAAAATTAGCGTGCCTGTTGGCACACTATTTTACTTAGTCCGTACATGCAATGATAACAAACATATTTTTATTTCTTGCGCATAAGAAGTAATAATGTATTTTCAAAATCATAAGTCCTAGTAATTTTGCGCTTTTGCATTTGTCCTAAGAAATATAGAAGTGTAGGGTGCCCACACTCTAAGGTCAGCTAGTGTTAGGATCAAGGATTCAAGGGGCTAGTCTACATGGCAAAACCCTAAAGAGTGCACTATTATTTATGCAATAGATTATCTTTCTACGATTTATAGTTCTTCAAATGTCTTCTTCATTCCTTGTGCTTTCTTGGCTGGTTTACTCCTCTACCATATATTAGTGGAGTAATATTTGGTGGTACAAAAATTTCGATTCAAGTCGTGGTGATTTTGCTTGATGCGAAAATTCTACAATGTATTCAAAAGTTTCGTACTGTAGTATGTTTTTTCTTCAAACATGGTTATATAAAAAAATACACCTCACGACCTGTTTCAATAGATGACCTATTATTTGAATTATTTAATCATTAAAAGAGTTGTGATATTCTTTATAAAAATAAAATTTACATTTTCATTTTTGTATTAAAAATTACGCTCGACTCTATCATAGACATGAAGAAGATGGTGACTTGCTGGTATTTGATTGTAGAAGAAAGATCACAAGGAAAAAAAATCAAAAGTAAAGTAAAAAATAAAAAGAAGGGCCCAACCACCTGGGACGGCCCAGCTTGGCTCACGCATGTGCGCTTGGGGCAGGTGGGGTGCGACCGCGCGAGGTGTAGGGCGCACGTGTCATTAGAATTTTTTTTTGCCACGTGGCATGCTCTTTTGCAAAAAAGAAATCGCCGGCTTTAGAAGTATTCATGATTGATTAGCTCGAAAACACTTTCGCTCAGGCGGCCGATGGGAGGAATATCGGGCGCCTCGCGTCGCCCGCCACCCACGCCCCATGCTTCCTCCTTTTTTTCCTCTCCTCTTATCCATTTCCCTCGTCTCTCTATCTCAACTATTTCTCTCTACGTGTTACTCGTGCTTCTCGTCCCCTTCCTCCTTTACGATAGCGACATCGCTCCTTCCGCTCCTCTGCGACGGTGACGCCGCCACCTTATTCCCCGCCGGGCCGTAGTTCGTCAATGGCTGCGGCGACGACGGCAGCAGCCAAAATCCCTTGCCCGACCCGATAGCCGTTGCAGCGGCGATCGCGACTGCCCTTGCGGCGCGGGCCCCTGCCACCGACACAGTGTTATCGTCGACGATTTGGCTAATCATCCGAGTGGAAGGAAGAGGTAGCAGGTTTTTTTAAGGGTGATTTTTGGATGTTTTAGTTATTGTGTATGAATGTTTTATTAGTTAGATCGAAGTGTTTTACTGGGATTTTTTTTATGATGTTTTATTTTTTTATCTTCGATTTCAATCAAATCCTTTTGATGTTTCAATGGTTTAAAATTATACGCATATGTCAGAGCAAATTGTTTAATCTGAAAATCCGATTATGTTTCACTATTTTTAAGAATTGAAACATACACGATGTATGAGGGGTGAAACAACGTTTGATTTTTTAGGAAAAATCGGACGTCCGATTTGTAGTTGTTTCTTGATTAGCTGAAAAACTTAGGAATATATTAATATATTTTTTACAACCACTTTGCTTAAAGAAAACTTTTAGAAAAATGTACTACCTAACTGTTCCGGAAAACAAGAAAAAGTCTGGAAACTTCAAGTTCCGAACGCAGCCTAAACCACTGGACTGTGGGCTGCGGGCTACCCAGGCCCTCGAAGCCTTGAGCCCACCCCCCCCCCCCCCCCCAACCCCCCCCCCCCCCCCCCCCCCCCCCCCCAACACACCCCCACCCACCCACATACACCGCACAGGAGATATTTTCCGCGAACCATTCCCGTCACTTCGCCTCTCCGCCGCCAAATTCGCCGGAGGAAAAATGGACCGCCCGCGGCAGCAGCACACGCCAACGCCGGAGCATCTCGGCGGCATCGACGTCGAGGTCGAGCTCGACCCGGAGGACCTCCAGCCATCGGTGCCCCTCAAGAAGGTCCCCGCGGGGGACCTCTTCGAGGCGGCCCGCGCGGGGGACTGCGATCGCCTCGCCCTCCTCCTCGCAGGCGGCGCCAACGTCAACGAGCGCGACCGGTGGGACTCCGTCGCGCTCTACTACGCCTGCCTGGCGGGCCACGCCGACGCCGCCCGGATGCTGCTGGAGGCGGGCGCCGTCTGCGCCGAGCGCACCTTCGACGGCGACCGCTGCCACTACGCCGCGCTCAACCTCCGCCTGCGGAGGCTGCTCAAGGCCTTCGAGGCGAGGCCCCCGCCGATGGCGCCGCTCCCTGCCGCCCTCAGGGCCACATTCCTAGCCTGCCCCGCCAACCGCACCGCCTTCCTCGAGATGCTCCAGTGGACCGCCGGCTCCGAAGCCGCCGCCCTTGCCGCTGCCGCCGGTGAGTGCGTTTTCTTGGATTGTTTATGTTGATTTTTGAGGTTGAGAAGATTGTATATTGGGTGCAATTTTTATCTATCAGCGACATAGGCTTGAAGTTGAAGCTCCTTCCGGAGTGATTTATCTTGAGTGCCAGCATTAGATGATTGAATGTGAAAATACATGGATTTTGGTAACTATGTTGTGATTACAACCGGACTACTGAATTCACATACAGTACCAATAGGGATTTAACATTTGAAATGCATAATGGGCAATTATATGATTGTGATACATCAAGGTACTATGATATTACATGAATGCTTGAGATATTTCAGTCAGAACAATATGTGCAAGTTCAAACACAACAGGTTCGATGCAATTGCTTATTTGACCCTATCTTGAAGTCTAACTTCCAATCTAACCCTACTTTTTTAGGTTTGCTTATTTGACCCGTTTTTTCCAATCGAATATGAAGGTTGCCCTTGCTCATTTGACCCAATGGTATCAAAGCTTTTTGTTTGTTTGGACTTTTTAACATATTTTAACGAATTTTGCATAACTTTGATAGTTTTGGCTTCAATTTCACAGATTTGGCTCAATTTGATAAATTTGGTTTCAATTTAACTTTAATTTTAAAAAATGACATAATTATTGCATATATACAAAATTTGGACAGCATTTCTCCTATTTTGCCCATCCCAAATCCAACTGATATTCATATCCAACATCAAATTCCTGTCCAAAAGCATGTCCATCACCATGTGACAACACATACAAGTCCTAACATCACACCAATGGCCGTCACAACCATGCTGGGCTTGGGATGTTGGACGAGAAATCAGCGGCGATGGCGGTCACCGGCGGATACGCTGCACACGAGAGCGGAGATAGCTTGGTCTGTTCATGGGGGGTGCGACTCAGCCGTGCGTCGCAGCCGCCGCCGCCTCCTCCGAGCACGGCAGCAGCCGCGCGCCGCTGCTTTCTCTGAGCGCGGCAGCCACAGCAGCCGCCGCCCTCACCGCTTCCTCCCTCCGTGGGCAGCCGCTGCCACCGCCGCCGCTTCCTCCGAGCGCGACAACCGCAGCAGCTGCCGCCACCTGCCACACTTCTCCCTCCCTCCACGGGCAGCAGCCACCACCGCCGCCTGCCCCGCTGCTCCCTCCCTCCGCGGGCAGCAGCCACCACCGCCGCCGCGCGCCATCGCTACTTCCGTGCGCCGCCGCCGCCTTTGCTCCGTCCGCGCACCGTGGCCATCCCTCTCGCTGCAGGCCGCTGCTGCCATCGCCCCTACTCCCTCCGTGCACCGCCGTTGCCGATCTCGACACGCGTCGCTGCCACCCCTGCTTCCTCCACACACCGCTGCCGCCGATCTCGCCGCATGCCGCTGCAGCCGCCACCTCAGTGCGCCACCTCCGCCTCTGCTCCCTCTGCTCTCGCCACACGCCGCCGTCGCTTCGCCTTCGTTCGCCTTCTGAGGAAGAAAAGTCGGGACTCAGGGAGTGGATGAGGAAAAAAAAGGGTAGGTGGGGATTGGTGCTATGCACTTAAGGGTATTTTGCTCAGTTCGGCATGTAAATATTTGTTTTTATTTTTTTCTAAGTGAAAACTTAACGGTTGTGTGAAACAGGGACTAACGACAACTCCGATTTTGAAAAAGGGGTCGAATAAGCAAACTATAAAAAATAGGGTCAGATTGGTAGTTAGACTTCAAAATAAGGTCAAATAAGCAATTGTCCCGATATATATTGTTGAACTAATTGGGCTATCATCTTCCTTTTTTTGATGCCATCTTTTTTTTTTTGTAAGCATAAAACTTCTTTGTTCTTCTCTTAAAATATCTAGGTACTAGTATGCAAAATAAAGGATCTAATACTTTCAAATTCAATTCAAGGGTATTTGGTTGATAAGTGTTGCATTGCCATATTTCCTGACTAAGCAGGATTTGGGCCAACAGACAATACATCAAGTACTAGCCTATTCCCTCCAGACATTACATTCTATGTGGATGGAAAACCAATTGAAGCTCATCGGGCCATTCTTTGTGCCCGGTCACCCCTCTTTCGGAGGAAATTCAATACAGACTGGAAAGACAGGAAGGAAGTGAGATTTTCTAGCCAGAAGTTATCTTTTGGTGCCTTGTACAGCCTTATCCATTTCTTCTATTCTGATAGACTCGAAGGGGATGTGGATGATATTGAAAATTTGGCGCGGGCATGCAAAGTTTGTAAGTGTGAGGGCTTGCAAAAGATATTGGATAGAGAAGCTACTCTCCAGAGATATGCAGAACACAAGTCACCGAGAGGAGTAGATTTGGACAGTTCACAGAAGCGGTTCATTTTACATGGGCAATTCTTGCCAGAGGAAGATCGCCTTCCATCAGCCTTGCGGCGTATTCTAGAGGAATGTCTAGCTAACTCAAGAGAACAAGAATGTTATAACGATGAATCAAATGAAATGAGCAGAGACTCTGGGGTAGATGCTGCTGCTGATCTTTATATAAAAGTATGTGATAAGGTTTTCCATTGCCATCAGGTGATTTTAGCGTCAAGATCAGAGTATTTTAAAGCTAGGCTATCTAGAAACATGGATTTTCTTGAAGTCAAGAGTGGGCTTCAAGCAACTCAGAGCTTTCCTTGTCTTGAAGAGCATGACATGAGTACAGAAGCATTTGAAAAGGTGCTTGAATACATGTAAGATCCCTTGCATTCTACTTCTTTGACCATTATGTTACTATTATTATGCTCTTATTTGTTGCTTGCTTATGTCAACTTTAGGTATACTGATAACCTAGAGCATATGGATCCTAATCAGGTGAGATATGCAAAAAAGAAATGTATTACATCTTGTAAAAAAATTCAAGTTGGTTTGTTTTGTTATGGAACTGATTTTCATGTACAACTTTGCCAGGCTGAAGAACTATTTGATATTGCTTCGAGATACCTGATATTCTCCCTTAAACGAGTTGTGGCAGATATAATTTTGCCATATCTGGAGCATGTTTCACCTGCAGAACTATGCCACTGGCTAATGTTATCAGACATGTATGTTTGATTACCATTTCATCTATGCAAAGATTATTTACTGTATCATTTAATGTTAATACCTTTTGTTTTTCAAATGCAGCTATGATGTTGTGAAAATAAGGGAGTATTGCTTGGATATCATCGCTTGCAATTTTGAGATGTTCGCGGACACAAGAGAGTTCCGGGCATTACTTTTGACACTTCCGCCACCGTCTGGAGATGACTCATTGCGAACAACTCGCCCCAGTGAACCTGGTACTGCAGGCAACACTGACCAAGGCAACCTTCTTGATGATTTGCGTGAGAAATGGTTAGAAGCAGAGGCTGCTGAGCTACACGAGAGGGATGAGAGTGCAAAGCTGTTTGACAACCGATTGGAGATGCTTATGCTTGTAGCAGAACAGGAAGTCAATGATGAGAATGCTTGACTCCACTGAGAATTGGTACTGTACCTTCTCGTGTGGCTCTGTTTTTTGAAGTCTTAGCTGAAGGTGCTTTAGTGTTTATCAGTTTATGAACTTGTAGTCTTCACTAAAGGGTGATATAATGTTTTTGAATTATGAATCTATCTTTTGTCATCCAACATAAAACTGACACTTCAACTGGAATGGGTAGAATAATGAATAGTAATGCCAATTTAGCATACCTGCTCTTTATTGCACAGAATCTCACTGCTAAATTGCCATGTAACATCATCTTAAGATAACAATTTGGGTACATATACACCGTAAAATCGAAAGAAGTCCTTGTTGGCTTAAAGTGACGCATTCTTGCTGTGGGAACCACCATGGGATGAGTATATTATTCATCTTGGTCAAATTAAATAGCTAATATTTTGTGCATAGGAAACTTAAATGGATAAATGCGGACAAGGAGAAAGAAGTACAACTTTAATATTCACAATTCTGGGAAAGAATAGCCTTTTTAATATACGCAATTCATGGTCCCTATTATGACAGTACAAATTTACTGTATGTAGTACTTAATAAAGATTAAATTTAATGAACAGATAGCATCTATATGTTTTCCTCATGCTTCTTGTCAATTGAGACTTGTAATGGCATTTTGGCCCTATATGTAATGCTGGACAAAGAGAGACTAAATCCTATAAAACTGGGCTTCTCCCTCGTTGTAATAACCTTATGTGTGAAAAGCTACTGACATATCCTGAAACATCATACTGCAGCCATAGTATCATCACTATGTGCCTGATGTAGCATCATTTGTGTTTAAGTTGGACATACTGTCAGCCAAACAATTCGCAGATGGAGAATCCGAAGTACTTCGGAAGTAGCATCATCTGGGGTCATTGGGAGGACACACCATCAGGCGACCTTGTTCCCCCTCTGAATTTTCTGCTGTTGAACCAGAATCCTCTGAAGCGATTTCAGAGGCAGCATGTGAAGCCATAGTTGATGACTCTGATGATTCAGGCTGTGGCCTTTTCTGCATACTCCAATACATGATAGTAGCTGTGGCTGTTTCTGTTTACTCCAATACATGATGCCAGTCAGCGTTAAGATCATCTTCTGGTCGACCTAAGGTACAAAGCAAGAAAAGGTTTTCATTTAGGATAATACTACTGTGATACAATGAGTTCCAAGTAAACTAATTTGATAATAATTTGGATGATACGGAGAGTAATGATATGGTAAGAGCTGAAGTTAAGATTATGGGGAAAAAATGTAGGATCATGATCATAATTTATATTAGATCCTACCAAAATCTACTGGTTGTATATACTTGAGTATAAAGAGGAAGATAGCAAATGTCCTAATATTAGAGCTGATTTGGAAACCCACAATTCTAGCTTTAAATCCCCTTCGTACTTGGGGATTTTTCTTTTGGCGTATTTTTGGTGGGGGCGGGAGGGGCAAAATAGTCCTCTTTGTGACTACATCTTTTAACCGAAGAATTATGGAGTATTATTTAGAGCATGACATTTTTTAACCTGCGATTAACAACCTAGAATAGGAAACTGTAATCAATGTCAAATGATTAAGTAACCAAAACTGTATTGACAGTGTAGGTTTATAAAGTTTATTATTTGTTAGGACCTGGTGTTCAGATCGTAGAATTCCTGGGAAAATCTGAACCGTTATGCTCGTGGAGGTGCTCTGTAGATGAGGAAATCCGATAACTTTGACAACGCTATGTTAAGGTACAAACACAAGCTTCATAAAACTCTGGTTCTTTGATGATTTAGGGGTCAATACATTTGTCACAGTGATGTACCGTTGCGTCAATTATGTAGTACTCTGGTAGTATAAATACATAAAACCTAAGCTTTTGTGCAACACTACTAAGCTTTACCTTCCCGTCATTTGCAAAAATAAACGACAACAAAGGAGTCAAGTGAGAGAAAAAACAAGTTGGTACAAGTTTTTCTTTTATTTTGATTCCGACAATTCTATAGAAGTAAATTAACAGTAGGACATATTAAGATTTAGATTGTACATCGGTTTCAGTTAGCATGGTTTTTAAACTACTAATTGATGTTTTTTTTTTGCAAAAACTACCTACACAGAAGTTATTTTAAAATATCAACTATATCTATTTTTAAACTCGTAATAATTATAACTCAATTAATTATATACTAATGTTTTTTTGTTTTTGCATACGACTGGTTTCATCTTCGACTTAACATATCTCAAACACCACCGGAATCACAAATTCATAAATGGACCACAAACAACAACATTTTCACTCTTGGTTACAGCCTCCCAATTCATAGTCCTTGGGCGTACTCTACTTAGAAATTGATGGAGACCACACACCTCTCAGCTACTACCTCATCAGCGCAGTTTCTCAATCGATCAATGGCTTTCGCGTTCCAGATATGATGGGGCCGAGGAGGATGTCATGCCGCATTCATGTGATCGCAACAGAAATCATGCCCATTTGAAACGCTTTGATTGGAATTCGAAAACTGATGAATTTGAAACTTGGGGATAGTTTTAACCACGCTACTTACATGTGGTAACTGAATTTCAGAGGTGTCCTTTGGACTGGCACAGGATAAAATGAGTAATTTCATATGGAATTTTTTGTGCATTCCAAATTTACAATTGCTAATTTCTGTTCTTTTGTTACGAATTTAGTATTTGTATAATGTTAAAATGTGCTCTTGTACATATCCCAATCCCTAATCTCCTTCTACTAATTCTTTTTATCCTGAATACATGTTATTTTATCACATTTTGCACATATCTGATATAATTTGGATTCAATTTTCCTGAAAACTCAAAATCTGTAACGTTACCATTGCCTATCGTTATACACTAGTAGGCAACTCAACCTGCATCCGTTGCGTGAAAACGGGAGCTAGTAGTACATTTCTCTGAACCCAGCATTCCAAGTTTGCAACAGAGCTCGAGAGACAGGCACAGATTCACAATGCTGACCTGATAAATGAATCTACTGTGTCTACAATCGCTGTAACCAATCATCCTTAACACTCTGAAAAGATCAGAGCAGACAGGACTGCCTGAACACGCATCTTTTATGGATGCCTGGCATCATCTTCTGCTTGGTGTCCAACTTCTCAGGACTTGCAGGGCCAGTCCCGGCGGATGTCGAAGGCATAGTTGATCTCCAGGTAGCACTTCCGGTCATCATCGATGAACTGGTGATGCAGCGAAATCGCGAAATCGAAACACGACTCAGTTCATTGGACACGGGCAGTGGTGATCAATTTTCTGGGTTCTCAAAGGTGTATCACAGTATCAGATTTCATTACCTTTGTTCTTGCAGAGTATGATCCACGAGCAAACACTCCGGAGGGGGTCGTCTCCTCAGGCGTCACGTAGGTGTACGGCTCCAGCTGAGGGCTGAACGTGCCAAGCATCTCCTTGGTTTTGTCCACTGCAATGAGCAACATTAATTCCAAACAAATCAGACTCAGGAAATCTTGCAGGAAAGAAGAAAAGAATAGGAGCGAATTCAAAGGCCATATGTTGCAAGAACTCTACGACAACACAATGGAGCAGTTCTGCAGGAGAAAACGGAGAACAGGGATGTCGATGGCACACCTCGGATGCCGGCTTTCCACACGGTGTTGGTGTAGCGGAGGCCAGAGACGATGTTGTTGCTGACAGAGAAGGTGAACCTGAGCCGATATGTGCTGCCTTCCTTGAGGGTGAACCATGGTTCCTTGGAGTTGCTTGGCTCCACAGGCAGCAGCAGGAGGATGTCTGGCCGGCCCGGTGACAGGATGCACAGGCTCGTGATCCTTACGTCTGGCTCCAGTGACTCTGCCACATGAAAACTTCCCATTAAACCGTGTGCATTGCTTCATTTCCTTCTCTTGCACGTTGCACCTTCAATCAAGAATTCTAAGATGCAGATTAATGCGCTCCCTTCATTCAGAGCATAAGGTTACAGTTTACTACAGTCATACAGGCAAGAATTATCATTTTTCTTTTCTTTTTTTTAGCAGGGAAGAATCATCCCATCGTTTCTATATTAACTATAGGGATGCATCACTCAGATTGTGCTTAGTGCTGCGTGCTCTGTTTTAGGAAGACACTGTATCATTGCCCTTATCAACTTTTTGACCACTGCTTTCTTGTGCATGAGAATCCTAGGGATATGCACTAGAATGGGAGACTGCACCAGCAAAGTGCCGACCAAAAGCATTTGCACAAGCTCAGACCTGCAATCTTCCGTTTTACAATTTAGAAATGATTTGTACGCATGAAAAGATGGAAACTTCACTGCACACCATGCACCATGACTTTTTTCTCTCTTTTCTGGCATAACGCACCTTTCCCTTGGCGGGGCCTAGATGTACAGACTGGAACATGTCCAGGAACCCACCATGGAATTGGGGAGATTATTCCAAAAGTCGCGTGCAAAAGTTTCCAAACTTCTCCCACAAATCTCATATGTAGTATAGAGGATATGATAGTAATGCAACCATTTAAAATGCCAAACTGGATTTAATTTGTGCAAGATCTACATTTTGCAAACTGCAAACAAAAATCAGGATGAATAGTGTTTTGTACTAAAAAAGTTATACTATTGTTCCTTGCTTGTAATTCCATTCCTCTCAGATGGAATCGAGTTCAATGAAATTTTGCACTGTTGCATCATCACATGCTGTGCATATGAGATTTATTTAGGAACTTCTAAAACTTCACCACATAGGTGAAGTTCCCATGGTAAATGTTCAACTTATAAAGTGCACAGTAAGATTGTCCTAATTACACTCTTGGAATTAACATGCTGGAATTTAACTGACCCTAATTATAGAGTGCACAGTGAGCCTACTGAGTCACCTAACCAACGTGGTAAAAATCGTGTATCGCACTTAAAGTTTAAAACTATATAAATTGACAGTGATAGAACCACATAATTTCAACTCAATGAATGAGCTCCTTTACACCGCCGAAACATGTCGAAATAAAGATTATGCAAAAATTTACTCCCCAGAAAAGATATTCCCTTTTTGACCGTGTGGTTGCTGGCATTGCAAGCACTCAAGTACAGCAGCATCAAACAACCAGCACCCAGGATCACACAGTAAACGGTGGAAACCAAACCAACAAAGAAGCTGTTTGATTAATTGGGCGCGTGGTTTGGAAAGGGGCACACAAGAGATCAAATCCAAAATCCCCAACCAAATTAAGGGGCGAAATCAAATGGACGCGATTTGGTCTGGATAAATTGGAAAGCTCGATACGAGTTGTGTGGGTTTCTACTGTTGAATTTACCTCCGACGGAGTTCAAATCCACGCTACCCAGAAGCTGCTCCTTCCATCTCCGAAGGCTCTCGTCCTCCTTCGAAAAGTTGCAATCAGAAGAGAACCATGTGAGGAACAACAACCCGATAATTATCAAGCACTAGTGGTAATAATTAACTAAGCTACTACCAAGTAATAATCAAGCAAAAGGAAATCTTGAGGAGGGAATTAAAAAAAAATTGGAGCAAGAAATCGAGGAAGGAATGAAGACCTTGTCCATCTCGAGCTGCTCCTTGATGCTGACCCTGGGGCCGAGGTCGATGGCCTCCGCCACCTTCCCCTCCTCCTCATCTTCCTCCTCGTCGTCCTCCTCCTCTTCCCCAGCGGCGCGCGAGGACGCCTCCCTGTGCTCCTCGGAGCGCCCGGCGCCCGCGCGCTCCTCTTCCGCCTCTCGCCCCCGCTCCTTCCCCTCCAGAGACGGCGGTGGCTCCTCGTCGGAGGAGGAGCAAGAGATGGTGGCGGCGGCGGCGGCGGCGGAGGAGGAGGAGGAGGAGGGTTCACCGACCGCCGACGACATTGCTGCCGCCGGATGAGGGGGGAGAGACGGCGGAGTGTGGAGGGAGCAGGTGGTGAGTGGCGATCGAGATGCACGACACAAGCGAGCGAATGTGCGAGAAGAAGAAGAAGAAGAAGAAGAGAGGGAGTGTGGTCGTATAGTGTATAATTAAATAAAGCGTGACGGGTGGCGATCAAGATAGGCAGCTGTGGAAGGGAAGACGGGAGAGCAGTGTAGTCGCTTCTTTTCGAATTTTAAGGCCGTGTTCGGTTGTACGATTTTTGAAATGCAGGAATAGAAAAACATATTTACAGTATATAAATACTTATGCTAATCGAAGAATTAAAATACATAGAATTTTGTTCAAGTACAAGCCAGTTAAAGGATTGAAAACATTAGGTTGGAGTGGATTATCTTTTTTACCATGTTTTCCCCCTAAGGGTTTATTTGGTTTAGAGTGAATTGAAGAAGATTAAAAGGGAATAATTCCAAATCTCCTCTAAATCTTCCTCAATTCTCTTATCTTGTGGGAGTGATTAACCGAATAACACCTAAAGGTGAAGGGATAGGAAATTTTCCTTTGATAGATTCCTTTTAAATGATGGTAGTTTAGTAAGGATTGCATATTCCTATCCTTTTCATTTACAATTCCTTTATAAACAAGTGAATCCTAAATGGGCAACTTCTGAACTGGATCAAACATAGAAACAAAAATGGATATAATGGATATAGTTGTAATAGATTGGCATAGGGAAGCTCTGCCTATTTCTCTAATTATATGAAGCTCTATTCTTGAAAAAAATGATAATTTAGTAACGTTCGGTTCGGTTCGACTCACGTCTTGCCAAATATGCTCTTAGATTTTCTTCTCGATCGGATTGGCTCTCCAGCTCAGCTGTTAGCATGTTCAATTCTAATTAACTATAATACTACTTGATTTTTTCATACAATTACATGGAGATACCTATATACAACTAAGCTTTTAGACAACTCATCATAGTCATCCGTTCATCGCTTGTAATTATATTTACTTATAACTATGTCGATTAATCTACACGGTTATATCTTAGATGACCCACCACAGTTAAATGGTGCACATCATTCTTCTTTTTTATTGCATTAATAGGAAGGTAAAGTTCAGAGGTGTATTAGGAATTCTTTTTGACACGACTACATCAACTAGCTGGATAGTGCTAAAAAAAGACACCCTTCTTTCCAAAAAAAAACTACTAAGTACACTCAATATCTATGTTTTTTTCCTTCTTAGATAAGTTTCTCTTAAATTACTTATCCGATTACGCCGTTGTGTTCATTGCAATTAAATCTTTACAACAAGATCTCATATGATTATATTTTGATGAAAAATCACAAATTACTTTTATGATATATCTAAATTACTTTTAGATTTCACTAAGTTACTTCTTAAACTAGTTTAAAAGTAAATTCAGTAAGTCTAAAAGTAATTTATATATATTATAGAAGTAACTTATAACAAAACGAAGGTAATTTTGGCATGTCATTTGAAGTAAATTCGTTGTAGAAATAAAAACATGATTCTATCTAGAAATTAAATTAATCAGCACAAATTATGGAATTAACTAAAAAGTCATATTTTATCCCAACAACGAATTTACTTCTAATGTCGTGACAAAGTTACTTCCATTTTGTTTTAACTTACTTTTAGAATATATGTAAATTACTTTTAGACTTTATTGAATTACTTTTATATGTCTAAGAAGTAATTTAGTCAAATCTAAAAGTAACTTATGTATATAATAAAATTAATTTACAAATATAAATATTTTTTCATCGTAACATAATCATGTAAGATCTTGTTGTGAAGATTTAATTATAACGAACACAATGGTGTAATTGGATTGTAGATCGGATAAGTAATTTGAGAGGAAACTTTATTTGAATAGGAAAAAGACACCCACGTGAACTTTATTTGAAAGGAAAAAGACACCCACGTAGATGGACATCATGACGACGTGCACAGTTAGACGGCCTCTGAGATGCGTCGCGCTATAGAGCTAAACCGAGAGCGCTCTCGAAATAGATTTCGCGATTCTTTTTCCTAATATAATACATATATATGTGATGAAAAATTTAAATAGTTAAATTTTAAACAAAACTCAATGCCTCTTATATCTGGTAGAGTTATATGCATGACACCAACTATACCCAACTATACCGGATCTATTTTTTCCTTTAATTTTAAGTATCAGTGGAGCGTGCACTTTTAATAACAATAATAATTTAACTATATTTACTTCATCAAATAGTTACATCCTATCTTGCTGTTTATAACCCACTAAATCCTAAAGCTCAACATGTAAACATACCACACCATCATCCACTAACAACTATTACATCTTAAACATCATGAAAGCATGCTATATTATTTATAATTCTATTTTAGAGGTTTAAAATGTAAGCATGTTAAATCATCATCCCACATAATTCACATAATATTTTAATTATCACTTCATCATTTTTTATAGTATCATATATACTATATATTTAATCCTCACTTAGTTAATTTATTTCTCTCTTCTCTTATTAAGTTATATTACTTCAATTGTTTTTAGCCTTTAGATGATTAATTTATGGTCCAAATTATCTCCTTCTTTTTTCTCTTATTGAGTCATATCACATCAACTGGATTTGTTGGAATGTAATCTCCTCTTCCTCATATCACGGCTCCCTTCCATCTTCTCCCGATAGTGTTTCCATAAATCGGCTGAGTGAAGCATGGAAGGTAGAGGCCTACATATGTACATTGCTCTGTGATGAATACAATTATCACATTGAGTCATATCGTTCAACATGGTATCAGACTTTCTACGAGCACCCGCTTCCGCCCTTTGATTTCGCCGGTGTCACCCCGCCGCCGTGCGCCCACCTCCGCCGGCAATCCCTCGTCGTCGTGCGTTCCCCATCGACGCCATGTCGTCGGCCTCGTCTACACCTCCCTCCCCCACCTCCGCCGTGATCAACTCTGCTGCCGACACCGTTGCGGATGCCGTTCGCGCTGCTTTTGGTGTTCCCCTAGGCATGGACATCGATCCCACGCCGGTGAACGCCGTCGCCAACTCTGTGGCCACCCGTGCCTCCGACGTAGCCTGAGAGGCCCTCTCCACGGTTCTCGGCGCTCTCTTCTCGGCGCCCTCTACTCCAGCCCCCGGCACCGATGCTCCCACCACGGCGACCGCGGTAGCCCCCGGCACTGGCGCTCCCGCCGCGTCAACCGTGGCGCCAATGGCCTCCCTGCCCATGCCGATGTTACACGCGCCCCCTCGGCCCGCAGCGTCCACGCCGCCGGAGCTCGCAGCCCTCCTCGCCTCAGCGCGCCTCGCCCACGGCGCCACGGCCATGCCAGCCGTCAACATTCACCAGCCGGCGGCGCCCATCCGTGTTCTCAACATCAAGGCGCTCGTCCCCGTCACACTCAATGTCGCCAACGCCAATTACACACGATGGCGTGGCCTGTTCTTGGTGGCGCTCGGCAAGTACGCCTAGACAGACCACATTCTCTCCGACGTTGCACACTTCGACCGTGCCGACTGGGTCCATATGGACTGCATCGTCCTTGCGTGGCTCTTCGGCACGATCTCCATCGACCTCCTTCAGGACGTCCTCGCCACTGACACCACTGCCCGCATCATCTGGCGCGGGCTCGAGCACCAATTTCTCTGAAATTGCGAGCAACGCGCCCTCAACTTGACGACGGAGTTCCACACGCTGCAACAAGGCGACCTCGCCGTCTCGAAGTATTGCCGCAAGATGAAGGCCCTCGCCGACGACCTCGGTGATGTCGGCGAACCCGTCAGCGACCGCACCCTCATCCTTAGCACACTCAATGGTTTGTCTGACAAGTACGGTCATCTTCGCTCCCTCGTTACCATGCAGCGTCCGTTCCCGACCTTCGCCGAGTTTCGCTCTCTTCTTCGCCTGGAGGAACTCACCAAGTCACGCTCCACCATCTCCTCGGTCGTCTTCCTCGCCGGCACCTCGGGTGGCAACAACACCGGCAAGGGTAGCAACCCGGCGCATGCCACTAGTTTCGGCATCGGCAACCAAGGGCAACAAGGCAATGGCGGCAACAACCGGAACAGGTGCCGTCGTGGCGGTAGCGGCAACGGAGGTAGCAACAATGGAGGCGGTGGCAGCGGCGCTCAACAAGCCAGCGGCAACCAAGGAGGCGGCGGCAAACAGGCCGCTGGCGGCGTCCAGCAGTGGCCGACGCCACACAACCCTTGCGCCGGCACAATACACATGTGGCCAGGCCCATTGGGTCGCGGTGTCCTTGGCCCACGACTGACCGGCCGACCATTTGCTGGTGCTATGCTCGCTGGCCCACCAAGCGCCCCTCCACCGGCCTTCCAGCAATGGCCAGCCCAAGTGCAGCAGCCGGCGGCCTAGCATGTGGTCTCCCAGCCATCTACCCTCGTGGGCTTCCAACAGCCCATGGGCTGGTTTGCAGGCTCCCCCTCCCAGTGGGATCAAGCCTCTCTCGCGGGCTCCTTCAACACCATGACGCTACAACAGCCCACCACGAATGAGTGGTATATGGACACCGGTGCCACTGCACATACGACCTCTGATTCTGGTACTCTCTCATTCACCCACCCCCCAAACTCCACCTCCCCATCCCACATTGTTGTCGGTAATGGTTCCACCATCCCTGTCTCATCCATCGGGCAAACCAACATCCACCACCCCAAGCGATCCTTTACACTACGTGATATACTCTGCTCTCCACTTATTATCAAAAACTTGATTTCTGTTCGTCGGTTTGTTACTGATAATTGGTGCTTTGTCGAGTTTGACCCCTTTAGTTTCTCTGTGAAGGATCTGTGCACCAAGACCGTGATCGCCAGATTCAATAGCTCTGGTCCCCTCTACCCGCTCCACCATGGCGCTGTCTTCCTCTGCATCAGCCACCGCCTTAGCCGCCACCACCACCACCACCAATACCTAGCACCGCCGTCTCGGTCACCTTGGCCACGACGCGCTCGCTCGGCTCTCCTCCATCGTACCACTGCCCAAGGGCGGGCCCTCTGGAATTTGCCAAGCCTGTCAGCTTGGACGGCACATCCGTCTCCCATTTCCCACTTCTATGTCTAGGGGTACGGCCAATTTTGAGTTAATCCATTGTGACTTGTGGACCTCTCCTGTTGTTAGTGTTTCGGGATTCAAATATTATCTTGTTATACTCGATGATTGTTCTCACTTTGTTTGGACCTTCCCGCTTCGCTTTAAATCCGACACCTTCTCCACCCTGTCACACTTTTTTGCCTATGTCAAGACTCAGTTTTCTTCCACCATTCGCAATGTCCAATGTGACAACGGCCGTGAGTTTGATAACTCTGCCGCTCGCACTTTCTTCCTCACCAATGGTCTTCACCTATGCATGTCTTGCCCACATACATCTCCCCAAAACGGTAAAGCCGAGCGCATCCTATGTTCCCTCAATAATATTGTTCGCTCCCTTCTATTCCAAGCCAGTCTTCCCGGCACTTTTTGGGTCGAAGCCCTTCACACCTCCACTCATCTCATCAACCGCCATCCCACCAAATCACTCCAACACCACACACCCTTCTTTGCGATTTACGGAGTCCACCCCACCTACACACACCTTCGTGTCTTCGGATGCAAGTGCTACCCTAACTTCTCCGCCACCACACCCACAAACTTGCACCACGCTCCACCATGTGTGTTTTTTTGGGTTATCCACTCCACCACAAGGGTTATCGGTGTTTTGATCCCACCACCAATAGAGTGATTATTTCACGGCACGTTGTGTTTGATGAGACCTCCTTCCCATATGCAAACGTTACCACTAATTCCTCGAGTGCAGCTAATCTCGAGTTCTTGGAGGATTTCTCGGCTCCTGTGCAGGCTCCAATCGGCACCACTCGACGACGCGTCATCACTGTCACGGCGGCTTCACCATCGGCTCGGGCAGCCGATCGACCGTAGGCCGACCTGCACACTGGCGGCGCCTCTCCGTCACCTGGGCCATCCACGCCGACCGCCCACTCGACTGGGTCGGCCGCCCCATCATCGCTCGGGCCCATCTCGGCGCGTCGGTCCACTCGGCCGACTTCTCCACCACCGTCGCCTGGGCCGTCTTCGACAACGCCTGGGCCGCCCTCACCTGCAACTGGGCCGCTCTCACATGCTCAGTCAGCTGGGCCGACCACCTCCGATGGTCCTAGCGACCACCATCATGGGCCGACCACGCGCACGGGGCCGCTCGGCCTCGCCCTACCGCAGCACGCCGTGGTTCCTACCCGGCCGCGCTCTGCACGTCTTCCGGGAGCACCTCCACCACCCTCTGTGCTCGGTGCCTCCCCCGTCATCAACGATCACGCCATGACTACCCGCGGCAAGTACGGCATCCGCAAGACCACCGATCGGCTCAACCTCCACGTGGTTGCTCTCTCTCCGGTTCCGAGGACGTACAGGGCCACCCTCGCTGACCCGCATTGGCGCTCCGTCATGGAGGAGGAATTTTCTGCTCTCCTCGCCAACCGCACGTGGGAACTCGTACCTCACCCACCCAACGTCAACGTCGTCACCGGCAACTGGATCTTCAGGCACAAGTTCCAAGCTGACCGCTCCCTCGACTGCTACAAGGCTCGGTGGGTTCTTCACGACTTCACGCAACGACCTGGCGTCGACTTTGACTAGATCTTCAGTCCTGTCGTCAAGCCCGCCACCGTTCGCACCGTCCTCAGCTGGTTGTCTCTCGGGACTGGCCCATCCGCCAGTTGGATGTCAAGAACACCTTCTTGCATGGCACTTTGCAGGAGACGGTCTACTGCATTCAACCACCGGGCTTCGTCGACCACTCCCACCCCGACATGGTTTGCCGGCTCAACAAGTCCTTATACGGCCTCAAGCAAGCCCCTCACGCCTGGTACAGCCGGTTTCACGTCCTTCCAGCTGACGCTTGGGTTCTCGGAGGCCAAGTCCGACACCTCCCTCTTCGTCCTTCACCACGGCCGTGACACCGCCTACCTACTCCTCTACGTCGACGACATCGTGCTGACTGCGTCCTCCACCGAGCTCGTACGCTGGTCCATCTCGGCTCTTCAATCTGAGTTCGTGATGAAGGACCTCGGCGATCTCCATCACTTCCTCTGCGTTCGAGTCTCACGACATGCCTATGGTCTCCTGATCAGCTAGCGACAGTACTACCTCGACATCATGGACCGAGCCAGCATGATGGAGTGCAAGCCCTGCTCCACGCCCGTCAACACCTACGCCAAGCTCTTCGCCAACGATGGGGCCCCAGTCGCTGACCCGACCAACTTCCGCAGTCTTGCCAGGGCGCTCCAGTACCTCACCTTCACCCGCCCTAACATCAGCTACGTAGTCCAACAAGTGTGCCTCCACATGCACGATTCTCGGGAGCCGCACCTCTGTGCCCTCGAGAGGATTCTTCGCTACATTCGCGGCACCTTGGACCTCGGGTTGCACATCCAGCGCTCCGCTACCTCGGACATCATCGCCTACTCTGACGCTGACTGGGCCGGTTGCCCTGACACACGGCGATCCACCCCAGCTATGCCGTCTTCCTTGGTGACAACTTGGTGTCCTGGTCCTCCAAGCGCCAAGTCACGGTCTCCCGCTCCAGTGCCGAGGCCGAGTACCGTGCCATCGCCAATGCGGTCGCCGAGGTCACCTGGCTTCATCAGCTTCTCCACGAGCTCCACTCGCCCCCTCCCAAGGCCACATTGGTCTACTGCGACAACGTGAGTGCAGTGTACCTCTCCTCCAACCCGGTGCAACACCAACGGACCAAGCACGTGGAGATCGATCTCCACTTCGTTCGTGAGAAGGTGGCTGTCGGCGCCATCCGGGTTCTCCACGTACCCACCTCCTCGCAATATGCTGATATCTTCACCAAAGGGCTTCCTACACCTGTCTTCACCGAGTTTTGCTCCAGTCTCAATGTCCGCTAGCTCGCCGTTGTGACTGCGGGGGGAGGAGGGGTGTTGGAATGTAATCTCCTCTTCCTCGTATCACGGCTCCCTACCATCTTCTCCCGACAGTGTTTCCATAAATCGGCTGACTGAAGCATGGAAGGTAGAGGCCTATATATGTACATTGCTTTGTGATGAATACAATTATCGCATTGAGTCATATTGTTCAACAGTTTTTAGTTTTTAGATGATTAATCTATGGTCCAAATTATCATACCCCTTTTCTTCTCTCATAATGCCACATGGATCACCTCATTTGATTCATCATTCTATACCCTATTTAAATTATCATAAATCACATCAACTTATACAAGCTTATGTCATCTAGCTATTTACACATTATTTATGAAGTTTCTGAAGTTGATAGATTTGTAGCTCTACATGCTAGCTCTTCAGTTTACAATGGTTCTTCGAGTAATGTAGATAAAAACAAGGACGAGCTTTTAAATTTATCTGCTATCCAGTACTTATGTAGTGATTGGCAAGAAGAGAATGAGGGTAGCGCTGACGAGTCATGCGACATACCTCAAAGAAGGAAAATTTTGACAAAAGCCAAAAATAAAGTGGTATGTCCACCTTTGGCTAAGCCAAAAATGGAACACAACAAACATAAAAAATGAAAGGAATTTTTTTGAATAGTTGTGGATTCAGTGATTCAGCTAAATTCAGATTTATCTCTGAGTGTGTTAGGAACATCACTTGGATTTTGTTGCTATCCTTAAGACCAGAAAACTATCATTCACTCCCGTAAATCTTAGAAACCTATGTGGTGGAAAAGATTTTCTATGGCATGAGAAACCTCCTATTGGGAGGTCGGGGGCATTCTTTTAGGGGTTAATTTAGACATTTTTTATATCAGCGCGATCTCTTAGGGAGATTTCTATGTGAAGTTTCTGCTTAGAATTAAAGAAGATGGTTTTAAATGGGTTTTAATGGCAGTATATGGTGCTGCTCAACCTGACTTAAAAGAACAATTCTTGAGGGAATTAGCACATACTTGCGGTAATGAGCCTCAACCCGTTTTGGTAGGAGACTTTAATATCGTCAGGTCGCTAGAAGAAAAGAATAATAATTGTTTTGATCCCCGTTGTCCTTTTCTTTTTAACGCAGTTCTCAATAGTCTCAATTTTAGAGAATTTGATCTATTAGGGAGGCAATTCACGTGGGCAAATAACCTTGAAAATCCAACTTATGAGAAGTTTGATAGAGTGTTAATGAACACTGAATGGGAACATCCCTAAACATGCCAAGCCCTACCACGCGTCATTTCAGATCATTCACCTATTATAATTAGATCTGGTTCACATGCCCATTTGGGAAACCAACCACTCTTCTACTTTGAATTGGGTTGGCTTCAACAGAATGGTTTCTATGAAATGGTCACTAAAGAATGGCACAAGATAAATAAGGGGAACACCCCCATGGAGCGTTGGAATCATAGGATTGTCCACTTGAGACAATATTTAAGTGGTTGAGCACGAAGTACAAGTGGCACATACAAGAAAGAAAAATTAAAGCTTTTGGCTTTGATTTATGTGCTAGACAAAAAAGCTGAACTTTCAATTCTCTCAATGACAGAACTAGCTTCTTTGAAATAAGCCAAAAATGACTTGGTAAAACTGCTACGGAGGAAGAGCTATATTGGTACCAATGATCCAAAGCTAAGCGTCTGCTCGAAGGAGATAGTAATACAAAATACTATCTTTTAGCCAATGGCAACCATCGTAAACAAATGATCTTTCAATTGGAGCAGGACGGGGCTATAATAACCAGTGATAAAAATCTCAAAGAATACATCACCAATTTTTATAAAGGCTTATTCGGGCCAACGGAAGTGAATCATGTTTCGTTGATGGAGGAACAGATTCAGAATATTCCACAAGTATCAAACCTTGAAAATGACATCCTAACTGCTAAATTTTCAGAAAAGGAGGTCAAACAAGCAGTTTTTGAAATGGAACATAACTCGGCCCTAGGTTCGAATGGTTTTCCTACAGAGTTCTACCAAGTTTTCTGGGAGGTCATCAAGGATGATCTTATGGCTCTGTTCAAGGAATTTCATAACGGGATGCTTCCTCTTTTTAGCTTAAACTTTGGATTATTGTTTTATTACCCAGAAGAGCCAATGCAAAACAAATCCAATAGTATAGGCCAATTTGCCTTCCGAATGTTAGCTTCAAAATTTTCACAAAAGTTGGCACAAATAGGATTACATCGGTTTCTCACAAAGTCATTCGCCCAACCCAAACGACTTTTTTACCTGGTAGAAATATTATGGAAGGGGTGGTGATTTTACATGAGACTATCCACGAGTTGCACAAGAAAAATATGGATGGGGTTATTTTCATAATTTATTTTTGAAAAGGCTTATGATAAAGTCAAATGGCAATTCCTCCAACAAACACTACGCATGAAGGGATTTTCTCAGCAATGGTGTCATTGGATTTCTAAAATGGTTGAAGGGGGAAGTGTTCGTATAAAAGTCAATGATGACTTGGGTAATAATTTTCAAACACACTAAGGCCTGAGACAAGGGGATCCAATGTCACCTATACTTTTCAATATTGTGGTTGATATGTTAGCGGCTCTCATTGAGAGTGCTAAAGTAGATGGTCAAATTAGAGGTGTCATTCCACATTTAGTGGAGGATGGTTTGTCCATTCTACAATATGTCGATGATACAGTAATTTTTCTAGATCATGACCTTGAACAGGCCAAAAACATGAAGCTATCCTATGTGTGTTCAAACAACTCTCAGGGCTGAAAATAAATTTTCATAAAAGTGAGATTTTTTGCTCTGGGAAAGCCAAGGAAGTTGTCACGCCCAGAAATTCCCAAACAGGATTCCAAGCGGAATGTGTATTAAAATCATCATCTAGGAACAGACAGGGTATACAAACAACAAAGTCGATACACAGATAAAAGTCTTACATAAATGCAGCGGGAAAGTAAAGCGAGCTTATTCTAATCAAGACGCTCGCAGCGTGGCGACTCCAGTTCACGGACATCCTTGATGGCAGCAATGAAGCCTACTCCTCTGAGTAACCTCCATCCGAAACATACTCCAGCTCTGGTGTGGAGAGATAGAGCAAGACTGAGTTACTACCCACTGTACTTAACAAGTAATACCGGAATAGGGGGTATGATGCAAATATTTTCAAAGGAGGCTAGGGGTTCATTTGCATAAAGCAGATATTTATAGACAGCAGTTGAAAGCGGTAAAAATTGTGGAAGCAATTAATCAGAATTAGATAATCACTGCTCAATGCTACACCACGTTGTGATAGGCCCAACCATCCACATGAACTGTGCCAGTTTCATTAAGTCAAATTATTAATAGTGAGACTAATCACGGTGAATCTGGTTGATCGCCCATAACCGCAAGCACGTCTATTTGAATAGTTTTACTCTAATCAAAGGTGTACAACTGTACCTACAAGACACAGCCCCACGACACGTCTCCGTGTGCTGGCATACCACCACAGTACACCGGAAAGAGAATGTGACAATACCCTTCACGTAACCCTCCCTAACCAAGCGCACCACACCTCAAGTTTCACCCCACCTTTTAGCCAAGGCAGGCAGCCCCCTCTCGTGCCTAGGTGAATCCGAAAGCCCATCAACGAGTAAACCCCCGCCGACCCAACCCTATCACGCCACCTTTTCCTGGATGCGTCAACTAGGAAAAGCTACACTACAAGCCAGCTGTTGCCCACGCTGGCTTGTAGAAAGCACGGTAATTCTTCCAGGGTTTCCTGCGAACCGGTCCTTAATTACCATGGGTGCGACTAGCAAAACCGTGCACCCACATCCCACCATTTAAGCATGTTTTAGTTTAATTAGTACCATGGTGGCACATAATCACATTTATCATCATCATTTCTACAATAAATAATTAGGTGAGATGACCCCTTTAGTGTGCTATTTTATCTAAGCATGACTAAACATCACCTAAACCAGCAACTAATCATATTATTACCTAGGCTATCAAAGGAACAGGGTGCTCGAACTATAAGGCTAAGTACAATAGGTAAATAAGCCCATACGGTTACATTATAAAACAATGCAGTATTTAAGGAAAAGTAAGACATTCACAAAATAGGTATAATATGTTCAAATAGAAAGAATGACTTGCCTTGCTCCGGTACTGGTGCAACCTCAGTGACAAATTCATAGTACACAGGAGCGTCGGAATTACCGGAATCTAAACGACAAACAAAGCACACAAGTAAAACAAGCAAAACAGGCTATAAGTCTGCCTAAAAAGGGAACAAAACCATTTTTAATAGATTCTTGACATTTTCATGAATTTACTGCAATTTGAATGGACTTAAACGGAGCTCGGATGAATTAGTTATGATTTTCAGAAGTTTTATTGTATTTTTACTAATAAAAAAAACCCTAAATCGATTATTGCGCAATTAATCCCCAGGACTGACGTCAGCAAGGCAGAGGGCGGCACCAGCAAGCGGGCCCCACATGTCAGCGGCTCAAGGGCACCGGTCCACAGTGGACCGAGTCCACGGGACCGAGGGGTGCGGGCGCACCACGTGGCGGCCACGCAGCAGCCACGGGGGCAACGAGCAGCGGCTGCCAAGCCACGGCACAGCGCGATGCCGGCTCGGCCGGCCATGGCGAGGCGACGATGCACGGCCACCGGCGAAGCGGAGCGGCAGCGGGCGGCGCGGCAGCGGTGACACTGGCTGCGGCGGCGACGCGAGCGGCGCACGCGGGAGAGGAGGAAGGGGAGGTGATTTCTCACAGGAGAGTGGCCGGCGGTGGGGAAGACCACGACGGTAGCGGGCTCCGACCTTCGGGAGGAGGTGGACGGGGTGGATCTCGGCCTCCCGACACCGACGGCGGCGATGGCGCGGCGCGGCGGTGGCGCTAGAGGTGGCTAGCGGCTGGAGGCGGCGGTGCACGGGCGAGACGACGCAGCAGCGGTAGAGAGCACGGGAGGGGATGGCGAAAAAAGGAAAAAGGGGGAGGAGGATGCAGGGAAGCTATATTGCGACTCGGGGGAGGTGGACGTGGTCGGTGGTGGCCGGATTTTTCGGCGGAGTGGGAGAGTTGAGAGAGATGGCCAGGATTCGGTTTCCGAATCCCGCGCTCTCCACGGGTGCGACGCGGGCGCGAGCGTGCGGAGTGGGGCGGGGCCTGGGCATCTGGCGCGGGCAACGAGGTGCCGGTTGTTTTTCCCGCTCCGATTTCGCCGGCGGGAGGAGGGAGATGGATCCGACAGGTTGGACATTAATAATGTGTTTAAGGTGAAATCCATTTTCATTATCTTAAAAAACACATTATTTCTATATATTGTTATCATACTAAACTCCCGCAGTAACACGTGGGGTTTCACATAGTATTAGATATGCATAGGTACACATCTTAACTACTTGAAAAATTCGTAACTTTCCTTTCGCCATCTTTTTTTCGTTCGTCAGGGAGGTAAATTAGACTTTATGTTTTTTTAGCTGAACGTGCGATTGCGGGCTTAGGCAGATGAGAGAAGGGAGTAAAGTGGGCTGATGAGGACGTAAATTAGACTTTTTTTTCGACCTTCAGGAAGGCTAATTAAACTTTCGGATTTTTCGGGCCGAACATGCAGGCTGAGGTGGAGGAGAGAAGGGAGGAAAGTGGGCCGGCAGGGGACGTAAATTAGACTTTATTTAGATTTTTATTTAAATAAATATTAAAAATGGTGTTTGTATTATAAAATTAGCAATTGACCTGTGAAAATTCCGAGAAAATTTCAAAGAGTGTAATTAATCATAAATAATTTAACAAAAATTAAATCCAGCCATTTAATTATATTTCTCACACTTTACTTTACTCATAAATTAATTTAATTCTACACCTACCTACTTTATTCCGAAAAATTTGTATTTTAATTAATTACATAATGTAAATTTTTCTCAACTTTTTCTCGTCTTTTCTCCCCGTTGCAATGCACGGGCAAGGAGAAGGGACTGCGGGTTGAGCTTGCTGGACAGAACATGGCCCAAAGAGAAAAAAAAGGTTTTTATTTAGATTTTTATTTAAATAAATATTTAAATGGTGTTTGTATTATTAAAATTAGCAATTGATCTATGAAAATTCGGAGAAAATTAATTTAATTCTACACCCACCTACTTAGAAATATCCAAGTATTCCGAAAATTTTGTATTTTTAATTAATTATATAATATAAATTTTTCTTAACTTTTTTAATTTTCTCATTTTTCTCCCTGTTGCAATGCATGGATAGTTTTTCTAGTAATGGAAAATATATACAAAGAAACGTTGAATCTCTATGGATGAGGCCAGGCCACGGACGGGAGAACGTGGGTCAATCCACTGTACGTCCGCCCCACATCGCTCCAAAGGATTATAAAAGAAGCATCTACGGTTTTCTAGGAATACAACCAACGCTCATAAGCCAAATTCTAAACTAAATAATAACATTAAAGCTTACGTTGCCAATGTGCTATTAAAATAATAAAATTCATTATCCTGCATGATTAGATCGACTGATTAGTTTAACCAAAGTTTGGCCCGTATATATGGACTAGCACACGAGAGTGTCATTGTTTGGTAGCGCTCTCCAGGAGCTCCGACAGGCGATAGCGACCGGCCATCAATTCGGCCGCGCATGCATTGTAGTACATATTTGGAATACTGCCTCCATCCATCCGAGAATACAAGAAATTTTTTTATGTAACTAGATGAAAAAATTCTTTTATATTCCCTGATGGAGGTAGTAGTAATTTCGGCACCAACAACTCCAAGGTAAAGAGGATTTGAAGAAGCAAATTATGAGGGTGTTTGGATCCCTTTAGTTACCTGACTAAAGTTTAGACAGACTAAAAAATTTTAGTCACCCCCTGTTTGGAAGATGGGACTAAAGTGCATTAAAATCCAGATTTACCTCCCCTTCTCTCTCCTCTCCCTCCCCCTTCTCTCTCCTTCTCTCTCCATGGGATGAGCAATTAATTAGGTGAGAGAGGGGATTAGTCACTAGAAGTTGGGTCACCCTTGACTAGAGACTAGACTAGTTTTAGTCACCATTTAGTCAGGGGTGTTTGGAGATTTAGTCCCTTAGTGTGACTAAAATTAGTCAAGTAGTCTCTAATCAGGTGCATCCAAACACCCCCTATATATGGTTCTCGTCATGCTTGACTTCCACGGATAGAATGCTGGTCTGATCTTTTGTGTCCCCTAAAAAATTAATGAAAGGTCATGCTCCAAAAGAATTTAATTTACATCTAACTGAACAAACAATATCCGGAAACTCAACAAATACAGTCCACCAAACAACACTATGACATCTCCATAGTATAGAGCTAAGCTTAGTTTATAATATCTATAAGTTTTTAAAGTTAGAATAAATACATGCAGGTACCGGTAGATCTACCGCCTACCCATTGGGTAGGGTGAGTCAACCAGCCTAGCTATTACCTGTGGAGTCCTGTACCACTAAAACCTTTATAGTATTGGGCCATCATCATCACCCATCAACCTATAAAACAACCTAAATCAGATATATTAGACAATCGATCATTGTTTCATCTTCCAATTCGTGACTAAGTGCCCCTTTACCCTAAGCATCTAACTATTCATCTTCATTGCTTCCGCTCGACACTCGTCCCTCTCCATCGCGCTGTTAACCATGTCAGCCACATGCGCTAGTCTACATGTGCAGTTGTCGAGCCATACGCGGTAGGGCCTGAGGGCACGTCCACCCCTTTGTTAGTATGTCTTGCAGCTTGTGATGTGGTGCCTGATTGTCCGGTGTCCCTAATCAGCAGCCGGATAAGGTTAAGTGACTTAATTGTACTCCAGTTGAAATTTTTGGATGTTCTTTTGTATCTTAATTTGTTGATTGTGTTATATTTTTTATACGATTGAAATATAAATATGGTGTGATATACGATACGTTTATCATTTTTACATCACTGCTCTATCTTTATTTTAGAGTCACGTCCGCTGATGTACGTAGAAAATAAAATACGTCCTAAGTTAGTATACAAAAGAAAATACACCATAAATTCTCCGTCAGTTAAAAACTAGTTAAATTAATTTATCGCTACATATAGAACTGGAAATCCTCCCACGAAAGCAGAGTCCGTGACAATGCATTCATGCGTGATCTGAACTATACCAGTGTGTCAATGCACATTGCAATACGTCTGCCCGTTGAGTATTGTGCACTATTACACCTAACCAAATATGAATACCAAAATAAACAGGGTCAACATATATATATTCACTGTCAGTGATGGATTAAAAAAAAATTGAGTCCAAACAAATTTCACTATAACTATTATTTATTATAAAAATTTCATCATCAATTCATCCAATAATATTAAAATTTTATTGAGTTTTTACGGCCGAGCCCGTACAGCTGCCGAACTAGCTGCGCGGTTGCTCCGCCCCTGCATACCCATACGTGGCAGCATCTGACGCTGCCAGCTCACCCAGCCTGACACGCAGACATGCCACACCGCCACGTGCGCCCGGGTTCCCGAGGCACCCCTGCCTGGCGCCAAAATCCCCCGTCACGCAGCTTCACGAGAGCGATACACGCACACACGCAGCAGAGAGATACTACTCCACTACTGACGAAAATCTGAAACTCGGAGCAGCAGCAGCAGCAGCAGCATCCGGAGAGTGAAAGAACCGCGGAGAAGGGGAGATCATCGAGAGGAATGCGTGGATGGCGTGGTGGTCGGAGGCGGTGGTGGTGGCGGCGGCCGGAGGGACGGGCGGCGGCGGAAGCAGCAGCGGGACGGTGGTGTCCATCTGCGTGTTCACGGCGGTGCTGTGCGTGTGCCTCGTCGCCGGCCATCTCCTCGAGGAGAACAAATGGGTCAATGAGTCCATCACCGCCCTCCTCATCGTACGTTTCTCGATCACCTCCTAATTACCCCTCCAACCACTCGTACTCTAGCTTGCATGCAATATTGCACTTGATCATTCATAACCTCAACTCAACTGCGCCATACGTGTTGCTGTTTCACAGATACACTCTCTCATCCATGCCAAAATAAATCGGCATAGGTGAGGATGATATCCATAGACTACGTAATATATCCTAGGTCATCTAGGTTGGTTTATTTTGAGATAGAGTCACCTATGTTGATTTGTTTTGGGATGGAGTCACCTAAGTTGGTTTATTTTGGGATGGATTGAGCAGTTTCGTTTAACTAATGTTTAATTAATTCGTTATATTTCTAACAACATGGTAGTACATCAGAGGTGACAAAAGAAAGTGGAGTGCTCTTCCTTAGTTAAGAAAACAAACAGTATTTACTCCACCAAGGACTGCTGGTGACAACAATTATTCAGTGCCTTCTTTTTATTATGCTTGCAAAGGTATCAACAGCTACTACTACTGGTACTATTTATAACTTGTGCAGGACCAGCTCCAATTATTTTAGTACTATTTCAATTCCTAGTAGCTTATTAGCTCCTGTTACATTCCAAGGATGGTACGATTAAGGACTCCAGTTATTAAAAAGTGTGTGTGGAATACTCTTGCAGGGTTGTGTTGTAGGTGCTATCATATTTCTGTTGAGTGAAGGCAAGAACTCGCGAATCCTGAGGTTCGACGAGCAGCTCTTCTTCATCTATGTACTTCCGCCCATAATCTTCAATGCAGGGTATGTGTGCGAGCTAGTATGACATAGTACTAGAAATCAAATTCTTGCTTTTGGGTTAAAGGTAGTCAACACTCAACAGGAGACAGTTCTTTCAGAAATCTCCCATTGAGTGTTCATGCATGCATGACATATTGACATTACTTTTGCCTTTTCAGCTTCCAGGTCAAGAAAAAGCAGTTCTTTCACAATTTTCTCACCATCATGTCCTTTGGGATATTTGGCGTGTTCATCTCAGTTGCGATAGTTTCGACAGGTAGTTTGTTAATTTAAACCTTCTATGCATGTACACACTGCTAAGAATAACTATTTTTTGTCTTTAAGATACGTCAACTGTAATTTTGAGTCTAACTGCCTAAACAATTTTATTTCACCATTTGTCAATTTTGTTGGTCAATGATGGAATACTTTCAATGAAAAAATAATGATGGAATACTTCTTGATATCAGGTTGCTACTGGCTCTTCCCAAAAGTTGGTTTTGGGAACCTTGACGCGGTAGATTATCTAGGTGTGTCTTTATTTTTTGCTATCTGTTTATGTTCTCCTTTTTACTTCAGATTTAATCTTATTTACAACTACAGCTTTGGGAGCAATATTTTCCTCAACAGATACTGTCTGCACACTTCAGGTTCGTTATACAGTTGTGTTACAAATTTTGAACACATTTTGTTTACTCTAACTTAGCTGTTAAATAAAATCATCCAATCTCAAATTCAGGTCATCAGTCAGGATGAGACACCTAGATTGTACAGTTTGGTGTTTGGGGAAGGAGTGGTCAATGATGCAACCTCAGTTGTGCTTTTCAATGCTATAAAGAATCTAGATATCACTCAGCTCAAAGGCGGGGTTGCGCTAAAAGTCATTTCAGATTTTCTCTACCTGTTCTTCACTAGCACTATGCTTGGAGTTACAGTAAGCAAACATCTTTCAGATATCAGGTTTTTCAGTATAACAATGGTGTGTTACTCTGTTTTTCTCAGAATTATGGTGCCCAATAACTTTTATTACTTCTGTTTTACCACTAATTATCAGATTGGGCTATCAACTGCTTATGCTCTCAAAGCTCTGTATTTTGGTAGGTAAGTATAGCAAGCCATTAGATCATGATCCAACTTTGAAGTCATATTGTTGCACTGTTTAAATTTGAATATCTCCTCTTATTTCTGTAGGCACTCCACTGATAGAGAAGTAGCCTTGATGGCTCTCATGGCTTATTTGTCATATATGCTGGCAGAGGTAAGGGTGTCTTGAGATAATTGTTGGCATTTTAATATTTGCTCTGATAATGTGCCTGAAGGATGAGGTGTGTACTATCTTTTGAAGCAGTTTCTTGATCTGAGTGGGATTTTGACGGTGTTCTTTTGTGGCATTGTTATGTCCCATTACGCATGGCATAATGTGACGGAAAGCTCAAGAATCACAACCAGGTATTATGAAATCAGTGCCACATTTGTGAAATACTAGTATTATTTTTAGAGAAATTTATAACTGTGTGAAGCATTATATTTAGTGTAAATTAAGATTTTGAAGTAAATTAAATGACTCATTTGGTGTAATGGATGCAATTATAGGCACATATTTGCAACGCTGTCATTTATCGCCGAGACATTCATCTTTCTTTATGTTGGAATGGATGCACTTGACATTGATAAGTGGAAAACATCAGAGACAAGGTGAGCACCAAAATGCACATTTGTTACAAAATAGAAGAGTAAACATCATATTGTCATTTTGGCAGCTTTAAAACATCACTTGGTATCTTTGGAATTATCATATCGCTCGTTTTATTGGGAAGAGCTGCATTCGTTTGCCCTCTATCCATTATGTCAAATTACATGAGTGGGAGTTCTGAAAAAGCACCGATCACATTCAAGAACCAGGTTTATTCACAGCCGTTGGTTTCAATTTCGTACAGTAACTCTTGAATTGACTTGTAGGGAATTCACAACGAATTAAAATATGTACTCTGAATTCCTTAAACATTCAAGGTAGTGATTTGGTGGGCGGGCCTCATGAGAGGAGCTGTTTCGATCGCGCTAGCATATAATCAGGTACATTTCATATTCAGCAGGATATACATATCTGACAGGAAGTTGATATACGTTGATTTGTCAAACTTGCATGCTTTCAGTTCACCTTTTCAGGTGTAACTTTGGATCCAGTTCATGCAACCATCATCACCAGTACAATCATTGTAGTATTTTTCACCACTCTGGTATAAACCTTTTAACACTGATGGCTCTGCATATGATGCAATCCAATCAATAAAATGTTCAGACATGAGTCATCTGAGACATCTCCATAATTTCATCAGGTGTTTGGCTTCTTGACAAGGCCACTCATAAGCGCCATACTCCCGCGGCAACACCGGCAATCAACGACTCCGGGGACCGGAGGAGGAGGCCGTAGCACAGGCAGCAACTCCCCGAAGGACGACTTCATCCTGCCGTTCCTCTCGACTGATGAAGAGGCATCAGGGAGCGGCAGTGGGTTCCTCCAGGCCAAGAGGAGCATCTCCATGCTCCTGGAGAGGCCAGTCCACACGGTGCACATCTACTGGAGGAAGTTCGATGACAGGTTCATGAGGCCCATCTTCGGTGGACCGATGGAGCGCGATCGCGGTAACTGTTACTGATCGAGCAGAAATAGGTGGCATATCGCCACTGGAGGAGGAAGATCAAGTGCAGGAAGAATAGTTATTTTGTTCATGTTCAGTTTTCCAATGGCTCCAGTGAGCATATATACCTAAGAGATTCTGCTGATAAGACCTGTTGAGACTCTCTATGAAAATCTGAATTCTTCTGTCGTTTAAGCTTTGTTACCGTTAGCGTAAGGTATGGTTGAACAATTTCGTAGTTCCAGAGTGAACTGATGGAAGTAGAAGTCGAATAACCAGACAGAGTGCGTTTTGTTGTCGGCTGAAAAATACTACTACAAATGCTCCAGCCGTCGTGATCACTTGAGCTGTATTCATTGAATTACTCTCTGATTTGAGCGTTGTTTCACACCATACTTGTTCCCAGAGATGAGCTGCTGCAAGTGATCATAGCCGGCAAGCAAGGGCACCGGCGCCTTTGAGTGAACATATATACTCCCCTTGTACATATAATCCCTCCAGTTTTTCCGAGGTTGGATAACTAAAGGGGATGTACCTACTCTTCATCTTGTCCCTAAGGCGAAAGCCACAGCACCCGGATACTTTGGAGAACTCCATCCATCTAAGCTCAAAAGTATCTAAACAAATCTATGAAAGGTTTTAACCCGAGGTAGATCTCACATAGATAAGTAAAGATACTTAGGAAAGCAATGGAGTTAGAGTTCAAGTGGAGAAGATGGATGTCGTAGAAATCTAGAAGTGAAAGAAATTCGGAAGGGTAGGAAGGAAACCACATTGAAGAAAAGCGACCAAGGCAACAATTTGCCTTAGGCTAGGCATAGGATCAGTACCTCCTTCCGAACGCTCCAGCACCTATTCACTTAGCAGTGATCCTTCTTGTTGCATCTTCACCAGGGCATCAATGTCTGCGGTTGACTCTTGGGGATCCGAGAAGATTGCTGGTGGCTTGGGAAACTTTTGTGGTTTAGGGTTTTTCCGCCGGAGCAAGAGAAGGTGCATGAAGGGGAAAGTGAAATGTTTGTTTGAGGCAAATGGAACTCAAATGAATCCCAGAAGCGGAATTTATAAGTCACATCTGACTGTTCGAATTTCAAGGAATACGGAGAAATCGCCAATGAGATTTTTGCTGATTTGTTTATTCCAATTCAGAGTTTCTGACTTCATTCCAAATTCAAACTTATGTCAATTTCTCGGATCAGGAGAATAAGAGGACTTTGTCGCGTAATCTATGCCTTCTCGGGTTACCGAGAAGAGCTTGCCAAATTCGACAACGGTTGTTCTCAAAATCTCTACACGGGAACACTGATCAATTCATTTGCGTTAAAGTCGGTGCTACTGTCAGTGTTAAGGATAAGGCATACCTCCTGTACGTGGGTTAATGGGATACGGTGATACCATATATATACCCAATAGTATACATGAAGGTGTCCTATAATTAAGGAAATACGACTGATAAAGAAGGAATTTATCTCACGGAATAGAAGGTGTCAGAGTCCTAGTCAGAGGAGATAAGGTATCCTTTAGCCCGTATCCTATTCTATGTCTTCGAGTTCTACTTGGAAAAGAATATGATATGTGCTATAAATACAAGGTCTCATCATCCAGGGAGGGTATCGAATTATAAGTCATAGCTAGAGTCATACACAGGAGCAATCTAGATGAAGCCAGTGTCGTATTCACCGAATAGATCTTGTCGGATCGTACTCGACAGTTTCTAGTCGGTAGATTAATCTAGTCATCCTATTCCCCATTGTACTCTCTGTTTTATTCCCGTCCATATAACCATATAAACTGGATTAAGGCTATTACCTTGGGCCTGAACTAGTATAAATCCATGTTTCTTATCTGCTTGATCCAATCTCGCGTATACCCTGGTCTGAACGATCCCCATACCCTCCAAATATTGTTTTCGGGTAGTCAGTTGACAAATATTCTTACGATAAAAGAAGAGTGCAGTCATGAAATGTTTCAAGAAATTGAAAAAAAACTCTCGATATACCAAGTATTGTCTATCAGTAACGGTTGTCGATCAACATTACGTGTTTGAAGAAAAATAGTGTGTCGACTCTTATGATCTGCAATAATACTTATAGGGTGCACTAGATTCAGGAGAGATGGTGACACAGATGGTTTATACTGGTTCAGACCCTCGGTATAAGGTAACACCCTACTCTAGTTGTATGTAGATTAGATCTGTGTAGGTGTGCACAGCACGGTATTGGAATAGCTCGTTGGCACGTATCAGAATGATCCACCACCAACCCGCGGTGTGTATGCCGGGTTGTGAGGAGATGCCCCTGATCCGGGGACCTTGCCCCCTCTTATATAGGATGAGGGGCAAGATTACAGGGAAGGGATCTAGTCGGTTACAACTAAATCTCCCTAATACATGATTCGGGATTTATATCTTATCCCAAGAACCTCTCTTTCTTGGATTACAAGTAAGTCACATAGACCTATAGCACTCGGCCCACCATGTGCTGATAACATGAAGGTTCACTATGAGGTACCTGGGTACTATGGTACCGTGTACCTCACGGTAAATAATTCCTGGTAAGGTAATACATGATTTAACACTAGATAAGTGGCATTCTGCGGTGTCATGCTTCTTGCATTTAGCTTTTCAATTGTTTATCAAGATATGACAAAACTATATATTCGGTGTCGTTGGCTGTTTTACATATTCATAGCAAGTGTTTAAAAGAGAGTTGTAAAAATATTACATCATATTAGATATAACGTGCTCTGTGATATACATTATGGGTAAATTAATATATTATTTTTTAGTGTGCTTTAGATAATTTGGAAAACGTGCATTGCACGTGCATAATTACTGCTAGTAGAATTTAAAAGCTAGAGTAGATTGGAAACTCATATTTTCCATATTGTCACAAACTAGATACCTACGTACTAGCTAGCTTTCAAAACGGAATCTCATAGATCATTTAAAACATACGAATTTCAAATGGTTTTCTTTAACGTAAATTTGTTGAAATCTTCAAAATCTCTATGAAAATTCCTCCGTACCGAAAGAAGCTCAAGAGGAGAACTTCTAAAACCGAAGAGATAAAGGGTAATGATCAACTACAATTTCTACTTTTAAAATCTAACCCGTACAAATTCAATGAAAATGATTGCTAATCAACCCATTCTTACCAGATTCTCTCTCTTACTTTTAATAAATAATATCATTAACTTTTTCAATTAACCATTCATCTTATTAAAAAATCTTACACAAATACATAAGTATAGAATTATGCTTAAAGTAATTTTAGTAATAAAATAACTCACAACAAAATAAATAATAATTGTGTAAAATTTTTAAATAAATCATACTCCCTCCATCACATTTTAAGCGTAGTCATAAGTTTCTGTGTTCAATTTTGATCATCCATCTTATTTGAAATTTTTTATAATTAATATTTTTATTTTTTGTTAGATGCTAAAACATAAATAATTGACTTATACTTTTTAATTTTTTTAAAAAAATTTAAATAAATGTTGAACACGAGTTTACTCGTAGATGTACTCAAAATGGAACGGGGCAGTAGTTAACATCCTCCTCTACTGAAAACAGAGCACAAGAGAGTGTTTTACGGTTCAAACTTTTGGGTGGACAGGGTGAGCAGGTAACAAACCCAGCCGCTGTTCACCAGCAATTAATGGAGTGTAGCCTAGTCCGACATAGAGGGGGATACGTGGACGAACGTGCATCCGCGACGTGGACGCGCCGGGGAGAAGATCCCTCCACACGGATCTCCTCCTGTCCACCAGCGCCGTCGCCGCCAAAAAAACCACAAGAGATTCCTTTCCTCTCCTCCCACTTGTGTATCTCCCGCTCGCGCAGGCGCGCACCACCATTGCGTTTGCGTCCATGGAGATGGTGGAGTGCTCGCTGGCCGCCGCCCGGGCCCCGCGCCGCCCGCTGCCCCGCCGGATCCCGGTCACCGGCGGCAGGCCGGTTCTTGGCGCCACCGGGAGCGGGATGGCCTGGAGGCGGCTCCGGGTCCGGGTGCGGTCGGAGAGGGCGAGGAGGGACAGCCCGACGACGACGGCACCGTTGGAGCGCGACGGCGGCGTTACCGCGCTGGGGAAGGCGGCGGCGGGGCTCGCCGCGGCGGCCGTGGTGTCGCTCACCGGGTTCGCCGCGGAGCCCCTCTCGCCGCCGGCGCGGGCGGAGTCGCTCACCGTCGCGTTCCCCGTCTCCAAGGCCCGCGAGGTGGGTTCGTTCCCGACCTCCCGCTGCAGCCGCCGCCGGCCGCCGTGTCCTATAAATGTTTTTTTTTCTTTTTTTTAATTAAAAGAAAAAGAAGTTTTCCCTCATTGCTGTAATCCTGTTTTTTTTTCAGGTGAATAGGGTACAGAGGACGTTGGTCGAGGCGTGGGGACTGATCCGTGAGACCTTTGTGGATCCTACCTTCAATCACCAAGGTATACTCAATCTGGGGTGTTGATTTGAATTCATAAATTATAATTTGGCCATTTGGGGAGATGAACTTGAAATGCGGTGAAATTTGCTGTGCTGTTCGTAGTGAACTTACTTATCCCCAATGTGTGAGATTATGCAGATTGGGACATGAAACTGCAGCAGACCATGGTGGAAATGTTCCCGCTGAGGTCGGCGGATGCCGCCTACGGTAAGATCAGCGGTATGTTGTCCACACTTGGTGACCCGTTCACCAAGATCATCAGCCCGGAGGTGTGTATGTGTGTATAAGGATCGCATCGTTCCGCAAAGATATGGCGCATACAAATCCGATTTGCATGTGCGCTTTGGCGGATCATTACTAGTCTGATGTATTATTGCTGAGAACTGCAGGAGTACCAGAGTTTCAGGATTGGAAGCGATGGGAGTGTCCAAGGGGTTGGGGTGTTCATAAACAAGGAGCCTAGCTCTGGACGCTTGGTAAGTTAGAATTTTGCTGTAATAAATAGGCAATCATATAAGATAGTGTCACTATGGTTTAGCTCCATGACTCTTCCAGCTTGTTATGGACTGCATCGAGGGTGGCCCAGCAGATCGAGCAGGCTTACATGGAGGCGATGAACTAGTTGAGATCGATGGTATTTTACTCATTTTCTATTGTAATAATATGTCTTTGTGAAATATACAGTGCAAATGTCACAGTCTTTCTTGTGAATTCAGTTTTATCTGAAGCACACCTGTAGTGTAACCTTTTGTTTTACTTGTTGACTGCACAACAATTTTCAGCAATAGTGCATTTGTCTCCAACAGAAGTTATTTGGGGGCAACTGCAAAAATTTAAGAGCTATTCTGCGGGTCCTTAAATGGTACTGCACCTCTTAGTTTTCTTTTGTACTTCTTTAATACTAGGAAAAGCGATAGCTCTTCGAAAATTGGGAAGGAACTTCAAAATCTAAAGGTCATCAAAAGCTAGTTAGCTAGACTTCAAGGTTCTCTCTATTTCCTTTTTTATCAGCCAACATTTCTGAAGCTAACAGAGGTGTGATATGGACGTTGGACAAGCCATAGAATCTAAATGTATGTTTCGTTTCCCGCAATTAAATAAATGTGTGTTTCATAAAATTTGAAGCCACAAGAATCTGTTTAAAGGTTATCATGAGCAAGTTCCCCTATGTCACTGAGAGCTAGTTGAGATTGATAGTGTGTTAACTTTGCATCATCGAATCTTCTCAAGTTCTTTTTCCGTCTTTGAAAAACGAAGTTGTGGAGGAATCAGATTTCATGCCCAAGAGGTATTGATCATTGTACGTAATGTTTGTGTAGGGAAGAATGTCTCTGGGTTGGATGGAGAAGCTGCAGCTCAGAGACTTAGAGGTCGTGTCGGAACAACTGTGAAAGTGAAAGTGTTGGATGTATGCACTTATCCTCTGCTTCAATTTGAAGTATTATATAGAGTTTTAGACACATAACAGTTATGTCCCCGTGATTTTGTTTTGTCATTCAAAAGCAACATGTTCATATCCTTTTGTTGTATTTTCTTTTCCAGAGCACTGAAAACGAAAGGAATGGTAGGATAACACAAAAGGAGGTACATGCCTAACTTTTGTCTGAATAACATGCAATGTCAACTTTTTTCCATCTATGCTGCTTGGAAAGTAATGTCTAACTCCTGTCTGTCTGATTTGAATAAGCTTGTCACATTCAGTTAAATGCCTAATAAGCTTATAAGCATAATGGTTCACATTAACCAGAAGGAGAATTGTTTTCCTCTTAAGAATATGATCTTACTTTTATCTAATTACAACTACAATGTTTTTCCAAAAGGTCCAGCTATCTCGTGAGGTTATCAATCTTTCACCTCTATCAACTACAATTATCTCTCATAGATCAGACGATGGCCGTGAGTGCAAAACTGGGTATGTTAGGCTAGCTGCCTTTTCTCAGGTAAATACCAGTATTTTATATGTTTTGGTTCTCAATTTTTCAAGTTTCATTGGAATAGTTGAGTACTAAACTGCATTACTCGATTCTTTCATTGCTTTCAGTATGAGTTGATTAAATTGAATGTTTTCAAGTATTTTGAGGACTCCGGTGTTCAGTAATACTGAAAATGGAAGAATATTCCAAGTGAAGATATTTCCTGTTCAATATTGTTTTTACCACTGGGTTGGTCATCCAAATGATTTGATCTTTTACCATGTACAACTGCAATAATGCAATACTGC
The DNA here is from genome assembly GCA_000573905.2 of Oryza punctata. Taxonomy (NCBI): domain Eukaryota; kingdom Viridiplantae; phylum Streptophyta; class Magnoliopsida; order Poales; family Poaceae; genus Oryza; species Oryza punctata. The sequence goes on from CM002493.2 coordinate 13,043,326, forward strand.
GAACACCACCAAAAGGAAAAACTGCCTAATTTCCCTCAAAGAAATCTACCCAGTTATTTTCTCTTCTATCAAAGAAGGTGAAAAATTATCGATAGTGCGCAGTATGAGTTATTTTGGTTGTTCAATGTTCATATCATGATCCTTTCTCTTCCAAACCAGACTGCTGCTGCTGAAATGGAAAGTGCCATTAAGAAGATGGAGGATGAGGGTGTCCAATCATATATTTTGGATCTGCGAAACAATCCTGTCAGTATATTTTTCTCACAATTGGTCTGCACAACTTCAACAATTTTTTTTTTCTTGTAGTGATCTTGTTATTTTGCTATAGGGTGGTCTAGTAAAAGCAGGTCTTGACGTGGCACAAATGTGGTTGGATGGAAATGAAACTCTTGTCAACACTGTTGATCGTGAGGGAAATGTGCTACCAATAAATATGGCCCGGGGCCATTCTTTAACACATGATCCTCTAGTCGTACTTGTGAGTCTCAATTCTCAACTCTATATCTGCTATGTGGTGTGTTTGATTTTGATTTTTTATTTATAAGGTACAAATTTTCCTAAAGAATCATAATTATGTTGTATACACATATAGGTCAATGAAGGAAGTGCCAGTGCAAGTGAAATCTTGGCAGGAGCATTACATGACAATGGTCGTGCTATTTTGGTCGGCCACAGAACTTTTGGAAAAGGAAAAATACAGGCATGGATAATTTCTCTATATGCACATTCTGCTTTTTGGTGTAAATGCTTGAATTTTTGTATGCTTCTGAAACATATACTTTTGAACTAAATCTGATCCCCAATATTCCCTGTAACAGAGTGTGACTGAATTGGATGATGGATCCGCGCTGTTTATCACGGTCGCAAAGTATCTCTCTCCAGCACTGCATGAAATCGACCAAGTAGGCATCCAACCTGACATACAATGCACCCCAGAAATGCTATCTTTGCCAAGAGCGCCTTCGCTGAAAGAGGACGACAAAGCCACAGATCTGGAGATGGATTCATGTATCATGGTGGCAGAGCAAGCATTGGAAATCGAGAAATCAAAGGGATCTGCGTCGTAGGTACTTCTGTAAGCCAGAATCCTTTGTATGTCCACATTAGTTGGTCAGGTTCATAGTGGCATCTGCAGATAAAATTCATTGTAGCTCCATGTATAATATTGTAATCTACCATAGGTTGTATAGTTAGTATAGGTTGTGAATGGTATATATAGGCTGATAACTGTGATGTTAGATCATAGACAAAGAAGCACCAAAAAATTAGTTATCTCGTCTTCAGGGGTCATATGCCCTTGTCATTGATTCGAGATATATCATAGGAATTTGTAATTGTTACTTGTTAATCATGGCATATTGTCTACCAATACCAGTGCAACATGTCGTTTCAACAGTTCATTGTAAGTGAGCTGCCTCAAAAAGGCACAAGTCATGACGTGCATGAGATGATCATACCCATTTGGAAGGCCTCTGATGCAGTAGTTATATGTTCTTTTTTAATGTTTCCAGTGCAGATTTCATTTGTTTTCTTTGATGTGCTGATGCTCATGATCAGTGCAGATTGGCAGTTTGCTGCCAGGATGATGTTACATGTCGAAATGATGTTGAAGTTGGAACATGAACCCCGAGGTTACGCCATTGAATCCACTATATTAGAGCCAGTATGGAATATAGGGAAAAGCTTCGAATTTATAGTACATTATTTTTTTAGGAACAAAAACTTGAGAGAAATGTTTCAAGAGTAGTAAACGAAATTAGTCAAATAAAAGACTAAAAAGTATACTTGAGGAGCAAAATTTCATGAAGCTACTTACTATCGGATTTCCTAAAATAGCAATAAGAGAAATCCGTTAAATCCAAAATGTTCCTATACAAAGTAGTACTTGAATGGAAATCTACCAAAAAAATTGACTTAGAACTTTGTTGTTGAAATAATTTATGGAAAAACAATTAACAATTCATTTGAACCAAAGTGCAAACCCTTCTAAAAAATAATAATATTGTCACTAGCATTTTTGACCTCCTAAAAGCGCCAAATATAGGTGCTTGTAAACAACTTGGCTTTTCCTACCAGAATTTGAAAAGGTGTTGCCTGATTGCTTTAAAAAAGCTATATTCTATAGAGATTTATTGTTAAATAACGTTTAGAAGGTCAGGGTTGATGCCAACATTCATAACCAACAATGACAAATTCCTATGATATCAAGTTTTGAAGAGACTATGAAAGTGATAGACTCCTCTAATAGCACTAGAGTCCTCCAAAGAGGTTGTGATGATCGAAGGTGGAGGTAGCATTGCTAAGAAAGTTTGAGGTGGTGGAGTGATGTGGACTAGGGTTCCCGATTTTCCGAAAAGGTTCTAATAATCAACGATTTTGGTGGAGGCGCAACACAAATCGATCCGGCTTCTTGAACGAGCACGTTCCTGAACCCCGCAATTGCAGCACCACGTCTCCTCTGGTTATCAACCGTGTCGAAACCCAGTTGACCTCGCCAAGAAGGCTAATCCCTGCTTGCAAATCGAAGAACACAAACAAGAACAAAGAAGATTGCAACCAAAATTACAGATGAATGATTAAGCTCACAAGTTGGGGTCTTACAAACCGATCTAGCGGCGAAACTGTTCTTGACAGATTAATCTAAGCAAAACCCAAAAACTAAAGATAGCGACGGCTACTGATATATGGAGTTTAGGGTCGTGCAAGCACCCCTTGACGCAACCCTAATGGCCTCCAACATGATACACGGCCCAAAGGCCCAAATACAGCGTCGCAGCGCCGGAACAGATTCTGAAGGTCAACTTGTTCGGTCAATTCCCGATGACTCGTAATGAATTTGGACATAGGACCAGAACCATTGGAAAGATTATCTTCTTAGCTTTCCATCTATATAAAGAACGCCCCAATCCAAGCACGTATGCAACCTGGGCGTCCGTTTTAATGCAGACTGGTCCTGGACTCCGAAACAGACTCGAAGTCGACTTGGTTTAAGCCTCCACCTTAACTTGAACGTCCTCGCTGACCTTCCACGACTCTATGTCCTTCTCTAAGTATTTCCTTGTCCTCTCCATTGTTCCTAATCATAATATAATCATTAGGTAGCAATCTATTCTCAAAATCATATAAAGAAGAACTTAGAAACGAACTCACCTCTAAATTCAATTGTCGTGCGCGAGCTCTTGTGATTGGACCTTGAATGACCAATGGAGGCTTGTTGTGTATATCCGACGGAATGATGTCCGCATCATCTCCCTCTCTTGAATTGAAGTCGTCCTCGACTCAAGCTCATCTTCCTCTCCCAAGTATGGCTTCAAATCTGAAATGTTAAACATGGGACTAACCCCAAACTCGGAAGGCAACTCAAGTTTATATGCATTATCATTAATCTTCTCAACAATTTTAAAAGGACCATCAGCTCTAGGCATCAATTTAGACTTTCGCAATTCTGGAAATCTATCCTTTCGCAAGTGCAACCAAACTAAATCACCCGGTTCAAGCTTCACTTCTTGCCTACCTTTGCTACCAGCAATTCTATACTTTTCATTCATCTTTTCAATGTTGTGCTTAGTTGTCTCATGCATTTTCAAAATAAAATCAGCACGTGCGTTAGCATCACTGTGAACCCTCTCACTAGTAGGTAAAGACAAAATATCAATAGGAGCACGGGGGTTGAAACCATACACTACCTGAAAAGGACTTACCTTGGTAGTAGAATGTGTTGCCCGATTATATGCAAATTCCACATGTGGCAAACATTCCTCCCACATCTTCAAATTTTTCTTCAAAATAGCTCTCATCATTGTACCCAAAGTGCGGTTGACTACCTCCGTTTGTCCATCTGTTTGTGGGTGACATGTAGTAGAAAACAATAACTTTGTACCCAACTTGTTCCATAGCGTGCGCCAAAAATGACTAAGGAATTTTGCATCACGATCTGAAACAATAGTAGAAGGCATACCATGCAAACGAACAATCTCATGGAAAAAGAGGTCAGCAATATGAATAGCATTATCACTTTTATGACATGGTATGAAGTGTGCCATCTTAGAAAATCGATCGACCACAACAAAAATACTATCCCTCCCCCTCTTAGTCCTAGGCAATCCCAAAACAAAGTCCATAGAAATATCTGCCCAAGGAGTAGAAGGAACAGGAAGAGGCATATACAAACCATGTGGATTCAAACGAGACTTAGCTTTTTGACAAGTGGTGCAGTGTACCACAAACCTCTCAACATCTCTCCTCATCTTTGACCAAAAGAAATGTGAAGCCAAAACATCCTCCGTCTTCTTAGCTCCAAAATGTCCCATCAATCCTCCTCCATGCGCTTCCTGTATCAACAAAAGACGAACGGACCCAACTGGAACTCATAGACGGTTAGCTCGAAACACAAATCCATCATTGATCACAAATTTATTCCAAGTGCGTCCCTCTTTACAATTCAACATCACGTCTTTAAATTCAGGATCAAGCGCATATTGTTCTTTAATTGATTCAAGACCAAAAATCCGACAATCAAGTTGGGACAACAAAGTATAACGTCTGGACAAAGCATCAGCAATCACATTATCTTTTCCTTTCTTGTGTTTGATGACATAAGGAAAAGATTCAATAAACTCAACCCATTTAGCATGTCTACGATTCAAATTATTTTGAGAGCGAAGATACTTAAGCGATTCATGATCAGAATGAATAACAAATTCTTTAGGCCACAAATAATGACGCCACGTCTCTAAAGAACGTACAAGAGCATACAATTCCTTATCATACGTAGAATAATTCAAAACAGGGCCATGCAACTTTTCGCTAAAGTATGCAACAGGTTTATCATCTTGCATCAAAACACCTCCTATGCCAACTCCACTAGCATCACATTCTAACTGAAAAGTCTTACCAAAGTTTGGAAGTTGGAGCAAAGGTGCGTGTGTAAGCTTGTCCTTCAAAGTGACAAAAGACTCCTCCTGTGTTTTTCCCCAATGAAAGACCACCCCTTTCTTCGTCAACTCATTCAAGGGTGCAGCAAAGGTGCTGAAATCTTTGATGAAACGGTGATAGAATCCTGCAAGACCAAGAAAACTTCTCACCTGTGTGATGGTTTGGGGAACCGGCCAACTCTTAATGGCTTCAATTTTTGTCTCATCCACCTCAATTCCCTGTGGAGTAACAACATAGCCAAGAAAAGAGACTCGTTCCGTGCAAATCACGCACTTATCAAGGTTAGCAAACAAACGTGCATCACGTAAGGCATGAAAAACAACACGTAAATGATCCAAGTGTTCATCCAAAGACTTGCTGTAAATCAAGATGTCATCAAAGTAGACTACCACAAATCGTCCAATAAAAGGCCTTAAAACCTCATTCATTAAGCGCATGAAAGTACTAGGGACATTAGTCAAACCAAAAGGCATTACTAACCACTCATGCAATCCAAATTTGGTTTTGAAAGCTGTTTTCCATTCATCTCCAAGTTTCATTCTAATTTGGTGGTATCCACTACGCAAGTCAATCTTTGTGAAAATTATTGAACCACACAACTCATCAAGCATATCGTCTAACCGAGGAATAGGATGACGATACCGAATAGTAATATTATTAATGGCTCTACAATCAACACACATTCGCCAAGACCCATCTTTCTTAGGAACCAAAATTACAGGCACTGCACAAGGACTAAGGCTTTCACGTACATACGCGTGGTCCAAAAGATCTTGGACTTATCGCTGAATTTCCTTAGTCTCCTCGGGATTGGTTCGATAAGCAGCACGGTTTGGTAATGTTGCTCCCGGGATCAAATCAATTTGGTGCTCGATCCCTCTCATAGGTGGCAATCCCGGGGTATCTCAGCTGGAAAAACATCCTCATACTCCTGCAAAAGGTTAGTGATAGCAGGAGGTATCGAGCTAGCAATATCATCAAGAGAAAACAAAGCTTGTTTGCATATCAAGGAATAGCAAATATCATCAACAGAAATTTCAGCAATGTCACATTTTGTTGCAAGCATAACACCACCCTTCAATTTAATTCCCTCAGCCTTAGAACTAGGTGAAGGCTTATCTTTTTTAGGTGGAAAAACAGATTTAGCAATTTGCTGATTTTCAGATTCATTAAGTTTCAGACTAGCAGCTCGTTCTTTATCAGCCTCTACAATTTCAGCAGGGGTTAATGGAACCAAAGTAATTTTCTTTCCTTTATGCACAAAACTGTATCTATTACTTCTACTATGGTGTGTAGCATCATTATCATGTTCCCAAGGACGACCCAACAAAAGTTAACAAGCTTGCATAGGAACCACATCACAATCAACAGAATCAACATATGAACCAATGGAAAACGAAACTCTGCAAGATCGTGTAACCTTTGCCTTTCCAGAATCATTTAACCACTGAATATGGTATGGCTGTGGGTGTGGGCGTGTGGTCAAGCCAAGCTTCTTGACCAAGTCAGAACTCACCAAATTATTGCAGCTACCTCCATCAATGATCACACGTGCACGACGATTATTGATGATGAAGAAAATCTGGAACAAATTGTGGCGTTGCAACTTTTCAGATTGCTGTACCTGCGTGCTAAGCACCCGCTGTACAATAATGTTCATGTAGGTCGCTGTGTCCTCACGCCCAAAGAATTCACCATCCTCAGCATCAACTCCTTCCTCCTCGTCTTCTTCATCATCCTCAACATCGGAGGTGCTGATATAGCCATCTTCTGTGGCAATGTATGCCCGTTGACTAGGACAATCTTTCTGCACATGGTCAAATCCTTGGCAGCGGTGGCACTGAATGTTTGGAGTGAGTCCCGTCGAAGCGACGGATGAAGCACTCTTAGCGGGTACCTGCGAAGGACTTTTACCTGAATCTGATGGTCGTGGTGGAGGTGGTTTTGGCACTGCAGAAACCCCGGATGCAGCTGGTCGCTTGTTCGCTGGAGGGGGTGTCGGGAAAGAGGTAGCCTTGGTCGGCCCCGAAGGTGGCGTCGTGCGCGGAGTGTACGTACTTGCCTTGGTCTTGCCCTGTTGATTACGCCCCTGCAATTCCTTCTCTGCAAGCATAGCAAACTGAAACAACTGGTTGACAGTGTTAAATTACTTATAATCAACTATATTCTGGATTTCAACCCTTAAACCCGAATAAAAACGACAAATGGCATCCTCGGTCCCCTCCACAATGCTACAACGCATTAATCCCTTTTGTAGCTCACCATAGTAATCCTGTACAGATTTATCCCCTTGTTCTAAAGGCATCAGTTTCTTGCGTAACTCCCTATGATAGGATGGAGGAACAAATCTATCGCGCATAGCTACTTTAAGTTCTTCCCAAGTAGTAGGTAAAATACCCTCAGCAGCTAACCCAGTCCACCAAATGATAGCAAAATCTTTAAACTCACTACTGGCTTGTCGAACTCTATGCTGCTCAGGCACAAGGTGGGCACTAAATTTTTGCTCTACTGTTATCTCCCAATCAAGGTATTTCTCAGCATCATAATGACCCAAAAAGGTAGGTATTTTAAACTTAACCTTAGCATAAGGATCATCGGGCACACGATTATTATTATTATTATTATTATTATTATTATTATTATTATTATTATTATTATTATTATTATTATTATTATTATTACCTTGTTGGTGGTGGTGTTGAGCGCCACCCATACCTGTCATGTTGAAGCGAAGACGACATCGTAACCGTGCTTGTCGTGTAGTTTGTTCATCTACATTACCATTGGAATCGTATATCGTGTCTTCTGGACGTCCACCGGCGTTGCTGTCGTTCACTTCCTCATTGGATGGTTGTCGAGTCTCCAACGCAGAAACCCGATCAGTTAGTGTAGACACCCGCTTGTCCAACCTCTCCATGTGTCTGCCGAGGTCGAGTTTAATGATGGCTTCGTGGACAGCTGTTGTGACTGCCTCCATTATCTCTTTATGAGCATTTCCTACAATAGTTCGTAGTTGCTCTTGACTGACACAGTCAGCAAAATCCTTGGGAGTCGTCTCCTCATCGTCTCCTGCCATTGAAACACCAAAACAGCAACCAAATGTGAAGGTTATCCCTAATAATCTACTACACAGGTGTAGTGGTGCCTCTCAACAGCTCAGCAATATGGAGCACCTTACCAAGCCCTTATAAGGTTCTTACCAGCAAAGCAAAGGATACCTGGTAGGCGTAGTCAGCGATTGCAAGGATCAAGAACCTGTGCTGTCTAGAAGTAATATGTAGAGTTAGGAAGGCCAAATATATGTGAATGGTACATAATCCAATGACAGATAGTAATGCTGAATAAGAAATCCCAAGTCACTTGCCCTCGGTTGCTGGTCTACTCGTGTCCTATATAGTAGTGGTACCAAATGATGGCACCGAGGAATACGTCACTGGTAAATAGCTAGGAAAGACGGACAGGCAAGTTTCGACGAGTTTCAGCAAAAACAGCAAAACCGTAAGGCAGATAAGCTCAACGGAGCACGTCGTGAGCTGGAGGCACCAGTGGAAATCAACTTTTCTTTTTTTTTCTTTATGTTTCTTTTATTTTTTTTATTTTCCAGGAGCACGAAAATAGGGACACCACAAAGTTACAGCTCAATCGGAGTTGATACGTGGCCTATGGAATTTTCTGAAACCACTATTAAGAGAGTGCGGAATCTTGAGAGCTCGAACAGACAATTTTGCAAGCTAAATTTCGGAATTCTGATTTCGCCAAACCCGCCAAAGGGGGGAGGAAACGGATGTAAAATTTTTTTCTCTTATCCGAAAAGTTAAATTTTGCCTGATTCTGAGTCCGTATACAAAAGTTATGGCTGTTTAAAGTTGTGGCTTCCGATTAGGTTTTCCAGAGGGGATATAACCTAATCGGTTTTGGCAGTGGAGATGGATATGGTGGCAGCGGAGTTTGGGAAGGTGTTCTGGTGTTGCATGGTGATCTTGGTAAGTGTTTATGATGGCGGAAACGGTTTCTCAAAGGATGAACCCTAACAAACAGGGTGAAGATGGTGTTGGCTAGGGTTACAAAGGAAAACACACGACTAGCCTAAAACACGAACTAAACCAGCAACAAGAACTTAAATTAGGACTCAAACTCAACACTACGGACTTTGAAAAGGATCATGCAAAGGCTAAACACGGTCTAGGTTAAGGAGAGACTATAGACTATAATATTTTTTTTGGCTTTTCTGTAGACTCTAGGATAACGGCGAAATCAAAAACTAAACTAGGGTAAAGAAACTGAGCGAACCTGACGGTGAACCTAGAGCTCTGATACCACTTGATGTGGACTAGGGTTCCCGATCTTCCGAAAAGGTTCTGATAATCAACGATTTTGGTGGAGGCGCAACACAAATCGATCTGGCTTATTGAACGAGCACGTTCCTGAACCCCGCAATCGCAGCACCACATCTCCTCTGGTTATCAACCGTGCCGAAACCCAGTTGACCTTGCCAAGAAGGCTAATCACCTTAAAAGGGAGAGCCACCCTTCCCTTATCAGACTAGTCTTTTAGGGTGATTGGGCCTTTCCCCGAGTGGGTGCGTCGGAGTTGCGGTGCTAAGATTGCGGGATTCGGGGAATCCGGATCGGTGTGTCGTGCTTCGGGCGTATGGTGCTAAGATTGCGGGATTCGGGGAATCCGGATCGGTGTGTCGGGCTTTCGTCCAATCCCATCTGGGCCGGACTCATCATTTGGTATCAGAGTTGGGCCCTTGTTAAGAAGGGGAGAATGATGAGGACATCCTCCATTATTACCCGCTGGCAAAGACGCAACAAGATGGGCCGAGTGGCCCAGTTGTAGTCGGGCGGCGACCGTGTGAGCCTCTGAATAATCCCACCTTGCTTAGCTTGGGAGGAGGAAGCCACCTTAAAAGGGAGAGCCACACTTCCCCTATCAGACTAGTCTTTTAGGGTGATTGGGCCTTTCCCCGAGTGGGTGCGTCGGAGTTGCGGTGCTAAGATTGCGGGATTCGGGGAATCCAGATCGGTGTGTCGTGCTTCGGGCGTTTGGTACTAAGATTGCAGGATTCGGGGAATCCGGATCGGTGTGTCGGGCTTTTGTCCAACCTCACCTAGGCTGGACTCATCATGGAGACAATGGCAATTGAAGCTTGAGGTGGAGGTTGCAATAGTGAAGAGCTCAAGGTGGTGCCTGTGGCAAAAATTACAAGTTCTTTAAGATAAACGGGATAACAACCAGAACTTATGGTGGAGGCTACAGAGAGCCTATGGGGAGGTGATCTCGATGAGTACCTGGATGATGTGACAATGATATGAATTTAGAGGCGATGCCTCAAGGAGCTTATGGAGGAAGCAAAGGCTAGAGCTCATGGTGACGACATCATTGATATGAGCTCAAGTGAGCCGAGAAAGTTAAGGTCATTGCGCAAATGTGAGCTTTTTTCTTCATGTAAGTCATACAGAATTGGGAAAACATTAGTTATTACTTCTCTTCATGATAAATGAGGTTTTCTTACATGTTTTTCAGGTAGGTTTGTTAACTTTCTTCTTTCTTAATTATCTAAAGTTTTATCAAATGAACCAATACTTCATAGATGACAAATTAATTATGTTAAATGTTACAAACATATTTGACCTACATCACCAAAGTTCTCGGGATGATGAGTTGAGTTACTTGAATGCTATTTTTTAATGATTTCTATAAGACACAGATAAGATGGTCACTTATATTCCGATGACGGAAACAAGCGAGCAAATCGAAAAATGAGACGTGATTCTATATTTCCTATCAAACGAACCTTAATATTATTCTTAATTAGATCATATTGCATAGAATAAACAGTTTACTTTCGACACTAGAACAGGAGCAATGTCTTTACGTTAGCACGTGATACACCCATCTCCACATCTTCAACATGCTTCTCACCCCAGGGGCAATCCCGTCATTTCCGCCGCTGCCGTTTTTAGGAATCATTCCCGGATACGATACCCCCGCGAAGCCTTCCCCGTTTTCCCCCAAAAAAGCGAGAGACGACGCGACGGGACAGGACAGACAGGGGGGCGACGCGACGCCGACGCGGGCGGGCGGAGAGGAGACACGACCCCGCGGAGGAAGGGGGGAAGGCCGCCACCGCCACCGCCCGGAGGAGCCACGAGCAAGCCCTAGCCCCGGCGAGACGGCGGCCGCTACTGCGTCGACCGGCGTCTCTTCTCTCTCTCTCTCGTGCTCGGCGCTGCTCGAATCCAATCCGGTGGGGGCCGTTCCGATCGAGTCGGTCCGGCCATGTCGACCAAGAGGTAATCTCGATTCGATTCGATTCCTGCTAGGTGCCCCTTGTTTCGGACGATTTGGAGCGGAAGTTTGGGAGCCACGAGGTTTTCTTTTTTTTTTTTTGTTTTTTCTTGGGTGCGAGGCGGTGGTGGAGCCGCGTGTGGGGGGGATTCCGGCGCGGTGGTGGTGTTGAGCGTTGTGCGTGGTGGTGGGTTTGAGCACTTGAGCTTGCCTGAGACCTAGGGTTGACCTCCTCTGCTGATTTGGATTCGCTGGTGGGCGGAATGGTGGTAAGGCGAGCTCTGAGCTAACGCGAACGCGCTCCTCGTTTTTTGGGGGCAATATGGGCGTGTAGGGTGTAGCTAAGCTGATGTACGCTTTGCCACATTAGCTGTATTTTGGCTTTCGGGGAGTTTCACTAGCTTTGTAATAATTCAGCGTGGAGGAAGAATCCGGATGGCGGTTCAGTTGCGTTTGCGCTTCCATTTAGCTCTGGTTGCTTGAGTCAAATATGTTGCGTTTGCGCCTCCATTAGCTCTGTTTGCTTAGTCAAATATGTTATACATGCTAAACGCGTTGAAGGACCAAATGTCACGCTCCTTTAGGTATGGTTTGGGTTATGAATTTATGATGTCTCCGCGTTTTGTTTGATTGTTGTGCTGGTAGGTTGAATAAGGGGAGTGCTGGAGTGGCTTGTGTTTACTCCGCATTTTGTCGCATATTTTGGTTCTCCGCACTTTACAGGTCAAATGAGAATATCAATTTTGACTCTGGTGCCCCTTTTTCTGCCAGCAACTGATAGGCACACTGTTTTGGCTGCGCCTTAGGGTGGTCCTTGACTTGCCTGTTTTACTACGATTTTTGCATATTACGACATAATGTAAATTAAAGTAATTAAATTGGGCTCAGTTTAATGGTGGCGTATATGCTGCTTGTTCAGTTCTATAAACACCACAATTGTGCTAAGGGATCTGGTCTGTGGATTTCAACAAAGGTTATATATATATTCGAATTGCATAAAGCTCTACATTTTAGGAGAGAATTAGAACTACTGCTATTGTTGATATAAGATGTTAAAAGTATTGAAGTAAGCAAAGTAAGATGCTCAATAGTAACCTCGTTAGCATGAGATGCAATCCCTTCATACTGGTCATTTAAATCGGTTGCCCTGGCATCAGTACTTAAGATGATTGTTTTCCCATTTGGTCTGCTTATGAAAAGGCTCCACAAAAACTTGTTATATCATCCTGATTCAGATCGTTCCTTTCCTGGGATTGAATGAAAAGTTCTGGTAGTTTGCTTACAATTCTTTTGGTTATGTTTCGATCTATCAGGGTTCTTTGCAAGTTCTTCATGCATGGAGCTTGCTTGAAGGGAGAATACTGTGAGTTCTCCCATGATTGGAATGATCAACCAAACAATGTAATGTACTAGTAAATGATTGATGCGCTCTGATTTCATTGCCATACTTAACAGTGCATATCTTCATATCTTCTACTGTTCCTTACTTTGATGCTTATTTGCTCAGGTTTGCACGTTCTACCAGAAAGGTTCATGCTCGTATGGTAGCCGTTGCCGATATGACCATGTCAAAGTTTCTCATAACCTCACAGTGGCTCCACCACCAAGCTCAAGTGCTACAACACGTGCATCTAGTTCTCTTCAGCCTTTGAGTTTCAGACACCCTCATCATGTGGGGTACCAAGCAGATTCAAGCAACCCAAGGCAACAGATATCTATGGATGTGCTGGCACATTCTGGAAGTAAGCCTGTATGGAGAAATGATTTTCAACATGAAAGTGTTCTTGAGGATGGGATTGACTGGTCAATAAGTCCAACTGTGCAAAACCAGACAACCTTGAGTCCTGCTGATCTGCCAATCTGTTCTTTTGCTGCTGCTGGTAATTGTCCTTACGGGGAAGAGTGCCCTCAGATGCATGGAGATCTGTGCACAACCTGTGGGAAAATGTGCTTACATCCTTATCGTCCTGATGAGAGGGAGGAACATACCAAGCTATGTGAGAAAAACCACAAGCGTCTTGAGTCTTTGAAACGTAGCCAAGAGATAGAATGCAGTGTCTGCCTGGACCGTGTGCTCTCAAAGCCTACTGCTGCTGAAAGGAAGTTTGGACTCTTATCTGAGTGTGATCATCCCTTCTGTATTTCATGTATTAGAAATTGGCGTAACAATTCTCCTACATCTGGTATGGATGTGAACTCAGCACTGAGGGCTTGTCCAATATGTCGCAAACTTTCATACTATGTCATTCCAAGTGTTCTTTGGTACTTCTCGAAGGAGGAAAAGCTGGAGATTATTGACAACTATAAAGCCAAACTCAAGTAAGTTTGACAATTTTTAAATCATTGTTTTCTGTGGCATGTCTCTTATGTGGCGCAAGACTGTGGCATATTCATTATAATTAGCTGAATGAGCATAATCATATCAATTTATGTGAAAATGACATTTCTTATGCATGCCCTTTTTTGAAATATCCAAGCTGATTTGTTTCGAGGAGTGATTTATGATTAATACTATTATGTGCCTGAGTATTCGATGAATGTCCTACGGTCTAATCTACAGATATACTATTGCAGGTCTATTGACTGCAAGTACTTTGATTTTGGAACTGGTACTTGCCCCTTTGGGTCAAGCTGTTTCTACAAGGTAGAAAGCTATATCTTTACATGCTATAAACATGTGAATTCAGTGCTACTAATGTACTTTTGTGGCTTGTCAACATAAATCTAGCTATCCAGATAACTTGAGAGCCAGTAATAAACAATCCCCCACCTGTCTATTGGCATTTGGCACTAAGTCAAGCACCTGGTCTAAACAAACCAGTTGCTTGGCACCTTTTTACTCAATCAGTTGTTCTGATGGAAACTGCCCAACTTATATGAGTGTCTGCAAACATGGCTGCTCTAATATTTTCTTTTTTTTTCTTTTTAATGTTTCTCCTTGGGCATCGTAGGTCCTACCTTCACCACAGTCCACAGCCTTTATGTCCGATTAAGGAGTTGTCAAAAATATGATGATGTCTATACTATACAGTATAATTAACTCAAGACAAGACTTATTAGTAATGCTTATGGACCCTGTTAGATAATTCTTGACATATAATGGTATAATTTTCCTCCTCAATGTTTGGTGTTCATTGCTAGCTTGTTACCATCCAGTGAAATTTTTATGAATAGTGCGGACTCCAATGTTCTTATTTTATCAATGATTATATTGACGTAGTGTAATTTTACATTAGCTCAAATGGTTCGAGTTGATTAGCAGTATCTATCACACTCTGGCAAGTGTAACTGGTAGGTATGCTAGGTAGGCCTCTTGGACTCAGGTTTGTGTCCAGGAGGTGCTGTGGTAAAGTTGGTGTGCAGTTTTTAGCTTAATAAACCATAACATTGTATTAACATAGTGCACTTCCTCATAAACCATATCCGGAGAAAACCAACTAAACCAGTTCTTGGCAAAAATCAGCTAAACAAATATATCATCTTAATGTTGTGTTTGTCTTGGACTCTGTCACGCGCGTTGCATCTCATCAGTTTGCTCAGCTGCTGCCATACCACTGTCCCTCAGTAATTTCTCCACATGACAACATACTTAAAAAAACCTAGACAATGCTTATGTTGTGGCTTTTCCGCCTTTATTCTACATTCAAGCTTGTATCTTGTACGTGACCATTTTTCATCCTTGTGCAGTATGAGTAGAGTGTATTGTGCATTTTGTTAATATTTGGGGGAAACTGATCTCTTGTTCTCTCCTTTTAGTTTTTACTATATAGCTCACCTTGTTGAATAGCACTAGGTATTATTGCTGTAAACTGTGTACTTTACTGGACAGTCTTCTTGTCATTGAAACTAACGATTGTAGCTCATGTTTGACAGCATGCCTACAGAGACGGCCGCTTGGAAGAGGTCATACTGCGGCATCTTGATGCTGACGATGGGAGTACAGTGATTGCCAAAAATATTAGGTATGTGCTCTCTTTTAGGTCTATATTTAATATATTTTCTCATTTTAATGTATTACCATCCTTTACGTGTTCCAGGTTGTCGGACTTCCTCAGTCGGTTACATCTTTAGGGACCAGTGACTGTATATATGTCAAATGTAAGATTTATCTTTTCAGTAATCAATATACATCTATACAATCAACTCAATGTTGCTCTTTTTTTCGGCCAACTCACTTAACATGCATTGTGCATTTAGAAACTGTGCTACATGTCATATGTTTGCTGTTGTTGGAGATGGTTGCTGTGATGCCTCCTTATAGATCAAAATTGTAACATTTATGCTTTTTTTAGATGTGCTCTGCTCAAAGTTTCATTCTGGTGGATTTGAAACATAACTTACCCTGCAATTAGATTTCTTGTCAACATTTCATTAGCTTTTCATCTGTTTTGCTATTCATTTTATTGTTATGTCCCTATCAAACCTTTCTCTTCATCTTTTGACCAAGTGAAGTGGGCCATTTGCATCCAGGAATTCTGGGGTTTAGCTGTCTACCAAATATTAGTATTACTTGGATACTGTTTAAACTCAGGCAACATCTTCGATAACTGCGCATATATCTACCTTGTAGTGGTTGTACAAAGTCAGCCCTTGTGTACTAAAAACTGTCATTCTTTTTCCTGCCATGCATAGCTTGTCACTAGCTGCTTAATCCTTACCGAAGATGTGTATGATCTTAGCTAACAAGAGCCACATTCTTCAATGCAGAATTATTGAAGTTCGCAGCAGGCCTCCTGGAGGAAGCAATGGTGATCTGAGGACAAGGAAAACAGAAGTTCTGTTGCAAATATGCTCAATAGTCCAAACATTATAACTAATCCGTTGAAAAACTTTGCCATATCCACTCATCTTGCCTCCTGGCCAGCAGTGATTCAGTAAACATTCACTGGCCATCGTGCCAAAGCACAGGTGTATAATACTATTCCTTCCTCAACGCTCTCTACTGAGGGAAGGTTGCCTGCACCCAACCACAGGCCACCTGATGCCGTGTGATTGTACTTGTATGAAAAGGAGGAACTAGAAAAAAAGAAAGAAAGGATGAAACAAAGATTACTCTTCAGACTGCACATTGATTAATCCGCATTAGGACGAGGTTCAGATGCTTAAAGCCGTTTGGTTGTCTTGGTCGGAGGGGAGAGAAGGAAAACAAGAAAATGAAACACAAATCACATTCTTTATACACCGCAGTGTTGAATGTGGCATGTGCTAATGTGCTATATATATCTGATGTTGATATGCCCTGTACATGTTCCTGGAACAGGTTGGCGTTTTTCTCAGGAAAAAGGAACGTCTGTCTATTTGTGGTGGCTTCTGTGTGATTCGATTTGTGCCCCTGTCTATTCTCTCAAGGGAAGTAGCGCGGGCTGTGTTTCCACTGTGAATTGTAAAGGCCTTACGACGTAAATGCAGGCCATGGCCTGTCTCTCCAAATTAATAAAATTCACTCTTTGTTCTTAGCAAGATAAGTATATACACATTGCGTCATGTTTATTAAAAACAGAGAACTTTAGCCCTGTTGCAGGGTGAAACTTGGAAGCAATATATACAAGTCGGAACTCGGAAGTGTAATTTACTCTTCCTAAACTATACTATCTTTCAGCATACCTTTAACCCATAGTGGCTTACACACTGAGCTTCAACGATGCAGATGTAGTAACCAACTACACGCACAAAAGAATGAAGTTTAACCGTTTGAGGTTTCTAGTTCGTTTATCGTGTTGTGGGGAAGTGTCAATCTTTGATGCTGATTGGCTCGAAGACCAGAAGCACAGTTCAGTGATTTTGCCACTCTGGAAGCATTCGCAGCCGGCTAATCGTATTTGACGGTTTGGTTGGTTGGAATTGACAGCGTGTAAGTTACTGTAAGCCTGAACTGGTGTCCATTAGGATAGCGTATAATTCGTGTATCGGGGTTTTGATCTCGTACCATGTCGATCGAACCTTAAATTGGATTAGAGTCGGTCTAAACATATGTATCTTGCGCAATCAGATGTGGACATGCATACGGTAGTAAAATACAAGCATCAGGCCAATAACCTGACAGTGCGTGGTCGTCATGTCGTTCTCTCCGACAAAAGAAATTTTATTGGGGAAATCGCTTGTTTGCCATGAAGTTGAGTGGCCTCCTCTGCTTTTTATTTATTTATTTATTTATTTTTAGGTGGCCTCCTCTGCTTTTGTTACGGAGTTTATTGCCTTTGCTTATCTGCACCATACAAGGCCACTCAAGTACGTGAGGTAACAAGTTTGTATGGCAAAAGATGCCATTCAACTTCATGACCGACGAGCAAATAAGATTTGCACCAACTGAGATCACCTGCATGCATCGTATTCGCAATTTGGTGTTAAAATTGAAGCGATGTTGAAGTTGTTGGTGCAAAAGGATCATTTCAGAAGATGAAATGATCCGGATTTATTCATTCGAATGAAGGCACATAGTAGTAGTAGTAATTAATAAGGTACAGAAATGGTACACAGAAAAGAATGTCCATCAGCAAGATCAAGAGCACAAGAACCACTCGACATCAAACTACCCTCGCTCGATCATCTCACTCTCTCTCTCTCAAAGAAGAAGAAATTATAATAAAGAAGAAGAAACTATGCATGATTGGTTGCAACTCGATCGACGCAACCAAATCGGGAGCCACGGGAGAAGCAGGAGTCGTCGTCTACTGCATCAGCGCCGCCGCGAGCAGGGCGACGAGCGCGGAGGACGCCACGGCGACGAGCGGGGAGGCGGTCCCGGCCGCCGCTCCGGCCATCGGCGACGGCGCCGGCGAGGACGCCGGCGCGTTGAAGTCCTGCGCCGAGGCCAGCACGAGGACCGAGGCCACGGCCATCAGCAGCACTGCGACGACGCGGGGAGCCATCTAAACCCGAAGGAGAAAACGCAGCACGATGCGAGCGAGAGGAGACTCGGCGACCGACCGCGGCGGCAGACACAAATCACAAGCGTGGCGGTGGCGGTGGTGGTGGTGGTGGTGGAATGGAAGGGAATGGGAGGAAACGGGGGGGAATATATAGCGAGGCCTTCGGAGGCAGCGCGCGCGTTTGGATGGAGGACAGGCTGGGCCTGGGTCGCCGGTTTCGCGGGCGGTCGCCGTCACGCGTTTTTTTTTTTTCTCCGTCTCGCGGTCGCGCGGCGCGATGGGTGGGAACGCGCGAGCGCGAGGCGAGTCGGTTCGGCGGAGGCGGGGGTTGGGTGTTCGTTTGTTTCCGCGTGCGTGGTTGGCGCCCACGGGCCACGGCTCGCAGCGCGCGGTTGCGCAGGGGCTACGGCTGTTACTACCTGTCACGCTGGTTGGCGGGGCTCCACCGCGGACCAGACCGCGGGCAAGGGCACGTAGGCGTAGGTAGGCGCGGTCGCGTGCGTGATGGCGGGGGGAAAGGGCGAGAAAAATCTCCGGCTTGAGATGGGGTAAACCGCACTAGCTCGCTCGATCGATCGATGGATCGCTTTTTTTTTTTTTTAAGCTTTTGATGCAAAAGGCGGGGAGGTAATTGGTAAAAGTTGCGGGCGCGTTTACTAGCTGCGGAAAAGGCGAAGACTAGACTAGAGTATCCTTTGCTTAGATTGGGTTGTGGGGGGAAGGTATTAGCACTTGCCGTGGAAGTTAAGCAGCGTATCGTGCCTTTCGCGTATTACTTGTGTGTCGTATACTCGTGTGCGTGGACGTGTTGCCGTTCCGTCACCGGTCGGGGTCGTTTCTACAACTGACAACTGTACATGTGTGTGCCGCACACAGCATGTATGCTCTTCAGGATTCACGACCTGAGTCGAATAGTCGATGTGTCTCCTCCCTGAAGAAGATAAGGAAAAAAGAACATACAAGGGAGGGAATCGAACAGAGAGGAGTGCTTTCGAGTAGCTTTGTGTCAGGCGACAGCAAAGGCACGGTGTGGCGCTGGCAGAACTAGAAGCCCAGTTCGGTACTCTCATGTGCACGCACCGTCGTAGCTATGAGTACACGTTTATTCAGTACCACGACTTATACCGCAACAGTGGATGCGGGGGCTTGACCCTGTCTGGTCAACTAATAACAAACAAATGATCTGGAAGGAGTAGCTTAATTGGTTTGCTTGTACTACTACCTATTAATTTGCCTTAACCACATGTTTGTTTCAAAGTCTCCGTGGAATTCTGGAATAATCACCGGCTGCACAATCAATGGCGGGACCAGCTTACCCAATTAATCGTAGTCTAGAACACACCAACTTTGACACGATTTTCTCCCAAATTTGTGCATTCCCTTGTGCCCAGCCATGATCCAGAGGCTTTACTTATTAATTCTATTATTAGTAGTAACAACGATTTAAACCATTGACATTGATTTATACGGTCCGTTCATACGGCTTACAGATTATGGGATTATCGCAGGTACGGTTTCCTAGCCGTATGATTTGTACTAAACGATTGTCCGTAAGCATTTGTTGGAAATTTTCTTTAAAATAACCTCTCAATCTCTTAATCTTTGTTTATCAGCACTCTTAATTACCATTTTAAAAATAAAGAGTAAATAAGACGATAGTATTACTGTAATATATATAGTACTTTGATGAAAAAATGTCATTTTATTCTCTTTAACTGGAGTACTTAACCCTGTTGATGAGAAAAACACACACTGACCTGAGAGATTTGCTTTACTCTAGTGCAGGTCCAAAACTTGTTCTTAGGTTCGAGGGCGTGCCGGTTGATTTGATCCAGCAATCAACAAGAAGAAACATGCAAATTTATTAGTAGACGATAGTCAATCGGCCAGCTAGCCGATATCGTATCGTGATGTAACCTTGCCGATGCAATAAAGCATGAATCGGATGTAAGGTATTTATCAATGAAAAGCTAACCCTAAACTTGGTACATCGGCTGAAAAGATCAGTGTTACATAATCAATATTTCAATATTACTTTAGAAATAAACAATTGGGATAGATCGGACTGAACCGAGACAGTATAAATTGCCCAAGTCTAAAATAACATGAAATGACGATTATATATACTCATGTCATAGTCGAAATCCAGATTTAAGCACGTATCGGCTATAGCTCCGATACAACCTTATACTAGAATATTCTCTTGCAACAAATATACTCAACTAATATCAATCAGATTGATAGTAAGTTCAATGTATTTGTATTAGATTAGATCCTGATATAAGGGGCAGATATAGCATATTAAACAAAGCATAAAACTATGTAAAACATCTATACCAGATAAGATCGGCTGAAACCCCGATACTATCCTTATTAACAATCATAAAACAGGCTAGAGACCATGATTCAGAACACGACTTAATAGATCAAACTTAACTGATGCAGCATTAAGTATGAAAAGAAGCATGATATCTAGACAATCAAGCTGATGGTTGCCTTTTCGGGATGGTGGATACATTATATAATTTAAACCAACAAGACAATCTAGCCGTTACCAGCAAAACCCTAGATAGAGCTCGGCCGATACGAGTAGATTGCACTGTCAATCTAAATTATATAATATATATGATAACTCGGAGATTCGCAAGATAGAATTAGAGTGTCATAAAGATGTAAGCACTAATTCCGATGATGCAAACCGCCATAACAAGACCTACCTTGTCATTGAAGATCAAACTGATGCAGCTCGACTCGAAAGCATGAACTTATCGAAAGTAGAAAACAAAAGGTTGGTGATGCGCCGAGATTGATTGAACTTGGTTGTTGTTTATTTACAAGACCTCGGGTCTATATTTATACCCGAAAATACAAACATTGTCCATCACGGACACGACTCATATTAACCTAATACAAATCCAACTAGCAAACAAGTCCCTTAGGCGGACTCTTACCGAAATTATCTATAAGTAAATTATACATATTCCTAATTAATAGATACAATTGCTAATCTTGGACTCTATCCTTGCCCGGCAATATCATCGTAAGCTCTCTGTTAAATCCGATATTGACTTCACATGTGATAACGGCCATATCGGCTATCCAAATCGGACTCGGTTTCCAGCCGATACGGACTCCAACCGATGCGTACTATGTTTCCAAGTTTTCTGCATATCTTCGAATCTGCTTCGGATTGGATCTTGTTTCCGATTCATGAGCTTGCCAAATTTCATCGTCAACACATGCCCCCCAATTCCGAAGTATTATATAATGCAACGAAATTATCTCCTTGTAACCGCAAAAATCTAGGGTTTCCTTGTGACCGTTACGCACCTAATTTCATAAATACCAACCGCTTTTCCGGAGATTTCACGGTGTTAACTCCGTTTTCACCACTCAAGCCACCAAACTCTTCCGTGAACTCCGGCGATTGTTCTCCTCCTCTCCGGCGACCGCAACAACATATCCATCCCCGGCGGCGACCTTCACGCATCAATGGCGGCATCATCGAGCCTATCCAGCACCGCAGCCAAGGAATTTCCTGAGGTAAGTCCCCATCGGCTCAAAATTTACTTTGCGTTCTTCATTTGTTCTTCTGCCCTCAATCCCTCCTTTTTTCAATATGTAGCACCTAGTCCACCAGATAGCCATTCCCCTTTAGGCAGTTAAATCCATCTCTTTCTCATTGGACTGCAACCTTTAGATGGTAAGTGGATGGGTTATGAGATAAATGATTTAGACAGGTTCATGCCTTCTTGAAAGAAGTAATACCCTACTCCTGTTTTGGGGATTGGATCTGCTGAGTGGTGTTTTGATCTTACGATCTTGATTAGGTCTCTTTGTGAGAAGCACCCTCTCCTCCTTATATAGCTTAGAGGAGAGATGTTTACAAGATAGATATTTAACTCCTTATGGTTTAAATCTCCTATAACTACTTTATAATCTTACCGAAGCAGGACAATAGGTTGTTTCCTTTATTTACAGGTAAAAGTAATACCCAAGTCCTAACTCATTACATAATATATGCATATAGTCTATCCCTATATCCAGTCGGATAAACTAGATCTGTGGGTATGTGGTACCCATAATCTCTACAGTAGCCCCTGAGACCTTCACAGTCGATGAGATAATCTTCTCCCGAATTAAAACAATAACAACCGAGTACTTCAATCACCTCTGCCATAGTCTCCCGAGTGCTTTTACCAAATTATAAGGCTGTGAACGACTGAATAAAAATTTCAAAATATTCCTAGATGCATCGCCTAGATGCACCTAATTATGTGTAACCCCCGACTATGTGATTAGTTGAACAAACTAAACACATAGTCAAGGTTAATAATATCAACCATTCGAGTGGTCTTAAGTCACCTAAGTAGCATAATAATAGCATATACGGTATGAACCCCCGAGTAAACCAAACTTAGTGATTAAACCGACTACTTTGTAAAATATGATGTAAGCAAACTAAAGTTGACTACATCTTTGAAAACTCACATAGCAAAACAACTATAAAGAAGCTTGTATACTGTGAATAAAAAATTTCCATAGTATCGGGCACACACCATGCGCACACTGTTTTAACAAATGTGCTTAAGTCCCTAAAAGACACATGGTTTCACCACACTTGGAAATATACGGTATACGTGGTAGAAAATCCGAGTAAATAAACTCATAGAGGATTTACCAACCACCTGAAAAATGACCAAAATATATAATCAGCCTAAGCCATAATATTGGTCAATAAAAGTGCACACTTACGTGGCAAAAAACAAAGATATTATATCCAATCGATCGCTTTATAAACCCAAACAATATCTTGACTTATACAAATATAAAAAAGTCAGTGGGGTTGTTATGTAAAGATTCACTGCTTGTCACCCTTTAAATCGCATTGTACCAACTCTTGACAGAGTTAGATACCTGCTATATAAAAAAAGGTTTTAATTGGGCACCATTGACATACGCATTTTTTCTCACCACAAAAAATACTTGAGCCCCTAGGGACATATGTCCGACCACATCCAGCAATATGGGCTAAAAACACTAAGTGAACCTTGGCCCAATTAGTCATTTCCCGATACCCCTAAATGTAAATCAACGAAGCAACCATTGCCATTCTCGCCTCTTCGTCTTCTTCGCGAAAAATTCTCCGGCACTCCTATTCACAGCTAACTTTGCGCAAATTAGGGTTCCATTTCCCCACATTTCCAGCCAGCCAAACTTTGCACCCCCACCAGATTCTGCTGCGAACAACTTCAACTTTCTTTCCCACACCATCCCACATCAGGAAAACTTCCAAATCCACTCACTTCTTCACCCTAACCGTGGCCGGAGAGAGAAAAATCCCCTTTGACCAATGGGCAACATCTGATGTGAAGGAGTCCACCCTACTGGAGATGGTTAAGGTTGGTGTGCTCCCAACAAAGGAAATCATCGGATGGCGCCCCACCTATGGCGAGGAATTTCCAACTCCAGACACCAGCGAAATCATGGTATTTACCCCTTTCTTCTATGCTGGTTTTGCCCTTCCAACCTCCAATTTCTTCCGTGGACTTCTCAAGTTTTATGGAATCCAAATCTATCATCTGAACCCAAATTCTATTCTGCACATTGCCAATTTCATCCACCTCTGTGAAGCTTTTCTAGGCATCCTTCCACATTTCGTCCTATTCCGCCGCATCTTTTACCTCAAACCTCAACCAGACAAAAACAACCCATTTGTAGTTGGTGGATCTGGATTTCAACTGCGTGGAACACTGACCCAAAAATATTTCTCTCTTCCCTTCAAAACCTCCAACAAAGTTTGGCACTCTAGTTGGTTTTAGATTTCCAATCCGGCTCCCAGTCTGCCCGACTTTGTCAGCCTCCCCCCAATTCATCAGGAACATTGGAGAAATCTCCCAATCGGCGATGAGCTTGCCCAAGCAAACTAGTCACTCAGCCGCCTCATGGAGATCAAGGAAAAATGCCTCCAAGGAGAACAAGTCACTAGGCATTTCATCAAGTACCGACTGGCTCCAATCAAGGAGAGAAGCAAACTAGCATACAAATATGAAGGTCAGTCTGATCCAAACCACGAAGATCCAAACTCTATAGACTACAAGGTCATGTGCAGCCGTATGTACAAGGTCTTCTCATCCCGCATAGCCATTGATTACGGCCACAAGCTCCCAGTCACCCCATATAGGGATGAAAACGGATCAGAAATGGACCGAAACTAGCTTTATCATCTTCGTTTTTATATATTTCTTTTCGGAATCGGAATCGGATTCGAAAACCCGGATACGGAAATGAAATCGAATATTATCGAATACAGATACAGAGCGAATACGAAACGGAACGAATACGTTAACGAATATTTGCCAGTATATAAAAATCCCCTCAAATTGAGTTTCTTTAATCAAGGAAGAGATGTCGCTTGTTATTTTATGTCAACGTTTCCAATATTTATATCGTCAATTTTGTAGGTTCTCCCAAAATCGTATGTGAAAATCGATTTTCATGGTCGTTCCCCTAAGATCCACATGAAAATATGATTATTCATTTTCTAATCTCAATACCTTTTACTACATGTATAGCTTACTTACCATATCAATTATCAAGTTCTTATTGTATAAATTGGAGATGTTATTTTATTGCACATCTTCAAAAATTGTAGTGTTTGTTTTATACTTTAAACATTTTCAAATACAAATGTTATAAGCTACAAAGAGGTAGGTACCATTGTATTCTACAACATTGATATGGAACACATCTCCATCAGATGTTGGTGGAATTATAGATATGTGATTTTGTAAAAACAGATATGCTATTTTATAATGAATATTTAGACCCTTAAATGATCTCAAATACTAAAATAGTCAACAAGAAAGTTGTAGCTCTCATTGAGCTCTACAATTTTGATATAAAGTTTGTCTTCATATGACTCTGTATGAAAAAGTTATGTATATATACGTATTTTTTCTGAAATTTGATCCATGTCTGCAGATATCCGAACAAAATTCCCAGATAGTTTCCAACCATTTTCCGATTCCGACAGATAGTACCATTACTGTATTCGTTTTCGTTTCCGAGAAAAAAAAATCTGAATTCGTTTCCGAATCCGAGAATTTCCGGATAGTTCCGACCGAACCTATCCGAATCCGAAAAATGGTCCGGACGGACAGAAACTATCCGTACCAGTTTCAACCCTAACCCCATACAACTTGCATCGACCTCCTCCCACAGTAAGCAAACTTCCATCCTCTTTAAATAATCAAGATATCTTCAACATGATTGTCTTAACAACTCTTCGTAACATCTCTTATGCAGGAAAATCTGCCTTTTTCTTCGAAACCTCCTCCTAATGTTCCTCGCAAGCCGGCTGCTAGCCAAGCTCAACCTTCTGGTAGCCCCACAATCACCCCAGCAGCCAAAAGCAAACGAGCATCCCAAGAAAAGGATCCAAAACAAAAACTGAAGTGTAGAAGACTGATCTCTGGTGACTCCGATGATGACGAACCAAGTAATCAGCAGGCCAGCGTGGCAACTGCACCAACTAAATCTCACACTTCTCGGCATGCTCCCAAATTCCGCAAGTCATCAAGGTAACATTTAAATCCCATTTAATTGTCGCAGCCTTAGCCTAGCTAACTAAGCCATCATCCCATGCAAATACAGGAAGCCTGAAGACATCAATCCGATAGGCAAAACTGAAGCCCCACCTCCAGACTCCGAGGCCGCCAACCAGAAGACTCCAAGGCTAGAAAAGGTTTCTGAGGAGCAGGCTAAAATCAACAAACCATCGGTTGAATCTGAATTGAAGCCCCCAACTGGAAACGAGTCGGAGACTGCTAAGTCGGCTCCTGAAGCAGAGCCCCTGACTAGAGACCAATCAGGTGAAGAAAATCCAAAAACAACTCACCAAGATCCATCATCAGAAGCCCAACCAAGGAATAGTGAAGGACAACCAGCCTGCTCTCCACCACAAAATAAAGAGAAAATTGATACCATCAATAAACCATCTGATCATGCACAAGGCCCATTACTGGTAAGTTTCTTGCAACATTCAAGTTCACCTTCATATTTCATATTAACCATATTTGACTTTGCAAATCAGGACCTCTGACTAGCAAAGAGGAAGAAATCCCCATAATGAAATCAGTCGAAGAATCTTGTCCTCCAGTTAAACTACAATGGAGAGATAGAGATGGTATTCTCCAGGGCGTCGTCATAAACAAGCATAAAGAAGATGAAGAGCTCCACATGCTAATCAAAAGCTTAAATGAATCCACCCCGCTGGTCAATGTAAGTCTTGCTTCCTTTGTTCCCATCATCTACACCTGCTCCTTTCTAACCCAAATCATTGCACAGAGAATTCACCTTCGAAACGAAGCCAAGACGGATGCCTTAGAAAAGCTAGCTCCACACCTCGAGACCCTTGAAAAAGTCAAGGCCGAGTTAAGGCAAACTCAAGAGGAAGCACAATCTAAGGAAAAGGAATTAAAGAACCAAGTCAACCAGCTCATGGACATCAGCTTCGATCATCGTGGAACTATTAGAGGTAGTTCACATCCCCATTCTTATTATACAAATGATGAAAACAACCAGACTCACTTATACTCTTTTAGGTGAAGCAACCAAAATCGAAGCTCTATCCGCTCGGCTAAAGAAACTTGAAGACACAGATGCCTAGCTGGTCATCGACAGAATCAAGGCTGAAGAGAATCTGAAAGGTAATGACACAGTCTTCTTTAAATCTTCCGCACACATATTCTGTTGATCTTCACTTATCTGTATATCTCATTCGATCTAACACAGATCACCAACTTAAAACAAAAGCCCAATTTGATGTGTTCGCGGAGCGGGTCAAAAAAGCTGGGGGCGTTCGAGACGACATTGCCAATGCAGCCACTCCAATCCTGAACGCCATATAACAGAATGTCCTTGGCTCTAGCTCAGAAGATGCTGTAGAAATCTTTGAGAAACCCCGAACTTCTCCAGCAAGATATTTAAACAATGTCAAGGATGTTGCCTCCATGGGTGCAAGCCAGGCTTTAGCAATGATCAAATCTTTGTATCCTCGAGTTGATATAGAAGCTATTGGAGATGGCTTTGTTGATGGTACCACAGATGAAGAAGCTCCCGAGCTAATCAATCAAGCCCAAGAACCTGCTAGCAAAATAGCTTATGATGTACTAGATAGTTTTCGTGAATGAACCATTATCCTTCTATAAATTAACCATGGAGTTACAATCTGTTATATGATGACTTATTTATGCCATGCTTTAAGTTTCAAATCCAGCTTTAAATTTCTTAAAACTTCTCTCCAACTTCTTCCAAGCCTTTGAAAAATTTTTAGTCCTCATCCACTAGATCCAAACTCAAACAGAGTCAATGACAAATCATATAAACAAATTGAACTGAAAGATATCATACTCCATTATTATTGATAGCCCCCGACTGTCAACTCAAGAAGTTTCTTGAAGTCGACAGTCAAAAGGAAAAGGTTACAAAGAAATTTCTAAGTATAGAAACGACGAAGATGCTCTATATTCCATGAATTGTCCATAACTGTTCCGTCTTCACGCTTCAATTGGTAGGCTCCCGGCCGAGTAACTTCCACAATTATAAAAGGCCCTTCCCATAAAGGTGATAATTTATGCCTATCCTTAGTCGTCTGAATCTTCCGAAGAACCATATCCCCGACTATAAAAGCACGTGATCTGATATTACGATTGTGATAACGCTGAAGACCCTGCAGATATCTGGCCGACTGAATGAGGGCTGCCTCTCAGGCTTCCTCCAATCGGTTCAAGTATCTGTCCTGTCTTGCTCTTGACGCTCATCATCAAAATTGCACACTCGCAGGGATTCGAATTCCATTTCACTCGGTAACATGGCTTCAACCCCATATACCAAGAAAAAAGGTGACTAACTCGTAGTCCGACTTGGTGTGGTGCGTAATGACCATAAAACTGAAGGTAACTGTTTTGTCCACCGATCGGTATAGGAATGCAATCTGTCAAAAACTCGAGTTTTAATCCCTTGAAGAACCATCCCATTCGTGCGGTCAACTTGCCCATTACTCATAGAATGCGCCACATATGCATAACAGATCTTAATTCCAAAATCTTCGCAAAAATCTTTGAACACGCCTCCTGTAAACTGAGTACCATTATAAGTAATAATTTGAGTAGGCACACCAAAGCGATGTACAATATTGATGAAAAAATCTTGGGCTTTATCCGCTGTAATTGTAGCAACTCGTTTAGCCTCAATCCACTTGGAAAACTCGTCTACCGCAACAAAGTGATGTGTATATGCGCCTTGAGCCCTTTTGAAAGGACCCATCATATTCAACCCCCAGACAACGAAAGGCCAAGAGAGCGGAATGGTTTGTAACTCCTGAGCTTGTAAATGAATCTGTCAAGCAAAAAATTGACAACCCTCACATGTACGGACAATCTTGTAAGCATCAGTAACCGCTGTAGGCTAGAAGAAACCCTGCCTGTATGCCTTTCCAACCAAAGTATGCGCTGTCGCGTGGTTGCCACATATTCCCGAGTGGATGTCCTTTAAAAGTTGTAGACCTTCCTCGAGTGAAACACATTGTTGCAAGACACCAGACGGGCTCCTATTGTACAACTCCTCCTCGACCATGACGTAAGCCTTGCTACGACGAGAAATCCGCTCGGCCTCATTCCTGTCAGGAGGTAACTCTTGATGCTTCAAGTATTTGATAAAGGGTGTTCTCCAGTAAGCGCTGATCAGTAAGACTTGGTCGCTAACTTCCTTTTCATGGACTGACTTCTTCAAAACAGTTGGTTCATAGAGGTGCTCGACAAAAGTCTGATGGAGCTATTTCTCTCTTGGAACCGAAATTGGCCAGTCGATCTGCAGCTTCATTATTATGCCGAAGAACATGGGTTAACTCTAGCCTATCGAATTTGTCCTCCAACTTGCAAACTTCCTGTCGGTAGGCAGCCATGTTGTCGTCGAGGCATGTCCAATCCTTCATTACCTGATTGACTACCAACTGGGAGTCACCTTGTACGACTAAACGCCGCATCCCAAGAGACACAACAAGCCGCAACCCGTGAAGGAGAGCTTCATACTCGACCACATTATGCGAGGCTGAAAAATGGATCCAAAGTACGTAGCTCGGCCGTTCCCCAGTCGAGGAAATTAGGACGACTCTAGCCCTAGCCCCTGAAATCCTCTTTGACCCATCGAAGTGCATTGTCCAATACTCTAGCTTTTCCGCAGTTACTTCTTCCTGGCATTCGGTCCACTCGGCCATGAAGTCGGCTAACAGCTGCGACTTTATGGAAACTCGGGCCTTAAAAGCAATGTCTAACGCCATCCACTCCAAGGGCCACTTGGCGATTCGCCCCGTAACTTCGCGGTTGTGAAGGATATCTCCGAGTGGAAATGATGTAACCACCGTAACCGAGTGACTCTGAAAATAATAGCCAATTTCCTAACGGTAATTAAAACTCCATACAACAATTTTTGTACCTGGGGATAGCGTGTTTTGGACTCGGCAAGGACTTCGCTAATGAAGTAGATTGGTCGCTGAACCTTTTGAATGCGATCTTCCTCTTCACGCTCAACAACTAGTACTGTGCTCATGACTTGTGAGGTCGCAGATACGTAGAGCAATAATGGCTCCTGCGGTAATGGTCTTAAAAGGGCATCCCTTTTTTAAGAAAGTCTTAAAATCCTCAAAAGCTTCTGGATTCCACTGGAAATCGTAGGTCTTCTTGAGTAGTTTGAAAAAGGGCATCCCTCGTTCCCCGAGTCTTGAAACAAACCTGCTGAGTATCGCCATGCACCCAGTAAGCTTCTGGACGTCTTTCTAGGAACTCGGCGGCTTCCTATTCAGAATGGCGTTGATCTTCTCCGGGTTGGCCTCGATGCCCCTATGAGACACCATGAAACCAAGCAGCTTCCCTGATGGTACTTCGAAGGTGCACTTCTCGGGATTCAGCTTCATCCTGAAAGCACGAATGTTGGAAAAAGCCTCTTCTAGGTCAGCTATCAAGTTGTTCTTTTGCTTGGTCTTGATGACAACTTACGTGGATAACTAGTCCTAGTGTTTTTTAATCAGAAGGGCATGGTAATGTAGCAGTACGTTCCAAACACGGTGATGAACGAAGTTTTCAAATAGTTGGATTCCTTCAAGCTGATTTGGTGATATCCCGAGTAACAATCCAAAAAACTGAGTAGCTCGTAGCCGGCGGTTGAATCAACCACCTGATCAATGCGAGGCAAGCCGAAGGGATCTTTAGGGCAAGATTTGTTAAGATCCGTGTAGTCGACGCACATCTGCCATTGCCCTGTCTTCTTCCGGACCAAGACTGGGTTCGCCAGCCAGTCGGGATGGTAAACTTCCTTGATGAATCCGACCACCAAGAGCTTGGTTAACTCTTCTTTAATGGCGTCTCTCCAATCCTGCGCGAATCGGTGGAGTCGTTGTTTGATAGGTTTGGTGTCTTCTTTGACATTTAAAGAGTGCTCAATCACCTCTCTAGGAATACCCAGCATATCAGATGGTTTCCATACAAAAATATCTTTATTAGCTTGAAGAAAGGTGATGAGCGCGCTTTCCTATTTGCTATCTAACTCAGCGCCTATTACAACAGTCTTAGAGGGATTAGAGGAATCTAAAGGAATCTTCTTAGTCTTGGCGTCACCTTCTCCTGACTTAGCTGCCTTCTTTGTGGGGACCTCTCCTTCTTGTGATGTTGACGCAGCCAGTCCGACTTCTTGTTGGCCGAGTGATCTCTGATGAGATTGGGCCAGCTCGTAGCTCTCCTTGTTGCAGGTGAGGGCCTGCTTGACGTCGCTGCACAGGGATATGACTCCGCGTGGTCCGAGCATCTTCATCATCATGTAGGTGTATTGAGGTACAGCCATGAACTTGGCTAACACCGGGCGGCCTAGGATGGCGTGGTAGGCTATCAAGAAGTTGGCAACCTCGAAGCAGATGTTCTCCTTGCGGAAATTCTCTATTGTGCCGAATATGACTGGGAGAGTGATTTGGCCGAGTGTTAAGGAAGATAGTCCAGGGATAACTCCGTGGAAAGGAGTAGAGCTCAGCTTCATCTCGGAACGTGGGATCTGCATCTCGTCCAGGGTCTTGGCGAAGAGGATGTTGAGTGCGCTGCCGCTATCGGTGAGTGTGCTCTTGAGCTTGACGTTGCAGACGACTGGGTCCTGTACCAGGGGGTACTGCCCCGGGTGGACCACTCGGTCGGGATGATCGGAGTGGTCGAACTTGATTGGAATCTTTGCGCCGCGTTGACCTCCCTGTCAGTGAGCTTCTATTTTCTCTTTGATTTGTAGGCGAGTGGACCTCCGAAGATGTGGTTTAACTCGCTTCTGGGAACGTGAAAGGCTCCTTGACTTGGGTCGTCGTCGTTCTTCTTTTGTCCAGAAGTGCCTTCTTCGTCGGACGGCTTCTTGACTTGGGCCACGTACTTCCTCTGCGAACTGCTTGTAGATATAGCAATCTTTGGCCGCGTGCCCTTTGTTAGGGTGATGCGTGTAGGGGGCCGTTCATTATCTTGTCGTAGGTGTTGACTCGGGGCCGTTGGTTTTGGAAGTTTGAAGTGGTGGCGACCAGATCCTCGGGCTTACACTTGAGATCTTTGTGCTTTCCCCCGCTTCCGCTGGCGCTGGCCCCACCGTCATTGTCCTTCTTCTTGGAGCTCCAGCCTCCTGCCGACTGCTTGGAGGCCTTGACTGCATCATCCGATTTGGCATACACGTTCGCCTTTTCGAACATTTGCTTAACTGTCTTAGGAGGCTTGCGGCTGAATTTTCAATGAGTAAGTCGTTACGGAGTCCTCTTGTGAACGCAGCAATGATGTTGTCATCGGTGACGTCCGATATCTTGTTGCGTTTCTCGGAGAAGCACCGTATGTGCTCCTTCAGGGTTTCTTCTGGCTTCTGCATGATATTGTACAGCTCGAAGTGTGTCCCAGGGCGCTCGAAAGTGCTCTGAAAGTTGGTGATGAAGTGGTCGCGAAGCTCGCTCTAGGAACTGATGGTGCCTCGTGGTAGCCCTGCGGGCCAGTTCCTGGCCAAGTCAGTCAGTGCTACCGGCTAGTAGTTTGCCATGACTTTGCTATCTCCTCCTACTGTGCGAATTGCAAGCATGTAGACGGTAAGCCATGACTCGGGGTCGGTTTTACCATCATACTTCTCGATGCTAGTTGGCTTGAAACCGGTCGGATAATTCACTTGACGTAGGTTGCTGGTGAAGGTGGGGACTCCTTCGCAATCTTCGTCGTCTTGAATTGTGATGCCTCTTTCTTTGCATCATTGGTTCAAAGTGTCCCTTAAGTTGATTGAAGCCCTGCGAGACTGTGATTAATCCAGATGAGCTCTATGATCTCTGGTGCGAGGTGACGGATGAGCGATATGGCCGGCGGGCGATTGAACCGACTGCTCCCGGCGTGCTCCGGCGTTGTGGTCGACGCGGGAATTAGTTCTGCTTCCGCTATCTCTCGTTCTGGAAGATGATGGACGACTGCTGGCAGGAGTTCTCGACGTAGATTCGCTGGGTCGTTGACTCATGCCGGCGGCCAGGATTGTTGCCGCGACGAGGGTCTTCACTTGGTTGATCAGCAGTGTGACGTGGGGTGGAGCTGCACCAAGTAGCGTGTCAAGGAGGGTGACGACCCCGATGGCGTTTTGCTGTGGTGTAAGGAACACATTGGTGTTGTCGACGACGGTCTGCCCGATAAGATGTCGAGCCCTATGTCCGGCCTCGGCCAGATCTC
Source organism: Oryza punctata (assembly GCA_000573905.2). NCBI lineage: Eukaryota > Viridiplantae > Streptophyta > Magnoliopsida > Poales > Poaceae > Oryza > Oryza punctata. Next base: position 13,076,192 of record CM002493.2, read on the forward strand.
TGAGTCTGTGATCCTCCTCTTCCTTGCGCCTTCTTTCTTCGTCTTCTCTACGTAGGCGATCTTGATCTGCTTGTGCTTGTCGTTCTTGTTCCAGTATGACTCTGTCTTGATCTAATCTGATCCTATCTTGCTACAGCCTGATTCGTTCTTGCTCCACTTCGGCTCGAGCCGCTTCTTCAGTTTGTAGCCTCGCGGCTACCTCTGCGTCGGTCTCGTTGTTGGCCATGAAAACTTCGTTGAAAACCGGAGTATAGTCGTTGTCGAAGTCGGAGTCGTCTCCGGCCTCGGTGTTGGCGCAACTGCCATGGACGCTCTCTTCCGAGGAGCTGGCATAGGCTGCGAGCTCAGTGGAGGAGCAGGTGCCGAGCGACGGAAGGATGGCACTGACCTCTCTGAAGCTAGATCCAATCTTGGTCGGGGCCAGATTGGATCTGGACCTACGGGGGGACAACGGCCTTAATCAGAAAACCGTGGCAAGGTCTGGCGGGAGCTGCATGACGATCGTCGGGTATGCTTGCGCGTCTTGAGGTGGACTTGGCGTTGGAAGAGGAGTTGTTGTAGATACCTCGCCCGAGTGGTTTGAAGCCATCTCGAGGATAGGTGCCTTGGAATAGATCTCAACCGTATTTAGGAGACCAATCGGTGGTGAGATGTTGTCCCTTCCCGACTGGTTTGATGCCGAGTCGAGAAGAGATATCTTGCCGAAGTTATCCGTGATGAAGTCGAGGTTGCCGAAGCGGTACGCCTACCCCGGAGGAAAGGGGAAGTAATCGATGCCTGATGAAGATCCCATCTTACTTGATCGGCGAAGAACTTGACGCTCCCGTGGCGCGCCAACTGTCGAAACTAGAATTCGGCAATATGAAAAGGAGGTACCTCACAAGATGGAAAGTGGATGGGTTATGAGACAAAGGATTTAGACAGGTTCAGATCTTCTTGAAAGAAGTAATACCCTACTACTGTTTCGGGGATTGGATCCGCCGAGTGGTGTATTGATCTTACGATCTTGATTAGATCTCTCCGTGAGAGGCAACCTCTCCTCTTTATATAGCTTAGAGTAGAGAGATTTACAAGATAGAAATTTAACTCCTTATGGTTTAAATTTTCTATAACTACTTTACAATCTTGCCTAACCAGGATAATATGTTGTTTCTTTGATTTACCAATAAACATAATACCCGAGTTCTAACTCATTATATAATATATGCATATAGTCTATCGCTATATCTAATCGGATAAACTAGATCTAAACTAGATCTGTGGGTATGTGATACTCATAATCTTTACACGTAGTGATAAACACTATCATAAATATTGTGTTCTTTGTAGCCACCTAATTAAATTCCCTCGCAAAAAAAAAAGTTACCTTGCAGTCAAAAAAAAAGAAAAAAAATCTCTCGCGAACATGGCCTTGACTATAGTAATACACCTACCTTGACGAGCCATCAGAAACGGTGAGCACGTACGCACACTGGATAGCCCTTGCCGTGGCTGGTAAAGCCCACGAGGCCACGACACGACGTGATGGAGAACGAACGCATCATATCGATCGCCGCCGAACAGCAAGGCACCATCTGTATTCGCCGCCGCTTTCACCGACGGCGACTCGGAGTCTCGCCAGCCGAGCCACCGCGACTATACCCTTTGAAACGACGCGAAACGTGTCCCGCCCCAGCCGTGGGCTGTGCAACTGTACATAAAACTACAGGTATCAATGTAGTAATATATGTGATAGATGGATATATGCGTGTCTCCTCGATTTCTCTCTTTGTGTTCCAGGATTTTGCAGGACTGAGACATCTGAAAATCTGATCGAAATGAAACCAGGAAACACACACACACACGAGAGAGGAATGAAGAAGAAAATCTCCGTTTGGATGTAGCCGGGGAACGACGACAAGGAGGCGAAAACTCTGGCGCCATACCATGCAGACAATTTTTCAGTGTTCGGTCGACGATTCAGAGTGCTACAAGCAGCGCAGACAGACAGCCACGCCAGCAGGATGAGAGAGACCACACCACACACACGGCCACAGCTAGCTGGACTGGACATGTGTTAGCTCACACAACTGTACAAGCAATTTGCAAGATTGCAAGGCATCATTGTCTAAAAGAAAAGATTGCAACGCATGGGTCTCTCTGCTTCTCGGATAAATACCAGAGTTCGACTCCTGCAAGCGCAAAAATATGTCAAAGTACTACTTTCTTTGGATTCACAAGTAAGGAAAGATCAATGTTAGTTAACAATCTAGAGCGGTAGGAGAAACGTTCAGGGATTCTCCGATTAACTCTACAAGGTAGTGGATTAGTTTGTCTGGTTCGAAATCTCACCCCTTCTAATCATTTGATATTAGATACTTTTCTAATATTCGTATTTTCTTTTTGAGAAACATCTAGGGGTCTTGCTAGCTCCAAAAGGTGGTAGGTTCTTTTCCAATATTCGCATTTTCTTTTTGAGAAACACCCAAGGGTCTTGCTAGCTCCACAAGGTGGTGGGTTAGTTGGTCTGAGTTCGAAATCCCACCCCTTCTGTATATTTAATATTCACGTTTTTTTTAGCAGCTACATAAAAGTTTTTAAATTTTAATACGTTCTTGATTAACGTTGCCTCCATGGTGATGTTTATGTAACTTCTCGAAGATGACTGGTCTCTGAACTGAATGCCAGGAAATATCTGTGAGTTGCACGAGGAAGCCACATGTATAAAACAAGAAAATCTCTCCTATGGTGAAATGAGAAATTGTATGTATCTTCAGAAAATACCTCAAATATCTAAATTTTATACTAAAATTTTTAATACGATATACTTAGTATTTTTTTATATTTTTTTAAGGATGGTAAAATTATCCACGGTGAAATACTTCGGAAATGTTCAGATTTCTTGATCGAGAAAATATCTCAAAAGGATTCAAAGCAGGGCTCACCACAAAAGTGGCCTTCACCACTGGCTGTCCATGACATGATCCATCATGAACTAATACACCTGGGACGACACTGACAGCCTGAAAACCATACTAATCCCAACTGAAAAAGGCTGATTAGGTTGGCCCTTTTGAACTCTGGTTGCCCCCATCCTGTGCTGTGCACGCTGCAAATCTGCAACCGCTTTTGCTCATTTCTTTATCTTACAAGTGCATTCTGACTAACTATTTTCTCCCATAGATGATGTAGCATATGCAGTGAGTATCTTGGTTGTCTGCTATCTGGCATGCATGGATAAAGAACATGTATATATTTATCTTGTACTTCCCATCACTAATAGCTGTCATCATGATAAATTTGATACACTAATCAGTTCATCAACCAAGCGTAATCAAGGATGTTTCTGAGTTCATATGAGGGCCACCTGTGCTTTGGGAAACGACAATTATTAGAAACCATCACATGCACATGCTTGAATGGAGTCATGGACCCACAGAATATTAAGCTAGCTCCTGCAGGTTACCAGCCTTAAGCAAACACAACCATTTTTTCTTTTTTCTTTTTACAAAAAAAAAAGAAAACTCATGCTGTGCTCAAGTGCAACTAGGCCTAGGATTTGTGGTTTGTTTTCTTGAGATAAGTTTTCAATTGTTGGTAAGTACTCTGTTCATGCTAAAACTTTGTTTGTAAATATATTTAATTCTAGTGAAATGCAAGTGAATTGTCCATCTTTCTATATAGCATGTGTTAATTTGGATGGTATTTAACTCATTATTCTACCATGCAAAGCATTTTTTTTCAAAATAATGGATTAAAACCCAGCCTCTACAATTATTCTACCAGAGCTAGAGGTCTGGAAAACAAATCCCACTGACGCAATTAAATAAAAATAGTTGCATGCCGCTCACTTCTATTCTTTATTAAGGAAAGAGAGCTTCAATGGTAGGGGCAAGTGTTGAAATATAAGTAAATCTCCCATCCTTCTTTATGACTTTTGGGTTTTAAAATGGTTATCAGATGTAACTCAACACAATACTTTCAACTAGGAATAGAGACTTGATTGAAATTTAGACTAGGAGTTCCTTTTATTTCCATTTTATTCTTTTTGGACTAGCAATCTCTGTATGATTATATATGCTGATTTTATTTTCCAGGCAGGAAACATAACGGAAATTTCATCCGACAATGTTGTCATCGATTTAATTTGCTGGCTTGCTCGTTGTGGGCCCGGTCCCATGTCGACACATACTTCATGGATGACATTGAACTGGCAATATATATAGTGTTTGCGCTTTGCAGGCCTGCTACATAAACAATTACGATCGCCACAAGTTGCCGAGATCTTTTTGCCAGCTTAGAACATGAGTCTCCAATACGTTTAATTAAAAAATAAAAACTAGGCTAATTATGGTGAATATGGTTTGATTATCTGAACACCAAATTGTCCCATTAATAATGGGTATGTTTTTGTATATATACCCCATTAAGTACGTGTACTCCTCTGTTAAGAAAACCGTATCATAATGATATATGTAGATAATGTGCATGTTGAGATATATCTTTAGGATTGGATATTCTTTTGGATGGAGGGAATACATCTCTAGTTTATAGTTTACGCTTGTGCAGTCCTGTGGATATCTACATTTTAGTTGAGTATAGTGCATGGATGTCAGTGCAAGCTGTCAAGTGGATGCAATTTAGTCACTTACCGCAAAACAATTTTAGAGTAAAGGTAGGATATATGTATAAGTGTTATTGATATCAAAAGTGGATGCAATTTATTAGTCACTTCTATTGCAAAATGCTCAAGCATGTTATATATATATACTCCCTCCGTTTCTTAAATAGGTACCGTTGTTTATTTTTGTATGACGTTGACCATTCATCTTATTTAAATTTTTTTAATATATCAGTAATATTTTTCTCAGAAATTCAGTCGCTCTTGACTCACAAAATTTGAATAAATTTATATTTGTCGTTTTATTGCACTTGCACGATGACTAGTATCAGATAAAAGCAGATAAATAGGTGATTTAGGTGAACCATCACCGCATTGCCGAAATATGCAAAGCCTACACCATTATTCCGCAATTATTCTCAATATAGTAGAGATGCTCTCTTATTAGGAGGAAACAATTAATAATTCAGAATCCTTGAATCTTACGTTACAACAAAATAGAAAAATAAAACTGTAATGCATGGATTTACTAAAATTTTTGATAGCTGGCTTCAATCTGAACCATTCATTTTAACAGCTAACCAATTTAGAATTTTCTACGTACAAATTCAAACATAGCCAAGCAAGAGACTCGTTCTACCAGTCAGCCATAACAAACTTCCCGCCCACTCATCTCACCCACATGCTCGCACGTAGCCAAACCCACATGGGCTACCACCACCAATATAGTAGCATTGAAAACACAAAAGCTCACAAATTAATTAACCAAAATTAGCCTCCTAATCCAGCTATAAGAACCCACTTACACCTCCCTTCCTCCTCACGCAAGCAGCAAGGGCAACATTAACCAATCCCATCCTGCTAATAAAGCCCTTCCTTCTTCCTCATCTCCAGCGGCCGCTTTCTCGACCGTACCCTCAGGAATGGAGATGAAGAAGATCGCCTGCGCCGTCCTTGTCGCTGCCTCGGCCACCGTGGCCCTCGCCGTCGAGGCACCCGCCCCTGCCCCCACCAGTGCCTCCTCGGCTGCCTTCCCGGCTGTCGGCGTGGTTCTCGGCGCCTCTGTGCTGTCCTTCTTCACCTACTACCTACAGTAAGTAAGCGGGAATGAAGGCGTCGTGTGTGCGTGGAGGGGAGGAGAGGACATTTGGTTTGATATGTGTTTGTTATCGTTCATGTTATAATTAAGTACCGAAATGTGGTTTTTTTTTGGATTTAATTGACAATGTTGATCGATTAGTCCATTCATTTAATTTGCTCGCCTTTTCTTCCCCTGGTGTGTTCATCTGCTAATTTTATATGTAAAGAGGGGAATACGAGGTGGCATTATTATTATTTGTTCTAATGTGAGAATTGGATATTAATCAGTATCCATTTCTTTGGCTTAACTGTATTAAGGTTTACTTAACATAATTTTGTGCTTTTTATTATGACGGACATACGAAAAAGCTTTTCTACATGAAAATAATTAAGAAGATGTGCATTAGTTTTGTGAAACAAAATGGGACTACCAAAAATTAAAAAAATCATGAATTTTTCAAAGTAATTCAAACAAGATTTTTTAAGGCATTTGTTATAGTAAAACTGAAATATTTTTACACAATAAAAGGTGCTGCAAAATTTCAAGAAAAATAGGCAGAAAAGGGAATAGGAACAGAAAAACATAATATTTCAGCTCAAACTTGTAGACCCTATAGAACTCTTTTGATAATATTTGTTTAATCAAAGAACTCACTCAAATTATTTATTTGGTTGTAATTGATATTGTAAAGTCAGAAGAAACTTATGTACGTTTTAGTTTGATAAACTTTCTAGCCGAAATATATAATCGGGGTGGAGCCACGTGTGGGGCAGCTTGGACTTGAGCCCCACATGTGGCAAAAATTTTCAATGGAGAAACACTGAAATTTCATAGCATTTGAACAAAATGTTAATAGCTTGGTTCAGCCCTACTCTTGCTAAAATTCTGCCTCCGTCCCGGGTATAACTTCTGTGATAAAAAAAATAATCTCCTGCGGAGTTACAATCAGATCTCAACCTGCCAAGAACGCTATGAAATGCTGAAAACTCCTGTGTGTGGCATTTGTAAGTTCCCCTTTTTTGTCCATGATGCAGAGGACAGTATAGACGGTAATCTGAATATTTAGTATGCCATCAGAAGTGAAATATTCCCAATAAGCAATAAAAATCGGATGGTTGTGCTCTTAATATTATTAATTGAGAGGTCGATTATTAATTCGATGAAGATGTGACTTGATATGAAGGCTTGTTTTGCAGTCACCCGGGAGAAAAAAAAAAGTAATTTTAGGGCCTGCTTGGGTGCTTTGAATATTTGTCCTTTAATCCAAATACAAGGGTAATCTTGGGTTACCCCGAATCACCAGTGAAATAAAAATTCATGTTACATTAATTAACTGTTTGGGAGAAGTGTAATAACAAGCATTATCTGAAAATCAAGAAAATTCTAAGCTATGAGTTTGGGGGACGAGTTCTCAGAATCAATTCATGAAAGAATATAAGCAATTAAGCATTGCATAAAATTTGCTGATTGGAAATCAAGATCAGATCTCCCAGTATAATCCTGGCCATTTGGGAGATTATCGATGAGCATTTGGTCAGCCAACATACAAGAACATTACCAATACTTCATCATTGATTTGAGAAACTAAGAAACAAAATTAGAAACAATACCAAGCTTAAATCTGTGACTGCGGGATGGGGAATATGAGATCCAAAATCATAATCAAAATGTGATATAGAACAAATAATCACAAGAGACTGAAGATTTTTGGTAGCATCTTGCTCTGGAAACTTCACTTCTTCTCTTCCTCTCTTCCTCTCTTTGTTGTACATATACATTAGTACATAGTAGATGAGCCTTATTGGGCCTACACACATGTACAGCCCAACACTTCCTCTCGAGATAGGTGATAAATATCTATCATTCCCATCTTGCTACATGATATTGTACGCATGTACAACCCAACACTCCCTTTCAAGATGGACGATAAATATCTATCATGCCTATTTTGCTACATGATGATGTACACTCTTTTAACACCTAAAGTTTTCGTTAAACAATCAATCACTTATTCTTTAGAATTTACAAAGTTTAACTTTAAAGTTCCATCATCTATACGTTCTTTAATAAGGAAGCGATCGATCTCCACATGTTTTGTTCAATCATGTTGGACTGAATTGTTAGCAATGTTAATGGTTGATCTGTATTCGTACCCATAACAACTTCAATTCAGTCCATAACAACTTCAATTCGTACCATAACTTCATGGGAGTGTTTATTATCAACTTCAATTCAGTTAGAAGATTTCTTACCCATAACAACTCACTCAAACTCATTGACATTGACCTGTATTCTGCCTCAACGGTTGAGCGAGACACCACCATTGTTTCTTGCTCCTCCAGGATACTAAATTGCCACCAACAAATACATAATAGCCTGATATTGACCTTCTATCATCAAGACAGCTGTCCCGATCTGCATCACAGTATCCCTCCACATCAAGATGTCCATTTTTCTTGAACGATAAGCCCTTCCCTGAGTTTCCCTTCAAATATCTCAAAATTCTATACACAACACCCATGTAACACTTCTAGGGTCATGCATATTCTTACTTACCACACTTACAGCATGGGTTATATCAGGTCTTGTGTGACACAAGTATATCAATCGTCCCACAAGTCTTTGATAACACTCTTTATTCACTGGGTTTCCTGATTCAACACATAACTTATGATTTTGTTCAATTGGTATAGAAGCTGGTCGACAACCAAGCATACCTTTGTCACTGAGCAGATCCAATGCATACTTTCGTTGTGAAAGTACTATCCCTCTAGAGGATCTTGCAATCTCCATGCCTAAGAAGTATTTCAGTTGATCCAAATCCTTGACTTCAAATTCCTTATTTAGATTTTCTTTTAATCTTGCTATCTTTATAGAATTATCCCCTATGATAATCATGTCATCCACATACATAGCAAGGATAGTAGTGTGAAATACCTTATGGTGATAGAATATTGTATGATCCCCAATACATTGCGTATAGCCCATGTCACACATTGCAAGTCTAAAACGATAAAACCATGCTCTTGGTGACTGTTTGAGACCATATAAAGATTTCTTCAATCTCAACACTTATCCTTCAGTTTGTGAAGTAGCAAATCTAGGTGGGATATCCATATATACCTCTTCCTGAAGGTCTCCATGTAAAAATGCATTCTTGACATCTAACTGATGCAATAGCCAGTCAAAATTAGTTGCTCAAGAGATAAGAGTTCTTATTTCTTACCGTGCTCATCTTTGCTACTGGTGCAAATTATAATCAATTCCATATGTTTGACTATATCCCTTAGCCACAAGCCTTGCTTTGTAGCTTTCCACTTTTTCATCAGGGTTTTGCTTTACTATATATACCCACGTACAATTATCTACTTTGTTCCCTTCAGGAAATGGTACAAGATCCATGTTTTGTTCTTTTCAAGAGCCTCTAGCTCATCTAGCATAGCTTGATGCCACCTTGGATCTTGCTTTGCTTCTCTCCAATACTTTGGAATTTGCATTGAGTCTAGTGATGCTACAAAGGCCTTATATGTAGATAACAAAGAGTCATAAGAAACATAGTTGGATGTGTTATTCTCATCATGACCCTCATCTTGAGCTTCAACACCATACCTTGGTGGAGGTTTACCTGCATTGCTCCTTACACCATTTCTGACATCAATTGGTAAGTTAAATTCTTCTTCTCTAACTTCGTCTTCTCCCCCTGACTCCTAACACCCTTGCATATGACTTACATCTTCCAATACTTGATTATCCTCTTCAAATTGTTCGATTACTGGAAATCTTGTTCTCCTTGTGTAAACTTGAAGATTTTTCTCTTCATGTGGTTTCCTCCGTTCTTGCTCTTGTATAGGATCATTCATACCAACTAGACTTTGACCAATCACAACCTTTTTCTCTTTCGATTGTTCATCTTCCTTGGAACCCATTAATTCATCCTCCCTTTGTTTATCATTATCACCACTAGTTGAAACATGAAGATCAACAAATAAAGAACTTAAATATGTTTTCTCACCATAAAATGGAACAGATTCTCTGAAAGTAACATCCATACTTACAAATTTTCGTCATTCTAACGGACTCCAACACTTATACCCCTTCTGCCCAAATGGATAACATATGAATATGCACTTGATGGCTCGAGGATCAAGCTTTCCAACAGAGGATTTGTGATCTCTAACAAAGCACATGCAATCAAACACCTTTGGTGGAACAACGAATTCATTCTTCTGAAATATCGTCTCATATGGTGTTTTCATCCAGAGTATTCTTGATAGTGTACGATTAATAAGATATGTTATTATCATTACTGCCTCACTACACAAGAATTTAGGTACATTCATAGTATTCATCAATGAACGAGCTATCTCCAAAAGATGACGATTTTTCCTTTCAGCCACCCTATTTTGTGTAGGAGTATTGTGACAAGAAGTTTGATGTAATATTTCTTCTGATGAAAGAAAGCTACTAAATTCATTATTTATATACTCCCCTCCATTATCAGTTCTAATAAACTGAAGCTGAGCATTAAATATTTTTTAATGTATGCATAAAAATTCTGGAAGCATTTAAGCACCTCATCTTTGTGCCTCATAAGATATAACAATGTCATGCGAGAGTAGCAATCAATAAAGATAACAAAATACTTCATTCCACTGATAGAAACCACATGTGAAGTCCAAACATCTGAGTGAATTAGCATAAAGAGCAACATACTTCCGAGTCCTCTACTCACATATGATGTTCTTGAATGTTTCTCATACTCACAAGCATCACATACTAACTTACGTTTATCCACTCTACTAAACTCTACTAAGAACATTTTACTCATAATTTCAAAAGATGTGTCCCAATTGATAGTGCAAAAGTAATACCTTAGCCTCTTCTTCACTTGTCGAAGCCATCAAAGCTAGACACATGGCTTCATTAGTCCTTCCTTGATCCAAATACCAAAGTTCATCACGCCTGACGCCAATCCCAAGTTTCTTCCCTGTTTGCTTCTCTTGAATTAAACAATTCTCACAATCTAGGGAGACCTGTCAGTCCATATTGATCAATAAGAGAACTTATCGAAACTAAATTCACTGGAAAGGAAGGGACATATAACACTGATGATATAGTGATTGAAGGAGTACACCGTACTGTATCCTCTCCCTTAACTGGGCATGATGTTCCATCAATAGTTTGAATAGTTTCTTTACATGTAAATGGGTATGGTTTATATGGTGCATATTCCCCACACATCCCCGTGACATGTTTAGATGCACCCAAGTCTAGTATCCAATATGAATGAGAACTATTTTTGATGGGCAATACTGTCAGGCTTTGCCCAACACTATGGCTTTTTATAAAAGAAAAATATTTACATCATACAAGGAGAAAAGAAACAAACTGAGAAATTACAAAGTTTGTAACCAATCAAACACTAGTTGTTTAAGGGGTTCCTTCATTCTACACATATGTAAAGGAAGTTCTTTCTTGAACCGAGTCCTCCATCCTTCAAAAGAGGGTGGCACATTCTGAGAAATCAACCCATTTCTCTGTTTCCAAATATGCCAAGAATCTATGAAGAGTATCTTGAGAAAACCATTCATTCCAAAGCGCATTCTTGCCAAAACTATCATCTAGAAGAAGTTTAGATTGGACCTCCAACTTATACCCAAGTGTTGCCAACATTCCAAACTAAATGGACATGTAAAGAAAAGATGCAGCCTTGTTTCTTTTCTACTTTCAGAGCAAAGAACGCAAGTAAGATCATCATCTTCTTTCGCACATTGTTTGTGGTCTAACATGTCCCTTATGTTGAGCCGATCCATCGATAATAGCCATGCAAACTCTTTGATTTTCATCACACCTCTTGTCTTCCAGATCCAAACAAGTGCCCTTAGAGGTTGCAAACAAGAAAAAAATAGTTTGTATAGCCTTTGAGCAGAATATTTATTAACATTCCAGATGAATTTCCAGTGATCACCATACCCCACTTGCAAGTGAATTTGCTCAAGCTCTGATTGTAAGATTAGAAATTCCTCATAGGAATATGCATTCAATGGCAAAAGAAAAGCATCTTCCAACGGTTTTGAACACATCTGTTTGATAGACTCATGCTTATCTGAAGAAGCAATTTAGTGATTAGGAAACTTATTGCATCTAAGTTCCCCATTCCAGAGATCCTCAAAAAAAGGACTGAGGTTCCTATTTGTATTGTGCTCTATGTGATCCCTCTGAAGATGTCAGCTAGTTATATAACATCCTTCCACCAGAAAGAGCCCTTCTTAAATACCAGATGAGGTGGTTTTGTAGCATAATAAGAGTTTCATATTAGATTTACCCATGGGAGGTTTGCACTAGTGTAAAATTTGGAGAGTGCTTCGTCAACAAGGCAGTGTTTTGGATTCAGAGGTTAATTATACCTAACCCACCTTTCTCTTTTGGCCTACAAACCAGATCCCAAGAAGCAAGAGATTTTCTGGTAGAATTAAGGTTATTACCTCTCTAAAGACAATTCTTTCTTGTCGTATCAATAGCCTTGATCACAGTTATAGGCAACTTTAGAGAGCACATATAATATGTAGGAATTGCTGAAAGCACATAATTAATTGGAGTTAATCTACCTCCTTAAGGCAGAAAAATAGAGCTTGCTATCAAATGCCTTTCAACTCTATCCACCAGTGGAGCAAAATCAATCACTTTTGGCCTCGTGGTACTGATAGGTGTAGACCCCCGTTTTTTCGTAACAGGAGTCACTCGTGTTCATAGTACCATTTCCCTGGATCAAGTAGTTTGGTACCCACGAATACATTGCCAATAATCACGAGTGCATACATAATTATCTTACGCAAAATATTACAATAATAGGCCCGAAGGCAATAGTCTAGAACACAGGACCAACCGGTCCGGAATACAACCAAAAGCAGAAATTAGGTAAGGCAGCGGAGATAAGGCAGCGGCACGCCATTGCCACAGGCAACGACCGAATCTAAGACCTACTAGGCTCCATCGTCTTCCGTACCCTCCTGGTAGTACTCATACGGATCCTCGGGAACCTCATCGCCCACATCTGAATGTTTTATTTATAGCAAGGGTGAGTACCAACCGTACCCAGCAAGCCACCACAGCAACAATGCATATGATAGGGGAAATATCAAGGGCGGTTGTGGCACTTTTGCATAAAGCCAGTTTTGCAATTCCTTTCACAAGCCTAAGACCTAGCTTATACTGATCAAATTTTAATACCATAGTTCATTATTCAACGGCGGTTCTGTCCACCATCCATTGTCATCCAAGGATAGCTTCCCGCCATTGAGTCGTCATGATTTTCTGTGGTCTACCCCTTCTCGCTTCTCGAGAAGTTGAGCCACCAGCACATAAAAGTCATTATGCATACCCATCCCATTCAGTTTAAGAATTTAGAGTCTAGCCAAGTGTAATACATGTCCCGATGCTCATTATCCGCGAGCACGGCTATTCGAATAGATTTGATTACTCACACTGCAGTGGATGTACACTTTACCCGCACTCCGTAACTTGCCCAACAAATGAGCCGAAGTCCCAACGAATGAGACGCGTCACGGCAAAGCCTTTCAATAACCTCACATTGGCAGTACCCGCTCCATGAACTTACATCCTCATGCACTCTAGGCGTACACGGTTTCTACCAGTGAGAGGAGTTCTGGCGCTCCCGGGAAGGGAAAAACTCACACATGCATTAAGTTATATTAAAATTTAGGTTCACACGTGGCGGTCCTACCGGTGGCTACCCCACCGTAGGCCCCGCCCCTCATACACACTAAGAAAACCACTATGCAGGGATACTGCCTCCGCTCGGTTACTTACTCCGCTAGGTCTATACCCATCCGAGAAGTACGGTTGTACGAGGGTCGTTTCATGCTTAGCTTCATGGCTCGGTCCTTAATTGACCGGGGACGGTGCTAGCCTTTTCCAGATACCACCCAAATCCACCATCCGCCCCAGTCAAAAACAATTGTTTTAATTTTTATCTTCCTTTCACAAATCATGTCATCAATGTCATGGCAATGTGGCGCTCATGTCTCCACATGCCGCATCTCAATTACCTTCCCAAGGTAATTGCCCAAGCATATAGCATTTTGATAAATATGAGTACGCAAAGTTCTAAGATAGCATTACTAAGCATCTGTCATAATTGACTAGGGACTCATACGTAACGTGGTTACAAGGGGATATGGGGTAAACAATATTCAAGGCATGGCATAACAACAAGTAGGATGTTTATCATTGCATGCATCTTTATTTGTAAACAAAGTAATTTCGCAATTGGGATCAACATGTTCAAGGGATAGTGATGACTTGCCTTGCTCGTAGTCTTGCGGGTCTTGATCCTCAGTCGGACTCGCAACTCCCTCGGTGTCTAACATTACGTGCGAAAGAAATTGAATTCATTTAGAATTCAATTAAAATCCAACAAAATCCGATTACGAAAAGATCGAGCGCGAGCGTTTGAATGTTGCTATCGAATTCCATTTTATTTATGAAGTAGACCTATTTTGATTTTTAATACCGTTGTCTTAAAATATTAGTGCTAGCCGATCAAAAATATTAACCCGATTTAATTTACGCGTCTCGAATAAATTAGATACCGATAATGAAAGGTAACCCTATCCGGTGAGTAGTCGGCTAAAATAATCGCGACGGTTATTTTAGCGATAACCTAACTATTGAGTGAGCACTAACTAAATACTGACGAAATAAATTTTTAAATAGATATCGAACGATCGCAGACCTACGATAGCCATTTAAAACGACCGGTAATTAATCTTCCGATTATATCTACATATAAACGACTAGCGAAATTTAACTAATAAAATCTACATAATCGGCTAAGTACATTGCTAAAGGTTGATAATTTAAACGAACAATCGATTAGGTGAAAAATTTAAATTTTAATTAAATATCCGTTTTAATTTACTCGTGTTTCTAAAATAATCGACGGCGACGACTATATCGATTTCCTAAACTAGTATTTTATATTAATCTAGTACGTGTGCTCATAAATTTGAGATGAATAAAAATTAAATTCCTAATCCCCAAATTTTATCTCTCCATATTTTATTATTTTATTATTTTTATTTTTCTCTCTCTCTTTTCTATCTTTTCCTTTCTTTTTCTTTTACTCCTTTTTTTTTCCTTCTTCTTCCTCTGCCTGCTCTTCTCTGTTGTTTCTCTGCCTGTTTCTCTCCTCTCTCTCTCTTTGTGTACAGCCGGCAGGGAGGGGGGGAAGAGGGAGGAAGGGGGGGGGGGCGGCACCTACCTGCGGCGGCGGCGGCTGAGGGCGGCGAGCATCGGCGGCGGCCGGCGGCAGCCCAGCGGCGGCGGCGAGCTAACGGCGACGGCGGCAGGCGCTTGGCAGCGGCGGCAGCAGTCGGCAGGGGGGGAGGAGGAAGGGGGAAATGGAGGAGGAGGGGTGGGGGAGAAGGGGCTCGGCCGGGGGGCTTTATAGCCGGCCGGGGAGGGAGGGGAGGTGGCCGGCGCGGGGCTCGACGGTGATGGCGACGGCGGCCAGCGGCGATGGGACGGCGGCCAGCGGCAACGGGGCTCGAGGGTGGTGCGGCGATGGCGACCGGCGGGTGGAGCTCGAGGAGGGAGGGAGCGGGGCTCCAAGCGCCCGCGGCGCGCGGCGCGTCACAGACCTAGGGTTAGGTCTAGCTGTTCATCGGGGAAGATGAACAGTGCATTTTTTTTTATTTATTTATTTTATTGTAATTTTTATTATTATCCTTATATTGTATTTGTACAAATTTATAACTCATTCGCACGAATGAAATAAACCCGGTATTGGAACTATTCCGCCCTAAATCTTTCCTGATATTTTATATTGTCTATATTCGTTACGCCCATCTATATGTGCGGATAGTTATAAAATTTTTATTATCTAAATAAATTCATGACATTAAGGAAAAATATTTTATTCGCTCAAATTCTATCTAGAACTTCATTTTATTCTATATACCGTAATTATTCCTCCTGTCGATTTCCGTTCTTGGGTTCGCGCCGAAATAATTTCGATAAATTAAACACCCGCACAATAAAGATTCAAATAAACGAGTCATAAAATGCGACCTGATGCAAATTAAATTTTAAGGTTTTAAACTGTATATGTTTAGGGTTTCGATTTCGACGATCGAATTTTCAGGGTGTTACAAACCTACCCCCTTAAATAAATCTCGTCCCGAGATTTCTTACCGATTGTTGAGCAGGTGCGGGTACTCGGCCTTCAGAAAGTCTTCGCTCTCCCAGGTAGCTTCGTCCACGGTGTGGTTGCTCCATTGCACCTTGTACATGCGCCATGTTTTGGTCCTGGTCTTCTTCTCTGCCTCGCCCAATATCTTTACCGGATGTTCGGGATATGTGAGGTCACTACTGAGGTGGATATTCCCTAGGGGTGTTTGCTCTTCCGGCACACGCAGACACTTCTTCAATTGTGACACATGAAACACAGGATGCACGTCGGAGATGTTTGCTGGTAGTTCTAGCTGATAGGCCACTTCACCTCTTCTGGCAGTTATAGGGAATGGTCCCACGTATCTTGGCGCAAGCTTTCCTTTTACCTTAAACCTCTTGGTACCTCGCAGCGGGGAGACCTTCAGGTACACATAATCACCAACATTAAACTCCAGATCTCTTCTGCGAGTATCCGCGTAGCTTTTCTGTCTGGACTGGGCTACCTTTAATCGATCCCGAATCAGTCGGACCTTTTCTTCGGCTTCCTGGATTATGTTGGGTCCAAACACAGCTCGTTCACCAGTTTCAGACCACATCAATGGGGTTCGGCATCGCCGTCCAAATAGTGCTTCATTCGGCGACATTTTTAGACTTGATTGGTAGCTGTTGTTGTAGGAAAACTCGGCGTAGGGTAAGCATCTCTCCCAATCCTTGGTGAAATCCAATGCGCAGGCTCTCAGCATATCCTCAAGAACTTGATTCATTCTTTCCGTCTGCCCGTCGGTCTGTGGGTGGTAGGCGGTACTAAAGGCAAGGTGACTTCCAAGTGCCTCGTGAACCTTACCCCAGAAGTGAGACGTAAACTGAGTACCGCGATCCGATATAATCCTTTTTGGTACCCCATGTAGGCATACGATCCGGGACATGTATAACTCTGCCAGCTTAGCGCTGCTGTAATTGGTCTTGACGGGAATAAATCTGGCCGTTTTGGTAAGTCGGTCCACGATTACCCAAATGGAGTCATAACCTGTTATGGTTTTAGGTAATCCAACAATAAAATCCATACCGATCTCATCCCATTTCCATTCGGGAATTTTGAGAGGTTGTAGTAAACCTGCTGGCCGCTGATGTTCCGCCTTTACCCTTTGGCACACGTCGCACATGGCCACGTATTCAGCTACGTCCCTTTTCATATTTGGCCACCAGTATTCCTCTTTCAAATCCTGGTACATCTTCGTGCTCCCAGGGTGTAGTGAGTATGCAGACTCGTGAGCCTCCTTCAAAATCAAGCCTCTCAATTCTCCTTGCTCGGGTACATATATCCTTTTTTTAAATCGCAAGATGCCTTTGTTGTCCGTCGAGAACTCGTTCGCATGTCCAGCGGCCATGCGCTTCTGAATGGTTTGGACTTCTTCATTATCCTTTTGAGCTTCTTCTATCTGGGCTTTCAGAAGCGGTTGAATTTCCAGCGAGTTTAATTCTCCGCGTGGAATTAGGTGCAAGTTGAGTCGAGCCATTTCTTCTCGGAGCTCATCGGCCATGCCTTCCAGGTCCATATGGTTGCACTGGGCCTTGCGGCTCAAGGCGTCGGCCACTACATTGGCCTTACCGGGGTGGTAATGGATGCCCAAATCGTAATCCTTAATCAGTTCCAACCACCTTCTCTGTCGCAGGTTGAGGTTAGTCTGGGTGAAAACGTATTTCAAACTCTTGTGGTCAGTATATACATCGCAGTGGTTCCCAATCAAATAGTGTCTCCAAATTTTTAATGCATGAACTACTGCTGCCAATTCCAAATCATGCGTGGGGTAGTTCTCCTCATGGGGTCGTAGTTGCCTCGAAGCGTATGCTACAACCTTTCTATCCTGCATCAGTACTCCTCCTAGTCCTTGTCTGGACGCATCACAGTATATCACGAAGTCCTTCCGATTGTCCGGTAAGACTAGGATTGGGGCAGTGGTTAACTTTTCTTTCAACTGCTCAAAGCTTCGTTGACATTTTTCGGTCCAGGCGAATTTCTTCTCTTTCTTTAGGAGTTGGGTCATTGGTCTGGCCAGGGTGGAAAATCCTTCAATAAACCTTCGGTAATACCCGGCCAATCCCAGAAAACTCCGAACCTCTGTTACCGTCTTCGGTGCCTTCCATTCCGTCACGGCTTCGACCTTGGCAGGGTCTACTGCCACTCCTCCGGCTGAGATTACGTGGCCAAGAAACGCAACTTCCTTAAGCCAAAACTCACATTTGCTGAACTTTGCGTACAGCCGGTGCTCCCGTAGCTTCTCCAATACCAAGCGTAGATGTTTGGCATGCTCTTCATCGTCCTTGGAAAAGATGAGAATGTCGTCGATAAACACAACTACGAACTTATCCAGGTATTCCATAAATACTTTGTTCATCAGATTCATAAAGTATGCTGGGGCATTGGTCAATCCGAACGACATCACCGTGAACTCGTACAATCCATAGCGTGTAGAAAACGCTGTCTTGGAAATGTCTTCGGCCTTAATCTTCAATTGGTGGTATCCTGACCGGAGATCAATCTTCGAAAATACTTTGGCACCCTTGAGCTGATCAAATAAATCGTCAATTCGGGGAAGTGGATACTTATTTTTGATGGTCACTTCGTTCAGGGATCGATAGTCTACGCACATCCGCATACTTCCATCTTTCTTCTTGACGAACAATACTGGGGCTCCCCAAGGAGAAGAACTAGGGCGTACGAATCCCTTCTCCTGTAGTTCCTTAATCTGCTTCTTGAGTTCTTCTAGTTCGTTGGCCGGCATCCTATACGGCCTCTTGGATATGGGGGCGGTACCAGGCATTAAGTCAATGATGAATTCTATATCCCGATCAGGGGGCATTCCGGGCAAATCCTCGGGGAATACATCCGGGTACTCCTGTACTATCGGCATCCCACTCATGGGTAGCATGGTAAACACTCCCGCAGCACGTTCACACAACATCGGATCCCGATCCATGGTTATGTTCATTGGAGACCCCCATGGGGTGGACACAGTGACCTCTCTTCGGGCACAATCTATGACTCCCTTGTTCTTAGTTAACCAATCCATTCCTAGTATGACGTCGAGGGTTTGGGGTGGTAGTACCATAAGGTTTGAGAGAATTACCACATCCCCAATGCGGATGGGCACGTTGATGCAAGCATGAGGTATGGTTATGTTTCCCCCAGGTGAGTGTACTATCATAGGTCTCTTGAGTTCCACACGATGTAGGTTATGTTGGTTGCTTACTTTTGATGATATGAACGAATGCGATGCTCCGGAATCAAATAAGATCTTAACTGGGGTAGAGTTGATAGAAAACATACCCATTAAGACATTCTGATCTCCCTGCGCCTCTTCAGCACGCACATGATTCACTTGTCCGCGACGGAACCCGGTGGCAGATTCGTTGGGTCGCGGCGTCCTGAACAGACCGCGTCCAGTAGCAGGGGTAGTAGTTCCGCGTACGGCCGTTGCGTTGGCACCAGTACGAACGGGGGTGTTGCGAGGCTTGGGGCAGTTGTTGGCGTAGTGCCCAAATTCCCCGCAGTTGAAGCAGTCCACATTCTTCCTTCCCGGTGCGGCCAGTGTCGGTGCCGGAGTACGGTACTGAGGTGTAGCCGGCCTATTGATATTGCTTGGTGCAACAGGACGGTGGGTTGCCACAGCAGTTGGCTTCCATCCCGATGAAGAGGCTCCTTTAGTGCGCTGAGGTGCTCTTGAAGTGGGCGAGACATAGCGAGTCTTCTCTTACGGTTATTTTCTACCGTCTTCTGGTCGTGCTCTAGCCTCACAACCTTGTTGATTAAGTTCTGGAAGTTGGCATGATCCTGCCCTATCATTGGTCCTCTCAGTTCATCATTCAGTCCTTCAATAAATTTGTCGATCTTTTCATCCTCATCTACTAGGTCACCGGTCGCGTAGCGAGCAAGCTGAGTGAACCGGTTTAGGTATTCTTGCACCGAGGTATTCCCTTGGCGTAGCCGCCTGAACTCATTCTTCTTCATCCGCATTACTGCAGCGGGCACGAAGTGTTCGCGGAAAGCTGTTGTGAATTCCTCCCATGTGGGTTCTGCAGCGTCCTCTGCTCGTGTTTCCTTGTAAGTGTCCCACCAATCCCCAGCGGGTCCTTCCAGCTGGTTAGCGGCAAAGATTACTTTATCCGCCTCGCGTACGCGCACCAAAGTCAGCTTTTTCTCGATGACGCGTAGCCAATCCTCCGCATCCATAGGTTCTTCCGCCGTAGCGAAGGTGGGTGGCTTAGCCCTCATGAACTCGCCGAGGCTTGAGCTTCCACGGCTTCCTTGATTATTGACGATGGCCTGCAATAACTGGGTTTGCGCTGCCATGACTTCGGCCAGGGTGAGGGGATTAGGCTCTGGTGGGTCCTCGTTGTTGGTCGTTGCCCGACGTCGGTGAACCATCTGTAGAGATCGTTTGGGTAAGTACCCCGGTATCTAAATAGCCCTATGGTTTTATTCGGGAGTAGTTTTGACGTGATCTTCTTTGTGGTAAGCTTGGTGGAATAAACTCATTTCAACATAACAACACAATATCATAAAACATCACATAGTTCACAAACAGTACATAATAATGATGCATGAGACTGCCCACATATGCAGTCCGGCATAGAACATAGTTGATCATAGTTCAGGGTTCATCATCGAGCGACATGCTACCTACTCATTACTAATATATGGGGGGGGGGCGTGTGTCTCGCAATCCCAAAAGCTATCCCAGGCAAGATTGGTGCAGTAATGGGTCTCCAGGCTAGTCATCCAACCAGCCGCAGGAACCGGGTGCAGAAAGTGGGTGGTCCCTGGCGGACGCGAACCCGAGTCCCCACGGCTCGGAAGTATTAGCGGCCTCTGGGTCGGACTTGGGCTTCTTTCCTGGCGGTCGTGTCCTCTTGCGAGCCGTACTGAGGGTGCGGGGACCTCCAGCGAAGGTGACGCGGCAAGTGGGGGCCTCGTCCTCCGAAGTATCGGTGACGTGTGGCTCGATCTCCTCAGGCTCTGTCTCCCCCTCTGGGTCGGTGTCAATCAGGATCAGGGTCTCCACTCCTGAACTGGGCTCGGTCGAGGTAACTGTAGCTATCGGTGTGGGCTCCGTCTCCGCAGCAGCAGGCTCCACCAGGTACGATCCGGACTGTGTACCCATCATGCCAGCCTCCCCCAGTAGGGTGTGGAAGGTGGCCATGCATGGTGGAGTGAGGGAGTAGTAGTGGTCGCGGACTGGTGCAGGAGGTGGTGGTGTGGTGGAAGTAGAGGCAGCGGTAACCGAGACTGCGCGGAGCTGCTCCTCCAGCTGACTGACCTGCCTCTGACTCTTCCTCAGCTGCTCCTCGTAGGTGGCCATGGCCTCGCCACGGGCGTAGTACCGGTCCGAGAGCTGCTCGAACTGCTCGCTGTGATCCAGGATCTGGGCCTTCAACGAATCAACCTTGTTGCTTCGAGCGTGATGCTCCTCCTCTAGTTCGCCGATGCGTCCTAGTAGCTCGTCAATCTCCAGCAGTGCCTCCTCATAGCAGTCATCCACGGCCTCAGCCCACCGGGACAAACGGGTCACCGCGGGGTTGTAGCAACACGGGGTAGCTTGCACCGTGCAGACGGAGTTGCCCTCCACCCGATACGGGTGGTGCGCAAACTCGGTCCTCTCCACTTCCGCTCTGTGGATGGCGTTGAGGCGGAGAAATGCCTCCCGGGCGACGTCCTGGATCGCCGAATCCACTGAGTCACGTCGGTAGCGCGTCCGGAAGCGGAACTCTGGCTCGCTCGCAATGCGGGACTTGATGGCAACGGTGGCCTCCCACTCGGAACGGTGTCCGGTACCGAACCTCTTCTTCTTGAAGACAGGCGACTCCGAGTATCTCAGACTCCACATCAACTGGCGTAACTGGGAGACGTATCCATCCTCTCGGGGAACCTCATTCTCCCAACCTTGTCCTGCCATCTATATTTTAAGTAAAACCAGAGTTAGGGAGTAGTGAAGGTAAAACGAATTTTGTAAAGATAGGGAGACAAGAGTATAGAGGAAAAAAACACATTTTGCTTTATAGACATAAGGTTTTTATTTCTCAAAATAATCCTAGGTGGGGATTTCTCCCTTTAGCCAACTATAATGGGGTGGGGCGCTGTTTGGTCTTTCCTACGGTCGTATGGCTCTGATACCAGCTCTGTAGACCCCCGTTTTTTCGTAACAGGAGTCACTCGTGTTCATAGTACCATTTCCCTGGATCAAGTAGTTTGGTACCCACGAATACATTGCCAATAATCACGAGTGCATACATAATTATCTTACGCAAAATATTACAATAATAGGCCCGAAGGCAATAGTCTAGAACACAGGACCAACCGGTCCGGAATACAACCAAAAGCAGAAATTAGGTAAGGCAGCGGAGATAAGGCAGCGGCACGCCATTGCCACAGGCAACGACCGAATCTAAGACCTACTAGGCTCCATCGTCTTCCGTACCCTCCTGGTAGTACTCATACGGATCCTCGGGAACCTCATCGCCCACATCTGAATGTTTTATTTATAGCAAGGGTGAGTACCAACCGTACCCAGCAAGCCACCACAGCAACAATGCATATGATAGGGGAAATATCAAGGGCGGTTGTGGCACTTTTGCATAAAGCCAGTTTTGCAATTCCTTTCACAAGCCTAAGACCTAGCTTATACTGATCAAATTTTAATACCATAGTTCATTATTCAACGGCGGTTCTGTCCACCATCCATTGTCATCCAAGGATAGCTTCCCGCCATTGAGTCGTCATGATTTTCTGTGGTCTACCCCTTCTCGCTTCTCGAGAAGTTGAGCCACCAGCACATAAAAGTCATTATGCATACCCATCCTATTCAGTTTAAGAATTTAGAGTCTAGCCAAGTGTAATACATGTCCCGGTGCTCATTATCCGCGAGCACGGCTATTCGAATAGATTTGATTACTCACACTGCAGTGGATGTACACTTTACCCGCACTCCGTAACTTGCCCAACAAATGAGCCGAAGTCCCAACGAATGAGACGCGTCACGGCAAAGCCTTTCAATAACCTCACATTGGCAGTACCCGCTCCATGAACTTACATCCTCATGCACTCTAGGCGTACACGGTTTCTACCAGTGAGAGGAGTTCTGGCGCTCCCGGGAAGGGAAAAACTCACACATGCATTAAGTTATATTAAAATTTAGGTTCACACGTGGCGGTCCTACCGGTGGCTACCCCACCGTAGGCCCCGCCCCTCATACACACTAAGAAAACCACTATGCAGGGATACTGCCTCCGCTCGGTTACTTACTCCGCTAGGTCTATACCCATCCGAGAAGTACGGTTGTACGAGGGTCGTTTCATGCTTAGCTTCATGGCTCGGTCCTTAATTGACCGGGGACGGTGCTAGCCTTTTCCAGATACTACCCAAATCCACCATCCGCCCCAGTCAAAAACAATTGTTTTAATTTTTATCTTCCTTTCACAAATCATGTCATCAATGTCATGGCAATGTGGCGCTCATGTCTCCACATGCCGCATCTCAATTACCTTCCCAAGGTAATTGCCCAAGCATATAGCATTTTGATAAATATGAGTACGCAAAGTTCTAAGATAGCATTACTAAGCATCTGTCATAATTGACTAGGGACTCATACGTAACGTGGTTACAAGGGGATATGGGGTAAACAACATTCAAGGCATGGCATAACAACAAGTAGGATGTTTATCATTGCATGCATCTTTATTTGTAAACAAAGTAATTTCGCAATTGGGATCAACATGTTCAAGGGATAGTGATGACTTGCCTTGCTCGTAGTCTTGCGGGTCTTGATCCTCAGTCGGACTCGCAACTCCCTCGGTGTCTAACATTACGTGCGAAAGAAATTGAATTCATTTAGAATTCAATTAAAATCCAACAAAATCCGATTACGAAAAGATCGAGCGCGAGCGTTTGAATGTTGCTATCGAATTCCATTTTATTTATGAAGTAGACCTATTTTGATTTTTAATACCGTTGTCTTAAAATATTAGTGCTAGCCGATCAAAAATATTAACCCGATTTAATTTACGCGTCTCGAATAAATTAGATACCGATAATGAAAGGTAACCCTATCCGGTGAGTAGTCGGCTAAAATAATCGCGATGGTTATTTTAGCGATAACCTAACTATTGAGTGAGCACTAACTAAATACTGACGAAATAAATTTTTAAATAGATATCGAACGATCGCAGACCTACGATAGCCATTTAAAAACGACCGGTAATTAATCTTCCGATTATATCTACATATAAACGACTAGCGAAATTTAACTAATAAAATCTACATAATCGGCTAAGTACATTGCTAAAGATTGATAATTTAAACGAACAATCGATTAGGTGAAAAATTTAAATTTTAATTAAATATCCGTTTTAATTTACTCGTGTTTCTAAAATAATCGACGGCGACGACTATATCGATTTCCTAAACTAGTATTTTATATTAATCTAGTACGTGTGCTCGTAAATTTGAGATGAATAAAAATTAAATTCCTAATCCCCAAATTTTATCTCTCCATATTTTATTATTTTATTATTTTTATTTTTCTCTCTCTCTCTTCTATCTTTTCCTTTCTTTTTCTTTTTCTCCTTTTTTTTTTCCTTCTTCTTCCTCTGCCTGCTCTTCTCTGTTGTTTCTCTGCCTGTTTCTCTCCTCTCTCTCTCTTTGTGTACAGCCGGCAGGGAGGGGGGGGAAGAGGGAGGAAAGGGGGGGGCGGCACCTACCTGCGGCGGCGGCGGCTGAGGGCGGCGAGCATCGGCGGCGGCCGGCGGCAGCCCAGCGGCGGCGGCGAGCTAACGGCGACGGCGGCGCAAAACGGCGACGGCGGCAGGCGCTTGGCAGCGGCGGCAGCAGTCGGCGGGGGGGAGGAGGAAGGGGGAAATGGAGGAGGAGGGGTGGGGGAGAAGGGGCTCGGCCGGGGGGCTTTATAGCCGGCCGGGGAGGGAGGGGAGGTGGCCGGCGCGGGGCTCGACGGTGATGGCGACGGCGGCCAGCGGCGATGGGACGGCGGCCAGCGGCAACGGGGCTCGAGGGTGGTGCGGCGATGGCGACCGGCGGGTGGAGCTCGAGGAGGGAGGGAGCGGGGCTCCAAGCGCCCGCGGCGCGCGGCGCGTCACAGACCTAGGGTTAGGTCTAGCTGTTCATCGGGGAAGATGAACAGTGCATTTTTCTTTTTTTTTTTATTTATTTTATTGTAATTTTTATTATTATCCTTATATTGTATTTGTACAAATTTATAACTCATTCGCACGAATGAAATAAACCCGGTATTGGAACTATTCCGCCCTAAATCTTTCCTGATATTTTATATTGTCTATATTCGTTACGCCCATCTATATGTGCGGATAGTTATAAAATTTTTATTATCTAAATAAATTCATGACATTAAGGAAAAATATTTTATTCGCTCAAATTCTATCTAGAACTTCATTTTATTCTATATACCGTAATTATTCCTCCTGTCGATTTCCGTTCTTGGGTTCGCGCCGAAATAATTTCGATAAATTAAACACCCGCACAATAAAGATTCAAATAAACGAGTCATAAAATGCGACCTGATGCAAATTAAATTTTAAGGTTTTAAACTGTATATGTTTAGGGTTTCGATTTCGACGGTCGAATTTTCAGGGTGTTACAATAGGTAACCCTAGGTAAGTGAAAGGCATAGTGCCCACTTTACTACCAAGCAAGCTAGCTAGTAATTCCGCCTTGTCCTTAGGCACATTGATGGGATAGAGACTTGATTTGTGATAGTTCAGCCTGTGGATTGAGCAAAGGAGTTTAGGAGCGCCTTGAAATAGAAAAGCTCAAATTGGGAATCTTTTAGGAGGATCAGGGTATCATCGGCATATTGGATAATGGGGAAACCTTTCCCATCCATCTCATTTATTGGCTTGGAAAGCAAACCCATTGAACAAGCTTTATTTATCACTCTTTGTAAAAGATCAGCACCAAGCACAAATAAGAGAGGAGACAGGGGATCCCCTTGGCGTACTCCCCTTTTGCAACGAAATGAATTCCTTGGCACTCCATTAAACATAACAGAAGAGCTTCCGATGATAAAATTTGTAGCACACAACATAACCATTGTGTATTAAAACCCATACTGCTCATAATGGCAATCAAGGTAGAATATTCAACTGTATCAAAGGCTTTCTCAACATCAAGCTTGAGGAGTACAATTTATCTCTTAGATTGCTGACATTGGTGAATGTATTCAAATGACCAGGCAAGACAATCCTGAATTGTTCTTCCTTTGATGAAACCATATTGGTTCTCATGCACAATTTTCAAGATTACCCCCTATAAACGATAAGCCATCAGTTTTGTCATCACTTTCAGAGAGACTCCCATTAAGGAAATAGGTCTAAAATCATTGACTGTTTCAGGTGAATTCATTTTAGGAACCAGAGTTATGAAAGAATTATTAATTGACTGAATATCAGAACAACCTATATGAAAGTGAGAGGCCAGCCTATAAAAGTCTTGGGCAATGATATGCCAACATTTCTTCAAGAAAAACCCATTGAAACCATCTGGACCTAGGGCCTTGTCTGCAGGTATAATCTTTATAAGGCTGTCAATTTCCTGTGAAAAAATGGGATCAACTAGGTTCTCTAAATTAACTATCTCAGGGAAAAGATCTTACAAATAAAATACCATTGTGGGCATAGAAGAGACACCCATTCTATTCTTGAAACTCTGGAAGAACAATTTTGCCTTATGTTCATCAAGAGTAGCAATCTGACCCTGTTGGTCTTGAACACTTGAGATAGTGTTAAATGTGTAATGTTCTGTAGAATCAACTGAAAGAATTTAGTATTTTCCTCCCCCAGCAACATCCATTTGTTTGTGCATATTTTCTTCCAATATGCTCTTTTAAATTCTAACAGCTTTAGGGTGTGTAACTTGATAATCTCCCTGAAATTCCATTCCAACCTGGTCAAGGGCCTATGCTCTTCTATCAAATCCAGGAAATCCAACACTTTATTACAGCTTGAAAGAAGAGTTGCTAGCTTTGACAGATTCTTGCTTCAGGCCAAGAGCTTTTTCCTGAGAACTTTCAGCTTAAAAGAGATACATTTTGCAGGGTCGTCAAAACCAGGATCCAAAGACCATACCATACTGACAATATCAAAGAAACCTTCCATCTCAACAAGGTAATTTTCAAATCTAAGCACCGGGGATTTGGGAAATCTTGTGTCCATCTTGACCACATAGGGGACGTGATCAGAAACATTGCGTGTAAAAGGATGCACATTAGTATTAGGAAAACTTAAGAGTCCAAGCAGGAGTTGTAAAAACCCAATCAAGTCTTTCTAACAAAGGATTAGCTTGCATGTTGCTCCAGGTGAAGGATCTTCCCTTTAGAGGTATCTCCAGGAGGCCGAAAGAACTTAAATGTCATTGAAAATCAACATATCATTCATATCTGCACCTGGCCTGTTCCTATTGTCAATTGATCTTTAAAAGTTAAAATCTCCCAGCAGCAACCAGTTCGCTGTCAGCCTAAAATCAAGTTCTTTTAACTAGGTAACAAAATTTGCTCTTCTGGACCAGCACAAGGACCATACACTAAGACCAAGGCCCAACATTCATTGGAGTGTCTTGAGGTGAAATGAACTATCAAAAACTATTAATCTCTCTAGGTACTGCCACAAAACATTGAAGGCCCAGACCACTAAGATGCCACCCGAAGCACCTCTGGATGGTGCAAAAACAAAAGAATCAAAGCGCCTAAGAGCAAAAGATATCAGCAAGAGTAAAATTTTGCTTTTTAGTTTCCGGCAAGCAGAAAACATGGCATTCACTATCCTCAACCTTTTGCCTTAGGGATAGGATTTAGCATCAGCATTCATGCCCCTGATATTCCAGCACATTACATTTGAAGATCTGAACTGATTATTCATTGAAACAAATAAAAGTGGGATAGTCACAAGCTGAGCTAATAAAATTAACCCATGATAACATAAAACAAGTTGCACATTTAAACAAGCAAAAAAGTTACTGTTGACGACGAAATTTGGCAAGTTTATGAATCGGAAACGGGATCCAATTCGAAGCGGATTTGAAGATATGCGGGATTCTCGGAAACAGAGTGTGCATCGGCTGGAAGGCTACATCGGCCGATACTAAGTTTGATACGGTTAGCCGATACAGCCGTTATGGGTTAGTTTGGTTACGTGATCAATATCGGATTTGAAGGAAGGGTTTCAATGATATTGCTAGACAAGGATAGAGTCCAAGATTGACAATTGTATTTATTAATTAGGATTTTATATAATTTTCTTATAGATATTTTTGGTAAGAGTCCGCCTAAGGGACTTGTTTGTTAGTGTGAGTTGTATTAGGACAATATGAGTCGTGTCCACTACGGACAAGTTTGTACTTTCGGGTATAAATATGAGCCCAAGACCTTGTAAATAATTAACACCTATTCAATCAATCTCGACGCATCGCAACCTTTTTCGTTACTTTGTTTTGACGAGTTCTTGCTTTGGAGTCGAGCTGTATCGGTTTAGATTTTCGGTGAAGAGGTAAAACTTGTTATGGCGGTTTGCATTATCGGAATTAGTGCATACATCTTTATGACACTCTAATTCTATCTTGTGAATCTCCGAGTTATCATATATATTATATAATCTAGATTGACAAGCTTTCTTCTTGCATCGGCCAATCTCTATTTAGGGTTTTACCGATAACGGCTAGATTAACTTATTGGTTTAAATTATGTAATATATCCACCATCCTAAAAAGCAATCATCGGCTTGATTGTCTAGATATTATGCTTCTTTTCATACTTAATGCTGCATCAGTTAAGCTTGATCTATTAAGTCGTGCTTAGAATTATAATCTCTAGCCTGCTTCATGGTTGTTAATAAGGATAGCATCGGGGTTTCAGCTCGATCTTACCTGGTATAGTTGTTTTACATAATTTTATGCTTTGTTTAATATGCTATATCTGCCCCTTATATCAGGATCTAATCTAATATAAATATATTGGACTTATTACCAATCTGATTAGTGGTAGTTAAATATATTTGTTGCAAGAGAATATCCTAGTATAAGGTTGTATCGGAGTTATAGCCGATACATGCTTAAATATGTACATCGGCTATGATATGAATACATAAAATCGTTATTTCATATTATCTTAGACTTGGGCAATTTATACTGTCTCGGTTAAGTCCGGTCTGTCCCAATTGTTGATTTCTAAAGTAATATTGATTTATAGATTATATAATACTGATATTTTCAGCCGATGGATCAAGTTTAGGGTTAGTTTGTTATTGAATATGCCTTACGGCCAATTCACCCTACACTGTATCGGCTAGGTTACATCACGATATGACATCGGCTTCCTAGCCGATCGATTATCGTTTACTAATAAAACTTGCATGTTTCATCTTGTTGATTGCAGGATCAAATCAACTAGCACGCCCTTGAACCCGAAAGTAAGTTTTGGACCTGCACTGGAGTTAAGCAGATCTCCTAGGCCAGTGTGTGTTTTTTGCATCAACAGTTACACATCACTATTCAAAATCCAGATATTAAGTTTAATCAAGGGCAGCAACAACATTAAATTCAAAGGACTAATCATTCTTCAGGATCGGGCCAGGGGAGTTTCTTCCTCTTTTCTCCACCCAAGTTGGACTTAGCCACCTCCTCAGGAGCCAGGCCGCAGACTTCCACTCCCAACTTTTGCAAAAGTGATAAAGAACAGTAAGAAGGAGAAGAATCAGGGTGAAAGCTGTCTTCAGAAACTAAATCTAAAACTGCATCATTAATATAGCTGCCAGGAATAACATCATTGAGGTAAAAGAGACAAAGAGATAAAGATTTTTATACAGGTTCGGGCCCCCTCATTTGACAGGGAATAATCCTACTCCTGTTGGCCAAAGCCGATGTTGCTCTTATTCATCAGGATCACTCAAGTACAATATTTAGGATAACCTATCTAGTCATCGTCGACACGGCGACATGGACCACCACTCGTAGTCGACGACGGGTAGTCTTCGTCCTCGAATACGAACTCGACGAGATCAGAGATAGCGCTAGATCCCTTTTGTCGATCTCCGTAGGCACTAGATCTGGTATGTCTAGGCTTATCTCTGATGTAGATATCTGGCGGTGTGTATTGACATCTATTCTGACTATTTCGTCCTTGTTGGTCTCCGCAAGCACTAAATTGGATCTCCCTCTCCTCCTAGAGGGTCTTAATTTATACCCACAGATGTCCTCTTGTCCAAATAGAACTAGAGAGACAAGTATGGATATGATTTGAGTAGTCCTTGTAGTTTCCATGTAGAACTCTGGTTCCCCTTCCTCATCCGGAAATACTTTCCGTATGCGAGATCTGATTCCGTATAAGACTGGATATATGGTGGGCCCCGCTGAGCTTAACCTAAGATCATGGGGTATGCCTTACCCATAACCTTGACATGATGATCTTTAGACTCTGAGGGAACCAAGGCCCAATTATGCATGTGCCCAACACGCTTCACCAAAGGAGGGGAGTAATAAAAAAACAACCTTACTCTTTGGCAACACCGAATTTTTGAACTGATTAGCAGGAGAGACAAATCGAGAGGGAACCATAGATAGATTCTACAAACATTGCTTTGCCCTAAATCAGAACATCAATTTGATCCTGCAAACCAACCTGCTCAGTCTTTCAAGAAAGTTTTGAACTTGAGGTGACTAGAAATCCGACTCCAAGTTCTGAGGCCTGGCATCTGAAAGAACTATCTTATGCTCTTGGGCAGGAGGTAACTCTTCAACTTGACCCATTGGACTGTCTTGACCCCAAGCATCCTCCTCTGTTGCATCAGTTTTCTGCTGCTACTGAACTAGCGCATCCTAGTGCTCATCCCCTTGGTGACCAAATTGCCAGTTGTGCTCATCACCTGGATCATTATCATGATTTTGTGGGCCCCTAGGTGGCAAATCTTCTCCAGGTGGTAAGTCTCGATGGGTGATACCCGTAGACCGGCTGTATAGGGTATTGTGGTACGTTGATACTAGAATCTACATGAAACGACATCAAGCAAACAAGGAGATAAAGATTATACTGGTTCAGGCCCCTCGTAAGGTAATAGCCCTAATCTAGTTTATATGAGATCGATACAGAAAACCACTGAGTACAATGAGAACCGATGATCCTAATGTACCGACGAGATCCTTGTCGAGATGGCTCGGCGAGATCTCCCGGCGAGTAGGCTTCGTGTCCTCTGGCTTGTAGACTATGGTGGATGTGTTGGTCGTAAAATTCGATGCCCTAAACCCCTCAGGGGGTGTACCTTTTATACCGTGAATCACCTTAGTCCTCAAGTAGGACTCGGAGACTACGGACCCCGTACGATACGGTACAAACCTGATCCTCTCCGAGTAGAACTTTGTTAATCACCTGCCCGTGAGAGTAAATTCCATAATCTTTTGGTAATTTTCTATTATATACAAAAATAAGCCGTATACGCAAAGGTATACCATATTCGTATATTCAATCAGCCTTAGTATAGGAGGTATGCCTTATCCGTAACCATGACAATAGCCCCCGACTTCAACTCAAATGAACTCACGTTGTCATCCACGACTTCTCTATCAACGTCATCGTTCTCACTTGACCATTCTCGATGGAAATCGAGAAGGCACAGAGTATTCTACATCGTTGAAAAACTATCAACGGTCCACAAGTGAATTTGAATTGAAGTCTAAACAACTGCCAGCAACGGGCCTCAGAAAATTTCGGCAACAATCTCTCTCCTTTCCTCAAAATGCAAATCGTCAAGTAGTGCGCCTATAAAACCTGATTTTGGGATTTGTTTCAAGTTCGTTTGCCCAAAATTCCTTTCGTCTTCCTTGCGCACTGCCTCCCTGGTCCTTCCAGTCCCAGTGAAACAAAAAACCTTAAACCTCTTCCACTCATCTCAAGATCAACCTTATGGATTTGGTAAATCCACAGTCGACACCCCCGAGATGAAGAAATTGCAAGTGGAGGGCTCCATCCCTGGACGTAGCACCATGGAGTGCTCGGTGAGAGGTACTGAACGACAACCCGCTTGAGGACAAATTGTTGTTGTAGAGGATTTTGTTCGGTGTGAATTCTTGCCTCCCCCTCCGAATTCCTTCTCTTGATTATGAACTTCTACAACCTTCACCTTCTCCATCTGAATCCCAACTCCATTGCTTTTCTGAGCATCTTTGCTCATCTTTGTGAGGCCTATATTGGTGTGGTGCCATTTCTTGACCTTTTTCACTATTTTTATGAACTCCGGTGGATAGAGTCCCGTAGGATCTTAGGATGCTGCGGGTTCCATCTTCGAGACGGGATGAAGGCAGAATATATCCCCTTTGACTGCCCTTCCTCTCGAAGCGGCTGGAGGTCAAGATGGTTCTACCTCCACGTGGACAAGCTTTCTTCTGTTCTCGTAGTTCCTGACGAGAAGCCAGAACGCTCTTCCAACTGGACTTCTAAAGTCCCTCCAACCCCTTCTCTTTTAGCCTTTGTCGAAAAATTTTGCAACCTCCGAGATCAGGGATTGTCGGGGTATGAAGCCGCTGCCGACTTCATACGTGACCGTCTTCAGCCCCTTCAAGCTTGTGCTCATCCTGCGTATGATTACGTGAAAAAACGTGGATGTCTGACCGGGGTACTTGTTCTCGCAATCCTCTTGTCAGCGATCCTCCTGTAGGCACTTGTTCTCAATTTCAATCTTGTGTCTCATTTGCAGGAGTCGACAATTGATAATCCTGAGCTCCACTCGATGCACTCAAGGCTATGATTGGCCCAATCTTTTGGCCACTTGAGATAATTATGATTTGGGAGACGCATTGATGATCCGACTACAACCGTACGAGACGTTGTGTTGCACCTTAGCAATCGATACACCTCTCCGTAGGTTGTTGATCTTGCTGGTGCAGATCAACCTTATTCCTACATGCAAATCGAAGAAACAAGCAAGAATAAGATAAAAGCAATCTGATATTGAAAATAGGAATTTAATACACACAACAAGTTGGGGTTCCGAAGATAAGCAGACGGACGGTCTAGTCAATACGCGCGCCGCAAGCCAGTAGCAATGACTAAACTTTAATCTAAACAAAACCCAAGAAACCCTGAAGGGGTACCTAGCTATTTAAGGAGATGAGAGGACAACCAAGGGGTCCCTAGGGTCATGCTCCACCTGGTTGGGGTGCACCCCACATGGGCCCCACATGGGCCGGGGTTTCAGATGAAGTTACAAGCCTATAGGCCTATTATAGGTGATGCAACACCTTGTTTCTGTAATTGCGGTTGAATGGGATGGAATTTGAGGATGAGGTTGGATCCATTGGAAAGAGGACTCCGAGGGCTTTCCATCAAGTACTCACGGGCCGAAAACGGAGCTCGTGTGAATATTTGGCGGCCGTTTGAAGTCAGCACTGTAGCAGGTGGCCGACTTGGATTCCAGCACTTAGGCAACTTGATCTTGATGTGAGCAATGGTTGTATCAATAGTAGCCATCGTCACATCATCCTCCCCTTCTTCATGAAAAACCATCCTCGGTTTTTCCATATGGTGCTCTTCACGTAGTCCATTTAAAACATGCTGTTTCTTCCAACCAAACAAGAGAAACTCGACATAATATGATTAGCAATAACATGTCTCTCTAGCTTGCATGTTTTATCCACATCTCTAGGAGGTTCTAAATCTGAATAGATGTAAACTCTATGCACCGAATATATTCCTCTATCATTATATTTGCCAAAGACATGAAATATAGTATTAGTTGGATATGGAAAACTTAGCAAATAATTTCTCCTTCAAATTATCGAGCTCGCAAAAATCATCAAACTGAATATAGCCCAAAGTATTTAAAGAAGATAACAATTCATGTTCCTCAACTTCATTAGAAATATGAATAACATGCTTAAAATTATCACAAAAAGAACTAACACTAGAAATAACATGTTCACTCACTAGTTGTGGCATGGATATAAGTGAAGCATTATCACACAACTCTTCTTTATCACAAGGAACAACAAAGAAAACAACTTGTGATAAAGGAATATCAGCAATTGGTTCCACTAATGGTTGCTCTACTATAGCATGAAAAGTGGGCATGTATAGCTCAGATTGAGAATTCTCACCATCATTTACTTCATCACGATTTAACTTACCTTGCAAACTTTGTTCAGACATCGCAGGTGCTTCATGGTTCTCTTCTTTCTTCTCAAGAACATCATTCTCCTCCTTTTGACAATTGTTTAATTCTTGCAAATTATTAGTAATAGGAGGCATGGGCACAACTTGTTGCTTATTCACATCCTTAATTTGTTTTTCCGCATTGCAAACAAGTTGTAATAAATGAGAAAGAGATCCATATCTTTGGTAAGCAAGCATGTCCTAAATTTATTTGTTAAGGCCACGTAAAAACCTCAATTCGGTAGCTTCTTCGCATTCATCTAAACCACAACGTAATAAACAAGCACGCATATCATGATAGTATGAAGTAACAGTTCTAGTATCTTGTTTTAAACATTGTAGTTTGTGAAGCAGAATATCAGCATAATACATAGGAACATAAATATCTCTCCAATATCTTTTGAGGTCTTTCCAAGATTGAGGTATTTTGTTGTGCCTACAAAGATGTTTCCAATCATAAGAAGCATTTTCAACTAGAACACTAGAGGCACACATTACCATATGTTTCTCAGACAAGTCATGCTTTTTAAATTCTCTATCAACCGCTAGCTCCCATTTAATGTAAGCATGAAGATCGTAATTTCCTTCAAAATAAGGTAGTGCAGATTTGATGTTAGCTAGAACAACATCACTTACCTCATAATGGTCATGTTGATCACTCCTCATGTCTCGATGAAGATGTCGATGTTGAGCATCACTGTCTCGCATTCCCTTGCTTAATCCTGCCATGGTTAGTTGAAAACAAGAAACATACACAAGAATATGCACGCTCTTATCAACTAATAGGGCAGTGGCAGCTCAAATATCACACACACTGAAGCTTTTAACGGAGCTCTTACAAGTTCTTACCAATGCAAGCGGAATGGTGATATACACCGACTCAACCAAGTACTCCAATGGAGGTTGGATGTATCGATGCCTTCGCAAACACTTGTTGTACAGTCGCAATCAAATCTGTAGAGCTCTGGGTAGGCTTAAATATGTAGGAAAGGAGTAGCAAATGCTCAAATCAGAGAATGCAAAGTTGAATAATTGTTCAAAGTCAGTACCGTGCTGGTTCTAGGCTAGAACGTACTAGAGACGCATGTCTAGACACAAACAATACCACAAGATAACACTAGGAACAACTGTTGATGCAATTAAGGTATAAAGCTCTTAAGTATGTTCTCTTGGATGATGTATTATACTATCGGACGATTGATGGAGTTCTTTTGAAATGCTTGAGCTTGGAAGAAGCAAAAGTTTTTATGTGTGAAGTTCATGAAGGTATCTGTGGGACACATCAATTGGCTCACAAAATGAAGTGGTTAATTCGGAGGGTTGGATATTTTTGGCCGACAATGCTGGAGGATTGTTTTAGATATTATAAGGGTTGTCAAGATTGTCAGAAATTTGGAGCAATTCAGAGAGTACCAGCATCGGCTATGAATCCTATTATCAAGCCGTGGCTGTTCAGAGGTTGGGGTATTGATATGATCGGCCAGATCAATCCACCATCAAGCAAAGGACATAAATTCATATTGGTTGCGACCGATTATTTCACTAAGTGGGTTGAGGCAATTCCCTTGAAGAAAGTTGACAGTCAAGATGCGATCAATTTTGTTAAAGAGCATATTATATACAGGTTTGGATTGCCACAGACAATAACGATTGATCAAGGTTCTATATTTGTGTCCGAGGAGTTTGTTCAGTTTGCTGGTAGCATGGGAATTAAGTTGTTGAATTCATCACCATATTATGCACAAGCCAATGGACAAGCCGAAGCATCTAATAAGAGTTTGATTAAGTTGGTTAAAAGAAAAATAGCCGAATATCCCAAGAAGTGGCATACTATTCTGGCTGAATCATTGTGGTCTTATCGGATGGCTTGCCATGGTGCAATTCAGGTACCTCCTTATCAACTGGTTTATGGGCATGAAGTTGTGCTGCCGTGGGAAACCAACATCGGCTCTAGGAGAATTTCTTTGCAAGATAAGTTAACAGCCGATGATTATCACAATTTGATGGTTGATGAGTCGGAAGATTTGGTTCAAGCAAGATTGTGAGCTCTTGAGAAAGTTAGAAAAGATAAGGAGAGAGTTGCAAGGCATTATAATAAGAAGGTTGACCCAAATCTTTTGAGGAAGGTGAGTTGGTTTGGAAATTGGTGTTGCCGATAGGGGCCAGAGATAATAAATTCGGCAAGTGGTCACCAAATTGGGAAGGACCGTTTCAAGTTCATAAATGTGTTTCTAAAGGAGCATACATGTTAAAAGGGCTTGATGGTGAAGTATTTGGAAGAGCACTTAATGGAAAATATTTGAAGAAGTATTACCCAAGTGTTTGGATTGGTTCATAATCGGCTATGGTTTACCGGTTATTGGTTGGCAGCCGATGTGTTCACATCACCTTTAGATGGCCGATATTGTTATCGCCCTTAGACATATAAGTTTGCAGCATTGAGTTCCCTACTACAAACTTGGGGGGCATGGAGGATGAAAAGTTGGAAATTTTTGAGCAAAATTTTGCATAAGTTAGAATACGGCCAAGTCTACCAGGTATAAAATCATCTTATATGGAAGCAAAAGTATCAATCGGCATAAGGGATTTCGGAGTATATATTACAAGACAAATGTTCTAGCCGATTACAGGATTGATTACAAAATTTTTTCTAAGTCAGGAAATCATTAAGCAAGATAGCGCTGGATTGCTGATAGTGCCCGTCGTCGGATTTCTTCAACTTCTGCAATGGCTTGGGCATCTTGGGCG
This sequence comes from Oryza punctata, assembly GCA_000573905.2. Lineage (NCBI taxonomy): Eukaryota > Viridiplantae > Streptophyta > Magnoliopsida > Poales > Poaceae > Oryza > Oryza punctata. Next base: position 13,113,030 of record CM002493.2, read on the forward strand.
TCAGTTCCAGGAATCACCTTTAAGGACTTGGTCATGGTGGCCACATTCTTTATAGCCGATCTCAACTTCGCTTTTTGTTCTCCAATGGCTTTTGGGAGATCGGCTAATTTCTGTTTTTCCAGTGCAATCTTTGCATTACATTCTTCAAGTTTAGCCAGCAGATCTATTCTTTCAGCCTCCAATTGGTCTACTGTGGCTTTAATCGGCTCTTCAGCTAGTTGATCAAGCTTGGTTTTCTCATCATGTACTAGCTGCCGATTGGCTTGAATAGTAGCTTCGATATCCTTCTTCTCTCGTCGATCGGCTATTCTCTGTCTTGCTTTCTCCAGCTTAAATTGATGTTGCTCAAGATACATGGCTGGGTAACTATGTTGGACAATTCATCTGGTAGTAGAGCTTGAATTTCTTGGAATCTGGTCCGGAGAGTGCTGTAGTCAACTACCAGGCTATCCAGAGATGCTTCTAGCCGATATGCAATGTCTTCAAGATTTCTCTTCACGTCATCGGCTAGAGGAGCTAAGGACTTGCTTGTTGCTTCTTCTTCTGTTTCTTCATCAAAGTAGTCCTTTATATCAAAAGAAAATAAATCGGCTAAGACCTGCAAGTAGGAAAGATGAAAGGAGTACAAGTAAGAGGATATTTTTATAGCCGATTTGAAGAGTTTTAAGGATGAAACTTACAGGGATTGCAGGAACAGCGATTTTTTCTTCTTCAATATGATGACTGCCTACAGCCGATGCGGTATGGTCACTGAAAACCGGTTGTGCTACAGGTGATGGAGGGGAAGGAGGCTGAAAATATTCATGCAAGTGTTAGATAGTATCAGCTAATGAAATATTCAGAGTTTTAGAAAGTTGAAATTTACCAAGGGAGCTTGAATGATTGGCTTGGCCGATGCTTGTGTTGGTTTCTTTCTCTCAGCTGGTCTTTTCTTCTACAGAATGTAAAAGTTGGAGATTTAAATTGGGGATGAGTAAGGAAAGTTTGTACTAAGGAAGATGAATTTACCCTGGGTTGCCGAGTGAAGACAGCTGGGGCAGAAGGAGTCGTAGGGGTTTGTCTTGGAGCCGGAGAAGCTGGAGGTGTTTTTTCATTTACATCATTAGATTCGGCTGCGGCTTCATCTATGGCTCGTTCGATTGATGCTTCTTTTTAGGCTTCATCTGCATCATCGGCAGTTGGGGTTGGTTGCTTCTTGACCTTTTTCTTGGTGGCTGGTTGCACGGCAATTGATGCTCTAGTTCTTCTTTTTTTGCCTGCATCGGTTGGTTCCCTCATTTGTCCTTGGAGCAGGCTTGATGTCTTGGGGGCATGATAGCCGATGACAGGAGGAGTCATACCACATCTGCTAGGAAATAACCCTGCAGCATATTCAATATCTTTGCCACTTCTGCTGGTGTGAGGGGGAGATGAGTTTGTAGTCTGAAAAGTCAAGTATATTTTATAAGTTTAAGAGTAGAATCGGCTAATGTGTTTAAAACAGTAATGAAGCTGAATTAGAGAGAATAAAGGGGTTACCTGAGGGATCATGTTTGGGAAGAGATCAGTCATATAGATGGTAGCCGATTGGTGAAAAAGATGTTGTTTCCATTCAGCCCACCATGAAGTAAAGACTTTGCTTCTGAACATTGCTAGTTCAATGTCATTAATACTGCCAAGGGGAGGTCCTGGAATGTTCAGTAGCCGATCCATCATCAGACTTGAAGATATTTCTCCTCGGCATTCAATCTTGTCAGCAAACCACAAGCCGATTGGGAGTTGTCCCATGCCAAACTGTCTTGCTGAACTCATGGGGTGATAAAATTCATATGAGACTTTGATATTCCTGCCTTGATGGATGCCGACAGGGAGTATGCATGGGCTAATGGCAGTGGTATAAACTTCTCTGGACTTCTGAAATTTGTCATGGTTTATCTCTTCAAATCTGAAGTCCGATGACAGTTCAAAATTGACTGATTCATCATAGAAGAACCAAATTCTAACATCTTTTTGGAAGCCATCATAAAAGCTGAAGAACTAGTCTTTAAGCAGTTCGGCTGATAGTTTTGCACCGGCATCGGCTGGGGTTGTGGCATATTCTCCAAAAGATGTACACCTCTGATGGGTTATTTCTTCACCATCATCATCGGTGGTCGGCTCTAGTCTTGGAAACTCTGCTTCAGTCAGGGGTGGCCGATTGACAGCTTTCATGGCAACTAGATTTAGCCAAGATTGGAGTAACCACCATGGACCACCTGCGCTAACTGTTGAGGCGACAGCTAATTTGGTTGATGCATTGTTCAGAGTTTGATACAAATAGCCGAGCAGAATCTTTCCTAAAGGGAATTGTCTTTTTTCTTCAAGTGCTTCGACTATATGTTGCCAGTTTGAGGTTGGGCCACAACTTGATCCACAAAACAGAAATTTTTCTAACCACATCAATAGAAATGCAGTATGCTCTCTAGGGGAGACTGAGCCCTGACCCATGTTAGCCGAAATGAAGCCGGACCATCCTCCTATGCTTTTGGTTTTGAAGTCATATCTGTTCTTTGAGTTCAGTGTCATAGGATTGGCTGATGATGTGATATCTAACCCAGTCAACATGGTGATGCCCAGAAGGGTTGGGGTCATTGGTCCTTGATTAAACAAAAATGCATTGATGGCATTGGACCAGAAATAGCTAGCAGAGGCCATCAGTGGTTCATCCTTAGCCGAATCAGTGGTTCATCCTTAGCCGATGGCAAATCTTCCTCCCGCTCGACGACTTGCTCTACTGCATATTCGGCTGGTAACATGAAAACCATGTTGATCTCAGATGACATCACTTCCTTGCCCTTGCGTTGTTGATTCTTGTTGCGATCGGCCCTGACTTCATCAGCTGACATCACCTTGCTCTTCACGCGCCATACTTTCTTCGTTTTCTGCCGCAGCCGATGCTCAATTGCACCCTCAACCTCCTGGAATTGTTCTCTGTTCCTCATCCTTTGAACTCTTCTCTTTTGATTCTTGGTGAATATCCCAGAAGGACACCATTGGGGATGCATTGGCTTGGATTCTCCACGTGAGTCATCTTCATTATTGTCTTGTTGCATCGGCTCAAGTCTTTCATGTACTGACAGCCTTGATTGACCCGGCCGATGTGTAATTGCATGTCGTCGGCTTGGTTTTTGGATGAACTGGACATCGGGATTACTGCAGCCAGGACAATTTTCGATAGATGGTAACCTCATACCTTCGTTCCAGCAGAATCTGAAGAATTCACAACTCCAATGGGGGTCAAAATATCTTTCTTCTTTCTCAGGATATGACTCCTCCTCCCGTTGGCTCCTGTTTCGATATTTGCCGATCATACTAGCCGATCTGATACTCCTGGTGCAATTTTTATTTCCATCGGCTGTATTCCGGTTGAATCCAGGATGCACCATGTTGACTGGAAAAGGGTGTTCATCTATCTTCATCCGCCTCTTTACCATGTTGGATCCATCAATCTTAATTTTCCCTTGTTCAATAGCCGACTGGATCTGTTGTCTGAAAATTTTGCAATCGTTAGTGTGATGAGATCCTGTATTGTGCCATTTACAGTACTTCCTTTTTTCAACTCCTCGGCCGATGGGATAACGTGTCCTGCTGGCAGCTGAATTTGTTTTTCCTGAAGAAGGAGATCGAAGATCTTATCGGCCTTGGTAATGTCGAAGTCAACTCTCTCCTCTGTGCCCGAATTCTTAGCCCATTGACAGACCACCGTCTTCTTGTTCCTAGCCCACTCGGCTGCATTGATATCTGGGTCTTCGTCTTCAGAATCATAATTGTAGACATTATTTACATTGTTCGCTTTTTTGATGAACTTCCTAGCGTCTTGAAATCTTGTCTCGTGAGCCAATACCTTCTGAGCCAAGTGTGCTAAACTGTCAAAGTCCTGAGCCGAAAACCTCTCCCTGATCGGCGCCAGCAAACCTTGGAAAGCTAGATCAGCTAGTTGAGAATCTGATAAAGATAGGCTGTAACATCTGTTTCTCACGTCTCTGAATCGTTGAATATAATCTGGAACCGATTCATCTGATTTCTGCCGAATAGCTGTGAGGTCCGACAGCTTCATCTCCTGGACTCCACTGAAAAAGTACTTGTGGAATTGTTTCTCCAAATCGGCCCAACTCCTGATTGAATTATATGGCAATGATGAAAACCATGTAAATGCTGATCCAGATAGTGACAGTGGGAAGAGACGAACTCTGAGAGCTTCCGTAGTCGATGTTTCACCACACTGAGCTAAAAATCAGCTGATGTGTTCGTAAGTTGATATATTGTCTTGTCCTGAGAACTTGGAAAAATCTGGCACCTTGTATCGGTTTGGTAATGGAACTCGATCGAAATATTCTGGATACGGATGCCGATACATGTTGCCATTATCTTTTGGCTTAAGCCCGAATTGCTCCCTCATGACGTCAGCGATCATATCGGCCCAGGGCTGATGAGGTGTTGCCCCGCCATACTGCTGCTGTAGTGGATCCATCTGGCCGTATTGGATCGGCTACGGTCGTGGTGAGTGAGGCTGATAAAGATTGCTGAAGCCAGCTGATATGCCTTGAGGTGGCACATAAGGAAGTTGTTCTGTACTGTATTGCTGGCTTATCGGCTGAGGAATTCTAGTCGGCTGTTGTGGAACCGAAGGAATTTGGTATGATGTGTCGACAGCTGGCGGTTTTGGGTGAAGAATACTCATCAATTGCTCCGGTGTTAATTGAGTTGATGCTTGCCCCCCTGTGATCGGCTGTGACCTGGTTAGAATTGATGGAATGTTTGAACTTGAGTAAGGAGCCGATGGAGCCTAGGTTTGAAGCACTTGCTGACTTGTCTGATTTCCTCCAATCTCTGTCTTCACAGTTCTATACGCTAGGAACGCGCCATCTGGTAGGTAAATAGGTCCTTTAGCCTTTTCTGCGGCTATCGTCCCATCAACTACCGACTTGATTATGTTTGTCAGAGTATTGACAAGTACTCCGGACTGGTTGACTAGCGCATGATATACAGCCGAATCGATGCGATCTTGTAAATTAGGGTTTCAGATTCAAGGGTGTGTCAGTTGATTTGATCCTGCAGTCAACAAGAAAAACATGCAAAGAATATCAGTAAACGATAGACAATCGGCCATAGGGCCGATTTCATATCGTATGCGACCTAGTCGATGCAATAAAGCATGAATCGGCTGTGAGGTATAGTCAATGATAGAGCTAACCCTAAAACTAGTATATCGGCTGTAAAGATCAGTGTTACATAATCAATAAATTAATATTACTTTAGAAGTAAGCAATTGGGATAGATCGGACTGAACCGAGACAGTATAAATTGCCCAAATCTAAAGATAACGAGAAATAATGATTATGCAGATTGATCTCATAGCCGATATCTAGGTTTAAGTATGTATCGGCTATAGCTCCGATACAACCTTATACTAGGATATTCTCTAGTAATAAATATATTAAACTATGATCAATTAGATTGATATCAAGCTTAATATATTTATATTAGATTAGATCCTGATATAAGGGGCAGATATAGAACATTAAACAAAGCATAAAATAATGTAAAACATCTATATCAGGTAAGATCGGCTGAAACCCCGATACTATCCTTATTAACAACCATCAAGCAGGTTAGATATCATGATTCTAGATACGACTTAATAGGTTGGACTGAACCAATGCAGCATTAAGTATAAATAGAAGCATGAGATCTAAAGAATCAAGCCGATGGTTGCCTTTCCGGGATGGTAGATACATTATATAATCTAAATTAACAAGGTAATCTAGCCGATATCGATGAAACCCTAGAAAGGATCTAGCCGATATAAGTAGATTGCATTGTCGATCTAAATTATATAACGTATATGATAACTTGGAAAATTACAACAAAGAACTAGAGTGTCATGAAGATGTAAGCACTAGCCCTAATGATGTAACTCGCCATGACAAGATATACCTTTTCGTAGAAGATCAATTGATGCAGCACGACTTCGAGAGCACAAACTTGTCGGGAATAGAAAATAAAGGTGGCGATGCGACGAGATTGATTGAACGTCTGTTGTTGTTATTTACAAGACCTCGGGATTATATTTATACCCGAAATACAAACATTGTCCACCACGGACACGACTCATATTATCCTAATACAAATCCAACTAACGAACAAGTCCCTTAGGCGGACTCTTACCGGGAATATCTATAAGGAAATTACATAAAATATCCTAATTAATAGATACAATTGCCTCCTCAGGACTCTATCCGTGCATGGCAATCCATATGAAACACGTTCACACAACCTGATGACGTACACCAAGTTATATTACCGAAATCGGCTCAATCGGCTAACCCAGTCCGACTCTGACTCTGCCGATCCAGTTCACAGCCGATTCGGACCACAGCCGATTCTCACTCTGCTTTCCGATACGATCTTATCTCTTCAATCCTCTTCGATTCCATCTTGATCTCCGATGTTTGAATTACCAAATTTGGTCGTCAACAACAACTCAAGCACAACTCTGATATACAAAAGCAAACTCAAATATAACAGCTGATTTTCTCATTTATTTCTTTTTTTCTTCTTTTTTTCTTCTTTCCTTCTTTTTTGGTGTGGCTCTTGTGTTCTTTTTTTAGCACCTTTCTGCCTTTTTTCTTTTTTTTGATTTTTTCAGCAAAAACGACTCAAGGATCTGAATGCAAGATTACAGGGACTCAAATGTCAATATAAAAATTTACATTCACTCAAATGTAAAAGTCAAAACCCTAAAATTTGATCTATACAAGAATGGAATGCTCTCGTCCCATATATTCCAATTTTGCAAACCGAAATCCAATCTGACACCAAATATTTTTTTACCAAGGTGTAGCAACCCACAGTATGGGAGAGGAAACAACCGTACGGTAGGGAGGTGGAGTGGAAGGCGTGCGGTGGGAGGTCGAGGAAAAATCGGAAGCACAATCTGGTGTGCGGATAAAAAAGGAAACGGATTTTTCACCAATCCAATCTATTATTTATTTCTACATGAGATTTGACTACTTCCAAAAACCGATCTAATCTCTTCTTCCTCCTCTCGGCACACCACAAACACGCCGCATAAACAAAAGCACGGGAAGGTTTAGGCAAACCCTAGAAGCAACTCCACAACTCCAAAACCAACCGACAGAAAATGCCCGAAACGAGAACAACGGAACCCTAGCAGTGACATGATTCCATTTTCGAAGATCCCAATGACAACGAAGACATGGCGGCGGCGGCGACTGTGGTACTAGATGTGACCAGAACTCGAAACTCTAAATGGACTAGACGCTAAGACTAGCAACACGTCACGATGATGCAACGCAAAACTCAACAAAGCAAAAACTAAAAGGAACAATGCAATGGCACAAATATGGCTAGGTGATGGATGTAAATTTTTTTGTATGGCTATTTTCTGGTTATAGGAAGATAAAAACTCACCGAGCAACGAAAGCTCTGATACCACTTGATAAATCCTGAGCTCCACTCGATGCACTCAAGGCTATGATTGGCCCGATATTTCGCTGAGTTGAGATAACTACGATTTGGGAGACACATTGACGATCCGACTACAACCGTACGAGATGTTGTGTTGCGCCTTAGCAATCGATACACCTCTCCGTAGGTTGTTGATCTTGCCGGTGCAGATCAACCTTATTCCTGCATGCAAATCGAAGAAACAAGCAAGAACAAGATAAAAGCAATCTGGTATTGCAAATGGGAATTTAATACACAGAATAAGTTGGGGTTCCGAAGACAAGCAGACGGACGGTCTAGCCGACACGCATGCTGTAAGCAAGTAGCAATGGCTAAACTTTAATCTAAACAAAACCCAAGAAACCCTGAAGGGGTACCTAGCTATTTAAGGAGATGGGAGAACGACCAAGGGGTCTCTAGGGTCGTGCTCCACCTAGTTGGGGTGCACCCCACATAGGCCCCACATGGGCCGGGGTCCCAGATGAAGTTACAAGCCCATAGGCCCATTATAGGTGATGTAGCACCTTGTTTCTATAATTGCGGCCAATTGGGGTAGAATTTGGAGCTGAGGCTGGATCCATTGGAAAGAGAACTCTGAGAGCTTTCCATCAAGTACTCACGGGCCGAAAACGGAGCTCGTATGAATATTTGGCGGTCGTTTGAAGTTAGCACTGTAGCAGGTAGCCAACTTGGATTCCAGCACTTGGGCAACTTGATCTTGATGTGAGTAATGGTTGTATCAATGGTAGCCATGGTCACATCATCCTCCCAGCTCTGATCTGCAACCTAGCTGCAGCTTACAAGGATGTTGCCATCAATGTAAGTGATTTCACGGTACTCTATCTTCTAAATCCTTCATGACTTTGAAGACAAAGTGACCTAATATTTGATAGGCGCTCCCTCTCACGAATGCCATCGGACCGCTCGTCGACCATCAGGCTTCCTCCTCCCTCAAGGAGAAGGTCTCTTTCGAGACGACCGAGGTCGCCATTGCGCCAAGTGGCAGTGGGTCCAAATCCTCCAAGAGGAAATGGTCAGGTCTCACTCTCGGAGCGAGCTTGCGCGCCCAATCGAGTGGCTCTGAGGTTAACATCACGTTCTCGATAACAACTGCATACTGTATGACAACGAGTTCTTACTTGCCCTCTTACCTAGGCCACTGCCGGTGCACCTCTAGCCTCGAGGAGGAGACTTCTGAAGGGGGGCAGGGCCAAGTAAGTGAAGTCTTAGACTTCGGCGTCGCCTTTATATATCAATGTGATCCTGGGACCTATCATTATTTCTGTTGACATCAATAGGGTTTCACCAGCGTCCTCCGCATATAGCGAGGACTGCATGGCGACAAGCCCTCTTTTGCCAATGGTCACGACTCGCGTGGCTGACCTGGTTGCTGCCCTTGTTCCTCCACCGCCGGCAGCTTTGGCGTCTATGTCAGGCACTGAGAATGTCACGCCCTGAAATCACTCTAAAATTGTATCATCTAAATTATTTCTAGAAATTTAAAAGCCAAAAATAGCCTTCAACAATTAAAAATCACTAACATTCAAATCAAACCAGTGTGTTGGGATTTTTGTTGAATTCCTCATGCTTCAAAATATTTAAACAATTTTTACTTGAATTTTCAGAGCACAATAAATAATTTTAATGCAACAATAACCTTTCTCAGTTTTTACTAAAGAAAAAAACTAAAATAACTCTCTCCCTTTCCTTGGGCCATTTTTGGCCCATCTCTTCCTCTCTCTCTCCCTCCGGCCCGACCTAGCCTGCTCTCCCTCTCCCTCCTTCTTCTGTCGTGGGCCGTGCCCCCTCCTTCCCGACCTAGCTGAGCCGCCAGCCCACTGCACCCTTGCGCCAGCCCATCTACCCCACCAGGCCAAGCCGCCTCCTCCCAGCCAAGCCGAGCAGCTGCCGCCCACGCCGCACGTGCGCCACCACGCGCGCGCCACCGTGGGGCCCGCCTATCGGAGGCGTCATCTACCTCCACCCGCACCCGTCTCTCTCTCTCCCGTGAACTCATGCGCCGCCGCCCATCTCGATCTCCCTCCTCGGAGGGTTTCCCTCCAAATTAACTACAAAAATCGGTTTCTCTACTCCTCCTCATCAATTCCCCCAACAAATCCCACTCAATCCCGCACTAAATCGCACTCAATCGAAATATTTATCCGGTGGATTTTTATGGGAGTTTCACTGTCGCCGGCACCGTTTCTCATCCTCGCGGTTGATCTCCTCCCCTCCGGCCTATACAAGGAGAAGCCTCAGGACCTTCTCTTCCCATTCCTCGAGCCGCTCGAGCGCCACGCTCGCTCCACCGCCATTGCGCCGCTTCACCTCATTTGCTGCCACTGCCGCGTGCTCCGGCCACCGCTTGGCGTTGGCCAGGACGTTGCCGAGCCTCAGCAAGGCTACTGTCAGCTGCGCCATCTCCTCCTCTCCCTCGGCCATGTCTTCTTCAACCATGGCAAGCCCCGAAGCTCCATCCCCGACGTCAACCCGAGCGACATCATTTTCTACCTCATCACCGTCGTTGTTTCCTCGCCATTCCAGCCGCTCCGGTGAGCCTCGCCTCGCCCTCGCCTCCCCCACACCGTGCACTGCCGAGCCATGGCCACTAGAAGCCACTGCTCGGCTCGGCAGCCCAAGCACGCCTCTCTTCCTGTGTATACATGTTTTCTTTAGAAAAATAATTCACAAATTTGTAAAATGCCATTCAAACAGCATCTAAAATTCAAATGGCCATATCTTGACCGTTTGAACTCGGAATTGACCCGTTCAAATTGCTATTTTTTCCCTAAACAGTGATGAACCCATTTATATGCTTTGTTTCTGCATCTTATATGGTTTTTATTTATCTTTTGGCCTTTTTCTTTGCGTATGTCTTGTAGAGGCTGCAAATCTGGAAGACCCGCTCTACCTTGAGGTTGATATTGAAGATTTTGGTAGCGAGCAAGGCAAGTCATTCCGTTTTGATCATATTGTTATCCCAATTTACAAAATTATGTTTATTTAAATTATTTCATTTCGCATTATTAAATTCCCACGCTTATCACTGTTTTATTTAGCACTACCGATTCTCCTTGTTATAGCCTTATTATTTGTATTATTATGATCCTTGTTAACTATAGGAAAAGTAAAACTAGTGAGAACTTTATATATGTTATGCTTACTAGTAAATTTAGGAATATGCTTAGCCGTGCTTAAATAGAAATAATTAGATGTTTTCCAATAATTAGACTTGGGCATAACTTGTAAATAATGGTAATTTTGGCTTAGTGGCTGTTTAGCCATGACACAATGTTTCCCCTTCAAAATTCCCCAAACATGATTTTCGACTAGGCTCGGGGTGCTTGGTTTCGCTAGTCGCACCTCAGCCGTCATAAGGACCGGTCTTCGGGCCTCTGTTGCAAAGCATATACCGTACAACCACCTGTCTAATGGGTATGGCTTAACGCATCATATAGTACAGTCATGAACAAGGAAGACACGGATTGGGATGGATGAAGCCCTTGCTGGGGTTGATGTCTTTGGCAGTACGCCCGGGGACATAAACTGTCTGCTTGACCCAGGGCACCTGGCGGGGGAAGTCTATGTCGGTTTTCTTTGTTTAGGGCAGTACTAAGCGATGGGTTATGTCATGGCTTCTGTCCGTATGCCATGGTGGCATGTGGCACGTGGCAACGAGTGAGGGAGACGTGTCTGGTGGGTAACGATGTACACCTCTGATCAGAGTATAATCTATTCGAATAGCCGTGCCCTCGGTTATGGGCAAGCCGAGCAATGTACCCAAGTTAGAGTTTAATTCTGCTAAAACTGGAATAACTGGAAATAGGATCTGTGGGCCTGGGATAAGGCAAGATCGCGTTGGTGCGCGACTTGTTAATAATTTGATTAGAGGTAGGCTCGTGTTTTATTTAAATGCCTTTAAAAATTTAAATGCTTTGAAATGCTAGTTTTCTGAAAAATAGCCTTATAATGAATTATTTGTACTCCTTGTATTATATTTGCATTTTTCCGGCCTGGCTTGCTGAGTACGGTGGTTGTACTCAGCCTTGCTCCTTTTTCCCCCTTCCAGCTGAGGAGTACTTTGGAGATGACGGCTTTGATGTCTAGCTCGTGCCTGCCGTCAAGTGCCTGTGGTGGCCCGACGTAGCTCCGATTTTTTTATCGTTTATCTTTCAGTGTTGGGTCTTTAGTCACCCATGTAAAAAAAGTACTCTATTTGCGCTTCCGCTTATATACTCTATTATTTACCAACTTTGTAATGTGTACCATGCCTCCTGGGACAAGGATTTATGCACTCACAAACGGAATATAGTGTTCTATTTTTCAGGCGTGACAGAGAAGCTCGCCGAGGCCCGTCCTCTTCTTGAAGCTAGTACCCAGGAGGTACTAGCCGAGATGGCTTGCATGGGTGCAATCGCCTCGTCATCGGACGGGCGAGTGGCCCAACTCGAGCACGATCTCGAGGAGGTGCGCGAGGACCTCAAGAAGATGAGGGAACTCATCACCGGGCACGACCGACAATGGCGGGTCCTGGAGACGCAGATTGCAAAGACCACTAGCCACTTGGAGTCAATTCGAGATGCTCTCCGCCAGAACTACACGCACCTCGACCAGCTAGCGTGAAAACTTGACGCGAACGTCGAGATCCCCTCGTACTTTGACGAGACCACGTTGGTGGCCGGCCTGGTGGACCTTATCAAGGAACTAGAAAAAGTTCCTCGTAAGCACGCCGCCAAGGTCGCGGAAGACACCTGCACTGGTCTGTGCACAGGCGCGTGTCACGTTCTTGCGTGCGTCAAGCTCACGCACCCGGAGATCAACCTCGAGGAGGTCCTCACCAAGGGTGGTGCCAATGACACGCGCGAGATTGTTTCTATCAATAGGGAAGTGTCAGCCTATGGGGTGTGAGCAAGTGATGGGAAGCAACCAGAGCACTCTTGCGGGCGTGATCTGGTAAGTGATCTATGCTTGTTTCAACAGACATCTCCCAATCAACCTGTTCAGGCAATTGACCCCGAAGTCAGAACAGAAACATAACAGTCAGGTCAGCAATTAGACCGAATGGAAAAGCTAATAGAGGGTCAGTATGTTCATGAGCTGAATAAGAGCCAACTTTTGCGGAATTTATCACCAACTTAGTGGTACATTCCAAGCCTCCTAGAATGGGAGTGTACCGTCAGTGCTTCGTTTGGGTTGACCGATCAAGTGTCGAGTTTTCAAAACCAGGGTTCAATGAAGGTCAAAGAAGTTTAGTCATTCTCGAGGATAGCAGTTTAATTGTTCATAGTCAAACGAAAGCTCAACCACTTTGTTAAAGCGAGCTTGAGATTGAATTGGGTCCGCCTCATAACCATCTCGCTTAATGGTTCAGTCAGACGAAGCTAAATGGAGAATGTAATTGAAGAAGTTAGTTGTGAAGCCTTAGTAGAGCTACACCGACATGAAGCAATTATATTGAGTTCTCATATATACCTGAGTTGCCGTAACAATTGTTCACGTTACAAAGGCAGCGACCTAAAGTTATGTAGTCCAGCTGATAGGCAGGTCCAGTAGTTTGTTGGAGCACTGTTATTAAGGTCAAAGAAGTTCAAGCTAATCTCAAGGTATATGGTTTCACCAAAGTCAGCTTCAAGGTGCCAACCGTGCCACAACAATATCAAGTTAACAGGCTGAATCCAAGTCAATTTCAAGTCAGTTTCAAGGTACCCTCGAGCTACAGCACCGATAGTCCAGCCTTGGGAAGCACCAACAGGGGACAGTTGCAGTCCAGCCAAGGGTCAGGTCAAGCATGTTCTTGGGGATACTTGTCGTTGAGTCAAGACCAGTTCAAGCAAAATTTGAAGTCTCTGGCCGTGCCAAAGTCGTTTTCAAGTTGCTACCCGGGTCACGGCAACCTAGAGTTAACAGGTTGGATTCTAGGGTACCCTTGGGCCACCGCTTTGACAGTTCAGATAAGAGAGGCAGGAACTTAAAACCCCGCGATCCAGACAGAAGGCTAAGCAACCTCTTGGTATACCTGTCGTTGAAATCGAGCGACTCCATTTGAACACTCATTGTTCTCGTCAGGAGCAGTTCCAAGCCAAGTCAAAGCTTGAGGATCTACTAAAGCTAGTTGCAGAATTTCCAGAAAAGCTCCACCAATTTCTTATCTACATGGGGAATTCTCAGGTTCTCAAATATGCCTTAAGTAAAAGTTCAGTCTAAGCAAGTTATCAAGTGTGTTTGTATTTAACGGGTCAGCACCAGGAAGTGAGATCTAAGAACACCCGATATCCATATTAGTGTTAGATTAAGTAGAATCAATGAGTGCGGTTTAGGAGAAAGCAACAGACGGCCTAGTTTGATGTCGGATGTGTCGGTTGTGAAGGTTCAGTCGATCAGTCCGTGGGATCAGTTGAAACCGCAGAAGTCAGCAGATCAGTCCAGCACCACGCCGCACCCTAGATTTGTTTCTACCCATCCCAAATCTCGGGACGAGATTCCTGTAAGGGGGTAGATTTGTAATGCCCCAATTTTCGTTCGGGATTGAAAATAATTAAATACATCATTTCTAGAAATTATATTAAAAGCTAAAGCAAATTAATCAAGTGAAATAATGAGGGAATTTAAAATTTTCCTTTAAAAATCATGGCCGGAAATATTTTTGTAATATTCTCCGTGCCCTAAAATACTCTCTGAAATTTTCCGTGAAATTTCGGAGCTCAAGACCTAATTTTAATAGCACAAAGTTCATTTAATCAATCAAATAAATTGAAAAACAAATATTTTCCCCCTTGTCCTTGGGCCGTTTTCGGCCCAAGTTTTCTTCTCCTCCCCGCGGCCCTTTTCCCCTCTCTCCCTCCCGGGCCAGGCTGCCCCTCCTCTTTTTCGCCTAGCCCGCTCACCTCTCCCCCATTGTGGGTCGTCAGCCTGTTTGCCTCCTCGCACTCACAAGTCACCATTGCCTCCCCCGCTTCCCTCCTCTCCCTCAGGCCGTCGATAGGTGGGGCCACCTGTCGGGGTCATCCCCAACCTCCCGCCTGACCACCGGCCACGCCACTGCCGCCCACGTCGCCGCCGATTCCGGCACGCCCGTGCCCTCTCTCTCACTCAAACTGCGGGGACCCGGTCTCCTCCATCTCCTCCATCTCCCCCACTTCCCCCCAAATTTCATCGCCCCACACCGCTCCCCGGCCGCAACTCGTTTTCCATTTGCCACCGCCGGAACCACCTTCCTACTGCACCACCCCAAGGGCCACCTCTGGCCGCCGTTCACCATCACTACAGCTGCCGCCGCGTCACGCCGTCTCCACCACCAGCTTCGCCGCGCTGTCCCGCACCCCGGTCGCTACCTCCCTCCTCCAATCCACCACCGAAACCACCTCATCGCCACACCTCCCGAGTCGCCGCCGCAATCCATCACCTCCGGCCGCCGCTCGCGGCCATCCCGACCGCCTCGAGCCGCACCTCCGCCTCCTCTGCGTTCGCAGCATCGAGGAGGAGCTCGTCCACAGCTCCATTTCCTCAATCGCCGTCGGATCATCACCATCACTGTCGTCTTCCTCCGCACCGGCCGCCAATCTCCGATGAGGACCCCTCGTCCCTCTCTCCTCTTTTTTCCCTCGTCCCTCCACGCCGCGTCGCCGCTCTCTCTCGCGCGCCGCCGCATGCCACCATTCCCCGGTTGCCGGTCGCTGCTGCTGGTGGCCGTGCCGCCCAGCACCGTCGCTTGTTCGGGCCGGTCAGAGCCGCACCCGTGCCCCTGCCACGCCGCCCCGTGGCCACCCGATCGGCTTGGGCCGATCCGAGCCGTCGGTTCCCGTGGACCGATGGTGGACCGCTGTTGATGCGAAAAACACACACTGGCCTGGGAGATCTGCTTAGCTCCAGTGCAGGTCCAAAATAATGATGAGATGCGGGCGTGCCAGTCAGTTTGATCCTGCAACTCACAAGATATATAAATTGAATATCAAAGAGCCGATCGGCTGACAACCCGATATAGTGATTCCAGCCGATGCCGATACCAGCCGATATCTAGTATAGATCTTGATACTTGAGTAAATAATGACATAAAGATAGTCGGCTGATGATAATGTAATATAACAATAATATAATCCAGTAGAAACCAATCGGCTAGTAATGATAGATTGAATAAGCACTGATCCGAAGGTTAAAATATACATCGGCTGGAGATCCGATGTCATTAAATCCAAACGATTATATAAACAGTGAAACCTTTGTTGCGATCGGCTAAATCCAAATTATATGTAATCCTTGTGAGCCGATACAACGTCCAGATAACTCATCGGCTGAAACCCCGATGAAACCCTTATTGGCAATCAAGAAGCAAGCTAGAGATTATGGTTGTAAGCATGACTTAGTGGATCAAACTTAACTGATGCAGCACTAAGTATGAAAAGAAACATAGTATCTAGACAATCAGGCCTTTGACTGATTTTCAAGGTGGTGGATACATTATATAATCTAAGCCAACAAAATAATCTAGCCGATATCGACAAAACCCTAGATGGAGATCGGCCGATGCAAGTAGAAAATATTGTCAATCTAGATTATATAACGTATATGATAACTCATCGCCTAGCACTCCGATAAGATATTAGCATTAACATATCGGCTTAACAAGATTTATATTATCAATAACAATCTAGTAGGTTGAACCTAACCGATGCAGCACGAGATTGTATATGATAATCTAATACTTAATGAACCGATAGATCTGTCTAATGTGATGGATATAACAAATCTATTTAAAATAACATTGTGATTGTAGAGATATATCGGCTAAGACAGAAGATCAGACTTAACCGAGACAGTCCCAACTAAACCGATGCGTCTCTAAAGACAATACAATTAAAATAGAATTGAGATATCAGGTAAATATATCAACCAAAACAGAGTGATCCAGGAGAAGTTTTCGGAAGAGTTGACTGTTGAAGCAAGGCAAGTCACACATTTACCTTGAGCATGTTGAACCTAATTTATAAATGTTTTATCGTTTGCAAATAAAGTTGCATGTTTTGCTAATTACATGGTATTATAGGTTTACCTATCTGCTCGCTTGTGCCAATTCACTTGACATCCGTCCTTTGTGAAACTTGGGTGATAATTTTTCTAGCTCATGTCACTTATGTTGATCTTGCTAGAATTATATTATGCTTAGCCATGCTTAATTACCACTAGGTCACATATTGGGATAATTACTTTATTTCACTTTAGTATCTTGATGAGCTACGTGCTCACGACATCTGGCCACGTTTTATTGGTCGTAATTATCCAACTAAAATATGGATTAATGGTGGGCAGTGGGTGCATTGTTTTGTGAGTCGCACCCATAGCAATCAAGGACCTATTCTCGGGAAACCCTAGAAGACTAACAGTGCTTACCACAAGCAAGCATGGGCAACTGCTGGACTTGCAGTATAGCTTTTCCCTAGCTGACGCATCCAGGCAAGGGTGGGCGTGAAGGGATTGGGTCGGTGGGGGTTAACCCATTGATCGGCTTCCAGATTCACCTAGGCACGAGGGGGTTGCCTACCTTGGCTAAGAGGTGGGGCCGAAACCTGAGGTGTGTTGCGCTTGGTTAGGGGGAGTTATGCGAAGGGTCTTGTCACGATTTCCCCCTTTGCAGTGCCATGGTGGTACTTCGGAGCATAGCGACATGTGTGGAATCATGTCTTATGGGTACAGTTGCGTACCTCTGGCCAAAGTAAAACTATTCGAATAGCCATGCCCGCGGTTATGTGCGATCGACCAGATTCACCGTGATTAGTCTCACTTTTTTAATTAATTTGACATTAATGAACTGGTGAAGTTCAGGTGGAATGGTTGGGCCTGTTCAACGTGGTGTAGCGTTATTCAGTGGAGAATTAATCTTGCCTTAATTAATCAATTGTTTTGCTGTTTTAAACTATAAATGTTTAAAACCGCCTTTATGCAAATAGCCACAAACCCTCCTTGTCTCCCCTTGCACGAATGCATCGTTGGTGTGGCTTGCTGAGTACGGTGGTTGTACTCAGTGTGGTGCTTCTAATCTGAAGATGAAGTTAGAGGACCAAGGCTTATACCCCAGTTAAGTTTTATCTGTGGAGTGGAGCTGAAGCCCCGCTAGGGTCGTCGTGTTTTTCTACTGCTGCTTTCTTTTCGGTGCGAGGACTAAGTGTCTCTTATTTAAGTATTTACGCTTTATTTACGTTTCGATCTATATATTAATTTGCTGTTTTGTGTACCCTGCCTGATTCGTGGATAGGGATTTAATACACAAATGGTATTGAAATTTGGTTAAATTTCTGGGCGTGACAGCGCTTGGGTGGCTCTGCCTGTTTTGTGGTGAGAACTTCTGTTGCTGCTTTGCGCTTCCCGCTCTTCCTATTTTTCTTCTTGCTAGAATCTGGTACATCCTAGTTGTCCATTTTCTTCTCCTCACCCGTCTTGCTCTTTCCGTCTTTTCGCCTCAGGGCATCATCTGCATGGGCGCATATGTCCACGATCTCGAACAGCTTGCGTGTGGAAGTAATCTGTCTTGTTGCCAACTCCTGAGTAGTGTAGTGATCTCGGACGCCCAACTTGAACGCACGAATTACAGAAGCGTCGGTGATTTCAGGAATCGTATTTCGGCATTCGTTAAAACACCGAATATAGTCCCTCAAAGATTCATCTGGGTTCTGAGTTAAGGCGTGGATGTCATCCTCGATCGCATGGCGCTTGTAAGTTCCTTGGAAATTGGCCACGAATTGCTACCATAAGTCTTCCCTTGAAGAAATCGAGCAGGGCGGGATATGGACCAGCCATGATCGAGCAGATCCCTTCAATGCAGCTGGCAAGTAATTTGCAAGTACGTTGTCATCCATCATACTTCTCTATTGCTTCTGGTCGGAATTTCTCGGGCCACCGTACTTCTCTTCATGTTGGCGTGAACGCTCTGCATTCGCCTCTTGTTATGAGAGGTGGTCGGTGCCCATGCTGTCGTCGAGACGGCCTAGCAGACAATGATGAAGATGATGATGACAACGAAGGATCGCTTGGGTCGGGTGTGCGACCCCTGGATCAACGTCCTCATTGACGATCCCGTCAAGAGTTTGGAGAACATGAATCCCAACATCGTCGATTATCGTCGCCTTGTCACCGACCTTGACCGTAGTCGCCCTGAGCTCACCACCTGCGATGATCATCATCGTGGTGGCTTTGGCGATCCTGTCGGTGTCGGTCCTCACTAGGATGATCTCCTTGGCCAGCGTTGTTATTACGTCATGGTAGAGAACGACGCTAATGCTGATTTGCGCTGTCCTGATCTCGCTGCTCCCGTCGGCGCCCGTTCAGGTGGTTGCGTAGATCGCGATTGTCCTGAGGCGGTGGGGTCTGCTGGCGAGGACAACGTGGTGAAGCGTTGCGGGGGTTGTAGCTTGCATCATGGCTTGGATGTTCGTTGGCGGCCTCGACATCGAGTTGAACTGCTTCTCCTCGAACTGGAAGATGAGGAGGGTCTTGAGGCCTTGGTCCCGTCGCCACCTCCACAAATACGCTATTGACGTTTGCCACTGTTGCCCGTATTCATTCGACCCATTGATCGCTGACATGGTGCAAAACTGGGTCAAAAGGGTTTTCTCTTAATATCGAACTGATGATGTTCAGATGCTGGGCAAGAGTATGAGTAGCATCTGTAGTCGCTCGAGCAACTGTGTGACTGGCACCTTCTCCCTCGATCACGTTCACGTCGCGGGAGTGTGAGATGATGACGATTCTCGATCCTCCAGGCCTCGTAGAACCGAGGGCTCGTGGGGGTCAATACCGATGAATCCCACGAAATGGTCAGGGGTTTCCCCGAGCAACTTTCCTCTGCAACGTTCCGAGTCTGAACTCGTCGTTGTTGGTTCTGAGAGCACGGAGACTCGATAATACTAAGAAAAACCTTGCAGCTTGAGAGCTCATGTCCTCTTGTCTTGTGGATCGGACACCAGGTGATATTTGTTGGTGAAGCGCGTTGAATATCTCGTTCCTTCTGGCTTTGAGTTCAGCTTTCACGTGTTGTACCACCTTGCAATCCACAAGGGAGTGACTGGTCGTCTAATGGATGACGCACCAAGTGGTAGACCTCTGAGGAGCTGTCCTTGTCGGCGCCTGATTCCTAACGGGTAGATGGGTTCTGGCCGCTTGAGGTTGCTTCTCAGATTTCACTGAAATCAGCGCCCTCCTCTCCATCAGGATGGGAGAAGCAGCCGGGGGGATGTGGTTTCTTGAAGTCATGACTACGCTGTTCTCGTTCCTGGCAGAGATTGGGCTAGACGAGATCGGCATTGCATCGTAGACCGGAAAGACGATGGATCCGACTTGAGTCCATATGAACGATGTCTGGGTTGGATCTCATGGGCCAAAGCTGCTGTAGACGCGATCGTCGGAGCGGCTCGAAGTCATGTCGGCAGAACCTTGAGCACCAAGTGCCCCTACCTGGCGCGCCACTTCCGATGGGTGATACCTGTAGACCGGATATATAGGGTATTGGGGTACGTTGATACTACGATCTACACGAAACGACATCAAGCAAACAAGGAGATAAAGATTATACTGGTTCAAGCCCCTCGTAAGGTAATAGCCCTATTCCAGTTTATATGAGATTGATATGGAAAACCACTGAGTACAATGAGAACCGATGATCCTAACGTTACCGATGAGATCCTTGTCGAGATGGCTCGGTGAGATCTCCCGGCGAGTGTAACGTCCCGCCTCTCCAAGGCCGGGCCCACTTATTTCTGGCAGCTTTCCTAGGACATAGACTACCCTCACAGATCAACACAAGTCTTTTCTGCACACTTTGTCCTCACTCGTGCGCACCCGGGAAGAATTTCCGGGTCGGTCACCCATCCCAAATTGCTCCACACTTTGTCCTCACTCGTGCGCACCCGGGACGAATTTCCGGGTCGGTCACCCATCCCAAATTGCTCCAGGCCAAGCACGCTTAACCTCATAGTTCTTTGGAGATCAGCTTCCGGAAAAAATTGCAACTTGTTGATATGAGTATTCCCTGGGTCGGGATGTCACAGCGAGTAGGTTTCGTGTCCTTCGGCTTGTACACTCTGGTGGATGTGTTGGTTGTAAAGTTCGATGCCCTAAACCCCTTAGGGGGTGTACCTTTTGTATCGTGAATCACCTTAGTCCCCAAGTAGGACTCGGAGACTACGGACCCCGCACGATACGATACAAACCTAATCCTCTCCGAGTAGAACTCTGTTAATCACCTGCCCGTGAGAGTAAATTTCATAATCTTTCGGTAATTTTTCTATTATATACGAAAAAGCCGTATACGCAAAGGTATACCATATTCGTATATTCAATTAGCTATAGTATAGGAGGTATGTTTTATCCGTAACCATGACAGTAAGTTGATTAAATCCCCTTCAAGGATAAAAACTGACACAGTCCAGGATTCCCTACCCGGACTCTACCCAGCATTTGGTCATGCTCAAGCCAATAAGTAACTTGTCCAAAAGAGGAAACTGCCAAATTTATGTGCTGCCTATCAATGAAATCTAGGGGAAAATCTAGCAATAAAAACCACTCCCTCTGTTATATTCTGAAGCACACCAATAAGGGCCTTGATCATGTTTGACAAAAGTGACAGAGTGAATCCCATCATAGATCGCAGGGGGACTGTAGACATGGGTGTCACGATGCATAACTGATATCAACTCAAAGAGCCCAACAGTAGAAGCATGGCGAACCTATTACGCACATCGTGGATGTGCTCCAGGATAAAGAGCTGATGATTATCCCACTCTTGCTCCAGAAGCGGGGGATCCACCAAAGCCAGCAAACAATCCTCATGATGCCGAGGAGGGCGCTCAGGGAGAGTAAGATCAACCCTCGCAGCAATATTAGGGATTTTTTTTAGCTCTCCAAACAAAATTACTCCAATTTGATAGGTTTTTCGGACTAAAAGCAACTGCCACCTTGCGGGCCTTATCTGGGCTACTTTTGCGACAGAAACTATTGATGGACATAAATGCTTAATTTAAGTTACACGAGGTGAAATGAACAAAATTAGCAATATCAACATTTGTAGGTCCAGGAGAACCCTCTTCAAGAGTGACCACATTAACTTTGTGGTCACCTATATACTCATAGCCTCTACCTCTCCTACCTTTGCGTGCATAACCTCTTCCACCTCTTGCTCCCCCTCTATCACCACTTCTTCTTCTTCCATAATCTTGCAAGGAGCACGATAATAACACATAAGATGTCCCATTTCACCATAATTAAAGCACTCTCTAGTCTCTACCTTGTACAATTGCATATGTGGGACTTGGAGAAGATGGTGTGGCACTAGGCAATACTTTCTTCTTAAGCTCCTTCTGTGCCATAGCTACAATAGCCTCATCTAAGGTAGGAAGAGTGGTATGGTGAAACATTGCATCTCTTCTTCCTTCAAACTCTAAATCTTCAATAATTCAATAACCCTTCTATGCTCAACCAATTTCTTCATTTTTTTTCTATGCAATCAGAGTGCTCTAACCCAAGAGGATCATAATGATCTAAATCAGATCACAAACTCTTCAACTCTGCGACATATTTCACCACCATGCGTTCCCCTGCCTCAAACTATTTATCTTTTCTTGTGCCTCCACTATTAGCATCACATTACCTTCTCCTGACTATAGATTAGTGAGAGTTTTCCACATCTCACTCGCACTAGAGATGGTCTCAACAGTTGTAGCAATAGCAGGAATTAGTAAAGTCAACAACCACGCTACCACTAAAGAGTTGGCAGTACTCCAAGTCTTCCATTCTACGCTAAATGTGCTCTCAGGCTCCTTCACTTCTCCTGTGTTATATCCTTCTAACTCCTTTGTTTTCAAAATCAAGAATGCTCTCCTTGACCAACTCAAATAATTTTTGACACTGTCCAACTAAATATTATTTTGCATCAACTCTTTTTTTTATTGATTCAGCATGAGGAACAATTGCATTGCTAGTATTTGGAGCCTTATTACGTTTTCTGTGAGCAATTCCACTAACTTACCTAGCATCTGCTCAATTTCTTGATTTTCCCCCATGGCAGATCAACAAACTTACATTTGACCTTGTTCTAGAAATAACAACACAACTGACACCTTTTTCCTCTAATTCAGATTCTAACAGGATCAACCAAATCTTCCAGGCTACCTGCCAAATCAGCTAATAGCAATAGCAGCACTACTCAGTTTTTCCCAAATCAGAACGGTAGCAATCAGCACTACTCAGTTTTTTCCCCAAATCAGAACAGCCGCAGTAGCACTACTTCCTCCCGTGCTAACCAAGCTAACCTGCTCCACGACCGCCAATAGCTGCAAAACTCACCTCTATTCCACCACCGTCTCCCCAACGGCGTGCACGGTCTGCGCTTCCACTGCGGCGTCCATGAGCCCTCTCCTCACCGGGCTTTCCACGAGCAGCTGCGCCTAACACACGTGCAGCCCTGCAGAACACAAGCCACTTCTCCTGAGCAATATCAGCTTCCTTGCCTCAGCTTGCCTCCACATGCCCAAAGATTCGCAACGAACTCAGCCCCAAGCAGCAGCTCCGCACTTGCTGCCGCTCGGCCTCTACTCCAGCATCCTGCACTTCCTCCTCGACCACACAACGCTGCGCCGGCTCCATTCTCTGCACCGACTCTGCTCTCCGCGCCTCCACGCCTCCGGCCGGTGATGGGCTGAAAATTACATGGGTAAGAGGGACCATCGTGTTAATTTTGAATTTGATAAATTAACATAACATAATCCATGATGTTCGGGATGGGGTCATTGATTCGATAGATGACACATATGATAAAATTTTCAAATTAATGTTAATTTTATAACTTTTTACATAGATGGGGTTCTTTTCACCTATAAATGAAATGAAAATTAAGTGTTTTACGTAAAATAAGGTGGTATTAACGTATGATTAATTGAGTTTTGATTATTACAAACTTGAAAAAATAGATTAATTTGATATTTAGAGCAACTTCCATATAAAAATTTTTCGCACAAAATACACCGTTTAGCAATTTGAAAAACATACCACGAGTATCCAAATTTTCATCCTCTCCTTACAACAACCGAAGGGGACCATAGTATACATGCATGGAGAGCTACTAAAACCCACAATTGAAGTCCAAAATTTATTAAAAATTTCGATATAACTTCTCCTGTATGCAAGGGCTTCCACAACAAGCGATTCATAAAAATGTTGATCACAATTACATTCACACATATTATCACATTTATTAACCCTGAACAACTTGAAGACATACATAATACAAATGGCTTCACATCACATCACAACTTACATATACTCGTTGATTGCAGCCTCCTGACACACTCCTTGGCTATGATTACAAAATGCAAACTGATCCAGCCCACATTTCGGCAGAGTTTGCGCAAGATGAGGCTTCAACCATTATTAATAAAATGGGATTATTTTCAGCTGGGAAAAATGGAAAGAACTATCAGTGAACAATACAATGAGTGCAAAATAATATGTCCTGCCAGGCTACCTAAACATTACCATGTAAGAAATAAGAAAGTAGTTGTCTCTAGATATTGCTAACAACTATATATCACCAAAACCTGATACATACTATCACTAAAACTTATGCAAATAGGCTAATAGATACTGCAAAACATAACCGACTCATCCTTGTTGAAAACTCTGGATGAGAGAAATCATACATTTGAGTTTTTAACAAAATAATATGTTTCACAACTTCAGGTGTCTCTAATTTTTGAATTATATGTAAGATACTGATCAGATAAACTTCTGCGTGATGGATAACAGTTCGGATGAAGCTAACAAGAATAAAAGCATATTCCTGGTCAATGATCCAATGTTATCTCTCAACTAAAATTTTCAAATATGCTGCTGAGATTGGGGGTTGACTCAAGCAGAGATGGGTGTTGTTGGCGAAATGGGAAACCCGGGTATCCCTTTCTCCGTATGTTATGTAGGCAGTAAATAATTATTAATAAGAAGAACTAGAGAAAATAACAGCTAATTGGGTGTCATGAGGCCTGCTCCTGCTCGGGCCCTATCACACCCCACTTCTCTTGTAGGTCATGATAATTCATATAAAGAAGAGTGTGGAGACGTACAAGAGAAATGTATTTACAAGGTGTACCGAGACCCGCTCCTGGTCAGGCCCTATCGCACCCCACTTCTCTCATAGGTTTCACATTCTTCATGTAAAGAAGAGTGTCGAAATGTACAAGAGAGATATATTGACAAGGTGTAATGAGGCCTGCTCCTGCCCGAGCCCCGTCACATCCCACTTCTCTTGTAGGTTTCACATTCTTCATGCAAATAAGAGTGTGGAGACCTACAAGAGAGATATTTACAAGGTGTGCTGAGGCCCGATCCTGCCCGGGTCCCATCACACCCTAGTTCTCTTGTAGGTTTTACATTCTTCATGTAAAGAAAAGTATTGAAACGTACAAGAGAAATATATTTATAAGGTCAGTCGAGGCGGTTCGTATTTCTTACATTCACAGATAAAATCCACAAGCGCACAGAGATACCACTGTAGCACTTCACCCGGAAGTATTCCAACGTATCGAATTTCCACAGGGAACGTGTGTGTTTAGCTCTTCTTCAGGTTGGCACAAGACAAATGTAGGCTAAAGGGTAGAGAGGATTTTCTAGTGTGGTACAGGGTCATTTAGAAAGCTTAACTTTAATCCTATCGTTATACCTCAGGCACTGGCTTGCTCGCTGCTACCAGAACACGCTCTACACCATACCCGGATAGGGAGGACTATGGTGATCTCGAGGGCTATCACCACCTCTAAACCAACCTCTAACATACAGTGGGATACGCAGCAAACTCTGGTAATTAACTACCTAGACATCATGTCTATGCAATTAATTACTACTTTAGTGTTTGTAACTCACCAAAGCAATTACTATCTCTTAATGAGCAATAGTGAATAATGATCCAACAAGCTAAATAGGAACTAAGTAAGAAGTATACCACAGAAAATAAATCTCAATTACTTAAATAGAATAAAGTAAACTAGAGCAAAGTAATTATTAAGGTACAAAAGAAATAGAGAGAGATACCGACAACTCCGGAACTCCTCCAACTCTTTCTTCCACACTCTCTCTTTTATTCTAAGTATACATAAATGAATACAAAGAGTCTCTTATAATTCAACTCAAGTTTTGGTGTCTTGTGAATGAGGGAGGATGCCTCCTTTTATAGGCCAAGATGTGCCTTGGAGTGTGGAGATGCTCAAGGCATCCAATGAGCATCTTCCCTCTTGCTTCACCTCCTTGTGACAAGTGTTCTCCGCAGTTTCTTTAGGTAGAAGCAGCCCCAACCGCCTCTCCAAGTTGGTAAGTAACTGCACGTGGCGGTTGTGGCCGAGGCGGTCCAGGCCTGGGTCAGCTGACCCTAGGGGTCGGTCGACCCCTGGCTGGCCCATCTAGCCCTGACCCTTCTCCTAGGTCCTGGCAGGTGGGTCTCCTCTTGGGTTCTTCGGAAGTTAGCCCACTTGGATATGATTTTGTCGGGTTTGTGGGCCTAAGACTTCATGGGCTTGTAATATTTCCCCTCTTTCATATGTATTTCTTCCCAACTTTGATAGTTTGTCACCTGCATCCAAATATACACAAATACTTGTGGAATTTGTTAGAAATAAACCCTACCACTATGTTGGATATTTTATATTTTCAGATTTACGTAGGTATTAACGGTGTAAATTTGGTATTTAATAACCGTCAATAGAAGCCCGCTCCTGCCCGGGTCCCGTCACATCCCACTTCTCTTGTAGGTTTCACATTCTTAATGTAAAGAAGAGTGTCAAGACATACAAGGGAGATATATTTACAAGGTATGCCGAAGCCCGCTCCTACCCGGGCCCCGATACACCTCACTTTTTTCTTATAAGTTTTACACTTTTTATATAAGAAGAGTGTCGAGACTTATAAGATATATATACATATATTTTAACCATCTATGCAGTGGTATGACGAAGGAAGTTTGTAAAGCTATGTTCATCATGAATTCTTTCATCGACAATATCTTTGAGAAACTAATATAACGAAAATAAAACTTCATAGAGGGCACGTGGGTGTGCCCAGGACCCGTAGTAAGCCCAGGGACCAGGTACCACGTGTGCCCGGGGAAATGAGTTGCCCCGCAGCGTAACGGTTTGGAGAGAGAATATTTTTCTCCTGGTCGTTGCATAGCAAGGGAGACACAAAAACAATTGGCCCAGAGACAAGCATTGCCCCGGGATAGTCCTGAAAATTTCCGCCAAAAACTTAAATGTCTCTGACACCTCCTGTGAGCGCCGCTAGTAATTCCACCATTAGTGCAGAGCTGTTAGAGGGAACAGTGACAAAACGTAGCGTAGGGGATACCGAGAAATTCACGGCAGTGTACACCCCCTTAACTAAAAGGAGGGTTTTTTATTACTGAAGACGGACGGTAAGAACCTAGTGAACTCTAGCTAATACAATCTTATAATTCTAAAGCATCCACATAGAGCAAAAGACACAGGAGTAAGGTTTTACGTCACCAGAGGACCTGAACCTGTATATTTGCTGGTGTTTGTGATTGTTATTGCATGTTTCACATGATCCAAACTCCTTCTCTACACGCCCATAGCCGAATCTTCAGGAGGGGGGTCCTCAGTTCCTAGTTGTTGGAGTATCGATCTCCGACAGGTGTGAACCAGTACAATATACAAAGGCTAAAGATCCGCTAACCCCTTTCAAAATGTTTGATAGTGCGCGAATCAAAAAAGTTTCAGGCCTGTAATTTAAACCGGTTTTGGCCCAATTGTTGGCCTTCCAAATAGGCCCTAAGGATAAATGGAATTCACCTCAATGATGTGTTCGAGAATGAGTACATTTGGAATTGGTTATCCATGGTTTAACCTGTCATTGTGGACGGCGATTTATCTGAATACCCAGGATAATTTAGTTACATTAAGCCTTAATACTTCAGATAAAGACTGCTTAGAGGGGGTGCATCTTCATAAGGATAATTATTGTGTTCTAACTCTTTCCATTCCATTTCTCTTTGCAATTGCTAGGATATTAGTAGCTTCTTTGTTCTCTCTTTTATATTTCTTTTGCTATCAACTTCTTATTATTTGATAGGATTTGAATTACTTCAAATAGTTTTATGTAAATTAAATATATCCATTGTATTTCGGAAACTTGTAAAGCCAATAAGCCAAGTAGTTTGCCATTATATTTTCCTAGAGTTTTCATCTCTATTATTTATAAAAGACAAAGGTTGTAACTACTATATCGATAACACAAATTGCAAACCATGGACTATATCTTATATTCCTCTAATATCAGGATATGTTTTTTTTGGTTTGTCATTATTTTCTTTACCTTGTACTCCTAAGGATCTTGACTGTTCTTTTCGGTGAATGTCATTTGTTGAATTCTGAATACCTATCCAGAAAATTCTGGGTCTGCCACTCTGGTCATATAATAGTAAGTTATTTGCAAAAACCAACTTATTTTTGTAATTTTCATTGATTTATTGAGTTCCCATACTACAACCAGATTTTGAGAACATGGATCCCTCTGAAATATAAGTTGTATGCTAGTTCTCTTGAACCTTTGATGGACCTTGACCAAGAGGAAGAACTTTTAACGACATGCTTACTCAGTTGACAGGACAATTTTGATAACATTTTTTTGCCGGCTGGGTAATCCTCGACTTAAGCCAGAAATGACTAGAGAACTCATGATTGCTGATTATCTTTATTTTTTATTAGTTCTTAAAGCTTCAAATTACTTAAAGTAAGTATTTTTCTTTTCTTTGATACTTTAGAGGTCTTTTTTGTTGAGTTGTGATCCAAATTCATTTACACACATTTAAAGGCCAACTTCGGACGGAACAAAACGAAGGCCCGTTGCCGCAGGATGGATCATCACCCTTTACGGTTTCACCTTTATATACTTCTTGTAAGCCGTCGTTCGGTGTTTTGTAACCTCATCCGATATAGTGAAGTTTTGCTGGCTCGCGCCCGTGGTTTTTCTCTCCTATCTTAGGAGGGTTTTCCACGTTAAATCTCGTGTCTTCTGTGATTGATCTATTGTTCTTCATCGTTTATCTGCCGATCGTTTCCTAACAAGTGGTATCAGAGCTTGTTTTTCGCATTAGGATTCCGTGATGACATCAATGAAATTTAATCTACCGCTGCTGGACTACAAGACGAGATTCTCGCTGTGGCAAGTTAAGATGCGGGCTGTTCTGGGGCAATCTTCGGATCATGATGAGGCGCTGGAAAGCTTGGGGAAGAAAAAGAAGGATGAATGGACCGCTGAGGAGAGGCGGAAGGATCGTAAAGCTCAATCGCTGATTCAACTTCATCTATCTAATGATATTTTGCAAGAAGTATTGCAGGAACGCACTGCTGCAGAACTTTGGCTCAAACTGGAATCGATTTGCATGTCTAAGGATCTAACCAGTAAGATGCATATGAAGATGAAGTTGTTCTCACACAAGTTGCAGGAGGCTGGTTTAGTGTTGAACCACATATTGGTCTTCAAGGAGATCATTGCCGACCTAGTGTCGATGGAGGTGCGGTTTGATAATGAAGATTTAGGTCTCCTACTATTATGCTCGCTGCCTAGTTCGTATGCAAATTTCCGTGACACCATACTATTAAGCCGTGATGAACTAACTCTTTCTGAAGTTTATGAGGCACTCCAGAACAGGGAGAAGATGAAAGGTATGGTTCAGTCTGACGTGTCGTCTTCCAAGGGCGAAGCATTGCAGGTCAGAGGTAGATATGAGCAGAGAACCTACAACGACAACAACGATCGTTACAAAAGCCAGAACAGTAGAGGCCGTTCGAAGTCCAGAGGCAAGAAGTTCTGCAAGTACTGCAAGAAGAAAAGTCATTTTATTGAAGATTGTTGGAAGCTGCAGAATAAGGAGAAAAGGAAATTCGATGGTAAGGCCTCTGTCGGCTCTAGTGCTGAAAACTCTGATTCAGGAGATTGTCTTGTTGTCTTTACTGGTTTACTGGTTGTGTTGCTGGTCATGATGAATGGATACTTGATACCGCATGTTCGTTTCATATCTGCATTCACAGAGTTTGGTTTAGTTCTTACAAGTCTGTGCAGAACGGAGACGTAGTGCGTATGGGAGATGATAACCCGCGTGAGATCATGGGCATTGGCTCCGTTGAGATCAAGACGCATGATGGCATGACACGCACGCTGAAAGATGAGAAACACTGTTGATGCAAAAAACACACACTGGCCTAAGAGATTTGCTTTACTGTAGTGCAGATCCAAAACTTGCTTTCGGGTTCAAAGGGCGTGCCAGTTGATTTGATCCTGCAATCAACAAGATAGAACGTGCAAGTTTATTAGTAGATGATAGTCAATTGGCCAGGCAGCCGATATCATATCGTGATGTAAGGCATATTCAATGATAAGCTAACCCTAAATTTGATACATCGGCTGAAAATATCAGTGTCGTATAATCTATATGTCAATATTACTTTAGAAACAAGCAATTAGGATAGATCAGACTTAACCGAGACAGTATAAATTGCCCAAGTCTAAAATAACAAGAAATAACGATTACATGTACTCATGTCATTGCTGATGTTCAGATTTAAGCATGTATCGGCTATACCTCGGATACAACCCTGTACTAGGATATTCTCTGGCAACAAATATATCTAACTATTACCAATCGGACTGGTAATGAGTCCAATATATTTATATTAGATTAAATCCTAATATCAGGGGTAGATACAGCATATTAAACAAAGCATGAAACTATGTAAAATAACTATACCAGGTAAGATCGGCTGAAACCCTGATACTATCCTTATTAACAACCATAAAGCAGGCTAAAGATCTTGATTCTAAACACGACCTAATAGATCAAACTTAACTGATGCAGCATTAAGTATGAAAAGAAGCATAATATCTAGACAACCAAGCCGATGGTTGCCTTTTCGGGATGGTGGATACATTATATAATTCAAACCAACAAATCAACCTATCCGTTATCGGCAAAACCCTAGATAGAGACCAGCCGATTCAAGTGGATCGCACTGTCAATCTAAATTACATAATATATATGATAAATCGGAGATTCACAAGATAGAATTAGAGTGTCATAAAGATGTAAGCACTAATTCCGATAATGCAAACCGCCATAATAAGACCTACCTCTTCGCCAAAGTTCAAACTGATGCAGCTCGATTCGAAAGCAAGAACTTGTTGAAAATAAAAGAGTAAAAAGTTTGGCGATGCACCGAGATTGATTGAACTATTGTTGTTTTATTCATAAAGCCTCGGGTCTATATTTATACCCAAAAATACAAACATTGTCCATGATGGACACGACTCATATTGTCCTAATACAAATCTAACTAGCAAACAAGTCCCTAAAGCGAACTCTTACCGAAAATATCTATAAAGAAATTACAGATAGTCCTAACTAATAGACACATTTGCCAATTCTGGACTCTATCCTTGTCTGGCAACATCGTCTCAAACTCTTCTTAGAACCCGATATTGACCATGCATACAATATCGGCTATATCGGCCATCCAGATCAGACTCGGTTGCAGCCGATGCGCACTCTGTTTCCGAGAATTCCGCATATCTTCAACTCCGCTTCGAATTGGACTTCATTTCCGATTCATATGCTTGCCAAATTTCATCGTCAACACATGCCCCCCAATTCCGAAGTATAATATAATGCAACGGAATTATCTCTTCGACCCCGCAAAAATCTAGGGTTACCCCTATGACCGTTACGCACCTAAATTCATAAATACCAACCACCTTTCCAGAGTTTTCACGGTGTTAACTCCGTTTTCACCGCTTAAGCCACCAAACCATCTCCACCTACTCCGGCGATTGTTCTCGACTCCTCCAGCGACTACATCGGTGATCATCGTTTCCGACGGTAGCAACGAACTTTTCTTCCCCAATGGCAACCTCAGCAGATGTCCCCTAGGTATTTTCTGCAACTTCTAACTTTTGTTTATATCGGCCACCATCTTTTCATCAAATCCGCATATCTCAATCAGTGTCAACTGATTCAATTCGTTCTTCTTCCCCTTTTTCCTTTTCAGCACTTAAGGAATCAAATTGCTATCCCGATTGAGAAAGAGTCATCCCACTATTTTCTTGGGCCGATGGGTGATGAAGATCCCATCTTATTCATCAACGCTGAGACCAACCGCATCCCGTTCAGAGAATCCAAACCTAGTTCCAGCCACTGGCCTAACATTTTCAGATCTTGGCTGTCTGCCGTAGATGGATGGAAAGCATGGTACAAGCGGATGGCAGCAAGCAAACAGACCCATTGGGATGAGATAGGTATTTCTCAATGTCTTTCCCTTTCTTTAGCCGATACCAAGAAAGACGAACCCATACTATCGGTTGCTTCATATTTCTGGTCCAATACCCTTAATGCATTCTTATTCAGCCATGGACCCATGACCCCAACCTTGTTAGATATCTAGATGCTAACAGGCTTAGACATTTCCTCATCGGCCAACCCTACTAGTCTAAAGATAAAGTGTGACCACAAGTTACAGACTAAAAACATTGGAGGCTGGTCCGGTTTTATAGCCGATAACATGTGCACAGGATCTGTCTCTCCTAGAGAACATGTGGCTTTTTTGATGATGTGGATGGACAAATTCCTGTTCTGTGGTTCCACATGTGACCCTACAGCAAATTGGCAGCATCTGGCAGAAGCCCTAGTATCCAAGAAATCAATCCCACTAGGCAAATATCTCCTGGGTGCAGTATATCAAACCTTAAGCCAGACATCGGCCAAACTCCTTATGGATACATCAACCAACTATGGAGGCCCTTGGTGGTTTGTTCAAATATGGCTCAACTTATACACCATCAAAGTTGCTGACAGGACTCCATTAGATGAACTATCTTTCCCTTCTCTGGCCGATGCTAATGATGAGACAGCAACATGCCGATGTCTGTCTTTTGGAGAAGCAGCATCATCTTACCCTGGATCAGGGACATCAGCTGAACTGTTTTGTGAATGGTTTAATCGATTCTACGATGGATTCCCTCATGAGTCTCGAGTCTGGTTCCCTCATAAAGATTATGTCAACTATGAACTGCCAACCAATCTCAGACTTGACGACCTGAACAATGAGGATTTCCTAGGGATCAGAGAAATTTTTATATCAGCCATATCCCCTTGTATACTCCCAACAGGTGTCTCTCAAGGCCGATATATCCAATCATCCTATGAGTTCTATCATCCCATGATTGCGGCAAGACAACTTGGTATGGGACAGCTACCCAACGGCTTATACTTCACAGATAAGATCCAAACAAGAGGCACCGTTCCATCCAACTTAATTATGGACATAATCCTAAGCCTTGAACTTCCTCCTCTGGGTTCCATTGGCCAAATCTCCTTAATCAGAGAGCGAAGTCAACTTTTTGACAAATGGTGGGGTGAGTGGAAAACTCATATGTTCTTGTCCCTGCTAGCCGATTTCTACTTAACAATCATGGATCCCTCTATCAGTCCTAAGGTAAACTCATACACCACTTATTCTTGTCTTTATTTCCAACATAATTATAATTCTCTAATATTTCCATTCATATTTTTCAGCCTGGCAATTCTCCTCCTCCAACTAAAAGCAAAAGTGGCAGAGATATCAACTATGCACTAGCGAAGATATCATTAGGCAAAGACTTGGCCCCTTCCTATATTGGCTTCAATGCCCTAGCAATCAAAGATTTTCTTCAAGGCCAAATCAGACAGCTGATAGCCACTACTGGCAAACGGAAAAGAACAAAGAAGGCTGCCGTCAAGCCTGTCGTCCCTAAGAAAAAGATGCCTACCAAAAAACAAAAATCCTCAGCCGATGATACTCCTATCGATCCTGCTGTGGAAGAATATCTCAAGGAGGCAATAATAGAAGAAGAGATCGATGAGGGTGCTGCACAAGTTAGCGAGACTGGTCACATCTCAAGTCCAAGCTCCCGAGCCGATACTCCTCAAGCCGATCCAACTAGCCCAGCCAAGACTCCAAGTCCTCCCAGACGTCGGCCATGCAAAACTCAGGTGTGCAATTTTTCATCCTTTCTTTTATCAATTTCATCCATCACTTTCAACATCTGACAAATTTTTTCAACCTTCTAGAGCCATATCACCTCCTCCTCAACAAGCTTCTAGTGAACACACGCCATCGGCTACAGGAAGCCATCATGTGGAAGAAACAACTGTTATAATCCCGACTTCACCAGTTCCTGTAAGATTATAACTAACTACCCTTTATATCGACTCTCTTTACAATTCCTATCTACAACTAATTCCTTTCTTGCAGGCTCTAGCCGATACGTTCTCGTTTGACATAAAGCAGTTTCTGGATGAAGAAGAAGAAGATACATCTAGTAAAGCCAAATCCCCAATAGCCGATGATCTGAAGGCAAAACTAGCAGATATTGCCGATCGGCTAAATGCTTCACTGGATACCCTTGTCACAAACTACGGATCGATCAGATCAAGATTCCAGGAAATCCAAGATCACCTCCCAGAAGATATGGTTGATGCTATCTCTCCTGCAGTATTCTTGGAACAACACCAATTCAAACTTGAGAGAGCAAGACAGAGATTGGCTGATCGGCTAGAATACAAAGCACTTGAAGCAACCATCCAAACCAGCCGCCAAAAAGTCAATGAAGAAAAATCCAAGCTAGATGAACTATCGGCTGGTCCAGAATCAACCCAGCAAGAATTAGACAGACTTAAACAAGAAGAGTCTGATCTTTTAGTTCAGCTTCGACAGTGTCGGGTCAAGATTGCTGAGACAGAGAAGAAATTGGCTGATCTCCCCCAAGCCATTGAAGAACAGAGATCCAAGCTCAAATCTTCAATCAAGCATCTGGCCTCTCTCAACAAGTCACTCAAACCTGTGCCAGGTACTGATGCTGTCGATGCTAAGACAATAGATGAAGTAGAACAAATTCGCCTGCGTGTGATCTTGGCAATCCAAAACTTCTTGGGTTGATGTAATAGATTAACACTCTTTTCAAACAATAACTTTTTAATATAATATATTGCCATCGGCCATTGAGCCGATTCAAACTCAAGTATGATATGAAACTCAAGTGAATGCTAGTATCAGCCATCGAGCCGATATAGACTTGTAAATTTTGTCTTGTAAAATTTTGCTCAAAAATATCTGCTGAAAAATCCCCTGTTTCATCCTTTCATGCCCCCCAAGTTTGTAGTAGGGAACACAATGTTGCAAACTTACATGTGTAGTCTAAGGGCGATAAAAAATATCGGCCATCTAAAGGCGATGTAAACAACATCGGCTGCAACCACAGATCGGCATAACGCAGTCGATTATGAACCAATCCAAACACTTGGGTAGTATTTCTTTAAATATTTCCCATTGAGAGATCATCCAAAAATTTCACCATCAAGTCCTTTCAACATATAAGCTCCTTTAGAAACACACTTATGAATCCGAAAAGGTCCTTCCGAATTCTGTGACCACTTCCCAAATTTGCTATCTCGTGCTCCTATCGGCAACACTAACTTCCAAACAAGTTCATCTATCTCAAAATACTTTGGCACAATCTTTTTATTATAATGCCTAGCAACCCTCTCTTTATCCTTTCTAACTTGCTCAAGAGAACGCAATCTAGATTGAACCAAATCTTCTAACTCATCAACCATCAAGTTATGATAATCATCGGCAGTCAGCTCATCTTGTAAAGAAATCCTTCTGGAACCAATGTTAGTTTCCCATGGTAACACAGCTTCATGCCCATAAACTAATTGATATGGTGGAACTTGAATAGCACCATGATAAGCCATCCGATAGGACCACAATGCTCCAGCCAATATGGTATGCCACTTTTTGGGATACTCAGCAATTTTTCTCTTAACCAACTTGATCAAACTCTTGTTAGATGCCTCAGCTTGCCCATTAGCCTGTGCATAATATGGTGAAGAATTCAACAACTTAATTCCCATGCTATCAGCAAACTGAACAAACTCATCAGACACAAAAATAGACCCTTGATCAGTTGTTATCTTCTGAGGCAAACCAAATCTATATATGATATGCTCTTTAACAAACTCTATGGCATCTTTGGTATCAACTTTCTTCAAAGGAATAGCCTCAACCCACTTAGTAAAATAATCGGTAGCAACCAAAATGAACTTGTGACCTTTACTTGACGGTGGATTGCTCTGGCCGATCATATCAATACCCCAACCTCTGAACGGCCATGGCTTGATGATTGGATTCATAGCTGATGCTGGTGCTCTCTGAATAGCTCCAAATTTCTGACAGTCCTGACATTCTTTATAATATCGAAAACAATCCTCCAGCATTGTCGGCCAAAAATATCCTACTCTTCTAATCAGCCACTTCATCTTATGAGCCGATTGATGAGTTCCACATATTCCTTCATGTACCTCACACATGACTACCTTTAAACATCTCAACAAAACTCCATCTATGGTCCGATGGTACAATGTATCATCCAACAAAACATATTTAAGAGCTTTATACCTGAATTTCCTAGAAACCGATCGAGAAGGATTCTTCAAATACTCCAGTATCTCAAAACTCCAATCATCGGTTGGTAGACATGCAACTTCAACCTCAACATCCTTCAACATCGGCTTGTAACCCGATGCCTCTTGAGCTAGATCATTGGCTTCAACATTTTGCTCTCTAGGAATATGCTTCAAAGTAACTATCCTGAAAGTTTTCATCAACTCTTGACACTTCTCGTTATAAACCATCAAGACATCATTCTTGCATTCATATTCCCCAGATAATTGACTGATCACCAATAATGAATCACCCATGATTTCAATAGCATCAGCTTCAACCTCCTTCAGCAACTGTAATCCCTTCAAGACAGCCTCATACTCAGCTTGATTATTAGTGGAATAAGGTTTGATAGTGAAAGCAAATTGAAAACTTGCCCCCCTAGGTGATATAATCACTAAGCACATACCACATCCATGAGTGCAAACTGATCCATCAAAAAACAAAGTCCATGGCAGAATATCAACGTGATCAATTGAATTATCCCTATGCTCAACTATGAAATCGGCTATCGCCTGGCCTTTCACTGCCTTAGCCGATTCATACCTTAGATCAAACTCTGTCAAAGCAAAAATCCACTTTCCAATTTTTCCCTTCAAAACTGGAGCCGATAACATGTATCGTACCACATCGGCCTTACACACTATAGTGCACTCATTGGAAAGTAAATAATGCCTCAACTTTGTGCAAGAAAAATACAAGCATAGACATAACTTCACCACAGGTGAATATCTGATTTCTGCATCTAAGAGCCTTCTACTTAGATAAAATATACCTCGCTCTTTACCTTCAATCTCTTGGATCAAAATTGAGCCGATAGAGCTCTGATCGGCTGACAAATATAACTTAAAAGGAAGCCCTTTCCGTGGTGGAATGAGAACTGGAGGAGTACTCAAATATTCCTTGATATTGTCCAAAGCCTCTCGCTACTTCTCCCCCTAAACAAACTCTTCGTCGGCTTTAACCCTAAGCAATGGTGTGAACGACTCTATTCGACCAGATAAATTTGATATGAATCGTCTAACAAAATTGATTTGCCGATCAATTACTGCAATTTAGTCTTGTCTTCTGGAGGTTTTATCTCTTTCATAGCATTAATACTCCTCTGAGGTATCTCAATCCCCCTCTCATATACCAAAAATCCAAGGAACTGCCCAGCCGATACACCAAAAGCACACTTGGTTGGATTCATCCTCAATCCTTGCTCTTTCCAAGACCCTTTTTAAATCGGCTATATGCTCATCAATTTCCTTAGACTTGACCACCACATCATCAATATAAATTTCAATCAATAAGACGATAAAATCATGAAATATATAATTCATCGCTCTTTGATATGTAGCACCAGCACTTCTCAATCCAAAAGTCATGACAACCCACTCATACAAGCCGGTTGCACCAGGACATCGAAAAGCAGTCTTGTGAATATCTTCCTCAGCCATAAAAATTTGATTATATCCTGCATTACCATCCATGAAGCAAGTAATCTTGCGCCCAGATGCTGCATCAACCAATTGATCAGCAATCGGCATTGGGTATTCATATTTAGGAGTAGCCTTATTCAAATCTCAAAAATTGATACAAACTCTGAGCATGCCATTCTTCTTGATTGCTGGTACTATGTTTGAAATCCACTCAGCATATCGGCATGGTCTGATAAAATTGGCATCATAAAGTCTTGTAATTTCGGCCTTGATAGCATCATACATCTCAGCTTTACAACGTCTTGGGGGTTGCTTGTATGACTGATAGCCTGGTTTAATAGGGAGCCGATGTTCAACAATCGTTCGGCTAGGTCCTGGCATCTCATAGTACTCCCAAGCAAAACAATCTCTGTAATCCTTCAAAAGTGCTATTAATTTACATTTAAATTCCTTTGTCAAACCTTTACTAATATATGTCAGCCTAGGCCTATCACCTGGTCCAATATCTACTTCTTCTAATTCATCGGCCGACATAAATCTCTGCCCCAGTTTACCGTCAAGATCATCTACAGTATCCTTTGTATAAAAATTGAAACCCTCCACGGCGCCCTCAAAGTAACAATTGGGGCTCTCCATCTCCTATTGGCTATATATCATAATCAGAAACTTTTAGATAATCTCCTTGCCAAACCTTTCCAGATAAACAATTAATTTCTTCCATCTCCCAAACAGACAAATCGGTACTAGCTACATTAACTGACCTGTCGGCTGGCACGATTTCAATTTGGTCTCCTTGCCACTGAATTAAACTCTGATGCATAGTTGAATAAATACAACAATTAGCATGGATCCAATCTCTTCCCAGTAACAGACTGTATGAACCCTTCCCATCAATAACAAAGAACGTAGTAGGAATTATCTTACTGCCGATGGTCAACTCCACATTCAAAACTCCCTTGGTTTCAGACGGATTCCCTCCAAAATCCTTCAGGATCATGTTGGTCTTGATTAAATCTTCTGAATTCTTCACACGTTTTCTGAAAGTTGAGTATGGCATCAAATTGACAACTGCTCCTCCATCAACCAACATTTTTAACATCGGCTTTCCATTAACAAACCCTTTCACGTACAAAGGCTTGAGTTGCCGATGGTCAGTTCCTTTTGGCTTTTCAAAAACAGCTTGTTGTGGAGATAATATTAACTTAGCCGATTGTGATTCGTCTGCTTGCTCCACCACTTGTTCTACTGCATATTCGGCTGGTAGCATGAAAACCATATTTATCGAAGAGGATGCAACCTCTTTGCCCTTATTTTCAAGACTCTTGTTCCGATCGGCTTGGACCTCATCGGCTGAAACTATCTTGCTCTTCACGCGCCAAACTTTTCTTATGCACCGTAGCCGATTTTCGATCTCATCTTCGACTTCCTAGAACTGCTCCCTATTCCTTATCTTCTAGACACGCCTTTTTTGGCTCTTGGTGAAAATTCCAGCAGGACACCATTGTGGTTGCATGGTTTCAGCTCCTTGTGAATTGTTGTCATGATGATCCTGTTGGATCGGCCCAAGCCTCTGATGAACTGATAATCATTGCTGAATCGGCCGATGCATACTGTTACTCTGCCGGCTTGGTCTCTCAACATATTGAACGTCGGGATCACTGCAACCGGGACAATCTTCAATAGAAGGCAATCTCATCCCTTCATTCCAGCAAAATCTAAAGAATTCACAGCTCCAATGGGGATCAAAATAACTTTCATCATTGTCAAAATATGACTCATCTTCCCTTTGGCGCCTTTTCTGATATTTGCTGATCATGCTAGCCGATTTGACACCTCTTGCATGGTATTTACCTCCATCAGCCTGATTTCTGTCGACTCCAGTATGAACCATGTTCACTGGGAAAGGATGTCCATCTATCTTCATCGGTCTTTTAACTTCATCAAATTTGATCCTTCCTTGTTCTATGGCCGATTGAATCTGCTGTCTGAAGATTTTGCAGTCATTGGTGCTATGAGATCCCGTGTTATGCCATTTACAGTACTTTCTTCTTTTCAACTCCTCAACCGATGGTATCACATGTCCTACTGGCAACTGAATCTGCTTTTCTTGAAGAAGAAGGTCAAATATCTTGTCGGCTTTAGTCATGTCAAAGTCAAATCTTTCTTCCTTCCCCGAATTTTTTACCCATTGGCACACTACTGTCTTCTTGTTTCTAGCCCACTCGGCTGCATTAACCTCTAGATCTTCATCTTCAGAGTTAGAGTCATAACTATAGATATTGTTGACATTGTTGGTTTTCTTGGCAAATTTTCTAGCCTCTTGGAACCGTGTCTCATGAGCCAATACTTTCTGAGCCAGGTGTGCTAGACTTTCAAAATCTTGAGCTGAAAATATCTCCCTTATCGGCGCCAACAGTCCCTGGAAAGCCAGATCGGCTAGCTGTGAATTAGTTAGGGCCAAGCTATAGCATCTGTTCCTTACATCTCTGAATCTCTGAATATAGTCTAGTACTAATTCATCTGATTTTTGCTTGATTGTCGTAAGATCTGACAACTTCATCTCTTGAATGCCACTCAAAACGTATTTGTGGAATTGCTTTTCTAGATCGGCCCAACTCCTGATGGAATTATAAGGTAGAGAAGAAAATCACGTGAACACCGATCCAGATAAGGATAGTGGAAATAATCTAACTCTGAGAGCTTCTGTAGCCGATGCTTCTCCACACTATGCTAAGAATCGGCTAACATGCTCATAGGTTGAGACATTGTCCTGACATGAGAATTTTGAGAAATCTGGCACCTTGTATCGGTTTGGCAATGGCACTCGATCAAAATATTCTGGATATGGGTGCCGATACATCTTGCCATTATCCTTAGAACTAACCCCAAATTGTTCCGTCATTACATCGGTAATCATATCAGCCCACGGCTGCTGCGATGCTCCTCCACCATATTGCTGCTGCAGTTGATCATACTGGCCATATTGTGTTGGCTGGAGCCGTGGGGAACCTTCAAGCCGATACTGAGCCCGAGGAGAATGAGACTGATAACGCTAGTTAAGATTGGTCGCTAAACCTTGAGACGAGACATAGGGAAGTGGTTCTGAGACATATTGCTGGCCTATCGGCTGAGTAATTCCAATCGGCTGTTGTGAAACCGAAGGAATATGATAGGTTGGCTCGACGATAGGCGGCTTTGTGTTAAGTATATACATCAGTTGTTCTGGCGTTAATTGAGTTGAAGTTTGCCCCCCAGTGATCGGCTGTTATCTGGTCAATATTGTCGGGATGTTTGCACTAGACGCAGGAGCCGATGGAGCCTGGGTTTGAAGCGACTGATGTTTCTCGCCAATTTCAGTCTTCACGGCTCTATAACCTGGAAAGGTATCCCCTGGCAGATATACAGGTCCTTTTGCTTTTTCCTCGGCTATAGTGCCATCTACCACCATCTTGATCATATTTGTTGTGTTTACGAGTACTCCGGATTGATTAATGAGAGCATGATGAACTGTCGAATCAATGCGATCTTGTAGTGTGTGGAGCTCTTCATCGCTTGACTCGGCCTTAACTTCCTTGCCCTTGTCATCACTTGTTCCAGATGTACTTGGTTCTGATTTCACAATCGGCGGCAACTCCACTTTGGTCTTCTGGATAACCGTGCCCTGGCGGGTCACCACGAACGAATGAAGGTATTGGTTTTGGAGCTGATCCAGCAATTTCTTCATCTCTTCCTTCTGCTCTTCGTTCAGTTGTTCGATCGTGATTGGTAGGATGTTATCTTCCATAACTTCAGTTATATTAGGCGTCATGATGACACAATGGTCCCACCGGGCGTGCCAAAAGCGTGTTGATGCAAAAAACACACACTGGCCTAAGAGATTTGCTTTACTCTAGTACAGGTCCAAAACTTGCTTTCAGGTTCAAAGGGCGTGCCAGTTGATTTGATCTTGCAATCAACAAGATAGAAAATGCAAGTTTATTAGTAAACGATAGTCAATCGGCCAGGCAGCCGATATCATATCATGATGTAACCTAGCCGATGCAATATAGCATGGATCGGCTATAGGGCATATTCAATGATAAGCTAACCCTAAATTTGATACATCGGCTAAAAATATCAGTGTTGTATAATCTATATGTCAATATTACTTTAGAAACAAGCAATTGGGATAGATCGGACTTAACCGAGACAGTATAAATTGCCCAAGTCTAAAATAACATGAAATAAAGAATGCATGTACTCATGTCATAGCCGATATTCAGATTTAAGCATGTATCGGCTATAGCTCCGATACAACCCTATACTAGGATATTCTCTGGCAACAAATATATCTAACTATAACCAATCAAATTGGTAATGAGTCCAATATATTTATATTAGATTAGATCCTGTTATAAGGGGTAGATACAGCATATTAAACAAAACATGAAACTATGTAAAACAACTATACCAGGTAAGATCGGCTAAAACCCCGATACTATCCTTATTAACAACCATAAAGCAGGCTAAAGATCATGATTCTAAACACGACTTAATAGATCAAACTTAACTGATGCAGCATTAAGTATGAAAAGAAGCATAATATCTAGACAATCAAGTCTATGGTTGCCTTTTCGGGATGGTGGATACATTATAAAATTAAAACCAACAATTCAACCTAACAGTTATCGGCAAAACACTAGATAGAGACCGGCCGATGCAAGTGGATAGCATTGTCAATCTGAATTACATAATATATATGATAACTCGGAGATTCACAAGACTTAACTGATGCAACATTAAGTATGAAAAGAAGCATAATATCTAGACAATCAAGTCTATGGTTGCCTTTTCGGGATGGTGGATACATTATATAATTCAAACCAACAAATCAACCTATCCGTTATCGGCAAAACCCTAGATAGAGACCGGCCGATGCAAGTGGATAGCATTGTCAATCTAAATTACATAATGTATATGATAACTCGGAGATTCACAAGATAGAATTAGAGTGTCATAAAGATGTAAGCACTAATTCCGATAATGCACACCGCCATAACAAGACCTACCTCTTCGCCGAAGATCAAACTGATGCAGCTCGATTTGAAAGCAAGAACTTGTCGAAAATAAAAGAGTAAAAGGTTTGGCGATGCGCCGAGATTGATTGAACTGTTGTTTTTTTTATTCATAAAGCCTCGGGTCTATATTTATACCCAAAAATACAAACATTGTCCAAGATGGAAACGACTCATATTGTTCTAATACAAATCTAACAAGCAAACAAGTTCCTTAAGCGGACTCTTACCGAAAATATCTATAAAGAAATTACAGATAATCCTAATTAATAGACACATTTGCCAATTCTGGACTCTATCCTTGTCTGGCAACATCGTCTCAAACTCTTCTTAGAACCCGATATTGACCATGCATACAATATCGGCCATATCAGTCATCCAGATCAGACTTGGTTCCAGCCGATACGGTCTTCCAACCAATGCGCACTCTGTTTCCGAGAATTTCGCATATCTTCAACTCCGCTTCGAATTGGACTTCGTTTCCGATTCATATGCTTGCCAAATTTCATCGTCAACAGACACATACCAGGGATGGCTAGAAATCTCATCTCTCTCAGCACACTTGATGCGGAAGGATATAAATACTCCAGTTTAGGTGGAGTTTTAAAGGTATCAAAAGGTTCTCTCGTTTATACGGTAGATGATCTGAATTCTGCAATGTTATATGTCCTTAGAGGAAGTACATTACATGGTTCTGTTACCGCTGCTACTGTTTCTAATGATGAACCTAGTAAGACTAACATGTGGCATATGAGTCTTGGACGCATGAGTGAACTTGGTATGGTAGAATTGATGAAGAGGAACCTGCTGGATGGTTGCACTCAGGGTAACATGAAGTTCTATGAGCACTGTGTTTTTGGTAAGCACAAGAGGGTAAAATTCAATACCTTTGTTCATCGCACCAAAGGTACACTTGATTATGTACATGCTGATTTGTGGGGGCCTTCTCGTAAGCCCTCTTATGGTGGTGCTCGTTACATGCTTACCATTATCGATGATTACTCTAGAAAAGTGTGGCCTTATTTCTGAAAAATAAAGATGATACTTTTGCTGCTTTTAAAGAGTGAAAAGTTATGATAGAAAGGCAAACTGAAAAGAAGGTAAAAGTGCTTCGTACTGACAATGGTGGTGAATTCTATTCGGATGCTTTTGATGATTACTGCAGGAAGGAAGGCATTGTCAGGCATAACACCATCCCGTACACTCCTCAATAGAATGGTGTGGCTGAGCACATGAACAAAACCATAATCTCGAAGGCTCGTTGCATACTGTCCAATGCTCGTATGAACAAGCGTTTTTGGGCAGAGGCTGCTAACACCGCCTGCTACTTGCTCAACAAGTCACCTTCTATCCCACTTAATAAGAAAACCCCCACTGAGGTATGGTCTGGTACGCCTGCTGATTATTCACAGGTTAGAGTTTTTGGCTGCACTGTTTATGCTCATGTTCATAATGGAAAATTAGAGCCTAGAGCTATTAAGTGTTTGTTTCTTGGTTATGGTTCAGGATTAAAAGGATATAAGTTATGAATTCCTGAAACTAAAAAGTCTTTCACGAGCAGGAGCATTGTTTTCAATGAATCTGTTATGTTTAATGATAGCTTGTCCACAGATGTTATATCAGATTATTCTGATGAGAAGCAGCAACATGTCAGTGTGCAGGTGGAGCACGCGGATGATCAGGAAACTGAAATTGTTGATAATGATGTTCATGATACTATTCAGCACTCACCTCCTGTTTTTCAGCCACAAAATCAGCCTATTGCACATCGCAGAACAAAGAGGAGTTGTGGAGCTCCAGTCTGGTTAATTGAGGAATGTGATATGGTTTATTATGCTTTTAGTTGTGCTGAATAGGTGGAGAACACTCATGAGCCGGCTACATACACTGAAGCTGTTGTTTCTGGTGATCACGAGAAGTAGATCTCAGCTATGCATGAGGAGATGCATTCTCTCTCGAGAATGGCACATGGGAGGTTGTGCGCTTGCCAAAATAGAAGACTGTCCATTGCAAATGGATCTTCAAGAGAAAGGAGTGTTTATCTCTCAGTGAGCCTCCGAGGTTTAAAGCAAGGTTAGTAGCAAAAGGCTTCAATCAGATTCCTATTGTTGATTATAATGATGTGTTTTTCCAGTTGTAAAGCATAGTTCAATTCGTACATTTTTCGGTATTGTTGCTATGCATGATCTTGAGCTTGAGCAGTTAGATGTGATGACTGCATTTTTACATGGAGAGCTTGAGGAGAAGATATACATGGACCAGCCAGAGGGGTTCATAGTGCCTGGTAAGGAGGATTATGTTTGCAAATTGAAAAGATCCTTGTATGGTTTGAAACAGTCTCCCCGTCAATGGTATAAAAGGTTTGATTCATTTATGTTGTCACATGGCTTTAAGAGGTCTGAATATGATAGCTGTGTGTACATTAAATTTGTTGATGAAT
The DNA here is from genome assembly GCA_000573905.2 of Oryza punctata. Lineage (NCBI taxonomy): Eukaryota > Viridiplantae > Streptophyta > Magnoliopsida > Poales > Poaceae > Oryza > Oryza punctata. The sequence goes on from CM002493.2 coordinate 13,158,010, forward strand.
CACCTATATACTTACTGTTGTATGTTGATGATATGCTGATTACTGCCAAGAGTAAGGAAGAAATCACTACATTCAAGAAATTGTTGAGTAGTTAGTTTAAGATGAAGGATCTAGGTGCTGCTAAGAAAATTCTAGGTATGGAAATTACTAGACACCGAACTTCTGGTTTGTTATTTCTTAGTCAGCAAAGTTACATTAAGAAGGTTCTTCAACATTTCAACATGCATGATGCAAAGCCTGTTAGTACTCCCATTGCACCTCATTTTAAATTATCAGCTTTACAATGTGCTAGTACTGATGAGGAGGTTGAATACATGTTAAGGGTTCCATATTCTAGTGCTGTTGGTTCTTTGATCTATGCCATAGTTTGTTCTCATCCGAATTTATCTCATGCTATGAGTTTGCTTAGTAGATACATGGCTAATCCTAGCAAAGAACACTGGAAGGCTGTTCAGTGAATTTTCAGGTACCCTCGAGGCACATCAGATGCTTGTTTGAAATTTGGCAGGACTGATAATGGACTTATTGGCTATGTGGATTCAGATTTTTCTACTGATTTGGATAAGCGAAGCTCACTCATAGGTTATGTGTTTACTATTGGTAGTTGTGCCGTGAGTTGAAAGGCAACATTGCGGCATGTTGTTGCCCCGTCTACTACTGAAGCAGAATACATGGCTATTGCTGAAGCGTGTAAGGAATCAGTTTGGCTAAAAGGATTGTTTGCTGAGCTTTGTAGAGTTGATTCTTGCATTAATCTGTTTTGTGACAGTCAAAGTGCCATATACCTCACTAAAGATCAGATTTTCCATGAGAAGACAAAGCACATTGATGTCAAGTACCATTACGTTCGCGATGTAGTCGCACAAGGTAAGCTAAAGGTATGCAAGATAAGCACTCATGATAATCCTGCTGATATGATGACAAAGCCAGTTCCTGTTGCTAAGTTTGAGCTTTGCTCAAGCTTAGTTGGTATAATGGTTTAGCCCAAGAGGCTATTTGGCGTCGAAAGTGTTTTCTTTGTTGTGTTCAAGATGAAGGTCTGATTTATGCTATAAGAAGGAATTTGTCTCAAGGTGGAGTTTGTTGAGTTGTGATCCAAATTCATTTACACACATATAAAGGCTAACTTCGGATGGAGCGAAGCGGAGGCCGAAGTGGCCCATTGTGTTGACTATTGCACCCGGGGATGCCTGGTGTGCGGGGGCGAAGCCCCCACAAGATGGATCGTCACCTTTTAGGATTTCACCTTTATATACTTCTTGTACGCCGTCATTCGGTGTTTTGTAACCTCATCCGATATAGTGAAGTTTTGCTGGCTGGCGCCCACTACTACAGAGTACATTTTTCTGTGCGGTCAAAACACGTTTTTCCGTGCGGAGGATTAGGTCGTCTGCACCTAGGGGTCTGCGAAAATAAACATTTTCGCGTGCGGGGGTCCCAACCGCACGGAAAAATAAATTTCCCGTGCAATCCGCTTAACTCGTCGGCACGGGATAATAGATTATCCCGTGCGGTTGCGTTATACCGACCGCAAGGGATAATTGATCTTCCCGTGCGGTCGGGTTAAGTGGACCGCACGCAAAAATGTAAAATCACAAAAAAATAAAAATTCCAAAACACAAAACCTAACCCTAACCCTAGCCAACCGCCGCCGCCGCGCCTCCCCACTGTCCGATCTGCCGCTGCCGCGCGGGGGGATGGCGGCCGCAGTCGGATCCACGCGGGTGACGACCGCAGTGCCTCACCACCGCCAGATCCGCCGCTGCCTCGCGTAGGGAGGGTGGTGCCGCTCCCGGCCACCTCCTCCTCGTCGTCGTGCAGCGGCGGCGGTGGCGCAGATCCGGCTGTCGCACACACGCAGCGGCGGAGGCGGCGGAGAGGACCATCGCAGGTCCGCTCCCGGTCGTGTCCTCCTCCTTGTCGTCGGCGACGGCAGCGGGGCAGCGGATCCAGTCTCCAGGTGTCGTGCCAGCGCCCGAAGTGGCGCCGCTGGTCTCCAGCCACCACGCTACCTCCCACCAGCTCCCGGCCGCCACCTCGTCGGCAACGGCGCTGAGCCGGCCGCCTCCTGCACCCCGCGCGCTCGGAGGGGAGGAGAGGAAGAGTCGAAGAGAGAGAGGACAGAAAGAGAGAGGAGTGAAAATAAAAAGGAAAGGAAGAGAGAGGAGGTGAAAATTTTGAAGTGAGTGAGAGGGAAAAGAGAGAGAGGATGGGATAAAAAATTTGCGTGCGGTCCACTTAAGAGGCCCGCCTGCGAAAATCGGCTCATTTTCCTATGCGGTCCACTTAAGGAGCCGCGCACGAAAATGGAGGACGATTTTCGCAGACGCGACTAGTTACGGTCCGTCTGCAATCTAAGGAGGCGCTTTACAGGAAAATCGTTTTTTAGTAGTGGCCTGTGGTTTTTTCTCTCCTGCCTTAAGAGGGTTTTCCATGTGAAATCTCGTGTCTTCTGTGACTGATCTATTATTTTTTATCATTTATTTGCCAATGTTATCCTAACAATTTTGGAATTAATAAATATCAAGTTGTACTCCATTAGGAAGTCCTTATATTAGTTATCGTCGATCTAACAATTCCAAGATTCAGTACAAAACAATAACCTCTCACTACATGCCCATGACAATACAATACAATACAATAAGCCCTCATTAAACGTCATTCATACAAAAATGAAAATATTTACCGGATGAGAATCACTTTTTGTAGGGCAGGAAGATCCGAACAAGAAAAAAGCTGAAGAAACAATATGTTGAGCTCAGAAGGGATAGCACATTAAAGGGATGAACCTATATTCTTGGACCAGGAACACTGCCTACCTACCAACAAGCCAGAGTTTTCGCCATGCAAGACCAAGAATCTGACAGCCACTAACATAAGGATTTTCCCATCCTCATGTTAGAAGGATGAAGAAACATCCCTTTCTTCAGATGGCAGGGTAGAACAAATATGTAAGACTCATTCAAAAGTTCATGCAGGACAGCGCCATTTGGGACTTCAGAAATCAGAGAGAAACTTCATGTTCTTCATCGTGATTCAGTGGTTGATTTGGGTACTGGGATGGGTGTGTCAAGAGGAAAGGGCTCTGAAACTTCATGGAGTGAACAACAGAATGATGACTTAGCTTGCATCTTCATCTCACTGTCGGTGGCTATTTATAGAGACAAAACGACATTAATTTTAATGTCTATGGTTATTTGTTTGTTTAGGTAAAGTACATATTTAATTACTCTACAGGCTCATCATGTGTAGGATTATAGATTGATTAAACTGTGCAATTGAATCTCTCAAATCCAAATGAAAGGTGAAAAGAGTTTCTACCTTGAGGATTTTTACGGTACACTATACTGCAAATATATACTAGCAGTATAAACGATCTAACGGTGTAGATTCATCTAATTTTCCTTCTAATCCAGTATAAATTGAACAGGGTATATTTGTCTTTTCATCTTTTCGCGTGGGAGGGTATTTTTGTATTTTTCCCATTTCCTTACTTTTGTCAGACCTGATCAAGAGAAACGGTGGCGAGAGAACTCCATCATCACATGCGATGTGCTTCTGCCGCTGCCGATAGCCAGCACACCACGCTGGTGCAAATGGGAATTAATTATATTTACTGTCCTCTTTTCATCCTCTTCTGTCATTCCCACTCACCCAAAACCGTAGAAGGGCGCCCGAGGCGCGCAGCTGCTGCAGCTCCCAGCAACAAGGGCAATCAGAACAGCGAAGGGTGCAGCCTCCGGGCACCCGAGCGCTGGTGCGGCAGGCTACAGTAGTATAAAGCTATCCCAACTCAAAAATTATCAACTAGTTTAAATTATCAACGGTGTATCTAATGGATGGTATCTTAAAATTAAATTATCTTCCAATCACCTCTCTTATCTCTCCTTTTATCCACCTATCTTCATGTTTTTATTCTTGATTCTTGTGTAGACATGATTTCTTTATCCTTTTACCTCTCTCCTTATTAACTCTATTGCCACATCATATTTTTACTTATGTGACAATATATTAAATGCTATGGACACTAGATAACATGGATGGTTGGGGATTGCCTAAGTACTATGTTCACTTGTACTCCCTCCATCCCAAAATAATTTAATATCGTACTTCGATGTGATAAATCCTAGTACAGTGAATCTGAACATGTTTATGTTCAGATTTATCATTCTAGGATGTATTACATCGAAGTACGAGGTTAGTTTATTTTGAGATCTGAGGAAGTATTTCTCTAGCGCTTCTACACACTAAACAATATGAATGTGTTATCCAAAAGCTGCATGTATATTTATTAACTACAAGAAGCTCATTGTGCTGTTCTGCACCTCGAGATCCAGGACAACTCCCGATTGAAACAAATCTCAGTGTGGAAATTATGGGTACCCATACCCACACGACATAGTTATCCGACTAGTTATAGGGGATAGATTAGATCTATATAATATGTAACAGATCATGACTTGGGTATTACGTTTCCTTATGTATTACGGAACGGCCTAAAGTCTTAGTTTGGCAATATTGTAAAGTAGTATTAGGAAACCGATACCGTACTGGTTAAGGTTTCTATCTTGTAATACAGCCCCCCATCCTATATAAGGTGGGTAGGAGGCCCTCTAGGGGGTATGAGCACAACTAGATCATCAGATCAATACAACACCTGGCGGATACAATCCCCAAACAGGAGTAGGGTATTTTGAGAGGGCCTGAACTTGTCTAAATCCTTGTCTCCGCATCCATCCACTTTTAGGTCTCGTGCGCTACCCCCTTTTCATATTGCCGAAATCTAGTTTCGACAGTTGGCGCGCCAGGTAGGGGTACGCCGAGTTTCCCATCAAGAAGTGCGATGGAATCAATTTCAACAGAAACGCTGAGATCAATCTCAGCGAGTTTCAATGGCTTGAATCTCCAATCCAGGTTTTTCCCTCTAACTTATTGCTGTTTATTAAATTGATATGTAAATATCATATTAATCTCTTGGTATTTTTTGTTGTTCACATGTGATGCCACGGCACTACTGTTGCCAACTGATTTCTTCGCCTTCACGGTTGGTGTGCTCCGCCACTGTTACTCATGGCGACATCATCTTCACCACCGGCCGCCGTCATCACCGCCGACTGGTGTCTTCGCCTTCACGGTTGGTGTGCTCCACCGTTATTACTCATGGCGACATCATCTTCACCGCCGGCTCGCCTCCACCGCCACCGACTGGTGCCCTCCGCCTACACGGTTAGTTGGTCGCACCACCGTTGCTGGGCGTCAGCGTCTTCACCACCGGCAATCGTCATCGCCGCCGACTGATCTCTTCGCCTTCACGGTTGGTGTGCTCCGCCGCCGTTACTCATGGCGATATCATCTTCACCACCGGCTGCCGTCATCACCGCCGACTGGTCTCTTCGCCTTCACGGTTGGTGTGCTCCGCCGCTATTACTCATGGCGACATCATCTTCACCGCCGGCTCGCCTCCACCGCCGCCGACTGGTGCCCTCCGCCTACACGGTTGGTTGGTCGCACCACCGTTGCTAGGCGTCAGCGTCTTCACCACCGGCAATCGTCATCGCCGCCGACTGGTCTCTTCGCCTTCACGGTTGGTGTGCTCCCCGTCGACCGGTTGCCTTCGCCACAGCCATTACTAATGGCGATATCGTTTTCACCGCCGGCTCGCCTTCCGCCATCGCCGACTGGTGTTTTCGTTGTCATTGATGGACAACCCTATCGTCACCGCGGGGAATATAACAAAGCTAAGTCATCATTATTCTATTCTTCATATGATACTTTGCTTCTCTTTTGCCTCACTACACCAATTGGTTTTCCATTGAGTAGTGAGTCGGGGGCTACAGATGTTATATCATATTTTTTCAAAAACTTTCATAATATTTATCTTGATTGCTTGCGAGATAATCCGAGTAAAAAAGTACCGATCGAGTTACAAAGCTCTATTTCCCTATGCTTCCCGTTTGGTTTGTCGATGGATAGTTGCCTTTGGACCGATTCCTAGCACCCGGGGGCTCATTGGATGGAGTATATAATGCAAGGTGCTAAGTATTACTTGGAACAAATGAAAAGCATAGAGATAATATACTTTGCTTTCTACTCTCCACAATTGCAAAAGTACCCGAGTAGTAAACTCTCGTTCGTGAAACTTTGTTCCATTAATGACGAACTCATGTCAATGACTAGTCGAGTAGAGTGTTTAAACGTAAAGAGTCATCTACTCGGGGTAATCAAAATCAGCAAGACGAGAAATACATATTTATAAATATTTTAAAATGTTTGAATTTTTCTCAAGTATTATATTTGCATCAGATGGTACTCATCCTATATGTTTATACTGCAGGATCCAAATCCAGATATGCATAGTGGGGATTCATGGCTTAAAGCTTATCTCCTACGCTTCGGAATGGATCAATAAGAACATCACCACCGGCTTGCCTTCACCGCCGCCGACTGGTGTCTCCGCCAACACGGTTGGTTGGTCACACCACCGTTGTTGGGCGTCTACGTCTTCACCGCCGGCTATCGACATCGTCGCCGACTGGTTTCTCCGCCTACACGGTTGGTTGGTCAAACCACCATTGTTGGGCGTCTACGTCTTCACCGCCGGCCATCGTCATCGTCGCCGACTGGTTTCTCCGCCTACACGGTTGGTCGGTCACACCACCGTTGTTGGGCGTCTACGTCCTCACCGCCGGCCATCGTCATCGTCGCCGACTGGTTTCTCCGCCTACACGGTTGGTTGGTCACACCACCGTTGTTGGGCGTCTACGTCCTCACCGCCGGCCATCGTCATCGTCGCCGACTGGTTTCTCCGTCTACACGGTTGGTTGGTCTCACCACCGGCCATCGTCATCGTCGTCGACTGGTTTCTCCGTCTACACGGTTGGTTGATCACACCACCGTTGTTGGGCACCTACGTCCTCACCACCGGCCATCGTCATCGTCACCGACTGGTTTCTCCGCCTACACGGTTGGTTGGTCACACCACCGTTGTTGGGCGTCTACGTCCTCACCGCCGGCCATCGTCATCGTCGCCGACTGGTTTCTCCGCCTATATGGTTGGTTGGTCACACCACCGTTGTTGGGCGTCTACGTCCTCACCGCCGGCCATCGTCATCGTCGCCGACTGGTTTCTCCGCCTACACGGTTGGTTGGTCACACCATCGTTGTTGGGCGCCTACGTCCTCACCGCCGGCCATCGTCATCGTCGCCGACTGGTTTCTCCGCCTACACGGTTGGTTGGTCACACCACCGTTGTTGGGCGCCTATGTCCTCACCGCTGGCCATCGTCATCGTCACTGACTGGAGTCTCCGCCTACACGGTTGGTTGGTCACACCACCATTGTTGGGTGGCTACGTCTTCACAACTGGCCATCGTCATCGTCGCCGACTGGTTTCTCCGCCTACACGGTTGGTTGGTCACACACCGTTGTTGGCCGTCTACGTCTTCACCGCCGGCTATCGTCATCGTCGCCGACTGGTTTCTCCGCCTACACCGTTGGTTGGTCACACCACCGTTGTTGGGCGCCTACATCTTCACCACCGATCCACCTTCATCATCGCCGACTGGTTTCTCCGCCTACACGGTTGGTTGGTCACACCACCGTTGTTGGGCGTCTACGTCTTCATTGCCGACTGGTGTTTTATCTTAACGACTACGCGTCTTTGCCAATGGTTTGCTTTTGTTGCCACCGACTCGTGTCCACGTCATCACGGCATTGCAATTTTATCACCGTTGTGGGGCAACTTCATCGTCATTATTTTCGGCACCGGCAAACTCTACTGCCACTACTTCGGAAGCTTAGCTACTCAATAATCACGACGTCTCCAAGAACCTGACATCTTGGCATGTGCTACCAAATATGATGTCGTGCCAATCTACTACAACAAGTGGCGTTCCAATCTTCAAGATTTCTACTCGGACATCCTCAATGCGTATTTTCACTCAAGTGGTGGTTACTCGACGACAAGATACAGTTCTTGACTTTATGATCAGTTGTTTCCCAACTAGGCATAGAGTCGGGGGCTACACAAATACGAGACTCAAAATTCGACAGACGTTATGTTAAGATGAAGCAATCAATTAACCAGCCAATGAGTTAATTCCGGGAGTCGTTATCTTCGACTTCTCTCCAGAGCAGCCGTTCTACTTCAGCAACTACAATTATTTCACCGACAATTTTTGGTTTCTGGATGCTACCACAATTTACCTCCAAATTTCTGAAGTATCAAGTTTAAGATTTAATCTACGTGTCCGGAAATTTGAAATCATCAACCAATCAACTCAGATTCGGTGAGTTGGACAACAACATCTGCTTTCCTCCAAGTAAAAGCATATGCCACAGCTACAAGACCAAGTTCTACTGCCATCATCATAAATCAACGGGCATTGCATCAATATTCGTCATGCAAGCGTTGGCGTCAAGGAAATTACTCGAGCTTCGACATATTCTCAACAATTTGATGGATTATTATTACTATAGTCATCATCAGCACCTTCTCCATCGATATAATCGTGATCTCCGGTCAATTGCCGTTAACCAAGTTGTTTGCTTTAAGGGTCCATGCTTAGTCAACGCTGAATATCCGACTGGGTCATTTTCGTCAACTTCTTATTGTGCCTCCTTAGGCATCGCCTCTACTTCATCGGCCCTAATGTCTTCACGTTCGCTAATGGATGACTATGTCTTCGCCTTCGCTGTTACACCGCGATTGACTGGAACACCGACATCACCATCTTCATCATGCTATGCCTCTTCGGTCGCACCTGCTCTATTGCCATGGATGGGCAATTTTATCTTCACTACCGATTATGATTGGCATTACCGACTGGTTTTTTCGTCTTCACATAAAACTATTGCTACTATCACCAGTTGTCATGACCGTTGGTCACATCAGTTGTCGTCGACCGGTTTTTTCATCTTCATGATCGATGGATTTCATTATCGCTGCTGATGGGCAACTTCGTCTCTACTACTGACATCTTCATCACTTCTGATGGGCGATATCATTCTACACATTGGTCATCTCGCCTCCATGCCGACTGCATCAGCTACTATCAATATATGATTTCGACTACAACCGAAGGACAAGCTATACGCTCAGGGGCTTATCAGCTCAAGCATAAGGATCATACCTTCAATTTGGATTTGTTCCGGATACATATTCATAGTCATGAGTTTATCCCCTATGCTCAAGGCCTGGATCGATTATTATTTCCTATAAGGACCATCAGCCGAGTACTTGTGCCAGTTGGGATTCAATTATCACATCTACTATGGTACATCCCATGAGGGGTAAATACTCGGATGGAAAGCCATTCACATGATATATACTTGGTCTACATTACTGGGAAGAATTATCACTCGAGAGCATATCAAGAGGCATGTTATATGCGTCATCCTTTTGAGGGTATCGAAGGCATATTTTTTGGTCTAGGCCTAATATGTCTGCAGCCCATATTTCAGGTGTGGCCAGTCACGTTCTTTAGGGACTTATGCATTTTTTGCTTAGGCAAAAGTGCGCGTGATCAAGTACCCAATACCTTAAAATCCTTTTATACCGCAGTTACTCAACTTTCTAGGAGTTGGTACAATGCACTTTAAAAGGTGATAAATAGTAAAGCTTTATGTAGCTACCCCGCTAACTTTTTTATATATAAGTCAAGGCACTGTTTGATCTATAAAGCAATCGATTAAATGTAATATCATTGCTTTTTGCCACGTAAGTGTGCACTTTTATTGACCAATATTATGGCTTAGACTGGTTATATATTTTGGTCATTTTTCAGGCGATTGGTAAATCCTTTATGAGTTTTATTTACTCGGATTTTATACCACATATGGCTTATGTCTCCAAGTATGGTAAAGCTATGCGTCTTTTAGAGACTTAAGCACATCTGTTAAAACAGTGTGTGCATGGTGTATACTTAATGCTTTGGAAATTTCTTTATTCACGGTATACAAGCTTTTTATAGCTGTTTTTGCTATGTGAATTTTTAGAGATGTGGTAACTTTAGGTTGTCTGCATCATACTTCATAAAGTATGTGCTATCATTATGCTATTTAGGTGGCTTAAAACCACTCAGCTGGTTAATCTATTTATTCCTTGACTATATGCTTAGTTTGTTCAACTAACCACATAGTCGGGGGCTACACCTATCAGGTGCATCTAGTCAATGCACCTAAATCTATATTTTATCATTTTTCAGCCCTCCACAGTCTTCTGATTTGGTAAAAGTATTCGGGACATCATGGCGAGGATGATTGAAGCACTCGGCTTTGAAGTAATTTAGTTCGAGAGAAGATTATCTTTTCGACTGTGAAGGTCTCAGGGGCTACTGTGAAAATTATGGGTACCCATACCCACACGACATGGTTATCCGACTAGTTATAGGGGATAGCTTAGATCTATATAATATGTAACAGATCATGACTTAGGTATTACGTTTCCTTATGTATTACGGAATGACCTAAAGTCTTGGTTTGGCAATATTGTAAAGTAGTATTAGGAAATCGATACCGTACTGGTTAAGGTTGCTATCTTGTAATCCAGCCCCCCATCCTATATAAGGTGGGTAGGAGGCCCTTTAGGGGGTATGAGCACAACTAGATCATCAGATCAATACAACACCCGGCGGATACAATCCCCAAACAGGAGTAGGGTATTATCTCTCATTGAGAGGGCCTGAACCTGTCTAAATCCTTGTCTCCGCATCCATCCACTTTTAGATCTCGTGCGCTACCCCTTTTCATATTGCCGAAATCTAGTTTCGACACTCAGCTTCAACTAACTAAACAGCCGTTTCCAGATATTTAACCAACCAAACCTACCCTTTTCTTTTATATACTAGCGCTAGTGTATACTTGTAGTACAAGTATACCGTAAAAGTCCTTGCATCTAGATAATACATCCCCAAAGGATAAAACACGGTAATTAATTGTAGAGGATTTGTATCCTACAGGAAATATCTTGTAGGGCCATTTGAAACAAACGAGTCATCCCTAACAATTCTTTTGAAAATTATATACAATGGACTATTCTAGAGGGATTTTAAGGAAAAAATAAGTATAAGGTCTCACGTTGTGTTTTCCTTTTCCTGTATTTTTAGTTCCTACGGTTTTCTTATGTGCTATATAACCGGCTGTTTTAAGAGTTTTATGTGTTTCAAAATTCTATAGGAATCCAATGAATATGACATTCCGTTTTATGTTTTTTCTTATTCATGTGTTTCCACAATCATGTATTACAAAAGAGCCAGCTCACGGAGAAGTTGTATCTCATTGATAGGATATTGAAGATATTGAAACCTAGCTAGCTAACTACCTCAAAAGAGATGCCCTACGCAAACGCTTTATGCGAAATGCTGGCACTTATCAATGGGAAGAAAGATAGCTAGACTGCAATACTTGGAGAAAAGCAAAACTGAAACAGTAGGCTACTTGTTTTGATGTGTCTGAATTCCCGGAGTAGATGCACACATTACTCTACTTCCCTGTGCATCATGGCTTGTTATGTAGCTGCAAAGATTCCTTGCATTCACACTCTCTGGCTTTCTGATGTCCAACTCAGTTTTGCAGCTACCAATGTTGTAAAAATTTAAATCCTCAACCGCTTTCTTTACATATGACGTTACTGTTTGCCAGAGATGAGGATCATTTGAAAGATTTCTATCAAGACATTTTATAGAACTAACACTGATGAAATGCACTCGTGCCAACACCAAACGTTCCATTGCTAAATAAGTGAAAAGTTCAGCCGGAAAGTATGGTCAGTGGTCCTACAGTACATACTCCCAATGTCAAATATACTCCCTCTAGGGTTATTTTGATTCATGCCTTTACAAATATGCCGAATTAGAAAAATATCATTACTATTCACGATATCAGCTAGGTACTATTGAAATTTTGTAACATTGAAATCATGTCATCACCGTCAAGTTTTCTGTTAACTTCGTTAATTTCTATCTCGTTCTCCCCTCTCTCTCTTACTACCGTTCTCTCTTCTCCACTCTATGTGCGAGGCTGAAGTCCGAGGAGGTGGTCACCACAACGCCGCTCTTTGCTCGGGTAGAGCTCATCGAGGGGAAGCCAACGGTGGTGGCGACGAGATCCGGCGATGCTCTGAACGATAGCCACCAGCGGCTAGAGCTCGCAGCCAAGGTGGAGAGAGAGATAGAGCACACGGAAGCTCGGGAATGGCTAAGGAGACCCGACCCTTTATGGGATGGAGGATGGGGGGGACAGGCGTGGGGAGCTCGGTCGGCCATGGAGGAGGAATGGCCGGATTCAATGGAGATAGAAACCAACGATTTAGTGCGGGATCGAATGGGGATTCATGGGGAAATAAAGAGAAGGGAGTGGGGAACCGATTTTTGCAATCAGTTGGAAAAGAAAATATGCGGGGAGATGGATTAACGTGGCGACGACACTAGGGTTTTGGCCGGGAGAAATGAACGGGCAAGCAAAGGTGGAAGACGATAATGTGTTACCTCCCTGGGCTGGAACTAACATGTGGGTCCCACATGCAGGGATATTTTGGTTAATATGATGATAGAAAATGTGACGGTGATGATATGATTCTAATTTTACAAAAATTCAGTGGCACACAACCAATATCGTGAATAGTAATGTTATTTTGCTAATTTAGCACATTTATAATGGTATGGATCAAATTAAATTAATCCTTGTAAATACTCTACTCGTTAATTGACACTATTCATATTTAGACTTTAATAGCTTGCTTTCTAAAAAAAATTTAGGAAAAATTACAAAAACCATCCCATAAGTCACTAAAAGTTTGACATTCCACCCATAAGTTATTTTGTTGCAAATGTCCACCCACCTACTTAGTTTTGTTGTAAAAACCATCTAGCAAATACATGCTTAACCGAATCAATATGTTTTCATAAAATGTGAGCAGTCAATGTGGTTTTTACCAAAATTAATAATTCCAGAGTATTTTTGATACTTTTTTGGTGAGATTCCACAAATAAAATTGTTGACGAGAGCTTAAACGTTGTTGCACTGAGTTTCGCTATATGCAAAAAAAAAATCAATCAAATATAAAAAAAAGTCTAATGCAAACACTTGGATAAGATTGACTTGACTAGCTTAGCCTGTGGTAACCCTACATCAGCGATAACAAATTGATTCGGTTAAGCACGTGCGCATTGTGGTGGTTTTTGCAACAAAACTAAGTAGGAGATGGGTATGTGCAACAAGATGACTTATAGTGTGGAATGTCAAACTTCAAATGACTTATGGGGTTGTTTTTGTAATTTTCTCAAAAATTTAACTACTTTCAAAAATTGATGTATTATCACAATATGTTACATCTTAAATTTAAGTATTAAGCTTTTGGTCATCGCAGTCCAACCGTGACAAGCGTTTAGGACTAAAGGAAATTCATCTGAGGGATAAAAATAATCAGAAACGATATTATTTTCTACGAAACGGTTCTTGATCGATTGAGATTTTCACATTTTTCAATTTAACTAAACAGTAACGACTTCAATACAATACTGATAAATAAAAATAAAAAAATCATTAAATTTTATGTATAGGTAGCAAAAAAGTTACCACTTTCGTGGAAACGATACTCAGAAATTTCCGTCACAGTTTTATCGCAGGAACGGAATGGACGCTACGGTGGCGAGCGTATCATCGGTCGCAGTTTGGGACAGCGTCCACAGCCTGGCCTGGGCGACCTGATCCATCCACAACCCCACCAAAATCATCGCTTCGACGAAACAGGTCGGTTCGTCTACTCTCTCCTCGCCGGCGAAGGAAAAAAAAAAAACCGCGTCGCCGCCGCTCGCCGTTGGCTTGGGCCTGACCGCCCTTAGCGCCGCCGCTGGTCGTCGCGAGTGGAACCGGGAACCCCCCCCCCCCACCCTCCGCAACCTCTCCTCCTCTCTCCTCTCCAATCTGTGCAGGGCCGGAGGTAAAGGTAGGGCTCTCGCCTCCTCTCGCGCGCGGCGCGGCGCGGCGCGGGGCGAGCAGGCCCGTGGGCACGGTGGGGACGGCGCGCGGCCGGGTTTGGAGGGGAGCGGCGACGCGTCCGACCTCGTTCCGTCCGATTCCATCTCGGTTCGGGTCGGATTGGAGGTATTACATCTTCTCCCGTAGCCCGACCTCCTCCGAATTTGATTTGATTGATTGGTTTGCTCCTATTTAACCGTCCGGTTTCTTCCGGATTTCTTCGATCCGTGGTCTGGTACTAACTGCAGTTTGTTTCCAAAAAAAAAAAAAAATGGGGATTCAGCTGAAACCCCATGTTAGGTCTCCCCCTGCGTGGAATCCCTGGATGCTAGCTGCTGCCATGCTCTTTGCGTTCTGATTTGTGTTGATGGTTCATGTAATTCTCTCCTTCCTCCTGTAATGTTTGGAAGGGTTTAGGGTAATAGGTAATTAAAGAATTTGTAAGAGAGACTGGAGAAAAGATTGAATTTTACCTTGTAAAGAAGGTTAAAAGCAAGTTAAATAATATTTTTCTGAGCTAAGCTAGTAAGAGGCAGCAGAATTCCTGTGAGGCTTATTGTAGACCGTCTCTATGGCAAAGAGTAACAATGGTAATGGCTACCTCGGTGTGACTGAGCCAATCTCATTGAGTGGCCCAACGGAGAAGGACATTGTCCGCACTCAGGAGGTTGAGAAGGTAGGAGTTTGGATGGCTAGTCGAGAAGTGACTTTGACAATTTCTTGTTTGATCACTATGTTTGTAATGTTGTTGTGAATTTGATTCTGATCAGTGTCTTTCTGACGCCGGCCTGTATGAAAGCCAAGAAGAGGCTGTCTCACGAGAAGAGGTTTTAGGCAAACTGGACCAGGTTGATCATTTGTTCTTAGTGTGCTTTTCTGATTATATTTTGTGTAGGAGATGTGCAATTATTATTGACTCTTGTCTTTGGCAGATTGTGAAGGCTTGGATTAAGAAGGCAACTCGAGCTAGTGGTTTTGGCGAGCAATTTGTGCAAGAAGCAAACGCCAAGATTTTTACTTTTGGCTCATACCGACTAGGGGTATTCTGCACCTGTTGTTTCTTGCATATTTTATTCAGCTTGTAAAAGATCTTGTTCAATTGACATAACCATTACATTTTGGGTTAATGCTAATATGGTTTGATGCTATTTAATAAAAGACTGTCCTGCATTAGGCCATAAGACAACTATTCTTTTGCTTTCTTGTTTTGTTTACATTGCCGTTAGATATCAGTATGATTGGATGCACATACATTTGTACATTTTGTTTCGCTGATAAGGTGTAATGTTGTACTACTGTTTTGCTCTGCATGCATAGGAAGGTTCTAATTCTTCTTGTCTGTTGGCAGTTTTGTTGGTTTGGTACCCATCTATGCCAAGAGTTGTGAGCATTGTTCCTTAATATTTTTCCCAGGTTCATGGCCCCGGCGCAGATATTGATACACTTTGTGTGGGTCCAAGGCATGCAACTCGAACTGTAAGAGGAACTGCTGTGGAATTAATGGAATTTTCAGTACATTGCATAGTTTACTTTGTAAAATGTACCTTCTTTTGCAGGAATATTTTTTCCAGGCTCTTCATGATATGCTAGCTGATATGCCAGAGGTCACAGAGTTACATCCAGTGCCAGATGCTCATGTTCCTGTTTTGAACTTCAAACTTAATGGGGTTTCTATTGATCTTTTATATGCTAATCTTACACATGTTGTTATTCCTGAGGTAAGTTCTGTTTTATATCTTTCTTAGCCTAACAGGCAGAAGTCTGCAAACGTATTCTGTTCTTGCATGCTACTGCTACATAACTAAATTTACCATATGAAGGTGCTCACTTCTCATATTTATCCAGTTTATATCTTATCATGTAATTAAACGGCATTACACTGATGAATGCTTTTTATGGCCCGCCCTTTACATTGGTTGCTCCATCGTTTTCTTATAAGTGTCCCTAACAATGCTACATCATTTCATTGCAGGACCTGGATCTTTCACATGACTCTATATTGCACAATGTTGATGAACAAACTGTCCGAAGTCTAAATGGATGTCGAGTTACTGACAAAATTCTGCGATTGGTTCCAAATATTCTGGTTTGCACCTCTAGCATTGTCTATTTTTCAAAGGACATGCTAAATGCTGTTTGGTGAATATGATATGATGACCGTTTATTCGTTTCAGTATGTAACTTTGCATGAACCATATTGTTTCCAAATGCAGACTTTCCGGACAACCTTGAGATTCATGAGATTTTGGGCAAAACGCCGTGGAGTATACTCAAATGTATGATCTGGATTTTTTTTTTTGTCTGTCCATGCAATATATTACATTCCACGATATGCATGTAATCTGATCAACAGTTGTTTGCATATTTGTTATTTGTGGCCTATGCATTATAATGTGTGTGCGCTTGTGTGTTAAATATATCTGAACATAATTTTTTTACATGTTTTCTGTAACGAAGGTTATTATGGCTGTTTCCAGGTTATAGGGTTTCTTGGTGGTATAAACTGGGCACTTCTTGTTGCTCGTATATGTCAATTGTACCCAAATGCATCACCAAGCATGCTGATATCTCGTTTTTTCAAAGTCTACAGCAAGTGGAAGTGGCCTAATCCTGTTATGCTTTGCCATATTGAAGAGGGTTCTCTTGGTCTTCTTGTGTGGGACCCAAGGAGAAATTTTAGAGACAGGGGTCATCATATGCCTATAATTACACCCGCTTATCCTAGTATGAATTCTAGCTATAATGTATCTATCAGTACTAGGCATGTAATGATCCAAGAATTCACACGAGCTTCTGATATCTGTCAGGTACATCTCATTTCAGAGTTGTTTCTATTTTAGTAGTAAATAAGAGTTGCTGCTAAGTGGTAGAGAGAAGCCTTACTGCTGGTCAATCATTTTGATCTGTTGGATAATCCAAGGTGCATTTAGGGGTGGTAATGGGCGCAACATTTTACACTAGAAAATTTGAGGGTTGGGTTGAAAATGAGTAGGGCTCAATTTTTATACATTTTTGACCTAAAAATGTTTGAGGGCTAGATGGGGTTGTGAAAGAACCCATGGGCCTTGACCTATTACCACCCCTAGGTGCATTAGCATAGATTTTTTTTGTGATGCATCAGTCCTAAATTCATAATTCTGAAGGGAAAACTGACAAGTCTAAGATGCAGTGCATGCTACTTTATGTAATGAAAGCATTTGACCATGTTTCTAAAAGAAAAAAACATGAAGCATCTGAAATACTTCTGGTCAAGAGAACACATGATTTGAACATCGGCATGGTCATCAAAATACATCTTTGACAACTAATTTCTCCTGCGAATATTTGTAAAACCTGACAAACTCATGATACCGTGGAAGTACTATTTGAGACATGATCTTCATGAATCAAATCTGAATATTTAAAAATATATTGATGTTCAAAGTTTTAAAAGTTAGTCAGATGTCTGAAACAACATGTTTTCTTGACCAGATCACCAGAGGTAGTACTTGTCTGAGGATTCATACATTGTAATTTGTTCTGAAAATGTAAGGGTGACCCCTATAATATATTTTCCTTGAAGGAAGTTAAGTTATGTACAAGGGGGAAGGAAGAATTTACAAACCTTCATCTGGGGCTAAAAAATCATAGGGAGTGCCCTGTTGAATTTAGGGCTTATTTTGTACAAATTAGTTGGTATATTTCAATGTAGTATTATGTAATGTATGTCATTTAATGCATATACAACAGAATTGCAGTCAAAAACTCAAAATACATGATATGCAACATTTAGAAAAGGCTTTACAATAAGTTGTTTTAACATGTCTAACCTTGTGACATGTATCATTTATATCTTCGAAGTACATACTACTTGCATCTTCGTAATGTTGCATAATGTGTACTGAAACTGTGAAATTATTTTATTGAAAATTCACGGCCCCTCTCGATCCTTGTTGAGTATCCACCACTGCACTCTTGAGTTCTCCTATGATGGGATTGAACAAAGGATGCACAGGTGCATTAATGTGGACAACCCATAGTTAAAAATAAAACATGTTGATTTGGTGGTAAGCAGGTCTCAAGTATCATGATCTCCGTGTTTTTAAGATCTAATACTGAATGGAGGAGCAGTAAAAAATGATAATGTTCATCGCTGCAAATATATTTCATGTTCCTTTTTCATGTTTGCATTTAATGCATGTTTGATTGCTTATTATAGGCAATAGATGAAAGCAAAGCTGACTGGGATGCTTTGTTGGAGCCATATCCATTTTTTGAATCGTATAGAAATTATCTAAAGATTGAGATCACGGCAAGAAATGAAGATGACCTCAGGAATTGGAAAGGTTGGGTACAATCCCGGCTCCGTACGCTTGTATTAAAGGTGATGGATTTAACATCTCTCCTTTTAAGAAAGTAAGCTGTATTGTAATGTGCCTTTATTTGTTTTGGTTCAGATTGAACGATTTACACGTGAGATGCTCCTCACACATCCTAATCCTAGAGATTTCGTCGACAGCTCCAGGCCATTGCATTGTTTTTACTTTATGGGTCTCTGGAAGAAACAAACCAGCCAAGCTCAAGAAGCTGAGCAGTATGACATTAGAGCAATCGTGAATGAATTTAAAAGCAATATACATGCATATCAACATTGGGGAGAAGGAATGGAAATTGAAGTTTCCCATGTAAAAAGAAAAGATATCCCATCATTTGTTTTTCCTGGTGGAATCCGTCCTTCTCGTCCATCAAGAACAGTTGTCAAGGAAGCTCGTGCTGTTTCTAGAAGTAATGTTTCAGCTAATGTTCAAGAAAGAAATGTTCCAAGTATTTCCCAGCCTATGCCATATAAGAGTAGTGAGGTAACCAAAATTCCTTCAGTTCCTCATGGTAGCTATCAGTCGCAGGAAAGAAATAATGAAGTGGTCTCTAGTTCACCCTATGAAGAAACTGGCCATATGTTCAATGGGTATGCAGATCTCCATACAGAATCTGCTGAGCTGGAACACTTGAGAAGCTACAAGGAAAGTACATCTGCTCCTGAGAACCATGTTGCACATGATTTAGTCAAGCCACCAGAGAGCATGCCACCTAACTCAATCCATGTTTATCCAAGTCCAACAAATGGACTGAGCCATCTTTTGGATAGTTCTTGTAAAAAATCAGCAGACATCACTGTAAATAAAACCACAAATTTCTCGTCAGCTGTCCTAGCAGTACCTGATGAACTTGATGAGCTGGATTCTCATCAAGTGAAGGTAAATCAGAAAGATTTAACTGCAGTAGATCAAGGATTATCTTTGGAGCATGAAGCTGGAGGTAATGGGGGCAAAGCAGGAATCACAGGTTCACCTGGCAATAATCATCTGAAGCGTAAAGCTGAGGAAGAGCTTGAGGTCTTTTCCTTGTATCTGAACACATTTTTCTTCTTTAGGCTGCAATTATATATGGTTTTACTCAGTTTACTATAGTGGCTTATGATTTAACTTTATATTATATTTTATTCTGACCTGCACCTTAATACACTTTTTCTTTTTTTGTAGAAATACACCATATATATACTTGGGTGAATGATGAAAGCCTTTTACTTTTAAAAAATAATAATATATATCTTCAGAGTTAGATTCCAAATGTTGCTCTATATCAATTGCTTTCATACATCCTATTCCAGGAGAGCTTTTTTTTTTTCTTATTTACTTTATCTTCACAGTGTTTCATGGTTGACCATTCTGCCTTTTTGCTTTTACTGTTTCCATTTTACTTACTTGCCGTTTGACATGGTCTCCAATGCACATCTTTGGCCATTACTTTTTCTAATTATATGTACATAAAAGTTATTAAAAACATAATGAGATAAACCATTACTTATTACAACTTAGTATTAAAAATATAATGATATGGAACCATTCTTTATGATGAACAAAAGTGCCATACTCACATGACAAACCTTAAGACTTTTGCCATTAATTTGGTGGAAGTTTCAATGTTTGGTTGCTTATATTCAAAACGACATCTATGAGAATGGGAGGGAGGCAGTGCTTTTCTTTCTTAGAATGTTAAAGTATACTTATTTTCTGATAGAACAGAAGTGTTGTTTAAGTGCCTTTTGGCATGTTAACACTACTTTAGTTTTAGTTAGGATGTACATGTAATCTATTCAAAACTTTTAACTTTGCAGCTTAGTCATGTTTTTCTTAATGGCTCCTGTATTTTACATTCTTACACTGTAAAGTTATCTTTTATTTTTGTTGTGTTTGATTAACTGCTACAGTTATGATGATGGCTCTTCTTTTTTGCATTCTTACATTGTATAATTCGCTTATACTTATGCTTATCAGCCAAAATTTGAACTTTCAACCTTAAATTTGGAGCTGATTTTGGGGTTTTTTCACCAAAGTTTATTTTTCAGCCTTTACTTTTAGATCGCTAAGAACACATATATAAAAATTTTATTCATAAATTACTTTTCGTTTGCAAATATGCCGTTTGGCTTATTTCACCAATAAGCGAAACGATGAGGCCGATGGGTTTTTTCATGTTGATTAACTGTTACTGTTATATTACACGTTTAAATGTTAATGATTGTTTTGTTCATTTGTTTGAAAATAGCCACTTGAGCTTGCTGCCCCACTAGTTCGCCCTCCTGCACCAACGTCAACGACCCAGAGGAGGCCTCTCAGGTACTTCTTACCGCACTGTTTAATAGGTCATGTTTCTCATATTTAAATGCGGGAACGTATCCTATGCATACAAGCCTTCTCGTATACACACCATGCACACCAACTAATAAATTTCATCAAAAAAATCTAGAAAAAATTGTACATGTATTTTTAGTAGTATTACATCTATGTGTGAAGTCTTATTTTGAAATTCATTATATATAGGAAGCAACAAAAAAGATAAAATTCTGACATATTTATACTCTCAAAACTGTCAGAATTTGTATCTTTTTTATTGCGGCTAAAATATAATGATTTTGAGGTTAAGACTTTGCATATATGTGTAATATACTTATACAATTTTTTCTAGATTTTTTGGTAAAATTTGTTAGTGTGCATAGGATATTTTTCCTATAAATGCAGTTCAATTTCTAATTAATCTGTACATTTAATGTTTCTGTTTCTTTTTGTCAATTCCTACCTGTAATATATTGTTCTGAGAACAAATTGTTTTTTCAAGACTGAGATTGTCAACTGTGGTGCAACCCAAACCTGCTGAAGGAACTTCATGAATCGAGTTGCTTGGAAACATGGAGATCTTTCTCTTCAACAGAGAGGAGGCTGCCTCTAGCTATCCGGCCCTGTAGAGCTGTGTAACGGTAGCAGGATAAAAGGCACTGAAATGTAAACTAAATATTAATGTAAAATCCAAAAATTTCAAGTTGTAATAAAATTATCGTGCTTTGCCCCCGGATTTTATGTTTTTGAGTTAGCTCTTGCTTCTTTTTCTTTTTGCTGAGATGGAAGTATGAAAATATGGAGTGCGTGTGAATAAGAACTAGTTATTTTTTATATTGAAATGATTTCGTTCAACTATCATTATTGAACAGTGCAAAAGTTCGGAGCCACTTGTAAAGGCCATAGGCAGTGCTGTTGCGTATAGTTTTGTCAGTCTGCAATGTAAGGGCTTGTTCATTTTGCTACCAATTTCAACCTTATCAAATTTTGGATTGCCAAATTTTGGTAAGTTTTGACATTGTTAAAATTTTGTAGTGTTTGGATGTATTTAGTTTGACACCTTTCCAAAATCTGTTAGTATTTTTCTGAGAGAGTAACACTAATTGAATACTTGAAATTTCAAGCCTTTATTCATGATTATGTTATAATATTCTATTTGTTTATTAATGAAACATAAGTGAACTTTCATTCTCAAGTATAAAAGATAAAAAGAATGTACTATTGTCGACATTTTACTGGTAGTTGCATCCTATCATCAGTTCAATTGTTCAAATGGTGTTAGACGTAGCAATAACCATGTTGAAAGAGCCCTTTGTCATTTTTGTCATTTCAAACGGCGATACTCTATCGCCTGATGGTTCTTTAAAAAAAAGCTCTATCACCCGATGACACGGCCTTTTATCTCAACTTTATTTTTGTTATCCTTTTATAGGTTTTATTATGTATATTGTAATACATCTTTAAGTAGAAAAATGTTTGTTTTTTAAAAGAGCAGTTTGTTTATAAAGTTCTTCTATACTCATCTAGAAAGTTACCGAGCAAAAGTTTCTACTTTGTTCATTACTCTTGTAAGTAGTTTTTTCTAGAAAACTCACTTCACTAATCATATATAAAGTTCCCGCGTAGTTAATTGTTGTGATATAAAGTTTATAACTTGAAAATAGGTGGGTATGTGCCTACCATAGAAACATGTTCCGTGTGCATCGGCTCTCATTTATGGGGCGGAATCCAAACCCGTGCATGTCACAAATGCAATATACAATGTGCACTTCAAATAAATATCATCCATAAGCATCAGATGGTTACAAATATATCAATATAGTATCAACCATTCATCATAGCATCAAGTTCACAAAGAATTAACCATAAGATCCACAAATCATGCATAGGGCTCACAAATAGTTCAATTAGACTATTACAAGACCACGAAGGGTCCAAATCTCACAAGAGTTCAACTAAACGATAAAACACACAAGATACTAATATATAGTCCATGCCCATAAATATATAGAGCCCAACCACCTTACCCTATTAACTATGAGGACTAACCTCACTACTACTAGTCCCTTCACAACAAAGATAGAGCAAGAGTATCTTTTCCCCCTTTTGGCATCAAAGACCAAAAAGCATCACTCTTGTGGAGGAGATGGAGGACGAGTCGAGGTAGATGCATGAAGTGCATCGCGGCGACGATGGTAGACAAAGGCATGTGTACTCTCCAAAAGTTGCACCCTTCTATCCAAAGTGCCCACTTGTGTAGTCAATCTCCCAACCGAGGAGTTCAAGTTCCCAACATCACTCCTTAACTCCCTCACATCATTGTGCATAGCCTCATACCCGGTGTTCAACCTTGCAAAGTTGTCATTAAGAGTGTTGATAGCCCCAAGTACCGGGTTGAAATAATCTTGAGGGGGCATCCCAAAATAAGCATAGGTGGGGTGAAGTAGGATCCAAACCCTTGAGGAGGAGGAGGAGCATGTTGAGATGCACTAGAACCTTCTCCTTGGATAAATTGTCTTGCTCGAGCGCCTCTAGGAGTTGCAATTTGAAGTCTTGGCTTGTATTGCTTGTGAGATGTCAAATTTCCTCCCACATTTCCAACCTTTGATTGAATTAACCTCATGATATAAGGAGCATAATATATACCTTGTCCAAAAGTGCCCTTAGAAATAGAAATCTCTTGCATCATTAGGCTTATCACATCAAACCTTTTTCCTTGCATGATGGCATCGATCACATGCCAAGCCACTCCCCTTGTATCATCATTGTTGCCACACCTTCGGAGGATAGTGGCTCTCACAATCCTATTGACCACACTAGGGATGGTCCTCAAAACTGCAACCTTCCCATAGGTGTCTCCCACCATCCTCAGAGAATTGAGCAAGGTCATCTATAGAGAAGGGATTGTGGGCATGCTCACCATGAAAGTCATCACCACTGTTAAAGCGAATATTTAATAAACTCTTGAATTCACTCCTTGTGATGGAACACTGGAGGTTGCCAGTCATCCACTGTCACGCCCAGAAATTCACAAGTAATTTCCGAACTAATTTGTGCATTAAATCCTCATCCAGGAATTAGTCGAGGTACACAAATCGACAATTTAATATACAGATTCATCATAATACAATGTTACATACTTACGTAAGAAGAGAAAACAACAGCAGAAAAACGATCTAGCGATGGCTTCAGCTCCACTCCCACAGGCAGCTCAACTGGGGTATAAGCCAAACGTCTTCTTCTTCGGAAACATTCTTCAACTGAGGTTGATTGATTATTGCAAGGGTGAGTACATGGAATACTCAGCAAGCCACACAGTAAATATGCCAGTGCACAAGGATACCAAAGGATGGCAATAATAGGGTTCATTTGCGAAAACAACATTTAGCAAAGAGTTGGAAATTTGTAAAACAGTAGAGTAATTAATCATCAATATTAATCAACACTGAACAACACCCCGTGTTGTACAGGCTCAAACCATCACTGAACAACCATGTCCGGTTGCACAGACCCAATCTCCAAACCAGGAATTAACCATTCCAAACCAGGAGCTAAACCAATTATTACCATTTATCACCTTATATTATTAATGAGTAGTGTGGGACTAATCACGAAAAACATCGTTAGACCCGCCAATATCCGCAGGCACGGCTATTCGAATAGTTTTACGCTGGCCAGAGATGTACTATTGTACCCACAAGACAAAGCCCCATAACATGTTACCATACCCTCAGTACCACCACGATACCTCGAAATGAGACTGTGACAGTACCCCCAACATAACACAACGCAAAGCAGTGCACCGCTCCTGGATCATAATCACCCCCTTAAAACCAAATGCATGGACTCCCCAGCGACCCCCATAGACTTGTCGCCATGTCTCAGTCTGGTGCGCCGCTAAGAACCATGTTATACCAAGGGTAAAGCCGTTGCCCACGCTGGCTTGTGGTTAGTACGGTTAATGCTTCACAACGATAGCTCGCGAACCGGTCCTTAATTGTCATGAGCACAACTATCCAAATCTCATCTCCAACCAAGTGCTCACAACCCACCATTAGTCAAGTTTTAGTTGGCAAGTTAATTAATTTATCAATAACGATTGATCATCGTGAGCTACCATTAAATAACCATCATGAAGAGTGAATCATTAGTTTTCCCAATAGTGTGCTAATGTTTCTAAGCATGGCTAAGAAATTATATCTAATATATAGTTGAACCATTATATAAGTCCAACTAGTCAAATTATAACCCAAAGTATCAAGGAATAGGGTAATCAATGCAAATTGGCCATAACAAAGGAATAGGTTCACACCATCCGGAGACATTCAAAAATAAATGCACATTTGAAATAAATAGAGAATTTAAATATAAGATCAACATGCTCAAAGGATTGTGTTTGGGATCTATGCGACTTGCCTTGCAATAATCGGTCTTCAATTAGTCTTCAGGAGCTTCTCCAACGTACGAACGAACCTCCGAAACGATCGAAACGACAAGCTAACACGCAAAATGAGGAAAAAGACTAAGAAACTCCAAACAAATAGTACATAAAAAGTAAACAAACATGTAGATCATGATTTTGGATGAATTTAGAGACTTGAACGGCCTCATTCCGATTTCAAATGAATTAATCATGAATTTTACTAGATTTAATCCAATTAAAGCCTATTAAAGATAAGACTATTCCAAATTAATTAAACAATTTACAAATAATTTATAACTAGGAGAAAAGATTAAAAACATCCTCTGGTACAAAGATTGGATCAAATTTGGTAGATGATATATAGTAGAAAGACTAATATATCATTGAAAAGAGAGGAGAAATAATCTATACTTATTGTTGACGACTGAGATTGATCTGGACTGAGTTGACCAAGATGGATGGCTCGGATTGATCTGATTTAGGGTTTAGAGATAAACGACACATCAACATCCAAGCGGGGTAGATGCTGACATGACGACAACATGGCAACGGAGGTGGCAACAACGTGGCGGCTGACGTGGACAATGATGTGGCGACCACGTAGGATCTACGCCTGCGACACAAGGAATCGAGGGTAACTATGATGAACCATGGCATGGCGGTGCAAAACAGAAGGCACTAGGAGGAAGGGCACGACGAGAGGAGCTCACCGAGGGGTGACATGACGATATACGATGACGGAAGACGACCGCGTGCCGAGGTAGAGGTGGCGATGACATCGGGTTGACGGTGACAACGGTGTTCCAGTGAACTTCGGCGGCAACGGAGGGGTGGACAGTGTTCTCCTCGCAGCTGTGAATCCAACGGAGGTGGTGGCGACCGAAGGCGGCGATAGGAGAAGCAACAGGGCTTCGCCGGAGATCAAAAAAAATGACCGCGAACTCGGCCTTCACGGTGATGGGGACTTCAGGCGGGTTTCGGTGGAGGAGAGGTGGTGGCCGGGTTGGAGCTTGTCCTTGCTAAGCCGGAGGAGGTGATGGCGCTAACCAGCGGCGACCGAGACGATAGCTAGCGGTGTGCGGTCGGTCAGACTGCCGTGGTGCCACCGGTTAGACTGACGGCTAAGCCACGGTTAGACCGTGACCTTTCCCGGTTAGACCGCCACTGACAGTGAGCTACAAGAAAAAATATTCCACTCTGGTTCAAATTATTCTAAATAAGAATCAAGGATGTGGTCATATTTCATGAAGTTTGACCAAGAGGAGAAATTTTCCTTGAACCCTAAATATGAAATAGACCAATTAGAGATTAAGCACAAAAGGGGAGATGATTTACAGGATGAGAAGTTGAATCACACCAAGAAACTACCCTCTATTGGTGCAAATCGAAAAACACCACTCTTCACCTAGGGTTCCATGCTATGGATCAAAAAATAACAAAAACACAAAGTAATCCATGGAATAGAGAGAGGAAGTGGAGGAGAATCACTTACAGTGTAACCAGAGTGAAATCCACGGTCAAACCGAGAGGATTTGGTGAAGGGGTGAGCTAGGGTTTGAGAGAGGAGAGAGGAGAAGAGATTTTCGGGTAGGAGAAGTGAGGGGATGAGAAAAGAGGAGGAGGGGTCGGGTAGAGAAGAAAGGGAAAGTCCCTGGGCCCACCTGTCCAGCCGGTCGTACCGGCCCTATGTGGCTAGTTAGACCGCCTACTCCAGGCCGGTTAGACCGGGACTATATGGCCGGTCAAACTGCCTGGCCCTGTCGGCTCTGCACAGCCCTTGCACAAACCGATAACCCCCCACACAATAAACCAAATAAAATTTTATTTTGAAGCATTTTGAAATATATGAGTTGAAATATTGCAAATCATTCACAATATTGTGAGAATTATGAATTTTTGCAATTTAACTCATCCAAGCGCTAGAAGGTGACTTTCATGGTTTTGAGGGGTTTTAGGGCCAAATTGATTTTCAAAGAACTTTTAAAGGATTTGGTTTTTGAAAGTGAATTGAATACCGAAAACATTTGAAATTGTCCTCTCTACCAACTTTATTTTAAACATTTTCTCAAAATCTTACTTTAGCTCATTTTGGAGATAATTCTCATTTTGACTAAAACTAACAATCTAGTTTCTTCAAAAGAGGACCAAAAGGGCATTGTCAATCAAACTCCATTTTTCTTGCAAAGTAAAGCTTGGAAAACATTTAGAGAACCTTTTGAAACATTTCCAAAAGATAGTTTTTTAAGATTTCATCAAATTTTCAAAAATTTTGACTTTTGGTCAAATTATGCATTTTGAAACCTCTTCTAGCACTTTGGTTGTTTTGCTCACTCTTAAGGTTTAGTAATGCACATGTGAGAAGTGCAATACTCCCCCTTAATGTGACAAGCTCCATTTTCGCAAAGAACAACCAAATTCCATAAGATTCACAAAGTTCCAAAAGAGCAAATAAGCAAAATGAATTAAATGCAATCATAGTGCGTTATCTCAAGTAACATTGGAGAAATCTATGACATTTAACTCATTCCTCAACTTGCAAAAGCGGGTTTCACCAAGAGGCTTGATGAAAATGTCGGTTAGTTGATCTTCGGTTCTTATGTGGCTTATGATCATGTCACACTTGGCAACATGGTCTCTTAGGAAGTGGTGGCGAATGTCAATATGCTTGGTTCTTGAGTGTTGGACCGAGTTGTTGGCTATCTTTATGGCACTATCATTGTAACATAGGAGTACAGTTTTGGTGAAGGTTATGCCATAATCCAACATTGTTTGTTTCATCCAAAGCAATTGGGCACAACAATTACCCGCCGAAACAAATTCCGCTTCAGTGGTAGAGAGGGATACGGAGTTTTGTTTCTTGGATGACCATGACACAAGGGATCTACCAAGCATTTGGCAACTACCGGATGTGCTCTTTCTATCCACTTTGCAACCGGCATAATCTGAGTTGGAATAGCCAATTAGCTTGAACTTAGCACCTTTTGGATACCACAAGCCAATTATTGAGGAGTGCTTTAAATATCTAAGAATTCTTTTAACAGCCAATAAGGGACATTCCTTAGGAGCGGCTTGAAACCGTGCACACATGCAAACACTCAACATGATATCCAGCCTAGATGCGGTAAGATAAAGCAAGCTACCAATCATGGAACGATAAAGCTTTAAATCTATCGGTTTACCTCCCTCATCAAGGTCGAGGTGGCCATTTGTTGCCATGGGAGTCTTGATGGGTTTTGCATCCTCCAAACCAAACCTCTTAAAGAGGTCCTTGATATACTTGGTTTGGATCACAAATATCCCATCATTGAGTTTCTTGATTTGAAGTCCAAGGAAGAAACTCAACTCTCCAATCATGGACATCTCAAATTCCCTAGACATCATATCACCAAACTCCTTGCAGAAAACCTCATTAGTAGAACCGAAAATGATATCATCAACATAAATTTCACATACAATGAATCATCACCAATGATTTTTGTGAAAAGTGTAGTGTCAACTTTCCCAATTTTGAAACCCTTTGACAAAAGAAAATTTCTCAATCTTTCATACCAAGCTCTAGAGCTTGTTTCAAACCATAAACAGCTTTTGAGAGTTTATAAACATGATTAGAATTTTTAGGATCTTCAAAACCGGGTGGTTGCTCAACAAAAACAATTTCAACAATTTCACCATTTAGAAAAGCAATTTTCACATCCATTTGAAAAAGCTTTATAGCAAAGTATGATGCAAATGCATGTAGGATGCGAATGGCTTCAAGCCTTGCCACGGGGGCAAAGGTTTCACCAAAATCCAAACCTTCAACTTGTGTGAAACCTTGAGTCACCAATCTTGCCTTGTTTCTTACCACCAACCCGTTCTCATCTTGCTTGTTCCTAAAAGCCCACTTTGTCCCTATGACATTGTGGTTCCTAGGTCTTTCAACCAAAGTCCACACATTCTTTCTTGCAAAGTTGTTAATCTCTTCATGCATAGCATTTTATCCAATCCGGATCACCAAGAGCTTCATCTACATGTTTTGGCTCAAGATAAGAAACAAACGAGTAATGTTCACAAATAGAAGCGACATGGGATCGAGTTTGAACACTCTTACTAATATCACCCAAAACTTGGTCAATTGAGCTTGGCTTAGCATCCTTGGTGGCGTAGGTGGATCTTGTTCCTTGTCCTCCTCCACCTCAACTTGAGCTTGGCTTGGCATAGCGGAAGTAGAAGGCTCAACTTGAGTGGAGGTGGATGGTTTTTCTTCCACTTCAATGGGCATGATATCTCCAATAGACATATTCTTCATAGCTCTCATGAATCCTTCATCACCTACATCATCCAAATTCTCGTGCCCCTCTTGGGAGCCATTAGTTCATCAAACTGGACATCGGCGGTTTCTTTCACAATACCTTTACTCTTGTTGTAGACACGGTATGCCTTACTATTTGAGGCATAACCTAAAAGAAACCCTTCATCATACCGACTTTCAAATTTGGTTAGTCTAACACCCTTTTGGTAAATATAGCATTTGCAACCAAAAACTCGAAAATAGGCAACATTTGGCTTCCTCCAAACAATTAGCTCATAGGTAGTCTTTTTCAAAGGACGATACAAATAAAGCCTATTAGTTACATGGCAAGTGGTGTTTATGGCTTCTGCCCAAAAAGAATCGGAAACACCATATTCATCAAGCATAGTTTTTGCCATCTCAATCAATGTGCGATTTTTCCAATTTTTTCTCTCCACTACACCATTTTGTTGTGGTGAGTAGGTAGCGGAAAGTTCATGCTTAATACCAAGATCATCACAATAGTCCTCAATATTGGTATTTTTAAACTCGGAACCATTGTCACTCCTAATTTTCACAAGAGAGCAATTAAATTCATTTTTGATCCCTTTTTGCAAACTTTTTGAAAAGTTTGGAAACAAAAGACTTGTCATGCAAAAAGAACACCCAAGTGTATAGAGAATAATCATCAACAATGACAAGACAATGACTATTCCCTCCAATGCTCTTATAGGTTGTTAGGCCAAACAAATCCATATGTAAGGGCTCCAATGGTCTAGATGTGGACATGGTACTTTTTGTAAGATGACAACATGCAACTTGTTTGCCACCTTGACAAGCACTACAAAGTTTATCCTTCTCAAACTTCACATTTTTCAAGCTCACAACTATATCATGTTTTGAAAGTTTGCTAAATTGATGCATACCAACATGGGCTAGCCTCCTATGCCAAAGCCAACCCAAAGAGGTTTTTGCAACTAAACAAGTTTTCAAATTTGCTTCATTAGAATTGAAATCAACCAAATAAAAATTTCCATACCGAGAACCTTTGAAAACACAAGACTTGTCAAGAAGGCTAGAAACAATAACATCTTGCGGGTTAAAGGTGCATGACAAACCAAGATCACAAAGTTGTGCAACCGAAAGCAAGTTGAAATTCAGAGATTCAACAAGAGAGACACTTGTGATTGATAAATCATTGGTGATAGCAACTTTACCTAATCCAATTACCTTTCCTTTGCTATTATCACCAAAGGTAACTCTTTCTTGATCGCTTCCTACTTCAAATGTAGTGAACATCTTCCTATCACCGGTCATGTGTTGAGTGCATCCACTATTAAGCACCCAATGATTCCCACCGGTACAGTAGTTCACCTACAAAAGAAGATCAAACTCTTTTAGGTACCCAAACTTGTTTGGGTTCTTGGAGGTTAGAGACCAAAGCCTTGGGCACCCTAATGGCATTCTTTTTACAAATAAGTATAGGGGAACCAACATATCTAGCAACAATGCTACCATCATGAGCCTTCCTAAGCATATAATGGGAATCAAACATGCAAGTCTTAGGAGCCTTACCACCGGGGCAATCACTCACCATGTGCCCAACCTCACGGCACTTGTGGTAATACTTACCATTGCTCTTGACAAACCGAGTGGCACGGTGAGAAGGTTTCTTACCCTTCTTTGGAATGAATCCAAGTCCCTCCTTGTTAAGGATGCACCGTTGTTCGCCTCAAGATCTTGTCAAGAGTGTTCTTACCCTTGAAGCATCTCTCCAAACTCTTGTTGAGCTTGGCCACTTGCTCCTTAAGCTCATTGTTCTCGATAACAAGTGAGGCATCACACATAGAAGCACAAGAGCTAGAGCTAGGCATATCCATGAGATCATCACAAGAAATAGATATGCTAGATGATGCAACATGAGTAATATGGCAAGAAGCACTATCATCAAGCAAATCACAAGATATGCCAACATCAATATGAGCTCCATGTTGAGTAGTCGAAAGGAGAGTGCCATGAGCTTCCTTAAGCTTCTCATGAGAAATAGTGAGTCTCTCATGTGAAGTCTAAAGCTCCTCATACAAGACCTCCAAAGAATCATGGTCCTTCTTTAGAGCCTTAAACTTAACAATCTCCTCCTCACTATAAGCATGGAGCTCCTCAAACATGTACACAAGCTCATCATAGGAAACATCATCATCATCATAATCATCATCACTTTCACTATCACTAATTGATGTTACCTTAGTGAAGCCCTTTGCCATGAGGCAAAGTGGAGCGAAGAGTGATGGAGCCTCCTTAATTGCAACTCCGGCCATGTTCTTCTTCTTGGAGTTTCCATCATCACTTTCATTGGTGTCGAATCCGGATTGAGACCCGGAACTCTCTTCATTTGAGTCCCATTGCCCTATGAAAGCCTCAATCTTCTTCCCTTCTTTCTTGAGTTTCTTCATGAGCTTGTATCCTCCACTTTTACTCTTCTTTGATGACTTGTTTCCTTCATCTTCCTTAGAAGGACACTTAGAGGCAAAGTGTCCCTTCTCACCACACTCAAAGCATCTCAAATTGGAGAGGCTCTTGTTGGGTCCTCTACTCCTTCTATAGGAACTATAATCCTTTCCCTTTGCTTTTCTCCTTCCCAAGAGGCCATTGGATCTTCTATCAAGAAGTGCAATTTCTTCTTCCAAGTCATCTTTGCCTTCATCCACTTTGGTCTTTCCCTTGTATCCAACCTCGGCCTTGAGAGCAATGCTTGTCTTCTTGGATGGTGAGGCTTCTTCCATCTCTTTATTCTTCAACTTGTACATGCCATTTGTGTTGATCTTCCCCAAGAGACTTGCGGGTGTCATCCTTGACATATCGGAGTTGATGTGCATGGTAACTAGGGTCTCATACTTGTCCAGTTGATCCCTAAGCATCTTTTGAGCAACCTCAAGATCGGTGTAGGTTGCCCCAAGTCCCATGAGATCATTGAAAATTACATTTAGCCACCCATACAAGTCATTCACACTCTCACCGGAAAACATGGAAAAGTTTTTATATTGTATCTTGAGAAACTGAAGCTTGGCATCCTTGTAGTCACTTGTGCCCTCATGAATTTCACTCAACTTGTTCCAAATCTCATAAGCGGTCTCAAGATTGCTAACTCTATCAAACTCTTCTCGGCTCAAGGAGTTGAACAAAGCATTCATGGCTTGGCATTGAGTTGGAGATTGCGATGGTCAACTTCCGTCAATGGACTTATGGTAATGGCAAAGCCTACATCAACAATACTCCAAATGTGGAAGCTCATGGCTTTGAGGTGAGTAGACATTTTAATTTTCCAAGTAGAATAATTTGTACCATTAAACACGGGAGCCTTCCCTAAATGGTTCACCTCGTTCGACATCTTCTCTCTAGGTGATAAAGCCCAATCAAGAGAGACCAAACTCTGATACCACTTGTAGGATCAAGAAGTCGACTAGAGGGGGTGAATAGGCGATTTAAAATAAATTCTACCTAATCAAAACTAACCTAAGTTGTTAGGCTTGGTGAAGGATAACACTAACTAAGCAACTAAGTTATGTTTTGCAACCCTAGGGTGATAAGGGCTCAAATATGTCTCTGAGAATGTAAATTGCACAAATGTAAATGCAATAAGTAAATGAGACAACAGATAAGGAATTTTTCACCCGAGGTTCGAAAACTCGCCGGTTTACTAATCCCTGTTGAGGCGACCTCAACTTCACCGCTCAAAACCATGAAGACACCGCAAGCCCCTTCGTCAAGGGGTGGGCAAGGTGGGAGCCAGCCCACGAAGTGGACTACCCAAGCCTCGATCACTAGGATAGTTCTTCCTTCACTTCGAAGGTGGTGAACTCCAAACCACTCACAAACCGGCACCGGGCCTTCTCTCCAATCTCCTTGGAGAGGTCACCGAGCAACACCTACACAAGCCATCTAGGAGGTGGCAACCTCCAAGAGTAACAAGGGATGACCCGTCTCGTAGATGATCAAGTGCCACACTAGCTCTACAATGAAGCAATGCACTTGAATCTATGCTCAAAGCACTCTCTAACACACAAGGGATGAACTAGAGCTCAAATGGGTGTGAGATTAGATGCAAGGGGTCTATGCAATTGAAGCAAGTGCCTAGAGAGTTTCCTTGTTGCTGGTGGGGGGTTTATATACCCCCACCAATAAAAACTAGCCGTTTGGGGTCGAAACCCCAACCTCTGTGTGCTGCTGGTCTGACCGCCATAGGGTGGCCGGTCAGACCACCCCCAAATGTAACGGCTAGAAAACTAGTCGTTACCGTGCATTTAATGCACCGGCAGACACCAGACGGCCAGACCGGAGTAGTTTGACCGGTCAGACCGGGTCCGCTCCGATCAGACCTACCGCGGCTCGGTCAGACCGGTATTGGCTCACTTCAGCTCGGGCATAATTCACCAAGACAGACCGAGGCTATAGCGGCCACTCGGTCAGATCGAGCGGCGCGCGGTCAGACTGACCCAACTGGACGGTCACACTGGCAACTGACCGCTGGTCAGACCGGCCTCAGCATGTCGGTCGCACCGGCTTGGGGCGAGCGGTCAGACCGCCGACGGTCACAGGAAAGCAGACGATTAAGCAAAGAACAAGTGTATGCATATGACCTAATGTCGCATTTTGATCAACTCTTTGTTTAGGTCATCAGCCCTCTTGATAGTACGGCAAAGCTAAATAATAAACCTAGCAAGAATTTGATGGGTCCAAAGGCGGGCCCTATGAGTCAGTGGGTCAAAGGTAGATGTTCACGGTGGATTCGGTCAACTGCAACGATTGGTTGGGCCGTGGATCGGGCCCACGAGGTCCATAGGCGACTGACAGCCCACATGGCCCGGCCCATGGCCGAACGGGCGGCATGGATCGGCAAGAGGCAGGCTCGCCAGCCAGCCCGACAAGGCGAAGGCGGCGCAGGGCCGGACAGCCGCCGGTTGCAGCGCGGCGTGTCAGCGGCCACGGGAAGCGGCGAAGGAGGGAAAAAAGGAGAGGGGCAGAGGGGATTCTCACGTGCACAAGGGATGGTGAGCCAGCGACGGGACGGTTGCCGACGGCGAGAGCTTGGCGGCGGCGAACTCCCGGACGGCATCGGGAACAGTGCTTCGGTGATGGATGGGGAGGAAGGAGGGTCGGCCGAGGAGTTAGGGTACGCGGCGAAGCCGACGGGGAGAGAGGCACGACCCAGCGGCGACCGTGGAGATGGCAAACGGCATTCGGAGGTGGTTGAAGAGGTGGCCATTAGGGTGGTGTGGCGGGGAGGTGGTTTCAGTAGCGATTTGGGGATGATGAGGGGTGGCCGGGCTGCCTTGCACGGCTGTGAAGCCAAAGGACGTGGCGGCGTGGCAAGAGGCGGCCCCAACCGGTGGCAAGGAGCGATCGGAAGGAGGAACTTCTGGCGGCGGCCTCGGGTTTGCGGTGGAGGGAGGCACTCCAATGGCCGGTGTGAGGCGTGGAGCAGCGAAGCTTTTGGTGGCGATGGTGGAGCGCAGGGACGGCACTAGCTGCGACGGCGTGTGACCGGAGATGGTAGCCGGTGGTGGTGGCGAGAGGTAGTGGCGTGGGGAGCACGGGAGAATGTGTGGGGAGAGCAAGCAAGTGGGGAAAAAGGACGAGGAGTGCTCGGGAATCCCTTTTATGGGCTTGGGAGGTGGAGATTGTGGCCGTGGTGGGCGGTATCGGCCGGTGACGTGCGGTGCGTCCAGCCAAAACCGGTGCCGGATTTTGGAGGAAGAGTGGGGAAAGTGGGCGCGAGGTGGCGTGCGCGAACGGCGGGATGTGGGCGGGGTAGCGCGGAACCGGCGGCGACGTGCGGCACGTCGTGGCCGGGAGAGGCGGCCGGAGGTTGGGGATGACAGGTGGAGCCCACGATCCCACCTATCAGCCAGTGAGAGGAGGAGGCTGGGTCAGGGAGGTGAAATAGACTGCGGGAGAGGGAAGTGGTGAGCTGGGCTGGCGGCCCAAGGAGGAAGAAGGGGAAGAGGAGGCCTCGATGCCAACACGTGCTCCACCCCGATGGCGTCGACGCATGGCTGATGGCGCATACCACGGGATGATGGCTAATGGTGAGCTCGACGGGATATGATCCACCCGCAAAGGAGAAAACCAAGGAGATTGAGGTGCTCTTTTTGCTAGATCGACGGGCTGACGACCGGTTCCTCTGCTATCGGCGTCCGCCTCCTCCTAGCCTTGAGCTACCCTGTTCTCCCCCTACATCGAGCTTGTGCTGCTACTACTTTGTCCCGTCGCCTCTTCCTCTCCCTTCTCCCCCATGCCACGATGGTAGTCAAGGAGGCCGCATAGGAAGCGAGGAGGCCCAGGTGAGAAGCTCCTCGCCAATCGTCTCATCCGCCTTCCCGCATATGAGCTAGCAAGCTTGAGCACGCTAGCCGCCACCGCTGATGTTGTCTATATTGGGAGAAATAGGAAAAGGAGAGGAGGGGAGAGAAGTAAGGGATGCATGTTCCACTGACACGTGGGCTCACCGTAATTATTATTATTATTATTATTATTTGATTGGAATGCCACACAGAAGCCACATTAACTAAAAGTAGGGATGAAAATGGAGTTGATAGTTTCCATCCGCTCCAAAGAAAAAGGAATATGGATATCGTTCGGAGCGGATAAATTTTTGATTGTCCGGATATATATACGAATATGGATATATTTAATCATGCATGAATACGAATATGGTATCACTACTAGAAAAAGGGTTTTTCCTGGTAGCTACCTTGCCTTTTCTATGAGGCCGGTGCTACCGTCAGTAACTAAAGACCAGTGAAAATGAACAATCTTCACGGGCGGAACTTCACCACTTGTGAAAACTGATTTTCACGGGCGGTTAGGTTACGCTGGCTGCCAGGGAAAATGATTTTTGAGCGTAAAAAATCACAAATCCGCTATCCAAATGCAAGGAAAAATTCATTTTCGAGATAAAAAATCCGAAATCTAGGAGAGGGGAGGGGTCGGGGGTGGAGGCGCCACGTCGGAGCCTCGTTGTCGTCGTCGTGGCAATCGTCGTTGTCCTTGAGGTCGCCGTCGAGCATCTCCACCACCGGATCCATCCCTCCACCATCACCGCCGCCGGCTAGATGTGGGAGAGGAGGAGAGGCAACTAGGCCAGATCCTCCTCGGCCTCACCGCCGCCGCTGCCGAGCCCCGCCGCTCCCTGATGTGCCACCACTAGCCACCGACGGCACCCCTTTGCTGCTACCGAGCCACCGTCGCAAATCGAGAGAGGGAGAGGTGAGGGAGGCGCTGGATCTGAGAGAGGGTTGGAGGGAGAGGCCGCTACAGCGGCAGTTGGAGTGGTGGCGGCGAGGGAAGGGAGGAGGGAGGAGCAGGGGAGAGGAGTGGTGGCGGTGGCCTCTGCAGCGACTGTGGTGGGACGGGGCAGAGGAGAGTGAGCTGGGACTGGGTGGCTGCCAGCACCCTTTGCTACTGTCGAGCCACCGCCTGTGGCCCGTTGTAACGCCCTGAAAATTCGAAATTCGACAGTCGAATGCGAAACCCTAAAACACGAAATTTCGAAAACTTTTAAATTGAGTTGCATCATGACGCGTTTAATCGCTCGTTTATTCGAATCTTTAATTACGGAATTTAGAATTATCAAAATCTATTTAAGCGCGAACCCTAAAACGAAAAATCAGCTAAATGAACAATTAAGAAAAGTAAACTAAATTATGTTTTGGGAAAAATTGTAGTAAATAAAATATTATATATAAATGTCACAAATGTATTTGGGTAAAATAAATTTAAGTAGGAAATTTCACATATATATATAATTGTCTACACCTATGCATATATATAAGCATATATATATATATGTATGTATATAATGTGTATAAATATAAAATATGGTGACATAAATTAAGGTGGGTATTTTTGCATATATATAAATATATATACATAGAGGCATAGGTATAAATCCTAGGCATAATTATATACATACATATATATATGTGTAAATAATGTATATAAAAATAAATTATGTAAACATGGAAATTTGGAGTGAAATCTCTAGGAACACTGAGGAACATTCATTTAGGTGAAATTACAAAAATTTGGATGGATTTTAAAGTGGGAAAAGCACTCAAATTGTTAAAAAATATCCTGTCGGCACCGTTCATTAGCCGCCAGCTGTTTGACCGGCGACAGGGCTGTCCCGTCGCCGCTGCCGCGCCGCGCCCTCGTGCCCCGCGCCTGCGTGCATCGCCATCGCTGTCAGCACCGCAGCTGCCCTCTGCCGAACACCGCGCCCAGGTCACCGTCGCCCGTTAGCCGCACCGCGCGCCGTCGCCATCACGCCAGGCCGCCGCCCGCACATCGCCGTCAGCCGCGCCGCGCCGCTGCCGCCCTCTGCCGCGCCTCACGCCCTGCGCACCCTCATTTAGATATTTATTTACTGAGTTATATATATGCATATTAATCGGAGGATTAATCGTCGGTATTTTCTAAAGCTTCTACAAAATAAATCACAGCGATCTATTGTTTATTTAGATGTCTGATTAGTTGGTCAGTTAGTTAGTCTTTACTCGTTAATCGAGTTATCCACTTAGTTATTCGTTGCGAATATTTAGTCACTTATTTATCAACTAAGGTTAATTATTATGAATCAGGATCTAACTTATCCGGCATCGCATAAACTAAAAAGGAGTTAATACTTTAATCGGGTCACGCAATATTTTAGGATTAAGGATTAAAATCGGGATAGAACTATTTCATGAAATAATGGGATCGATACCAAAACTCGATGCTCGTGCTCGATCTTTTCCTTAAATGGATTTTATTGGATTTTAATTGGATTCCAGCCGAATTCAAATTAATTTCTTTCGCACGTAATTATAGACCTCAAGGGAGTTGCGAGTTTGACCGAGGATCAAGACCCGCAGGGCTTCGAGCAAGGCAAGTCATCACTATTCCTTGAACATGTTGATCCAAAGTTGCGAAATTATTTTTTTTACAAATGAAGTTGCATGCAATGATAAATATCCTACTTGTTATTATGTCATGTCTTGATTATTGCTT
This sequence comes from Oryza punctata, assembly GCA_000573905.2. NCBI lineage: Eukaryota > Viridiplantae > Streptophyta > Magnoliopsida > Poales > Poaceae > Oryza > Oryza punctata. Next base: position 13,196,380 of record CM002493.2, read on the forward strand.
ACCCCATATTCCCTTGTAACCATGTTTGCGTATGAGTCCCTAGTCAATTATGACAAATGCTTAGAAATGCTATCGTAGAATCATCCATACTCATATTTATCAAAATGCTATATGCTTGCAATTACCTTCGGGAAGGTAATTGAGATGCGGCATGTGGAGACATGAGCGCCACATTGCCATGATATTGATGACATGATTTGTGAAAGGAAAAATAAAACCAAACAACTGTTTTCAACTGGGGCGGATGGTGGATTTGGGTGGTATCTGGAAAAGGCTAGTACCGTCCCCGGTCAATTAAGGACCGAGCCATGAAGTTAAGCATGAAACGACCCTCGTACAACCGTACTTCTCGAATAAGTATAGACCTAGCGGATTAGATAGCCGAGCGGAGGCAGTATCCTTGCATAGATGGTTCACCCCCGTGTGTGAGACAGGTGCGCTACGGTGGGGCAGCCGTTGAGGTAGGGCCGCGAGACGTGCTCCTACATCGGTGTCACCATTGGTAGGACTGCCACGTGTGTGAGAGTGAGAACCTAAATTTAAACTATAAACTTAACGTGTGTGTGTGAGACTTCCCTTCCCGGGAGCGCTAGAACTCCTCTCACTGCTAGAAACATATACGCCTAGAGTGTATGAGAATGAAAATTCGTGGAGCGGGTACTGCCAATGCAAGGTTATCGAAAGGCTTTGCCGTGACGCGTCTCATGTGTTGGGGCGAGGCTCATGTGTTGGGCAGTTGCGGAGCACAGGTAAAGTGTACATCCACTGCAGTGCGAATAAACCAAATCTATTCGAATAGCCGTGCTCGCGGATATTGAGCACCGGGACATGTATTACACTTGGCTAGACTTTAAATTGTTAACTTGTGTGGGATGGGATAATGCATGATGATTTTTATGTTGATGGAGTCACTTCCTGAGAGGAAGGAAGGTGAATGTCCTCAGAAAACCATGACGAACCAATGACGGGAAGCTATCCTTGGGACCACAATGGTTGATGGACAGAACCGTCGTTGATTAATGTAAACTCTGGTATTAAAACTTGATCAGTTATGCTAGGTCTTAGGCTTGTGAAAGAATTGCAAAACTAGCTTTATACAAAAGAACATATGCCTTGCCTTTGATAAACCTTGTCATATGCATTGTTGTTGTGGTGACTTGTTGAGTACGGTTGGTACTCACCCTTGCAATTATAAACTCAATCAGAAGTCGGAGATGACACCGCGGAGGATCTGTACGCCTACTACGAGGAGGATGCGGAAGACGAGGGTGCCCACTAGGTCTAGATACGGTCGTTGCATGTGGCAATGGCGATGTCATTGCCTTCGTTCCACTGCTTACCTATATTCTGTTTTTGAAGTGTATTCCGGACCATTTAGTCATTTGTTCTAAGACAATGCCTTCGGGCCTATGATGTAATAATTCGTACTCGACGCATATATATGCGCTTTTGGTAATTCAACTATCTATCATGTGTGCCAGACTACTTGATCCAGGGAAATGGCACAGAATACACGAGTGATTCCTGTTGCGAAACAGGGTCCTTACACCCGTGGGAAATGAGGAGGAGACGAGCGTGCCCCAAGGAAGAAGAGAAGTTGATTGGGAGAGGGGGACTGAGGGAGAGGGAGGAAGAATAGGAAAGGAGACTTAGCTGGGGTTGGCAGTTAGCATTAATATGGCGAATTATTTTTCCTGATGATCCTCTCTACCGGTAGCTAGCGAAAATCGATTTTTCGCAGCGGTCACTTAAGAGGTCCGCCTGCAAAAATAACTCTCGGACCTCTTACGTGATCGTCAGAAAAAATAGATTTTCCTTAGCCCCGCACCCCTCGTTACATTTTTCATAAGTGGAGTTAGGTTTTGACCGCTAGTGAAAAAATTAGGGTGCCGCCATGAAAAACTTTATTTCTAGTATTGTATCGGAGAGCTTCCAACAGATACGAGTAAAGACACATATCTTATGAACAGTGCCATTCGGATATCCGTTGAAGGCATAAAACATACTCCATTTCTTTTTAACTTTATACCTTCAACCTACCTCTTTATGTTTTAAGAATAGCTTATCTCACAAGACTAGTTCATACTATTAGTACTCCCTCATCTCAAAATATAATAACTTTTGAATAGATGGAACATATCCTAATACTATAACTATAAACATGACCACCTAAAAGTTGTTATATTTTGGGACGGAGGTAGGATGATTTAAAATTATACTATATAACATATATGTTATAATATTAGTTGGGCATGTATTATACTGGTAATGTTATACATGTTGAATTTAATTCGTGATGTTTAGTCTATGATAAAACCTTTTATATAAAACGAGTTAATTATTTGTGATGGTATTTGTTTCTATTAGAAATTTAGGTAATAGTCAATCATATTTAATCCTTATTTTGTATTCGAGATGATTGTATTTGTTTCCATATTTAGTTGTTTATACTTGCTTCGTATCCGGCTAAAAATATAAAACAAACATGATACGAGCATTATCCATCTGCATCTACTCTATTTTCATCCTAGCTAAAACGGGATATGATAATGTCATGAGATCTCGGGTATACTAATATTATAAGTTGAGAGACGTGTTATATATGGTATTGCGGTTGGTTTTAAGGATACCATTCCAACACGACGTAGAGTTGAGGGATCTAAGTGAACTTATTCCCTTGCCCCCAAGCCTAAATGCGATAAAGTGGGCCTCCATAGTCTAAACGCGTTCATTCTACGTGGCCCGGCCCAATACCCAAACTGCGCTTAGTCTGTACAGCCGCCAATATAACGACGCGATCCAGCAAGAGTCTGGTGAAGTCGTAGACTAGGGTTTCTCACCTACCTCGCCGCCGACGCCGCCGCCGCCGCCGCGTGAAGCCGTAGGAGGAGAGAGAAAGAGGGATGGCGGAGAAGAAGCAGCGCCCCAGCGGCGCGAGGAAGGACGAGGTGGTCACCCGCGAGTACACCATCAACCTCCACAAGCGCCTCCACGGATGGTAATCCCCGCTCGGTCTCACCCCTACTGTCTTCTGTTTCCGTATGGATGGATGGATGAATCAGTGAATCATGCTCGATTCTGGTAGCCAATTTAAGCGTGGGGATCATGTAGGTTTTGATTTAACACATCTTAGTCCCGCATTTCGTTCTGCTGATCCCGCGGAACCTAGAATTGCTGTTGTACTTGTTGTGTTTATCTGCGTTTTGGAATTCTTGGTGAGATTGTTTCGTTCTGCTGATCTCGTGGGACCTAGGATTTCTGTACTACTAGTTGTAATAGTTAATCTGCGTTGTGGGATTCTTGGTGAGATCGTTTGCAAACCGGGTATAGTCAGGTGCCTGTCGTTGAACGCTGTGGCTGGCACAGTTACATGCCCGGGAGATGGATTCTTCTCATCGTTACACGTGTTGCTTCTTGATGTGCTAACATGTGTTCCATTTGGGTGGTACATTTGATCTGGCTTGATGCCCTCATGTCGTTCATGCCTTCCAAAGTTTTTGCCTTGTAACCTTCAGGCGTTTAGAGCCATGTTTTTAGGTTGTGATTCATTTGTTACTAGGATGGTAAATTCATTGGGTTGCAACACGTTGGCTGTTCACCGCTGTGTTTAAGCTATGTGTTTACAACTTGCACATTATATCACAAATGGCATGTTCACCACTGGAATTGAACTTGGGTGGTTATAACTTATACAATATGTATATCACTAGTAATAGTGGCATGTTCACTGTGTGACCACTTGCTCTGCAGAAACAATCATTTTTTCCTTATTTTAATGAACTTTCCTTCTAGTGATGATGATGCAATGATTTGATTGCTCCAACTGTTTATTTTTTTCTTTGGAATTGAGAATATGCTGTCATTATTAATCTTCGCCTTTCAAAGCTCAATGTTCAAAATAGATCTGAAGTGATTATCATACATACGAATGCCACGCTTCTCTCGCTGCCGCCACGATCATCAGCGTGGCGGTATTCTTGCTAAGAATGTTAGCAAACCGGGTATAGTCAGGTGCCTGTCGTTGAACGTTGTGGCTGCGCACAGTTACATGCCTGGGAGATGGATTCCTCTCATCGTTACACGTGTTGCTTCTTGATGTGCTAACATGTGTTCCATTTGGGTGGTACATTTGATCCATCTTGATGCCCTCATGTGGGTTCATGCCGTCCGAGTTTTCAGGGTTCGCCATCAGATGTTTAGAGCTATGTATTTTTAGTTTGTGATTTGTGCCATGTGATGATGTAATTGTGTGCCATGTACGAAGGTGCATTCCTGGCATGTGGATGCTTTTTATCTTGAGCATGTTTGCTGTTTCATTGGGATGACACAAGGTGCAACTCTCTGTCTGTTCACAACCGTGTTTGAATTAGGCATTTATAACTTGCACATTGTATCAGAAATGGCATGTTTATCACTGGAATTGGACTTGGGCTGTTATAACTTGCACATTAACTAATAATAGTGGCATGTTCACTACTGGGTTTGAACTTAGGCGGTTATAGCATGCACCATGTCACTTATGCACATTATGTCACGTATATCATCACATTATGACCACTTGCTCAGCAGAAACAGCCATTTCCATCCTCATTTTAATTAACTTTCCTCCTGAGTGATGATGTTGCAATGACTCGATTGATCCAAATAGTTATTTTTATTCTTGGGAACAGGACAATACGCTCCATATGTTAATATTCCCCTTTCAAAGCTCCATGTTCAAATGGATCTGAAGTGATTATCATACATACAAGCACCAGCCTTTTCACTGTTTGTAATGTACTAATATGTACATTGTTGTGCCTACATGTTCGATTTAACACTCTGATTCAGCATCATGTAGGCTTATGGATATTCTATGTTCTGACTTGGGTAAATTATTGCCATTAGGATACTTTACATAGTTAAATAAGTAGACAACTAACTACATATGATATTTGTTTTATGCAACAATTAGTAACTTACTATCTATACTCAATCCACAGCACCTTCAAGAAGAAGGCTCCAAATGCCATCAAGGAGATCAGGAAGTTTGCACAGAAGGCCATGGGCACCACTGACGTCAGGGTTGATGTGAAGCTCAACAAGCACATCTGGAGCAGCGGTATCCGGAGCGTTCCAAGGCGCATCCGTGTCAGAATTGCCCGCAGGAGGAACGACGAGGAGGATGCGAAGGAGGAACTCTACTCTCTGGTTACTGTTGCTGACGTTCCCCCAGAGGGGTTGAAGGGCCTGGGTACCAAGCTTGTCGAGGACGACGAGTAAATCTGCCTGGGTTTTGATCTTACCTACATCAAAGCAATTTTGTGTTTTCGAGTTGTTTGCACTAGGATGATCTTGATTAGTGGACTAGCAGAGGTTTTTGCTACTGAACTCTATGAGGTATTCCGTGCAGTTGAAGGGCCTGGGTACCAAGCTTGTCGAGGACGACGAGTAAATCTGCCTGGGTTTTGATCTTACCTACATCAAAGCAATTTTGTGTTTTCGAGTTGTTTGCACTAGGATGATCTTGATTAGTGGACTAGCAGAGGTTTTTGCTACTGAACTCTATGAGGTATTCAGTGCAGTTGTTTCTGGTTACCTTATTGTTGAAGTGCTTAGTATGACCAGTGATGTGCAGCTCTTCAGTCAGGTCACGGCTACCTAAAATACTGTTATGATACCCCGCGTGTTGCAGAGGGAACTTCTATATCACCTATAAAAGATATTGGAGAAAGAAGCAAAAATAAAAAGTTTACTATGCACATTCTGTAGAACACACATATATAATTCTAATATAAGTCTAAATATAAAATAAAGTATACTGGAAGTATTGCTTGGAAGTTAGATGTTTGCAGTTACAGTACAACATAGCGTAGTGTGATTCATGAAGTATGCTGGCATTTTCAGGTTGCGATGCTACTCTTCTAGCCATCTTATACGAACTTCTTAGGCTGAGCTCGTTGTACGAGTTAGGAGCTAATCTCCCAGGCACGCAAAACGAAATGACTCATTAGTGTATAAGGCACGTAAAACGAAATAACTCATTAGCGTATGATTAATTAAGTATTTGTTAATTTTTTAAAAAATGAATTAATATGATTTTTTAAAGTAACTTTCGTATATAAACTTTTAAAAAAAATCACATTATTTAATAGTTTGAAAAGTATACGAGTGATGAATTGGGAAAGTAGGAGGAAGAATACACCTTAATAACACCAAAGCTTAAGGCAATATAATATCACGTAACCTTCCTGGAATATGTTCACATGCTGAAATAAGAATGGGAGGTGTACTTAATGGTGACAACAGAGGGAGGTTGAGAGATTAATTATGCATGAACACAAAACCGGATTGCACCTGTAACTATGCATGGGCTGAGACATGCAGGTATAGTTCAATGCAGGGTTTCAATAGCAATAAGTCCATGGAACATGGAAAAAATTTGTAAGCTGCCCAAAATTCTATGGGGATCCGTTGCAAAAAAAAAAAAAAAAACACACACACACACACTATCGATTGGCTGATGGAACGATAGAGTAGTAATTAGTTCAGACAGAGTCATATGCACAGCTAAAATCACAAAAATTGTTTGTTTGGGCAACATGAGAAACAATATGCTCATCATGATATTATAAGGCCGGACTGCATATGTGTGCATGCGTGTATATAGGGATAATGAAACAACCAAGTTAGTAATGGTAAATATTTCTATTAAAAATATTGAAAATATATACTTGGTTTTAGTCTAACATCTATAGCATAAGGAGCCTAGCTAGTGTGTAGACATTCATTGAACACCTACAAATTTGAGAGATGATTGATAATAAAATAATTAGTATACTTCGACTGTATGTATCAGGGCAAAACCATGCAACAAACTTGAGTCGCTCAACAGGGCTTCATGCCTTCGTCAGGCTTGGCTGAATCGTTGTTGTTGCTCAAATGACTGAACAAGCAAAAAAAAATTACTGTCCGAAATTAGAAAAAACAACGAAATAAGTACAAAACAGATTTTCTTTTTGTTACCAGTTTTGTAAGCTGATTCAGATTGATCGGTCAATTCCTGACATATATAAGCCGTGATTGTTATACCCAAATATCTCTAGAACAACCCATACAGCACAAATATACGCGATTTGATTTAATTAAGACATGTATAGCTTGATGAGGAAAGGCCACGACGTCCAGCGTAGGTATGTACCATCAGGCCGGAGCGTAGGGGATGATCTCCCCGATGACATATATGAATCTACAGCCTATTTAGATAAGCTAGATGATTTTTTTCTACACAAAGTAAGAGGATGAATTAGTCGCATTGGAAAAGGAACGGGTGTGTGATTACCCGTGCTTGCTGGAGAGGGACACCGAAAGGGATCAACTCCCAAGGAGTAGTTGATTAGTTGCCCAACAGGCCAAGACTCGCACGATGCACTTCGATAGTCCGATTCCGGCCAGTGGCAGTCAAGAACAGAACAGATGCCATCTCTACTGGGTTAATCGATCCTTGTATTATACTATCCCTAACCCAGAAACTATCATCTAATTTTTATAATTATCATATCATATAGACATTATGTATAAAAGCTATATATTCAATGGATGATGTCTTCAAATTAAATTATGATCCAGTCACCTCTCTTCTCTCCTTTTATTCACGTATCATCTTGTTTTCATTCTCCGTTCTTGTGTAGAAATGGTTTTTCATGAGAAATGGTTTTTTCATCTTTTTACCTCTCTCCTTATTAACTCTCTTGTCATATCAGAATTTTACTTATGTGATAATGTATTTAATACTATAGACACTTGATGATATAGAGGATTAGGAATAGTCTTAGGGTCCTTTGGCGGTGAGCAATAAATCCTTGTACTATTAATTGAATACTGGAATTGGGAGAGATAGATCGTCAGGTTTAAGAGGTGATTAAAAGGAATTGAGGACAGCCCTCTGGCTTCCCCTTTTTTTTTTACTGCATATCGACGGTCATTATGTTGTGGGAGTGAGGAGCGCTGATCCACATGGCCTGCACCCCTTCACATGGCCATCAACCACGTCCGCCGCCCCTCAAACCTGGAGAATTTTTTTATTAAAAGTTTTGCAAAAATAATTTTTAGTTTGAAAGTTCTACAAAAGTAGTCTCCCGCCGCTCTCTTACAGGGCGATTATTAAAAATCGCCAAAACAACGGGCGGTATTTGTGACGTGGCAGACGGCCGTTGGCTCTCTTCCGACGGCCGTCTGCACATTTTGCAGGCGGCCCCCTTACCACCAAACTAGAGGGCGGTTTTTACTGTGCTGGGGGGCCGCCTGCAAAAGGACGGCGGGGGGCCTGGAATTTTGCAGGCGGCCCCCTTGCCGCCCTTTGGAAGGGCGGTTTTTGACCCCACCACTATAAGAACCTTCCCCTCCCTGAAATTCGCATTATAATCACTCGAAATTCCAGAAAAAAAGAAAGAGGGAGGGGTGAGGGGGAGCAAAAGGAGAGCGGCGAAACCCTGCTGGTTTGTGGAGTTCATCACAGGTAAATACACCACATTACAATGTGTTGTTAATTTAGGGTCAATTGCAGTTGTAGTTCGTTAATTTTTAGTAGATCTATAGAAGACAACACTTTTGTGTAGATCTAGAACATAGTAGATTTTAGTAGGATTTGAGACTTAGGCCATAGTGTAAATTGAAAAATGTAGTTTAGTTCGATTTGAAGCACGCCATCTATTTGTAGAACTGTGGACATAGGACACAGAACATTATTGGAGAAATTGTAAATTAGTGCGGAGTACCGATGAACATGATGTTAGATCTTATCAGTACGGGATGAACATAGTTAACCTAGTTATTTTTTTAATCAGGCACAATGTCAAGTAAGGTCCTATTTCAGATAGTTCACGGTGAAGGGAACCTTAGATTTGGTCCAGAAGGTGTTGATTTGTCAGATTTTGTAATGACATCTAAGGGCATCGACAGGCCTGCAGAGAGAACATTTCAGTCAATTTATAGTTGGTTGTTGAGAGGTTTTAGAATAGACCAAGAAGTGTACACAATGTCAATATCTGTTGTAGTGAGTCGTGCAATAGAAGGTTATTTTTGGGAACTAATGCCGATGGATAGTACTGTTGCATGGAGATGTTATGTGGAGATGGCTTTTGAACGGTCATGGCCCCTTGTTATATTTGTGTCGGTGCAAGAAAAAGATGCAAATGTTTCAGTGAGAACCGATGATGTCGAGGGTCCTAGCAATGCGGGTGATGTCGTTGGACCATCGATGCAAAGTGAGCAAAACCAAACAAGGGTAGAGCAGGCCATGGGCATGGCGGATGAGGGGGAGAGGGTCCATACAATCGTTGATGAAATGGAGAGGGAAGATTCGGATAATGAGCAAGCGGAGGGCGACGCATCATCCGATGAGGAAGGTGATGTAATGCCCACTGATTGGACCAACGAGGATTTCTCTGGACTAGTTATCTCATAGGGTCATCATGTACCGTGGGAATATAAGGAGAACGAGGTAATTGAGGGTGCTAGATATGGTCATAAGGATGAGATGAAGGAGGCGGTCAAGTATTGGGCAGTTTCCTTGCAGAGAGAGTTTAGGGTGGTCAAATCAACGAACTATGTGTATGAAGTGAGGTGCATGAAGGAAGATTGTCCCTGGCGTGTGCATGCATATAAGGGGAAATGGAATGATTATTGGAAAGTTAGCATTGTGACCGAGCACCAGTGCTATTTACAAGGGGTGGAAAAGTATCACTGGAATATCACATCAGCTTTCGTGGCAAGTGAGATGTACGGCAGTGTTGTTTCTAACATTGGCTTTGAACCAAGATCTATTATCAGCCACATTGAAAACAAATTCAAGTACACGATAAGCTATGCGAAGGCCTGGAGAGCTAAACAAAAAATTCTTGAGATGAGGTATGGAACATTTGAAGCATCGTATGATAATTTGCCTCGTCTGTTATCAACCATTGTCCAGAGGAATAGTAATACTTACTATGACCTCCACACATTTCCATCGGCTAATGATCCAACGAAGATGGTGTTGCAAAGAGCTTTTTTCTCATTGGGTGCTTGCACCAACGCTTTTGTGCACTATCGACCTGTTTTATGCATAGATGGAACTTTTTTAACTGGAAATACCGTGGTCAGATATTGACAGCAATTGGGTGTGATGGCAACAATCAGGTTTTACCTATGACTTTTGCATTTGTGGAGAGTGAGAACACTGAAAGCTGGTACTGGTTCCTAGAGAGAGTGCGCATAGCAGTTGTACGTATGAGACCCAATGTTTGCCTTATACATGACCGTCATGCCGGCATGTTGCGGGCTATTGACTACTTGCAGAATGGTTGGGATGAGAAGGGACTACCAGCAAAGTTGGCATGATGTTCGGAGTCGGTGGTGCATGCGTCACATGGGTGCTAACTTCTACAAGCAATTCAAGAACAAGCATCTTATGGATCTTTTCAAGAGGCTGTGTTCTCAAAATCAAGAGAAAAAATTTAATGAGCTGTGGAGAAGGCTGGATGAGTTGACAACGAAGCAAACTGACGAGCAATCTCGCCGACCACAAGTTGAAGGTGACGAGCCTCCAATACCTCTTGGTGCATTACATGACGACCCACCGACAATGAGAAGGAGGTCGGGGTCATCCATCAGATGTTTCACACATTGGATTGAGAATGAACCTAAGGAGAAGTGGTCATTGTTGTACGACACTGATGGATCTCGGTATGGCATAATGACAACCAATTTGGCTGAGGTATACAATTGGGTAATGCGCGGAGTTCGGGTACTTCCATTGGTTGCTATTGTTGAATAAATCCTTCACGGCACACAGTCATACTTCAGGGATCGATACCAGAAAATTGGTCCATCAATGAGTAATAACAATGTAGTATTTGGCTACGTCGTGACTAAGTACATGGAAGATAAAATCAAAAAGGCACGGAGGCATAGAGTTGTTGCTCAAGGCACACAAGTTCATCGGTACGAAGTAATGTGTATTGATAGGAGCAGACGTGGCATCTATCGTAAGCAAGCAGTGCAGGAATGTGTCCTGAAGGCGGATGGTGGATGTAGCTGTAGTTGTATGAAGCCTAAGCTTCGACACCTGCCATGCTCACACGTACTTGCCGCAGCCGGTGATTGTGGCATATGTCCCGATGTGTACGTATCACATTATTTTAGGAAAGAAGCAATCTTTCATACATGGAGTGAGGAGATATATGGGTTCGGCATCTCTGGGACGTACACAACTCTGAGGCCCCAAGTTCTTTACGTTCCTGATCCATCCAAGCTAAGGGTGAAGAAGGGTCGGCGTAAGACAAGACGCATCAGGAACGACATGGATGAGTCCGAGGCAGGTGGGAGGACTCTACGCTGCAGCAGGTGCGACGAGCGCGGCCATACGTACAAGAAATGCCCGAAGGATGCAGAAGTTCCTAGCGGCGCTGATGCTAGCCCGTCTGGACAGGGAAGTGATGGAAGGCGACCACTAGGGGAAGGAACAACAAGCAGGCATCCACGGCCAAGGCGTTCTCGAGTGCCAGGCGATTCCATGGTGTAACATAGCTATCGAGTTACGAATTAGACTGCTCGTGTGTTATTTGTAGTGTTCGGAGTATGTACTTGTGCCGTCACATTTCAATTCAGGTTGCTGTAATGCGTTAGTACAATATTATTGTAATTGCAGTGTGTATTCGGACTAGCGATAGTGGTATTTGTATTTTTATGTTGCAGTTCTCGTAACTGGTACTCGTATTGTTTGTGATTATTATTTAGGCGTATGTACGATATTCAGTTTTGTACTAATGCTTACAATGTAATCTATGCAGGTTGCGTGCGGCAGGCCTTCTTCCGCTTTGTAGGCTTGTCGACGCGGGAGCGGACGAGCGTGACCCGGCGAAGCGGTGGGATGTGGATCGGTCACTCCTTGCTACTCTTGTGGACCGCTGGAGACCGGAGACGCACACGTTCCATCTTCCGTGTGGGGAGATGGCTCCGACACTGCATGACGTGTCCTTCCTGCTTGGGCTACCACTCGCTGGAGACCCCGTAGGTCCCATCGATGGTGGTGCTGGGTGGAAGGAGGATATCACCGCGCGCTTCTCGCACGTGATGCGCCGTCCAGGTTTAGGAGGGCCCAACCCCCTTCCAGCGTACACTACCGTCGGGCCTACCAAGGCTTGGCTGCTTCAGTTCACTGTAAGTACACGAGTAGTACATTTCTATAGGATTTAGCAATTAACATATCGGTTCATACTACCATTTGATTATTAATTGTAGATGGACCAGCTGGACCCTGATGCCGATGAGTACTCGGTACGACGCGCCCTTGAGGCGTACTTGCTTTGGCTTTTCGGTTGGGTGATGTTCACCAACACACACGGGCACGCAGTCGACTTCCGTCTGGTCCACTACGCACGGTCCATCGCGGATTCTGAGCCAGAGGAGGTGCCCCAGTGGAGCTGGGGATCTGCCGTGCTAGCGGCCACGTACCGTGCGCTGTGTGAGTCGTGCATGAAGACCGACGCGGGAGCGATCTTCCCTGGCTGCCCTATGTTGGTTTAGCTATGGGCCGCTGAGAGGTTTGCCATAGGACGACCTGTGGTAGACCCCGCACCCTTCGGAGTTGGTCCCAGCGCGCAGTGGCCAGAGGACGGACCCACCATGGGGACGTACTGGTGTCGACGTACGGTACGTGTAAACCAAGCTGTTTGTATCGTTTACTTTACATACTACTTTCTTGTAAGCACATAACATGTCTCAATGTGTTGTTACAATCTGATCTTCTGTATGTTGCAGCGTCGGTACGCTCACGTCCAGGTGAGACGTAGTTACCCGGAGTTCGTGTTCGAGTTCGACCGTCTCCAGCCGAACGACGTCATCTGGGAGCCTTACAGAGCTGAGGCCGTTGCTGCGAGAGCACCGTTAGGACTCTCGTCCTTGTGCACCCGCGACCAGGCTTACTGGCTGACGACGGTGCCTCTGGTGTTCGACATCTGCGTCGAGCCTCACTGCCCGCAGTGTGTGCTAAGACAGTTTGGTTTGCGGCAGGGTTTCCCGGGCAACATGAACCCCCCCTAACCGCACGGAGACCACTCGTGAGTGCCAACAGTAATATTTAAAATTGCAATGTTTTACTTAAATCATCGAGCCATACAATTTACCTTTCTCGACAGGTTGACTCGACGAGGACAGCAAGCAGGCGCACTTTGGGCTCCCCGGGTACAGCACTACATTGATGATTGGGTGATTGCTACAGAAGAGGTGGTCGATGAGCTTTTCGTCCACACTGAGGAGCACTACCGTGACTACCTCCGCTGGTACCTACCTCGCACCCGTGCGCGTGTCACATTCACTCCTGCCGCCCCTGAGCCGCACCTTCCCACTGTGACGGACGTGTATCCCACGCACCGTGACCGAGACTACTTCATGGGGGTACGTCGTCATTGTATAACTTTCTTCAATTCTTTAATTTGTCTTATGTAGTTAGTGACATGAACTGCACTTTTTACTTTCACGTTGAATAGGCCGACGCCGCACGGGCTATCAATGCAGATATGAATGCCATTGCACTGAGGTTGGACGCAGGCTTGTACTTGACTGAGCCTAAGCAGAGGGTCGTGTTCGACTGGATGAGGGGCAAGATGCGCTCGGTCATGCGCGTCTTCTCCTGTCGCAGCGCACTTGACGCCGTTCCTCCACGTGGTCCTGTACAGCCACGTCCACGCGCCTCTGCAGGCGGTCCCACACGACCTACAGCGGCGGGTTCACATGGTACAGCTCCCACAAGAGGTTAGTTCTATTATGTTTTTGATTTTGTAGAAAGACATAACTACATCGTGATCTAACATTCCATCGTCGCAGGACCTCGTATGCCTTTAGGCGGGTTCGCCAGCTTCGACACGGGCTTCGCAGGCACGTCTGGCACGACCTCCGCGTTCCGAGGCACGTCCGGCGCGTTCGCAGGCTCGGCCGCAGCGTTCGCCGGCACGACGGGCACGTTCACCGACACTTCCGGTGCCTTCGCCAGCTCTTCCACCAGATCGTCGATCCCTTGGCCACACGGTAATGTAAACTTTGTTAGTACTAGTAAATACCTATATGAAAATGATGGTCATTCTTCTACAGGGTTTCACGCGGGATCTTCGGTACAGGTGCCTCCTCCTCTCACGCCGGTGGGTCAGGTCCTACTGGCCATTTCTACGACGACGACTTGGAGGGTGAGCAGGACCAGGACATACTAGGCTCCTCTCAGCTTGGAGGAGCTCCAGAGGCGCATACCCAGGAGCAGCCGGATGTCACACCAACTCAGGCGGGGAGAGTAGGCCGTGCCGTTCCACCGGACCGGCTAACGTACTCTCAGGGACACGTTAGAGCGCAGGGTAGGAGGGACAGGGGCAAGAAGCCTCGTCAGTAGTGTACTACCACTTTATTACTTGTGATTTACTTGTCTTTTGCCTTTTGTACCTGTTAATCAGTACTACTATTGGTTTTACTACTCCATTTGGTTCTCTCCCATTTATCGTCCTTATCGTTCGTACCATGGTACAATAAAATTATGCGTACGACAACACACTTTCGGTGCATCACGGTACTGTCAGTTCCACTAAAGCGCACAGTCCACCACAGCACGAATTGTCACGATCAACTTTCGGCGCTGCTTACTGTCATAAAGTGAGACGAGTTGGTGCGTGCTCGTGTTGTCACATCGATTGAACTATACAACTTTTTTTAAGTGCAGATATATTGCACTACGTGAGGGGCTATATAATTGACCAGTCGAAGGCAACCCGTTCATATCTTCGTTCCACCTATCGCACAAATTCCCGTAATGGAACCACCATTTCTTGAGCGTCTGAACTGGCGAAGCGATCCTTTCGCCGGTTGGTTTCCCCCATGGTGTGACCGTCCTTTGTGCGATTGTGGGGATGGATGCATACTGAAGTCATCCATCATGGCACAAACTCGGGGCAGGAGATTCTTCCAATGCGCTAACGTTGATCAGGTATGGTTCGTCTACTCGCAGTTCCACTAGATAGAACACTAACTAATTTGTACATAACCGTAACATATTTTGCAGTCATATTGTACACTGTGCAACTTCATTGAGTGGGTAGACATGGAGAACCCACGATCGGATGGAACACGTCCATACCCACGTAGTGAAACAAGATCGGAGTACCTACGACAGAAGGATGAATATGAACGCTGAATTGCTGCTGAAACTTTAGATTGGCGGGTCAATCCCCTGTGACTCCCGACATGGCGTGAACGTCCAGAGTGTCATTGTGGTGACCGTTATCAGGTCATACGGTCCGTAAGGCACCGAACTCGCGGACAAAGATGCTTCGCGTGTCCAAACATTGTCGATGATGATTTTGTCGTAAGTGCAATTTTTCTTTTCATCGCGCATCACTCTTATCATGACCTTATATATCCTCACAATGTGTGTACGTAGGAGGATGTAAGTAAATGTCAATTCATACAATGGATCGACACGGCCAGAGTTACTTCTAATGGCGGGCCGATAACACAACCTGAACCGACCACACAATTCATTCAGGCTTGGATGGAGTACGAACGTCGGGTACAAATTGCAAGCTTAGATTGGAGAAACAATCCATTAGGGTTACCTAAATGGTCGGAGCGTCCCAAGTGTGGTTGTCGAGATCGCTGCCAGGTTGCTACCTCCTTTGCACAACAAACATTTGGTAGGAGATATTTTGTCTGCCCCAATGTAGACAACGATTTCGTTGTATGTCTAACTTTTTCCAAATTGCCCTTCGATTTGCACAATATTTCTACCCTTACTCACTAATTGCAATAATTTCATAGGGCAATCCAAGGATATGTCGATTTACTCAGTGGATCGACATTGTTACTCCATCCTATCATGGGCAACAGATAACAGATTCTGAAACAGAAAGAGAGTACCAACGATTGAAGGACCATGAAAATGCAACGCATATTGACCCAGATAGAAGGGGCTAGTGGGATGGCGCAATGTCCACTCTGAGCGACAAATTTGTATCGTGTATCCATGGCACTTCTTTCCTATCTTATCATTACGATGTTTAATTATGATGGTGTATTGCATGCGTACAAATAAAAAATATCGGTTATATTAACATGGTTCTTTGCTGCCCCGTAACGATCCTTTCCTTACAATTGTACGCAGTACAAATACCTAACAATATATCATCCGGTACTTACTGAATTTTACATACTCTTCTTATTTCTACAAGATCATTAACCTAATGCTTCAAAATCACACACCACATCCTCGACCGACAATTTCACCTAGTCTTTAACTTTATAAAATATACCTGATTTTTCTCTTCTCACAGTACGTGCTACCTACTTTTATTCATCCAAATATCATAGTTTACATCAAAGAAATTTACAATCATTACACCTCTTTTATTAGTTTTCAAGTCGATGAATTACTAAAATTTTGTACCGAATATTTCGATAACAAGCATAACAAAACGTATGGAAACCCTAATCTCAGTGGACGGTTAAAAACCGCCCTTCCAAAGGGCGGCAAGGGGGCCGCCTGCAAAATTCCAGGCCCCCCGCCGCCCTTTGCAGGCGGCCCCAGCACAGTAAAAACCGCCCTCTAGGTTGGTGGCAAGGGGGCCGTCTGCAAAATGTGCAGACGACCGTCGGCAGAGAGCCAACGGCTGTCTGCCACGTCACAAATACCGCATGTTGGTTGGGCGATTTTTAATAATCGCCCTGTAAGAGAGCGGCGGGAGACTACTTTTGTAGAACTTTCAAACTAAAAATTATTTTTGCAAAACTTTTAATAAAAAAAATTCCAAACCTGGAGACCCCACCGATCCAAAAGGAAACCCAAAAATCCCTCAATATTGAATTGGGCCTAGATGGGCCTCTGTGGTATGGGCCTGACGCGGTGGCTATGTATGAGATGGGTTGAGCTCTTTTTCATCTAACTATATTGTGTGTTTCATCGAACGGCTCACAAGCGATCTGATGCATTGATTCAACGGATCACAACTAACGATGACGCGGAAGCATGAAGTTTGAGTTTTAGGGTCTTAATTGTAGTTAGTGGATATTAGCTTTACAGATAGAAGGGATTAACCTGATTGGCCACAATCCTATAGTCGTCGCAAATCATCAGAAGACCTACAACAAGAATTTAAAATGTTCAAATAAATACAAATTATAGCAAACATGAAAGTTTTGCAATTCAGATGTAAATAGTTGAAAGGATGCTAAAAATGGGCTGTAAATAGTTGAATGGAATTGAAGTATTATTAAAAATGGGCTGTAAATAGTTGAATGATAGTTGAATGGAATTGAAGTATTATAAAAGATATTCAAAACAAATGATCAAACATTGAGCAAGGCTTACATTTTTCAGTAGCGAGCGCGTTTCTCTTACATACAAGATAAATACGAAATCAGATAAAAAAAATGTTGAAATTATGAAAGATCGAAACGACTCAATTCAAATCAAGAAACAAAACATGTTGAAATTCTGAGACAAAACATTTTCTCATTGCTTTATGAGCGACAGAGCTACTGAGCGCGTTTTTTCTTACATGCAAGATGAACACGAAATCACAGTAATTCTAGTAGCTAATCAAGCGTGAGCTAGGCGAAGCGAGCAATCTCCGGCGAGGGGAAGAGAAGTTTGCTAAGCTATCTCCGGCGAGGCGGCGGCGAAGAGGAGGGGCCGCCGCCGCCGCGGAGGGAGTCCCAGAAGACGGGCCAGTTGCGGCGCGCCTCGTTCCAGCCGAGGAGGGAGCCCTCCCTGGCGGGGTCCCAGCTGGCGGAGACGATGCCGTAGCTGACGCCGAGCAGCGCGGCGCCGAAGAAGACGAAGGAGACGCCGAAGGGGATCCATGTCGGCACGTCGACCCTCGCCGCCGTCTTGAGGTAGTAGAACGCCGGCAAGAACGCCACCCCGACCGCCAGCGGCGCCCCCACCGACACCCCCACCCGCCGCATCATCCGGTTCGTCACCACCTCCGGGATCGCCACGTCCCTCTCCTCCTCATCCTCCTCATCGTCGCCGTCGCCGTCTTCTTGTTCTGGTCTCGGGGGCTGCCTCTTGCCGCCTCCGCGGCGCCGCCTTCTCTTCTTCCCGGGGCGGCCGATGGTGATGACCTTGGGCTCCGCGTCCGCGCCGTCGTCGGCGTCGATCCGGGAGCTCTTGTTCCTGCGGGCGCGGGCGAGGAGCGGCGGGCGCGCGCGGCTGTTGTTCGGAGCGGACGGAGGGGCGTGTGGCCGGAACGTCGGGGAGGAACGGCATGAGAGAGCAGCGGCGGCGGGCGCGCGCGCTGGAGCGAGCGGCAGCTCCATGGCGAGAGCCACGTTTGGAGGCAGTTCACTTGAGAGCGCGCGTCATCTTCTTATCTCTAACGCTGTGGATGGGGACAGACAGTGTATGCAGTATGCTGGTGCTACTACACACAGTGCAGTCCGGAGTTTTTGTTTCTTTGTGTATGTTTTTTCACTCATTTTTTTGTGAATGAATTCTAGTGTGGACTAGTTTCTGTTGTTTAAGTTGGATACTACTATTGAATTCTAGTGTGGACTAGTTTCTATTGTTTCAAGTGTAATAGCAAATCTTTTCAATTTACACCATATTTTGTTACCAAAGTTAACATTTTGGATTAGTAGACTCAAAGCCGTCCCTAGGCACGTGCGATCGCACAGGACCCTCAAAAAATCTGTGTTTCAATTTAATATAATACGTTCTGATATATTTATGGTTTCTAGATTATGCTTTTTCATATTTCACTCTTTCTGCTCCATTGAATAGATTAGAACAAGTTGTTTTCTTCTTAATTCCGACAAGTGTTCGATGATAATTATAATCATATCAAAGAACTGTAGTCCACATCAATGATATGAACGTGCGTTCTGAGCAATGGAGATTCCATTTTTTTTCATTTAGTAAGGAAAACTGAATTGTTACAACAATTTTTGTTCTAACGCCACTACATATGTAGGCGGGTGAGCTTCTTAGATATAGCACGAGTTGTCATTGGATGCAAATAGTTGTTATTTGTTTGATAGTAGGACATAGCAAAAGATATGAGTATTAGATTGATGCTAGCTTTTTCGTCATGGTTGGAGGGCTGTAAATCAAGAAAAAAATTTTGTGGTAATAGAGATTTGTCCTAATGTATTATAAATAATATATAGCCATAATCTATTATGCAATTAGCATTTTTAAAGATAAGATCTTATTTTATATTTTGTACAGATCCCAAATTGTTAGTGGCGGACACATATTAGTGAAGAGCATCTCCTTTTTCTCAATCTTCCCCCGCTCCTTAGTCCACACCTCAACGGAGAGCAACACTTCTCCCCCCACAACAATAAGGTTTCGTCCCATAACCATGTGTGATCACCTTGTCCCACTCTGTAGTGCGATGAGCTTGAGCACACTAGATGTGTGGTGATATAGGCTATGAACATGACGTCAAGGCCAAAAAAAAAGACTGAGGTTCGAGCTCGATGCAATGAAGAAGGGGATATTGGATGAGATCAGGTGTCAGGACTAGAGGGGTTGAAGCTTGAGTTTTAGGGGGCATAGGAAGAAAACGAGGAGGGGGAGAGGAGGGGGAGGGAGGGAAAGAGAGAGCAAATATACATGTTACAAAGTGAAAAAAAAAGTTTAACCCTACCTCAATATACAACTTAGGTTATAGAAACTGATTCATTATGCAATTCACTCAAAAGTATGTAAAGAACAAATAGTGAAATTTCAAATTTGAGCAAAGAGGAAATTTGTAGCATACAAAGCTTCCGCTCCTCCCGCTTTTGCGCACCTCACTGCTGGTATTGGTGCCTCTTCCCTCCTCACACACTCCCTATCCCTCTTGTCCCTTCACCCCTCCATCTTCATCCTCCTTCTCATTCCTCCTCAGCTCCTTCCTTTTTCTTTTTCTTTTTCTTCAGATCTATTCTTTTTCATCGGTTTGGCTGGTCGGTGATGCATCGCTTCATGTGGGAGCTAGCCGGTGGCTGGAGGGGTGGCAGCCTGTGTCGAAGCTGGCTGGTGACATCGACTTGCTGGCTTGTAGGGCAGCGCGGTAGTGGTGGACTATTGGAAGTGGCTTGGACGATGCGGCAGGTTGGTAGTGGCATGCCGCTCACTGTTGTCCAGGAGGAGGTCAGCGTTATTGTCCCCATGTTTCCACCCTGTCTTGTGCTCATCATCCTCAGCAGCGACAAATGTCTTGGTAGTAGCAACGAACAAGGCGTAAAGGTAGTGGTGTCCGACCGAACAAGTTTGGCTCGACGATGGCATACTGATTTACCGGTGGCATCCGGGGTATACTAATTTGGCCTAATAGCTGGTTCCAATACTTTTTTACTGATAAAAGGTCGCTACCGTGAGAAGTGAAGGCGGCAGGCTCATTAGCGAGATGCCAGTGGCGAGCGGAGCGACTGGGATCGGGCCTAATAGTTTGATCTAGTCTACTTTTGGAATGCAAAGCAGCTACTACGAGTAGCAACATCGAGATGATGACAATGAGCTGGTTGGTAATACTAGTGATGGATGGTGTGGCACTGGATCTAGGGCCTAAGTGCCACTGAATCTGAGGTTGTTCTGCCCGAATCGGTTCACATAAAGCCAAGGTACGGCTGAGGGATGTCTTCTCTGCCTTCTTTGGTTGGCGTCGATGAGCAAAGGCACTAAGGGCCAGGAGTTACCAAATCTGGATCAATTAGATCCGTTCGATGGATGTGGCAGGGTGGCAAAGGAGCCAATAGGGAACGTGGACGAGGGCTGCACGACTTTAAATCTAGTTCATCTGTTTCTAGAAATATTTCTAGTTCATCCAAAAAGCAATAAAGCAATTTATCCGTTCGTTGCCGGGGAGCGTCGATGGGCGACCAGTCACGCGGTGCAGCCCCGCATGGTCAATTCGCCGTTTAGTACTATATACGTATATATGTATGTATATACTTCATATACATACGTATAAATGTTGTTTATTTATATAAATTTTATATGCATATATATATATATATATATAATTTGTGTATAAATTTGGGAGTAAAATACATGGCCGATCCTTAAATTTGAGAGGGGTTGTTACTTAGTTTCGTAAACTTGAAAAATGTACATCTAGATCTATCATCTTGGTTTAATGAATTACAGTCGGCCCAAACCTCGTTTGACCGGGGTTGATCATCGATGTGACGTTCCACGTAGGTAATTCTTTTGCACCCAGCCTCCTCCGCATCAAAGCGTGGTGAGAGAATTGCAATTATCTCCCTCGAGCTACAATACCACCCTGAAATCCACAAATTCCAAATCCCTTGCTAAGTCGCCTTCTCTCTTTGACGGTGAAGATAGCGACTGGAGGTGGCTAAGTGCGGGGTTGCAACAAGGGAGTGGTGGGAGGCGGCGAACTATGGGGTAGTGACGAGGGAGCCGCCGGAGGCATCGACACAAGGCAAGGTAGTGGCGGTAGGGATGAAGTGCGGCTTCAACGCCGAATTGCCATGCCTTCTCCAAGTTCGTCCTCGTTTTGCAGTCCCTCATGCAACGAGAACACCATCGTGAAGTGCACAACAATGACGAATGCTCATTGGGACATATTTTCGGGGTAGTATTGTAGCTCAAGGGAGCTAATTGCAATTCTCTCGCCACGCTTCGTTGTGGAGGGGGCTAAGTGCAAAAGTGTTACCTACGTGGACACCACGTCAGCGGTCAACCTGGTCAAACGAGGTTTGGACTGGCTGTGATTCATTAAACCAAGAAGATGGATCTAGATGTGCAATTTTTAAGTTTACGGATCTAAGTGACACCCCCTCTCAAGTTTAAGGACCGATCATGTATTTTTACTCTAAATTTGTATATATCTACAAATTTATACGTATACACTTTCAACGTATAAATTTTTTTATACATACATGTACAAACTTGATACGGAATACACATCCATAAAGTTTATACATATACATATAAACTTTATACATAATATACGTATACATATAAATTTTACGCGTATTTTGTATTGTACGGAATCTTGCTGCGCGCCACCTCCGCGCACGACTAAGTCACTAATTGGCGTTTTTGCTGCCAAAGGGCCAAATGCCAAACTGCATACTCCTACCTAAGAGAGGCTATGTAGATGGGCTTAGGCCAGAGGCCAAGACTCTCTGTTGGTTTATACTATGCAATATCATGTATATGCATTTGTATCAACCCAAAATTACCCATATCTGTTATTTGGTCGATTGGATATCACATCTTTGTCAAGCCGGAATCAGAGCTTCAAAGGTGGAATGACAGATCATATACATGGAAACATATGGAATGTTTCCATCTCTTGGCATGGCAGGAAGGATGCATTTACTCTCTTAATTCGATTCGTTGCATTTTGGCACCTGTATTAGTTGCCTTCCTGATGCATTTTAATTCGACTCAGAGGCGGATCATACGCCCGGAAACGCATCCGGATATCTATCTTCTTATAATTCGATTCATCGCATTTAATCCCGTCAATCAATCAGGGTAAATCTCGATACCGCCATTAGCGATTCAAATCACAATTTTCTGCATATAAATACGATGATTTCCACCCCGTCATCCTCCACATCAACACACACAAAAGTTCAGCATTCAGCAGCAAAAAAACATGTCATGGGCCTGCCGCTCCCTGCCTACCTGCCGTAAGTTCTTCATCTGAAATTACGTAGTGAATTGTGATCATTCACCGATCAGATTTGATGAAACAATGCTCAAATTTTTAATGTGTGAATTGCATTGCAGCGGATGTTAAGTCGTCGTGGCCGGAGCTGGTGGGGAAGAAGGGAAACGAGGCGAAGGCCGTCATCTCGAGGGAGAGGCCTGACATCACTAGAGCCATCCTTGTGCCGCAGGTCGCCGTCATCACCGACGACTACTGCTGCAACCGTGTCCGGATCCTCGTCAACTGCAACGCCGGCGACTGCGGCGAAGCCACCGGCACTGCCGTCCCGATGATCGGGTGATTCATTCAGATGCAGTTTGGGGGGAATGCATTCACAATGCAGTTCTAAAGGAGGGATAATGGGCAGTGTTTATGCTGCATTTGTGTTTTGAAGAACTTTTTTTTGAATAAAGAATTCTCCTGTTTCCTATGCTCTGCGAGCCGTTTACTTATAGGCCTTGTCTGTTTTATTGATTATCTGAATCTTTTGCTGGTTATTGAGTCATTCGATCTTGAACGGTTTGTGGATTGTTTGAAGATCTGTGCCACAAAATGTGCAGCATGATCAGCCGATAACTGTGATTGGAATTCACTGGATTTGCAGTTTGTAAGTTAAAATACGAACAAAACGATCTATTCAAATGCTAATAATAGTCACAAATCCAGATCAATGGATTTCTAGAGCTGAGAATACCTAGGTTTTTATGAAATCGTGGATCTGTACTAAACAAGACCTTAAACTCCTCCTAACAATGGAAAGTTTTTCAATTGTCATGCACAATATTTTGCATATGTTGCTAAGCTCTTTTTCAGCAGCATCTCATCTTCCCGAACTAATTTACAGGCTAAAAGGAACGCTTGTTTTACGCCGGGGAAAAAAATCGCCGGAACGAACGCATGTTTTACTACGGTGACTCAGTGACCTTCTGAATTGAAGGAACCTTGGAGTTGGAGAAAAATTCCTACTATTTTACAAGAAATTCAAACTGATTTATGTAAAGTTGAGCAAGAAACTTTGTTTTATTCTTCCATCTCCAAGTTACAAGCAAGTTCACCCATCGCAATAACCATCATTTTCTCACCACTTCGATTCACTAGAGATCAGAGAGATGAGCAGAGATCATACAAGAAGCTGTCTTTGGTTTTCAATTGGATGCGTTGAGGACGGTGTCGACCTTGTCGGCGAGGTGGGCCTCGTCGTCCCCGAGCCGCGCCGCCGCGGCGCCATTCTCCCACCTGATGAGCGTCGGGACGCCTGTGAGCTTGAACCGCGGGTCAACTCTCCACGGGTGCGCCGGGTCCCTCCACGTCGGCTTGTCGCCGACGTACGCGCGCAGCAGCACAACGTCCTTCTCCTTCTCCTTCGCCGCCGCCTCCACCTTGTCGTAGATCACTGGCTCCGCCACGTTGCAGTCTGCACGCGAACCCACCGCCGCCGCCGCCGCCATCAGCGCTCGTCGTCAGCGGCGAATTTTAGAAGAAGCACCACCGGGTTTGAGTTGCTTACCGGGGCACCAGGTTTGGTTGGAGGAGGCGTCGCGGTCGGCGAGGAAGAGGAGCAGCTTCACCTTGCCCTTGCCGCCGTCCTCGACATCCTCTCCAGCGGCGAAGAGCCTGTCGAAGTGGGCGTCGAAGTCGGCGACGGTCACGTCCACCTTCTCCACCGTCATCTCCGCCTTCGTCTCCTCGCTTTCCTCGGCGGCGGCGGCGGCGGCGGAGCAGATTGGAGATTAGAGAGAGAAGGCGTCCTCGCGGACGCGTTTTATCTTCCCCCGTTATTACGGGAGAGAGCGTGCGTGACGTCACGATGCCATGCTCGATTTTTCCCCTTCTCCCCCGTCCCACGCTGACATACGGGACCCACTGCTCGGAGCGCGTGCCGCGTACGCGAGCCGGAATCCAAGCCTTCGAATTTGGGCCGCGAAACCTTTGTTAGGCCCATTGGCTTCCAGTAGAGGTCCAGTATGGATTAACCCTAAACTAAGGAATAAGTCTATTTGCCTTCTTCATCTCTTCCTCCCCGTTTAAATCACCTCTCTCATCCGCAAAATCAGATATAACATCTCTCTCATTTTCAAAAACTGGTAGAACAGATCACTCTTTTTACTGTTTCCCAAAGCATCAAAAGATATAATTTACAACGGTTTTCAAAAATAGGGGATACGTTAATACCCGTTTTAACGGGTGAGGGAGACGATTCAGTTAGCAGCAAGGGATTTAGGATGCAAAATAGACTTATTACCCAAACGAAATCCATAACATTGGGCCTGACCGCCGTCACCTAGAGTTGATTTGGGTTAATTCGGTGGGGTAATCACGGGCCCACAAACTCCACGCGAGGAACACGTGCTGCGTGTGCTCTAGTCTAGCCTGGCCCGATAACTCTCCACACGCCTCTCCGGTTTCGTCTCCCCCCGATCGCCTCCGGCCTCCGTCGCTCGCCGCTCGTCTCCGCCGCCGCCGGCTGGGAGGCGTCAGCCATGCACGACCAGGCGGAGATCCGCAGCCTCCCCATCGACATCGCCTTGGGCCGCCTGCAGGAGTGGCTGGTGGACCGCAAGCGTGTGCCGCAGGACTGGAGGAAGCGCCTCGCCGGCATCCGCGCCCGCCTCGCTGCCGCCTTCGCCTCCCTCCCTCGCGACCTCGACCCTTCCCTCCTCGCCCTCGATCCGGACGGTAAAACCCGCATCCCTGCTTCCTAAACCCCTTCCTCCTGCGCGCGTTTGCTTCTCTCCGTCTTAATAAAACCTCGCGATTGCGGTAGCTTCAGTAGTGTAGATTTGGGCGAATTGGGGGATATAGAGCCCTTCCCCTGTAGATCGCTTTATCTGCTATGCTAGTGCGATTTGGTTGTTCCTGTGTGGAATGTAATTGTGCGTATCACTTTCTTGGAGTAGAAATTGGGTATCTTGAAGCAAAGAAGATATACGGCATCCTCTTGGAATCCAACACGGAGAGTAGGAACATATTTGGCCGCCTGACTGGATCAGCGGTAAGCAACAAGAATTGCTCTTCTTCTGAGAGTTAGATGTAGGTTGTAGCACACTAGTGTGTATGGAACTGAATACACTTCTGTGCAAATGTTGTATCCAGGGTGAATGGGAGGCCATTGTTAAAGCTTATGAGAAGGACCACGTTTTTCTTGGGGAGGCAGCTCAGATCATGGTCCAGAATGTGAACTATGACATGTATGGTGCCCATTCCTCAGTCATGGGTTTGACTGCTCGCTCAGTGTATTTGTGCTTGACCTAGCTTTGCCATGGCTAACTTTACTTGCTGTTCTTGCTGGATGTAGTCCGTATCAGAGGAAGCAGATGCAAAAGACTCAGCAACAGCTCGTGGAGCTGGATAGAAGGGAGGCCGACATCAAGCGACTCGCAGCTCTGTCTGCAACCAGATATGCAGAAGCTTGCCAGGAGCTTGGTCTGCAGGTTATAGCTTCTCCATTTCACTATCTATACTTAGCACCATGCGAGTTGTGTGTTCCTGACTAGTATGTTCTATAAGGTGTTATACTGATGTGCGCATGCCACTTGCTTTTCTTGGCCTAGGGAATTAATGTGCGGCAAGAACTGATAGAGTCGGCAAAAACACTTCCTTCGACGTTTACAAAAATCTTGGAGGTTCTGAACAGTGATCCTGTCTCAAAAGCTACCGAGTACTATACAACTTCCGTAAGGGACTGCCATACTGAGGATAAGGTATAATCAGGACATATCAGATATTGAATATATAAATATCTGTAATGAACTTCTTGTGAACTTAACGCTTTGTTCTTCTGAATCCAGGAAAACTGCAAATCTGTGCTACAGAATCTGAAACAGTTGCAGGCTAATCCTCCCTCCCTTCATATCTCGGTATGCAATGAGGTTGAATCTTCACTTGGAGAGACATCAGAAGCACAGGAGTCTAATGTGACTGGGGTAGAGAACATTGACTCAAATATATCTGCAGATGATATTGATTGGGACATCTCTTTGGATGATAATGGAATTGATTGGGACATTGGTGCTGTTGAACAACCTATAGAAGAATCCGGCAATGGTTTTGGATCGTATGAAATTATTGATGCCAATGTAGAGTTGGCAGGTTCTGAAAATTATAATTTTGGTATTTCAGATGATCCATCTGTGAACAAGTCTAATTCATCTGAGCCTGGTATTTGCTGGGACATCACTGATGTTAATCCTGAAGAACATGCTAGTATACAGAACACTCCTGAATCAGGACAGTCTCAAAGTTTAGCTGAAGAAAGAAGCCAGTTACTAGAGAAGGAATACAGAAATAATATTCTTGATGATTTACTTGAGGTACACTTTTGTGCAGTTTTTAGTTGTTGCATTATCCTGTGAGTTCCAACTATAACCACACTTGAATGGCATGTTGCATAATTGTACTACCTATTATTACTAATACGAACATCCTTGTGTTTTTATGCCAAATTCTCTCTTTTACTAATAATACTAACACTTGAGTGGCATGTTGCATTAGGCTGCTTGGCCCGCCTATCCTCTTTCAATTAATAATACTACATCTCCATTAATTTCTGACACTTCAACAGGTAAAAGCATTTTTGACCCAACGCATAGGGGAGATGAAGAATGCTGATGCATCATCTCTACAGCATCAAGTGCAAGCTGTCTCACCTTTTGTTCTGCAGCAGTATGCTCCTGAAAATTTAGAGAATATGCTTGCAGAGGTCTCATCAGCTATATCTTTACTCACTAACCAGAAAACTCTTGACCTTATAATGATTCTCAACTCAAAAAGGTAAGAGTTATTCCACAGCATTTACTCGAAGACTAAATTGTATATCATTTTGTATGCCATCAATATATGCATTTTTTAACATTTTTTAACTGGACATTTCTTTTGTCTTTCAAAGGTTTTTAGACAGATTAGTATCAACATTAGAAGACAAGAAGCATCATGAGGTGAAACTACGAGAAGGCTTAGGTGATTTGTCAGTTAAGCGAATGGAGCTGCAAAATGCACTTTCGTCATCCTGGCCTAAGCAAGTAAGTGATTATTTCTCCACTAGTGTCCGATTACATGTATATGCTTATCCTAAACAGATTGTGGACTATAATGACATCAGTAATTGGGTGAAAACACCACTAATGTTGTGAACAATGGCATTTCCTTGCTCTCAACATGCCGAGATACTAGGTTTTTTTTTTTTTTTTTTTTGGCCTTGACTGTCCATCATGTTTGATAAGGCAAAACACCAATATTCTTCAGAAGATTTCTATAGCCAAAAAGATTTTGTGGTGATTAGCTTTGTAATGTGACAGGAGGCAGCAATTACAAAAACCAGGGAACTCAAGAAGCTCTGTGAGACAACACTATCATCTGTTTTTGATGGGAGGCCGGTGCACATAATTGGAGAGATCAATACTTTACTAAGTTCAAGTGTTAGTCAATTAGCTGGATAACTGTACTATCTATACAGTTAGCTGCATGACTGTACCTGAAATAATATGAGATCGAAAGCTGGTTGATTCAATCAGGGTTCATACTTTAACAACTTGTCTGGTTGCACTTGGGTTATTTTTGCTGCCTGAAGTGAAGTGATGTTCTTTTGTGTATCTGTCTGCTGCCCCGGAGTGGGTGAAGACTGAAGAGGGGCAATGGGGTTTAGGTAAATATGTTGTGGAGAAAAGTTGCTAGCAGATATGATACCTGACTGTTAGAATCTTAATATCAATGGTTTGAATAGTTACTATTTGTTGCTGTGCTATGATGGAATATCAAATGTATGCGTACAATGGCAAGGTTATCTAGTAATTCAAACTAGTATTGTATTCTTAATATTACAAATCTGTTTTAAGTTCTACTCCAGTATTAGGGAAAAACTTAGTTCTGCGATGTCACAGTCCAATTTCCTGCCTCTTAGCACAAACACAACACAACACGATCTATAGTGTAAATTTTGATACCTTTAGGCACTTCTATACAGTGTCAAGGTACTATACTACTACCACATATTAACAGTTTTGTCACATCTGTGATGTTTCCCGGTAACTTCTTGGTACGGTAAAATTACTCCAATCTATATACCCTCAAAAGCTGTATTGACTCGTTTCATTACAGTACAACAATACACACTCTAGTTATGAAGGAAATTCTGAAACCATTGGCTGGATCGCTTTGGATATCTCTTCAGCCCATCCTTGTAGTCGATGTAGTTAATGCCGAATCGAACGCTGTAACCATCCATCCACTCGAAATTGTCAAACAATGACCATGCAAAGTATCCTCGTACATCAACTCCTTCCCTGACATGTCATGACAGTGATCTTATTTTGATGCAGATACTTAACCATTTTAATGCAAATCGTGGCAATATTTATTGTAACTTTTGTCTACATATCGACTTGGGATTAATCATCAAAATTACCCGAGGACTCTTTGAACATGGAATAGGTGTTGCCGGTAGAACTCTATTCTGGTATTGTCAATTAAGGCCTCCTTGAGCGCTAATTTTTCATTGTTAACCTCATCAACACCTGTAATATTAGTGTTTTATTTATTTAGTTAGTTATTTTTGATAAGCAGCAGAACAACTTTTGGTAAGCAGTTAGAATGCCATACCATTTTCTGTGATGTAGATAGTAGGATTGTTGTATGTCCTCTTGGTGTACAGCAATAGTTCCTCTATTCCTTTCGGATAGATGTAGAGCCAAGATGAACCAGCCTGGATACAAATTAAATGTATTTATGCTTTTATTTTCATGCTTCTGGAATCTCTTTCTATGCTTAATTAACTATAGATATGTTCTTTATTATCCACTGATTACCACTATTGGGTAGAATATTAAATGTGTAAGTAATATGAATTAGCTCGTACAACTGAAGAACATGATGATGTGTGATTTAAATCATACCTTTGGACCAATGTCGGTTCCATTTCTTTCCACTACGGTTGCATGTAGAGAAAAACACATTAGCTCACCAAGGTAATTCAATTGTAGAACAGGAAACAGAGTTCTTGCATGATTACCTCTCTGATTAGTCAGTGAATCAGTACTGTAACTTTTGTGACTATTACTATCTTGTTTAGTACCCTGAATATATCTTGCTGTATAATAATTAAGGCCAATGAAATCGAATGATCCGTTTATAACTTTTGACTGCTCTTTTGTGAATTTTGGTAATCTGTTACCAACCAATGTTCTCATGCTGACTGGATAATCTCCCTTTGTTAAAGGATCCATGAACCTATTCAATTTGTTAATCAGCAAAAATAAAAAGATTACAATTGTATTGATCTAAAAATTCAAGTATGAAGCTGAAGTCTCTGTCATTCTGCACATAACGAAAACTCACCATCCATACATGAAATCCAATGCACGTTTGGTAGCATGTTTGTCTTCCTTGGAGTCTTCATAGGGAATCATCCAATTGCTAACAATAGTAATGCCTATTTTTCCTTTTTGTCCCCCCTGCATGATTCAATGATTATCACATCCAAGTTTCAACAAATAAGCTAGCAAAAACTACAGAAATGAACTATCTACATCTACTTTTTTTTTGGCATCTAATCTTTTCATTAGTGAAAAGTCTTTATCTACTGACATAGTTTGTCTGTCAAAATGCATTTTATATTATTGATCTTTACCTCTGTTTTTTTAACTGAAAAATAACCACAAAGTCACAGTAAAGAAAACTAGGTCATACTTGGTATCTGTCTCTGTACATCTGAACTGCTGCTGCATGAGCCAGAAGTTGATTATGAGCTACAATATAAGGCTCTCTCCCAGAGTCTCCCTTGCTGCAACCTGACTTCTCCTGAGAGGAGCACCTGCCAGGTGCTAATATGCCACTGGAATAGCCACCAATACTGAAACTCCAAGGCTCATTGAATGTAATCCAGTATTTTACCCTGTCACCAAACTCCCTAAAGCAGATGTCTGCATAGTCCCTGAAGTCTTCCCTGATAATGTTGGCACAAGCTGTTAATCAGCTCCTGTAATTTATTTGTTTTTTTATTTCAACATGGTTCTTATTATTAATAGAGTACTAGTAAATTCCGGGTACATGTAGGAAGAGTCATATATGATGATAAGTCATATTTACTTACACAATGAGGTGACTCAAGAACCCGCCGTACTGCTGTTCTAACGCTTGTGGAGAGTCCCAGTGAAAAAGGGTCACAAATGGTTCAACACCTGTATTGTTGTTTAGGCATTATTAATATGTAAATAGATACTTAATACGAGCAATTTCTTTTGTATTGACATTGTGAACATATGTAATCTTTACCTTTTGAAATTAGTTCATCGATGAGATTATTGTAGTATTTGATTCCTTCCAGATTAACCCCTCCACTGAGTTTTCCATCTATATAAATATTATCATTGCATAAGTTACTGACTTGCGACCAACTTGTTTTACTTTTCTCTTTCAATTGCAGATCAATGGAAAAAAAATATTAGTTTGAGCATAGCTATAATGATAAGTGGTTGCCTGGGAGGCGGGGATATGCTCCAAAAGCCTCAACAATGATGGATTCAAGTATAAGGTTATCAAAATTATATTCGGTTACCTTGGCCGACGATATTTGCCCTTTTCCATTAAAAAAAAGAAAAAAATAAATGAGGAATCACTTACTAGGAAGAATTCTTGGCCAGGAAACTGAAAATCTATACGCGTTCAAGCCCAAATCCTTCATGATTCTAACATCCTCCTACACTTGGTGAATAACATATTAGCATATTCTAAACATTAGGTCTTGTGTAGAGAATATTACAAGCTGATCATGTTATCTTAAAAGCATCACCTTGTACCGGTGGTAGGAATCTATTGCTATATCACCATTGCTTCCATTTGCTATCTTCTCTGCATGAACAAATTATTGGTAGTTAGATCATGAAGCACCGTATCTGAATTTCAGTTAATTAAACATGATTTAGATATGCTTCTTTCATGCATGACATTCTTGAGTAGTCTATAATCAAGTGCTTGAGGTATATAAGGAAAAATAAATAGATTGATTAGGTTCTCTATAGTCTATAGGATCTGTTGAACCACGTGGACTGTAACTTAAGTCCAAGAAAAGAAAGCTGTTTGTTTGCTTGTGGTTACATGGAGTAATAAAATAGTGACAGCTAATAGCGGTCATTAAACTACTTAAAAGTTTCAATTTATCATCAAATGCTTGAAAATTTGTCTTCACTAGCCTTTCGCTTTTTTCGTCCTTGGTTAATAGGTCAAAATGAAGATCTGTTTTCCCTACATAACGATTACTTTTGGTTTCTACGTAGGTCAAATTGACCATATGACTGAAGTGCTTTAAAGTCCCAATCAAGCATTATATTTGCTGTTTTCTGTGCCTTCTTCTACCCTAGTTGTTTTCAGCAAAAGACTAAAGAATATACAATGTCTAGTGAAGGAGGTTTTGTGGTACAGGTTGGTACATTGATGTTGTGTTTCACTAAATTAACCAATATCTAACATGCTATGGCAGGAATGCACTTAACTAGGTTTTCTTTCTGGAGTGGTCTCTGATCTTGGCATCTTTCAAGTGGTATTACTTTATGACAACCAGAAGGTCATAGGATTGTCTGTGCTTGCTTGTTTGAAAGTTCGGTGACCATTTCTTTCTCCTTTTTTTGTTTTGCCAGTTTGGCAGTGTTTAGTCTGTGTCTGTGTCTGTCTTGATTTGTGGACCGTGGGTAGGCAAGAAGGTAACAATCAACTTATTTTGGGATAAAGTTTGAACTCTACAAATCAACTTATCTTGGGTCGGAAGGAGTATGTAATTTCTATCCTTTATTCCACTATAAATCAAGGGGGAAGATCTCCTGCATCCCTTCTTCAGAAATAAACTTTTGCATGATTTACACATTTGCAACTGCTCAAAAAACATAAATATTTGTATACAGCGTTTGTCATAATTCATAATTCGGAGAGGGGTTTGACTTCTAAGGTCGAAGGCAGGGTTTACGTTACCGCCGGTAACCGCGCGGTTACCGCGCTTACCGTACCGCGGGGGTACGATAAAAGGAAAACCGCGGTAACCGTCTTAAATTCAAATAAATTTTAAAAATAATTTGAAATTTTGATAAATTTTATACGAATTTCATACGGTTTACTACGGTTATCGCGCGGTAACCGTGCTTACCGCTGGGGCACAGTAACCACGCTCCCGGCGGTAACATAAACCCTGGTCGAAAGTCCTACTAGCTACTGTGTTACATAGCTCAGTTGACTATATCATGTCTAACTTTGCATGCCTTTTCCTTGGTCAGAAGGCTGCTACGTCAAGGTAACACCTTATCATTCCCCAAGTTGACAACAGGTTAAAATTTTGCATAGTCCTGTTTCAAATCTTACTATTGTCGACACATTAAATATCCTAGTATGTAACAATCAGATTGATAAATTTGATATGCTTAAGAATAGATAAGGGTTAAGAATACAGTCAAAACGTAATCTTGGATAGGATCATAGGAGCAAGGAGACCTGGATGATTGTGAGTGAAGGTGTCCCAGATGCTGGGTCCTCTGCCACCTTCCCTCACAGCACCTTCATACTGCAACATCAAAAAGTTTGTAACAAAGAGCCATGTGATGCACACACACACATCTTCCAGTACTCTCCAGAAGCTTCTAGAACACACCTGGTATGCCGAAGAAGCTGTGCCGAAGAAGAAGCCCTCGGGGAATTGGCTTCTCCTGATCACCTCTCCCGCCTTCATTTCGGACCGCGACGACGTTGAGGAAGCCATGAGCATCAAAAGTAGCAGCCAGAGAAGCTCCATGGCTGTTCTATGCTCCACTAACTCTTCTCCTGCTAATGTTCTCACTAAGGTTTGTGTATTTATAGGCAGATTTAGTGCTTGGAGAAAGAGAACAAACATAATTCATTATGTCCAGTTGCTTTACAAGTCGTGCTGCCCGTGATGCCACCGGGGGAACAGCGAGATCTTGGCGTTTGCTGATACAAAATCCATGTGAAGGCTTATCCTTCTGATTACAAATAAAAAAGGGCATAATTTGTCTGCTGTTTAGTGCTTCAGGTGTACTACCAGGTGTCATATATCAGGCTTTGCTATAAGGGCAAAGTGTGGAGCTTTCAATTTAAGTATTGATTGTTTATGAAAAAAATGTGTTTGGTTCTAGTGAAAAAAGGGTGGCTAAAGTAGGACTGTGAATTGCTTCCTACAAGAAACATATCCTTTGGCAGGTAAGTAGATTATGGATCCAACTCTTACTTAATTTTTTTATGATTTTGTTTATGCATGTAACCTTCATTCTAAGAGAAAATTGAACATTTGTCATTTTAAAGAGTTCCACTCCAATGTAATTGTTATCATGCTATTTTCAAAAAGTTGTAATTCTGTTTTTGCCACTCCAGGCTTCTGAGCTTTGCCATATTCTGTTAGATGAAGAGGGAATGCACACAGGGGGGGTTTTCAAAAAAAAGCACAGGGGCAAGATTGTCAATAAATGGTGAATCCATACTATAACTAATACAAAAGGTTTCAAAGTGGGAAAACAGCATTACATCTTTTTGAGTGGCATTAGAATAGTTATATTCTTTAGAGTGGAATATCTTATAGATGACAAGCTAGTCTATTATAGACAAAAACTATCTAGGTTCTAAATACCCGCAACATGTGACTTAGTTTTTTTTAAAAAAAATAGTCCGTTTAATAATGTGAATTTTAAAAGTTAGTAATAAACTCAAAACATCATGGAACAATTCCCACTCCGTTTGCACATTTTATTTTCAACCGAAATAAATTTGGGTGTAGTGAAAAAAATTGGTCTCACGAAAATGGTTTTTAGTACATTTAAATTCTATTTTGCAGACAAATTAAGTTTTATTTTGTACCTACAAACTAATCTAGATTATAAATACTCTATAGTGGAATTCATGATTTTTAAAGTTGTTTACTAATTTGTAAAAATCAAAAATTATTTCATCCATGGAAAACACCCTGTTGATTCGGTGTCACATTATCGCCACGTCACTAAGCCCAGACCGAGATGTTGAAAAGTGAATGATTTTGATAGTTCAAGGTTGAATGTTTCAAAATTTAGAAGTGTGGTTGTCTTCTTTAGTTTGCACAAAAGGTTTATAATTATAGAATAGAATTCTCAGATTTAAAAATAAAATTAGAAAGATACACCATTATACTGACTAGTGAGGTGAAATGGGTTATGTTGCATTTGTTTCGCTGCATTACACTGAAGATTAGTGATTATAGTAGTGTTTCAGTTCTAATAACTTGTGCTAAAACTATTAAAAATTACTACCTTGTCACTAAATATAAGGGATTTTGCCTATATAACTGCATAGACAAAATTCATTGTATTTGGGGGCGGAGGTAGTAGAAGACAGTTGAATAATTATCATAATGCCAATCGTAATCTTAAAGAGGAGGTGGGAAGGGTTTGCTTGAGAATCTATGCCTGATGCTGAGAGCTAGGGATTACCCTCCAAAACAAAGTTATAGGCAGAGTTCTTACTCATGCCTCAACAGCTACAAATAACAGAATTTCTCTAGCTTTTTATAGCCTTTTTTTCTGTGGTATCTCTTGAAAAGTACAATACAATATTGTATTATGGTTAGATCATAAAACACATGCCAAGCCCATTACTTGCATACCTGTTTGAAACCGAGAAAAACAAATCACATGAATTAAACGTAGGAAAGAAAAACTTAGGAATGCACAATTGTAAAACAAAGGAATGAAAAAACATAGGCAATATAGGCATAGTTGTGTTTGGAATGGAGGAATTTGAGAAAATATATTAATTACTATGACTTTTAATATCATTTGTCTTTTCACATAACCCTAGTGCTTCACCAAACATTATCCTGAAGACAATGAAACCCTAATCCAAACGCTGCTAAAACGGTTTTTCTTGAAGGAAATGAAACCTTATAATTCCTTTGAAAATCCTTTGATCCAAATAGGGCCTTAACAGTTTTTATCTGCAATTGTTTCTCGCTCATGCACATTATAAAAATAAGTTGGGATGACTAGAAGGGGCTAGTCATCCAATGTTATCAAGATAGGTGAAACCACATATTTTTCCAACCCTTCATTTAATCCAGGTGAAATATGAGCAGGTCAAGAGGTCGAATTTGGGTCTGCTGGGTCAAAGCAACCAAACCCATACCAACTGAGTTAGGCACGATTCTCTGCACGTTATAAAAATCATAATAAAATTGTTTTATATCCTCTTATCCAATTACTTGGGATGATAGACGATACAATTCTCTACAATGTCAAAAGTCCAATATTGAAACCACTTCTACGAAAATACTAGAAAATTGGAATCATCTGATATTTGTGCTGGCAGAAAGTGCTAGATTCCACTTTCTCACCCATGAACTTCTCCACCCCCACACTAAACCTACACAAATTCCAAAAACAAGAGAACCCATCTTCGGTTATAGATTAGGTCACCGGCACTACCACTACAGCTTGCCGGAGCAATGAACTACAAAACGAAATGCTCATCCACAAACCACCGATTTCAACGGTCCGAGTGTACTTAGGCCCATCGTACTTGCCAAATCTGGCAATAGGCACTGATTATTTTTAATCCTTTGTTGAAACCTGAAATTGAAATGGCAAAATTGAAAGTTCAGTCTCCACTTGAAACGGTTTCTAGATGGTCGTCAGAGAAGCAATCTACACAAAAAACGAATTCGACATGTGCAGCCAACAATGGAGAGGGGTCACATTTACATGGCTCAGTGGAGATACTATCATGATGTCTGAATCTTTTTGTTCCATGATGATAAATACTAGGAGTGGTAGATTAGGTTTTAATGTGGTTAGAGACGTTAGACTCACTGTTGATCCAGACAGGAGACAACAATTTGTGTTACAATATGGTCGATAATGGTTCAAGGCCAGTTGCCAAAAAAATGCTAGGGCAGCAATATGGTTCGACAACATCATCACTGCAGAATCAAATACCATGAAAATCTTCCTTTATGGTATGCTACATTGACAATTTGTCATCATTTGAAAGCATCCATTATGGTGTGCAAATTGTCCACAAAAGCACTGTTTCTTCACCTATCTAAGACAGGATGCTATGCCTCACTATTTATTGTGTATCCTGAATCCAGCAAAAGGAACCCGAGATGCCAAGCAAACACATATTATGACATCTGAATTCCATGATCTCTGCACTTCACCAATGAACAGAATGAACATGTATAGTCTTTAACAATATAGATCAGCAATCAAGCTACCTTTGATTAGGCAAGAAAAAATGTGCAACAGATCAATAGTCAACCTATCTTTATCTGGTAAGAACTAGGAGTAACAGCCAACACTACACAGCAAAAGGTTAGCTATGAATGTATCTCTGAAATGGCAAAAGTAAAGCAGATGAGATGAAACAAAGTTGCAAGAAGATTACTGATGCTAGCTATAGTAGTACCATAAGCCGATGCTAGTTCATACAATTTTCATCACCAGAAGCAAAACTCCGATGTCTCGCGGATTAGTATATGTTTACATTACATTCATGTTGGTGCCTAGCAAACATGAACATGCCAAAATTTTTGAAGGAAAACTTGCCGAATCTGAAGATGACAAAACTGAAGAGCAGCTTGCCTAACTGATGATACAACCCAAGAACCAATCCCTGATGAAACTGTCCTCCCCAATCTATTCCAAAGTTTCCAAGCTATATCCCCGCCTCCGCGGCTCGCCGCGGCGTGCTCTTCCGCCGGCTGCCATTCTGCCGGAAGCCATTGGACCTTGTGGATTCATCGTTGCTGGACCGGGTGCTTGAGCTGTTCTCCTCAAGGTCAAGGTTTGAGCCTTCATCCTTGGGCAGCCTGTTCCTCTTGGTGCCCTTCCCTGCAGAGCTCTTCTCTGTTCTTGATGCCTTCGGCTTCGCGCCGCCGTCTTCTCCTTCACCTTGTTGGTAGTCAGCATCATCGTCGTCGCCCTCAGCTAGATTCTTGGCCTCTGCTTGATCCACCACCTTGTCGGCAATGCGCTTCTGCGGCCTTCCCCTCCTCTTCCTCGCAGGCACAACCTCCTCGCCGCTGCTTCCCTTGTCCTCATGGCTCCTGCCATTGGTGAGCTTCCTCCCTCTGCCTCTTCCCCTACCCATGGATTTTCAATCCAGCAGATTACTTCTTTATCTGATTAAATCTAGCTGGAGTTGGATTGGGCAATTACTGGGAGCAGAAATATGCTACTGCTGCAGCTGCAGCTGGCAGCTGCTTCTGTTATCTGATTACTTGTTATTTTCTTGGAATCAGTTTAGCTGATTGTTTCTTGGAAGCAGAATATTTCACTTCTCGGTCAGTTCTCAGAGTTTGATTTGTGATACTGCAGCAAGAAATAAGATAGGAATCTGCAAGGAAAGCATACAAGAACTTACTCTTACTGTAACAAGCTATTGGAACAGTATATTTCAGATTATCAGATATCTTTGGGGGAATCGATTTAATAAGCATAAAAGAAGTGCTTTATATTGAGATCCATAGAACTTGACAAGTTCAGACAACAAATATCCCCATCAAACTCAGGTTGGAATACATCAACCAATATAACCCACAAATGATAGGAACAAAAACAAGAAACTAATTCATTACATCAATAAAAGAGAGAGAGAGAAACTAATTCAGGAGATGAACCATCCAATAGAGGTGAGAAGAGAAAAAGAAAAAAAAAAGGAAGTTTACCTTATTGCATCAAACCAGCAATCTGGCTCAAGAAGCATATCCTGCCGCTATCCATTTCTTCCCCTCCAAAGAACCAATTTTCGCTGGTGCTGGAGGGAAGCAAAGCCAAAACTATGGACTGGAAGTGATCTTGGATTCGAAACAACCAAGAAATCCCACAGATCAAGAAGCAGTAGCAGGAGTTAGCCGCTCAGTATTGGGGAAAGCTGGAAGATTCTTGGACGAGCAGGCGGCGGCAGCAGCAGCAGGAGCAGCAGTGGTGGTAGCAGCACGAGTAGACTTGTTCTGGGTGCTCGAGCTGCAACAGTAGCTGTAGCCGCAGCAGGGACAGCAGGAGTACACACCACGCGCAGAGGCCAGCCAGCAAGAGAGAGAGAGAGAGAGAGGCAGCTTGCTTGCTTTGTTTTTCTGTGGAGCTGTCACTTGCTGCAGCTCAGCTCAGCTCAGCCCAGCCTTGCACTTTGTTTACAGTCTACCAACCGTTGAAAACGAGCTGAGCTAACTCCACTGTGATTATTAGCCTGACAAGAAGAGATTTTTATTAGTGCAAATGACAGTGCTTAAGGACTAACCGTAGTAGTCTTAGTAGTTCTCTAATCTGCTCTTGGGGGATTCAAAAGGGTGAGAAGAACAGGGAGGATCCCAAGACTGGGTGACAGGAAGGGAGGGAGCAAAGAAAGAAAGAAGAAAACCAGGAGCTAGAGCCAAGATCCATCAGGGTGGTGGTTCTGAGTTCTGACCTCCATGACTGGGGCTGTTTATTTGTTGCTGGTGGCTGTTTGGAATAACTGCTTCTGGGGATTACTGCTTGATTATTATTGAAGCTGGTTCAGCATATATAATTGTTCTACTTCTTCTGTTTTTTTGTACTCACCTCATCGTACGAAAAACAAATCTAAAATTATAGTATTAGATGTATTCAGATTTGTCGTAACAGGATATATCACATCTAGTTCTAGATTTATTTTTTTGATGGTTAGAGTATGGGATTGATGGATAGAGTACTCCCATAGTACTTTAGTATAATTTATAAACAACATTATCTTGTAGAGTAAATTTGGTTAATTGCATTGGTAGGATCTGGTTTCGGCCAAACAATACATTAACCTTCCATAGCATATCCTATATATCGAATATTTCCCCTGAAAATATTGTAAAAATATTTCTTCTTATATAAAATTATTACTATTTATGTTTTTAAATATATGTCGCTATAGACTTTTTTTAGACATGATGTTTAATCATCCATTTTTTTTTAAAAAAAACTATGAGTTCCTAAATATACTACGAATTATTTTATTATTAACCAACATGAATTTTTTCATATTTGCTTTTCATAAGATGAGTAGTCAAACATATCAAAAAGTCAATATTTAAGAGTAAATTTAGAAAATTAAAATTGCACAAAACCATAGATATTATGACGTGTAGCACATGACCACAAGTTCTATGGTCTATATATATATTTCATAAAACTCCACCTTAATTAAAATCTTGATTAGTTTCAGCATATTTGAAATATTTTTTTCAAGTAAGAAGAGTTAAACAATCAACATTATTATCATCTTTATTCAAGAACTTAATAATTAAAAAATTATATACAGTCTATATTTTAGAATTTTAAGTAAATCAGGCTCAACATACACAAAGATGACGTTTTGTGAACCTTTAGAACCATAATAATATCTAGAGTTACGTATCACAAGTCATATTCTACAACTTTAACTTATAAACATAGGGTTTTCTAAAATTTTTACTCTAATTCTAAAGAGATGCAGTATCTTATAAGACATGCTATTGGTGGCTGGGCCCTCGGTGCTAATTGTTTTTTCAAAAAATAGATTAAAATCCGATCTCTACATCCAAACGGATGTACACAGCCCACTCGGTGCTAATTGTGTCTCTTTATTTTATTATATGATATGGTCTGTGAACGGTTTCATATAGAATCATTCAGTCATCGACGAAGCTCATGGTACATTTGACTGGTGATGTAGTTACTGATTTTTTTTTCTATGAGT
Organism: Oryza punctata; assembly: GCA_000573905.2. Classification (NCBI taxonomy): domain Eukaryota; kingdom Viridiplantae; phylum Streptophyta; class Magnoliopsida; order Poales; family Poaceae; genus Oryza; species Oryza punctata. The sequence goes on from CM002493.2 coordinate 13,236,753, forward strand.
TAAGAAATTGTACACCATTTATTTTATATCCATTGCAATGGCACAGGAAAAAACCGTGAAAAAAAAATGGAAGCACCCAATACTACAATGTGCAACTAGAAACTACAAAGGCACCAGTTAGCTGCAACCACATAATTTCCTAACAAACACTTCTTTTCTGCACGTTGTTTTGCTTGTGGTCCTTGAACAAATCATGTGCCCTTCATTTCATCCGACACCGGTAATTGGTCAGCATACGATTCCGTGGCAGAATGCATTGATAGCACAGGTGAAGACTATACAACACTTTGCAACAACATGAAGCAAAGACAGCCATCCTGAACTGAGCCAGCCACTGACAAGCCCTTTGCATCCTCCATTAATTTCAGAATTGAGTTCATCTTGTTTGTCAAAAAAAAAAAAGAATGATGTTCCAAAAAAAAAAGAAGAAGAAGAAAGATGTTCTAAATAAGTTCTGATCAAGGTAAATCAATGGGCCTGAATGACTGATTGCTTTACGGAAGATAGACTGATCTAGAGAGACCGGAACAACAATATATAGAGAGCAGCAGACAGCAATTCATTAGTACCTATGAATGACAGAAGGAATGAATACTTTTTTGGCCCAAGAATGGGCCCAGCCCAACTGATTTTTTTTTCTCCTGCTTGAAGTCAAAGCAAATGACTTCACTGTAGTTCCATGTAGCAAACAATAAGATAAGCCAAATCATCCTTTAATTATTTTTTTTGTTAAAAGTCTCATCTGAATGGCGCATCAATACTGTCAAACTCAAACCTTTTAGTAAAAGACCGTGCTCTTTTAGATAAGTTAAAACCTTTTAGTACATCAATTGTGACGAACATCGTACTAGTTGCCTAGTCGTTGGATACTTGGATAAAAACTCTTCCTTTCCATGTATAACTGTGACCAACATTAGAGTATCCAAGAGACTAAAAAAAAAAATTCTTCCTTTGCATCAAATGAAGTACTCCCTGTGGTTACATGTACAGTAGCAAAAAATAAAACAAGATCTCATTTTAATAGCATGAGCTGTGCCCAACCCAACCTTGTAAAAAAAAAACGGTGCTCTTTTTCACAATTCTAGGTGGATAAAAAATCTTCCTTTCCATGCACAATTCAAGAGGATGAGGGAAAAACAAAAGATCTTCATTTGGATCAAAATCATCATCTGGAATTGGACACTTGGCGTGGATTTATAGAAGTTACATGGCAGATTTTCCCCAGCGGAGTTCCCATGGATATGTGGACTGCATTGCATGACTTGGCCCAGTGCAAAGCTATCAGTCTATCAGGGCTAGGGAGTGCCACGTAGGACGGGCAAAAGATACCACGATCCGACGTGGCCCAATCGGGGTGGGCGCTCGCGGATATCGCAGCCAATGGGCATCCGGATTCGGATATCCCCCATCCCCGCCGCCTCGTCTCCGGCCGCTCGCGTCGTGCCTCCCCTTAATATCCGCCTCGGATTCCGGCGTCCACTCACCGGCCACCTCTTCTTCCTACTTCGTCTTCTTGTTGGTGTTCGAGGAGGAGGAGAAGCTAGCAGCGGCGGCAATGGCGACGAGCGGGCTGAGGAGCTGCAGCGCGGTGGGCGTGCCGAGCCTGCTGGCGCCGTCGTCGAACAGGAGCGGCGGCGCCCGCCTGCCGGTCTGCGCCTACGCCACCACCTCCGGCCGCGTCACCATGTCCGCCGAGTGGATGCCCGGGCAGCCACGCCCCGCCCACCTCGACGGCTCCTCTCCCGGGTAAGCTAGCGTTCGACTACACGTTCGCCGGCGTCCGTGGCTGCGGCGTGCGCGCGGCGGCCTGAGACTGACAAGGATTGCCATGCGTGCAGTGACTTCGGGTTCGACCCGTTGGGGCTCGCCACCGTGCCGGAGAACTTCGAGCGGTTCAAGGAGTCGGAGGTGTACCACTGCCGGTGGGCCATGCTCGCCGTGGTAAGCCATGCATGCGCCCTTTTCTTGATTCCGATGATCTCTGCATCGGCATGGCATGGCCGGCGCCGCCATGGACACGAACAGAACTGAACTGAATTGGATGGAATTGCATGCAGCCGGGGGTGTTGGTGCCGGAGGCGCTGGGGCTGGGCAACTGGGTGCAGGCGCAGGAGTGGGCGGCGGAGCCCGGCGGCCAAGCCACGTACCTCGGCAACCCGGTGCCATGGGGCACGCTGCCGACGATCCTCGTGATCGAGTTCGTCGCCATCGCCTTCGCCGAGCACCAGCGCACCATGGAGAAGGACCCCGAGAAGAAGAAGTACCCCGGCGGCGCCTTCGACCCCCTCGGCTTCTCCAAGGACCCCGTCAAGTTCGAGGAATACAAGCTCAAGGAGATCAAGAACGGTATACACCCAATTTCCTTTTATTTATTATTAATACTCCCTCCGTTTTATTATATAATTGTTTGATTTTTTTCTAATCAAACTTTATTAATTTTGACCAAGTTTCAATGGAAATTTAGCATGCAACATCTAAAATACTACCTCCTATAAGTTGTTTGACTTTTTTATAGTCAAACTTTATTAAGTTTGATCAAGTTTATAGAAAAAATTAGTAACACATAAAATATCAAACTAGTTTCATTTAATCTAAAATTGAATATCATTTTGATAATATGTTTGGTTTGGGCTGAAAATACTAATACATTTTTCTATAAACTTGATCAAACTTAGAGAAGTTTAACTAGAAAAAAGTCAAACAACTTATAATATGAAACGGAGAGAGCATTAAATTAATTTCATTAAATCTAATATTAAAATATATTTTATAATATCTTTGTTTTTTAAAAATATCACTATATTTTCTTATAAAGTTGGTAAAAAACTTAAAGAAATTTGATTAGGAAAAAAGTTAAATAACTTGTAATATAAAACGGAGGAAGTATCGTATAACACTTATTTAAAATGAAAACAATAACATATGAATATATCGATATGCAGGGCGATTGGCCATGCTGGCGTTCGTGGGATTCTGCGTGCAACAGTCAGCATACCCGGGCACCGGCCCACTGGAGAACCTGGCCAGCCACCTGGCTGACCCGTGGCACAACAACATTGGTGACGTCATCATCCCGAGAACCATCTACCCTTGAGCTTGACACGAACCGATGCGTGCGTCCGGGCGTGAAGAGGAGGAGGAGGAGGAGGGAAGGTTGATCGATCGACGAGACGATTTGATGGGTTTTTTATGTGCGTACGTACGTACTGTGTGTGATTGGTTGATTATTGCGCGCGCGTGTGCACGCAGGCCGGCCGGTGGGCAGCTACTGGTTGGCCTTGTAATGTAAAGCTTAAGTAGAGGCTACTACTCTCTTGTGAATCCGTCCATCTTAATTTTGTATCAAACACGAATTCAAAATGATCTTAGTTAAACTCAATCTCGTATGGTACGGAGATTTGGTGATATTGATGGATGACAAGAGTACCGGACGCACGTTGATGTACTCAAGCTGCAAATTCGATTACTTAGGGTTGTTTGGTTCAGTACTAAACTCTATGAAACTACCATTTAGTTCATTGCCATAGCTTCGATATTTACTCTTTTAGCTTTGGACTCCACACGTCATAGATTTGTACTTATAATAACTCTTATCTAAAGGAGTGGTCATAAAAAGTATGGTTATGATAGGTGTTCAACCAAGCAACCTTTTAGAGCACGTACAATGGTGGTTGATAGCAACTCTTATGTTGCTTACGAATATTTGTTGACATAAAAAAATGATAAGAAAAGAGATAAAACATTGTTGCTATGGGTAACAACAATTTAACAACAACTTTTAAACTTTATAATATGAAAACTTGGGTGCATGAAGATAAAAAAAATAGAATATAATAAAAAGAATATTTGTTGAGTTAAAACCTTTGTGATCTTAACTGTTTTAAAGATACGGTATATAAATTATCTTATATTTTGTAAGAGATCGTACTTATTCCTACCATTAAACATACCCTTATTCCACCTCTAGATATTTTTAATATTTTTCTTTTACTACACAACCGTTTAGTGGCGGAGGACAACTAAAAAGTAAGGTATGGCTAAACTACGGAGCGTCTCGCCACGTTAAACAAATTGTATGCATATACAAAGGTAGAGTGGTATGGTCTCTTAGAGATTATACTTCTATAATAATTAAGACAACAAGAACTCTTAATATTCTTAGACTACCCTTCTTTCCTTTTCTCCACCCTGTTGCAACAAAATTTCCTTAAATAAATATTAAGAGTCGACACTAAACCGTTGTCATGCGCAACAACCATGTTTCCCTTTCCTCCTCCCCTCTTCTACATCACTAATTTTACTTACATCGTAACAGAGATATCGTTATTACCCACCGTTTTACATGCAGCAATCCACCTTACCTTTTACTGATCATCTGCCACTGCCACTGAATGACACCTTCCTTTCTAGAAAAAAAATTTGAAATTATACTGTTGAATTTTTTTTCTCAGAAATACATAAGATTTGAACGGATTTAAAAATATATACCATCGTCGTGGTCCGGTAGTGCGAAATCACGATGAAATCGTAAAACCAACGCGCGATAGCGACGATAGCGTGATGAATAGGTGGTCTCGCAAGGCGAAAATGCGAGACCGGTCTCGCTAGTTCGCCGAGCGAGAGAGCCGTTGAGCCTCGGTATCGCTACTTGGGCTGAGCGAGATGGCCACAATGGCTGCTAATGAAATAATTAATTAATGAGTATTTAATTACTAATAATATTAATTAAACAAATAATAATAATAATTAATTGATAATGATGCTAATTAATTAATCAATCGCACGCGTTCGCGCTGTCTCGCGCACTCGCCGCGGTGTCGCGTACACGCGAGACCGTGGTCTCACGCTTCTATTCTGCGATAATGGTATATTTCTACCATTCCAAACGTGTATATTTCTGTAAAATCATTGAAAAAAAAGGTGTATTTTCAAAATATTTCCTTCCTTTCTAGTCCTCCGGCACCGAACGGCAGTGTAGTGCAACACACTAAATACTATCATAGTACATTTAAAGAAACTATTGGAAACGATTACATAGTGGAATCAAAGAAACTCAATACCAAGAAAGCAGATCTTAAGAACCTCCTAATTATTGTTGACCAAAACAATTCGATTGATTGATGGTTCTAATAAATAAAATATCTCTACATTAACAAAAGCAGTCTCAACAAAATGTTATTTTTGTTCCATGATCACAAAGAACAGTGGAGTAAATAATCTTTATGTTATAATAATTGCATTCACATTGTGTGGTATTATATCGTCCGTACAGCTTTGGAAGACATGAAAGACACTGCGCTTAATTGCAAGTACACCAACAGCACAATAATTTGAAGTAAATAAACACGTCTCATGTTGCTGGACATAATTAGATGGACAACTAAAACTAAATGCACATCATATTCACCTGCGTACGAAAATATAAGCTGTTCACATCAACAAAGCACTATCTAAGAAAATCGGATGAGTTTGGTGGCTCTATTTCGCAACTGCTATGAACGCTTAGCTACCGTCAGCAATATGATAACTCAAGACTGACAACACCAGTTTCTGATATGCATCGGCAGTAAAATAGCATGTGATGCTTTAAACACTATAGCAGTATAGCTCAAAATTAAACCTCCTATACAGAAAAAAAAAGAAAAAACAACTTTGCATATTTGACGTGCTGGATGTTGGTTTCATGATGAGCACGACAGCATGCACACTCCTGGCCTGTATGCCCAGGCTGGTGGCAACCGGGCATATTTCTCCATTCCTGGCTGCTCATCATATGGATGTTCCATAACTTTCAATAACCGACGAACTTCATCATAATCACCTTGCTCAGCTGAATCAATTGCAGTCTGGCAGAGATAGTTCCGAAGAACATACTTTGGATTAACAGAGTTCATGGCAGCTTTCCTTTCTTCATCAGGAACACCACTTGAAACCAACTTCACAAAGAATAAATATATCATTAGATCGAGGATGTCCAAATAGCCTCTTTACGATATGTCGTTTCTCAAATCAGTAGTTGCCTATAAATGTTTGAACTAATGAAGCAAAGAGGATCTACCAACATATTGGCTATTGGCAGAATAAGTCAAATAATTCAGGGAATTGATTAGCATGCTGATGACACAGTAACAATGAATGAGATACTATCCAAGATCAACAGTTGATGCAATTTTCAAAACAATATCATCCAATATGCAAATGATTGTAAAATACTTGGAAGTATATAGCGGGGAGCAATCAACCACTCATTTCTGCTTTTATGACATTCTTTTGTACACATGAGTATTCCAACTTCACAGAATGGCAGGGGTTGACAAACACATACCCAAACACCAACAAGCAAGAAAAAGATTATAATATATTGATGTGCTATACCATTATGTTGGGTTTGAAAGTGCACTTATAAAATAGAATTAGAGAAACAAACTGAATAAATGATTACCAAAAGTAAAGCCTACCTCTTCAATGTAAGTTTGTACCCAACTAATCCATGCTTCCTTTCTTTCTGGTCCAATATCCAGGAGTGCAGCTTTAAGTGGAACAAGTAGCTCCTTCTCTGGAATGTTATGGTCCGCTTTGACATTTGAAAGAAGACGGAAAAAGTTTGTATAATCGACCTTATCAACAGCCAGGTTGTTAAGCAGCTTGCCTATTAGCTGCTTATTATACTTGGGTAGACCAAGCTTCCTGGTCATTATAGATTGATACTCATCCATGAACTTTGTCCCGTACCTGCAGTACACAGAAATCAAAATGTATGATACATCTGGACATAACCACAATAATCAGTAAAGATTGGACAAAACAATGCACCTCTCCATCACATAATTTGCCTCATCTTTACTGATAAGTTCGGCAGCTGTCAATGGTGAGGTAAACTGAGCAATATTCCACAAGCCAACATCAGGTTGATTTGCAAAACAGTATCTCTTCCCAGGGAGGTCTGTTGTATTTGGAGTATAGCTAGGATCGAAAGCATCCAAAAAGCCAAATGGTCCATAGTCAATAGTTAGGCCTAATACACTCATATTATCCGTGTTGAGCACACCATGGGTAAAACCAACACCTTGCCACCTTGCTATCAAGAAAGCAGTGCGCTCGGCAACCTCAACTGCCCAGGCTGTAACCAAGGATTAAAAGGGGAGAATTACTTAGCTTTTTAAATATCAATGAGTAGACTGAAATAAAATAACACATAATGATATTTGCCTGCATATTTGTTCGAAGTAAGATCTATCGCTGGAGAGTCCCCTATAGCTGCTTCAAAAGATAAACCTTCACTCTTTTTAATATTTTCAAGATGTGGGTAGTGATGACGTATTGTGTAGTCTGCCAAATGACGAACAATTTCAAGGTCCTCTTTGTCCCTTGTAGCATGTATCTGGTATGAACCAAAACGCAAAAAGGATGGCGCTACACGGCATACAATGGCACCTGGTTCCTCCTTTGAATTGCCACTGGTATATAAAAATAAACCATTAGATTTATCATCATAAACAAATGCTAATAGATACAACATAATTACTGAAACCTTCAAAAGGAAGGTTCTGGCAGAAAAAGGGAAAGGTCCTGACCAATCAGTGTTCTTTATGAAAAAGCCACTAAGGTAAGGTTAATCAACAGTAGGTAAATGAAAGGGACAATGGAGTTTGTATGACACAGTATTCAATACAAACTTAATAAAAATCAAGCAGGGGAGCAAAATTATGCACTTCCTTAAAAGAAGGATGTGTTATATGGCCCAAGGAAACCTGAAGAATCTTAGAGCAGCTGCTACATGCTGCTCCATTACAGTGGTTGTTGCTACTTTGTTATGTAACTACACACACTTGTGGACAAAAGCAGTTAGCAGCTGCAGTAACTCGCTCGCATAATATTGCAGCCAAGAATCATAGTTGAAATAGTGGCAAGGGGTAATCACTTCAACATTTAGTGCTTACAAGTGCTATTATGTGTATCATGAAAACCAGACAATCTACTTACGTAGACTAATGATACTGGATGTATGCCAAATACTATTTCTACATACAGTCATGTACTAAAGAAAAGGAAAAAAAACTCGAACTCACGTGTCCTAAAAACAAAAATGAGCCATCACCACATGATTGGTGCCATTCAGGGTAATTTCTACATCCCCAGCACAACCATCACCAAAGAAGCTAACAACCTTGTTCAGCAGCAGGCCCACTGCTACTGCTTTATGCTGCTATATATGTGGCTCAAGCAACATACAGTTAAAAGTTTTAAATAGTACCATGTTTTTAGAAACACGCTACGATTATTATTTTTGCTATTGGCAGCTTCTTTAGCTTTAAATAATAATATTATTGATCGTCTATCATTCTTCCTATAGAGAGACTCATACCATCTATTGTTCTCTTTTTAATCTTTGTGACCACGTTAGATAGAAGGAAGGAGTATCTCATAACAATGAGATGTACTACTTTGGATATGGAACGATCTATTTCTAAAGTAAATTTAGAAAGAAAAATAGATAGAGCATGATGTAGTTCAGAAAACAGAGATGTCATGACATACTCATAGAACATATCTCGAACAACAGATTTGCCAGTTTCAACTAGACAAATAGCACGAGTTGTAGGGATGCCTAGGCCATGCATAGCTTCACTGCATAGGAATTCACGAATGCTGCTGCGGAGGACAGCAAGGCCATCTGCAAATCGGCTGTATGGAGTCTTTCCACATCCCTTGAGCTGCAACTCCCACCTCTCACCTCGAGAGTTGATAACCTCTCCAAGAGTTATTGCTCGTCCATCGCCCAACTGACCAGCCCATGAACCAAACTGGTGTCCACCATAGCACTGGGCATAAGGTGAACTGCAGGTAGTTGTTCATCAGAAGGTGTTGCTTTTTTTGTACAACCATATGAAGAGAATGTTAAGCATTAGTATTACGCACCTCCCAACCAAAGGACTTGCTCCTGAGAACAGCTGAGGAAAATCAGGTCTTTCAAACCTGAAAGTAGACCAACAAGGATACAAAATGATTAAAAGGAATGGATGACAGTAACAGGGAAGAGAATAATGAACATTCTTCTACGCAAAAAAGGAGAAAATGAGAGTTGGTAGGAGGTAAAAATGCATTACTCAGCTTGATTCATTAACAGGTCATATCAAGATCAAAACCAACTTAAGAAATAAAGTATTCTTGTAACAAATCAACCAGTATAAAAATCTGGATAAAAAACAAAACCAACTTGTCATAAACAGTTTCAGCAGTCAGTAGCCAAAAGAAGAAGCTGATAACATGGCAGACAGCACACTTGGCTTATCATGTGGCAAATTAAAAACAAGAAGTTTGAGTTGGGCAACACAGAAAAAGAATATTGCATGGGCAAATAATTTCTTGCCGAATTAGACACCCCAGATCCAAGTCGTATTCCAACACCACTCCAGTCCGATTCTGAGTTGTATTATGTGTGTCCACTTTTTATGCCGCATCAGACACACCACTCCAATCAGGATTCTGACACGAGTGTCCACTTCGCTCTGGCGTTCAAATTTTCAGCATCTGATTAGTAATCCTTTTCTCTGTGCTAACTTTCTTCAAAAACTAAAAGACAATATGCATTTTTTTATTGGAAAGTTTCGGTAACATTAACTCTAGGCAACACCACTTTCATCCACACTGCATGCAGCACATGAGCAAAAACGTAAATGAATAAAATTTTCACCTTAGTTGTGAGTGTTGTGGACATAAACCAAAATGTTAGTGATAAGTGTTCCTGGTAGGCAAAAGGTAATGACACTAAATCTTTGAACAGTGAATACATAAGTTAGAGGTGCTGTATGGACCAATTCGAGTTTCTGTGCCACCAAGGGTGATATGATAGGTTTTGTAACATTCCTGCAGGTTATACACACTCAAATTTCCACTTGTTATTTACATCCCTATCCCCAACTGAACTGACTAATTTTCAATTGAGGGACATGCTCCAACGCAATTGCCAATCATGGAAAGCTAATTATTTCGAATCAAACAGTATCTCTTACTGCATCTGAAAAAGCGAGCTATGCTATGCAAAGGCAGCCTGTCCAACCCTCATCTGATTTTTCCACTCATCTGATTTTTCCACTGACATCAGGGTGCCCCCCAAACCAAAATAAACTAGGGACGGCAAGCATAAATGCATAACAACAACTACTTGTATTATTTTGGAGGCTCACTCTTTGTGATCCAGATCGAGAATGTCAGCCACGGACTGGGACCACGCCACCAGCTTAGGGTTGTCCACGGGCGCGGAGGGTGACACCTTGGTGTAACAAGCGTGAAGCACCTGCGTCAGCACAAATCACCGGTGAAGCAGAAGCAAGCGCAAAGAAAAAGGCAACTAGACGAGCCACGAAGCGGGGAGTAAACCCCAGCGACGCGCACGCACGCACCTCGCGGGGGATGGCGTCGGATCGGGGGTCGCCGGGGAGCTCGCGGACGAAGGAGTCGTCCCAGGAGAGCTCCTCCAGCGCCCGCCGCGGCCGGCTGTTCGCGGCAGCGGTGGGCGAGGGCGACGGGGCCGGTGCCTCGGCGGCGGCGGTGGCCATGATGCCACGCGTGGGCAGAGGGGCGGGGTGGATATGGGGACGGGGCAGGCGGCGGCGGCGGGAGGCGGCGGCGGGAAGGGGGAGGAGGGCGAGGGCGTGGGCGCGGCGGGTGAGGGAGGAGAGGGCGGTGGGGAGAGGGGAGGAGAAGAGGGAGAGGTGTGGGGGCATGGCGAGAGAGGAAGCTGTTTGCTGCTTGGTTTTGCTGCTCGCGGCTCCCGGGTTGGTTGGTTGGATGGGTGATGGGTCGGTCCGTCTCGGTGGCCGCGTGGGCTATGGCTCAGGCTCACGCGAGGAGATTTTGAGGGGGGTTTGGCTTCGTTGTGTTGTTTGGGTCGCGGGAGGCAGCGGGCGCCACACGTGGTCGCGGGACGGCGAGCGGTGGGGAGGCTACGCGGCCTACGTGTGCGTGCTCGTCAGCCGCGGTTGGATTGGTGGCGACCTCTCTCGCCTTGCAGGTGGTCTTGGTGGACCGAGTTGGGCCGCACGGAACGCGGCTTGTCTTCGTCGTAGCAGGCCGGCAGGCCGTTCACGGGGAGGTCGAGACCACATATGGAAGGAATAAGTTCACATTGACTCCCTCAACTAGTGACCGAATCTGATTTGTATCCCTCAACCATGATACCGGATATTTTGTCCCTCAACGGTGGTTTTGGAGAGCGGTTTCGCTGACGTGGCGCCTACAACGGTATTGACCTGGTCTTCGTTCCACGTTGTGTTGGCGTGGCGCTTAGGTGGCATTATAATTAAAATATATGTGTGGGACACATTTGTCATTTACAAAATATTGTGGGATCCACTGACATGTGCGGCCCATACGCCATCCTCTCTCCTTCCCCTCTCCCTCATCCCTCTCTATCCCTTATATCTCTCTCCCCCTTTCTCTTCACCTTGGCCAGCAACGGAGAACGAGGCTAGGTGCTGCACGTGCCCGATCACCAGCGAGAGGCTGAGCAATGGCGTCACCCTTCCGGAGCCGAGCGTCGCCACCGCCACCGCTAGACAACCCAGACTCCACCAAGGAGATCAGCCGCATCCCGGAGGCGATCCCGACGCTGGTCCAGCTGAATCGGCGGCGGGAGGCGTGGCTCCGCCCACACAACGGTGTGCCACTAGTAGTTGACGCACGGATACGGTCGGGCAGTAGAGGAGGTGGGCGGTGATGCCAAGGGGACGTTGTCGGGGAGACCTCCCCCCCACCTTACCCTGTCCATGTCGGCCACCGTTGGATACCGGCTGTAGGATCAAGATGTCGACTAGAGGGAGGTGAATAGGCGATTTAAAATAAATTTTACCTAAACAAAACTAATCTAAGTTGCTAGGTTTGGTGAAAGATAACACTAACTAAGCAACTAAGTTATGTTTTGCAATCCTAGGGTGATAAGGGCTCAAATATGTCTCTAAGAATGTAAATTGCACAAATGTAAATGCAATAAGTAAATGAGACAAGAGATAAGTAATTTTTCACCCGAGGTTCGAAAACTCGCCGGTTTCCTAATCCCCGTTGAGGTGAGCCCAACTTCACCGCTCAAAACCACGAAGCCACCGCAAGCCCCCTTCGTTAAGGGGTGGGCAAGGTGGGAGCCAGCCCACGAAGTGGTCTCCCAAGCCTCGATTACTAGTTCTTCCTTCACTCCGAAGGTGGTGAACTCCAGATCACTCACAAATCGGCACCGGGCCTTTTCCACAATCTCCTTGGAGAGGTCACCGAGCAACACCTCTACAAGTCATCTAGGAGGCGGCAACCTCTAAGAGTAATAAGCGATGACCCGGCTCGGAGATGATCAAGTGCCACACTAGCTTACAATGAAGCAATGCACTTGAATCTTCGCTCAAAGCACTCTCTAACACACTGTGGATGAACAAGAGCTCAAATGGGTGTGACAGTATATGCAAGGGGTGTATGCAATTGAAGCAAGTGCCAAGAGAGTCCCCTTTGTTGCTGGTAGGGGTCTATATACCTCTACCAACAAAAACTAGCCGTTGGGAGTCAAAATCCCAACCTCTGTGGGCTAACGATCTGATCGCCATAGGGTGGCCGGTCAGACCGCCCCCATTTGTAACGACTAGAAAACTAGCCGTTACAGTGCATTTAATGCACTGGCAGACGCCAGCCGGTCTGACCGAATTAGCCTGCTAATTAGACCGGGTCGGGTCCGGTCACACCGCCCGCGGCTCAGTTAGACCGGCCTCGGCTCACTTCGGCTCGGCCATAATTCATCGAATTAATCCAAAGGCTACAACAGTGCCCGGTCAGACCAGGCAAACTGGCCGGTCAGACCGGCCTCAATACTCCGGTCAGAGCAGCGTAGAGCGCGCGGTCAGACCGCCCATGGTCACAAGAAAAACAGTGAAGTGAAGTAAGCATAGGAACAAGTGAATGCATATAACCTAATGTGATATTTTGATCAACTCTTTGTTTTGGTCATCACCCTCTTGATAGTACGGCAAAGCTAAAGAATAAACCTAGCAATAATTTGATCGCCCAACACCTCGATCAATTAGAATAAAGACTAGGTTTTACTTCTCATTTCCTTTGTTTTTGCGCCATCAATTTTGATCCTCGATAATCATCCATGGCGTATTCACCATGTGACTCTAACTTAAATACATAATCTCAAATAGTTAGTCCAAAATTAGTGCTTGTCATTAATTACCAAAATTAACGATGGGGGCCTAGATGCTTCATCAGCGGGCTGCCACACCACGCCCACGTCTCCACCACTCGCCACCGTCTCCGCTTGCCCGCGCCACTCTGGGCCTCGCTGCACGCTGCGGGAGAAAGAGAGGGAAGAGGGAGGAGCTCTACCGCTCGCCGCCGTCTCCGCTTGCCCGCACCGCTCCGATCCTCATCGTACGCTGCGGGAGAAAGAGAAGGAGAAGGGAGAAGAGACAGGAGGGAGGGCTTCGCTTTTCGCCACCGTCTTCGGTTGCCCACGCCGCTCCAGCCCTCGTTGCCCGTTGTGGGAGAGAGAGAAGGAGGAGGGAGAAGGGAGTGGCGAGGAGGGAGAAGGGACCGGAGTGAGGGGAGAGAAAGAGAGATAAGGGAGAGAGAGATGGCCCCACAATATTTCTTTGTGTGAATGATAAATGGGTCCCACACATATTTTTTAATTCTAATGCCACCTAAGCACCACGTCAACGCCATGTGGAACAAAGGCCAGGTCAGTACCACCATGTAGACGCTACGTCAGCGAAACCGCTCTCCAAAACCACCGAGGTAGTCAAATTGCACTGGTTTTAATAGTTAGGGATCGAGATATCCGGTATTGTGGTTGAGGGATATGAATCAGATTCAGTCACTAGTTAAGGGAGCCAAAGTGAACTTATTCCCATATGGAATAAGTTCATTTTAGCTGTTGCTGAACTCACTGGGCAACACCGCTGATGTTTGTGGTAGGGAGAAATCGAAGGAGAGAGGGGTAAACAAGGAAAAGGGGTGAGAAGAAAGGAGGGATGTATGTTTCACTTATATGTGGGGTCTACCATTTTTTTTATTTATTTTTCTAATTGGTGTGCCATGTAGGTGTCATGTCACGGCTCAATAGTGCCTTGGAACATCAAGTACAATGGTATTGCAACGTGAGGGATACGTTGTACCCGGTTTGTGGTCGAGTGATGCGATTATAACATGACCCTTAAATGAGAGATGCAAAGTGAACTTATTATTCCCACCCGTTATGGCACTGCTGCCGGCAGAAAAGGCCAATGGTCCAGCTAGGACATCGACGGACGTGATGGGCAGGGCCTTCTTTCGATCGGGCTCAATCCCGGGCTGTGTAGGCTAGGGACGTCCGTTCGCATGCGAGCGCCCAGGCTGCACGGGCTGCCGCTGCCGCTTAAGCTATCACCCTGCTGGGCTTGCGTAGATCGTCCTGGGACTCCCATTTTTCAAAATTCGCCTGGGTTGCTAATTGGCCACTTCTCCGACTGGCCTTTCCTGTTTTTTTGTCCTTTTTTTCTGTTAATTTTTATTTGTTGTGATGATCTTTTTTGCGTGTTTGCCATGACTCCAAAATCTATCATCTTCAATCTTTAAAAACCACTAGCAAAGGTGCCCATGAGTTAAAACGAAATATTTTCTTTTTCAAATTGATTATCATTAGATGATTAGGATTTAATTTTCATGATGTGAGCCCTTTAGAAAAATAAAGAAATGCAAGCAGTGGGTTATGTTAAAGTCAGATTACCAATTGTATGAAAAGAAAATTGCATGCGAGTACTAACCTGTGCACCCTGTTCAGTTTTCAGCCACATGATTTTCTTTATCAGAATCTGTATCACCAATACATTTATCTATGACGTTGTGATCACTGATCAAGTACTGGAAATTATAAATTTATTCAGTGAAACTATTGCGCCTCACATACTCACAGCAATATATCAAGTGAGAAACGATTTTTTATCCTAGACCTCAAAACATAACTATCTCAGATAGATTAAGAATCTAAAAACATCTTTAGTTCTGGTTGGTGTTACCAACCAATACTAAAGATACATTTTAAGTACCAGTTCATCTTTAGTACCGGTTGGTAACACCAACCGAGACTAATGCCGAGGATTTTAGTCCCGGTTGATATTACTAACTGGTACTGGTAACACCAACCATGACTAATGATATTTTTAGTATAGGTACTAACGATACCTCCAGGGTTACACTACTAGAAAAAGTAATTTTGCATATGTGGGGTTTTTTTCCCAGGCGGGTCTGGCCCTTAAAGCCAAATGGCCGCCTATGAAAATGTCAACCGGGGTGGAGCTCGCCGTTCGCCTGCGAAGATGAATTTTCGCATGCGGACCACATAAGGTGCCGCCTGTGAAAATGATCTTCGTGGCGGACCACATAAGGCGTCCGCTTGCGATAATTTCAAGCATCATAGGCGGACTTCTTATGTCGTCTACCTGCGATGATCGTTTTCGCCAGTGGCACCTTATGTGGTCCACCTATGAAAATGTGGCGAATTGTGGGCTACACGGAAGCCGAAATCGAAGTTGCACCAGGTTTGGAATGGATCGAAATAGAACCAGATGTGTATGAGGATCCATCTCCTGCAAAAGATGACGTGGACACACCCCCGGTTGATGACAATATCACCTCCAAGTCCGAAGTACCTAGAGTGGTCAGAAGCCATGGCTCCAAGTCCAAGGATAATAAAAAGGAGAAGTGGATGGTAACCGCCTTCAGGGATGGTAAAAACGTGCCAAGGAAAGAGAAGATGATGAGAAGAAGGCCGCTCAACTTGCAGGCCCAAAATACTTTGTAACAGATGATTGCCCGACAGAGTTTGAAAATAGCAAAGCCTTTTGGCCGGATTATACACTTGAAGAAGGTCCATAGGAGATAAGAAGGTTACATAAATGGTACATGGAGGCCAGCAAGAAAGACCTAATGTTAGTAACTGTTCGACCACCATTTGATGCTTTAATGGCCGACGATGGTTTCTTGTGGCTCGATTTCGCAGATCTTCGCACCATCTATCGTCGGGAAAAGATGGATGCACACTTTGTTGGTGCATGGTACCTGTGAGTATATGAATAAACTTTTTTACACAAATAAATAAGTACACTACATAAGTATGTGATTATTATTAACAAGCTTCTTTTATAGGATGCAATACATGGATGTTGAGAAGACCAAGGAACCCATCGGTTATCTGGATCCAACAAGGTTCTACCCAGCATATCGTGATGCTATCACCAAACTCTAAGCAACTTAAGGACAAGACGCCTGAAGAGGTAGCGGAATAAAAGAAGGGCTTGCACAAGACCAACTTTCTTACTGTGGCCCAGTACATTGGACGAGCTTTCTTGAAATTTCAACAGAAAAGAGTCATAATGGCCGCATACGACTTTAAGCAAGTCCCGTAGATTTCTCTGTACATATCTGTGTTATTTCATCCGTGACTATTTGCAGCGTCGTTACTATGTAGCGATCATTACATTTGTTTCTTAATCTACCCAAAGTACGGGACCTTTATAGTTCTGGACCCCCTTGATTATGATCATAAGACATACGGACAATTTCTAACTATCTTACAATAGTAAGTGATTCTGATCGATGCATGTCTACTTTTCATGAATGACTATTAAATCTTCACCTTAATATGAATCGCTAATATCCTTATAGTGTGTACAACTACTACAAGGTAATGTGTGGAGAATAACTGCAAACAAGGGAGAAGCTGCTAATGCATACATACTGGCCGGTAATACTCTACAACCTTAATGTATTTAAATTATTTTACTTGCAACGTTTAACTACTTCTATGTGTATGTCTTGAATTGTCACAAGCAACCTCGAGGCAGTACACATGCGAATTCCTCAGGGTTAATGGAAGGTACAGGACCAACCTAGAGGATGTAAGTCTCTCAACTCAACGTATAAGTCCAATGGATAATTGCATATCTAAATGATATATTAATATATTCTCGTTCTTTTGTGCATGCAGTTGCCTAGAATCGAACTTCGAACAAACTTTGACGATGAAGGCATTAAAAATGTTCAGCGGGATCTCTACCACTTCATCCACCACGAGTGCTATCATAAGGATGGACGGTTCTTCAACCCAGAAGGTAGCCTAGCGACAAGTGATGAATACTAGTAGAACAATGCGATGCCATAATATATTAATTAGATAGTGCATTTGAAATGATAATTGTAAAAAATATTGTAACATATTAACGACACTTTTCACTAATGCAATATATGCTTTTACATTAGTATTAAATGTTTGTTAGTGCCCAATAGTATTAATGTATTAATGGATTAATTAATTGCAACATTATTGATTAGCATTATTATAAACAATTTGGTGGGAGATTTTAAATTTTGGCGTCAAATTTTCCCAGGTGAAGATGAACATTATCGCAGGCGGCCCCCTCTAGGTCTTTCCAGGCAGGCCGCCGGGCTCCTATCCGCCTGGGAAGATTGATCTTCCTAGGCGGACCAGCCATCCACCTAGGTAGACCATTTTTTGTCGTCTCCAAAAACCTTTTTTCTAGTAGTGTTAGTTTAAAAAGAAAGTATTCTATCTAAGTTAGATATGTGTAGTAGGTGGGATGATAACGTGGATGAGGGCTAGGGTGAGAGATCTTGAGTTAGAATTCCACATCCCATATAATTTTTTTAGCTTATTATGTATCTACTTTGCTATAAAATCGGTAATAAAAGGGTTTTTTTTAACTGGAATTAAAAATCGTTTCTCCACTCGTGGTTCATGCAGGCTGGGAATTGTAGCACCTGCTCCAGTCCGCGACTACACCTTGCTGCCCTTGCAATTCGCGGATCTCAGCAGCCAGCTGCGGATTCGTACCAGTGGCTTGCAGGCTGAGGAGATTGGATCGGATTGGTACCAGCGGGTTGCCGGAGTAGTAAAAAGGATCAATCTTAGAAGCAGAAAACAGCACGGTGGTGCGGAAGCGTCGGAAAACAGACAAAAATATAGTACTTGAGGACGAACAGAAGCAGGGCATACGGGTCCAGGCGTCCAACAGTTGTTGCGGGCTTGCGGCGCGCGCGCGGTGTATGTTGGCTCTCCGGGTTAGCGCCTTAGCGGTTGCAGCACCTCATCGGAAGAGATGGTGGCCGCTGCCACCACCGAGGAGAGGAGGAACTCAAAGACGTGTGGCCTGTCCCAATCGGGATAGAATGGGAATGTAGGGAAGTCGCAGATGTGTAGAGTTAACTGGGTAGAGAGATGGGCAGCCAAACTCCTGCCTGGTTCACTATGTTGAGTTTTGCAGGCAATACAAAAACTGAGAAACGGGCTAAAAAAATCGATGCTGCTGGTGATGGAAAACAAAACAAAACATGGACGCACGCGGACGTCGCGCATGAATTGGAATACCCAATGCACACGCGGGACATCGCGCTCTCGCACGACAATCAGACGGTGTACCAAAACAGAGAAAGACAACTGTAGCAGAAACAAGAGATATGTCATGCTATAATAATCTAAATTCTTAAAGGAAGTACCACCACCATCAACTCCCATTTTTTTTAACAAAAATGGAAAGAACGATGTAAAGCCAGAGGGATCACATATCAACCACCCCGGCCACTACCCACATATCCAACCTGAACAAGAAATCTCATGCCTGTGCAAGTGCACACCTCTAGTAGGACGTGCGACACACTTGCAAACAAGGAGCCAAAGGTAGTGGGATGTGTGGAAGGACTCTCAGTTGATAGAAGATGGAGCTCCTAAATCATATCGGATCTAGGCAGGCTTGCGGTGGCCAGTGCAGCGGGGAGGCTGATTGATGACATGTGAGATCGGCAAGACTCTTCTGTGAGGGTGTCAACAATGAGGGCACAAGATCTGCATCTTGTGGGGGCAAAGTGCGGAGGGCCAGGCATAGAAGGTAGTCTAGGAGAGAATGAGAGGGATCGGTTCTGGAGGAGACGTGGATGAGGGAGAGATGATATGAGGCCTTTCTGTCTTCATGCCTCCGAGAGTTGTGGCGCTGCATACTCGTCCAAGGAGACGACAAGATGCTTTGAGCTATATGGGTATTGGAAAGGCTAGAACTAAGAGTTAGGTTGTGTGAGAGCCTAGAGTTGACTTGCATGGCCAACTGAAGTGTGGCTGTGTGGGAGTTGGGTTACTTCGGTCAATACAGTCACTTTGATTAGCAATGTAGGATGATTGGGTTGGTCAAACTTAGTTCGGTCTTTCAGATCATATGCCCGAACTAATGATCAGAGTCCGAGATTTCGGTCTTTTGGGGTCCATCTTAGTTTTCTAGAGTCTGATCTTTGTTTGAATCAATGATTTTTATGCACATCTCTACCTACAGTGCTCCTTAGCGGATGACGTGTGTGTCCTTTGGGATGGGAAGCTATAGTATACTAGCCTTATATAATATTCCGATCCTTTTTCAAAAAGAAACTCAAACACATTCACCGTCTCGATAAATCACTGTTTGGATGGTGTTCATGTAGGTTGTTCAATGTACAATTTTTTTTAAAAACGAACTACATACGATAATACGGGATTTTATATTGATATATAGTAGAAAAAATATAAGACAATAGTTCTGGGAGGCTATAGTTAGAAAAAAAAACAGAAACGCCAAACACCTACGACATAAACACCCACCCCTGAAAACAAGTAGGAACATGTCGGTGATATGGGCCCGAGGGTATTGCGAGTAAAGGGAGGAACCCGCCCCGAGTACGCATGGCACACCCCGAAGGGGGTCGGGCCATGCGTGGAGCGGCAACTACCTCCCACGCGGGAGGTCAGGCTGCCCGAGCCCTCCTCCCACACGGGGGGTCGGGCTGCCCCGAGCCCCCCTCCCACGATCAGCCCCACGTGCGTCGGTTGGGCGGCTATCACCGGTGCCTACCTACCGCATTCAATACGGTGGGTGAGCGTGCCAGAGGGCTACGTGGGCTGACATGAGAGATGTGATGGCGGATGTGACGGCGCGCGCCGTGCGCACGCGCCTACCGGTGTAGGTCGTGCTAGGCGCATACCCCGTCCCGTCACATTTAATGTGGGCCTTTTGCCCGTCCTTAGAACTTGACTGACCTCTTTCTCCTTCGGTCGCTTCGGTGCTGTGCCACCCCTTGGAGGGCCTAGGAGGCCGGAAGTTTTCGGCATTTAAAAGGAAGAATGACCAGGTGTCCGCCCAGTCATTCGGAGTGACGGCTGAAGGCGTACTATGATGGGACGTGCACATTCTGGCACGTTGAAAAGGACGGCGTCCACATCTTCGTATCTGTAGCGCTTTTTATTTTCTCTTTCCCTTGAACCTAAGTCTGAGACCTGAGTGAAAACCCCTTGAGATATAAAAGGAGGTCCTGGTTGAGGGAGAGGGGGGTCCGGGGGTTTTTTTAGCGAGCGCCAAAGAAGAGAGAACAAACGCTTGTATTCTCCGATATATCAATCACATATTAACCACACACAGAGGAGTAGGGTATTACGTCCCCATGACGGCCTGAACCTATATAAACCCGGTGTGTCTTCTCCATCCCCGAGGGGCCCCAGCCCTTCTAAGTTTACTTCTCTTCGTCTCTCGAGATCTCGCCCGTGCACCTGGTCCGAATGAAAAAGGAACCCACGGTTCCCTGCTAGAGGAGTTTTACCTCCCGACAGAACACGACATCCAAACACACTCAACTTTATCCACATCAAAGTATAGGTTTGGGTACTCAACAACTAACACAAGGTAGATTTGCACTGGCATTAATACAAAGGTTAATTGGATCCATGTCACTGTAAATTTGGTAGTTTTAAAATATGTTATTAATATTCAACTAATTGGAATGATACCATTGTAAATCTATTAAAATCAGAAATATAACACCACATACACCTTCAATGTATTTTCTATTCTTCTTGAACAAAATTACCCCATCTTCTACCTTCATCCCCATATCTCTCTCATGTCATCTTCATCACCGATGGCTGCCCCAAGGTTGAACTCCGTTGCCGCCGGACACGCCGCCTTGCTCGAGCTCCGTCGCCGGCCACGCTGCGCTGCTCGTGCTCCGCCGACAGCCATTCCGTTACACTCGAGCTCCGTCGAACGGCCGCGCCACCTCGCTTGAGCTCAGTCGCCGGCCGTGCCACGCTGCTCAAGCTCCGCCAACGGCCGTTTCGTCACACTCGAGCTCCGTCGAACGGCCGCGCCGCCTCGCTCGAGCTCAGTCACCGGCCGCACCACGCCGCGCCGCTCGAGCTCCGCCACCGAAAGTGCCGCCGCGAGCACCACGCTGGCGACGCCAGTACGCTCGAGTTCCGCCGCCTGCCGTGCCTCCGAGCTCGAGCGTCCGCTGTCATCCGTTCTGCTCCAGAAGTGCCGCTGCGCTCGGACCATTCCCACTCCCGCTCCTCTGCTTACTCCGGCGGCCAACTTCGTCGGGCAGCTAAGTAGTTGACGCCTCGCCTCGAGCAGGCACTGGCAAGCTTCTCCGCGTCTTCGCCTCGTCTAGAAGTTCATTTGTCCATTATTCTTGTGGCAGCTTGGCATCACTGCTCTTGACCGTAGGAGGAAACAGAGATGCCGATGAGAGGATGAAGGTAGAAGATGAGGGGGTAATTCAGTCCATAAAAAATAGAAAATGCCGCGATTAGGTGAATAGTGGTGTATCTCCGATTTTCATATATTTACAATGGTATCGTTTCAATTAGGTGAATAGTAATAACACAACTAGCGAATTTATAATGGCATGTATCCAATTAACCCTTCATATAATATGGAAGAATTCTTTTCTTAAAAATAAAGATGCGCTAGCTTATCTCGCCGTCCATTTCTTGTAGTTCCAGGTTCATAGAATATAACGGTTCAACAAGCTCATCTATGGCCAGTGTACACATCAGTAACCTAAGAAAAGCATATCAGGTGACAGGCCCCGGCCGGTTGATATATATGCCCAAAGTCAGATTCGCCAGGAGTTTTAGTTAGGTGACACGCACACAGCACTGAAAATTTCTTGCAAGGACGATAGTAGTTTTTGTTAATTCTAGGGCGCATAAATTCTCCCTTCATTAAGCATCAATCTATTCCTTCATGCGCTGGACCTTGTGGGTCCTTGGTTCTTCACAGGGCACTCCTTATGCACAGTAAATCTATATATCCTATATAGGTGGTATAAAAAACTCAACATGCATTGAGCCACATCACCTACAAAACAAGAGCTATTGGATCATTTCTATGCTTCATCACAACCATCTAATAGACATTTAATATCGACAATTATTATTTTTAATTGATTGTTTTTATCTTCTTTTTTTTTTCAAAATTTAAAGTGTAGTTTCAATGGACATTTGGATATAGTAGTAGGGTTCTAGCCATAGCTGCTCTACTCCTATATCCACCCTAGAAGTAGGAAAAGTTTTATGTTTTTCCCCTAAGGGGATGTTTCTATTGTTTTTTGAATGTCATTTAAACTGTTATAAAACAAATTGTTTTTATTTACAAAATATATCAATATATGATATATCATTCTAAAAATATGCAAGCTTAAATTTAATTGATAGAAGTTGAAAAAAACAAGTATAAGTGTATTAGCTAGTTAGAGCGTGATCTGTTCTTTTTAACCACTTATATAAGTCGAATTTGGTCTTGTCAAAACTTTTTAATTTTTAACTACACAAATGACATGAGAAAAACAAGTGGACTCCAACCTAGAAAGAAAACAAAGTTTGGTTTATACTTTTTTTCTCATATATATATATATATATAATTTAAAATAAACACATTCATTTTCACAGTAGATTAAATAATTACAAGAACAGGCACAGCATAACACAACACAACAAAACAAGAAAACGAATTTATAAGCTTAGCTCAGGCGTCCACACCCCCGAGTCGTCCCCCGCGCGGGTGGCTCAGGGCGAAATACCCTAGCCGCCGTCGCCTCCCTCTCCCCTGCCATCCACCTCGCTTCCATCGGAGCATGTTGCCAGACAACCGTGCGGCGAGCAATGATATGGCGGCGAGGCCTTTTCCCGGCTGCGAGCCGTTCCTCTCGTGGGAGAGACGGTGCGGTGGAGCCCGTGCGCCGCGTGGCGGAGCAAGACGACGGCATGGTAGCGGATGCGCGGAGGTGGCAGCGGGGGCTGCGGAGCTCGGTTGCCTATGTGGGCTGCGTCGACGGCGGAAGCGGAGGTGGCATGAGGCAGGGGGTTCGGGGCGAGCCAACCGGATCAAACGCACCGGTGGCGTCTTCGCGGGGGGCTGCAGAGGAGAGGGTGCTGAGCAGTTGGCGCTGGTGGCGCGAGCGGCAGCAGAAGGCTCGGTTGGCCGACGACGAAGGTTGGCCAGCACGATTCGCGATAATAGGTGGCCATCGTGGCGTGAGAAGCCCTAGCCCGGTGAGCGAGCCCGAGGGAGCCCCCGTGATAGATCTGGTCGTTCGGGCGGGCGACATAGCAGAGACACGGTGGCGGCAATGGGCGTGGTAGAGGTGGTGAAGACTGCGGAAGGCCGGCCCGGCCGACAGCGTGGGAGGTCAATGTAGCGATAGCAGGGTGCCCGGTGATGGCGGGTATGCCACAGAGGCATGTGGAGGTTGGCCAGCGGGGGACGTCAATTCAGCGGTGTCGATGCACCGACAAAGGATGACAGGTGGTGGAGCAATGGGGCGATAGCTTCGGATCGATAGCGGGTGGGTGGCAGGTGAAAACCTTGCTCGACCTTTAGTTCAGCAACAACGATGCTTCAGGTGATGTTCTCCCTCTTGGGGGTATTGTCGAGTCGTCCCTCTTCCTTGGGTGAGGCTGCCTGGTGAAAACCTATTCTGGTTCTCCTTGGGACCTCAACGGACAGCGGCGGTTCATTGTTGCTATTCTACCTGGAGATGTCGTCTAGGAGGTCCCCCTACCAAAACATCTCTCCGATAGCTTGCGCGTGCTCTCTTTAGATATTTGTCCTCTTTAGTGACACCCTAGTTTTTGCAAGTTAGCCATATTAACGGGCCTTGTGGAGGAGAGCGGTTATATTCTGTGGCTAGAGTTGAGTGCGATGGTTGTCTGCTAGGGTCTGGTTTTGGGTGGATCGGCTATAACTTCGCTGTTGGTCTAGCGACGGTCGGTTACGCTTAGTGGTGTCTAGTCCGGTGCTAGCTTTTTCTTGGGTTATGTGTAGACGCTGTTGGTGCGTGGGGGATGGTGTTTTGTTTTTTTCGTTCCTAGGTACCGCTCTTGGGTGCTAGTCTTATACTTTTTCCTACTCTATATTCAACAAAACAACGCATTATCTGGTGCTGTTAGTTAAAAAAAAAAGCTCAGCTCACCAACCGCATGCTAAATGTATCGATATATATGCCTTGTTTTATTCTGTCTTGCCTAACCGGCCGCGCGCATCGATCTCCCCTTCCTCCACTCACTTTAATAAGCATCACACTAGCTAGTTGGTGGTACGTGGTTTAGTTAATCACACTTTGATCCGTTGCTTGCTAAGCTATACTACTACAACAGACTACTACTCCACTACTTAGCCTGCCTCAGGTTTATAGCTAGCTAGAGATCGACGTCGTCGTTGATCTAGCATCAGCGCGCTACCGCCACCGGCGCCGGCGATGTGCCTCCCGTTCCTCTGCTGCGGCGGCGACGACCCCGTGCGCCATCAACCGCCTAAAAATAGCGGGGTGCCGCCGCCACCCCCGCCGCCTCCGCCGCCACCGCCGACCGCCGCGAGGCCCGCGGAAGAAGATATTGCAAACGACAGCAACGGCCACAAGCCATCACATGTGCACGGCGGCGCCGTCAACGGCAACGGGGGACATACGGCGGCGCCGGTTGCGCCGCCGGCCTCTTACCCACCACGACCAGAAGCCGAGGTCCGCACCACCTATGGCGGTAAACAGAGTACTCCAAAGGAAGGCGCAGCTGGGACGAAGCCGCCTACGGTGGTTCCGGCGGCGAATCATCCGCAAGATCCCGCCGAGGAGGCTAAGAAGACTTACGGCGGCGCCGTCGGTCGCCGCAACGGAATTTCCTCCCCGGTACTCACGGCGCCGCCGCCTATGGAAGCCATAGCTTCTCCACCTCCTCATGCTGCTGCTGCTGCTGCCAACGACGTCCATGGTGATGCTGATGAGCAACGCCGTGGCTTTGGTGATCAGGGCGGCGGCGCTGCCGGCAAGGACGATCGCAAGCCTCGACGCAGATCATGGTTGTGAGGTGAGCAACGGCACGACTATATTGGCTGTGCTGTGATCGTTGTTCTTCATGCATATGCCGCTCTCGGCTCTGGCTGGTGATCATTGATGCATATATAAATATGCGGTATATTTTACAGGTTTGCAAAAATAAAGAAACCTTAATTTCTAATTATTGTTCATGTGCCCTAGCTAGTTTGTGTGTGTAATATTGTTTCAATTGTGGTATTTTAATTAGTATGTGCAGTTGTATGGGTTTTTATGAATCATGGAGATATATCAGTATTGCATGATCTCGAGTATAATGCAGAGCAAATTTGTTTATTTTTTTAAAAGGATGTAAATTAATCTTGTCAGCTCCATCCTTAATTTGTAGTCTGCGTCTTTACAGTGGGTTAGGAAGTAACCTTCCGTGCACGGAAAACAAAGTTATAGATTAGCGCATGATTAATTAAGCATCAGTAAAAAACTTAAAAAATGGATTAATATGATTTTTAAAAACATTTTCTTTTGAAAAAAGTATGCTAGTAGTTTAGAAAGCGTACGCGTGGAAAACAAGGTGATGGAAGTTGAAACCCAGCCTTAGTTATCTCAGTTTAATTTAATCTTCATCATGTAGTCGGAACAACTAGCTAGGCAGGCAGTAGTCATGGATAACAATAATTGTCCACAGTAGTGGCATGCATGTTTATGCGCGTGTGGACCAACAGAATATGTTCCCAAGCCAAGATGTCACAAAATGCATGACTCTGACTAGTTTGGATGAGAAAGAACCTCTTCCCATTCTCTTGGCACATTCTATTCATTAGTGTAGGCAATGCAAAAGAAAAAAAAAAGTTAAAACGTGATTATATATGTGTGTGTGTGTGTGTTTGAGAGTGTGTTAAAGATGAAGGGTTACTATAGGGGGAAGGTACACAAGGCCAGTTAATTTTTTTTCTCCCTTCCAACATTGCCCGCATCTTCCCGCACATGAGAGAGAGACGAGTAGCGCTTGCCCGGCAGGGGCGGTGCCGAGGAGGCTGCCTAACTCGGCGTGCATTCAGACGCTGGGATTGCGCATCGTACGTAGCCAGGTGCGTCGATTCCCACCTCCACCTCCACGGTAGGCGACTACGGCTTAGAGACGAGGGCCCCCTTTCCCTGCGTCGGCACCTCCCTCCTCGATGGGACTTGGGAGGTCGTAGCGAGGAGGAGAGTTCCTCACCGCAGTTACGCCGGTGACGGTGGCTTTGGCTGATAGGAGGAAGGACTTAGGTCGAAGTGGATCTGGCCTGAAAGGCTGAAAGGATGACGCAGCCAACAGCGGATGCGGCAGGGCGGGCGACCCTCTTTCCCGGTGACGGCACCTCCTCGACGTCGGCGGCTGCGGCCGAATGAGCTGAACACCCATGTGCTGGAAGCGCTGAGCCGTGACGAGTTACAGCTCAGTGTTTTTTTTTTGGTGGTTGACGCATTACTGCCTCCTAACTTCCTATGCAGTGACAGGTTCCATATTGTGTATTTGTGTTCTTATCCTACGCATTACTGGCTTCCTCAATGACCAGTTGCTGCTATGATCCTCTGACCCAAAATGCTCAAAGATGAGCTTGTTGGTAGCTTGATTTTGAGGATCTCGATTTCTTTTGATTTAAGTTGAAAGTTCTGACAATTTTGTTGATAAGCTTGCAGTTTCTGAAAAATTACAGGTTAGCAGGGTTGACAAGCTAGCAGTTTTCTGCAATTCTTTTTGTACAGCAGAACATTACTAGATCAGTCAGCCGTGTGATTAGCTGATGTGTCAGTAGTTTCTGAAACTTCCTAGTTCAATGGAGCACTTTGTTGATCGGCTCACAGTTTTCTGAAATTCTCTGGTTCAAAAGAGCAGCAAAAATGAATTCTTTTTATCCTATACTGGATCAATTAGCCACATGATTCTGATTTTGAGATATGAGCACGCAGCTTATGATCTATTTTCCATGTACTACATCTTAATTACAAAGGCCTGTCTTATATGCATCTAGCTCATCGTTTTAACCTGTGTGTTCTATCTCTTATGCTATTCACTAGATGTACCTATCACATATGACCTTTATGGAGATATATATCGTCTTGCGATTTTGATTTTTTTTTTCATTGCCAGGTGATAACTACTGTCATTTTTGCAGATATCATGTGGGATAACATCAATTTGGAAATGACATTTTCTTCAGAAATAATCATTCTGAAGATGTCATTTTGGGTTGTGTTTTGTGAGATTTATCTCCTTGATCTATAACTATGTTCCATAATATAAATCAGAAGAGAGATACATCAGTACTCTGCTATTCTCCTAGTTGCACAGACTGTTCTCATTTCATTAGCGGGACCACCCGAAGGAGCATATCGTCTCATATATCATTTCCATAATCATACTGGAAGAAAGTCTTACTCGGTACAACATATATACATGTCCAGGACAGCGAAATGAATTACAATGATATTCCAAATGTTACTACAAGACCAAAATATATGTACAACAAGGACTATGTCCAGTTCTATTGGAACAAATTTACGAATTCGATGATGAATCTCTTCAGACCACCCAAAGTTGCATCTGCATAATGACATTTCTGTCGAACAATACATTCACAAACAGTTATTGCAAGATAATCCCAGTTGTTTTGGCATATGAACGGTGCAACACTTTTTTCTGGAGCCTCTGATGAGAGATCAAAAAATCTGAAAAGAATGTATATTAACAAGTGACAACAGAACCGCATTCCTGATGCCACAAGGCTACAGGAAGCACATTGCCATAGCTCAACCTCCAAAAGAGTAAGCCAGAGAATATACCTGTGGTTTATTGAGAAGTTCACCGTAAGTTTTGAACAAAACTACTCCCAATATCCACAACGGCCTAGAAGAAGAATCCACCACTATATCCATTTTTTCCCTCCATCCTGTAAATTGTTTGGGGCAGTTCAATTCATGCAAACAAAAAGTGAACGCCACATATTGTCCTGACTCCAACGAGAGATGGCTTAATAAAAATGATATATCTCTTGCTGACATTCGACAAATTGACCGAACTACCAATCAAGATGAGTTAAATTGTCCGCGCTTACAAACCGATAGAATAACATATACATCAACATCAACCAAAATCTGTTGAACAGACGAGAAAAGGCAACATATACATCAACGAAGCATATGAATCTTTTTTTTTTTCAATTTTGTTTTCCTAGTAAGAGTTTTCGGGCTGTGTTCGTTCTTAAGTGTTGGGAACTAATTCTCCCAGCACGCAAAACAGAGCGACTCATTAGCGCACGATTAATTAATTATTTACTATTTTTTTTAAAAAATGGATTAATATGATTTTTTGAAACAACTTTCGTATAAAAACTTCTTGCAAAAAACACACCGTTTAGCAGTTTGAAAAGCGTGCGTGCGGAAAAAGAGAGTGGTGAGTTAGGAAAATAGAGTGAAGAACACTCATTGCACAATGGTAAAAGTGAACACAAAAAATCGCAGATCAGGAGAGTTGAACATGGGATTCTTTAGTAAGAACATGGGGAAAAAAATGGAAAGAGATAAACGGTGACATCGAAGGTGCCTGCGGGGTCGGCCTTCTCATCGCTTTTCTACCTCGTGGCCGACCTCAGCGAGCTCGAGCGAGCGGACGTCGAGGAGCGAACTGAGGCGGCAGGGATGTCAGAGAGGCACAGAGCCACCGGATCTGGCGGCAATGCTCCCACCGGCAACGCCCCTATTCCGCGGCGTCCTCGAGTCTTCCTCGTCGATCCTCCTATACATGTGCGTCGTCGCTAGGTAGGATGGAGGATGGAGGCATCGGCAACGAGAAGAAGCAAAGAAGTGTGCACAACACCGTGACCGTCCTAGATTTGGTGGCAGGCTGGCAGTGATGAATTTTAGCCGCTTGACACGACGTCGCTGGATGCAACGAGGTCTTGCTCTACTGGAGCAGAAGGGGCATTTTGGGTAAACGCTACACTACAATGTACCTACCCTACTCACACCTATAAGGGGAAAGGAAGTAGGCTTCTACCGACAGAGATCATGGCGATGGAAGTAGCGTACAGGAGGAAGAGTTTGGCGGTAAGGGGAAAAGAATCAAGAAGGCAAATACCCGTGTAAGTGGGCCGAAGTGGCTCCGTAAAAGTGCGTGTTTTTTGGCCCGTGCCCTTGGCCTGTAGGGGAGGGGTTGGTGAGAGAGTGGTTAAATACCAGAAGCAAACTCTGTTTTGTTTATCGAAGGGAATAGTAGAACATGGTGGCGATTGGCGGCGGCGGTGGAGGTATTCGTTGGAAATCCCCGTCGATATATCTTGGGTGTTTGTTGGCTGCGATCTGAGTTAGGTAGCTAACAAATTGGTAAGAGGCCTCCATTTTTTCTTGGTTTCCTTGAATCCCTTGATCCGGCCAGAAAATTTCATGAGATAGGTGGGAATTCGCTGTTTATTAGTGAGATTCCGCAAAAGCTTTTGGGGCTCCAATGATCTGGTTGGCTGGATTCGGGGTGGAACCAGTGAATTCATACTGGAGCGACCTCGATACATCACCAAACAAGCAGCTCAAATCATGGCTCAAGATGGGAAACTCGACCTTCTGTTGAAAATGATGGAGGATGCAGAGAAGAAGAGGAAGGAAGCTGAGAGGAAGCGGGAGGATTCAGAAGCTCTGAATTTGGTCGAGCTCTAGTCGTTGAAGGTCACGGTAGAATCACGGATACCGTTGGTGGAGAAGAGGGTGAGTGAGTTAGGTGGATTTGTAAGCGATTTGGCGAAGAGGGTGAATTCCATCCAGGCGGGGTTGGAAAAGTGTCATAGGGAAGTTCAGCAATGGGTGCTGTTCAAGGGCAAATCAAGTCAGGGACCAGCTCATGTCACAACTGAAGAAGACCTCAATGGTAATTCTCCAAATCCTTTCCTGTTTACTCTTGGTCAAGGGTGGCGAAACTCTCAATTCAATTCTGTGAGTCCATTTACTCCTGAAAATTCGAGTTATCAACCTCTTGACACTGGACTAGTCAGTATTGGTGGCAATGTTCCACCCATGTCATGTCCCCAATTTGATGGTGAGAATCCTTAGGTGTGGAGAGATAATTGTGAAGTCTATTTTGATATGTATGGGGTGCTTCCTGCTAACTGGGTTAAGGTTGCTCTGCTGAATTTCACTGGTAGTGCTTCTTTTTGGTTACAATCTGTTCAGAATCAATTAATTGGAATGTCTTGGTTGGAACTATGTGATAGAGTGTGTCGTAAGTTTACTAGAGTTAGACAGGAGTTACTTATTAGGCAATGGTTACATGTTGGGCATACAAGAAGTGTAGCTGAGTATGTGGAGAGGTTTGATGGGTTGATGCACCTATTGCTTTCATGTGATAATGCCTTAACACCTCTCTATTTTCTCACTAAGTTTGTTGATGGGTTGAAAGATGAAATCAGAGGAGTGGTCATGCTTCAGAAACCAGTGGATTTAGACTCTGCTTGCTTAGTGGCCTTGTTGCAAGAGGAAATTTTGGAAGGAAGCAAAAAGCCCAATTACAGGTAGACTAAAGTAATTAATTATGACAAGGTTTTCTCCAGACCATCTCAGGCCACTGCATTTCCTAGGAGTCCTGTGGTATCACGTGGGGAGGATAAGAAATCTCCAGATTCTGTTAAAACCAATTTTAAGGAAGATAAGGTCTTTGCATTAAAATCTTATAGGAAGGCAAAGGGGTTGTGTTTCACTTGTGGGGAGTGATGGAGGAAGGACCATAAATGTGCCCAGACTGTCCAATTGCATGTGGTGGAAGAGTTATTGGAAGCTTTCCAATATGAAGTAGAACATGACACTTTGGTTCCAGAACCTGAATCTAGCCTAGAAGAGGGTCTACTGATAGCTATTTCAACAAATGCTTGCAATGGAACTGACTCTGCACATTCTCTTAGGGTTAAAGGATTGGTATAGGGGACTGAACTATTGATGCTCATTGACTTTGGCAGCACCCATTCCTTTGTGGATGAATAGATTATTCACCATTTGCAGGGCATAACGAAATTACCTCACCCTGTTAAGGTCAAGGTCGCTGATGGTGGCATTCTCCTGTGTGATAAACAACTTCCTAATTGTGATTGGTGGCTTCAAGGCAGGTGCTATAGATCCAACTTTAAATTGTTGCCTTTGAATGGGTATGATGCTATCTTGGGTATGGATTGGTTGAAGGAAATAGGGGTCATGAGAATTGATTGGGTACATAATTGGTTGGAGTACCAGGACAATGGAATTACTGTCAGAATTCAAGGAGTGCAATCTAAATTGAATGAGTGTAGTCTTATCTCTGGGGAATAGTTAAGGGGAATGTGTAAGGTTGGAACACTTATGCATCTGTTTCAAGTCACCACTAATCTTGGCACACCTGATTCTGAGATTCCAACTCCGATGTAGCAGATGTTGGCAGACTTCTCTTTAGTATTTGAAGAACCACAGGGGTTACCCCCTAGGAGAAAATGTGACCATTCCAAACCTTTGATAATGGGATCTAAACCAATCAACATTAGACCTTATAGATACAACCCAACCCAGAAGGATGAGATTGAACAGCAAGTTTAGGAAATGTTGAAGTCTAGGGTCATTCAGCCCAATATCAGTCCATATTCATCCCCAGCTTTATTAGGGACGAAAAAAGGGGACTTGGAGACTTTGTGTAGATTACAGGAAACTTAATGCTATTATAGTGAAGAGTAAATATCCATTGCCAGTAATTGATGAGTTGTTGGATGAATTGGCTGGAGCAGCTTGGTTTTCTAAATTGGACCTGAGGGCAAGATATCATCAAATTAGATTGGTTGCTGGAGAAGAACTTAAAACTGCATTTCAGACTCACTTTGGACACTTTGAGTATAAGGTGATGTCTTTTGGGTTGACAGGAGCACCTGCAACCTTTCAGGAAGCTATGAATGACACATTGGCACCAGTTTTCAGGAAGTGTGCTTTGGTGTTTTTTGATGATATATTAATTTACAGTCCTGATATACAGACTCATGTACATAACCTCCAAAAGGTTCTGCAACTCTTATAGGAGCACCAATGGAAGGTAAAGCTCAGTAAATGCTCTTTTGCTCAGAAGGAACTTAATTATCTGGGCCATACTATTGGAGTGGTTGGTGTTTCTACAGATGCTAGTAAGGTGCAGAATATTTTAAATTGGGTTGTTCCTACTAATCTGAAGAAGTTGACAGGTTTTCTAGGTATAGCTGGTTATTACCGAAAGTTTGTTAAGAATTTTGGCATCCTCAGCAAGCCACTTATCAATTGTTAAGGAAGGGAGTTGAATTTAAGTGGACCGATGAAGTGCACCACTGTTTTGAAAGCCTCAAGCAAGCTATGGCCACAGCTCTAGTACTGGCTCCGCTTGATTTCAAAAAGATTTTTGTTATTGAAACTGATGCAAGTGACATTGGCATAGGTGTAGTGTTATCTCAAGACAAATATCCAATTGCATATGTGAGTAAAGAAATGGGCCCTCATACCAAAGGACTATTCACCAAGGAATGCCTAGCAATTTCGTTGGCTGTGGGCACTGGCGGTCCTACCTTTAATATGCAGAGTTTTTGATATTAAGTGATCAGAAGAGTTTGATGAATTTGACTGACCAACGCTTGCATACTACTTGGCAACAGAAGGCTTATACCAAACTATTGGGTTTACAATTCAAAATATGCTACAAGAAGGGAATCCATAATGGGGCTGCTGATGCCTTATCTAGGTGTGATCATGGAGCATGTTTGGAGGCTGTGGCTATTTCAGTTTGCAAACCCGCTTGGTTGGAAGAAATTACACAGGGTTACTTTCATGATGAGAAAACAACCAAGTTGCTAGCTGAGTTGTCTATTCAAAGTAGAGAGGATTCTCCTTATCACCTGAGAGATGGTATCATCAGATATAAGGGAAGAATTTGGGGGGACAGTACCCTGAACTACAAAACAAAATATTTGGTGCCCTGCATGATAGTTCTATTGGAGGCCATTCAGGATTCCCAGTGACTTATAGAAGAATCAAAGCTCTGTTTGCATGGCCTGGCATGAAGAAACACATTAAACTGAAGGTCAAAGAATGCTCAATATGCCAACAAGCAAAACCTGATAAGTCCAGATATCCTAGCCTGCTGCAACCTTTACCTATCCCATCTGGTGCTTAGCAAACAGTAACCATGGATTTTATCGAAGGACTTCCATCTTCTAATAGGTTCAATTGTATAATGGTGATGGTGGACAAACTGTCCAGGTATGCTCATTTTTTGCCATTGGCTCATCCTTTCTCTGCAGCGGATGTGGCTCAATTATATATGGAAGGGGTGTTCAAATTGCATGGGATACCACTAGCCGTTGTCAGAGCGTTGTCTCTGACAGAGACAAAATCTTCACCAGTAACTTGTGGGATCAACTGTTTCAGAGTGTGGGAACTAAGCTTCACATGACTACAGCGTATCACCATCAAACCGATGGGCAAACAGTGAATCAGTGTTTGGAAATCTATTTGCGTTGTTTCACTCATTCTTGTCCTTCTAAGTGGTCCACTTGGTTATACTTGGCAGAATATTGGTACAATACTAGGTACCATTCCACTCTGGGTAAAACTCCTTTCGAAGTATTTTATGGCCATACTCCAAATCAGTTGGGCATCAGTGTGGACTCTTGTGAACTCCCATGTGCAGCAATGGTTGTCTGAAAGGAGACTGATGATGCAATTGCTGCAGCAACATTTGAATAGAGCTCAGCAATATATGAAGAGCCAAGCTGATAAAAAGCGCAGTTTCAGAACTTTTGCAATAGGAGATTGGGCCTACCTTAAATTACAACCATATGTTCAGTCTTCTGTGGCTACTAGGGCTAATCATAAGTTGAGTTTCAAGTATTTGGTCCTTATGAAGTATTTCACAAGGTTGGAGTGGTGGCCTGACACTTGGCATTGCCGGAAGGAAGTTCAATTCACCCAGACTTTCATGTGTCTCAGCTCAAAACAACACAAGGCTTTAAGGGCGTTTCTTCAGCTATCTTACTTGACCAGTTGGAAAAAGCAGATTCCTATTGCTATCATTGATACAAGGGTGTGCAAGTCAAGTACTACTGTCGTTACACAAGTTTTAATCCAGTTGTCTGATAGTTCTATTGAAAATGCAACTTGGGAGGACTTGGAGGACCTTCGCACGCGCTTTCCAAGGGCTCTGGCTTGGGGACAAGCCAGTTTTCAAGGAAGGGGGAATGTCAAGGCTTCTGCCGATAGAGATCATGGTGACGGAAGCAGCGTACAGGAGGAAGAGTTTGGCGGTAAGGGGAAAAGAATCAAGAAAGAAAATACCCGTGTAAGTGGGCCGGAGTGGGCTCTGTAAGAGTGCGCGTGTTTTGGCCCGTGGCCTTGGCCTGTAAGGGAGGGGTCGGTGTGAGAGTGGTTAAATACCAGAAGCAAACTCTGTTTTGTTTATCGAAGGGAATAGTAAAACTTGGTGACAATTGGCGGCGGCGGTGATAGAGGAATTTGTTGGAAATCCCCGTCGATATATCTTGGGTGTTCGTTGGTTGCGATCTGAGTTAGGTACCTAAACAGGGAGGAATGGTATATAATGGCTGCTCTTAGGTTCTAAAAATTCCTTGTCCTAATATTCGTGCACACATATATGTAGGGTGCAGATCGTGGCTACATGTGAACCTAGGTTCAAAAATTCCAATGAGCATTGGGCTACATATGTGGCTATATATGAACCTACGTTCACATACAGCACACACGCACAACCTATCTCTATGAGCATTGGACTAACATATTTTTTATATTTACAACATCACCACATTCATCTCACCATCTTGCTATAGATTTGCACGTCTTTGTATTTAATTTTGATCTATGTATATGATGTATAAAATATTTAATTTTGATCTATGTATATGATGTATAAATATATTAATCATATTAGGTTTAAAAAAGAACCCTTTTATCGTGGCAAAATACGTTCTATATTTATTCATTAAATACCATGTCAAAAAGTTTTCATTTGATTTAAAATTGGCAGCAACATGCCTATAATTGGTATCATGAATTCAAGAATTTATCAAATTCCATAACTTATCGGGTTTTTGGGTAACCAGTATTTATAATCTTTTGTTTGATGTTGAAATTGTCTTTTTATTTTATATAAGAAAATAACCTCCCTTCCTCTCTTTGACTAAGGGCTTGGCATCCACCACTTCCTATTATTATCGAATAACCACCCTCTTTGACATCTCACACCAGCGCTACCGTCAAATGACCACCCTTTTATCTATCAATTATGTATTTTCTTCCCGTTGCAACGCACGAGCATATTATTCTAGTATATATATATATATATGTATGTATGTATAAATAATACCCATATGGGGCACCATGCATGGTGCTCGAGCACCAAGATATGAAATACACAAATTCATTTAAAATTTTAAAATTATGAGTATGTACTTAGGTATAAGAATTTGATTCATACCTATATAGCTAGCAATAAAATAACTTAAACTCAATTTTATTTCACAATCCATTATTACATACCTAACTAATTATGTTAGATGTTATCAAAATCTAAAAAAATATGTTCAAACTCAGTTCAAACCTAA
This sequence comes from Oryza punctata, assembly GCA_000573905.2. Lineage (NCBI taxonomy): Eukaryota > Viridiplantae > Streptophyta > Magnoliopsida > Poales > Poaceae > Oryza > Oryza punctata. The sequence continues at coordinate 13,272,530 of CM002493.2, forward strand.
ATATTTTTAGAAAAATTAATACTCATTCAAATTGGGTATATACTTAGAATCTTGGAGCCCAGCTACTATGGTACCCCAATTAGTTTTACTATATTTATTTATTTATTGACCAAGACCAGTAACATCTAATAACTTGCGTGCTTGCTAGACAACGTTTTTCAATTAGGACGGGGAGCAGATGATGTGCTAGCTGTTTAAGATTAAAAAAGAAGTGCACCTTTGGATGTCCTACTGTAGCTAGTACTCCTTCGTTCATATATTCTGAGGTCTTTTAGTTTTTTCTAATTGTTTAATACATCAACATCTAGTCAAATTAGTTTTATTAAAGTTGACCATGAAATATGTCTTGATAGTGTATTTACTTGGTATCATAGGCTTTAATTAACTTTTTATAAATTTGGTCATGTTATATAAACTTGGTCAATTTAGAGAATATTTTGATTTCAAACAAAAACTAAATTACTTTATAATATGATATGCTACCAAATACGTTGTGGAGCCGTGTTCTCCGTGGTAAATATTGGTTTGAGGATTATTGGAACGGAGGGACAACGAAAGACAAAAGTATAATATAGAGTCATAAAAGCTTGCCTAGGTCATCAACATAAAAAATAGGTGGCTTATAAATTAACATATATGTATATTAACAAAACACATATATGTTAGTTAGTACAGGTCGGTTTAAAAAAAAAGATGTTGTAATGGGTAAAATGCCTCTTTATAGCAGTCCTAATGCTCCACCTTGAATGATGATCTATAGATTTTTATAAGCTGTCACATAGATCTAGGAGAGAGAGAACTGGATCTTGCTACTTTTCAAACAGTATCCAAGACGTGATACTGAGATAAGAGGTATCAATATTGACTAACAAAACATAGAAACTGCTACATGTTGAAACTAGATTTCGGCAATATGAAAAGGGGTAGCGCACGAGACCAAAAAGTAGATGGATACGGAGACAAGGATTTAGACAGGTTCAGACCCTCTTAATGAGAGGTAATACCCTACTCCTGTTTGGGGATTGTATCCGCCGGATGTTGTATTGATCTGACGATCTAATTGTGCTCATGCCCCCTAGAGGGCCTCCTACCCACCTTATATAGGATGGGGGCAGGATTACAAGATAGAAATCTCAACCAATACGGTATCGATTTCCTAATACTAATTTACAATATTGCCAAATCAAGACTTTAGGCCGTTCCGTAATACATAAGGAAACTTAATACCCAAGTCATGATCTGTTACATATTATATAGATCTAAGCTATCCCCTATAACTAGTCGGATAACCATGTCGTGTGGGTATGGGTACCCATAATTTCCACAGTAGCCCCTGAGACCTTCACAATTGAAAAGATAATCTTCTCTCGAACTAAATTACTTCAAAGTCGAGTGCTTCAATCATCCTCGCCATGATCTCCCGAATACTTTTACCAAATCAGAAGACTATGGAGGGCTGAAAAATGATAAAATATGGATTTAGGTGCATCGACTAGATGCACCTGATAGGTGTAGCCCCCGACTATGTGGGTAGTTGAACAAACTAAGCATATAGTCAAGGAATAAATAGATTAACCAGCCAAGTGGTTTTAAGCCACCTAAGTAGCATAACCATAGCACATACGGTATAAATTCCCGAGTAAATAAAACTCAAGTGATAGACTAACTGCTTTATGAAGTATGATGCATGCAACCTAAAGTTACCACATCTTTGAAAATTCACATAGCAAAAACTGCTATAAAAAAGCTTGTATGCCGTGAATAAAGAAATTTCCAAAGCATTAAGTATACACCATGCACACAATGTTTTAACAGATGTGCTTAAGTCCCTAAAAGACACATGGCTTTACCATACTTGGAAACATAAGGCATATGTGGTAAAATCCGAGTAAATAAAACTCATAAAGGATTTACCAACCGCCTGAAAAAATGACCAAAATATATAATCAGCCTAAGCCATAATATTGGTCAATAAAAGTGCACACTTACGTGGCGAAAAGCAACGATATTATATCTAATCGATTGCTTTATAGATCAAACAGTGCCTTGACTTATATATATGAAAAAGTCAGCGGGCAGCTATATAAAGCTTCACTATTTGTCACCTTTTAAAGTGCATTGTACCAACTCCTAAAAGTTGAGTAACAGCGATATAAAAGGATTTTAAGGTATTGGGCACTCGATCACGCGCACTTTTGCCTAAGAAAAAGAATGCCTAAGTCCCTAAAAAAACGTGACTGGCCACACCTGAAATATGGGCTGCAGATATATTAGGCCTAGACCAAAAAATATACCTTCGATACCCTCAAAAGGATGACGCATATAACATGCCTCCTTACATGCTCCCGAGTAATAAATCTTCCGGGTAATGTAGACCAAGTGCATCTCATCCGAGTGGCTTCTGGTCCAAATAATTATCCCTCATGGGGTATAATGAAGTAAAAATGATAATTGAATCCTGACTGGCGCAAATATTAAGTCGATGCCCCTCATGGGTATAAAGATTGATCGAGGCCTTGAGCATAGAGGATGAGCTCACGGCCATGAAAATGTATCCGGAACAAAGCCAAATTACAGGTATGATCCTTAAGCCTGAACTGATGAAGCCCCTGAGCATATAGCTTATCATTATGTTGTAATAAAAATCGTCAATTAGTAGTAGCTGATGCAGTCGACTTGTAGGCGAGATGACCAATGTGCAGAATGATATTGCCCATCAGAAGTGATGAAGATGTCAGTAGTGGAGACGAAGTTTCCCATCAGTAGCGGTAATGAAATCCATCGATCATGAAGATGAAGAAACCGGTCGATGACAACTGATGTGAACAACGATCATGACAACTGGTGATAGCAGCAATAGTCATATGTGAAGACGAAGAAACCAGTCGGTAATGCCAAGCATGACCAGTAGTGAAGATAAAATTGCTCATCCATAGCAATAGAGTAAGCGCAACCGAAGAGGCATAGCATATTGTTGATGAAGATGGTGATATCGGTGATCCAGTCAATGGCGGTGTAGCAGCCGATGATAATGACGAAGTCGCCCATCAGCGGCGGCGTAGTAGGCCAACCGTGAAGGCAAAATAACAAGTCGGCGATGATATAGACAACCGAAGGCGAAGATATAGTCATCCATTAGCGACTGCGGAGACGTCAGGGCCGATGAAGTAGAGGCGATGCCAAGGTGGCACAGCAAGAAGTTGACGAAAATGATCCAGTCGGATATTCAGTGTTGATTAAGCTTGAACCCTCGAAGCAAATTCCTTGGTTGACGGAATTGACAAGAGATCACAATTATATCAATGGAGAAGTTGCTGATGATGACTTCAGTAATAATAATCCATCAAATTATTGAAAATATGTCGAAGCTCGAGTAGTTTCCTTGACGCCAACATTTGCATGACGAAGATTGATGCAATGCCCGTTGATTTATGACGATGGCAGTAGAACTTGGTTTTGTAGCTGTTTGCAAATGCTTTGCTTAGAGGTAAGCAAATCGTATTGTCCAACTCGTTGAATCTGAGCTGATTGGTTAATAACCCCAAACTCCCGGGCATGGAGGTTAAATATTGAACTTGATACTTCAGAAATTTGGAGTAAATTGTGGCAGCATCCAGAAGCCAAAATTGCCGATAAAAAATTGATGTTGCTGAAGTAGAACACTTGCTCTGAGTTGAAGACGAAGATAATGACTTCCGGAGTTGACTCATTGGCTGGTCAATTGATTGCTTCATCTTGACATAGTGTCTGTCCAATTTTGAGTCTTGTATTTGTGTAGCCCCCGACTCTATGCTTAGTTAAGAAACAACTGATCATAGAGTCGAGAACTGTAGCTTGTCATCGAGTAACCACCACTTGAGTGAAAATACGCATTGAGGATGTCCGAGTAAAAATCTTGAATATTGGAACGCCACTTGGTGTAGTAGATTAGCTCGGCAACATATGCAAAGATGTCGAGGGTCTTGGAGACGTCGTGGTTGATGATGCGAAGCTTCCGAAGTAGTGGCAGTAGAGTTTGCCAGTGCCGAAAATAATGAAGATGAAGTTGCCCCACAGTGATAATAAAATTGCAATGCCGTGATGACGTGGACACGAGTCGGTGGCAACAAAGGTAAACCAGTGGCAAAGACGTGTAGTCGTGAAGATAAAAACACCAGTGGGCAGCGGCAGAACCAGTCAGCGGTGAAGACGTAGACGCCCAACAACAGTGGTGTGACCAACCAACCGTGTAGGCGGAGACACTAGTCGACGATGATGACGATGGCCGGCGGTGAGGACGTAGATGCCCAACAACGGTGGTGTGACCAACCAACCGTGTAGGCGGAGACACCAGTCGGCGATGACGAAGGTGGACCGGTGGTGAAGTCGTAGACGCCCAACAACGGTGATGTGACCAACCATCCGTGTAGGCGGGAGCCAGTCGGCGACGATGACGGTAGCCGGCGGTGAAGACGTAGACGCCCAACAACGGTGGTGTGACCAGCCAACCGTGTAGGCGGAGACACCTGTCGACGATGATGACGATGGCCGGCGGTGAGGACGTAGATGCCCAACAACGGTGGTGTGACCAACCAACCGTGTAGGCGGAGACACCAGTCGGCGATGACGAAGGTGGACCGGTGGTGAAGTCGTAGACGCCCAACAACGGTGGTGAGACCAACCAACCGTGTAGGCGGAGACACCAGTCGGCGACGATGAAGGCGGACCGGTGGTGAAGTCGTAGACACCCAACAACGGTGGTGTGACTAACCATCCGTGTAGGGAGGAACCAGTCGGCGACGATGACGGTAGCTGACGGTGAAGACGTAGACGCCCAACAACGGTGGTGTGACCAGCCAACCGTGTAGGCGAGGACACAAGTCAGCGACGATGACGATGGCCGGCGGTAAAGACGTAGATGCCCAACAACGGTGGTGTGACCAACCAACCGTGTAGGCGGAGACACCAGTCGGCGATGATGAAGGTGAACCGGTGAAGAAGTCGTTGACGCCCAATAACAGTGGTGTGACCAACCAGCCGTGTAGGCGGAGACACCAGTCAGCGACAATGAAGGCGGACCGGTGGTGAAGATGATGTCGCCATGAGTAACAGCGGCGGAGCACACCAACCGTGGAGACGAAGAGACCAGTCGACGGCGATGACGGTGGCCGGTGGTGAAGATGATGTCGCCATGAGCAACGACGACGGAGTATACCAACCATGAAGACGAAAAACTAGTCGACGGTGGTTGATAGCGGCCGAGTCCACCGACCGATGCAGCAGAGGCCATAGGCATAAGCTGGTCAGGAGATCTGGCAGTAACATGACTGCTGCCGTATATAGCATGTACATGCTAACTCAAAGACAACAGCAATCTGATTAGAAATACAAAGCATATATACAATATAGCATTATAAATTTAGGTACGCATGCATGTTACGAGCATGCAAGCTGGTCTTGCTTCCTGCATTCCTATGCGAGCTATGCATATAGATGCATCTGTATATGCACTCCTTGCCGAAGCAAGCGGGTTGTCGTCGTGGGATATTGGCTCGCCGCCATGGGTTCATGCAGAAGAGAGAAAAGACCAACAGATCAAACTGGTTAAAAGGACGAGAGCATATATGTATTTGACTGTATATGCATATGTGAATAAGGTTAATTGCGTTGATCGATGCTTGTGCCATGAGCATTTATTTAGATTGCATCGTGCAGACATATAGGCTCCTTCTTGTTAGTTGATCTGCTCCAGGTCCTGCAAGTCCACCTGGCTAGCTGATCCGGCAAGTCCGCCGCATAGCGGCACAACGTGGTTGGGATCCGGGGGAAGAAGCAGTCAGGGTCCGTCTCCGTCTCTCGTTCACCCAGAACATGGAAGCAAACAAAAACGAGGAAGGCAATCCATAATTTAAAATTTATCTAATAATAATGTTAGATTGATTGGAACGACAAACCCGATATCTCTTCGTAGATTAATTTGATCAGGAGATGATTCCGGCGATTGAAGTTGATTCCATCACACTTCTTTATGGGAAACTCGGTGTACCCCTACTTGGCGCGCCAACTGTCGAAATTAGATTTCGGCAATATGAAAAGGGGTAGCGCACGAGACCTAAAAGTGGATGGATACGGAGATAAGAATTTAGACAGGTTCAGGCCCTCTCAATGAGAGGTAATACCCTACTCCTGTTTGGGGATTGTATCCGCCGGGTGTTGTATTGATCTGACGATCTAATTGTGCTCATACCCCCTAGAGGGCCTCCTACCCACCTTATATAGGATGGGGGCAGGATTACAAGATAGAAATCTCAACCAATACGGTATCGGTTTCCTAATACTAATTTATAATATTGCCAAATCAAGACTTTAGGCCGTTCCGTAATACATAAGGAAACTTAATACCCAAGTCATGATCTGTTACATATTATATAGATCTAAGTTATCCCCTATAACTAGTCGGATAACCATGTCGTGTGGGTATGGGTACCCATAATTTCCACAGTACGTGTTTTGCACTGGAATTGCATACCCTTAGATATCTACTCAGGGACTAGTTAGATTTGTGATGCCATATTTTTCACCACTCTACAGTCAAATATCTTTTTCACTATAAATATAATTACATAAATACACTATAATTACACTGTAAAAATTTAAACCTTATAATGTTAATTCGAATACTGTTTCAAGAACATTGGAAATTAGGATAAAAGCAAGCGATTACCTACTTGGAAGAGGAGATAAGAGATATAGAAATGTACTTAAATACAAGGGAGATGTCAATCATATTGGAAAAAAAAGTGATAAATCAAAGTAAAAAAATATGCGGCTATATTTTTAGCAAAATAATTAATTAGTTCAGTTAATGCCACATTCAATATAACCCCCTTCTCATCGGAAGTAGCAGATCAATATATATAGAGCACTATAGAATAATGAAAAAAACAAGTCCATTTTATTCCATGGAACTATTTCACCGGAGCACTTAATCCCCTAAACTCTTTTTAGTCTCAGTTCAGACCCTAGCAATATTTATCTTTTTTCTCTCTATGTATGTTATATTTTACACCAAAATTTTGTAGGATGATATATGCGTTATACTTATGACTCAACATTTTTCTAGAAGTTTTTATCAGTCTACATTGTTGCTGGTTGGAAGCACAAAAACTATTTTAAACATATGAGTTTAAGAAGTTCAAATAAATCTTTGTTGAAAAAGATTGAAAATACTTTTGAAGCTTGATAATGGTGTCATATATAGCTGTAAAAAGTTTAGCTTAAAATACAACTAGAAGGAGGAACAAAAAGTTAAATGTTATTACTAGGTAAAGTAAACTTTTAATAATTTAGGGGGTTAAGTGAGCCAATAAAATAATAAAATAGTTTGGGAAGTTAAGTGATCCAATAAAACAATAAAATAATTAGGTAGCCAATGGGAAGCTCCTCGTGGTCATTGGCCTGCACCCTGAGGATGATTTGGGTGTTTGAGTTGGCTTTCACCATCACTGTCTTCTTCTTCTGCTGCTCCTTCATCTTCTTAGCCCTCTCCTTCCGCGCGAAGACAAAACCGGCCACCTTGGCAACTCTATCTCGAATTTTTATGCAGTTATATAACTCTAATTACAAACTGCATATATATAATCTCAGAATTGCAACAAAGTATGATATAACGGTCTCGGTGGACTTGGCCACCCTTCTCAACCATATATACCAGTGCGAGTCCACCGAGTTGCAATTTGAGATTATTTATGTTGTAGTTATACTCCCTCCATCCCAAAATATAAAGCATAATCACTTTTTTTCCATGTCTGATAATATAAACCATGGTTTTCTAGCAGTCCATTGTTGGGCCAAAGTTCCCAGCCTCATGGGGTGTGTATATGTAGAACACCAACGGATTGATGAGCGAGTCAAATCGACTTTTTCCATAGATTAGGTACTACTGTATGACAACGATCCATGTCCTCGGTCTACTATCGACCTCCCCATTCATCCCCTCGGCCTGAACTCCGGTCGCTTGCGCCAATCACCATCCTGGGAGCAGCGGTGGCGCCGATGTCCTTCTGCTTCCGTTTCATCCTTACTCACCGCCACTGGTGAGCATCCCTCCCTACCTGCACCTTTTTTTCTCTCGAATTTGCGTCCACCGCCGCATCCTCACTCGCCACCTGCACTTATCTCCATCCCGCAAGTAGTTGTGGCGCTGGTGTATGTCCTTTTGCTTCCACCTCATCCTCGCTCGCCGATTAGCCTCTTCTCGAATTTGTGTTAATCCTAGCTTCTTTCTTGATCTGGAAACATTTCTCTTTCACTTGACGTAACATTAATAGTAGTTAGCACCAAGGTAATCGATATCGAGATACTAGGTAGGATCATTTTTATTAGTAGTATCATAGTATCGGGGTACTATCAGATTTTAAAAAGTACATTTTAATTTTATATAAAATATGTTGCATAAATTAAAGCATGTAATATCGATTTTGATAAATTTAATTTGTTTTTAATGTAAACTTGAGCGTATTTATTCACAATATTTTCAATCCACCTTATTTTAAATAATATCTGATAGGATCGTAGGGATCATAGTGTACCGAGGATTTCATAGGATCATGTGGAAATGAATAGTAAAATCGAGATACTATGAAAATTAGCATACCATGTAGGATCCTTATCGTTTTGGCTTGGTAGGATCGTAATATCTTAGGTGAAAGTTCAAGTGCCATTAATTTGGTTTTGTTGATTAATGATAAATCCAGTTACATGAGGCTAATATTGTTATAAGCATCTGTTTGTCTACTAGTCTCATGTGGATATGAAAGTGGAATTTGTGAGAGGTGATTCCTGAACTTCATATGAGTTGAGATAGAAACGTTTATTGATGGTGGATCTAAATCACAAGGATGAAATGCATGGAGATCAAGCTATATGTATCACTCTTTCTCTCCATGCAAATATTGATATATTCATATATAATAATTTCATGTGATTGACATATACATTGGAGACTAATGTTTTGTTTGAGCCATATCTTGTTTAGTCTCTTCACATTGAGAACATGGAGTTGATGAATGTATGCTTCTATCTTAATGTCTACATATGATTAATACCTTCTATTCTTGTATAGGTTAAGCTCCCAATGTTTTATCTCTAGTTATGCATACTTTTGCTTCACACAAAAATATTTTGTATGCATACATTTAGGGGGAGCAAATCGTATACCTTAATAACGCATGTACTTGATCCAAGTTATTCACTTACATTTAATTGTGATCTTTACATTTGAGTACATGACACTTATGATATTGATTAGTAATCATCCACTTATTCATATTATTTTATATGCACGATCGGTTGCTCAACATGTGGAGGTTGAAAACCGGATCATTGAGTTGAATGAGAAAAATAGGTCCCGGAATTGAAAAGGTGTTGATGCTCAAGTGATATGATTACACCTAAAAATACCAAGAATGACAAAGTGGAGATATTGAGATATGGGATACGAAGCAGCTACTATGGCAAGACGGTGAAGGGCAGGCGATGCTCGATCGCGATGGACCATGCGGCGGTGAAGGGCAAGCAAGGGACTTGGCGCCGAAGAATCAAACCTGCTGGTGAAGGGCGAGTGACGGCTTTGTCATGATGGACCGTGCAAGACCATTTGAAGCTATAAGTAACCGCATCAATCATTTGAAGAATATATGGTGAAACGGTTTTGGCGTTGGCGTCCCTTAAGACAAAGGAAGGAAGATGGAAAGAAGGAATTCCTACTGGTATAATTATCTTCTTATTTAAATTTGAGTATATGAATATCGTACTATCAAGAGGGATGCAACGTCGATGTGTTTGTGTATGTCTTAATGCTCAAAATGATCCATCTTAGAGAAATCCAAGCTTTAACATATCCTTTTAATGTTTTTAAACCTTGATTTTGGTTTAATTGGGTATTCCTCTAAGTGAGCTTTCCATAGAGTCCAAGATCATAAAAAACGGACTCCCGAGCGAAAAGTTATGGTCGTTTTACTATGTGCTTTTTAGAAATTCCGAAAAAATCTCGGCAAGTCTAAAAATATTTCGGAAAGTCCGAAAATTTTCGGAAATTCCGATGATTTTTAGGCTTGTCCGAAAATGCATTTCAGAAATTCCGAAAATTGTAGTCTTGTCCTCCAACGGCTAGTTTTGAGAGGCTCGGATATATAAACTCCTCGACCCTTTCTTTGAGTGGCTGCTGTTCTTGGGCATTATTAGTCACATGCAAAGGTAAATAGACATCCCCATTCCCCTACCTTTGTGGTTTTTCTTTCTGAGAGAGATTTTAGAAGGGGAGAGAGTTGGATTGAGAGATTGAGAAGTTGAGAGCTAGTGAGCTTCACTCCATACTTTGAGCACTCGAGTTCATAGCAAGCAAATCTTCGATTGTGTTTGTTACTCTTGGGGACTAAGGTCTCCTAGACGGCTAGGTGTCACTGGTGAGCACCCAAGGTTATGGTGTTGTTGATGCAAAAAACACATACTGGCTTAGGAGATCTGCTTAACTCCAGTGTAGGTCCAAAACTTGCTTTCGGGTTCAAGGGCGTGTTAGTTGATTTGATCCTGCAATCAACAAGATGAAACATGCAAGTTTTATTAGTAAACGATAATCGATCGGCTAGGAAACCGATGTCATATCGTGATGTAACCTAGCCGATGCAATATAGCATGAATCGGCTCTAAGGCATACTCGGTGACAGACTAGCCCTAAACTTGATCCATCAGCTGTAAATATCAGTATTATATAATCTATAAATCAATATTACTTTAGAAATCAACAATGGGGATAGATTGGACTTAACCGAGACAGTATAAATTGCCTAAGTCTAAAATAACATAAAATAACAATTATATGTATTCATATCATAGCCGATGTCCAGATTTAAGCATGTATCGGCTATAGCTCCAATACAACCTTATACTAGTATATTCTCTTGCAACAAATATATTCAACTATTCCAGGTTGGCAATCAATATATTTATATTAGATTAGATCCTGATATAAGGGGCAAATATAGCATATTAAACAAAGCATAAAACTATGTAAAACAACTATACCAGGTAAGATCGGCTGAAACCCTGATACTATCCTTATTAATAACCATAAAGCAGGTTAGATATCATGATTCTAAACACGACTTAATAGATCAAATTTAACTGATGCGGCATTAAGTATGAAAAGAAGCATATTGTCTAGACAATCAAGCCGATAGTTGCCTTTTCGGGATGGTGGATATATTATATAATTTAAGCCAACAAGTCAATCTAGCCATTATCGACAAAACCCTAGATAGAGATCGACCGATGCAAGTAGAAAGCATTATCAATTTAGATTATATAATATATATGATAACTCGGAGATTGAAAAAATATAATTAGAGTGTCATGAAGATGTAAGCACTAATTCCGATAATGCAAACCGCCATAACAAGTTTTACGTCTTCGCCGATGATCGAAATCGATGCAGCTCGACTCGAAAGCAAGAACTCATCGAAACAAAGTAACGAAAAAGGTTGGCGATGCACCGAGATTGATTGAACTGATGTTGTTATTATTTACAAGATCTTGGGCTTATATTTATACCCAAAAATACAAACTTGTTCATTACGGACACAACTCATATCGTCCTAATACAACTCCAACTAGCAAACAAGTCTCTAAGGCAGACTTTTACCAAAAATATCTATAAGGAAATTACATAAAATCCTAATTAATATAGATAATTACTAATCTTGGACTCCATCCTTGCCTGGCAACATCATCTCAATCCTTCTTTCGAACCCGACATTGATCATGTAACTAATATCGGCTGTATCGGCTATCCATATCACACTCAATTTCAGCCGATACAGTCTTCCAGCCGATGCACACTTTGTTTCCGAGAATCCCGTATATCTTCAAATCCGCTTCTAATTGGATCTCGTTTCCGATTCATAGGCTTGCCAAATTTCATCTTCAACAGGTGTGCCTCGGAAAGTTTGTGAAGGGTTCGATTTCGCCTCCGCAAGGGATGAACTCAAGAGTGAAATTGAGGAGTGCATTTGTGCAACCTCGTGAGGAAAGAATTGAAATAGACCCGGCCTTTGTGGCTCCTCAATGGAGACGTATGATCCGTGGATCCGAACTTCGGAAAACAAATCAACGTGTCTCGTCTCTTGATTTGCTCGTTCTTGCCTTTTCTGATATTGTGCTTGAGCTTGTTTTAACCCGATCTACTTGTATTCTTAATTGATATAGTTGGTGACCTTATATCTTTCTTAGATACCTTGTTTGTCACCATTTGATTCATATATATTTTGTTTGTTCGAGCTACAAGTTCATAGCTAGTGTTTTATTCCGTTATCCGTCGAACTTTTCGGTTCAGACCAGACCAAACCGGAAGTTCCGATTCGAACCGAAAGTTCTCATCATTCTAATATGCTATGAAGTTGTGATAATTTTTAGGAACGCCTATTCACCCCCCTCTAGGTGACATCAAGGTCCTTTCAATTGGTATCAGAGCAATGTCTCTAATTTTGGGCTTCACCGCCTTGACAGAAGATGTCGACAGGAGGTGAAATGTTCCTAGAACTTCTTTTGCTAGATGGTTTAAATTACATATCTTGGAGTACTCGCGTACTTAATGTGTTTAGGGCCATGGGTCCTCATATAGATCGAGTTGTAGATGTGAGTATTTCTCCTCCTAATGATATAGAGCTATCATTTGAATAGGAAGAGAAATGCACACATCTCAATGCTCAAGCTACTAATATTTTGTTTAGTGCTTTGAGTGAAGATTTGTTCAACTACTAATATTTTGTTTAGTGTTTTGAGTGAAGATGTGTCCAGAACTATCATGCCACTTGAAGATGCACATCTCATTTGAATAACACTAAAGGAAAGATACGACAAGTCCAAATGTGATGGAGAGGATGCTCCTGTGGAAGCATCATTTGGGGATTGCTCTACTTCATCGCTTCATCATGACAAGTCGCAAATGATTATCTCCTGCAATCAAGAAGGTTTTACCTCATCATCCATCTCACCAGCATACAACTACAAGAAAGGTAATAAATTGGTGAGTAAGGTTGATGATTGTCCAACTCTCCCATTGTACTCCAACAACACCGATAATGAAATTACTATATTTGATTGTGTTGTTGACTCGTGCATATCACCTAGCACTAAATGTGTACATGATGATGATATGGATGGATGCTCTACTTCCTATAGTACTTGTGAAACTAACCTTTTGAAGGAAGAAGTGAATGAACATCTATGACTAAGTGAAGAATCCACATCATCAAATTTTTCATCTTCCATTGCCAAAGATCATGTGTGCTTTATGGGTGATGATGATGACTCCGTGGTTGATCACTTGAACAAGAAGGGCACAACAATGGTGATCAAATGTATGGAGGTCATTGAGGAGATACAAGCATATCTCATTAAGAAGAATGAAGAAATCAAGGGTCTAGCCGATGAACACAAGAAACTCAAGGGATCTAATACTTCATTAATTATGAGGTATGAAAAATTGGAAAATGAATTTGCTTGTGCCACTAATTCTATTGCTTGTGTAGCCTCTTTGGAGAAGCAAAATCAAGAGCTCAAATCTCAACTTCAGGACATCACTAGCAAGTATGTGGATTTACATGAAACACATGATGAACTTTTGTGTTCTCATGAGAACCTTGTAGATTCTCATGCCATGGTAGAGATAGCTCTTGAGGTGTTAATTGCAATGGTAAAATCCTATGAGCCTCATCTTCAAGTTGATCTTACTTGTGCTAACACTTGTTGCTCCAAAGCAAACATTTCCCCAAGCACTACATGTGACTTGGATTGTGTAGGCAAAAGGGAGAAGCACATGGATCATGAACTTGTGGGCATTATTCAACCTTCTCAAGATAACCGTGAAGCCATGGTGAAGAAGCTTGAGAAGGGATCAACCGTAGTTTGCACCAAACTGCATAAATGGGAAAACAAGTCCATCAATGCTCATACCAAGTGAGGGAATCAAAAGACGATCAAGAGTTCCATTACTTGCTTCAAGTGCAATAAAGAGGGATATCATGTTAGAGATTGCCCTTGGATGAAAGGAAAGGTGTTGAGGACTAAGAAATGGATTGCTCACATCAAGTGTCTCAAGTGCACCGAAGCGGGATACCTTGCCTCAAGTTGTCCGTGCAAATTGGATGAACAATGCAAATCATTAAGGAAGAGGCAAACCGACAACAAGCAAACCAAGAGATAAGAGAAAAGTAAAATTCGACTTTGCTATAATTGCCGTGCAAAGGGACCTATTGGTAAAAATTATCTCATGGGTAACATTCCTAAACCAAACTACTCATTTGATCATGATTTGCTTAGGAAGGTTAAAAAGGACATTTGTGTTACTAGGGTGATTAGTTCACCATATGCTAGCACAAAATCCATTTTGGTACCTAAGTCTCATGTGACTAACCTATATGGACCCAATTTTGTTGGGGACCAAAATGTTCTAAAATGAGAATATAGGTACATGGAGAGGCATTGGAGGTATGACTTATGCAAGAAAAGGTGAATCTCACCAAGTTCGGATTCGGAGCCAACCATTGTAAAATTTACATGAAGAACCAATGTCACCTCGGTAACATGTATCTACATTGAATTATCTTTTATATAATCTTGTGTAGGTTGCATTGAGAACGTGAACGTCATCATTTATACATTATTGAGCATGATAGGTTTTGTATATGAGTGTTTAGTGCTCAATTATATTCATGCATATCACATCCCTTATATGTGCTCAAGTTGGCTAAGTGCTAGTTGGTAATTTCAAAATAAACCTTTTAGTTAAAAGTGAATTTCGAAAACTATTAAGTTTTTATATGAGAATCTAATTGGAAATGATTTTAAAGTATGTTTGAAATGTCTCTCAATACTTTTGTATTTCAAAAAGGAGCTAGGTTTCAAAGAAAATGAATTTCAACCCAAAATTTAGTCCTAAGTATTTTGTACAATTAATTCTAAAAGGAATTTCAAAATGGTTTTAAAATAAAAATGATAGTGTTGGCCATTTCAAACATTTTTAGTATTGAAATTTCTACAAAAGTCCAATCAATCAAAAGAAATTTAGATTTCAATCTTAGCCAAAATACTACCTAGAACATAATGTCCACCTATTAGCACTAAGATGATTTCTCATTGTTTGGGTTACGTAAATGCATCATACTAGCTCAAATGAGTACATAACTTTCATTCATACTCATTTCGCTCCAAAACCATCACATTTGTTGGTGTTTGCTTTTTTGGAGAAAAGTGTTTAAAATAGAAACTTATGTAGCTTTTTGCTCAAACTTGATCTTTTCTTCTTAAACTTGACTTCATGGAGTTAAAGTGTGAACTACATCAATTGGGAATGGTCTTAATCATTTTTGTATCCTATGCTTTTAAAATATGAAAGATTTCAAAAATTGGATTTATAGCTATTTCAAATAGCTTTTTTGGTCAAAAGTCAAAAATCTCATTTAAGAGGACAAATTTTGTGAAAATCCAAAGTGATTCAATATGTATTTCAAATATTTTGCAAGGTATTTGAGGTAAAAGTTCTAATTTCTAAAATAATATGGCAAAATGGTCTTAAAGGTA
This sequence comes from Oryza punctata, assembly GCA_000573905.2. Classification (NCBI taxonomy): domain Eukaryota; kingdom Viridiplantae; phylum Streptophyta; class Magnoliopsida; order Poales; family Poaceae; genus Oryza; species Oryza punctata. Next base: position 13,288,148 of record CM002493.2, read on the forward strand.
TTTTATGTGGTCTTGTTTTTACTCAAAATGGTCTATCTCCCAATGTCAAAATCTATTGTGTTTTGGAAAAAGTTTCCAATATAAAAGTTTGAGGGTTTATCATTCTAAACATTTCTCTAGTTCAATATTTTCTCAAGATACCAACCATTCAACGGATATGGCTATTTGAATTTCATCCAAAAGTATATAATAACCATAATGATCAAAAGTTGTATTTTGTGGGTTAAACTAATGGAGCTAAAGTTCTTTGTGAATATTAGCTAAATTTAATTTCTGTAACCTATCTAAGGTTATACTAATGTCAAACTCCATAAAATGTTTTTTGGCATGATTTGAGCATTTGATTGAATTTTGTCACTTCGAAAGACATACAAAGCAAATTTTGGATCTTCTGTTGATAGAAAAATGTTTTTGCAAAAATTCTTTTTGGAAAAGTTTCTTTGATTTATAAAGATCATTTCTGCAAGATTTCAAATCATTTGGACTTGATTGGGAAGAGTTTTAAGTTTTTCTCACTTTGACCAACTTGCTAAAAATTCAGAAATGACATGGTTTTAGGGTGATTTGTGGATTTTATATCTCAAAATGCGTTGAAAATTGAAAGGAGTTTGCATTATTACTTTTGATCCCCTATGGTTGAACCTTAATGGTGAATTTTTGTTTGAATTGTTGGGCTCATTTGGATACTTTTTGAAAGCTTTTTCAGGCCGGTCTTGAGTTGTGAAAAATCTGAAATTTCAGTTTGCTGAAGCCTTAGGATTTTCTTTTCTTCTATATGTTTGAGATATGAGCAATACTCCCAAAATGAAACTTGTGAATGATTACATGAATTATCTCCAGGATTTGTTGCATATTTTTTGGAGCTCGTTTTCACAAGTTTTATGTTGCTACAAGAGCTTGATTGGTTGTATCAGTGTGCTTCATTTTGTTCAAAATCTGAGTTAGTGGCTTAATAAAAGTTGTTCCATGCAGTGAGCTCTATGTTATGTGAATATTAAATCAATTTTGAGCTCTTTTGGATTTGTTCCTTGCATGAACTCCTCTTGCTCTCAAACACTCATTATTTGAGCCAACCTAAACTCAAATGGAATTTTTATTGACAACCTACTTATTTCATTGTTTCTTTTGCCAACTACCGTTTCTTGATTCCAAATTCACACTTGCATATACAAGTGGTGTCCATATAAAATGGTAGTATCCCTTAATCATCTTGAACTCAGTATTTGCCAATCTTTGTCATTCCATTGCTGAAATTACACACTTAATCAAGAATCTCTCAAGTATCTTTGACCAAACTCCTCTCATAGAGAAAATATTTGATGAGTATATTTCGAGAGAAAGTTCAAGTGCTCACAATCACTCCCTCCAACAAATGAAATTCTTTCTAACTCTTCTTGTATAAGTGACGAGACTCTGAGAGTAAGGGGGATCATTTCTTAAATGGACCATTTCTAAAACTTTTGCTTTGAGCTTCCATTCAAAAATTTTATTTGGTCTTGTAAATGTTTGTTCTTATTTTGCTTGTGTAAAATTGTCTGTCTTCTGGTTCCATGCAAATCTTTTTGTGATTAATGCCAAAAGGGGGAGAATATTTGAGATCCCACATTTGATATGATCGTCGATATACAATGTTAAAATATTCTAGGATCCCACATTCATTTGGTACATCTCTTGAAAATAAGCATCCTATCATCTATCATAGCATCCACCATGCACCATATGCACAAGTATGTCATGTATGGATATAATTCAATTGTAAACTATTCATATCATGTTGATTTACATCATTGATTTCATATTTCATATCCAAATGTGGTTATTATTAATGGGTTTGTCATCAATCACCAAAAAGGAGGAGATTGAAAGTTTAAGTGCCATTAATTTGGTTTTGTTGATTAATGATAAATCCAATTACATGAGGCTAATATTGTTATAAGCATTTGTTTGTCTATTAGTCTCATGTGGATATGAAAGTGGAATTCGTGAGAGGTGATTCCCGAACTTCATATGAGTTGAGATAGAAACATTCATTGATGGTGGACCTAAATCACAAGGATGAAATGCATGGAGATCAAGCTATATGTATCACTCTTTCTCTCCATGCAAATATTGAGATATTCATATATCATATTTTCATGTGATTGACATATGCATTTGAGACTAATGTTTTGTTTGAGCCATATCTTGTTTAGTCTCTTCACATTGAGAACATGGAGTGATGGCTTTGTCATGATGGACCATGCGAGACTATTTGAAGCTACGAGTAACTGCATCAATCATTTGAAGAATATATGGTAAAACGGTTTTGGTGTTGGTGTCCCTTAAGACAAAGGAAGGAAGATGGAAAGAAGGTATTGCTACTAGTATAATTCTCTTGTTTTTTAAATTTGAGTATATGAATGACGTACTATCAAGAGGGATACAACGCCGATGTGTTTGTGTATGTCTCGGTGCTCAAAGTGACCTATCCTAGAGAAATCCAAGCTTTAACATATCCTTTGAATGGTTTTAAACTTTGATTTTGGTTTAATTGGGTATTCCTCTGAGTGAGCTTTCCATAGAGTCCAAGATCATAAAAAAAGGACTCCCGAGCAAATAGTTATGGTCGTTTTAGTCTGTGCTTTTCAGAAATTCCGAAAAAATCTCGGCAAGTCCAAAAATAAACTGAGATTGCCTTCTGTTGATTTTCGGACTTGTCCAAAAATGCATTTCGAAAATTTAGGCTCCCTTTATTAGGCGGGGATCTCAGGCCCCATTATGGAAGTGAGCCCCGCCCCCTGGTCGTTGATACGTGACTTAACTTATTGATGGTTCAATTAGGATTTGATTTTTTGGTTGATGGAGTATATGCACTAAGTTCCCGAGGAAATGGATACCCTTTTTCACATTTCACTGACAAATGTTAATTTGGTTACTGAGACTCACCTCCTTAATTCTTGAACAGGCACGTTCCATCCATTCATGTAAACTCATCTAAACACCCTTTAATTGTATTGGAACAAAAATCTCACATAATTTGTGCACTCAGCCAACCTCACAACAGTTTCTTAAGAAGACTCTAGACAACAAACTACTCATATAGTCTCATGAAATATCTTTTTATCAAAGAATATTCTTAAGAAGTAGTCGCTTTAAAAAATGGTCAAGACGACAGATTGTGTCATTTGGCACGAATCTAATTCAACGTATTTTTCCTATCAGGTTATAAATTAAAACCAACAAACATACTTTGTGTCCCATTCTCCAAATTTTGAATATTGTGATATATCTATAATATTTTGGACATTGTTATATTTTTAATTCAAAAAATTCTTTCAACTAATAATTCAAAAATTTCTAAATTAGGTACACTAATAATTTTGAATGTCTTGTAGTAACTCCAGTTCTATTTATATATATATATATATATATATATATATATATATATATATATATATATATATATATCGTACTATACCGCGCCCGGGGTGCATTATAGTTAAAACACACCCAATGTTAGTCACTCTATTCACACACATATATATAGATGTATTTGAATAGTGATAAGAAGACCGCTACTTAACGACTAAATTTTTCTTTGGTCCAGATTTGTTAACCATAGTTGAAAAATAAATTAGAACAAAACCCATCTTTTCACTTAACACATAGTAATTATGCAAAGTTTAATAAAATAAAAAAATGTAGCAGCAGGTAGTTTATCCTATGAAGTAAATGGAGATATCACCACTAATTAGGCTTAGTTTTTAAAAACACATGTAATTGAGTCATACGAAAATTAAGTCACTAATTCTAAAGAACTAATCAAGCAAGGTGTTTAAAGTTTACAACTTCAGTTGATTTGACGCGCCTAAATTAAAATTTCCAGTAGACATTATCCAACAATGCATTATAAGGTGCAATCATAAATGAATACCTTTTCTTTGCACAAGTGGTGTCATTCATACATCTTCTCCCCGAGGTTGCCGCCTAGAATTTCTTTTAAGGTCGTCGCTAGGCATCTTCTCCACTCTGTCAGCGTCGAGGTCACCACCGGGAATCTTCTCCTTGAGGCTGCATCTTCTCCACTATGCCGGCGTCTACCGGTGCAGCAATCGAGCAAGGAGGTGGGGTCATCTTTCTGATGCGGCATCGGACGATGTGAGGAAGGAAATATAAGGTTTAGGGTCTAAGGAATTAGAATTTATATAGGATGGATGGACCGGGTAAATGAGCTTGGATAGACTTTATTCGTTTTTATTACATCCAAGAATTTATAAAACAAATATGTATTTTTAGATCCCTTTGAAACATGGAGTATAATAAAACAGAGAAATGTAAGGAAAAAACAAAGAAGTTTCTTGGACCGTAGGAAAATTGCAGAAATTTGAGGAGAGATAAAAGACTCAAATGAACTTTTCATTAGGGACCCTTTGATTTGTGGGAAAACATTTGAATTTTAGAGGATTTTAATTCTATGGAAAAAATAATTGATATGAAGGCATCGTACGGAAAAATTAATTCATATGAAGGTATTTGAAACGAAGGATTAAATCCTACCTTATCCTTTGAAATTCCTATGGAATGAGTAATCCTATATAGATTTTGGAGGAAAGTTAGCGAGATATCGAACCTCTTAGAAAAATTCTTTTGAGTTATCTCTCTCATTTTCCTATAATCTATTAAACGATCGTTCCTATGTTTTATTGAGTTCTCTAATAATATGTTTTGCACTTGAATTTCTATCAAAATCCTACGTTTTTCTTCAAAACTTGCATGGAATGATACATTTTATACAAATTTCATAGGGTCATTCCTTTGATTCAAAGAGCTATGTGAGAAAAAAAAATGCATGGGCATGTACCTCGTCCTCCGTTTAATCGATCGACCTCTTTTGGTGCGGTGGTGGTGCGTTTGCTCGCGGTCGCGGCCAATGATCGATCGACGCCAATATGTCATCTATCTTATCACGGGTCGAAGCAGCCAAACGCCCCTGCCTGAGCTGTGCATCTCTGCCCCATAGCTAATCTGACCAAATGCACCTGACAGCTGCATGGTGCTCAAGTGATACTATTGTTAAAAGAAATTACGGCGGGGTCGAAATGTAAGTGACAACAACTATCTTCTTTCTCAACCTCTCCCTCTCGTGCAGTGTAGCGACGCAGGGAAGCGGTCATTGCATTGCACCATCAGTGTAGCCTGCCTCCCCAATGCCTCGACCAACTCCACAGTTGTCGCCACCACAATAGAAGGAAGTAGCACAGTGGCGAAGCTCGTGGACTCAAACTGAGAGTGGACAGCAGCCACTGCTTCTTTCAAATCCACCTGGTCTCAGCTTGATGCATGCTAAATGAATAAAGAAAAAAAATATTCTACACTTCGGATTTGTGGTATACTAGTATATTACACAAAATATATTAACTTTTAAGCTTTTTAGGGCACTAAAGTTTTGTGGCTGTTTAACCAAAGACACCTCGACCATTATTTTAATATATTGTATTCTCTTCTAATGAAGAGATAAAACTTTGAAAAAGAATATATAATTTTACCCTTAGGTCACCATGCAAAATAAATTTGGACAAATTGTAGCTAAACTTAAACATATTTAAAAATACAAAACTTGTCACAAATTGCAGGAATGAGTACTGCCATTTTTTAAGGAAAATTGGAAATAATTGTTCACATTGAAATTCAGTTTGAATTTTGCAAAACATGTATAAATTCTTTGCCTTCTTTCACTTTCTGGGATAAGTTTATGTACTGCAAAATATGTCTAAACCCATCTAATATTTGTTTAAATTTAAACTTGCAAGGTGACCAAACAGTAAAAAATGTATTTTGCAAAGTTTTCTCTCTCCATTGGAAGAGGATATACTAAAATAATGGTCAAAATATCTTTTAGCAAACAACACACATAACTAGAGTGTGCTATGGCAAAAACGCAAATATAGAGGGTCATGTAGACAATGCCAGAAATCTATAATATCATATAGTAATTTTGCATTTTTATAAATATATAGCATATATATATATATGCCACGCGTGAATATATGACACAACCATAAGAAATTTCATAATAAGAACATATTTCTCATTTTTATTGATATAGCTATAGTCTTTGAAGAAGAAGAATATATAACTAAACATTATTCTTTCTACCATACTTTTTGTCGATAGGCTATACTCGACTACGGTATTGTGAATAATAGCGCCAAATTTCCCAACCAATTGAAGTAATTAATACAGCTTGTCTTTAATAGCGCAAGCAGCAGCAGTGCAGAAAAATATAACATACTATAAGAACTGTCCTTACCGAAAGCCGAAAGGTATCAGGTTCCGATGAACTATTATCAAGTGGAAACCAGGTCACTAAGCACCAAGATAAACACAGTTTACTAAGGAAGTCTTTGTACCGAATCGTTGAGAAAAACAAAACATTGCGTATTGATCTGATAACAGTATAACACCATGCCTCTAAAATTCGCATTTGCCTAACGCGGACGTACTTTGGTTATATACTCCTGTTTATGCAAACACCATGACTAGGGAATATAGTGATTGGATCGAATCTTAAAGCGCAGTATATATCTTCCATCCTTCAAGAAGAATATATCTCCTTAATGATTAAGAGTTAAAAGATCAAATTGGTTAAACTGATTAAGACAAGTTTATAATTGGTAGTGGTGAGGCTTCTCTCACTACTACAGAACAGAACTTGTCATCTGTTATCGGTGCCGATTTACATTGACTGAGAAGAGAAAAACCGGCACTGATAACGACAGATCAGTGCTGCTTTATTAGTTAAAATAACAGTAAATACATAAATGGTGATTTTATTTTATAAACCCATATAGTAAAATAGCTGTTAATGCCGAGATTTGAAAGAACTGGCCACACGTCCCTACTACGAAAACAGTCTTTCGTGGCAATAATTTAGGGTCTTCGCTGGTGGTATTTGATGCCGCCACAAAGCAAAGATCAGTGAAGATCAAGATCTTCGCTGAAATATTTTCGCTGGTGGTCGTTTTATGTCAGCCGCCAGCAAAGAAATATTTTCGCTGGCGACCGTTTTATCGGCCGCCAGCGAAGATATTTTTCTCTGGCGGCTTACTCTTCACTGGCAGCTGGCTTAAGATAGCCGCTAGCGAAGATATTTTTCTTTGGTAGCTTACACTCTTTTAGGATACGTGGCCCGCTAGGAAAAAAGCCCAACAGCTTCTGGGAAAGGACACGTGGCCCGCCAGCAAAAATAGGACACCGTCCTATTTTTGACACGTGGACTACCTGCGAAGATGCAATATTTTTATAAAAAATTGAAACAATATTATATATTATTTTTTTCTTCTCTTTGTTCATGTATTTTAGAGTCACACGTGGATGATATAACAAATCAAGCTATCGATAAAGTATGTTCTCTTTCGTGCAGAGGCCATTGATAATTAATATACATGCACGCGGAAAAAATATATGAAGATTAATATATACATATATATATATAATTTCGAAGCCCTTATATAGATAAAATTCGACCGACATCACATATACAAGTAGTTGAATGTTTTACAACCCGACCGACGATGCATATGCGTGAAACCTAGCTATATTACACTCCTGCTCCAGTTACATAGACATTCGTTCTCCGGCAGGGCCAAAACTCCATCGTGGTCGAAAAACCTCCCAAGCTAATGTGCGCACTCATGGTGGATGAAGTAGCACATGTCCCGCTGTATGTTCTCAATGGATTTATCATCGAATTCCCTTTCAGACTTGGGAATTTTTGGAAGCTGCATCGAGATCATGACAAATTAAGGAAATTGTTCACAGTAATGCAAGTTAGCGATTAACTTAACAAGCGTATTGATGGTTTACATCGTCGTAATTCGTGCAATATCTCCCATTGACCCTAAGGTACTCGCAGGTGTAATATCTGCATAGTACGGTTCCCACCGGTTGCTTATGATACTTTCAACATCAATTATAAAGTATATTAGTTAATTAAATGGATAAACACATGCATTTATAAAAATTAAGTAGTATTGTTTAGCATCCAAATTTACTTATCGGCCACTTATTGCGGATGAGTATGCGTTGTCTTGAGTTTTTCCGTGTCCGCCTTGCTGGTAATACCTTTTATATGCACTGTTTGTAGAGATAATTAATTTAGATTCCTCAAAGATAACAACACGTCATGAGAATGTATAAGAATAAGAAACATCCATGTATATAACTTACAGATCGATAATTCTGAGCATTTCCTGATATGTATTGCTATCTTTGTCAAGAGAATCCAAGACGATGACTTCATTGCACTTTGGATAGAGAAGAAATACTATCCAATGGTCGCTGCAAAAGAAATGGTTAGTCCAGCCGTGATTATACGCATATACTCGTAGTGGATATGAAAACTTACTCAAAGGCCTATGGCGTGTAAATGCATTCCTTGTCCTGCGTAGATTCAAGTGCTAGAGCTACATAAGTAGCAACATCGAGAATCTTTTCCTGATGCCTTTGTTCTATATATGCGTCCCTCTCTTGCCGAGTCATCGCCTGAACATGTGCTGGTAGCTTCTTCTCGTCTAGCAGGTAGGTGTGGTTCGGCTTACTTATCCGGCACGGGTTTAGGTAGCCGAGAGGCTTTCGCATTGCTTCGGCTTCCACGTAATTCATCCTGTCAAAAATGGATGGTCAAATTAGGTACGCATAAAGGTACAATGATTTATTGACACGTTCCAGTCATGCACTTACAGACACTAGATGCTGACCAAATTGGCGTCGAGCCTCTTCCGACGGTAGAGGGCATGCATATCGGAGAAATGGACTTGGAATAGGCATGGCCCGCTCCAGAAGATATTCTCCTGCACGGTAACTGTAAATGATGAAAGGCCTTTTATGGTGCTTGCCCTGATGTACCATTCATGCCACCTTCTTAGTTGCCACGGTCCTTCTGTTAGTTGCCAGGCATGGATGAATGGTTGGCCAGTCTGAAACTCATGTGGCACATCCGGGCAGTTGATATAATTGAGATAATCATCCATGGTTTGCTTGAGGCCTGTTAATTTTTTGTCATCAAAATCGACATCTTTGTCCCTTTCTCGGAATGCCATTACCATATATCTTTTCTTCGATTCACTTTTTCCTTTGTGCTTGTGTGTCCTTACCATCACTGGCACATCGACACCCTTAGGTTCCTCCGATTGCGATGGCTCTGGTTGCGATGGGTCTAGTTCATCGGGCATTGCCCGTTCAGGCACCTGTTCAATTTGAAGTTCCGCTGGCTTTTTAGGCTCTGATTGTGCAGGCTCTGATTGCTGTGCCGGAGACACTTCCTGAATTTGTAGTTCTGATTGTTCCTTTACAAGCCCTGATTGTACTTCTGCCTGCTTTTCAATTGGAGGTGACGCAATAGGAGGCTCTGATCTTGGAGGTGATACAACTAGAGGGTCTGATTGCGGAGGTGATGAAACTGGAGGATCCCTCGGTTCTTAGTTCCTTGGTGGACGAAACGGTGACACCGGTATCCTTGGTGGATGATTGTCACGCCCCGATCTGGCCCTAGACGGGAACTAGAGCGGGACGCTCCAAATGAACTTGTGTACTGATACCAGTCCCAGGAAAACAGTGCTGGTATCACAGGAAGATGAAATATCACAACAACAACGCTCTCTTTATTAAGAGTAGTCTTACAATTATGTTGGGCTACGGACAGACCCCGTGCTCACAATTGCATTACAAAAGGGAAAGGCGGAAGCGAAGACTGGCCCAAGGCCACAAGCATAACTTGGGAACTACGACGAAACCCTAAAACTGCTCGAAGCTGGTTTGCTCTTGGTAGAACCCCTCGTCAGCGGGATCCATCTCCTCCTCTTCGAGAACTAAGGGGGGATTATTTATATAGAGCTAGGGTGAGTACGGGGAGTACTCAGCAAGTCTTGGGAATTAAGTATGTATTGCAAGCTTCATAGAACGGCTGTTTGTTTTCGCAATTGATTTGGTTTAAATCTTTCGAGATGGTTTCTAGAGAAGTGCTTCTCAACGACTCGAGCTTGATAGTGCATCAAGCCCGATCGGAGTTGTGCGATCTATCAATCTTTCAAGAATCAAGTTTTGGCTCCCGGCCAAACGATTTTGTCAGCCTCCCGGGCCTAGCTGAACCCGTCAGCCGTAATTGATAACAACGTTATCCAACCCATCAAGTCAATTTCACAAGCAGTAGTCAAATAAAACTACGCTAAGGAATCACCTCACATTCGCCCATAACCATGGGCACGGCTGTTCGAACAGTTTGTTAACCTCTACAGAGGGGGTACACTTTACCTACACGACGTTACTAGCCTAGGTCACCCAGCCCGTGCAGAACAGCAGCGTCTGGTGACTTTGAGGCTTTCACGATAAGGCTTTTCCAAAGGCAACACAAGGTTACCATATGCCAACGGGAGGGGTCATCCGGACCAACAACAGGTTAGGTCCTAGACCATACTGTGTCAGGAAGCCCAGGGGTCCTCCCCGACACCACCCCGGCGAATCCACTTGTCCCTTGGCATCAAGGCTTCCCTAGCCCAGCTAGTTACTCAGCCAGGGGTGTCCCATTTCACCCATGTGGTTGCACTGATTATGTTTGGATGAAATCCCAAAGGAGTCGGTCCTTAAGTGGAAGTACGGGAAAGCGTACTCCCGGTACGTCCCCCGCACTGCGATTTTAGAAATCGTTTTATTTTGCAGACACCGACCCAAGTGTCGGGTTTTCCAAGTATTTTATAAACCCAAGTTTTACCCATCGTTGTTAGTTTTAAATTTGAGAGAGTCCCCGATGTACATGCCCGAGGGCTTGGACATCGAGAACCGACAGTTGACAAAGGTGGTACGGGTATTCGATAGCCAAGGGAAGCATGTGCATCAAATTGGTTGGGCCGGTAGGTTATCTTGCAAACCGCGGCCTAATACAAACAGGTGTGACCTAATCATGCATAGTTTGCGAAATGGAAATACTTAGTTTTAAATTATGGGTGCAAATGGTCAAAGGTGACTTGCCTTGCTCGAGATCTTGAACTTGTTCCTCAAAATCCGCACACTGCGAGTCTTTGGGCTCTGATACTATACGTGAAACGAAAAGACTCAATAAACAGCGAAAAGAAAGCCCTAATAGTGACTTCTAAGTGTGCCATTAGATAGATCCCGATTTTTGAGAAATGCTGGAAGTGGAACGGGGTCAATCGGATGTACGGTTGAGAAGATATGAATTTCCTAAGATTAATTGATTTTCTGTGTAAAGGAAAAGGAATTATTAAATTTTCTGGAAAAAGAAAAAGGAAATAAGGGTAGCATTTAGACTTTTTCGGCCGGTGGCAGAATGGCGAAACGGCCCACGGCCTGGCGTAGGCGCGCGCAGGGCAAGCGGGCCGACCGAGGCCGACTGGCGGCCCAGCGGCACGCGGGCGCAGCAGGATGGGAGGGAGCGAGCGGGCCGGTCGGGGCGGCCCAGCAGTGCGCGAGCGTAGCAGGCTGGGAGGGCGACCGGCGAGTGGGCCGAGTGAGGCCATGGCCATGCGGCGGCCCAGCAGGCCAGGGGGGCGAGTGGGCCAGCGGACGAGCGGGCCACACGAGGCTGAGAGAGGGAGGGTGGCGAACGGGCCAGGCCAAGGCGGCCCAGATGTGGGGGAAAGAAGCAGCAGGCTAGTGGGGCGAGTGGGCCAAGGGCACAGCCCACGGGCGTTGAGAGAGAGGGGGGTAGACAGGTCAAAGGGGGTGGGCCCACGGGTGGGTCCCACCGTCATCTCCTTCCTCTCTCTCAATTCTTCTCCATCCTTCTTCTTTCTCCGTTTCTTCTCTTCTTTCTCCTTTCTTGCTCCGGTGGTCCGAGAAAAGAGAGGGAGAGGGAGCACTCGGTGGCCCGCGGTAGGGCGACGTCGAGCCCGGTCGGGCGGGCACAGCGGCGGCGCGGGAGGAGGGAGAGGTTGTGGCGGTGCGGGTGCACGCGGCGTGGCCAGCAAAGGCGAGCGGCGGCGGCTAGGGCCTACGGGAAGAGAGGGGAGAAGAAGGGGCGGTGAGGGGGTTTACCGCAGTGAGGAGAGGCGGGGGCGCCGAGCCGGGGAAGGGAGGAGGAGGCACGGGGTTCTTGCCGCGCGTCCGAGCGCGGCAGTCGGCGGTGATGGCGGTGACACGGAGGCGGCGGTGGCGTGAGTGCTGGAAAGGGGGAGCGGTCGAAGGGGAGGAAGAGGGGGTTTTCTAGGGCCAAGTGCGGGGACGGTCATGGGCGTGCGCGAGGGAGCGGCGTCCGCCGGTGCTAGCGGCCAAACCCGGTGGCAGAGGTGATGCTGGTGGGGAAAAAGGGAAAAAGAAGGGAGGGAAAGGAGCTCTGCTCCTTGCCGTTTTGGGAGAAGGAGGAGAGAGGAGGGGGAAGGCTGCCGGGCTGTGGCTTGGCGTTTTGGCGCATGTGCGCAGGCGGCGCAGCGCGGCAGGGGCGACGCAAGCAGGCAGGCGGTGCAGGCGGGCAGACAGCAAGCAGGCGCGGTCGGCCACAACGCGGGCGTGCGCGCGCGCGGCCAACGGGTGGCGGCTGGCGGTTTGTATGGCGCGGCGGCAAACTGACCGGAGAGAGAAGAGAGCGACACCTCTCCCTCCAGGCGGCCACGTGCGGCGCACGTGAGGGGAGGGAGAGAGAGAGAGTCGCGGGCCGGCGGTGAGATGGGCCGAAAGAGGGGGGTGCGGTGCGGCCCAAGGAGGGGAAGGAGGAATCAGGAGGGGGAGAGGAAGCTGGGCCGGCCGACGAAGAGTGGGCCGGAGAGAGGAATGCGACCCGAGGGGCTTGAGGGAGGGGAAGTGGACTTTCTACAGAGAATTTTGTTTGGGGAGAATTTGGATTTGGATTTGATTTCTAAATTGAGATTTGGATAGCGGTTAGACGGGATCTTGGCACACACACATAAACAAAAACAAAATCAAAACCAAATTTTTTCGGAATTTAGGGTTTTATAAAAATAAGTTTTTCCCCTACTAACGCCGCGACGGAACGGGCGTTACAACGATCCGTTCTATCCGTTGACCCTAGTTGAATATCAGTCTTGTGCCACAATATAAATTGGTCAACGGCATCTCCAAGGTACACAATCCCCTCGGGTGTTGGAATGTCGATCTCGTGCATCCGGTGAGCCTCATTGACCGTCCGGACCTCTACCTTGGCATAGTTGTCCGGAATGTCTTGGCAATGAAATCTGCGCCCCGTTATGAACCTCCCAGTTACAACCTGTATTTCCTTTCCTGCCCTACCGACCAGAATCAAGAGCTTGCCAGGAGTATACTCCGTTACATCGTCGATCGAATAGCTTGGATCAGGCTACGAAACCGCACCACCGTGCATCATTTTCTGGCTCCAATATCTATGGCATTCCTCACGAGCTGCTGCCCTAGCCTGAGAGTCTATCTCTTCCTTATAGCGATCACGCTTCTTGTAGGTATCAGCATCCTCTTTGAATCCATCCTTCCAGGTAGTCTTTGAGGATACTCCCTGGACGCGGCCAGAGTGCTCCGGGTTGCCCAACGCATAGGTCAGCTCGTCCCGGTCTCTATCTGGCACGAACATCCCAGCCTGTTGCGGTGTGATGATGTTCTTCATCTTGACAGGTACCTCCTGGAGCTTTGGATCCTTGAAGACTACATCCCCTCCGGGGTGAAGGCCGGTGTTCTTGCACGCACCCAGTTCCTGGTTCGTGGGTTGTGATTTTTCATAGGAACCGGTTTCCCAGCCTTTTCCATCTCTTCATCTTGTTTTGTCCATTTCTTAACCGTTGGACGGTAACCGGTCGATCCCAAACGATGATGATATTCATTCTTTCTTGCTAGCTCAAACATTTTCTGGCTCTTCTCCTTTTCCTCCGCCGATGTCTTCAGGGCAACGAACTCATCCCACTGGGCTGGTGTTTTCTTTTCGTACTCCGTAATTGGTGTGCGTTCCTTCTGAACATATTTCTTGTTCAGGTCCATTTTCCAGTTTCGCCACAGCTTGCCCATGGTCTTGAGTGCATAGTCCTTCGCTGCATCATCGTCTGTCCCTTGCGGATAGTCAAACTTGTTTTGCAGCGATGTCCAACAGTTGTTCTTTCTATCGTCAGGAACTTTCTTCCAATCCTTCCATGTGATCCCCACGATATCCCTAACTATCGACCCGCATTGGTTGCTATACTTGGAACATGAATCTTCGGGTGATAGGGGTTCCCCTTTCTCACTCATCCGCGTCAGCACGCTGACTTCTTTCAACAACATGTTCTTCCCTCGCTCGGCCGTTCTTTTATTGGATTTACTTGCAGCTGAGACGCGCATGACAGCTCTAGCTTCAGCTTCGGGTGCGGATTGGGCTTTCCTTTTAGAGCGGCGTGGAGCATTCTTCTACATTTGCATTTCAGATGACATTGGTTATAATCTATAGTATGTACTTAATAGGATCGAAACTAAACATGTATAATAGGATCGGAACTAAACATGTATAATATTTACGTACCACCGGTTCACGGGGGATGTAGTCGGAGTTGACTTCTTCATTGTTGCTCCAGCCCTTTTCTTCCTTGCAGGAGAAGGATGGGGGTCACTTGGCGAGTGATACGATCGACTCCCTTCCTCACCGGATCTTGACAGCGACGATTCCTCCACGACTACTTGTGTGCAAATATCCTCCTTGACCATCGGTTGAGTTTCCTTGCCCTTGTCACCCGAGGATTGCGCTTCGGTCGGTTTTTCCAATGATATCCTTTTAAGGTGAGTTTATATTAGATGTAGAATGTAATCGTTTTACTGTCCTAAGTGCATATACTACTGACTAGCTCGGATTTTTTATCCCTCCAAATATTTGTCAAATTTCAATACAATGGAAAGAGGATTTCAAATATCCATAGGACTGATTATATATGTAGTTTCAGTTCAGTGGCAAACAAACCATAATTTTACGTGCTAAAATATAGGTTCATGACATGTATTTAACATATAACTAATATTTTAGTATTTTTAATGTTAATAATTATAACACATGCAATGCACGGGTTGACAACATTTCACCAAACATATTACAGATGCTCGTAAGCCATCAATGTGGTGATGCTATAAGTCATCACGTGACACTCTAATAGAAAATGTTACATACATATATAAAGGTAATATCTTCCTTCCTACTCATCTCCAATGTATACGATGGAAAATATGTAAATATTCGTTCAAAAAAGATAAAAATACACAAGACACTCACAAAGTTATGTTCATAATAATTGTTCATAATACACAAGATACTAAAAATACACAAGACACTAAAAATACACAAGATACTATTCATAATAAAAAACGAAAAAACATATTTATCATAATCAATCAATCCATCCATCCATCCACCAATCAATCCATCCATCCATAATGAGCACAAAATTTCAACATAATTTGAAGACACTCACAAAATTTGTGACGGCGGTGAGGTGGTAGCTGGGGTGGTGCTCGGCGGCAATGGCAGGGAGGAGGCGGTGACGGCGGTGGCGGTGCTCGGAGGGGAAGGAGGAGGCGGCCGCCGGCGTGGTGCTCCTCGGCGGTGGCAGTGAGGTGGCGGCGGTGGCGTAGAGGAGGCGACCGGCGTCGGTGCTCGGAGGGGAAGGAGGAGGCGGCCGCGGGCGTGGTGTTCGGCGGTGGTGGCGGTGCTCGGTGGGGAAGGAGGAGGCGGCCGGCGTGGTGCTCGGCGGTGGTGGCAGGGAGGAGGCGACGACGGCGGTGAGGTGGCGGTGGTGGTGATGCCCGGAGGGGAAGTAGGAGGCGGCCGCCAGAGTGGTGCTCCTCGACGGTGGTAGTGAGGTGGCGGCGGTGGCGCAGAGGAGGCAGCCGACGTCGGTGAGGAGGCGGCGGCGCTAGGTTTTTGCTGGCGGCGGTGGCTCAAAATTTCGGCAGCCTGGCAGCGGCTCTAGGTTTTTCGCGCCTTCGGGACATAGAAAAAATTGAGACTCCCGTGCGCCCATACTTATAGCAAAGCCATTTTGCTGGCGCCCGGCTTCACTAGCGGCCGACTTACCTGGCCGCTAGCGAAAACCATTTTCGCTGGCGGCCGGCTTGCCACATAGAGGTGACATCGACCGCCAGGGAAAAACTTTTAGCCCACACATGTCAATATTTATTTTTTTCCACAACTAAATGTACAAATATCCATAGGACTGATTATAAAAGGAGACAATACGCTACTGCACAGTGAGTTTATATATATGTATGTATGTGTATATGTATATATGTATGTCTATATATACATATATATATACGTATATATATATAAACACTAGTATATGTAGGAGTTATGTGCAGACTGCATATACACCATCCCATATATATACAAATTTCAGACTTTCAAACCTGATTTATTTTAAAAAAATGAATAAAATCAATCAAATGTCCCAAACAAGATTCGTCACAGGCTCAGAGCAAAGCAGCTTGGTTCAAGACATTGCCTCAGTAGGGTAGTTTTCAATCATGATACTGGATGGATCAGATTAACAGCTCGATCAAGGTTTCAAATGACAAGCACTTAACATGAGACAAATCGATCAAAGTTGGCAACTAAACAAGGATTCCATGCCAGCATCCTGTGCATACCTCACATGGAATCAGTGTAAGATAAGACTTGGCATAAACAAGTCAAGGTCAAGCACTATAAGTAATTCTATTTCTTTTCTAAAAGCCAACCTTTCACATAAAATTCATCGTCCATCACATAATATAAATTTCATCATCCGTACAAAAATTCATCATCCATTATAAGTCACCATAATTACGTATATAAATTAGCCTTTCACATTCTTCCCTACTCCCTTATTCCTCATGTATGGCTTCGGCGATTCACCAATAATTGCTTCTGCGACCTTAATATTGTTTGTAAAGTCCGCGAAGAGTGTCATGTTCCCGTACTGATTATATGCCTCAACATCTTGGACATCATCAACTCCCAAAATCTTTTGTTTTCCCGAGACAACTATGTCTTTCTTCAACTGAGATGGGTCAGTCACATAGAAAACCTGAGCGGCTCGATTGGCAAGTACCCATTGGTCACTCTTGTGCCCTACATTGACGAGGTCGACGATTGTCAGCCCAAAATTGTCGACAACCACGCTAGATGGGTGTTTCACCCATTGGCACCGGAATAGTGGAATCTCCATGTTGGATCCATAGTCCAGTTCACAGATTTCTTTTATGAATCCATAGTATGTGCTCTTTTGCCCAGTTGTATCGATTGCCTCTACTCAAAGGCCACTGTTTTGGCATGCACTCCTTTGGTCTTTCGCTTTGGTATAAAATGTGTACCCATTCCGATCATATGCTTGCCATGAGGTGTATACACCTTATGGCCCGTCAGCCAACCTCTTAATAGTTTTTTCCTCTGTAGTACCGCCATCTGGTAGGCCGAGGTTCTTGAACCATTCGGTAAAGGCAGCCTTGTGTCGCTTCATGATCCATGCATCATAATGCCCCACATTCATTGCTTGTAATTCCTTAAGGTGCTACTCTATGTACGGCTCCACTATCGCGAGCTGTTGCAGCACAGTGAAATGAGCTTCTTTCAGTTTCTTGTAATCATCGTCGTGGATTCTTTTCTGCCCTTTTGTCCCTCTTCCAGATAATCTACCTTCATATCGAGGTACCGGTAAACCAATTGCTTTCCCCTCTTTTAGGTAATCAATGCAACACTCAACGACTTCCTCGGTAGTATATCCCTCTATCATCGATCCCTCTGGGTGGGCACGGTTCCGTAGGTAGCCTTTTAGAATTGACATGTACCATTCGAATGGCCACATCTGATGCAGGTACAGGGGACCAAGTGCAATAATCTGAGGCACAATATGAACTATGAGGTGTTCTATCATATTGAAAATTGATGGAGGGAAACACATCTCAAGCTCGCACACGGTGTCTATAGCGAAAGTGCGGAGAGGACCTAACTCATCAAGATCAATTACTTTTTGTGAGATTGCATTGAAGAAGTAACACAGCTTTGTGATGACCACCTTCACGTGTAATGGTTCGATTGCTCTGATGGCGATAGCGAGGAATACTATGAGCATTACATGGCAATCATGAGAATTGTAGCCTGAAAATGACAAATCATTCATCGACCAGTCGCTTAATGTTCGAGGAGAAACCAGTAGGCACTATCACCCCACGTAGGCATTTGCACATTGCCTTTTTCTCCTCATTTGTCAAGGTGTAGCAGGCCGGCGGAACATACACTTTTCCGTTACCCTCATCTACAGGGTGAAGCTCTTTCCTTATCTGCATATTCACGAGGTCCTTACGGGACTTCAGCCCATCCTTTGGCTTACTTGGTATGTCTAGTAAAGTACCCATGGTGCTATCGAAGACATTTTTCTCTAGGTGCATGACATTGATAGAATGACGTATCTCTAAATCTTGCCAGTACGGAAGGTACTTAAAAAAATGGAGTGCTTCTTGAATGGCCCGCTAGCACTTGCTGGCTCTTCGGCCTCATTTCTCTTCCGCTTGTTGGTTTCCTTCTTTTTGGCCTTCCCAAAAACAACCTTGAGCTTTTTTCGTTATTATGAACACTTTATCACCCTTCCATGGTTCTGGTGGATCACCATCCTCAACAGTGTTGTCGAAATATTCTGCTTTGGAGCGGTACGGGTAATTCTTTCTTAAGTAACGTCAGTGCCGCATGTACACTAGCTTCTTCGACCCCTGAAGATACATGTACACTATACCATCAACACAAATAACGCAGCCTGTCTTCCCCTTGAGCTGTCCTGATAAGGAAAACAGTGCGGGCAAGTCATTGACGGTGACAAAGATAATTGCATGAAGCATGAAGTAATTATGCAGGAATTCGTCCCAAACCCGGACCCCGTGATTCCACAGATCAGCCATATCCTCCAGCAAAGGCTCCAGAAACACATCCATGTCATTGTTAGGTTGTCGTGGTCCCTGTACAAGGATGGTCAACAAAATATACTTCCTTTTCTGATACAGCCATGTAGGGAGGTTGTAGATGGTTAGGAGTACTGGCCACGTGTTGTGTGAACTGCTCAAGTCACCAAATGGATTCATTCCATCGGTGCTCAATGCAAATCTTACATTTCTTGGGTCCTCTGCAAACTCATGGTACTTTGTGTCAAATTCCTTCCACTGTCGAGCATCTGCCGGATTCGAATCATCCCATCCTTTTTCCGCTTTTCATGATGCCAGCGCATCAGTTCGGCATCCCTTGGGTTCGAGAACAAATACTTGAATCGATCTTTCACCGAAAGGTACTACATGACCAACTAGGGGATCTTCTTGTTGTTGTTGTCTTCTACCTCATCTTGGGTAACATCCTGACCCTCGGACTGGCTACGGCTTGTTTTGTATCGACTAGTGTTGCACGTTGGGCATCTGTCCAAATCCTCGTACTCTTTACGAAACAGTATGCAGTGGTTAACACACGCGTGTATCTTTCTGTCATGCGTAGAAATTTATCCCAATTTCCAAACTATTTTGCGTATAAATCCCTGTCCAGGAATCAAGCCAGGGTACACAAAACGATAAATTAATAAACAGATCCAAACGTAAATAAAGTGTAAATACTTACAGAAGAGGCACTTAGTCCTCACACAGAAAAGAAAACAACAGCGGAAAAAGGCAACGATCCTAGAAGGCTTCAGCTCCACTCCATAGGCAAAACTTAACTGGGGTATAAGCCTTGGTCTTCTAACTTCATCTTCAGCTCAGAAGCACTACACTTCTGAAAGGGGGAAATAATAGCAAGGCTGAGTACAACCACCGTACTCAACAAGCCACACCAACGATGCATTCGTGCAAGGGGAGATAAGGATGGTTTGTGGCTATTTGCATAAAGGCGGTTGTAAGCATTTATAGTTGAAAACAGTAAAACAGTCGATTAATTAAGGCAAAATTAAACATCTCCACTGAACAACGCTACACCACGTTGAACAGGCCCAACCATTCCACCTGAACTAAACCAGTTCATTAAGTCATGTTAATTAATCACGATGAATTTGGTTGATCGCCCATAACCGCGGGCACGGCTATTCGAATAGTTTTACTCTGATCAGAGGTGCGCAACTGTACCCACAAGATACGATTCCACACATGTTTCCATGCCCCGAAATACCACCATGGTACTGCAAATAGGGAAATCGTGACGAGACCCTTCACATAACTCCCCCTAACCAAGCACACCACACCTCAGGTTTCGCCCCCACCATTAAGCCAAGGTAGGCAGCCCCCTCTCGTGCCTTGGTGAATCCGGAAGCCGATCAACGAGTAAACCCCCGTCGACCCAACTCCATCACGCCTACCCTTGTCTGGATGTGTCAGCTAGGAAAAAGCTACACTACAAGTCCAGCAGTTACCCTTGCCTGCTTGTGGTAAGCATTGTTAGTCTTCCAGGGTTTCCTGAGAACCGGTCCTTAATTGCCATGGGTGCGACTAGCAAAACCATACCCCCACAGCCCACCATTAAGCCATATTTTAGTTGGTTAATTACGACCAACGAAACGTAGCCGACATGTCTCGAGCTCGCAGCTTGTCAAGATGCTAGAAATAGATACTATGATTATCCCGTATTGTGAACTAGTGGTATTAAGCATGACTAGGCATATGTAATTCTAGCGAGGTGCACATGAGACACAACCTAGTCAAATTATCACCCAAGTTTGACAAAGAAAGGACATCAAGTAAATATGGCACAAGCGAGCAGATAGGTAAACCCTATTCCCATGTAATTAGCAAAACATGCAATTTATTTGTAAACGGTAAAACATTTTATAAATTGGTCTCAAAATGCTCAAGGGGAATGTGTGACTTGCCTTGCTTCTTCGATTATCTTCCGAACTCTTTTCCTCGCGAACGCGATCGTCCGAAACGGCGGAATCTACACGTTGGCACGCAAAATGAGGAAACATTCTAATAAAAACCAAATAAATAGTACATAAAAAGTAAACAAACATGTAGAGCTCAATTTTAGATGAATTCTGCAAGTTGAATGGCCCAATTTGGAGTTCGTATGAATTAGTTATGAATTTTAGAATATGAACTATATAATTACTATTAACCGAAAAACCTTAATTAATTGACATGTTTTAACGCCCACGAACGGACAAAGTTGACGGAAAACAAACTCCGGTTAACGAGTCTCACGGGTCAGCTACTCGATGAGTCAACCTACCGTGGCACGGGACCACGCAAACGGTACGATCAAACCGACATGACCCTCGCCACACTACGCACGAGCGTAAGCAGCGAGCGACTAGTGACTGCATACGTACCACGGCGAGGGCACGACTGCGGCTATGGCTAGGTGCGGTGGTAGCGAGGTCGGTAAACCGACATGGCTAGGCGACTGCTAGGTAGCTAGGGTTTTAGGCAGCTAACGGCGCGGCAAGCAACACGGTGAAGCGGCAGCGACACGGTAATGGGTCGCAGCACGGCTACCGTGTGCAACAAAGCGGCGGCAGCGGCACGGCTGCAGCAAAATAGCAGCGCGGCAGCCGGCAGGCGGGGCAGCGACGGCGTGCGGCGCTAGGGCAGCGGCAGCGGCACGGCGCGGTAGTGTCGGCACGGCAGCAGCGGCTAGCGGCGGCGAGGCGACGCAGCAGCCGCGCGACACGGTAACAACGCGACAACGTCGGCATGTGGCAAAACAGCGACGACACAGCAAGCGGCACGGCGGTGGCTGTGGCGGCGGTGCGATAGCGGCTAGGGCAGTGGTGGCGCGCGACACGGCAGCGACTAGGGCAGTGGCGGCGCACGGCACACGGCAGCGGCGGCGCATGGCTGCAGGGGCAGTGGCGCACGGCAGTAGCGGCTAGGGCAGTGCGGCGGCATGGTTAGGGCAGCAGCGGCGCGCGGCTGCGGCAAAGACAGCGACGCAGCGGCTGCGTGTGGTACGGCAGCGGCGTGGTTAGGGCAGCAGCAGCACGCGGCTGCGGCAAAGGCAGCAGCGGCATGCGGCTGCGGCTAGGGCAGCGACGCGTTGGCAGCGTGTGGTACAGCCGCGGCGGCGGCATGGCAGCAACGCGGCGGCGGTGGCAGCGGCGCGGCAGCGATGAGACGACGCAGTGGCAAGTGCACAGCGACGGTTAGCTAAAAAGAATAAAAGGGAAAGACCACGACGGCAACTATGCCGGTGGCGAAAAGGGAGCGCTCACCGGCAGCGCAGCGAGGCGGCAGGAAGGCGGTGTCACGGCAGCGGCTAGCGGCGGCGCAGCGAGCGGCGGCTAGGGATAGGCAGCGCAGGGGAGGGTCAGCTAGGGTTAGGGGGCGCAGGGGGTAGGGGTGGAGTAGCTTTTATAGAGGTGGAGGAGGGGGGTTTAATCGGGTCGGCCCAAGGGAGGGGTGGCGCACGGCAGTGGGGGGGGGGAAGAGGCGCTCGGCAAAAAAGGGGGAAGGAATACGGGAGAAAAGGAAACCTAAAAAGGAAAGGTGGGGGAAACAAATGCGGTGCCTTTTCGGGAAAGGAAAAAGAAACTGAATCGGAATAGGAGTAGGACTTGGCTCGTCATACAGAACGAAACCGTGGTGACAAAAGGGGTCGGTGGATACAACGAACCGCGAACAGGGAGAGTGAACCGGGAACGGTTCACGACCGAAGGAGGGGAAGGAAGGAATTATTAATTCAAAACCTGACATTTTAAATTAACATTATTACTTCGTTTGCTCTGCAATTTCCGCTGAATGTCCTGTTAATGTATTTAACAAGGGTAACTCCAGAGAAATTCCACCTTGCCAATTCCAATTAATTAAATGCACTTATTAATTAGGGTTTGCTCTAGGTTAAACAAAATATTTTCTATAGACCATTTGCGGACGATTTAAAAACTACGGGAAAGGGGAAAACTCTAGGGTGTGACACTTTCGCACACCCAAAGATGACGTGCAAATAAGCTTCTTCGCTTCATAGGTGTTGGTTGGCAGGGAGTTGGGTTGCGGAAACAGTTTCTTCAATAGAACCAAAAAATCGTTGAAACTACTGTCGGACCAACCATTTCTGGCCTTCAATCTCATAAGTTCAAGCACCGTCCGCAACAATATGAAATCCTTCTTGCAACCCTTTGCCTCATCGTACAAAAAAGACCTTTCGTTGCCTTTTGTAATGATTCGAAGTTCTCCAACCCACGAGCGGACCCAGCTACAACCTCAGGTTTAGCATGACGCAACATCTCTTCCAAATCAAAATTACCATCATCTATGCACACATTACCATCATCGACATCATCAACTATACTGTGCTGACCATCATCACCACCAACATCACATCAACGTTAACGGGCTCTTCTTCCTCTTCTTCCTCTTCTCCTTCTTCTGCTACTACCATCAAATCCTCGTCCCAGTTGAACACTTCATCCTGTACTATCGCCCCGTTGGGAACTTGTTTGCTTGGGATCTCTCCATGATGTGACCAATTTGTGTAGCGTGCAACAAATCCATGCGTCACCAAGTGCTGCTCGATTATAGATGGGTCGATCCAAATTTTCTGACTTTTGCAATGTAAGCATGGACATCTAATTTACTTCATCTTCTTAGATGCAACATTCTTCTTAGCAGCTTTCATGAATATGTCAACTCCTTCAATGTATGACGCACGATCTCTCTCTATACATCCATGCTCTGTCAGCCATCTATGCATTATTTGCGAAAAAATAAGTACAACTTCGTCACTTTATATATTTTTGATAATATGTCACATTAAAATTATACTAATTAATATATATAACCATGTTGATGTAAAAAACACACACTGGTCTGAGAGATTTGCTTTACTCTAGTGCAGGTCCAAGACTTGTTCTTAGGTTCAAAGGCCGTGCCAGTTGATTTGATCCTGCAATCAACAAGAAGAAATATGCAAATTTATTAGTAGACGATAGTCAATCAGCCAGCTAGCCGATATCGTATCGTGATGTAACCTAGCCGATGCAATAAAGCATGAATCGGCTGTAAGGTGTTTATCCATGAAAAGCTAACCCTAAACTTGGTGCATCGGTTGAAAAGATCAGTGTTACATAATCAATACCTTAATATTACTTTAGAAATAAGCAATTGGGATAGATCGGACTGAACCGAGACAGTATAAATTGCCCGTCTAAAATAATATGAAATAACGATTATATATACTCATGTTGTAGCCGAAGTCCAGATTTAAGTATGTATCGGCTATAGCTCCGATACAACCTTATACTAGGATATTCTCTTGCAACAAATATATTCAACTATAACCAATTAGATTGGTAGTAAGTCCAATATATTTATATTAGATTAGATCCTGATACAAGGGGCAGACATAGAACATTAAACAAAGCAAGAAACTATGTAAAACATCTATACCAGGTAAGATCGGCAGAAACCCCGATACTATCCTTATTAACAAACATAAAACTGGCTAGAGATTATGATTCAGAACACGACTTAGTAGATCAAACTTAATTGATGCAGCAGTAAGTATGAGGAGAAGCATAATATCTAGACAATCAATCCGATGGTTGCCTTTTCGGGATGGTGGATACATTATATAATTCAAACCAACAAAACGATCTAGCCGTTATCGGTAAAACCCTAGATAGAGCCTGGCCGATGCAAGTAGATTGCATTGTCGGTCTAAATTATATGATGTATATGATAACTCAGAGATTCGCAAGATAGAAATTAGAGTGTCATAAAGATTAAAGCACTAATTCCGATGATGCAAACCGCCATAACAAGACCTACCTCTTCACCGAAGATCAAATTGATGCAGCTCGACTCGAAAGCATGAACTTATCAAAAGTAGAAAACAAAAGGTTGGCGATGCGCCGAGATTGATTGAACTTGGTTGTTGTTTATTTACAAGACCTCGGGTCTATATTTATACCCGAAAATACAAACATTGTCGATCATGGACACGACTCATATTAACCTAATACAAATCCAACTAGCGAACAAGTCCCTTCGGCGGACTCTTACCGAGATTATCTATAAGGAACTTATAAATATTCCTAATTAATAGATACAATTGCCAATCTTGGACTCTATCCTTGCCCGGCAACATCATCATAAGCTCTCTGTCAAATCCAATATTGACTTCACATGCGATAACAGCTACATCGGCTATCCCAATCGGACTCGGTTTCCAGCCAATACAGACTCCAACCGATGCACACTCTGTCTCCAAGATTTCTGCATATCTTCGAATCCGCTTCGGATTGGATCTTGTTTCCGATTCACAAGCTTGCCAAATTTCATCGTCAACAAACCAGATAATTAAAGCTAGCCAAAAATCTACAAACTACAAACAACTAGAAAAATTACAAAACTAGCTCTTTTTCTCTTCTTCTCTTCGTTCTATGTAGTTAACTAATATATAGATCTGCTACAAATAAACATATCAAAACTAGATATATATATGGAACATCGAGCATGCACAATATTTCTTATAAAGTTTGCCCATTTTAAGCTCCAAATAACAAATAAAAAATAATTTTCTTCCCCGTGTCACATACTTTTTGCTATGCAAAATCTCAACAAACAACCAATAAAAATGAAAAAAAAACTTGACAAATAGAGTAGGAGAAAGTATATGTAACCTCTGGTGCAGTAGATCTTTCAAAAGATTGAAGATCAAAACCTTCCCCCCTATGTATTTGTTCATAAGAGAGAGAAAATCATGCTCAAATGCCATGGCTGCTAGCTGTACAGGTGATATAGGTGATGGTATTTTCCCTGGCGGTCAACATATGTCGGTTGAGGCGAACAGCCATAGAAAATATTTAGGGGTGGCGGCGGCTTAAGTGGGCCGCCAGCAAAGATGTAGGGATCTTAGCTAGCGGGCCACGTCACCTTACCGCCAGCGAAGATGTGATATTTTCTTTGGCGGTGTCTTAAGATGGCCGCTAGAGAAAATACCACATCTTCGCTGGCGGCCAGCTTTAGGAGGCCGCCAGTGAAGATGTGTTTTCACTGGTGGCCCGTGACCCCCACCCCCCTATTTTTTGAGCTGGCGGTTTCACCTCGTAGCCGTCAGAGAAAAGTTTTTCCAAATGCCATGAAAGATTGTTTTCGTAGTAGTGCGTGCAATACTTAGACAACCCATCTTTTATCGGGCACCCTAAACCACAAATATACTAAAAAAGAATCTTTAGTACCGGTTGGTAACACCAACCCGGACAAAAGATGGAGGATCGTTAGTCCAGGTTGATGTTACCAACATTTTTACTACCGGTTGGTAACACCAACCCGGACTAAAGATATTTTTAATACCGTTGATGTTACCAACCGGTACTAAAGATGTCTCCCGGGTTAGTTAAGAAGAAAGCATAGCATCCCTATCTATGTCAGATGTGTGTAGTATGTAGGATAATAATGCGTGCGAGGGCTGAGGTGAGAGTCTCGGTTATTACATCCGGTAATAAAGGGGGTTACCAGGTAGTAAAGAGTCGTTTTTAGTAGTGGTGGGCTGAGCGGAGCCACGTGATGAAAAAAAATCTTTTATGACTCTCTCCATCTCTCATATCGTTCTCGCCACTACCTCTCTCTTCAAACTGGTGACTGGTGAGCAGCAAATCCCTCTCCCTCTCCCCGACGAGGAGCAGCAGCACCCTCCCCCTCTCCCCTGTGTTGTACTAATGGGCACTAATGGGCCTTTCCTGTCGATAGTGATGGGGATTCCTGTAGTAGTATCTGGTCCTTGTGTACTATAGAGGTATGAGGCCTTTTACGGTGTTTGCGAGGTACTTAGAGGTGGAACAATGTATGCTGTTATCAAGAAAGGGGTAAGGTACGGAATAAATTATTGTAATATGGTGGCAGTGGAGTAATTAAGTAGTAAAAAATGGAAATTATACGTGAATTGAATACCTATATTAATCCATCAGTATTTTTGCAGATCGGTACTGTTGTGGAGAGAAAAAAAGTAAATCACCGATACCCGTTAATTCGATTGTACAAAAATCACATCTCCTTTCTTCTCCCTCTTCCCTTCGTTCCAGTTCTAGAGCTTGGACTGTTCACCAGAAGGAGACAGAGAGAAAAGTATCAGTATGGTTGAGTGTTGAAGAGGAGACGGGATCACTCGGTCGACGGCTAGGCGCAAGCTAGCGCATCTGTAAGTTATCCTATGATTATTTACATAGTTGATTAGTTATTTATATAGTTCACAAGTTCCTTATACTAGGGACCGGAATTTCGTGGGATAGCAAACAAGATTTCCTCCTATGTTGTTCTTCTAGGGTTTGAACGGGTGCACCCACGAGGAGACACGGTCGAGGAAGAAGCTCTGGCATGGTCGAGCGTTTGAATAGGAGGCAACATTTGATTGACATGTACGGGTGCGTGCATAGGTAAGATGTCCTATGCTTATTTACACAGTTGATTAGTTATTTATGTAGTTCACAAATTTCTTCGTACAAGAGATCGAAAAGAGATCTCCTAATATGTTCTTCAGTTGGGGATTGAATATGTGAACCTACTAGGTGACATAATTGAGGGAGAAGCTCTGACACCCTTGAGTGTTTGACTACGAGGCAAAACCTGATTGACATGTACGCTTAAGTGCATAAGTAAGATCCAACTCCTTAATGTATTAACTTTGACATTATATATAGGGTGCAATATGACTTCTCTTATCTTATTGTGCAGATCTGTGCAAACGCACATATTAAAAATGCAGAAGCTCCTAATAAGGTTGGTCTAACAAAGAGGACAACAAGGAAGCAAGTTTCACGATAATTTTAGAATATTCTAGAGGTCGTTTTGCTTGTATATGTGCCAATGTTGGATTGTAAGTTGGCTAATGGTACAAATGCTATGTGTTGAACTAATATTAAGGTTAGGTTGTTGTTGAACCTATGACCTTTTGTTGTAAATAGGTTATTGATGAAGTTTGACTGGCATAATTTATCTTGTGGATGTGATATGGGTGTGTGAGCATGGTCACCATGACCATGTCAAAGCTACTTGTTTTGGTAAGTTGTTGGTTAACCTACGTAGCATGTTCAAATGGAAGCAAGTATCATAAATGTTATATCTATAGTATATGTTTTCTAGGTATAAATTGATAAAATGTATAATTTAAATGGACACTAACCTTAGGTGATATTTTAAAATGGTCATGTTCTTAAAACACAACATAAATCTCTTATTGAAAACAAAATATAATTTTCAAAAGAATTAAAGGTTGGAGTTTTTACATGTTTACTGGAACAAAATATAAATGTAGAGAAAAGCACAAAAAAAATATGTCAGTAACGTGCTAAAAGAACATAATATAAATCTAGAGAAAATCACGAAAAAGAGAATATCAAAGAACACTAAGTAACTCTAGATAAAATGATGCAACTTATGATCTTGTAACGTTAGTCCTGGCTAAATGACTTAACTCAAACACAACGTAAATCTAGAGGTAACCACGTAAAAGAGAAAATGACGCAAATAACTGCCTGTAAAGCTGGTACCGGTAGAATGTAACTCGTACCTACGCAGTACCGATTCTAATTTGAGGGACAATTCAACCCTTTTCGTTCTACTAGGAAAATTATATTTTACCCTTAGTAATTAAGTACCTATGCCAATACTTAAATACCTTTTACATAATACCTGTGATTGAGAAGTGTTGGATCTTTACCCTTTTTTGAATGCAAACACCATAAAAGTTCTCTAGAGGTATATATACCTTGTAGTGTTTAAGTTAGTTACATAGGAGGTAAAAACTGAAGAAAAGCTAAAATTGTATGAGTTTTCAATCCTGTTTCAACATGTAAGATTAATTTTGGTACTTCCATTCAGTATGTTAAGTACGAAAAGGTATTAGCTAGCTAAGCCAAATAGAGGGCATAATACTCTGGTGTCCCACAATCAACAATGACAGAGAGTGAGACTATGAATCACGAACGTGAACAGGCACCGAGTTGTGGTAGATATTGAAGAGTTGTGTCGCAAACCCCGACACCCAAATCACCCAATCCCCATAGTGCATGCGTCATGCACGTGTGGCTGTTGGCTCCACAGCTATCATTGGGCCATGCATTTGTGACAATGCTCTCTAGCTATTGATGTGCCTTTGAGCCTACCCACCAATATCTTGGTCGTGCAAGTTTGTTTCGATAACCGAGTTGGGTGTGATCTGAGAGGTACACCAAGTTAAGCTTACAGATTACCTACATGGTGAAGGTCTAATTGTAAGCACTAGAATTTTATTTGGACCTAGGTACCTATACACCCCTCTCACCCCATTTATTTTTGCCCGTAGAGGTATAATATGAGAATTTTTAGAGTAACTTTGAATGAATATGGGCCATTCATTCATCTTGATACAACGGGTCAAATTCATTTATAATACACAATGTTGTCTGGATAGTGGAAACCATACAGGGATAGATTTGGAAGAAGATGGATGGGAATTAGATAAGTTTGCGAGTTTCGTTGACCGTCCTTAAAGACACTAACTGAATTTTTACAACATCTCCTAGTCTTCTCACTGAAAATAGGGCCAGCCCTAACACATACAAGTCAAAGATACCACGGTTCTGATCTTTTAGTTTCTCTTGATTACTTTCCTCATTATGTATAGAGAAATTAGTCCATGCATGATGCAGACACTACTACGAAACACCTAATAGGAGATGCCTAAACGGGCACCTATAGGACATTTTCCATCCTCATGACCTTCACGTGGGTCAAAAATGAAAACTCACTATTGACGATTCTTAAATGCTGAATCTTATCATCAATTTCTGCATAAAAGCAAATAAAATGAAACACCGGATAAAGTGGTAGGGTTTATTACTAATCATTTCCACAAGTGTGGTGAAATATTTGTATGTATGTAATTATGTATGAAAATGCACCCACCATGCGAAGAAACACACCTCCGGCTAATTGGATGCGAACACAGATCCTCGGTGGATGTCTTTTTTCATAAAAGTGAGTATTCGTAATTTCTTTTTGGTATTTAATTTTTTGTTTAAGTAAGATATATTCTTATAATTACGGGTTTATTGCTTAATATTTATATTAAATGCTATAGTACTAAGACTCTGATAAAGAATAAAGTACTTGGTCGAGGCTAAAGTAGTAGTCGATAGGTAAACGTGGTGTCTAGGTTACAGGTTACCTTTATTTGATGCACGCTCCACTAGTTGTAGAGGTAGGTGGTAGGTGGTGAGAGCCTTGTCTGTCCTTTATTGTCTGTCCTTTATGATCCTCCATGTTCAGGCGTGCAGTGGTCGCGGCGAGCCGCCATGAGCTTAAGCTGGCCATATCCAGTCACCACGAGCTTGAGGATGGCTAGATTTGTTGTGGTTGGGAGAGGGCGGACCAGGGGGTCGTGGTAGTGGGGATGGCGGGAGGGCTCGACCACTAGCAGCGGGCGGGCGAACAAAATTTTGTTATGAAGTGATTTTGTTATCTGATTTGTTCTTGATGTCAATTGATTTGGGTGACTAGGAGCCGCTCGAAGCATCGGCTCGATTCTAGCTTATGGTTCGAGCTACTCTTTTTTTTTCTTGTGGTACTCCTCAAAGGTGTTGGTTATGTAACTGGTACCAATGAACAAATGTCATCTGTGCCACCTGATGGGTGCCTGTTGCAGCACCCATCCAATGTTTTGTATTAGTGAGGCAATATGTCTGAAATGTTTGTTTCTCCATGTTTTTAAGACATGTAGTAAGAGGAAGTGACATGTAGCCAAGAGATACCGCCCTCTAAACGAATAGATTAGAAAAAAAGTTAAAAATACTTACTTTTACGCATGAGCTAAAGTTCTAAAATAACCATACAAATCGGTGATCGGATTTACCCTACTGCATTACTGCGCACCAGAGTAAAGGGTATGGACCCATGTATACATACCTTTTTAAGGATCGGAAAAGACTTATTCTTTTCTTTTTTACTCTCTTTTTAGTCAGATCACACCGTTTATATATATTGCAGGTAAGAGCAGAATTAAACCTTAAACGCAGCACACAAAAAAGTATATGAGCACAAACAGTTCATAGCACGGCAAGACAATCGATTTGCAGCGGCTTTATCTCCTCGCGGCTTGAGGCCAGCTGCAAATTACGTGTTCATTCCGCGGAAAAGCTAGCTAGCTTGCTCTGCCTAGTCTGCTACTACGTTCCAAGTTCCAACAACAGCTTAACAGAACTCCATCTTAAAGAAGAAGAGCACAAAAAGCTAGGAGCTAGCTATCGTCTTAAGAACAAAGCAACCTAAACAGAACAAGTGCACACATCAGCCTGAACACATGAAAAACGTCTCGGCGAGCGATCAGGCGATGAATGGATCGAACAGTAGACTACTCGTCAGCTCGATCTTTTTGCCGTGCGCTTCTGAATCGGATCTGTCAGGAGCTATGGCTAAGTTAGGTTAATTCAATTCTCTCTGGAAGCACAAGCAAAGCGTCCCGGTTTGTTTCGCTTGATGCCAATGAATCTTGACGTGTCATGTGGATCTCTCTCCCTTTCACATCAGCAGAACTTAACTTTCGCTAGCTTTTTTCGATCGCCTTGTTAGCTTTCCAGCATTTCTCTTTTCTGTTTTGTTCTTTTTTGCAAATGTTTGTTGCAAAAATTTTGGCTGCGACTGCTCTCTCCTTCAGGTTAAATAATCGGCAGATCGGCGACTAATTAATTAAGCAGCTCTGCTCTACTAACCTTAGCTTCGAGTAGGAGTGAAGTGTTAATTCATTCCTCGCAGCTAGCTTAGCTGCTTTGGACAAGGATATCCAGCAGTGAGCTGAGCTGACTACTTAAGCAGGTATATTCATATTTGCTCAATTAATTATCTCTGCTCATTTTAGTTATTATCCTGTATATCTTCAGGTGTGACGAGATCTGAAATTCTGAATGTGTATTAGTTTCTGTTCTCTGCCGAATCTTTTCTGTTTATATGTGAGACTGACCACTAGTTTTAATTATCTGGTGTTAAGTAAAGCACAATCATCAGCTACCTGCAAGATGTATTGTTTGCTAACTTTTAGTTACATCAAGGTGTCATGTTCATACCTCGCTGACCATAAGAAATTCCTGATAAGAGTCAAAACTGAAAATTTTAAGGATTTAAAGGTGGCACCATCCTGGCCCTCCTCTCCAAATTGGTTTTTGTAAATAGGACAATTAATTGGATGGAGGATTTATTCCCCCACTCAGCTGTAAAAAATTCGAGGACATATATAAAAATATATACATATTCATGTGGGAACATGAGCAGTCGATACAGTATGATGTAGTTTCTTTCAGAAAACAAACTGACATCTCTGTATATCATGTTGTTTATAGGGTACCTGAGTAATCATTGAAAAAATATGATTTTTCCTCACCCTCTATAGAAATATTTCTTATCCTTTTCAATTAATTGTTTTGAGTAAATTCTATATAGCTGTAGGGATCTTCTCTGATCCCAGATGGCTTTATTTTTCTTTTACATTATATTGGACAGAGCAATGTTCTGATGACCCATTTTTTCTGCCGGCTGAAACACGGAGAAAATCAATTAATAAGATTCTAATAAAAATATATATTGAATTGCATTGTTTTATTTGCTTTATTTTTTGCTTCTTGAATGTATAAAAAGCAGGATTGTTTGAAATGTTCCATTGCTTAAATTTTCTCCTTATTGTTTTTTAGCAAGTTCTGGTCATTTGTGCTAAAAGGTTGCTAAACAATATAATATGGAGTTTCCAGAGATTACGATCATCGATGAAACAGTAAGAATTTCTTTACTATGTTTACCACTTTATACTATGTTCAGACATAAATCTTGTAACAAACTAATAATTTTATAATTTTACTAATATGAAAAATAAGGCCAGCAGATCAAACATTTACTTATTGATCTTTTTTTTAATATTCGTACTGAAGGTTCCCGACACTGTGGGACCTGCAGAGATCAGGGCATTTGAGATCATAGTAAGAGCGTATATCTGTTTTTTTTTCTACCCCTTAATAGTTTAATATAGAAGTAAATGTACTTTCCAGCATTTAGACACTTATGAATGATTGGAACCTTAAGTAATTTACCTTTCATACCTTCAGTATCATCTCTGTTTCTATTGTGTCAAAAGTTGGAACAACCAAATAGTAGAAGTTTTCTCCCATCCCTGGAGAGGTATAAGCCTCCCCATTGTTCAAGAGAGACAAATACTTTAAACTAGTTGAGATGATTAGAACAAAAGTACATGATTTGTAATGACAATGAATTTTCTGGTTTATTTGATCTATATAGAGGTATATACCTTATAATGATAGACATTATAGGTATACCTCATGTATTTTAAGATATCACTTATTCGAGAACAGAAGGAGTATATACCATGATGAAATAAATTATAAGATGATACAAGTGAAGTAGCACCCCATATAGGAACCACTAAGGAAAGCCCTAAAGAGGGCAAAGATGAAGATGGTGTCCATCCATATGCTGATGTTGTTGGTGGCCACGGCATTCTCCTGGTGGAGCACCCACCGGAAGAACATCACCAGGTCCACGGCAACGCTGAAGAAGGCGAACTAAATGTATATACCTAGCAAAGTTCAAAAACAAAACTCAAGAACATTTATAAATATGAATTGCCGATCCAAGTCTAAATTATGCAACTAGTTTGATATTTCCCGTATAGCGAGGTATTTATAAAATGGTACGAAGGCATATACCTCTTCAAGAATAGGACAAAACCTAAATAAAATCATATTCTTTTTTTATATTATAATAATTAAGCACCTCCCAAAGATGTTGTCGTTGAGATTGCTACTTGTTAAGTTGAATATTAATTGAATATGATAGGTAACACTTCATGATCATTTGTTCTTTTTGTCCTTATTATTTGTCGGCGAATTAATCAAACCAAGAATAAGAACACGAAAATTTCCAGTCCGTACTTGTTACTTTCTAGTAGAGTGGTAATTGAGTTGCGGCACTTTTTTCCTTAACTACTTTATTTTAAAGCCAATGGAAGATGTTGAATCTGTGGGATCATGCTCTCCATGCAACTCCATGATGCACAATGAGTCATTTGTGCACACTCAAGATAAGACCCAACATTTTCAGGGAAGCCCAGAACTGAAGACTTCAAGAGGAAAGATGACAATGGCACTACTTCTTGGTAAAAAATTAATCCCTACAATCTCATCCAAACTCTCTCTTTTTTATTTCATAGTTAATAGTCCTTGATTTACTAATAGTCCAGTATTATACCGATATAACATGGAGAACAATCTATTGTGTTACATAATACTAGTCATAGGCCCGTGGCTTGCAACGGGATGTGATCTGGTGAATGTGGTTTAATTTTTTTCTCTTCTCCCATATTTTTCTCTTGATTGATTAGTATTTTTTAGTGGTGTTTTTATGGATGGGAAGGGAATAAGGATGACTGTGCTTTTAAGATAGTAGATATGAACTAACCAGTGTTGAACATACACTGCAATGTAAAATGGTGGGGTCATGTATAGTGGTTTGATCCATAAGAAATTAAAATATTTATGTTACCTCAGTGATTAAGCAGATCTATTTGACGATGCAGTGAGCTATGGGTTAGCCAACTTTGCGTTTTTTGGCATCGCCGTGGACCTAGTGGTGTTCCTCAGGCAGGTGCTCCACCAGGAGAACGCCGAGGCCGCCAATAGCGTCAGCATGTGGATGGGCACTGTCTACATCTTCTCCCTCTTCGGTGCTTTCCTGAGTGACTCCTATATGGGGCGCTACATCACTTGCATCATGTTCCAATTTATCTTCATCGTGGTATGTAGTCCTTCAAACAGATGATACCCTGAAAGATATGGAGTCAAATATCAAGATCAACTCAACAGTATAAAATATAATAATACAAATACTGTATCGATATTTTAAACAATCTTAATTTAGTAAAAAACAGAGCATATATGCAATTTTAATTCCAGAAGACTGAAAATAGAAAAACTGAATTAAGTTCATAGTTATTAGAAGGTTAAAAGTGTCAGCAGTTGATGCATGAGACGAGTTTAATTTCTTGTGTGTTTGGCACATTGGCATGCAGGGGTTGATGCTCCTGTCGCTGTCGTCGTGGTTCTTGCTGGTGGAGCCGCCGGGGTGCGGCGATGGCGGCGGGCTCAGGCAGTGCGCGGCGCCATCCCGGCGTGGCATCGCGGTGTTCTACCTGTCAATCTACATGGCAGCGTTCGGGAACGGGGGGTACCAGCCGTCGGTGGCGACGTTCGGCGCCGACCAGTTCGACGACGCCGACCCCGGCGAGCGGCGGTCCAAGCAGGCTTTCTTCTGCCTCTTCTACCTCTCCCTCAATGTCGGCTCCCTCTTCTCCAACTCCGTCTTGGTTTTCTTCGAGGACAGGGGCAATTGGGTCGTCGGCTTCTGGGTCTCCACCGCCGCCGCCACGCTCGCGCTCGTGCTCTTCCTTCTCGGCACCCCGCGCTACCGCCAGGTCCGACCTGCCGGCAACCCGCTCACCCGCATCGCCCAGGTCTTCGTCGCCGCGTACCACAAGCGGGACATCGTACCACCGCCCGGCGATCACCTCCACGAGGTCGATGGCGAGGGGTCCGCGATCCGTGGCGTCGGGAAGCTCGCCCACAGTGACCAGCTCAGGTTTCTTGACAAGGCGGCGACGGCGACGGAGGAGGACTACCACTCCGGGAACGCCAAGAACCCGTGGAGGCTGTGCACGGTGACGCAGGTGGAGGAGGCCAAGTGCGTGGTGAGCATGTTGCCCATCTGGATCTGCACCATCGTTTACTCCGTGGAGTTCACCCAGATGTCGTCCTTGTTCGTGGAGCAAGGCGCGGCCATGGACACCAACATCTTTGGCCTGTTCAAGGTGCCGGCCGCGTCCATGTCGGTGTTCGACGTCGCCGGCGTGCTCGTCACGCTCGCCTTCTCCCACTACGTCTTGGTGCCCGCGGCGGCGAGGCTGACCAAGAACCCTCGCGGCGTCGGCGAGCTCAAGCGCATGGGGACGGGCCTCGTGATCGCGCTGCTCGGCATGGTCGCCGCGGCGGTCGTCGAGGTCCATCGCCTCCGTCGCCGCCAATCCGTTGCCGGCGCCAGCGGCCGCGCCATGAGCGTGCTGTGGCAGGCGCCGCAGTACGCGCTGATCGGCGCATCGGAGGTCTTCATGTACGTGGGGCAGCTGGAGTTCTTCAACGTGCAGTCGCCGGACGGGGTGAAGAGCCTGGGGAGCTCGCTGTGCATGGCGTCCATCTCGCTGGGGAACTACGCCAGCATGGTGATAGTGAGCGCCATCAACGGCGTCACGTCGCGGCGGCGGAGCGGCGGCGGGACGGCGGGGTGGATCCCGGCCGAGCTCGACCGCGGCCACCTCGACCGCTTCTTCATCACCCTCGCCGTGCTGTCCGCCGTGGACCTCGTCGTGTTCATCGTGTTCGCGCGGATGTTCAAGGGCATCAAGCTGGAGCTGGAGGGGATCGGCTCCAGCCCACAGGATGATCACATATATATAGTCTAACTATATATATCTATATATGTAACTATCTTAAATGCACTGCCTGCTGTTAAATTCAGTTTCTTGGTACTGTTTATGTGATGTTTGTACTCTGGCTATAAGTATGTGCACCAAAATGTTATTTTTATTTAAGGTTATGTTTGGTTAATCCTCAAAGAAGCACCTATTGTGGTGTGGAACCCCTTAATCCCCTTCAAACCGAACGAGCAATCTCCTGGCTTGTATAACCAGACATGCACGTTTCTGTTTTGGCTGTAGCTCTGGTGTAAAAAAGTTTGGAGTACAATAATTTGAGCCTGGTTTGACAAGAGGTATCTGTCAATCTGTCATCATAATCTATTTCTAAATCTCTTTAAAAAAATCTGTGCTACCATTATTTTTTCATATTTTTCTTTAGCTATTTGAGATGCACGTGAAGAAAAAGGTGTGCGCAGCTAGGTGAAAACAAATTGTCCTGGTTGAGTCTTTAGAAAATTCTATGTTATTCTGTTTACCTGATATTTTTTTTAAGATAATGGAATAAAATCCTGCCCTTTGCACAGAAAGCTACATCCAATTGTTAAAACATTTGTTCAAAACATAAGCACACCTCAACAAGTTATAAAGAACACAACCAAAATAACAGAGGTACACACCAAACTACTAACACCAACTGAAGAGATAAACCACAAACTTATTGAATTCGATTTATAAATCTCCGGCCAAAGTAAGTGAAAAATTATATAACCGTTGACTCAAATCTGCGACATGCAACTTCTTATAAATTTTTTGTGTTTATGAATGTTCTCCGTTTGAATTTGATGTGATCTATGAAAAGACAGGCTAGAGATTGAAATCTTGTTACTGACCAGTATTTTTTTAAAGCAATGGTACCTCATGAAATGGCATTATTGAAAAAGAAGAAAACAATGGAATCTAGCATATAGTGCATGGGACGGTGAAGACTTTGCTTGATTCCTATCTCCCCTATATCAATCCTCCAAAAGAAAAACGAAGAGGAACTTATATGCATGCTGAAAAATCATCGTAGTAACAAAACAAAGACCAAGCAATCATTCTAGTAAGATTGGGATATGAATGCACTTCAATCTATATGTGACTTTTGAGGTTAAAAAAAGACATAAAAAGTGAGAAAGATACCCAAAGGACTGCAAAAACTTCAAAGAATTTTTACTTGATACTTTGTGATTTGTTTGTGCGTGCTAAATGATCTCGTCATCTCAAGTAATACAGAGACTTTAAAAATGTAAATATATAGGTAATACCACGTAATACTTTAGGATCTTATCATAGTCTGTAGTCAGCAAAACATACAAGCTTTTAGTCCAGATCTGCGCAGCGGAGTATCCAAAAATTTGTTGGAACCATGGCAGATTTGACTAGCGTGAGTAGCCGCTTGCATCATTGGACACCAACAGCAGAATGAGTCCGCCCTAGCTAGCTCTCGTTGTGCACCGGGCAGCTCGGGCAACGAGAGCTCTGCTAGTTGTTCTATATAAGGTAGAAATATGTATAATAAGGTTGGTGGTGTGTGGCAATGAGAGGCATTGCTTTATATAGCGGTGCAGGTAAGGACCACTTTCGACAACATGTCATTACCCGTGTACCTTATGCGTGCACACAAGAGAAGGTTATAGAAGGTG
Organism: Oryza punctata; assembly: GCA_000573905.2. Taxonomy (NCBI): domain Eukaryota; kingdom Viridiplantae; phylum Streptophyta; class Magnoliopsida; order Poales; family Poaceae; genus Oryza; species Oryza punctata. The sequence continues at coordinate 13,326,203 of CM002493.2, forward strand.
TTAATGGAAATACGTGGAAAGGGAACGCGTGCATGCTAGATAAGCTTATACAAGGTGTTAACAGAAGTACGTGGAAAGGGAACAACTTTTATAGAACCGGTGCTGTCGCTACTTGAACGGTTTTAAATATGAACAAAGCATTTATGATATTATTACAAAAGTGGGATGGTAGCAATTTTCTTTATAGAAAGTGTTGCCCTTTAATATCATTTGACATAGATATGAATAAAGCATTAAAGGTTTCATCATGAAAGCAAATTAACGGGACTCTTTCCTTGTGGTTGTCATTAACTGAATCTGTTGCGAGTAAAATAAAAGTTCTTATGTTATTAGCATGGAGAGGATGGAATAAGGGCTCATTCGAGACAATGTGAGAGCCCTTGGTTTTGAACACTAGAAACCCCATATGTTCACAGTACCAATTCATGTATTTGTAGATGGTACTGTTAACGCTAAAATTTGGTAAGATTCTTAATGGATTCGGTCAAGGAAATATGTCAATCAACCAATGAAAATTTATCTAGAAAAGACCAAGTTCAATAAGGAATTAAGAAGACCACATCATGATAGTTTATATTCTATCTTTTAATTAGGCAAGGTTTAAATAGTTTTCCTTTATCTTTAGGAAGTTTTGTCTAGTGTCCAATCAGGACTTGTATTTTTTCTTTTTATCTTTAGAAAACATGTGTCGTGTCCGATATGGACTAGTATCCACTGATGGTATAAATATGTACACCCAGGGTCTCTGTAATTTATCTCTCGATCAATACAACTAGTCTCAGAGCATCGCCACCCTCTTTTCCGAGGTTTTACTTATCAACCGGCAGAACTTGGCACTTGACGCGGGCTGCATCGGCTTTTGATCTCCGGCGAAGGAGTGAGTCCTACGTTCCCTAGCCCTGATGTACATTTCAGCTACATTGGTATTGTTCAAGGCTGCATCGCTTCGATCTCTTGGATCGCTTCTGGTTCGGTTGATATATTTGCCTACCTTATATTTCAATTCTATTTTAAATTGCATTGTGTTAAGAGATGCATCAGTTTAGTTGGGACTATCTCAGTTAGGTCTGATCTTCTGTCTTAGCCAATATATCTCTACAATCACAATGTTGTTTTAAATAGATTTGCTATACCCATCACATTAGACAGATTTATTGGCTCATTGAGTATTAGATTATCATATACAATCTCATGCTGCATCGGTTGGGTTCGACCTACTAGATTGTTGTTGATAATATAAATTTTATTAAGCTGATAGGTTCATACTAATGTTTTATCGGAGTGCTAGCTGATAAGTTATTTTTGCATCGGACTTCCAGCCGATGTATATTTTAGTCATCAAGCCTACATTCAATATTCTATTTCAATATCGGGTGATTGGTTCAGTGGACATTTACTTCAACATATTGTCATCGGCTGATTGGATTGATTGCTCAAGTTCTTCCATCATATTTATATCATCATTTATCCAAGTGCCAGAATCCATATCGGACATATAGCCAATAGTTCAAAACCCTATCAACATCGGCTTTTTAGCCGATCAGCTCATTGATCATAAATTTATATATCTTATGAGTTGCAGGATTAAACTGACTGGCATGTACTCATCTCATCAAAGTTTAGGACCTGCACTAGAGCTAAGCAAATCTCCCAGGACTTCGTGTTTTTCACATCAACAGGTACACACATGATAAAGTTGCATATCACATAGCCGACATCATTATAAAGGTCTTATAATACATTAATAACAAGAGTTGCCTGAGTGGGACCCAAATAAACCAAGCATGGCCATCTACAATATCAAATACCAAAAGATTCCATAGGTAGCAACTAGAGAACCTAGGTCCCTACTCTGTTTTCTCCATCTCCTCATCGGTGTAGCATGCATAGAGTCATCTTCAATACCTCCTTCTAAAAGAGTTAATTAAGCAAGGGTGAGTACCAACCATACTTAGCAAGTCAGAACTACATAATACATTAGTGCACACAGGGGTTCAAGGATGGATGGGTTTATTTGCATAAAGTTAGATTTCGGAAATCATTTCACAAACCTATGACTTGGAAGTTCTAACTGAAAACAATGTTAAGTTGAAGTTGTAGTTATTCAATGATGGTTCATCTATCTCCCCAAGTCTCGCTTGGTTCGGTTTAATTATCCTTGCATACAATTTTCCACATTTTCACCATTCCGACTTTCCTGCACATCGGGAAGGGTCACACATTCCCTCCAATCCTATTCTAAGCAGGTTTAAAATTTATGAGGCTAGTCAAGAGTAGTATAAGTCCCAGTGCTCAATTAACCGCGAGCATGGCTATTCGAATGGATTTATTTTACTCACACTGCAGTGGATGTATGCTTTTGATCACGCATTATGTGATACACCCAACACATGATACTTGTCACGACCAGGTTTTTTGGTTCCCCTCGCATTGTAGCCCCCAATGACTATAACCCTCATACATCCTAAGCGACCCACTCTACCTTGAGCTAGGGCTGAGAGGAGTCCTAGCCTATCCAAAGTATCTAGGCGGTTACATTATATATATTATAATTGTGCATTTTATGTTTCAACATCATTAATCACCACAAACATTTTGTTACAACATCACAAGAATTCTCTAAGAACCAACCATGATTGGGATGCCACTCCACATGGGTTACCTAATCCACGGGTTCTATACCCATTCGAGAAATGCAGTCATACTCTGTTTGTTTCCTGCATAACTTCTTGACTTGGTATGTAATCGACCGAGGTCAATGGCTTGTTGTTTCATAGAATCACCCATATTTTATCCGTGTTGCCCCAGTCCAAATTATTTTTGTTTTGTTAATTTTTTGCTTTTCACAAAGGTTTTGAGTTGCGGCTGGCGCTCATGTCTCTACCCGCCTTTTGGTAATCACTCCCATCAAGTGATCACCACCATCACATCCATAATACAAGCATGGGGTGTACAATCGTCTAACCAAGCAATGCTAAGAAGTGTTTGACCACGCATAATAATAGACTCAGGCAACAAGGAATACTGGTAACAATTTCAAAGATCGTTTTAGCATACAATTTATTTTGCAATCAACACATTTATAAAAATAGGATCAACATGCTAAAGGTGGGGAGCGTAGTGACTTGTCCTGCTCAAAGAGGAAAAGGGGAAAAAAAAGGAAGGATGCACTGGGTGGCTCGGGTTTTTTAAGCAGCGACGATCATCCTCGCTAGCTTGGAGGGGAAGGCGATGCTGCAGCATTCGAGGTGAGCCTGGTGCACGTGGATGGCATGGACACACACCTCCGAGTGGCTGGGCGCTCACCCTCGGCGCACTAGACCGGGTCCAACGGTGGCACGACACGGATGTCAGGGTGAAAAGGCAGGGCCACTCAAGCGTGGTGGTGAGCTGTGGTGGTTTGGGTGGTGCCGTACGATTTTTGTGTGGCGCTGTTCGGAAGAACGGATGCCGCAGAAGGTTTGTGGGCAGTGCGTCATCTTGATGTGTGAAAATCCGGCGAGGACGGTAGATGCAACGTTCGTCTCTTGTAGCGGCGCGTAGGGGTGAAAACGGAGCTGGATTCAGACGGATAGTAATCATACTATATCCTAAACCATATTTTTTAAGTGGATTCGGAGCGGGTGCGGATGGTGTGCGGATGCGGAGCGGATTATTTTGGATGCCGGAAATGGTGCGGAGTCGGTGCGGACTCGGTTCGGAAACAGATTAAACTACTCGGATGTTACATGTATATGCAATCAATAGAACATCGAATTAGCAATGCAAGGGACAACAATACAATAGTCAATAAACCACCCATCGAAATAGTTATGTATTTAAGTGCTAAACAACATAAATATATGATATCCATAATATAAAAACGCAGCTACGAAGTGTTCGATGAGAGAATGAAAGCCTCAAACTAAGGAGTCTAGGTTAATTGATCAATTAGGACATTGGATGAGTTGGCCTCATGTTATATGCAACATATAGAGTGGTTACATGGGTTGATAATTTTGAATTATCTTGAAAATGGCCTATCGGATAATCCGATAGAAAGGACGGATAATCCGCATCCACCGGATTTTAGAGATACCACATCTCAATCCGAATCCGCATCATACTATTCGCATCCGCAACTATATCCATCGGATTTATAAAAACCCATACCATATCCTCGTTGTGGACGGATTCGGAGCGGATTAGATCGGATATTATCCGATCCGTTTTCACCCCTAGCGGCGCAGCACGATAGGGAGTGGCACCTTGGGTCAGTGCAGTGCGCATGACAAGTGGGAGCACTGCACAGGGAGGTGATGCGCGAGACATTGCCGTCCATGCCACAGCTATCACGTTATGACATCACGTAGCACAGGCACCATGCACGGCGTGGCACATGGGAGGATGGACACGATGACATCTCGACTAGGGTTCGGGGAGCAGCTCGATGTTTTTCAGCGGTGACTAGGCACGGTGGGTTGGGCGGACTGTGGCAGCGAGCCTGTTGGCGATAGGGGGTGCCTCGGATTCCGTTGGATGGTGGCAACCGGCTTCAAAAGCGGGGAAAAAGGGGATCAAGCCCCAGGGTCGGCGGCTTTGCTCGGTCTATCTGGCTAGGCAGTCCGTCTAGGAGTGGTATGCGTGTTTGTGGGGTGGGGGTGTGGTGGGGGGAAGAGGAAAAGAGAAGTTGAAGGACACATATTAAACTTGCGGGATTTAGGTGGGGTAGGATAGGTCCACCAGGGAAAAAAGTTAGACTTTTGCTTTAAGTTTTGCAAAATAATATCTTAAGGGGATTTAGTTGACAAAAAGAGTTTTAGAAAATATTTTCTTTTATTTGCAAAAATATTTCCCTAAAAATTAATTCATAAGAAGGGTTTTTATCAAATAATTATTATTTTATTTTATTTGTGAAATAATATTAATTCATAATCATGGTTCTTTAATAAATGATAATTTAATTTCATAATTGAATTTAATTTGATTTGGCATGGCACAACAGAAAAAGAAAAGAAAAACCAATACATATCAGAATGAAGAAATTTTGAAAAAGGATTTTGATTATTCTAATTTTTTCATACTTCAAAATCGAAATTTTCACGGTGTTACACAATGTTGTCAAGTGGTTCTGTTATGGTCATGAACAATGCATTTGACAACATATTGATCATGGAAGCATAGAAATTATAAAGGGAGCATCTTCCGCGTAGGTGCCTTTGAGTTTGTTGTGCATATGATCAGTGCTTTATGATGCAATTGTGATAAAGAAGGTAGGATGGGGTCATATTGTAGGAATTTGAAAAATAGCAGTGATCAAAGATTATGATGAGGACATTACTTCGTCAGATACGCACCTAACTCCACAACATCCAATGACAAGAGCATGTACACCACAACTTAATTATTAGGTGAATCATTGCTCAGTGTAAATATTTCCCTTTTGAGAATAGACCGCTACCTAATAGTTATGATGTGATTGTACTTAAATTAACAAGAGGACATTTGTAGCATGGAAGCTTCACGTGTTAAATTAACAACAAGGGTGGTCTTGGACTTCACGAAAAGCTCATCCAGTCACCTTTCCAATGCATCCATCCTCACAACAAAATTCATCGTCATAACAAGATAACAAAGTTGCTGAAACCGAACTAAACTTGGGCCTCGGGCGTTTTAATAGCTGAGACCCATCTCGGGTAAACCTTTCTCCACCTCCATTACCTGACCATTGCCCCTAGTTTTATTTTCCTCTATAAATAGCTATTTACATCCTATAAATGAGTGGGTTTTATTTAGTTGATTTTTTCCAAGTGTCATTTATCTTGTCTCTAGTCCTTAGTCATGTAGTCAGTGATTATAGATTCTGACCTCTAATAGTTGGTTGGTTGATTTGCTAGGTCAATTAGATCTATCACTTCAATCTAAATATTCCATTGTGCTTAATTTTACCTCATTCTTGCAATATTCTCTCATTTGTATTGCATGAATCCTCAACCTTGTGCTATGGATGGTATGATATCGTTTGTGGTGTAGCGATTGCATGACGTGTTATAGTTGATTACCACTTTTACATTGTGCATTCAATTAAAGAAAGATTTATCCACTCACTAGAAGATGAGATCACAAGAGAGGAAGCATCATCAGAACATGCATACGGAATATACTAAATACTAAAATAGGCTAAATGAATTCTTAAACTGGAATAGAAATAGCTTTTATGAAGAAACAATAGCTCCAAGAAAGTCCAAAGAGATTATCCCACAAAGGTTGAATCATGCATGTATATACTTTATGTTTGGTTTGTTATAGATGGAATGTTCATGTACTAATTCCGATTATATTGCAATGGATTCATGTACATATCTCATTTAGAGTGTGGAATTTAGTTCAGTACATTGTGATAGCTACTGGAACAGGTTTGCGTATTAACAAAGCATTTATGATATCATTAGAAAACTCGGGGTGGTAACTATTTGATTTAAAGAGAGTGTTGTTTTGCATACATATCAACAAAGAATTAAAGATTTCATCATAGAAGCATACTAAATGGACTCCTATCTTGCAGGTATCACTGCTCAAATTAGTTGCGAGTATAAGAAAATTTCTTATGCCAGTAAGGGCAACCGCCTTGTGTAGTACGCCAGGTGTGTGTGGGTGGGAGGGGGACCATGACAGACCATCCAGACAATGCATATTAGGGTGGATCATGTTTTGGATGCACACGAACATACACTTTGGTTCAAAGATGGGGAGACCATCGAAGAGTCCGTCCTCTGCCTACATGCGCTCGTCATCAACATGCATGATGTTGGAGGTACTCTTTATGATGAGCAAATGTTGAAGAAATGTCTAAGTCATGCCACTGTTGTACTGGCAGGTTGCCATGTCGATTGAGCAAACACTAGATCTCAAGACGTTGCTGATTTAGGAGCTCGTTGAGTGCCTTAGCATGGTGAACCATTTGTATGGTGGTGCCGGTGGTATGGCACAGGGTGGGTTTGTACTACTCAATGTGGAGATTTGGTTAGCCCACATGAAGAAGGAGCAGGAGAGCTCCCTCTCCGGGGGCAAGAGCTCCAGCTCATCATCCAGCCCCAAGAAGAAGAACTTGACTAGGAAACATGCCAGCCAAAGGCACTCCAGAAAGGGTGGCTCTTACTAAGATTGTGGCGCGCCCATCATGCCATGAGAAAAGTTGCTGATCCACGACTACAACTGTGACAACTATGTCCACTACTCCAAGGAGTGGTGCAAACCGCGACATGAACATCGGGAGCAAGCACTGCTGCTGAGTGTGAGCGCTGTGGCCGTCCCAAGTGAAATTAATAGTGCTAGTTCGAGCCACATGCACAACTTTGCTGTGCATATTGGTTTGCATGGGCTGCTGATCCCTAATTTTTCCTTGGAACCTATCAGCCAGGAGTTTGGTTAGAAACTTCAAACATTCATTCATAAAGGATATGGTCAAATCATTGACTCACTTAGGGAGCTTTCTATTGCTAACTCCCGGTACAAGCAATTAAAGCCTACTGGTTTGTTTAGCCCGACCCCGATGAATCTTGATGTGTCATATGTGTCTCTCTCCCTCCCCCATCAGCAGAAAATAACTTTCGCTAGTTTTTTCGATCGTCGCCAGCTCATCGCCTTGTCAGCTTTGTTGCTACTAAAGATCATGAGTTGCTCACACCTTCCATGATGTATTGTTATGCGATGTGTACTGCTGCGAAAACTTTGGCTGCGACTACTCTCTCCTTCGGGGTAGATAATCGAGGCTAGCTGGCTCCAGCTCCATCTCATCAGCAACAAATCAAGTAATTACAATCTCTCCTCACCTTAGCTTCCAGTAGGAGTGTAGTGTTAATTAATTCCTCACAGCTAGATGTCTCTTAGAAGGTTGAGTCTTCTCTGACATGGGTCACTGACATGTGGGCCCACTGGTTATGGGGTCCATATATCAGTCACTCAAAGTCAGATGGCAGTACGTCAGAGGATCTGTTTCCCTCCTGGATATGGAGAGATCTAGCATAAGGAAAGCGACTGAGCTGACTACTAGCTGAGACTGCGAGTGCTAGCAACAAAGACAAGCAGGTATATTCAGAAATGCCCACTTATCTCTTGTGAGTCTTATCGTTGCCTTGTATGTTCAGGCATGATGAGATATTAATGTGTGTTAGTTTCTCCTCTCTGCACAATCTTTCTGTTATATACATGGGATTGATCACTAATTGAAATTATATGGTGTTAAGTAATGCACAATCATCAGCTACATGCAAGATGATTGTTTACTAATTGTTAGTTACATCAAGGTGTCAGGTTGCTCATAAAGCATGAGTGGGTGCGTCTGTCAGCACTTGGGTATGTACAATGTTAATTTCATCAAGTTGTTCATGCCTCGCCGACTGTAAGAAACTCTAAATAAGAGTCAAAACTGAAAATTTGAAGGATTTCAAGGTGGCACCACCCTGCTCCATCCTCTCCAAATTAGTTGCGCAAATACGATAGATAATTGGATGGATGTTTTTCCCTACTCAGCTGTATAAAATTCATGGAGACATATTTTTTTTCATATGGGAGCATGACTTCTGTAGTATATCGTAAGTCGATACAATACGATGTAGTTTTATTCAGAAAACAGCCTAACATCTCTGTATAACATATTGTTTATAGAGTACTGAGCAAACGAAGAACTTTATCATTTTTTCTCATCCTCAATCGATAAAAATGTTTCCTAAATTTTTCAATTTGTTTTTGTTCTAGTAAATTCAATACAGCTGCAGGATCTTCTGTAATCCTAGATGGCATTTTTTTCCTTATATTGATAAGATGAATGTTCTGATAACCCATATATTCCTGTTGGCTGAACAACATGCAGCTTCTTTGAAAATTGGACAAAGATCTATTGATAAGATTCTTACAAAAAAATATAGTATTGATGTGTAATGTTTCATTTGCATTGTTTTCGCTTCTTGAATGTATGAAAAGAAGTATTGTTTGAAATGTTTTATTGCTTAATTTTTCTCCTTGTCATTTGTGTTAAAAGGTTGCTAAGCAATATGGAGTCTCTTGAGATTCAGATCGTTGATGAGACAGTAAGAATTGTTTCACTAATATTTTTCATATTGATATTTTCTGTTTTTTATATTGACTGAAGGTTTCTGACACTGTGTGGTCTGCAGAGACCATGACATTTTTTAGAACACGCAGAAGATAAGAGTATCATTTCATTAAGCAGGAGAGAAATAAAAGCGCAACAAAAGTACACAGTTGATAATGAGAAGACTTTCCGGGTTCATTTGATGTATAGAGAAGTATATATACCATATAATGTTGGTACAAAGTATATAAACCTCACATATTTCAAGATATCACCTATTTGATAACAGGAGTATATACCACGATGATGATGAATTATAAGATGATACAAGTTGAGGTAGCATCCCATATAGGGATCACTATGGAAAGTGCTGAAGAGGGCAAAGATGTAGATGGTGCCCATCCACTTGTTGGCGTTGTTGGAGGCCTCGGTGTTCTCCTGGTGGAACACCTGCCGGAAAAACATCACCAGGTCCACAACAATGCTGAAGAAGGCAAATGAAATGCATATACCTAGCCAAGTTTAAAAACAAAACTCATTAATATATTCAAGGAAGCCCTGATCCTGAATTCAAGCCCACTTCAAGAGGAAGTTGACAATAGCACTACTTCTTGGTAAAATATTTTGACAAACAATTTTATCCCCACATTCATGTCAACTCTCTTTTTGTTATTTCCTGGTTAATGATGTTGATTTACTAATAGTTCAGTATTATACTACTAGTTAATGTGGAATGCAAGATTTCATTATTTTATATAAATTAATAGGTTAACAATGTTGAACTTAGAAAACAGAGTTAAATTCTGCACAATTTCCCAATGCTAAAGAGTGAAATATACAATGCTTTCATTCAGAAGTAATTAAATTTCTTCTGTTACCTGAGTGATTAAGCAGCTCATTTTTTACCATGCAGTGAGCTACGGGTTGGCCAACTTTGTGTTGTTTGGCATCACCGTGGGCCTGGTGGTGTTCCTCCGGCGGATGCTCCACCAGGAGAACGGCGAGGCCACCAACAGTGTTAGCAAGTGGATGGGCATCGTCTACATCTTCTCCCTCTTCAGTGCTTTCCTCAGTGACTCCTATATGGGACGCTACATCACTTGCATCATCTTCCTATTCATCCTTAACATGGTATGTACTCCTTATGTTCTCAAACATGTGACATCCTAAAACTTGTCCAATCAAATATCAAGATTAAATCAAAGTTATATGGAAAAGTATAGAACACATGACAAATAATATTAGATATTTCCAGAAAATAATACTTTCATGTATGTTTATTTATTTATTTAGTTTTTTCATGTAGTTACTGCCTTTCGCTGAGTCCCTCCATGCTGCCGGTCTGTTTCGCAATAGAAGGGAATAGGATTTGGAGTTTGGAGTTTAGAGGATTTGGTTGTAGATATGAGAATTATGAGTTCGGGTGGGAATTGAATTTTAAGTCATGATGTACGGCTTAGATTTATCTATTTGTACTTAGAAGTGGGATTCTCTTCCAATTAACTGCCTGTTGCCTAGGTATTGGAAAGGTGGGAGTTTACTCTTAAACTCCCTTTTCCAATTCCTCCTAAAACTCTCATGTCCACCAACCAAACAATAGACTCTTATGTATTTGTAATGATAATCTATGTTACCTTTATTTCAAGAAAAAAATCTGCGTTACCAATTTGTTTCATATTTTTCTGTCACTATTTGAGTCTAAAAATGGGTGTGTACGCAGCTAGGTGAAAAAAGATTGTCCCGTCTTGAACAATAAGAAAAAATCAGTGTTACTCTGTTCACCTGGTATTTCTTTCAGATTTTTTTTTGTTCACAAATGTTTTCTGTTTCAGTTTTTCTGAAAAGGCAGGCTAGAGATTGAATCTTATTATTGATCATGTCTTTTTTTTTTTAGAAAAAAAGCAATGGTAACCCATGAGAAGAAAAAAAAGGAACACAGGGATCTAGCATATAATGTATGAGACGGTGCAGTTTGGCAGTTTAATTTTGAGTTCGAACGATTTGCTTGGTTCTTATCTCACTTAGATCAATCTTCGAAAAGAAAAACAAAGACGAACTTATATGTATGTGAACAAATCACCATAGTAAAAAAACAAGACCCGGCCCCAAGCAATCATTCTAGTAGGACTGGGCCATGATAGATTTCAAGTTTTCAACTGATATAGTCAAAATCCATGAATATTTCAATATACAGGAGAAAAAAAGACACAAAAATGACTGCCAAAAAAATCAAAGAATTTTACTTGACGCTTTGCTATTTGTTTCTTCGTGTTAAATGGTTTTATGTAATATTGAAACTTTAGAAATGTAAATCAATAGGTAATACTTTAGGATCTCACCATAGACTGTAGGGAGCTAACCAAACCAAGTTTTTGTCTAGATCTACACAACGACAGATCCAAAAATTTCTTTGAACCTGGGCAAACTGTACGACTAGCTACTTTCTTCGTTCGACACCAGTGGCACAACATGTCCACCTTTGCTAGCTCTTGTGCTCTGCGCAGCCCTAGCAACTTCCCATGGTTGATAGGCTTAGCTCTACTAGTGGATCTTTGTGTAAGGTAGACATGCCAATGAGGTTGGTGGTGTGGCAATGAGCCAATGCTTTATATAGTGGTGCAGGTAAGGACCACTTCCGAGAGCATGTCAGTACTCATGTCGTGTACGTTATGCGTGCACACAAGAAAAGTTTAAAGGAGGTATTAGCGGACGTGGAAAGGAAAATGACGTGCACAATAGAAAAACTTATAGGAGATGTTGTCGCTACTTGAACGGTTTTGCGTATGAACAAAGAATTTATGATATTATTTCAAAAGTAGGGTGGTAGCAATTTTCTTTATAGAAAGTGTTGCCCTTTAATGTCATTTGGCGTAGATATGATCGAAGCATTAAAGATTTCATCACAAAAGCATATTAACGGGACTCTTTCCTTGCGGATGTCGTTAATTGCATTTGTTGCAGGTAAAATAAATTTTCTTATGTTATGATCCTGAAAAGGATGGAATAAGGGCACTTTCCAGATAGTGTTAGCAAGTGATTCTGTTATGGTTATGAGAAATGCATTTTAGGATATTGACTATGGATGCATAGAAAGGGAATGCGTGCACACAAGAAAAAGCTTATAGTAGGTGTTAACGGAAGTACATGGAAAGGGCACGACTTGTATAGAACCAGTGTTCTTGCCACTTGAATAGTTTTACATATGAACAAAGCATTTATGATATTATTACAAATGTGCAGTGCTAACAATTTGCTTTATGGAAAGTAGTGTCATTTAATGTTGTTTTGTGTAGATATGACCAAAGCATTTCATGGAAGCATATTAAGAGGACACTTTTCAAGCGGCTGTCATTAGTAGAATCTGTTGCAGGTAGAACAAAATTTCCTATGTTATGATCATGGAGAGGATGGCATAAGGGCACTTTCCAGACGCTGTTAGCAATTGATTTTGTTATGGTTATGAACAATACATTTGACGATATTTATCATGGGTGCATAGAAAGGGCACATATCGCACATAGGTATTTGTCGACGGGCTATACCCGCAGATGGGATTTATAGAGTATGGGGGATCAAGCAGGCAAGAGACAAAGGTTTATACTAGTTCAATTAATTAAGGAGAGTAATAACCCTAGTCCAGTTTATATGAATTTATGTATGGGATGTCACAGAGATTACAATAGGGAATAGCACGACTAGAATAATCCGTCGACTAGAGCAGCTCAACTAGATCTATTCGGTGAATACGGCTCTGGCTTCCTCCGGATTGCTTCTCAATGTAACTTTGGCTATGGCTTGTAACTTGATGCCCCTCCCTGAACAGGATACAGGCACAAGGAGACCTTATCTTCTCCAACCAAGACTCTAACACCTTCTATTCTGAGAAGATAATTTCCTTCTTTATCCATCATATTTCCTTAATCAAAGGACACTTTCTCATATACAATCAGGTATATGGTATTGTAGTATTCCATGAACCTGTGTATAGGAGGTATGCCTTATCCTTGACACTGGCAGTAGCCCCTGACTTCAATGATCCTAAGTAGAGAAACCGAGAACATTCGTTGTTGAACTCATCTAATCGTTCTTGGACGGTCGAGAAAATATTGAGTATGCGACAAGTCCTTCTCATCTCTTGATCCGAGAATTCGACTTGATTTTGAATTTGGAATAAAGTCAGAAACTATAAACCACTATAAACAAATTCACAAAAATCCCAGCAGCGATTTCTCTGTCTTCCTCGAAATTCGAACCGTCGGATGTGACCTATAAATTCCACTTATGAGATCTGTTTGGGTTTCGATTGCTCATACAGTAATTTCGCCTTTCCTTTGCGCACCTTCTCCTTGCTCCACCGACCGGAAAAAAACCCTAAACCCCAACTTCACCACTTCCATCTCTAACAAATCTTCATGGATCTCCCACAATCCGCTGTTGATGTCGACGTACTGGCGAAGCTGCAGCTCGAGAGCTCACTACCAAGCACGGAGGCGCGAGGGCGTTCGGATAGCTCGGGCAAATCGTTTCTTTTTCCTCTTTTGTTCAATGCGGCTTTCTTCCGGGCTTTGACTTATGTAGTTCAAAAAAGGCCAATCAAACAAACGAGCTTACCCCTACCGTTCCCAATCTGACCCAGCAAACACCATGGCTTGAATCAACTCATCAACTCAGCTATATCTCAAAAAAGGCTAGAAAACAACCAAACCTTTAGTTGTATCACAAAAAAGGCCTGCACACATTTCAGTTTGAAAACAAGTAAGAAAAGGTGCTCAAAACCTTCGACGGCAAGCTTAACACCGAACTAGAAACAAAGATTGGTACCTTCAAGAAAAACAGAACTTACGCATCAACTTCAGAGGAAAAAAAATAGAGAACAAGAACAGAGCATAGTAACATAAATAATACTTGATTTAGCTTCTTGAAAATCTGAGTGATGAATGGCTCCCTGCCTCTCTCCATCTGCACAAAATTTATGACAAAACATGAAGAGGAAGAAGAATTAGAAGACAAACACAAAGTGCAGAAAACATGGTTGAGTCATTGCATACTCATCACTTAAAATTGTGAGGTGATGCATTCTAATTGCTGACAAAACTAACAAAATTACTATTAGTAGTTTACAAAACTAAAAAAATGAGTGATGAATGGATTACAAAACTTATCTACACAAAATTTATGAAAATATAGGAAGAGGAACATGAAGAAGAAGAATTATCTGACAGAACTAACAAAACTACAAAACCAGGCACTAATGGTAGCTTACAAAAATGAAATATGAAAAAACTACAAACACGCTAATAAAACATATTCAAGCATGAATAAAACTAGTAGTTGACATAAGAACTAGGGTTAATTGGATCCATGCCACTACAAATATATCATTTTAGATAAATGCCACTATTTTAACAAAACTAATAAAACTAATATTTGCGTTCATTCTTACCGAGCAAACAAGCTAGTTACAAAACTAACGTGACAAAACTATGTATCAGCTGACAACACTAAGTCATGTTTAATAGCTAACAAAACCACAAAAGTTACAAAACTAACAAAACGAAGTCATGTTTACAGTGTAATTAAAGTCCAAACCACTTCGTTTCAGAGCGCCCTATGGGGGTATTTCAATGGCAGATTGAATCACAAATCAGTTCAAGTAATGGAAGCACAACATACATGTAGAAATTCTACCACTGCACCTAATTCCAATAAAAGAAAGTAACCTCTTCTAGACGAGTTGATTCACTAGTACAAACTAACAGATGGAATATGGCTAGCAAGATGCAAGATGAGGGAAAAATTATTTACATCATTTTTAATGATTTTATAGTTATTTACATGTTTATAAAAGAATTATAGAAATATACGTGTTCCGTCGTATTGAAACGCGGGAACGACCCACGCAGCTGTGGCACACCACCATGATGCAGCACCACAAGTAGCCACGATCGATCCCGTGGAATGGGCTCGCACGACTGATCGGTCCCACGGAGCAGTCTCGCGCTACCGAGCATGTCCTTGGTCGTGCTAGCTGGATGCACGGGCAAGAAAATGAGACAACATATATGCTGCACATCAGTGCTAGTGCTGCTACCAAAACAACATATATGTTTGTGCTAGTGCTTATGTTGTTGCTATTACACATCAGTGCTAGTGCTGCTATCAATTGTCAATTGGCTGCCAGAGTTGTGTTGACTCCGTCGGCCGCACGTGAGCAGGCCACGGTACCATCTCGGTTCCGTGTGGCCGGACCACAGGAGCGACGTGGTAGCACGCATCTACGGCGCGGAACCATCCCCACCGTTGGTCCCATGCCTCCGTGCCACGCATATTGACCGATCCCGTGTTATTTCCCTACGGCATGGGTATATTTCCGCTAATATTAGAAAACCATGTATATAAACACAAAATATTAAAAATAAATATATATTCTCATTTTTCTTTCGCAGAATGAGCAGATAATTTCCAAGCATCCGGGAAAGGCATGCCCACCCTTGTTATCGTAAAAAATATCAATCTTCATATTATACCAGGCCTCAGTTCTTGAAGTACCATTTTTTTATAAAAGGAAACGGAATAAGAACATGAGACCACAAAACGTCCATAAATTTCTTATCCTTGGTACTAATCAACCATATAATCCACATTGCACAAACTACATGATCTTGAAAGTTGACATAAGACAAACAAAATGGCAGCAAAAGGAGTGAAAAATGGAAAAAATAGGATGAACTTAAAATTAGTCCATATATATATATATGTACCTTTTTCAGTAAAACAAAATCTCATCTATATCTGATCCACTCGATAAAACATCACTTAATTCCCTTTCAATAAAAATCAAGCATTTTTCTTATGGAAACAAAAAGCGAGTAGCAAATAAGTATGAGCGAGACATGACAAGATCACAGTCTGCATTGTACAAGCTTTATTGTCCATCTTTAAGGTAAAATACTAAGGTTGTAGGTAGCTAATCAAATACTTCGGTATTTCTTTTCTTGTGCACATGAAACAAAATCTTGAAAAACAACCAAGTAGCAAAAGCACCATACACCTCCTCTCGCCTCCCTTAACTCCTTTCTCTCTTAAGCAATCGGAGGGAAGAAAGGAACCTATATGATCCAACAAAATTGACAATAACAAACCCGCTAAAGATTAACCTGCGTGGGCCATATTTGTAGGACAAAGTGTAGCGATCCTATCAATACGATTGGCAAAATCGCAATACAATAGCTTCCAACCAAGCATAGAGTACCAAATCACCATGCAACTGGGTACAAAGTACAAACAAATCCCTGAAACTCCACCAGTCAATAGATGAAAGACAAAAATAGGAAAAAAAAGTTAATCTTGCTAGCTTTCACATGCTACGCGCTACATTAATTAACTACAACATATCAAAGGGAAAAAAAAGTCAAAATCCTTTCATCTGCCTGTATGGCTCAAATCAAACACACAGCAACATCAAAGCACAAAACACATACAGTAGCTAAAGGGGTAAAGGAATGTTAGAAGTACAAATATTTTAGTTAGAGATAAGAGACAAATACAAATATAGAGATAAGATAGTCCTAGAGATAGAATCCTAGAGATAAAATAGAATCCTAGAGATAGAATCCTAGAGATAAAATCTACTCGTACTCCAAATCTTTACCTCCTATGTACTCCTATATATACTCCATGAGAGGATTCATGTAATACACCAAAATACAATATAATAGATTTTTTCACATGGTATCAGAGCCATAGACCAGTGTCGATCGATCCTTGCTACGATCCATCCATCCTTCGCGCTGCCCCCGGGAGATGAGATGAACCCGTAAGCTCTCCCTGGGACAATGCATTAGCTAGCTAGCCTCTTCTATCAAATTAGATTATCCATATATCATTAGATGTGTTTCCCAGTAATTAGTTTAAGATCAATTCCATCATTAGCCACATAAAAGCCTGATCCTCGAGAGAACAGAGGCAGTGGAAGCTACACCAGTATGGAAAAAATGGAAGCAATGCAGGAGATCAATTCAAGGCTGTCATGCAGATTCTACACATCGATCCGTGTGCATGCATGCATGGATCGTGTGGCACATCCTTGGGAAGGCAGCAGGCAAACCACGAGAAGGTGAAACTCCGGTGCACAGGCGCATGGACCTCCCCGCTCAAGACTTCATCTACATCGACAGTACTCTTCATCAATAGTACGACTACATCAGCAACATAACCGTCTTCACCGATACAACATCACCGTTGGTCTACATTAACATGGTAACACGCTGCCACTGCTTGGACATCGCGCGTCCATTGACAGATTAATCTGGCAAGACACTTCCTCGATGACATCGACCGAATCATCTACGACGGCAACTACTACATCAACTCGGTATCACTATTGTGATGACCGCTACACGGCGCAGAAGTGACCGCTACACGGCGCAGAAGGACCAACCAAAGTGGTGGTCTCATCACCAACGATGTCCTCTGACATATGCAAGACGTCCTCAATAGCATCCTCATCTACAAGATGCTAACAATTGCAGTTTTTATCTTCACACCATGGTGTAATTTTTTTCGCCTTCGACTATTTGCAGCTACACAAACTACCATGACTACCACGACCATGGCTACTACATGATTAACTACATCGACAAACGTCTACAGCAAAAATAACCTACGGTAACTCCAGTCAAAGCGTCTGTGTCATTGCTATTATCCATGATACTCCCGCTATGACTGCGGGAGGGAATAGAGGAGAGTCAAGGGACAATATTGAAGGGGACGCAGGCACCAGGTGGAGAACCATCCATCAGAGATGCAATCGATGATGGTGAGTCGAAAAAAGCTGAAGAAACAGAGGATTTCAAATCCAGTCGCAATCGTTCGCTTCGCTCCTGTTACGACTGAGGGGAAATGTTAGAAGTACAAATATGTTAGTTAGAGATAAGAGATAAATACAAATATAGAGATAAAATACAGTCCTAGAGATAGAATTCTAGAGATAAAATAGAGTTCTAGAGATAGAATCCTAGAGATAAAATTTACTCTAACTTGTATTGTACACCAAATTTTACCTCCTACGTACTCCTAAATATACCCGTAAGAGGGTCCATGTAATATACCAAAATACAACGTAATAGATTTTTCCACAAGGTAAAGGCAAAATGCTGGCTCACCATGTAAATCCCTGTGGACATCACATCGGCTGCTTTCGTAGATGCTGTACAACCGAGTTTTCAAAAAGGAAAAAAACCCGCAGTTCGGGTCAGGTTTGGAAAAGAAACGGGGCTCTGGCTCCGAAACATGCTGCGGGCCTGATAAAGAGTGCACAAATCTTGAAGAGGATCCAACGACCTGAAATTCGGCTGAAAAGCAAAAAATAAATCAAGCACCCGTCGCACTTTTTTTGGTTCATATGCATCCGATTTTCTTTCTATGCTTAGATTTCTGGGATAGACAGACTAAAAACTCTAGGGTGTCGCCTCCGAGATCTATATGACGCAGTTTTACCTTGATTCTTGAGAAAACGGAAAGAGGAGGAGATAAGGATCAAAACCCCTCAATCAATTTCGGATCATCTCCAACGATGTGGCTAGATTTCACGGAGGAGACTGTTTTAGGTGTCACGGGTAGATGCGGGAATCTGGACAGAGGTAAGGGATGACATTGTAGCACTAGCCACACGATAATGAAAGGAACAGGGGAGTCTGATTAGACTTGCAGTGGCTTGCTGAGCCGGATACGTGCTTGCGAATAGAGGTGGAGGAAATAAGGAAGAAAAGTGGGCCAGCTCCGGCTACAGACCGAGGAAGGAAATGGGTTAAAAATGACCTAAGGGAAAAGAGGGTTTTTATTTAGATTTTTATTTAAATAAACGTTAAAATAATGTTTGTATTATTAAAATTAGCAATTGAGCTCTCAAAATTTTAATAAAATTTCATAGAGATGTAATTAATCATGAAAATAATAAAAATAAATCTAGCCATGTTTTATTTGGGAAATATTATTTTTTCTTTTACTTCATTGGTAAATTAATTAAACTTTTGTACAAGTTCTAAAAATAATTTATTAAATAATTTATAATGAAAATTAGGGTGTACCTGTCATCTCGTCCTCGATTTTGATCACTGACGGTACGTATGTCCATATCCCATATGTTCTTTTGTATGTGTAACTGCACGACTCCGAATCTCACAAGAACCGGGCATCATTCAAATTTTTTATTGTCACTGCTCATCCAAATAGAGAGCGATAAGATTAATTTAATGAGAATGACTCGATGATAACACGTTTCTGAGAGTTGTGACCTCAGTAATATCATATTTTTAACGGGATCCAAATATTAGCTACAACACTAATTTCATATCTGCAACTACGATGCAACCAACTTCAATAGTTCTTCCGCGTGACCCCGTCTGTGACGGTCTCACGACATAAACGAGCCAAACCCAAAACTACGATGCAACCAACTCCGATAGTTCTTCCGCCTGACCCGTCCCAATAGTTCTTCCGCGTGACCCCGTCCGCGACGGTCTCCCGACCTAAGGGTATATTTATTTTCCAGAGATTTATTCCAAGTCTCTGTCACATCGGATGTTTGGACACTAATTTAGAGTATTAACATACACTAATTACAAAACCCATTTCATAACCTTGGACTAATTCACGAGATGTATCTTTTGAGTCTAATTACACCATGATTTAACAATGTGATACTACAGTAAACTTTTCATAATTATGGATTAATTATGCTTAAAAAATTCATCTCGCAGATTAGCTCTCATTTATGAAATTAGTTTTTTATCAGTCTATGTTTAATACTCTAAATTAGCGTCAAACATCCGATGTGACATGAGCTAAAAAGTTTTAGCCCCATATAAACAACCCCTAAACGAGCTAGACCCAACGTTGTAACCACAACTGTCACAACTGTTTCGTTCAAAATCAGATAGTACGGTGATGTTATTAAATCCCCAACGTCGCAACCATGACTATGTTAAATCCCCAACGTCGCAACCATCACTGCTTCATTCAGCTACTCTAAAATCAGATAGCACCGTGATGTTAAATCTACCCAGATTGTACGGGGAAAAACCAGATAATACGATGATATATAGTATTGGGATAGTACATGTTAAATTTACCCAGATGGTACGGTGATACGGTGATGTTAAATCTACAAAGATAGTACGGTGATGTTAAATCTACCGTATTGATAAGTCAGTGATGTTAAATCTACCGTATGGATAAGTCAGTTCAGAATTCAGGATCATTTAGAGAATTTCATGGATCTTTCTTTTAACATCGTATTTAGAGAGATTTTAGAGAGTTACAATTCTTTTAACATTGTATTTAGAGAGATTTTCAAGGATGGTTAAATTTGTATTTTAATTAATGACATAACATAAATTTCTCTTTTTTTAAACTTTTTCTCAAATTTCTCTAGTAACTTACACATGCATTAAAGCCAAATTGAATAGTTTTCTCAATTAAAAAAAACAAAAAAATGGAGAATTTCGGCGGAAAAAATTGGGGGGAAAAATTGCCTGGCTCAGCCAAACCTCACAGAAAAGGTCTTATATTTACTGAGACACAGCACACGATGAACTTTATAAATGATAAACAAAGTTTACCCGTCATCAATATTCACATTACAAGCGATCGACGTGAGTACATATATACATAGTGATTACTGGTGCTTCTCAAAAAAAAAAAGGTGATTACTGGTACAAAGCTTAGCGTGAGTACATATATACATAGTGATTACGGGTACAAAGCTAGCGGCATTACGTGGGTAGCTAGTCTGTGCAGCTAGACTACAAAGTCTGTAACTGCTTCCTCCATCCAAAAGTCGGTAAATTTATAATTATAGAAAATATGTGATTGGTTAAAAAGAGAAAGTAGGTTAAAAAGAATAGTAGTGATTGGTTGAGAGAAAAAGGTGAGGTAGAAAAATAGCTATATTTTAAGATAAAGTATTGTGATAGAAATAGCTTACATTTTGAAACTAAGGTAGCAGTTAATAAGCCGTCATGAGAGCGCGCGGCGGCCACTATTGCACGCACGCACGCGTGCCTAGCTAGCTACCCCGTGGCGGTGGTGAAGGTGTGCTTGCCGGACCTCTCGTCGGCGTGGCCCTCCTTCTCGACGCGCTCGTCGGACTCCGCCTCCAGCTTCCTGTCCTCTTTCCGCTCCTCCGCCTCCCGCTTCTTCATCGGGTCACCGGTCGTCGCCTTCTCCACCTGCAATTTTGGTCATGATCGATAAGATAGGAGTACATATACCAGTGACAAGAAACGAGAATGAGTACGTACCTTCTCGCCGGCGGTGGCCTTGGCCTTCTGGATGCCGGCCTTGGCGGAGGATGCGGCGTCCTCGGCCTTGGCTTTCATGCTCGCCATCCTCTCCTCTCCAGAGCTAACTAGTCTAACTTACACACTCGGCTCTGCAGCTAACTCTGATCTGCTCGATCGGTGTAAGCTAGCTCTTGCGCTGCCTGCGGCCTCCACATCGTTTCGATTTATATATACGCACTTAGATAATAAAGCGGCGAACGATCGATGCGTGCGTGTCGCTTGTTGAGGCTGCCGTGAGCGGAGGATGGGGAATCTCTGGATGCGTCGTGGCACGTCGGTTGTGCAGACAACGGACGCGTGTTTGTCCACGTAAAAGGAGTTGATAAGCTCGAACAACATTTCCACTTGTTTACCGAACCTCAACAGAAAGAGGGTACTGCGTTTATCGGTACGTTATCTTCCACGTTCCACTGCTTTGAGTGCTTTACGAATATTAATTTAATGTTTAGGGTAAAGTTACGTGAAAACTTTAAAAATTTTAATCATTGATTAATAATAATACCTTAAATCAGATTTAAAAATAGTAATTGTAAATTTTCCTACAAATTAATATTATTGTATTTTTAAGATTATTATATTTAGTCAATTTATATAAAATTGATGGTGATATTTCTAAAAATTTATCAAATCTTATTTGATATGTCAAATATTTAGGGTTATGCCTCTAAGCATAGGTTTACTTAAAAAAGTTTCTTTTACTGTTACTTGTTTAAACCATTTGTTAAATAAATATTTAAATTGTGTGTATAATAAAGTAAAGTTGATAATCCGGCACAATAACCTAAATCGATAATCTATATCAAATAAGCCTTCGATTAATCCCAGCGAGTTCATTTCATTTTTAAATGATTTTTGCCGTTCCCCTTAGTTCTCTGTAACTTCACATTTTTTAAAGGATTAATCGGATACCTGCTATTATTAATTTATCCGTTTAGAAATATACATATAATTTATGAAATTGGAATCATGTTATTACAATTTTATAGGAATTTGGGATGTTCTATGACATACCACTTCAAAGCATTATCAAAATTTTATTGACCAAAATGCCCTTTTCTTCTTCCTTCTTCCTTCTTCCTCCCCCTCTTCTCTCTTCCTTCCACTGACGACAGAGCAATGAGGACATGCATCCCTCTCAGCGTGTGTATCCCTCATCTTCCCGGTCACGTGCATCCTCTGGTGACCAGCATGGTGGAGCGGCCTAGACGCGGGAAGCGTAGATCTAGGGTCGTGGTGACCTCGAGAGGAAAGATGCTCAGTGAGGAGAGGAGTTGGAGCTCGTTTTCCTCCCGCATCCCGTGTCGCCGGAGAAGAGATGTGGTCTTCCTCGAGCCAGGGCACTGTTTGCATGATGGCTATGGCACGCTGATCCCGTGCTCGACAGGCGTTGTTTCCTCCCGCGAGCTTGCACCTGCAGTCGCCACCTAGAGGCAATGAAAGTTCAAGTGCCATTAATTTGGTTTTGGTGATTAATGATAAATCCAATTATATGATACTAATATTTTTATAAACATTTCTTTGTCTACTAGTCTCATGTGGATATGAAAGTGAAAATTGTGAGAGGTAGTTCCCGGACTTCATATTAGTTGACTTAGAAATATTCGTTGATGGTGGACCTAAATCACAACAAGGATGAAGTGCACAGTTGTCGGAGGGTGAACTCCGCAGCGGGGGACTGTGCAGACCCCCTTTTTGAGTTCGGCCCAGGGCGCAGAAGAGAGGCTTTTCTCAGCCCCTATTCCGGTGCACCGGGGAGATGGAGAGATCGCAAGAAAGAGAGCGGTGACACACAAGCAAGTATATAGGTTCGGACCGCTGATGAGGCATAATACCCTACTGCTGCGGGGTGGTCTATCTGTGTAAGTGTTTGCTCTCAAGGTTGGACTTAGCCAGAATCGATCCAGAGAGCGGACCCCCAGAGAGCCGACCCGCTTTCCTCTAGGCCTGGGCCTCCTTTTATACCTCAAGGGGACACCACATGGGCCAGACAAGCTATGATCTAGAGGAAAAGAAAAAGCTATTGTACAATTAAGAGCCACACTGTGGCTTGTGGCCGAAGTCTACCATCCTGTAGCGCCGGCGTGACTCCTGTCAGACTGCCCATTCTCTGCGTGACGCCGAGTGTCATTCTTCATTAAACGGCTGAAGACTTGCTCGTCCGACCGTATGGGGTTGACACGCCAGGTGATTAGACCCGGCGCACCAACCCTGGCGAAATCCGTGAGCTGAAACGGCTCATGCGGCGTTGACGTGACCGGCGGGAGACGTAGCATACCTACCGGGCATGCGACGGCATGCCCGGCGCTATGCTACGTCCCATCAGTCATTCGGGCCGGTCGCAGTCTAGTCAGCAGACTGTCAGATGCGTGCGTGCGTGTCATGCCGCATTAAATGCGGCACACGCGCGCAGGCGGACCACGGCTACGTCACCATTAATGAGGGTAGGTGAGCGCTGGGAGCGCTCACCTGCCCCATCACACGTGGCAGCAGCCCGAGGGGGTCGGGGGAGCCCGACCCCTACTGCACTATCTCCCCAGGGGGTGCAGTGTCCTGGCAGGGCAGCCGCCACGTCACCCTCGGGCTCGATCTCCCCTCGGGGGATGGCCACGTGGGTGCACGGGGCCGCCTCAGACCCAAGGTTGGTATACCCAAGGTCGGGGCCTCGGGGGACCGGGGCCACGACGGCACCGGGGGCAACCGCAGCGGAGGAGGAGGAGGGCGGCCCTCTTCCGGCGAGGGCTGCTCGTCGGCCCCCATGGCAGTAGCTCCGGGGGCAGCGTCCCGAAGACCCCAAGGGGAAAAGGAAGCACGGGGAGAGCTCCCCTCCCCCATCTCCGCCCCGAGGGGGCGGTGCCGAGAGTGCCCCGGGGAGGCGATCTACGGGTGGTTTGCCGTCGCTGCCCGGGAGAGAGAAAAAGAAGAAGCGGCTCCACAAGTTGGGGGAGACCGCACCCCGACAGGGGTTTGAGCCTAGCAAGGGGGGCTTCATAGAGCCCCCCAAGTGGACGTTCAAACGTCTAGCAAGCAGGTACGGTCTCGTTCCCCACAGGGGTTGCCCCCTCTCTTTTCTCCTCGCTCACATGTATATGTCTTGCCTACTGCCTCTCTTACGCAGCGACCTCCCGCCTCGGGGAGCCCCCCGCCAATCCAAGACCAACCGGCCAGCTGGGGCCGAGGCTGCGGGGCGGTCAGCTGACGAGGCGTCACGCTAGGCGGTCGATCTGCGGGCAATCGAAGCATGCCTGCGGGAGGCCGAAGAAGCCGCCCGCGAGGCAGCCCGCGCCCGACAGGCCGAAGCGGCCGCCCGGGAGGCCGAAGATGCCCACGCCCGGGAGGAGGTCGAGGCAATATGGCTCCGGCAGTTGGTGCTGGCCGCGAGAGGCGACAGCAGTGCCCCGGGGCCCGAGGCCGATCAGGCCCTCGAGGCCGGTCAAGCCCCCGAGGTGGAGCCGGAGACTCCACTAGGGTCGGGCCGCCGGAGGTCTTTCTCCGGCACCACGCCACTGGGGGCAGAGCTCCTACTCCAGGCCATGGCGACGGCGAACTCTGCCGTGATGGATGGGCTCAACGCCCAACTGCAATCCCTAGCGGGGGAGCGGGCCGAACTGGCCGCCGAGTGGGAGCGGCTGGCCGAGGGGCGCCGCTCCCTGGAGAGCATGGTGGAGGCGGGCCGGAAGGCCTACGTCGCTCAGCTCGCATCAATTAACACGCGCACCGATGCCCTGGCGGAAATCACCAGGGAGGTGAAGGAGGAGAGGGTCGCAGCACTTGCCGCAACCGAGGCTATGGAGATTAGCACCTCGGACCTGCGCCGGCAGTTCGAGGCGCTCTCCGTCGACCTATCACACAAGTACGACGCCGCCCTGGCCCGGGAGCAGAGGGCGACCGAGGCAGAAGCCGCCATCCAGCGGCGCGAGGACGGCATAGCGGCGTGGGTCAAGAACAACCGCATCCGTGCCGAAGAGCTCAAGGTGCGGGAGGAGACACTGGCGACGCACGAAGCTGCCGCCACGGAGATGAAGGCCACGCTCCGTCTCCGTGATACCGCCTTCATCGAGCAGCTCCAAGCCCTCGCGGAGTCCGAGGACGCCAACCGGTGGCGGTCCGAGGAGTTACATATCCGGGAGGAGCGCGCAGCCCTGGTCATCGGCCGCGAGGCTGAGGTCCTTAGGCGGGAAGAGGCTGTAATGGCGTGGGAGCTCGCCCAACTGGAGATCGCTCGCGCCGAGCGGGCCGTCTTGGAGAAACGCGCCGCCAAGCTCGAGGCGCGTGCCAAGGAAGCCAAGGAGGCCACTCGGGGCACCGGAGCTCCCGAGGGCCAAGGCGACCTTGTCGCCCGCCTTGCCATGACCGAGGAGAACGCCGCTGCACTCCAAGAGCTGCCGATGGCCCGCAACGGCGAGGTCGAGGCGCTCAAGCTGGCGAAGGACATGGCCCCCGGCATGCTCCAGGATGCCGTCTCGAAACTGGAGCACGCCGCACGCGAGGCGGGGGTCTGGATGGGCCAGATTTAGGCCTTTGGCAACACGTCGGCCGGGGTCACCCACTGTAACGCCCTAAAAATTCGACCAACAAAAACCGAAGCCCTAAATCACGGACCGTCAAAAACTTTTAAAATATATCACGTTGGATTTATTCGCGCTTCTAATTAGGTTTTATGCGGGGTTTAAACAAATATTACGCCTAGCCAATACTATTTATTTTAGAAGGGATTTATAAGAAATGTACAAGTGTATGTAGGTATATGTGAGAATAATGGGTACAAGAAAAGAATAAATAAAATAAATATATATATATATATATAAATGGTAGATAAATTGTTGCAAACATTAAAAAAAATGGTCACATTGATTTGTCTAAATTTACAAATTTTAAAGCGAATTTTTGGGACGGAAAAACCCTAAATATCAAAAGATCACCTCGCGGCACTATTCATTGCACGCCAGGTGTTCGGCCATGTCCCCCGGCCCGCGCCCACGCGCCCACGGCGCCGCTCGCCGCCACCCGCGCCGTCCCGCGCCCCTGCCGCGCGCCGCCTGCCGGCTGCCCTCGCGCGCGCCGCACGACCGCCGCCCTACCGTGCCCTCGCGCCGACTCGCGCCGCCCACGCGCACCGCCTGCGGCCGCCGCTCCCGGGCCACTGCCGCGCACGCCCCGCGCAGCACGCGCGCACGACGCCGCCCCGCGCCGCACGCGCGCACGCCGCCCGCTCGCGCCCCGCGCCCTCACGCCCCGCGCCGTACCGCACCTGTCGCCGGCCACGCCGCCCGTACGCGCCCACGCAGCCGTACCCCGCCGCGACATATTGCCCATACGCGCCCACGCAGCTGTACCCCGCCGCGCCGCGCCGCCCCGTACGCGCCCACGCCGCGTGCTATACCGCCGCGCCGCACGTCGCCGCCCCGTACGCGCCGATGCCGCGCGTCGTGCCATCGTACCGCTCGCCCACGTCGCCGCGCCGGCCTCCTCCGTGCCCCTCTTGCCCTATAAAAGCCACCCTGCTCCCCTCTCATCTCCCCACACCGCCAGTAACCCCCTTCCTTTTCTTCCCCTCTGTTCCCCACGTCCTCCTCGCCGCCGCCGTCGCCGTTGGCTGCTCGCCGCCACCGCGCTTCAAGCCGCCGCGTGCCTCGCCCACTGCTGCCGTCGGTGAGCCGCCCCCCTCTCCATTTCCCCTTTCGGCCAGTGAAGAGAGAGAGAGGCAGTAGGCGCAGAGAGAGAGAAAAGAGAGGAAAGAGGGAGGAAGAAGAAGAGAGAGAAAGAGAGAGAGGCAGAGCAGAGGAGAAGAGAGAGAAAAGAGAAAGAAAAGAAAAGAAAAGAAAGAAAAAGAGTAAAGAAAAAGAAAATAGTAGAGGGAGAAAAATAATAAAATAGGGAGAGATAAATTAGGAGATTAGGGATTTAGTTTTTGTTAGCTCGAATTTAGGTGCTAGAATAATATAAAATGTTAGTTAGAAAATCAATAAATCCATCGCCGTATGTTATTTTAGAAACTCGTAAGATTAAATCGGGGTATTTAAATTGCAAATATTCACTTAATTAGGTTATTCGTTTAACGATTATTTTGCGGGATGTTTAGCCCATTTATTTAGATTTACATTCATTAGGATTTGCCAACTCGCGCATATATTGACCGGAGAATTTATTCGCCGGTTATTTTTAAGACTTCGAAAAACTAATCGTGGCCATCTAATATTCATTAAAATATCCATTTAATCACTGTTTATTTAATCTTGCCCGTTGGATACGCGTTGAATAGGTTACCCGCTTAATTAGCCGTCACGATGAATTAATCAACTATTTATCACCAAGGGTTAAGTACTATTATCGGGATCTACTTTATTCGAGTCACGTAAAATTGAAACGGAGTAATATTTTAATTGGATAACATTAATATTTTAGGACAATAGAGTTAAAAATCAAAATAGGATTATTTCCTAAATTAAAATGGAATCGATACCAACATTCAAACGCTCGCGCTCGATCTTCTCTTTAGTTGGATTTTGTTGGATTTTAATTGAATTCTAAAAGAATTCAATTTCTTTCGCACGTAATTTTAGACACCGAGGGAGCTGCGAGTCCGACCAAAGACCAAGAACAACCGGACTTCGAGCAAGGCAAGTCATCACTATTCCTTGAACATATTGATCCCAAATTGCGAAATTATTTTGTTTGCAAACAAAGTTGCATGCAAAGAGGAACATCCTACTTGTTGTTATGCCATGCCTTGAATATTGTTTACCCCATATCCCCTTGTAACCACGCTTACGTATGAGTCCCTAGTCAATTATGACAAATGCTTAGTAATGCTATTCTAGAATCATGCATACTCATGTTTATCAAAATGCTATATGCTTAGGCAATTACCTTTGGGAAGGTAATTGAGATGCGGCATGTCGAGACATGAGCGCCACATTGCCATGATATGATGACATGATTTGTGAAAGGAGAAATGAAACTAAACAATTGTTTTCGACCGGGGCGGATGGTGGATTTGGGTGGTATCTGGAAAAGGCTAGTACCGTCCCCGGTCAGTTAAGGACCGAGCCATGAAGTTAAGCATGAAACGACCTTCGTACAACCGCACTTCTCGGATGGGTATAGACCTAGCGGACTAGATAGCCGAGCAGAGGCAATATCCTTGCATAGATGGTTCACCCCCGTGTGTGAGGCAGGTTCGCTACGGTGGGGCAGCCGTTGAGGTAGGGCCGCGATGCGTGCCCTACGTCGGTGTCGCCATTGGTAGGACTGCCACGTGTGTGAGGGTGAGAATCTAAACTTAAACTATAAACTTTACGTGCGTGTGAGACTTCCCTTCCCGGGAGCGCCAGAACTCCTCTCACTGCTAGAAACAGATATGCCTAGAGTGTATGAGGATAATAGTTCATGGAGCGGGTACTGCCAATGCAAGGTTATCGAAAGGCTTTGCCGTGACATGTCTCATTCGTTGGGACTTCGGCTCATTTGTTGGGCAAGTCACGGAGTGCGGGTAAAGTGTACATCCACTGCAGTGTGAGTAAACTAAATCTATTCGAATAGCCGTGCTCGCGGATATTGAGCACCAGGACATGTATTACACTTGGCTAGACTCTAAATTCTTAACTTGTGTGGGATGGGATGATACATGATGATTTTTATGCTGATGGAGCCACTTCCTGAGAAGAGGGAAGGTGGATGTCCTCAGAAAACCATGACGACTCAATGACGGGAAGCTATCCTTGGGATGACAATGGATGGTGGACAGAACCGTCGTTGATTAATGAACTATGGTATTAAAATTTGATCAGTCTATGCTAGGTCTTAGGCTTGTGAAAATGATTGCAAAACTAGCTTTATGCAACAGAGCCTATGCTTTGCCTTGAATGAAACCCTTCATACGCATTCTTGCCGTGGTGACTTCCTGGGTACGGTTGGTACTCACCCTTGCAATTATAAACTTCATCAGAAGCCGAAGATGACACCGCGGAAGATCCACACGCCTACTACGAAGAGGATGCGGAAGATGAGGGTGCCCACTAGGTCTAGATACGGTCGTTGCCTGTGGCAATGACGATGCCGCTGCCTTCGCTCCGCTACTTATCTATATTCTGCTTTTGGACTGTATTCCGGACCGTTTGGTCCTTTGTTCTAAGACTACGCCTTCGGGCCTATGATGTAATAATTCGTACTCGACGCATATGTATGCGCTTATGGTAATTCAACTATGTATCGTGTGTGCCAAACTACTTGATCCAGGGAAATGGCACAGATTACACGAGTGATTCCTGTTGTAAAACGGGGGTCCTTACAGAGTTGGTATCAGAGCCATACGACTGTAGGAAAGACCAAATGGCGCCCCACCCCAAAGTAGATGGTCAAGGGAGAGATTCCCAAATAGGAATATTTTCACAAAATCTACTTTCGCAAAATCAAATGCATTTTTCCTTAACTCATATCTACTTCTTTGCAAAATGAGTTTTACTTTTACTAATCTTAAACTTTCTTAAAAATAGATGGCAGATTCGAGTGCATCCTGGGAGACGGACCTACCCCATTCAGAGGGATATGTCGTGGAGTTACACAGGATGATGAGGTGTCTTAGGTACCCGAGGATCCCCACCTACCTAGTGAGGCAGATTGGACCAGCCTGGGAGGCGAGAGTGGTGGTGGAGTCCCGAGTTCCTTCAGAGGCAGGCCATTGGTTCAGGACACGTTACCGTCGCTACACGCCAGAGACAGCGATGCAGGATGCTGCCCGGGAGGCCTTTCTCCGACTCAGCTCGATCCACCGATCTGGGTTGGCGACAACAGAGTTTGCCCATCACCCATTCCGAGAGGAGGACAACTCCGTGTGCACCGTCCGGGACACACCCTGTTGCTACAATCCGATGGTGACCCGATTGTCCCGATGGGCAGAGGCTGTCGACGACTGCTACGAGACAGCTCTGTTGGAGATCGACGAGCAGCACAGGCGTCTGGTTGAGCTGGAGATCGAGGTGACTGACCTCACAGTGCAGCACCTACAGCTTGAGGAGGAGCACCAGACCCGGGGCAGTGAGATAGACTCACTGAAGACACAGCTCCAGGCCCGCAGCGACCAGTTGCAGCAGCTGTCAGGTCAGCAGGATGAGCGTCGCAGGATGATGGATACACTCGAAGAGCAGCTGAGGGTGAGTCAAGAGCACGTTAGTCAGCTTGCAGAGCAGCTCAGAGCCACCACAGTCAGTGCCACTGGGGCTTCCACTTCTGCAGCAGTTGGGCAGGACCGCTACTTCTTCCTCACCCCACCGTACCCGCCAGCGTTTCACTCACTGGTGGATGCCCTAGCCACTGAGTCAGGACCCTACCTGGTGGATCCTGCCGCGATGCGGTCGCCAGTCGGAGGGCCGGCCCCTGCTACTTCCCCACCACTAGGGTCTTGCGTAGAGACCCCGATCCAGGATGACTCCGAGGCAGAGGACGAGGACGACCCAGAGGAGATGGAGCCGCACATCACCGACCCCTCAGAGGACGAGACTCGTGCCTACCGCATCACCTTCGCCGGTGGCCCTCGCACTCGTAGCACGGCTTGCAAGAGCACACGACCACCGCCCAAGAGGACCAAGCCAGATCCAGAGGCTACCACTTCCGAGCCGGGAGGGCTCAAGTTCGCGTCTGCCAGCGACTACCCACTACCTGCGCCAGGATCCTGCGGATGGCTGGACGACTAGACTGGGTATCCACTACGGCTCCGGTCTCGCTGGGATGGTTTTTGGAGAGCGAGACACCTTACCCCCCCATGTATGTCGACGAGTAGTTTGATGTCGTAGTTCGATGGTTGTAATGTTTGAACTTCATTTGGGCCGCACACATATGAAGTCACTTGTGTCTGGGTTTGTGAACTCTATGATGTTTTTATGAAATGTTATTGTTATGTTGCAAATGAGTTTATTCCACCATGCTTACCAAACAAAGTTCACATCAAAAACAACTCCCCGATCGGGATAGAACCGTAGGGGTTGGTTCGAGAAACGGAATACTTACCCAACTAATCCACACAGATGGCCAGCCGACGCCAGACAACAAACAACAATGAGGGAGCCCCTGAACCCGATCTAAACACCTTAACCGGGATTATGGCCGCACAGACCCAACTCCTGCAAGCCATCGCGAACAATCAAGGCAATCGTGGGGGATCAAGCTTTGGGGAATTCATGAGAACCAAGCCACCCACATTCGCCACAGCAGAAGAGCCCATGGATGCTGAGGACTGGCTACGTATCATTGAGAAGAAGCTGACCCTCGTACGAGTGCGAGAGGCGGATAAGATGATTTTCTCAGTGAATCAATTGGAAGGACCAGCCGGAGACTGGTGGGATACTTATAAGGAGGCACGAGAAGAGGATGCCGGTGAACCCACCTGGGAGGAATTCGCTACCGCCTTCCGCGACAACTTCGTGCCCGCCGCAGTGATGCGCATGAAGAAAAATGAGTTCAGGAGACTACGTCAAGGAAATACCACCGTGCAGGAATATCTGAACCGTTTTACTCAGCTGGCCCGTTACGCAACTGGAGACCTTGCGGACGAGGAAGAAAAGGTTGACAAGTTCATTGAAGGATTGAACGATGAGCTGCGTGGACCCATGATAGGGCAAGATCATGACAGCTTCCAGAGTCTCATCAACAAGGTGGTTAGACTGGAAAACGATCGGAAGATCGTGCAGCACAATCGCAAAAGAAGGCTTGCTATGAACCGTCCACCTCAAGTTGCGTCTCAGCGACCCAAAGGAGCTACCTCGTCGGGGTGGAAGCCCGCGATAGTGACTGTCAACCGCTCCGCTACACCTAGCACTTATAACAGGCCGGTTGCTACCCAGACTCGCACACCTGCGCCAAACCAGGCCACTACCGGGATAAAAAGGCTGGGAAGCTGTTTTAACTGTGGAGAATATGGGCATTTCGCCAACAAGTGCCCGCATCCCAACAAGACGCCTATCCGCACCGGAGCCAATGCCACAACAATCCAAGGGACTGCTACCCCAACAGCCGGGAGAGAACTGTTCAGGACGCCGCAGACAGGCAGGATCGCGACCGGATTCGGACGCGGGCAGGTGAACCACGTGCGAGCGGAAGAAGCCCAGGAAGATCAGGGCGTGCTAATGGGTACGTTCTCTAAAAATTCTACTCCAGTTAAAGTTCTCTTCGACTCAGGCGCGTCGCATTCATTTATATCCTTAAAAGCTAGCCAACAACACAACCTAACCCGGGTAGAGCTGCGGAAACCTATGATAGTTCATTCACCGGGAGGGGAGATAAATGTGAACCAAGCTTGTGTTGACGTGCCGATTCGTCTTAGGGATGTGGTGTTTCCCTCAAATCTTATGGTCCTAGTACCGCAAACCCTCGATGTCATACTAGGCATGGATTGGTTAACAAGAAACGGAGGAATCATAGATTGCAGTAGTAGGGAGGTCACGTTGACCACACCCTGGGGATCAGCGATGAGAGCAACTATGGATCAGGACCCCAGATTACCTGAACGTGCCGGTGGCATATTCACCATGCTACCCCTGAAAGGAATGCCGGTGGTTCAGAAGTTCCCCGATGTATTTCCTGAAGATCTACCTGGAATGCCACCAGATCGTGACATTGAATTCGTCATCGATTTGATGCCCGGAACTGCTCCCATATCCAAGAGGCCATATCGGATGCCAGTTAATGAGTTAGAATAGCTCAAGAAGCAGATCAGGGAACTACAAGAGAAGGGATTCGTACGTCCCAGCTCATCACCTTGGGGAGACCCAGTATTGTTCATCAAGAAGAAGGATGGAAGCATGAGGATGTGTGTGGATTACCGCTCATTGAATGAGGTGACCATCAAGAACAAATATCCGTTACCATGGATAGATGATCTTTTCGATCAACTCAAGGGAGCCAAGATATTCTCTAAAATCGATCTACGATCTAGGTATCATCAACTAAAGATCAGGGCTGGAGACATCCCCAAGACTGCGTTCTCGACACGCTACGGGTTATACGAGTTTACCGTAATGTCTTTTGGATTGACCAATGCTCCGGCCTATTTCATGAATCTTATGAATAAGGTATTCATGGAATATTTGGATAAGTTCGTGGTAGTATTTATCGATGATATCCTCATCTACTCCAAGGATGAAGATGAACATGCCGAACATCTACGCCTGGTACTAAAGAAACTCCAGGAGTATCAGCTCTATGCAAAGTTCAGCAAGTGCGAATTCTGGCTGAAAGAGGTTGCATTTTTAGGACATGTGATATCAGCCGGTGGCATAGCAGTAGACCCAGCTAAGGTTGAGGCGGTTACCGAATGGAAAGCACCCAAGTCTGTAACGGAAATCCGGAGCTTTCTGGGATTGGCCGGATACTACCGAAGATTCATCGAAGGGTTCTCCAAGATAGCTCGACCCATGACCCAGCTACTCAAGAAGGAAAAGGAATTTAAATGGACTGGACAATGTCAGGAAAGTTTCGAACGATTGAAAGAAAAGTTAACCACTGCCCCTATCCTAGTCCTCCCCCATAACCGGAAAGATTTCGTGGTATACTGCGATGCCTCGAGACAAGGGCTGGGAGGAGTGTTAATGCAAGAAGGAAAAGTCGTGGCGTATGCTTCGCGACAACTGCGACCGCACGAGGAAAATTATCCTACCCATGATCTTGAATTGGCCGCATTGGTTCACGTGCTGAAGATTTGGAGACATTATTTGATTGGAAATCATTGCGATATCTACACGGATCACAAGAGTCTGAAATACATCTTTACGCAGCCTGACCTAAACCTGAGACAGAGACGGTGGTTAGAACTAATCAAAGATTATGACCTGGAGGTTCACTACCACCTAGGAAAGGCAAACGTCGTAGCTGACGCACTAAGCCGCAAAAGCCATTGCAATCACCTGGGCATGGAAGGCATGGCCCCTGAGCTTAGAAAGGAAATAGCCCACCTGAACTTGCACCTAATCCCGCAAGGACAAATAAATACGCTGGAAATATAGCCCCTACTGAGGAAACAGATAGAAGAAGCCCAAAAGGATAACGAAGAGGTTCAGGAAGTAAAGAAGCGCATGGCCGCAGGACATGCAAAGGAGTTCTCGGTTAGCAAGGAGGGAATATTATGGTACAAAAAGAGGATCTACGTGCCAGCACAAGGAGGATTGAGGAAGCTAATACTAAAAGAAGCACATGAATCGGCTTACTCCCTACACCCGGGGGTACAAAAATGTACCAGGACTTGAAGGAGGAATACTGGTGGCCCAATATGAAACGAGATATGGCAGAATACGTAGCGCTCTGCGACGTATGCCGAAAGGTGAAAGCCGAACACCAGCGACCAGCAGGTTTACTACAACCCCTCAAAATTCCCGAATGGAAATGGGATAAGATCGGTATGGATTTTATCGTTGGGTTACCTAAAACCGCAACAGGTTATGATTCCATTTGGGTAATCGTGGATCGACTCACCAAGACTGCGAGGTTCATCCCTGTGAAGACGAACTATAGCAGTGCCAAGCTAGCCGAGCTATACATGTCCAGGATCGTGTGTCTTCACGGCGTACCAAAAAGGATTATATCCGACCGAGTACCCAGTTTACCTCACACTTCTGGAATAAAGTGCATGAGGCCCTCGGAAGCTACCTCGCATTTAGCACGGCATATCACCCCCAGACAGATGGCCAGACTGAAAGGACGAACCAAGTATTGGAGGATATGTTGAGAGCATGTGCACTGGACTTTAGCAAGGACTGGGAAAGGTGTCTACCGTACGCTGAGTTCTCCTACAACAACAGTTACCAAGCGAGCCTGAAAATGTCACCAAATGAAGCCCTGTTTGGACGACGATGCCGTACCCCGTTAATGTGGTCCGAAACCGGAGAGCGTGCCGTGTTCGGGCCGGATATAATGAAAGAGGCTGAAGAGAAGGTTCGCCTAATCCGTGACCGACTAAAGGTGGCACAGTCACGCCAGAAGAGCTACGCTGACACTCAAAGAAGGTATCTAGAATTTAAGGAAGGAGATTACGTATACCTAAAGGTCTCCCCGCTGAGAGGTACGAAAAGGTTTAAAGTCAAAGGAAAGCTAGCACCAAGGTACGTAGGACCGTTCCAAATAACCGCTAGACGAGGAGATGTAGCCTACCAGCTCCAACTACCAGACAACATTTCCGACGTGCACCCGGTTTTTCACGTCTCCCAGTTAAAGAAATGCTTGAGAGTGCCAGAAGAGCAAGCCCCGTTGGAGGAAATCCACATCGCAAACGACCTCACTTAGCCGGAACACCCTGTAAAGGTCTTGGATGAGGCCGAAAAAGGAACCCGAACCAAAGTATGGCGTATGTGCAAAGTGCAATGGAGTAATCACACCGAGGATGAAGCAACATGGGAAAGCGAGGAGTTCTTGAAGACCGAGTACCCGCAACTATTCGACAACCGGTAAGAAATCTCGGGACGAGATTTATTTAAGGGGGTAGGTTTGTAACGCCCTAAAAATTCGACCAACAAAAACCGAAGCCCTAAATCACGGACCGTCAAAAACTTTTAAAATAAATCACATTGGATTTATTCGCGCTTCTAATTAGGTTTTATGCGGGGTTTAAACAAATATTACGCCTAGCCAATACTATTTATTTTAGGAGGGATTTATAAGAAATGTACAAGTGTATGTAGGTATATGTGAGAATAATGGGTACAAGACAAGAATAAATAAAATAAATATATATATATATATAAATGGTAGATAAATTGTTGCAAACATTAAAAAAAAATGGTCACATTGATTTGTCTAAATTTACAAATTTTAAAGCGAATTTTTCGGACGGAAAAACCCTAAATATCAAAAGATCACCTCGCGACACTATTCATTGCGCGCCAGGTGTTCGGCCGTGTCCCCCGGCCCGCGCCCACGCGCCCACGGCGCCGCTCGCCGCCGCCCGTGCCGTCCCGCGCCCCTGCCACGCGCCGCCTGCCGGCTGCCCTCGCGCGCGCCGCACGACCGCCGCCCTACCGTGCCCTCGCGCCGACTCGCGCCACCCACGCGCACCGCCTGCGGCCGCCGCTCCCGGGCCACTGCCGCGCACGCCCCGCGCAGCACGCGCGCACGACGCCGCCCCGCGCCGCACGCGCGCACGCCGCCCGCTCGCGCCCCGCGCCCTCGCGCCCCGCGCCGTACCGCACCTGTCGCCGGCCACGCCGCCCGTACGCGCCCACACGCGGCTGTACCCCGCCGCGCCATACCGCCCGTACGCGCCCACGCGGCCGTACCCCGCCGCGCCGCGCCGCCCCGTACGCGTCCACGCCGCGCGCCATACCGTCGCGATGTTTATCAAAATGCATCTAGAATCATGCATACGGTATGGCGCGCGGCGTGGACGCGTACGGGGCATTTCGCGATGAATTAATCAACTATTTATCACCAAGGGTTAAGTACTATTATCTGGATCTAATTTATTCGAGTCACGTAAAATTGAAACGGAGTAATATTCTAATTGGATAACATTAATATTTTAGGACAATAGAGTTAAAAATCAAAATAGGATTATTTCCTAAATTAAAATGGAATCGATACCGACATTCAAACGCTCGTGCTCGATCTTCTCTTTAGTTGGATTTTGTTGGATTTTAATTGAATTCTAAAAGAATTCAATTTCTTTCGCACGTAATTTTAGACACCGAGGGAGCTGCGAGTCCGACCAAAGACCAAGAACAACCGGACTTCGAGCAAGGCAAGTCATCACTATTCCTTGAACATATTGATCCCAAATTGCGAAATTATTTTGTTTGCAAATAAAGTTGCATGCAAAGAGGAACATCCTACTTGTTGTTATGCCATGCCTTGAATATTGTTTACCTCATATCCCCTTGTAACCACGCTTACGTATGAGTCCCTAGTCAATTATGACAAATGCTTAGTAATGCTATTCTAGAATCATGCATACTCATGTTTATCAAAATGCTATATGCTTAGGCAATTACCTTTGGGAAGGTAATTGAGATGCGGCATGTCGAGACATGAGCGCCACATTGCCATGATATGATGACATGATTTGTGAAAGGAGAAATGAAACTAAACAATTGTTTTCGACCGGGGTGGATGGTGGATTTGGGTGGTATCTGGAAAAGGCTAGTACCGTCCCCGGTCAGTTAAGGACCGAGCCATGAAGTTAAGCATGAAACGACCTTCGTACAACCGCACTTCTCGGATGGGTATAGACCTAGCGGACTAGATAGCCGAGCAGAGGCAATATCCTTGCATAGATGGTTCACCCCCGTGTGTGAGGCAGGTTCGCTACGGTGGGGCAGCCGTTGAGGTAGGGCCGCGATGCGTGCCCTACGTCGGTGTCGCCATTGGTAGGACTGCCACGTGTGTGAGGGTGAGAATCTAAACTTAAACTATAAACTTTACGTGCGTGTGAGACTTCCCTTCCCGGGAGCGCCAGAACTCCTCTCACTGCTAGAAACAGATACGCCTAGAGTGTATGAGGATAATAGTTCATGGAGCGGGTACTGCCAATGCAAGGTTATCGAAAGGCTTTGCCGTGACGTGTCTCATTCGTTGGGACTTCGGCTCATTTGTTGGGCAAGTCACGGAGTGCGGGTAAAGTGTACATCCACTGCAGTGTGAGTAAACTAAATCTATTCGAATAGCCGTGCTCGCGGATATTGAGCACCGGGACATGTATTACACTTGGCTAGACTCTAAATTCTTAACTTGTGTGGGATGGGATGATACATGATGATTTTTATGCTGATGGAGCCACTTCCTGAGAAGAGGGAAGGTGGATGTCCTCAGAAAACCATGACGACTCAATGACGGGAAGCTATCCTTGGGATGACAATGGATGGTGGACAGAACCGTCGTTGATTAATGAACTATGGTATTAAAATTTGATCAGTCTGTGCTAGGTCTTAGGCTTGTGAAAATGATTGCAAAACTAGCTTTATGCAACAGAGCCTATGCCTTGCCTTGAATGAAACCCTTCATACGCATTCTTGCCGTGGTGACTTGCTGGGTACGGTTGGTACTCACCCTTGCAATTATAAACTTCATCAGAAGCCGAAGATGACACCGCGGAAGATCCATACGCCTACTACGAAGAGGATGCGGAAGATGAGGGTGCCCACTAGGTCTAGATACGGTCGTTGCCTGTGGCAATGACGATGCCGCTGCCTTCGCTCCGCTACTTATCTATATTCTGCTTTTGGACTGTATTCCGGACCGTTTGGTCCTTTGTTCTAAGACTACGCCTTCGGGCCTATGATGTAATAATTCGTACTCGACGCATATGTATGCGCTTATGGTAATTCAACTATGTATCGTGTGTGCCAAACTACTTGATCCAGGGAAATGGCACAGATTACACGAGTGATTCCTGTTGTAAAACGGGGGTCCTTACACCCACCGCCTCACCGTCATGGCGGAGAGCCTTGGGCAGTTCCCGGGGGAGGTCGAGGAGACCATAAAGGCCTCCTCGAAGGCCCTCGCCGAGGGGGCCGTGGAGCTGGTACTGGCTAGCTGCCAGGCCCGCGACCCGGATTTCTCCCCGTGGGCGGTCATTGACGACTTCCCGCCGGGGACCGAGGCGGCGGCTCGCGCCCAAGTTCGGGAGGCCGCCCGGGAGGTTGTCCACGCCTTCGAGGAGACGGCCCCCCGGTTTGCCCCGCCGCCAGCTTCCGATGACGACGACGACGAGGCTGGCGACGGCAGCGAGGACGGTGGCGAGGCGTGACTCCACAGGCGAAGGCCCGCGGCCGGCAGCCCCTCCACCTTTTTCTTTTGTCGCGCTTTGTATATATTCGGCCTTTGGGCCGACCATGTAATAAATGATACTTCTCGTTATGTTTTGTTTCCCCTGCAATGAATATGTCGCGATTTTATGTTAGTTTATCATTTTGTCTTGTGATCCGACTGCTTTTCCCTTATTGCATCGTTTGGCGTTTTGACTTAACTGGGGGTTCGGGTTCGGGCCGCAATCCTAAGTGATAGGAACCAGCGCTAGTGCACTTGGGGAGTTCCACATGTCGAGCCTGGCCAGGCCGAGAGCATGATGACCGGGGTAAGTGCGGACCCGACTGTGGGCCATTGGCGAGTTCTCCTGGAGTTCAACATGTTTCGGGGCACAGCTCGCTCTGGGCCCCGTCGGTGTCTAGGTGGTGCGGATCACTAGGAGCGACACGAACACGAGCGTCCCGAGTTAAGACAAAACACCCAACGGAACATGTAAAGAGAAAGACAGAGTCAAACCGAACGAAAATGAAATCTGCTACTTTGAAGAAATAAAATATGAAGAAGGGGAATGTATTCATAGTGGGAGCCCCTGGCCAACTTTGTTGTCCCCGAGGGGGTACGCGGGGTTGGCCCGAACCCGAGGCACAACATAGCGACTCCTTTATGGCTAGAAGTGGCGAAGGTGTTCGATGTTCCATGGGTTAGACAACTCGGTGCCGTCTTCCATGGCCAGCCTGACCGAGCCCAACCGGGGAACACCGATCACTCGAAACGGCCCCTCCCACATGGGTGAGAGTTTGCTCAGTCCAGCACGCGTTTGGACGCGGCGTAGGACGAGACCGTTTACACTGAGTGATCGGGCCCGGACATGGCACTGATGGTAGCGCCTTAGGCTCCGCTGGTAGCGCGTGGCTCGAAGAGCAGCGCGCCGCCTTTGTTCTTCCAGGTAGTCGAGGTCGTCCCGTCGGAGGAGCTCTTGATTTGCCTCGTTGTACAGAGCTACTCGCGGAGATCCCACGGTGAGCTCGGATGGGAGGACCGCCTCCGCGCCGTAAACCAGGAAAAACGGTGTTTCCCCTGTGGCGCGGCTCGGGGTCGTCCGGTTGGCCCATAGCACCGCTGGTAGCTCATCGATCCATGAGTCCTCGTGTTTCTTGAGGATGTTGTACGTCTTGGTCTTGAGGCCCTTGAGGATTTCCGCATTGGCGCGCTCCACTTGACCGTTCCTCTTGGGGTGGACGGGAGAGGCGAAACAGAGCTTGATGCCCATGTCCTCGCAGTAGTCGCTGAACAGTTCACTTGTGAACTGGGTGCCGTTGTCCGTAATGATACGGTTGGGCACCCCGAACCGGGCAGTGATGCCCTTGATGAATTTGAGCGCCGAGTGCTTGTCGATCTTGATGACCGGGTAGGCCTCGGGCCATTTGGTGAACTTGTCGATGGCGACATAGAGGTACTCGTAACCGCCCAATGCTTTCTTGAATCGACCCAAGATGTCCAGCCCCCAGACCACGAAAGGCCATGAGAGCGGGATGGTCTGGAGGGCCTGGGCCAGCAGATGCGTTTGCTTGGCGTGGAATTGGCACGCCCTGCATTGCTTGACCAGGTCGGCCACATCCTGGAGTGTTGTCGGCCAATAGAAACTCTGCCGGAAGGCCTTGCCGACCAAGGTACGCGAGGCGGAATGAGCGCCGCACTCGCCTTCATGAACATCGGCGAGGAGCTCGATGCCACGTTCCCGAGGGATGCATTTGAGGAGTACTCCATTGGCACCGCGTTGGTAGAGGGCCTCCTCTACCAACACGTACCGCTTGGAGATGTGGATGACGCGCTCGCTCCCCTCGCGATCCTCGGGGAGAGTCTCATCTTTGAGGAATGCCCGAATCTCCGTTATCCAGGCAATTTGTCTTGGGGGGTCGGGTTCGACCCCTTCGGGCCTCGGGGCCTGGACTCCCACGGGCCCCGAGTCTGACGTGGCAGCATCTGAGTCCCCCGGGGATCAAGACACGTCGACGGTTGGGTTAGCCTTTCTTCAAAGGCACCCGGTGCGGTTGGGGCGCGTGACGAAGCGAGTCGAGACAGCTCGTCGGCGAGCGTGTTGTCTCGCCTGGGCACGTGCCGTAGTTCTAACCCGTCAAAATGGCGCTCCATACGCCGCACCTCACGGACGTAGGCCTCCATTTACGGGTCGGAGCAACTGTACTCTTTTGAGACCTGGTTCACGACCAACTAAGAGTTGCCTAGAACCAAGAGGCGACGGATCCCCATTCCAGCCGCCGCTCTAAGTCCTGCAAGGAGCCCCTCATACTCCACCATATTGTTGGTTGCCCGAAAATCGTGGCGAACCAAGTATTTGAGGATATCCCCGCTTAGTGAGGTCAAAGTGACCCCGCCGCCAGCTTCCTGGAGGGCAAGCGAGCCGTCAAATTGCATTACCCAGTGAGGGCTAGCGGCCTGTTGTGCGGGATCAGCTTCGGCCTCGGGGTCAGGGAACCCGAATTCGGGTTCGAGGGTCGGGCTCCACCAAGCCACGAAATCGGCGAGGGCCTGACTCTTAATCGTGTGGTGTGGTTCAAAGTGAAGATCGAACTCAGAGAGTTCAATGGCCCACTTGACCACT
Source organism: Oryza punctata (assembly GCA_000573905.2). Taxonomy (NCBI): domain Eukaryota; kingdom Viridiplantae; phylum Streptophyta; class Magnoliopsida; order Poales; family Poaceae; genus Oryza; species Oryza punctata. The sequence goes on from CM002493.2 coordinate 13,367,958, forward strand.
CGCACGGTTGCCTCTCGGTTACGGAAAATTTACCCGAGGGGGTAGGACATTACCAGCGTAACCCGGTGCGCCTGGAAATAATAGCGCAATTTCCTCGAGGCCACCAGAACTACATAGAGCAATTTCTGGGCATGAGGGTACCGAGTTTTGGCATCCCGCAACGCCTCACTAACGAAATAAACTGGCCGCTGCACCTTTCGACGGGGCCTAGTTTCCTCGCTATGGGCGTCAAATCCCGCACATGGATGACGAGAGGGGCCACCCTGGGCCCACTCCATCTCCATGCTGGAGGCCTCGAGGTCAGATGGCGTCGGGCCACTCCTCTCCGCAGTGGCCTCGGGGCCTTCCTGGGGTCCGGGGGCTCCTTGCGGCGTCTGACGAGGGGATGGAGGGCCATTGTCAATCTGGGGGGCCTCGGGGCCCTCGCCCGACTGACGGGATCCTTCATCGCCCTCTGGCCCGGGCTGTACCAACATGGGTCGGACCGAGGACATTCCTCGGCGTGCTCCACCACCAGCGCTGCGCTGACTACTTGGGGGGTCGCTGCCAAGTAGAGCAGTAGCGGCTCCTCGGGCTCGGGAGCCACTAGGACTGGGGGGAGCTGAGATACACCTTCAACTGGTTGAGGGCTTGCTCAGCTTCCTCCGTCCATCTAAACGGCTCGGAGGGCTTGAGGAGTTTAAATAGGGGTAGCGCCTTCTCTCCCAACCTCGATATGAATCGGCTAAGGGCAGCCATGCATCCAGTGACGCGCTGTACGCCCTTAAGCTTGCTGGGGGGGCGCATCCTATTTATTGCGCTAATCTTCTCGGGGTTGGCCTCTATTCCTCGAGCTGAGACCGAAAACCCGAGAAGTTTGCCCGCAGGCACGCCGAACACGCACTTTTCGGGGTTCAGCTTCATGCGCGTGGAGCGGAGACTCTCGAAGGTCTCCGCTAGATCCGAAAGGATTGTCTCTTGGTTGCACGTTTTCACAACCAAGTTATCGACATACGCCTCAACATTGCGCCCTATTTGACTACCCAAAGTAATACGAGTAGTGCGCTGAAAAGTAGGGCCGGCATTCTTGAAACCAAAAGGCATAGTTGTATAACAATATGTGCCTACAGGAGTAATGAATGCAGTTTTTTTCCTTATCCTCCCTAGCCATGCGAATCTGATGATACCCTGAGTATGCCTCTAGGAAACAAAAGGTCGCACCCCGCAGTGGAGTCGACAATCTGATCTATGCGTGGTAGGGGATAAGGGTCCTTAGGACATGCCTTGTTGAGGTCGGTGTAGTCGATGCACATCCGAAGTTTGTTGTTCGCCTTGGGGACGATGACTGGGTTCGCCAGCCACCCCGGATGGATGACCTCTCGGATGAATCCGGCCTCCAGCAAGCGTGCCACCTCCTCACGGATGAAGGCTTGACGCTCGGGGGCCGGTCGCACGGCCAGATGGTGCTCGATCACCACCCTGGGGACCCCGGGCATGTCCGACGGCTTCCATGCGAAGACATCAGCGTTTGCCCGCAGGAAGGAGATGAGCGCGTCTCCCTATTTGTCGTCCAGCTAACCGCCAATCTTGACGGTCTTGGACGGGTCACCGGCCAGCGCCACCTCCTTGACGGGGACCTCGTCGCCTGAGGTCATCCGCTTCCTCGGGGCGTCGGACGTGGAGGCCTCAAGCCTCTCGTCGCTGCCCGCGGGCTTTGGGACCAGGTCGAGGTCACTCGCGGGCTGCTCCACGCAAGCCAGTGCGATCTTGAGATCGCCGTTGATGGTGATGGGGTCACGCGGGCCCGGCATCTTCATCTGGAGGTAGGCATAGTGGGTGGCCGCCATGAACTTCACCAACGCGGGCCTCCCCAGCACCGCGTTGTAGGGCAGATTGAGATCCGCCACATCGAAGTCTATTCGCTCGGTGAGGAAGTTGTCGGTGCCACCGAACGTGATCGGGAGGTCAATGTGACCTCGAGGCCATGTGTCTCCTGGCGTCACGCCAATGATCGGCAGGGACGGCAGGAGCTTCATCCCCAGGGCCTTGAGGAGGTCATAGGCCGTGGGGGAAAGAATGTTGAGGGCGGCGCCGTCGTCTATCAGGACGCGCCTCAACTTTACGTTTCAAACGGTGGGGGAGACCACCATCGCAATTTGCCCACCCCGGGCAACGCATGGGGGGTGGTCGGTTTGGTCGAAGGTGAGCGGGACCTCCGACCACCGAGCCCACCGTGCGGCCTCGTGAGTGGGGACCGCAGCCAGAAGCTGGCGCCTCATGGTCTTGAAGCTGCGGCGGGAAGTGTGAGCACACACTCCCCCATCTATGGTGGCGACAGTGGCCTCAGGCTCTTGAAAACCTAAGCCGTCGTCGCCATCATCGTCGGCGGGGGCCTTTTGCTTGGCCTCACTTCGCTGGTCGCGGGTAGGGGCCGTGGGGCCCTGGCCTCCACGGTGCTCCTGTCCCCGCTCCTCCCCCCACTTCTTGACGCGCTCGGCCAAGCCCTTGACCGCGCGGCAGTCGGTGAGGTCGTGCACGGAGCACCACTTACCCGCCTGGCGCTCCCGACCGGGAGCGGTTGTGCTCCTTCTGCCATCCTCCGCGGCCCTGCCCTTGCGCGGGGGCCGCGAAGCGCCCTCGGCGGCGAGGACATGCCCCTCATCACCTGAGCGGGCGGTCCTCTTCTTCCTCCTCTTTTCTCGCTGCCCGGAGCGGGCAGCAGGCTCGGGGGTAGCCGCAGCCACCGCACCGGAGCCGGAGGAGTTCCAGGTCCACGCCTCCTCCTTATGGGCCATGCGGTCCGCGAGCTCAAAAAGCTGCGCGGTGGTCTGGGGCTCCTTGGAGGCAACCTTCTCCAGCATGCGGTTATGCCGCACGCCTCCCCTAAACGCGTATATCACCGCGTGAGCGGGGATACAGGGGATGGTGTTGCGGACCTAGCAGAACCGCTGTATATATGACCGGAGGGACTCATCGTCCCTCCGCTGCACTGTGTGCAGGTCAGCTTCTTCTCCTGGGCGCGGGTATGTGCCCTGAAAGTTCGTGGTGAACTGTTGGCTCAAATCCTCCCAGGAGTGGACCGAGGCGGGTGGCAAGTTCATGAGCCAACTCCGCGCTTGGCCTTTTAGGGCCATGGGGAAAAATTCGCCATGACCTTGTCGTCAACCCCCGCCGCCTCGATTCCAGTCGTATAGATCTGGAGGAACTCGGTGGGGTTGACGCTATCGTCGTATTTTTCCAGGATGCTGGGTCGGAACTTTGGGAGCCATTTGACACTCCGAAGACTTGCCACAAAGGCACGGCAACCAGTCCCGACGACGAGGGAAACGGGGGTCCTACCTTTTTGGCCACTGGGGCGCGCGTCAGCCGTGGACGCGGCGTCCTCTCCCGCTTGGGTAACGCGGCGCTCATCGCGCCGGCGCTTGATGTTGAGCCGGGCATCCGGCTCATCATATAGACTCTCGTGACACCCACGGGTAGCCCGTGGGCGTGGACGAGGGAAGTGAGGACGAGCGGCGGGAGTGGGCCGCTGCTCGTCGGGCTCTTCGTCTTGCCGACGAAGAGGCGGCAGTCGCTGTGCCGAACGACCCAGCAGCCGATGAGCGGCCGCCAGCGTCCAGCTGCTGCTGCACCGTCTTGACCAGGTTGGCCACGTCGTCCAGCCAGCGCTGAACGAGGGCTTCCGGGTCTATGGCGATAGGTGGGTGACGGAGGAGCGCTCGGAGGGGTGCCGCCGTCGCTGTAGACCAGACAACGAGGCGCCTTGGGGTCGCGCCGCCGCTCATCGCTGGGCAGCGGGGAGGTGGCAGAGCCCTCCAGCGCCTTGCCCCGCCCGGGACTCCGGTGTGGAGGCGGTGACGGGGAGTGTACCCGGCGGTGAGGATGCAGCTCCCCGCCATCGTCGTTGATGTTTGGTGTGGGCGTGTGGAGCACCGCCTCTTCAGCCATAGGGCTGACTCAGCGATGCTTGGTGTGCACGCAAGGAATGGGAACTGAGAAAGAGCGTCTATGCGCCCCTACCTGGCGCACCAGCTGTCGGAGGGTGAACCCCGCAGCGGGGGACTGTGCAAACCCCCTTTTTTAGTTCGGCCTAGGGCGCAGAAGAGAGGCTTTTCTCAGCCTCGATTCTGGTGCACCGGGGAGATGGACAGATCGCAAGAAAGAGAGCGGTGACACACAAGCAAGTATATAGGTTCGGGCTGTGGGGTGGTCTATCTATGTAAGTGTTTGCTCTCAAGGTTGGACTTAGCCAGAATCGATCCAGAGAGCGGACCCCCAGAGAGCCGACCCCCTTTCCTCTAGGCCTGGGGCTCCTTTTATACCTCAAGGAGACACCACATGGGCCGGACAGGCTATGATCTAGAGAAAAGGAAAAAGCTATTGTACAATTAAGAGCCACACTGTGGCTTGCGGCCGAAGTCTACCATCCTGTAGCGCCGGCATGACTCCTGTCAGACCGCCCATTCTCCGCGTGACGCTAAGTGTCATTCTTCATTAAACGGCCGGAGACTTGCTCGTCCGGCCGTATGGGGTTGACGCGCCAGGTGATTAGACCCGGCGCACCAACCCTGGCGAAATCTGTGAGCTGAAATGGCTCATGCGGCGTTGACGTGACCGGCTGGAGACATAGCATACATACCGGGCGTGCGACAGCATGCCCAGCGCTGTGCTGCGTCCCATCAGTCATTCGGGCCGGTCGCAGTCCAATCAGCCGACTGCGACTGGTGTCGGATGCGTGCGTGCGTGTTGTGCCGTAATAAATGCGGCACTCGCGCGCGCAGGCGCACCACGGCTACGTCGCCATTAATAAGGGTAGGTGAGCGCTGGGAGCGCTCACCTGCCCCATCACACATGGCAGCAGCCCGATGTGGTCGGGGGAGCCTGACCCCTGCTGCGCTATCTCCCCAGGGGGTGCCGTGTCCTAGCAGGGCGGCCGCCACGTCACCCTCGGGTTCGATCCCCCCTCGGGGGATGGCCACGTGTGCGCACGGGGCCGCCTCAGACCCAAGGTCGGTATACCCCTGGGCCCATGACACCGACAACAGTGATCAGATCATTCCTTCTCTCCATGCACACATTCATATGTTCATATATAATATTTTCATGTGATTACACATACATGTGAGACTAATGTTTTATTTGAGCCATATCTTGTTTAGTCTCTTTACATTGAGAACATGGAGATGATGAAGGTATGTTTTTATTTTAATGTCTATACTTGATAATTGCCTTCTATTCTTGTATAGGATAAGCTCTCAATGTTTCATATCCTTTTATGCATACTCTTGCTTCACACAAAAATTTTGTATGCATAAATTAGGGGGAGCAAATCCTATACCTTAGTTATGCATGTATTTTATCCAAGTTATTCACTTTCATTTAATTGGGATCTCTACATTTGAGTATATATTTGAGTATATGACACTTGTGGTGTTTATTAATACTCATCCACCTATTCATATGCTTTTATATACGCGATCGGTTGATCAACATGTGTAGGTTGACAACCGAATCATTAGGACTAATAATTTCATTGAGTTGAATGAGAAAAATAGGTTCCAAGAATTGAAAAGGTGTTGATGCTCAAGTGATATCGTTACACCTAAATATACCAAGGATAACAAAGTGAAGATATTGAAGATGTGAGATACGAAGTAGCTACTACGGCAAGACGGTGAAGGGCAAGCGATGTTCAGTCGCGATGGACCGTGCGATGGTGAAGGGTAAGCAAGGAGTTTGGCGCCAAAGAACCAAATCCGGTAGTGTAGGGCAAGTAAAAACTTTGTCATGATGGATCGCGCGAGACCATTTGAAGTTACAAGTAACAGTATCAATCATTTGAAGAATATATGGTGAAACGGTTTTGATGTTGGCGTCCCTTAAGACAAAGAAAGGAAGATGGAAACAAGACGTTCCTATTGATATAATTATCTTCCTATTTATTTTTGAGTATATGAATGCCGTACTATTAAGAGGGATGCAACATCGATATCTTTGTGTATGTATCGGTGCTCAAAGTGACCCATCCTAGTGCTACCTTGAGAGAACACCAAGCTTTAACCTATCCTTTGAGTGGTTTAACCTTGATTTTGGTTGAGTTGGGTAGTCCTCTGAGTAAGCTTTCTATAGAGTCTAAGATCATAAAAAACGGACTCCCGAACGAAAAGTTGTGGTTGTTTTACTATGTGCTTTTCAGAAATTCCGAAAAAATCTCGAAAAGATCGAAAATTTTCGGAAATTCCGAAAATGGCTGCGAAACTGAATTTTCGGACTTGTCCGAAAATGCATTTCGAAAACTCCGAAAATTGTAGGCATGGCCTCCAACGTCTAGTTTTGAGAGGCTCGGGTATATAAACTCCTCCACCCCTCCTTTTAGTAGTTGTTGTTCTTGGGCATTATTAGACACATCTAAAACCAAATAGCCATCTCCATTCCCCTACCTTTGTGGTGCTTCTTTGTGAGAGGGATTTGAGAAGGGGAGAGAGTTGGATTGAGAGATTGAGAAGTTGAGAGCTAGTGAGCTTACTCTAACTTTGAGCACTCGAGTTCATAGCAAGCAAATCTTCGATTATGTTTGTTACTCTTGAGGACTAAGGTCTACTAGACGGCTAGGCGTCGCCGGTGAGCACCCAAGATTGTGGTGTGCCTCAGAAAGTTTGTGAAGGCTTCGATTTCGCTTCCGCAAGAGAAGAAATCAAGAGTGAAATCGAGGAGTATATTTGTGCAACCTCGTGAGCAAAGGGTTGAAATAGATCCAGCCTTTGTGGTCCCCCAACGGGAGACTAGGATCCATGGATCCGAACTTCGAGAAACCAATCAACGTGGTCTCCTCTCTTGGTTTGCTCATTCTTGCCTTATCTCATATTGTGCTTGAGCTTGTTTTAACCTGATGTATTTGTATGCTTAATTGATATAGTTGGTGACCTTATATTTTGCTCAGATACCTTATTTGTCACCTTTTGATTCATATATATTTTGTTTGTTCGAGATACAAGTTCATAACTAGTGTTTTATTCTGTTATCCACTGAACTTTTTGGATGAGACCGGAACTTACAATCCTATATCGGAAGTTCCAATTTGAACTGAAAGTTGTCATTATTATAAGATGCTATGAAGTTGTGATAATTTTTAGGAACACCTATTCAACCCCCTCTAGGCGACATCAAGGTCCTTTCCGACAGGAGACAGGAGGGGCTCAATTGCGACATAGAAGGGCTCACCGGCGGGGAGACGCTCCCCTAGGTAGGCGGCACCGGTGGTGTATGGACCATGCTCCGGTGCAGAAGAAAGAAGGAAGAAGGAGGAAGAAAAGGAAGAATAAGGGTATTTTTATCAAAGAAAGTTTTGGTGATGCATCGAAGGGATATGTAGTGACATATTTTGAATTCCTATAAGTCGTAATGGCATGGTTCCTATTTCACGAATTGTAATGATAGATTTGCAATCAGATAAATTTATAATGGTATGGATCTTAATCGTTTTTGAAATATAACGTGTAAAAAATGACATCTAATTTGGTAACTTTAGACTTTGTTTTCTTAAGATATACTTTACATTTGTTAGGTAGCATCAAATATCCATCTTTTGGCATTGAGTTTTAGGAACTTGGTACAAACTAGACAAGCTCAAAAAAATATACTGTAAGTTCATAATTTTCTGGAGAATTAAATAAAATTCAATTTCATATAAATATATATCAAGTGCCACGAGTCCACAACATCATCATTATGGTCACACCTGGATTTTGCAATATTCTAGCTCATCAAATGTTGGGCTGCTGAGGGATACAGGCGTCGGGTGGCCCGACGCAATGCAGGCCAGTTTGGCTCGTAGGCCGAGCTGTGAGCCTTCGAGGTGGGCCGCGATCAATGTCCCAGTGGATGACACAGAATTGCCCTACCAAAACGGCTGGAGCCTGGAGGTAGTGGGACGGCAGGCAAATGCTTATGAAGAACGGGGATCATCAATTGTCGCTATGTTTCTATGGCATCCTTTAAATTGTCGGACTGTGAAACCACATGACAATAAAAAAGTATATAAATAGAATACCATGTTCGTTCTATTCCTTGAAGAAGTAAATAATGAAAATTCAAAACTATATATCATTTGGATGGCACACCGAAAAAAAATATGAGAACTTAGTGATCGTTTTTTTCATCGTATTGACTTATGGATTTTTCATCATATTGACTTATGGATTATGCGTACCATGGTTATAAAATTATGATTTCTTCAACAAATAATTGCAGCATTAAATATATGTTTTGATTGATCATAACAGTCCAATCATTTATATAAAGAATAGAACATTAAAGTCATAGGAAAAAAGAAACACATGTGGCTAGAACACATGGTTATTTCCGTCCAATAGTCCTCTAGAATAGCCAATTTTATAGGAACTTAAAAGAGATTAATAGGAATCAATCCTCTGTGCCAATGAGTTATATAGGAAATTTTCTCTAGGATTAAATCCTTTGAAATTCTCGGTCACACTAATAGACACAGTGCTTTGATTAGAAAGGCGAGCGCCTCCAAGAGTGCTCAACCCCTGCGCTCAACCCTGCGTTTTCGTTTTTTTCCACCTCATCCACATTTTCTGTTTTCTACCACCCCGTGTTTCCTTTTTTTATTCTCTCAAGCCTTCAATGTTTCGGCCTAGTAAAACAATTACCCCTCAAGCCTTCAATGTTCCAGCCTAGTAAAAAAAATACCCCTCGAGCCTTCTCGGTTCTAGCATAGTGAAAACATTACCTCTTTTTTAGCATTTTAGCATGTACCCGTACTTTTCTGTTCCGTACACAGGTTGTTACTCGTTCAAGCCTAGTAAATAAATTACATTGCGTTATATCAGGTGAAGAGCACGCTTCTTTTTAAGTAAAAAGTTTATTCTCCTTCGACCTCACTTTCGACTTGTGGTAATTTTTCTTACTAAACCCACAATTACTCGTGCCTCTACTTACATATTTTTGCTAAACAGTTATTCCTACAAATGAAATGTTAGTAACTATTTTACTAACAGGTCATTTTTATATGTTAGTAGCAGAGGGCAGCAGGGCTCCAGTCGTCGAACGCCACCAGTTGTCGGTTTCCGCTCGGAATCGCCGCGGGGTGGTTCAAGAAGCTCGCATGCTGCCGCATCGGTCCATATCCAGCGACTCCTCTGCCGGTCGCCATCGTGATCCGCTCGATATATATCCTCACCACAAGAACTGCACGGCAGCCGCGCAGGGATGGCGACCTCCACCGTGGGTGCACCTCCCCCGCTGTTGCTAGTTCCTCACACCGACGACTGCAAGAGCGGCTCGGATCCGCCCGTTTTCAGACGTGGTAGAGCAAGACCCGGCCGCTCTGACCTTGGATTGGAAGGCGTCGGATCCGGTCGGTGGCGGCAGCTATGACCCTGAGAGGAGGCTGAGCTTCGACAAGGGGAGGAAGCAGATGGGGCAACGGCCTCCACATGAGGGAGATGGCCATCCTCGCCGGTGTTGGAATGACCCTTGGTGTTGTTTGTTGACGATCGTTAAGTCCAAATTTTACCGTCAACTAAAAGATATCAAATATACTACTAAAAAGTTTTGATAAATATATGTGTGCAGCTCATTTAGAAAGAAAATACACCCACCATGCAACGAAATTGAACCTCCGACCAATCACACCTAAGTACAAGGATTGGAGAGCCCACCTAACAATCGAATCCGACTTAAAAGGAGGTCAAACCATTAAAACCGCCATAAGGATCCACCAATCAATGGGTCCACCAGTCAGCCTCCCAGCCAAAGGAGAGGCCAGGAGGTGGGACCCACAGTTTGATCGAATCGCTATAGTGGTGCCCCATCCAGACCTTCCACGTGGAGGATCCTGATGAAGTCTCAATGATGGTTGTAAAGGGTTAACCGCCATTTGAAGCATCATTAGCTATAAAAGGAGGAGCTCAACACACATGTAAAATGCACAACATAGTAGAGTATAACTCACTTCTAAACTTTTAGCTTCACTTTAGTATGTTGGTTTGATTAGAGAATGTCACATCCTAATTTTCGTTTCAGAGATTTATAAATTATTTAATAAATTATTTCTAGAATTTATATTAAATGTTCATTAATTTACAAGTGAAGTTAAATGTGGGAAATGAAATTTCCTATATAAAGCATGGCTGGATTTAATTTTTATTAAATTTTCCATGGTTAATTCTACTCTCTAGAATTTTCTCAGATTTTTCATAGCTCCATTACTAATTTTAATCATACAAAGAACATTTCAGTAATTATTTAAATAATAAAATAATAATTAAATGGTCTAGTTATAATTTTGATAAATACTTTGAGTGTCCAAGTATTCTCAGGAATTTTCTTAAAATTATTTGAGCATAGGAAGTATTTTTGAAAATTCAAAGATCGTTTCAATAATTAATTTAATTAGAAAAGTAATTAAAAATCCCCTTTTCCTTTTGGGCCAAAATAGGAAAAGTCCTCTCTCTCTCACCCCATTCTCCTCTCAGCCCGCTGCCCCCTCCCGTCCTTCTCTCTCGGCCAAGTCTATTTCGCGTCCCTCTTTTTCTCTCTCTTTCTTTCTCTCGGCCCGGCCTGTCCGTGAAGTCTACTTTACCTCCCTCTCGCTACAGTGTCATCTTCCTCTCCTCCAGCCAGCATGCTTCCCGTGCCCGTGCGCACTGTAGCAGCACCGATCCCCTTCTAAAATCCGGCCTCCCCGTTACTCCCCTTCCAACATTAGTTACGAGAATGGATTCTCTACGATCTCCTCTACCTTCCCCCATGAAATCCCCATCAAATTCGTGTTAAATCCCATGAATTTCGGCCTCGTTCTTATCCAGTGAACTCAGGATAAACCTAATTTTTCATAGCCAAATCCGTTCGAATCCGAGCCGATCTCTCCCTTCTCCATCTATATAAACGATGCACGAGGTCTCCTCTTCCGTTTCCCCTCCTTTTCTCACGCTGTCGTGCCCTAGCCCCCTCTCCCCGCGCTCGCCTTCTCTCTCCACCGCCGGTCGCCGCTCCAGCCGGCCGTAGCCATCGATTCCACCATCGCAGGGCAGCGCCATCGCCTCCACTGGGATCGCCGCGACAAGATCAAGACCGGCCACCCCTTCTCCTTCACGGAAACCCGCCGGTGACCATAGGGAACTGTGCGGTTGCCACCGGTGATGATGTCAGCGCCGCGTCATCTATCGTGTCATCGCCTCGTTAGTGTCACTTCACCCTTACCGCTTGCGTGTCCTGCCCATGCGACATCTATCAAGGTTCAATTTAAGCTGTATACTCTAGGTCAAAATCCGGTCAACCGATCTCCGCCATCCAAAATCAATATAGATCTTTTCCTTCTCTTTTCAATGGCATATTGTTCCATTTTACTATATGTCATCCACCAAATTTGATTAAATCTTTTTCTGGAGGATGTTTTATTTTTTTTCTCTCAGTTATAAATCATTTGCAAATTGTTTAATTAATTTGGAATAGTCTTTTTTTTAATAGGCTTAATTGGATTAAATCTTGTAAAATTCATAACTAATTCATTTCTGGCGGAATGAGGCCATTCAAGTATCTAAATTCATCTAAAATCATGATCTACATGTTTGATTCCTTTTTATGTACTATTTATTTGGAGTTTCTTAGTCTTTTTCCTCGTTTTGCGTGTTAGCTTATCGTTTCCGTCGATTCGGAGTTTCATGTGAGCGTCGGAAGTATTCCAGAAGACTAATTAAAGACCAATTATTGCAAGGCAAGTCATACAAATCTTAAACACAATCCTTTGAGCATGTTGATCCTATATTTAAATTCTCTATTTATTTCAAATGTGCATTTATTTTCGAATGTCACCAGGTGGTGTAAACCTATTCCTTTGTTATGGCCAGTTTGTATTGATTATCTTAATCCTTGATACCTTGGGTTATAATTTGACTAGTTGGAGTTATATACTGGTTCAACTAGATATATTAGTATAATTGCTTAGCCATGCTTAGAAATATTAGCACACTATTGGGATAACTAATACTTCACTCTCATTGATGGATATTTAATAGTAGCTCACGATGGTCAATCATGATTGATAAATTAATTAACTTGCCAACTAAAACTTGACTAATGGTGGGTTGTGAGCACATGGTTGGAGATACGATTTGGATGGTTGTGCTCATGACAATGAAGGACCGGTTCGCGAGCTATCGTTGTGAAACATTAACCGTACTAACCACAAGCCAGCGTGGGCGACGGCTTTACCCTTGGTATAACATGGTTCTTAGCGGCGCACCAGACTGAGAAATGGCGATAAGTTCATGGGGGTCGCTGGGGAGTCCATGCCTTTGGTTTTAAGGGGGTGATTATGATCCAGGAACAGTGCATTGCTTTGCATTGCGTTATGTTGGGGGTATTGTCACAGTCTCGTTTCGAGGTACCGTGGTGGTACTGAGGGCATGGTAACATGTTATGGGGCTGTGTCTTGTGGGTACAGAAGTACACCTCTGGCCAGAGTAAAACTATTCGAATAGCCGTGTCCGCGATTATGGGCAGGTCTAACAATGTTTTTCGTGATTAGTCCCACACTACTCATTAATAATATAAGGCGATAAATGGTAATAATTGGTTTAGCTCCTGGTTTGGAATGGTTTATTCCTGGTTTGGAGATTAGATTACACAATTAGGCATGATTGTTCAGAGATGGTTGGTTCTGTGCAGCATTGGTGTGCTGTTCAGTGTTGATTAATATTGATAATTAATTACTCTATTGTTTTACTACTCTTAAATGTTTGCTAAATACTGCTTTTGCAAATGAACCCTATTATTGCCATGCTTTGGTATCCTTGTGCTCTTGCATACTTGCTGTGTGGCTTGCTGAGTATTCCATGTACTCACCCTTGCAATAATCAATCAAATCTCAGTTGAAGAAAGCTGCGAAGGAGAAGACGTTTGGCTTATACCCTAGTTGAGCTGCCTGTGGGAGTGGAGCTGAAGTCATCGCTAGATTTTGTTTTCCGCTGCAGTTTTCTTTATGGTGAGGACTAAGTGCCTCTTATGTAAGTATTTAACGTTATTATGATGATGGATTTGTATATTAAATTGTCAGTTTGTGTACCTCGGCTGATTCCTGGACGAGGATTGTATGCACAAATTAGTTCAGAAATTACTAGTGAATTTCCGGGTGTGACAGAGAGTAAGGAGAAGCTCCGGAAGGAGTGCCCTGAATATCGGAGTTTTCTCTGAAGCTTTTACGGAGGAGTGCCTAGGTTGTCGGCATTCTTCCAACAGAGTTCTGGAGGAGCGACGAGATTGTCGGTCTTATTCTCTCGCTTGTACCTGGAAGGATGCTTCCTTTTATAAAGTAAGTACTTGAGTCTTGTTATGTTATTTAATTAAGTTATTTAAGTGAGATATATTCTCAACGGTGTTGGTTCATCACATAGTGCGTAGCTAAGTGCTTTAGTACTAGGACTCTGGAGAAAGAAGGAAGCTTCTGTACAAGGCTAGAGTAGTAATTAATAACTTAGGCATGGTACTTAGGTTAGAAATTACCTACATTTGTTGTGTGCACCACAGAAAGTGAGGTATGCGGCAGGTGGTGACAGTCTTGTCCATCCTTCGTATTCCTCCACATTCCGATACATCATAGAGCTGAAGATCGGACTCAGCCAGTTAGACCAAGGGAGGGCCGGTGCCTAAAGCATTCGATAGATTTTTACCTTTAACTTAGATAATCTAATTAAATGCTTAGAAGTCCCCTCTAGCCAAATACCTCCATCAGTTTTTGTCTTGGGTAGAATCCTGATCGTAGATTCTACACACATGTTCCTCGTGTTCGGTACCCTTGGGTCACTCTAAGGGGAAGTACTACTTCAGTATCCGTGCGCTTGCGGATTTATCTATAATCGTAAGAAATACCAACAAGCAATCCTGGCATCATTGCCGGGGAACATTTGTTGTATCATCTACAAACTTGGTTTACCCTCGTATATTTTCTTTTCTTTCCTTTCATTCTTTCCTTTCTCTTCTTACCTACCACAGAGCGGCTTTCTATTCAAAACCTTTCTCCTCCAATGGTTGAGTTATGTGAGCCACCCCTTTCTTCAAAGCCAATTCATTCATCTGGCTATGAACTCAGTCCTAACTTTATAGCCATGGTTCAGGAACTTTCCTTCTTGGGTCACGAAACCGAAAACCCTATACCCATATGCGTGAATTTGAGAAATTGTGCTCTTGTTTGTCAATTGCTGGCATGGCACAAGACACCTTGCAGTGGAAGTTGCTTCCCTTTTCTTTTATAGAAGGGGCGAAGCAATGATACACCCTTACGGTGAGTAAACTACATGGTGAATGGGATGAGTTAAAAAGCAAGTTCTACCTTGCTTTCTTCCCGTTAACCCATGTAGTCTATCTCCATATGGAGGTTCTCAACTTTCAACAAGATGAGAAGGAGTCCATCGGTGCAGCCTGGGCGTGGATTCCCTTGTTAATTCAAGGCAGGCCAAACTTCTCTACCTGATCATGTGTTGTTAAGCACTTTTGTTCGGGTTTAGACAAGGAGTCTGCAATGTATCTCGATATTTCCGCCGGAGGTATGGTCGCACACAAAACGACGATGGAAGGTAGGGAACTCCAGGATCGTATCCTGGAGAATACCCCTTTCGTTCATTGCGAAACCATCCAGGAAATCGAGTACATACCTGAGGAACCATCAAATTGTTGAATCAGAGCTTGTAACCTCCACTTCCCAAGATTCAACTGTTCAATCCTCAAGCGAACCATGGGAACCAAAAGAAGAGGCAATTCAACTTTTGGAAATTCCCATTCTAGTTTGAGGGTAATCCTTTTAAAGATTATGGAAACACCTCAAACTATTATGTGCAAAAGAGACCATATGTCCCGCGTAATTGGAAAGAGCCTCTCGAGGAAGAAATCCTCAAAGAGATGGTTCATGAACTGACTACCATCATGGGTGAAGAGTGGTAAAGGGAGGTGGAGCTCTCATCTAAAGAAATTTGGATTAGCTCTCCGTCCTTAACCATTCCTTGTCTCGTGAGAGAGACTATGGTGAAAACTCTTTATAGTCCCATTGTTGGTGCAAATATCATCTCTGCCTCCTTTGCACCCTCAGGACTTGGAGACGAATCATTGGCAACAACGGATAAAACTTTTCGGGATCTGTCTAGTCCTATTATGGAAAGTTATGGGGTAATCCACAGAGTGCCAATAAGGCACAATGATGTCGAGGTCGTCCTGGACATTTACGTGTTCGAAGTCTATGATTTTGATCTCCTCATAGGCCATCCTATTGAAAAGCTATTCTTTGATGTGCCTTGCACCGGAGTCCTCGACATCAAACTTGGGACATTAGTGTTTTCCTTCCCAATTGCACGATCGAAAAATTCCTTGACGGAACCCGTCCCGAGTCCGAGACAATTGAGGAAGTGTTGGCTATCTCTCCCTTCGAATCCTCTGATCCCTCATCGAAGATAATGCCACTGCATTCGTCGAAGTGATTTGGAAGAGAAGATCGAGTTTCCCAAAACCAATCCGCCTTCACGACCTCCAGTTAAGCTCTAGCCTCTTCCTTTAGGCCTCCGCTATGCCGTTCTACATGGTGATACGAAATCGCTTGTTATCATAAGCGATAAGCTGCTTGTTGATGAGAATTCCCGACTCACAGCCATGCTAGAAAAGAACCGCTCTGATCTTGGCTACTCACTTCAAGATCTCAAAGGGATTAGTCCAGCTCTCTACACACATCGTATCCCTTTAGATCCCTCTTGTGTGCCCTCTCAAGAGCCGCAACGAAGGCTAAACAATGAGATGAGCGAAATCGTGAAAAAAGAGGTCTTGAAACACCTACACGTTGGGATAATCTATCATGTCGTATAGGGAGTAGGTCAGCCCGGTTCAGATTGTGCCTAAGAAGGGAGGCATGACAGTCATTGAAAACTCAAAGAATGAGTTGATCCCATAACGAACTATTACGAGATGGTGAATGTGCATTGACAGAAAGCTGAACAAGGCTACGAAGAAGGATCATTTTCCGCTGCCCTTCATTGATCAGATGTTACAGCGGCTGACAAATCACTGGTTCTTCTGTTTCCTTGATGGCTATTATGGATATCATCAAATTCTCATCCATCCCAATAATCAAAGCAAGACAACGTTTACGTGTCCTTATGGAGCGTATGCGTACCGGCGGATGTCATTCGGGTTGTATAACTGTTGATGATGGAAATTGGTAAGCATATGAATCGGAATCGAGATGCAATCTGAAGTGGATTTGAAGATTTGTGGAATTCTCGGAAACAGAGTACGCATCGGCTGGAAGTCTATATCGGTCGATACCGAGTTTGATATGGTTAGCCGATACAACCGATATTGGTTAGATTGGTTATGTGATCAATGTCGAATTCAAAAGAAGGACTTCAATGTCATTGTCAAGCGAGGATAGAGTCTAAGATGGGCAATTTTCTCTATTAATTAGGATTTTATGTGATTTCCTTATAGATATTTTCAGTAAGAGTACGCCTAAGGGACCTGTTCATCGGTTAGAATTGTATTAGGAAAGTATGAGTTGTGTCATTTATGGACAAGTTTGTATATTCGGGTATAAATGTAAGCCCGAGGTCTTGTAAATAATTAACATCAGTTCAATCCAATCGCATCGCGTCGCCAACCTTTTTCATTACTTTGTTTTAACGAGTTCTTGCTTTCGAGTCAAGCTGTATCGGTTTCGATCTTTGACAAAGAGGTAAAACTTGTTATGGCGGTTTGCATCATCGGGATCAGTGCTTACATCTGTATGACACTCTAAAATCTTGTTTTGCGAGTCACCAAGCTATCATATATACTATATAATCTAGATTGACAATGCTTTCTACTTTCATCAGTCGATCTCTATTGAGGGTTTTGTCGATAACGGCTAGATTGACTTGTTGATTTAGATTATATAGTATATTCACCATCCTGAAAACATGACCATCAGTTTGACTATCTAGATATTATGCTTCTTCTCATACTTAGTGTTGCATCAGTTTAGAATCATAATCTCTAGCCTGTTACATGGTTGTTAATAAGGATAATATCGGGGTTTCAGCTGATCTTACCTGATATAGTTTTTTACATAGATTTATGTCTTGTTTAAGATACTGTATCTGCCCCTTATATTGGGATCTCAACTAATATAAATATATTGAATTTATATTTATTTTAAGATGATATCCTAGTATAAGGTAGTAGATAGGTTATCCCAAATATTTTACTTGTATGATACTGATATATAAGAGTAACACCGACTTCAGCCAACAAGAGTAGGGCTATTACCTATCAGTTGAGGGGGCCCGAACCTGTATAAAAATCCATGTCTCCTATCTCTTTTACTTCAATCTCACGTATACCCTGGCACGAATGATCCCCATACCATGCAAATACCGTAGTCGCAATCTACAACATTGACACTTTCCAAAAGTCTCATGACTGCGAGTATACCCTGGTGTATGTCGATTATGTATCCAAGTGGGTGGAAGCAATGTCGTGTTGTGCTACCGCGCCAAGCACACCAGGTGTTCCACGAGGTCATATTTCCTCACTTCGGAACACCACGGATGGTAATCAGTCACGGAGGGTCTCACTTCATCGATAAGACCTTCCATAACTTTTTACAAGAGCTTGGGGCACAACACAATATTGCAACTCCATACCATCCCCAGACAAGTGGTCAGGCAAAAATGTCAAACAAACAAATCAAGAACATTCTGCAGAAGACCTTAAATGAGATGAAGAAAGCATGGAAGCACAAGCTACCCAATGCTCTTTGGGCAAATACAACCACATACAAGACACCCATCGGCAATGTCACCATACTAGCTCATATATGGAAAAAATCTGCCATCTACCGGTCGAGCTGGAACACAGACCACATTGGGCTATCCAGACTTGGAACATGGATCTGGGACAAGCCAGATGCCACCGACAGTTGTAGCTATTGGAGTTAGACGAATGGAGAGACAAAGCCTACCACAATGCTAGGATTTACAAGGAGAGAATCAAAAGATGGTATGGTAGGAGAATAAAGGTCAAGGAGTTTGAGCCAGGCAACAAGGTTTTGCTGTTCAACTCCAAGGTGAAACTCTTTGGTCACGGGAAACTTCTGAGCAAATGGTTAGGACCGTATACCGTCATTGACACCTCGTCTCATGGAGCGGTCATGCTACAGGACGACGAAGGTAACGTATTTAAGGTAATTGTTCATCGTTTAAAAGTTTTCCTAGAACCAGTAGAAGGGTTGGGGCTGGATTTAGACATTATTGAGTTGTTAGATTTTCAAGTGTATTCTAGTAGCCAACCCATGTCTACTAGGCTAGGCCAAGCCAAGGCCCAACCCAGTTCCCCTCCTAACCTGGGCTAGCCAAACCATGCTCTAGCTCCGCTAGAGCTAGCCCTTCTCCCTTGGGCTGCTGGTGGACCCTACGTGTCAGTTGTGGTGGTTTCACGAAGAAAAAGAAGATGGCGATTGTGATCTCCTTTTCAAAATTCTTTCGGCCATCGTTTTTCTTTCTTTCTCCTCTCCTCATCCATCATTGAACACTAGGCAATTCCTGCCAAATTCTCCACCAATACATGGCTGGGAAGGCCTTGATCTCCCTCTCCGGTTCCAATTCCATATTCCATATCGAGGGGAGATTCAACCCACCAATGTGGTGTTTGCGGTGCTTGAAGACGGCGAACCCAGGGTCCTGGAACCCCTGGCAGTCTTGCCACCGCTCAGCCACGACAAGGGGCTAGCCGTAGCCAGGAGGGTTCGGCCGAAGCATCCTTGTTCCCCTCGCTCTTCCCCCCTCCCCCGTTTGACTGCACCCTGGAGAATCCAGAAGGCGCAAGCTCGATCATCCAGTCCCTACCAAAAACCTACAATGGGCAAAATCGGCCCTAAAAAGCCAATTTGCGCTCGCTTGTTCCATGGGGTTGATGTACCAAAGCCATCACTTATACCCAGCGAGCACCATGTTGAAACAGTGGTTACCAAGGTTGGGGACAGGTGTTGCTACCGGTATAGCCAAGACACCTCGTCTTGGTCTCCGGAAAGCCCACGGTCGCAGCATCGCTTCCATGTCCTGGATGTGCGAACACCTACTGGGTATGGAAGGGTGTTGAAGCCTGCCAAAGCTCCTTTTGGGAGGAGGAAGGCGGAGGCCTCTGATAGCTCCCCACCGATTAGATGACACATCTCTCCACCTCCTATCAAGAGGTTGGCTTGGGACTATGAGAGCGACGAAGAGAAATCTCCGGTAGCTCTCTTGACCGTTTCTGTTATGCAGCTTCATGCTAAAAATAGATGGTTAAAAGATGTTGTGGCAAAGGGACAGGTCGAGCTCGAGGAGCTCAAGACTGACCTTGCGTCCCTCCGCCATGGTCTTTGTGTCAAGCTCTTACGCTTGTAGAAGGCCGTTGGGAAGGAAGATCTCTACTATGCTTCTAGCTCCTAGACCTTCCCATGTATCCTTAGGACTTGGGGTTGTATTCTTAGGACTTAGATAGGCACATTTAGGTTTTTAATTTCAGTTTTATTTATTTATTTCATTTCATTGTGTAATTTTGCCTATGAATAAAGATGAATAAAATAAATGACTCACCGAGCTTCACCGGGTGAGTCTTTTACTTTAAGTTTCTTTTTTCTTTGTGTATTTTGTAGCATCCCAGGTACAAAAACAAGTGTGGAGTGATCTTGTGTTCACATGATGCATTCACATACAATATTACTCATGTCCATGCTACACCACAACGTTGCACATTCACGAGATGCGACGTAGCAACCATTGCACACAAGGTTGCTCGTCATTGCACTAACATTTGAGCAATGGTTTGCACATTAATCTTCATCTCCCTAATTCTTGAGTTGGAATTAATTTGCTATTTCTAAAACTAACTCAACAATTAAAATGAGTATTGACATGATGAACTAGACTATATGACTTGCTTGCCAAATAACTCACATACTTGTTATTCCTAGAACATTGCTCTATTGTTAGTGAATCATATTCATAGGACCACATGTTATCTAAGTAATTGATGAATGAGACATGACCCGATGATTTGAACCTTGCTCCTGATGATGAAACCTCGGGAATTTTATAAAAGAAAATAAAATAGCTTTACATACTCCTTATTGATGGTCCATTCCTACAAAAGTCATATGTCTCTCTTAAATGGTAAACCTTATACATATGTTGCTTGCTATCATTTTGAGTTTTGTAAAATGGTTGTGACCCTTGTTAGATTCTTTTCATATTCTCATGACCCAAGTCTTGTGCTTTAGCCACCAAAATATTGCTCTTCCTCTTCTCTGGAGGCTTAACAACAGTTTTCATCCACCATATGCTAAAACTTTTACACTGGAAGTAGGCATCCATCCCACCCATCAAATAAAGACTTCAAATACTACGATTCTCCATCCTCCTGTACATGCCAAATGAGACATGAAATAAAAAATGCTATGATGTTAGAAATATCATACTGCTCACAAGGAGAAGAAACAAAATATTCTCGAACATGATGAAAAAATGAAGAGAGAGATAGAAAATAGCTTTGGTCTCCAAATAAACAATAGGAGGAGGATCATACAAAAACGAGTCACCATCCATTTTCCATTTTTCATTCCATTAAAATGTAGGTGCACAAGATTGGTCATGGTTATATGATTGTGTCTTCATGGATCCTCTATATGACTTTACAAAATATTTGATGCAAATATGTCATTTTCTTATTCTCTACCCTGAGGTCCACATAAGCCTTATTAAAAAGGTAGGATAAGAAAAGACAACACCAATACCTTGGTGAGGAATGAAACACCATGAGTGACTTGAGAGAATCAATTGAGTAGTATAATAAAAGCTATGATTTTGAGCGTCAAAGAAAAACCCCAAAATGATTCACCAGAAAAAGTAAAGGTGACTTGATTCGAGGACTGTTCCGTTCTTTAATCACCCAAGATGACATGGTAAACACATCAAGGTTCACAAACACAGGTACGTCTTAGAATAAACTGTATGTCATATCATGAAGCAAGAAGTCATTACTCTAGTAGATTCATGAGCTTTACTCAGGGACGAGTAAAGGATACATGTGGGGGTGTTGTTGACGATCGTTAAGTGCAAACTTTAACCATCAACTTATGCATAAAAGATATCAAATATACTAACAAAACTTAGTGGTAGTGGTTTACTACTAACCACTTCCATTAGTTTTGGTAAATAAATGTGTGCAGGTCATTTAAGGAGAAAATACACCCGCCATGCGATGAAATTGATCCTTCGGCCAATCACACGCGAGTACAAGGATTGGAGGTCCACTTGACAATCGAAACCGACTTAAACACAAGCCAAACTGTCACTACCGCCATAAGGGCCCACCTGTCAGCCTCCCAGTAAAAGGAGAGGTCAGGAGGTGGGGCCCACAGTTCGGCCGAACCGCCATAGTGGCTTTTAGCTCACCTTTAGACTTTTATAGCTCCACTTTAATGTATTGGCTTCATTAGAGAGTGAGGGAAAGCGTCAGGATTGTCGACCTTTTTCTCTCGCTTGTACCTCGGCAGATGATTTCTTTTATAAAGTAAGTATTCGAGTCTTCTTATGTTATGTAATTAAGTTATTTAAGTGAGATATATTCTCATCGGTGTTGGTTCATCACATAGTGCGCAGCTAAGTACTCTAGTACTAGGATTTTGGATAAAGAAGGAAGTTCCTGCGAAAGGCTAGAGCAGTAATTAATAACTTAGGCGTGGTGCTTAGGTTAGAAATTACCTTCATTTGTTGTGTACTACACGGAAAATGAGGTAAGCGGCAGGTGTTGATAGCCCTATCCATCTGTCATATTCCTGCACGTTCGGATACATCATAGAGCTTAAGGCCGGACTCAGCTTGGCCGATCATTGGAGGGCCGGTGCCCTAAATAATCTAATTAAATGCTTAGAAGTTCTCTCTTGCCAAATACCTCCATCAGTTATTGTGTACTTCGGTATCCTTACGTTTATGGATTTATATGTGATCGTAAGAAATACAGGTTACTAGGAGCACAGAGGACGGGTAATGCCTTGCCGCCCTCGAGGAGACACCGGGGATGTTGGCTGAGGACGCTTTGCTTCTCTGCCTCCAGCAAGGACACCGTAACCTCACCTCCCATGCAGCACGCCTTTCTAAGCAGCATTGCCGACCGAAGCACAACACCTGATCAATACCTCACTGCGACGATCGTCCTCACCTAGTCGCCTGGTGACTGGTGCTGCTCCAGATCCAGAAAAATCGGGGGAGTGGAGGGGGAAGTGATTAGCAGATGCTTACGGCATGGTAAAAAAAAGGTATAAATAGGGGTATGTTGGATAGGAAAAAAAATAATGTGCCTTGGATTGCGAACTGGATGAAATGCTTAGCGGGATGAATTAGCAGTAAAAGAATTACATTAGTACGATGGTGGGGTTCGATCGGAGGCACGCTACTATTTAGTTAAAGCACTACGCTCGAGGTAGTAGTTCTATGAAATTCCTTCTTTATCCATTGTTCAAAAGGAGGCATTAAAGTACTGAAGATGTATATGTGTTATAACTAATTAGATGTTTCATAAGAAGGTGTAGTCTGCCAGTCAATACATTTTTTAAAATTGACCTCCAATATTTCTTTATATATTTCGATTCAACTTTTTAAAATGAACTAGTTTTTTTAAAAAAATGTTTCAAAATAGTAGAACGCTGCTATATAATAGGTTTCCCACCTGCCCTCACGTCGCTCCTAGGGCAGAGGTGACACGGGAGGCGACCCCAGCCACCGCGCCACAACCCCTGTGTCCCCCTCCCTCCTCCATCTTGCCGCCATCCGAGTGGGCCGTAGGAAACCGCACGGCCGCAAGGACGGCGCCGGCAGCGCCTTCCTTCCCCGAGGTCGCGGCGTCGGAGCCCACGACCCCGACGTAGCTCCAGAGAGACGACATCTGTGGCGGTAGTGATGGGCAACGTCGGCATCGAAGCAAACCACAGCTAGGTGGACTGGGGGCGACGACAGCGAGGCGGCGATGCCGGATCTGGCGTCCTCTGCGCGGCCCACGGGAGGCCGGACCCCAAGCCGGCAGCGGCAGCGAGGCACGTGGAGGCAGTGAGGCAGACGTGGAGGTGGCGGGGTGGCCAGATCCGGCCTCCCCGGCGTGGGAGGCCGACCCCTGAGCCACCGGTGATGGCGAGGTGGCAGTGGGCGGCCGTGCGGAGGCGGTAGCACGGATGAGGAGATGGCGGGGCAAGGCAGGTAGGAAGCGACGACACGCCATCAACGACGCACACCCGTGTGGTGCCGTCGCTGGAGCAAGGCGGAGATGGCGGCGATAGGAAGAAACCGACTAGGAGCGACTAGTGGCGGCGGAAGGCGGTGGGGGCGCTAGAAGGTGTGCTCGACGGCTGTTGGACTATGGGGTCCGCGCGGAGCGGCATGTGGGTCGGTTGGCGCTGGTGGAGTTGGTAGTAGCGGATGGATGATGCTGGCTGCGCCTACTGCTGAGGAAGGCCAGCGTGGACGACATCGGGAGGTCGGGACGCCGGTGTTGCCGGCGTTGGTGCAGCGGTGGCCACGTGCCAGCGGAGGATGGACAGTGGTAGAGCTTTGGAGCAATATCTGCGGATCGATAGAGCGGACGGCAAGTGTAACACCTAGCCCGGCCTTACCAGGCCTGCAGCGACGGTGCTTCGGACGTCGTTTTCCCTCTTGGGGGCACTATCGAGTTGGCCCTCTCTCTCGGGGGGAGGGGGCACCGGGTGAAAATCTGTCTTGGTTCCTTGTGACCTTAATGGACGATGGCAGCGGTTTTTGTTCATCACTTTCTCCCTAGAGGCGTCGTCTAGGAGGCCCCTGCCAAAAAAACTCTCCTTGACAGCCTATGCATGCTTACTCTAGATGTTTGTCCTTTTGCGGCGGTGTCTACCAATGTGAGCTGACCGTGTTGGTGGGCCTAGTAGGGGAGAGCGGTTCCACCCTTCTCTCTCACCCTCTCCCCTCCAGTCCCATGAACATGGATAGAGTTTAGTTCGCTGCTAGTTGTTAGGTTTTGGTTTTGGGCGGTTTCGTTTTGCCTCTACGTTGCCTCTTAGTCGGTGCGTGGTGCGTGGGGGTGTGGTGAGTGTTTTTTTCTTTTCCTAGCTACTACTTTCCAGTATACTAGTCTTGTAAATTTTTCCAGCTCCTCAATGAATAATAGCAGTGTTGGTCGTTAAAAAAATCAAACTAGTATAATTCCTAGTTAAACTAGAGTCCGAGTGACTACGTCACTCAAAATAAAATGAGGTATTTTGGAATTGCTAACTAGCAGCATGCTGTTTTTTTCCAATTTGTCAGCCGTTTTTATGGCCATTGGATCTCCCTTCATGATTCGTGCTCACTCAACATGATCCAGCCCAAGTAATTGCGCGCTGCCATAAAAGCGCAGCCCAAGCAGGAACGTTGCCATGAGAGCCCAGCCCAAGCAGGAGGGGATCCACGCGTCGGTGTGTCTTCTGTTTTAGCCGGACACCCTATCGCTACAGTTTTAAAAACAAAATTCCCCTCTTTCCATTTTTTCTCCGCCATGCACAGGAGAAAGAGAGAGAAGCTGCCGGTGAAGGGGGCGGTGATGCAGCAGCGCGAGTGCGATGTCGTAGCCGTCTTCTACGGCGGGGGAGACCTTGGGCTTGGCGGAGAGCGCTTGGAGAAGGTATCGAAACTAAAATTCGGTAATATAAAAAATAGGTAGCGAACAAGATAGAAAAATAGATAGGTTATGAGATAAAGAATTTAGACAGGTTCAGACCTTCACGAAGAATCCTACTCCTGTTTCGGAGATTTGAGTCTCCGAGTTATGTATTGATCTAACGATCTAGTTGTGCTTATATCCGTATGGGGCACCCTGTCCTCCTTATATAGCCGGAGGGAAAGGATTTACAAGACAGATATTTAACTCCTTACGGTTTAAATCTCTTATAACTAATTTACAATCTTAACAAAACAGAACTACAAGCCGTG
This sequence comes from Oryza punctata, assembly GCA_000573905.2. Classification (NCBI taxonomy): domain Eukaryota; kingdom Viridiplantae; phylum Streptophyta; class Magnoliopsida; order Poales; family Poaceae; genus Oryza; species Oryza punctata. The sequence continues at coordinate 13,392,950 of CM002493.2, forward strand.
CCTTGATAAACAAGTCGATATAATACCCGAGTCCTAGTATCATACATATTCTATATACATAGTATATTCCCTATAACCAGTCGGATAACTAAATTTGTGGGTATGTGGTAACCATAATCTCCACAGTAGCCCCTGAGATCTTCACAGTCGACGAGATAATCTTCTCCCAAATCAAAACAATAATCACCGAGTACTTCAATCATCTCTGCCAAAATCTCCCGAGTGCTTTTACCTAATCATAAGGCTGTGAAGGGCTGGAAAAGTTTCAAAAATATACCCATATGCATCGACTAGATGCACCTAATTAGGTGTTGCCCCCCGACTATATGATTAGTTGAACAAACTAAACAACCATCCAAGTGATTTTAAGCTACCTAAATAGCATAACAATAATATATATAGCATTAACCCCCGAGCAAACATAACTCAAGTGATTAAACCGACTGCTTTATAAAATATTATGTGAACAACTTAAAATTGACGACATCAAAAAAAATTCTCATAACAGAAACAGCTATAACGAAGCTTATATGTCATGAATAAAAAATTTCCAAAATATCAGACACATGCCATGTACACACTGTTTTAACAGATGTGTTTTAACCCCTAAATATCCATGGCTTCACCATATTTGAAAAAATAAGGCATATGTGGCATTAAATCCGAGTAAATAAAACTCATAAAGAATTTACCAACCGCCCAAAAATAACCAAAATATTTATTAAGTCGAAGCTATAATACTTGGTCTTTATATAAAAATGCACACTTACGCGGCAAAAAAAACTTACTGCACTCACTCCTAAAAAGTTGAGTCACAGTAATAAATTTGTAAAATATCAAACGTCATCGACATATACTTTTTCGCTCATCACAGAAAAGCTTAAGCCCCTAGGGACATATGTCAGACTTCTTCCAAAATCATGGGCTGAAAATATCCAATAGTCCTCGGCCCAATTTCCAACCAGTAAACCAAAGTAACCGTTAAATCTCTTGCCTCTTCGTCTTCCACACAAAAATTCCCCAATATCACACAGTGCTTCCAGCTAGGGTTCCAAATCTTTGCGCCCACAAACTCCAAATCTTCGCTCCCCCCATCAGATCCTACAGCGGATAGCCTCTATTCGCTTCTCGCTTCACTCGCTTCCAAGAAAACTTCCCCAATCCATTCGATTCCACATGCACGCTCATGGCTGGAGAGAGAAAAATCTCTTTCGAACAGTGGGCAAGATCTGATGTCAAAGAGTCAACCCTTTAGGAGATGGTGAAGGATGGCGTTCTCCCACCCAAAGGAAACATTGGGTGGCGCCCTGCTTTTGGCGAGAACTTCCCAACTCCAGACACTAACGAAATCGTAGTATTTACTCCCTTCTTTTACTCCAGCTTCGCTCTTCCAACCTCCTCTTTCTTCCGTGGTCTTCTAGCATTTTATAGAATCCAAATTTTTCACTTAAACCCAAATTCAATACTCCATATTGCTAATTTTATCCACCTCTGCGAAGCCTCCCTTGGCATCCAACCCCATTTCGCTTTGTTCCGCCGCATATTTTATCTCAAACCCCAACCCGACAAAAATAATCCCTATGTCGTCGGTGGATCTGGGTTTCAATTGCGTGGAACTCTCACCCAAAAATACTTCTCTCTTCCATTCAAAACCTCCAACAAGGGTTGGCACTTCAACTGGTTCTACATATCCAACCCAACCCCTTGTCTTCCCGACTTTGTCGGCCTTCCTCCCATTCCCCAAGAAAATTGGAGAAACTTTCCAGTTGGCGACGAACTTGCGCAGGCGAACAAATTACTTCTTCGCCTAATGGAGATCAAACAACAAGGCCTTCAAGGAGAGCAAGTCACTCGGCACTTCATCAAATGCCGACTGGCTCCCATTAAAGAGAGAAGTAAGCGGGCGTACGAATACGAAGGTCAGTGGACCCAAACCGCGACGATCCAAACTCCATAGACCACAAAGTCATGTGCAACCGCATGTACAAAGTCTTCTCTTCTGGAATCGCTGTCGACTATGGACACAAACTCCCAGTCACCCCATATAGCTTGATGCGCCCACCTCCAGCGGTAAGCACATTTCAACTCTTCTGTGAATTACTAACATTAACTCAAACATTTTGTTTGAATGCATACTCACTATTCAGGATCTTGTTTGCATTTTTCAACCATCTGGAGCACTCTTTAGACAACAGATGAAGAACTGACACAAGCTAGTTTTAGCATGTAGTTCACTGTAGAACTTCACGGCATGCTTCTTTAGTTACCTAATGCAGTAGAAGATTAGGTTCTGATAAACGATATTTTAGTTTTTTCAAATAACTTGAGTATCACCAAACCCCCCTTGATCGTGCCATTTGCTAGCCTCAAAAATCTGCACCTCTCTGAAAATGTGACACATTTGCAAAATTATGTTCTGAACATTTCAAAGAGAAATAGTAATTTTCCGAACTTAAGTATGAACATATAGCATTTTTTACTTTTGTTAGCAATGTGAGTAAAGCAATTAGAACATAACATGGCAATGCTACCAATGTGAGTAAGGTAAAATCAATACATGCGAAAAATTGACACAAAACAAAATCCCACTGCATTAAAATTTTTTAGGAGCCCAGGGGTCTGAACCTGCCAAAATGGCAAGAATTGCTATTACTCATGTTATGTGAATTGCCATGCACTTGGAACTATCGAAAGTAAAACCCCAATTGCTTTTTGGATGTTTTGTCTCCTTCTAATGTGTCTTCTCATTTGTTGTAATATGTTCTGCGACTAACAAGTCAATGATTAAATAGGGGAATAAGTATACACGACACTGTTCGACAATGAGGTTCAGACGGATGTTCAAAGCCCCAACAATGAAATGGACGCTGGTCTCTCAAACCATGCCATGGAGGAGGTTGGGAGTCTTCCTGCCTAGGCTGCTAGGCATCTTAATGTGTTTGCAGAACCTAATATCGTATTGAAGTTCACTAATTGCAGAACCAGGAGGGCTACTACTTGCTAGTTAAATTTACAGGATGCAGCAAGCTCCCTGTCATATAGACTACAAATCAATGTAACAAAGCATCTGCCAGGTCAATGCTTCTTGGGTTTTCACTAGCTGAGCAGTTAACTATATACATTTGAAATTGTTTTGTGTACATCTAAACATCTAGGAGTTTTAGTTTTGTATTCAACTTCTAGGCTTTTCTCCTTATCTGGGCTTTTCTGCTAGGTTACTTTTGTTTTCAAAATTTGTCTCTGCGTGTGCTTTTTTTCTTTTCTAGGCTTTTCTTAAGGACAAATTAATCCCAGGCCCTTTTTTTCGTTGCAAGTGTGAGCTTTTTCATAAGAACAAAAATGTTATGGACTTTTTATCTTTTTTTTTCCTGTGGGCTGTGTGGAGACAAAACTAAGCCCACACAGCTAACAGAAACAAAGCGGATGGACTATGCGTTGCGCGCTAAGTACGCTGTTTTTCTGCGCATGGGGATCGCACGGTCAGGAAAACGGCTGAAACTCTAAAATATTTCAGCCGTTTACCACATAGAGAGTCCCATTTTAAAATAGGTAAATCAGGAAACCAGCATGTTTATGAGGAATTTCTCAAGAAAAGGAAAAAAAAACACAAATAGGTAAGGTGCCACCGAGATTTGAACTCGGGTTACTGGATTCAGAGTCCAATGTCCTGACCACTAGACCATGGGACCGTAGATATCAAAGATGACAAACCTGATTTTTTCCTTTCGATCTTGTGGCCCAGAAAGAAAATTTGAGAGAATGTTACAAGGGTGATATACTATAATACCGTGTGACAATCTTTATTATTACCATATGTCACTAACCCTTCATTCATAACGGGTGATAACACATATCTGTGTCAGAGAAAAACCTCGTCAGTGATTGGTCCCTGATAAAAAAAATTATCCGTGATGGGTGAACATCCGACACCGATGACTCATCTTTATCGGGTGATAAGTTACCACTCATCATGGTTGAGTCATCCGTGACAGTTCGTGACTCATCTTTATCGGGTAGTAAGTTACCATCCATCATGGTTGAGTCATCCGTGACAGTTCATGACTCATCATTGTCGGCTGGTAAATTACCACCCGTCATGGATGAGAATTTATGATTATTGAATTTTAAATGCACATAAAACCCTAAAAATAATTTAAATATTACTATGACATTCGAACCATGGTCACACATCACTAGCTATAAATTCATGATTTTTTCAAGTGATTTTTATATGCACGTCATAGTTGGATTTGAACATAGGACCCCTTAACAAATGTAAACTAATTTTATCATCTCACCTACAGACCATATGTTGATAAGTCTTCATATGTTATTCTTTTGGCTATTCTCATTCAAATATAAAATACAAATTTTGAAACTCTAGATGATTATGATTTCAAATGAGAACGCTTTCAACTACAAAGTTGTAGATCTCATTGAGTTTCAGAATTTAGTGTAGGGCATGTCTCCATCCCCTATTTATGTTATCCTTCTTTGAAATTCCAATGTGTGTTTCAAAGATTGGATTATTTTAGGTCACGTTTTTTTGAGTAATGATGACCGGAGGAAAAGAAAATATAGATTAACTAAGTGGGAAAACATATGCCAACCAAAAGATCAAGGTGGACTAGGTGTCCATAACCTTGATATCAAAAATAGCTGCTTGTTAAGCAAATGGCTTTTCCAGTTACTATGGTGAAGGCGTATGGCAAGACCTTTTACAAAATAAATATTTAAAGGGTAAACTTCTCTCTGTTATGTCCAGCAAGACAGGTATTTCCTAATTCTGGGCAGGTTTAATGAAAGTGAAAGACCAATTTCTTAGGTTTGAGTCTTTTAGATGTGGCAATAGGAAAGAAATAAGATTTTGGGAAGACACATGGTTGGGATCGCGTGCTCTCAAATATCAGTACCCTACTTTATATAATGTGGCTCGAAAGAAACAGTCTACTATGGTAGAGATTATGAGCACAACACTATTGAATATATCTTTCAGGAGAGCCATTGTTGGCCAAAAGCTAATCGAGTGGAATGATTTGATCCTTAGGCTAGCTAATATAACTATGTCAAATAAAAAGGACTGCTTTGTATGATCGTTCCATAAGAATGGCTAATTTTCAGTCAATTCTATGTATACCGTATCATGAAATCTAATGTTAGGATCCAAGAAAGAATTCTATAGGACTTAAAGGTTCCACTAAAGATCAAGATCTTTATGTGGTTTCTTCACAAGAAGTAATTCTAACGAAGGATAACCTGGCTAAAAGAAAATTGGGGGGGGGAGACAAGCACTGTTCTTTCTTTCTGCTATACGCAAGAGATAATCCAACATCTTTTCTTTGAGTGTCATATTGCTCAGTTTGTTTGGAGATGTGTGATTTTTGCTTTTAATATCCCTCCACCCCGTAACGCCAAAAATATTTTTGGTAATTGGCTGAGAGGGGTATCTAGATCCATAAAAAAGATGATCCTAATTGGAGCTAGTGCTGTATGTTAGTCTATTTGGCGTTGCCATAATAATAAAGTTTTTAATAGTAAGTATTTATCTAATGCTATGCAGGTTATCCTCATGTCTTCCTATTAGCTCCATTTTTGGTCTATGATGCTACCACAGGGGAACAGGATACTATGTGCAATGGTGCTACACTCTTGGAATCGGTAGCTAAGGTCTCTTATTCCACTATGGTTAGCGTAGTTCCATTAAAATTGCTATCTAAAAAAATCTATTTGGTTTAATGCTTGTCAATAATAAAAGGGAGTTAGGGATTTGTCCCTTCACCATATTTCTTAATTTGATTTGTTTTTATATTTACCTCTTTTAACAAACTTATGGTTGTGTATCTTATGACAGAAGCCGGAGATGTAATCCATCTCCATTATCTAAAAAAAATGTCTCCATCCAAGGTCGTTTGAGGAATTCAAAAAATATTTGGAAATAGATCACATCACTTATAAAACATATTTGGAGATCTAAACAATCTCAAATGAAAACATTGTCAATTACAAAGTTGTATATATTGTCGAACCCTTCGAATTTGATATAGGGCATGTGTCCATCCGAGATTATTTGGAAAATACAAAATTGTGTTTTTCAAAATAGATCTCATTACTTATAATGTATATTCAGGTATATAAACTATCTCAAATTCAAATGTTGTCAATTTTAAAGTTATACATCATTGTCGAGTCGAGATCTATAATTTTCATATAAGGTATGTCTTTGTTCTAGGTTGTTTGAAAAATTCAAAATTTTGAATTTTCCTTCATCCGTGACGAGTCATAACTAACACCCTTCATGGATAACGGATGAGTGCTTACATCTTTGAGGGGTCAATTCATTACACCCGTCACGGGTGACATGTTATCCGTGATAGGGTATGGTTGTGATCCATTAGGTCATCCGTGACGTGTTACAATTACGACCTGATAAAGATGACCTCATGTTGGTGATGGGTCATCCCCGATAGTTAAATCTTAAACGGGATACTTTTCAACCCATTAGAGATTAGTCATCGTAAACGAGTCACATTAGTCCGACACGATGGCTCGTCATGGATGTCCAAATCTATACTAATGTGTGAAACAGTATAAAAATAACTCTATTTATTTTTAAAATTACAACATTGTTAATTTTTAAACACAAGTTTGATCATTCGTCTTATTGAAAAACATGCAAGTATCATTTATTATGTTATTATTTGTTTTATCACTAAATGTACTTTGAGCATGACTCTTTTTTTACTTGCATATATTTTTTTTGATAAAATGAATGGTAAAATTAATGTGTGTTCGTAGTACAGAGACGGATTTACGATTTTACGGTACGTTTATAACATGTACCAAAAACGCCTAACATGCCGAGGACGACCAGCACATGCCACACGGCTAGCTCCAGCGTTTAGGATAATGAAGAACTTCCGTTGGAAAGCAAATAAAAATGTAGGTCACGGTGACCTACATTTGTGTATCGATTGGTTTAACACATCCTGCTATCACCTACGTCATGTGTGCTGAAAATACATCACTACTAATTTGAATACAACATATGTGTCGGATTAAATTGATGATGATCAATAGCTTAAAGGCAGCAGAAGAGGTGAATTAAAATATCAAATCAGTTTTGTGGGCAACACTTACAAGATAATATCGGGCATACTAATGAGAATGAAGTGTACGGAGTCCTTGAAGGTGTGCAGACGTGATATTTAGATCGCTGAACTTTCAAAATATATTTTTAATCCCTGAACTTATTTTAGGTGATATATATGCAAACGGACTCCCTGCTTCGTGAGCAAACGTAGCATGCTGCGATGGTGCCTACGGGCTACACGTTAGTGACACTCACATATCAATTACATAGAAAAATAAATAAAATTTGAAAAGAGAGAAGATAGGAGAGGAAGTGATGTTTTAAATTTTGAAAAAAAATAAAATTAAAAGAGGTGAGGAGAAAAATATGCTTTTAGATTATCTCTATATGTGACAGACATGTGGATTTCATGACGTGATTTCCTGGCATACCACGTCGTATTCGGAGCATGTTGGAGCACATTTAGATCTACATGATACTTAAGATGATACTAAGATAAGTTCGTAGACCCTAAATGTATTTTCAAAGTTCAGTAACCTATTAGGCTAAAACAAACTACGGCATAGCTAAGGTTTAGCGGCGTGGCAGATCTTTGTGCTAACCAAACAGCCTTACTTATTAATTGGATCTTGAAATGATACTAATATGAGTTGTACCTCTTCTTGCATAGTGTCATAAAACCTAAAGCTTCAGCACATCTTCGTTGTGCAAATATGTTGTGCTCACGCATGTGGAAGGTCACCTAATTACCCAAGGTGCTAGGGATACGCTTCTTTTTAAGCCTAGCTAGCACTGTAGGGTTGCTAATTTGTCATATTATTTTGGTGTTTTAAGCATATCGAACTTCGAATAGAAAAAATTTGAATACCGATGTTTTGTTCGTCGAATTGGGACCGGGAAGCTGTAGGTGTTTCTCAGGTCAATCTATTGGGGTGTGCCACCAACTCGCATACTACGTCCGTTTTATATTATAAGTCGTTTGACTTTTTTTCCCTAGGTAAACTTACTTTTCTATAAATTTGATTAAATTTAAAAAAGTTTGATTAGAAATAAAGTCAAACGATTTATAATATGAAACGGAGGGAGTATATACAAAGTTAGGCGATAAAATGTTCCAGAAACACAATTTAAAATCCTTCGGAGCTCTTTAGGATTGGACCAGAACGTGGCCCTAAGTAACCTCGGGAGTGTAATACTAATGTTCTAGAGACAAATGTATAAACATATATTTTTATACTCCGTACTATAGTGTATATTCAATAGAGATTCACTAATTGCCAGTTTGCCACGTTAAAAAAATAAGAAGAGAAAAACTCAACGGTTGAGAAGTGAGTATAATTCAACTGGTTAGATTTCTTGTGGCAGAACCAGTCTACCTAAGTTCAAATTCTAGATTTAACATGGGTGCTCACATTTACAGCTAACTATTCTTTTAATGATAGGTGACGTACCCATCGATAGCGAGACGTCTGTGGTGACTTCGTTAATTTCAAGATATACCGATGCTCATAAGAGTAGGGTGTGCATGTGTGCCTTCATAAGAGTAAGTGCGCGGAAAAGGTATGCCTGTGGTGACTTCCTTAATTTCAAGGTATACCGATGCTCATAAGAGTAGAGTATGCGTGTGTACCTTCATGAGCGTAAGTGTGCCGATAAGATGTGCGTGTTGTGGTACCTACTGTGTTTCTTTAAAAAAAAAAAAAAGAAAAAAAAAACTCGACGGCTGGGTTGCTGGGCGCAGCACGGCAAGCCCCAAACGCGCGCCCTCTCCAACGTCCAAAGTCGCATATACGAAAGCGCTGCAGATTGGTAGTGTTGGCCCGTGGCCGTATTTTTTATCCTTCTTTATCAATAGTACTCCACATAATGTATCTGATGAAGCAAGAAATGGGCAGCATCTTCCTCGGCATCTCTCAGTTGTGTACGGCGATGTCAACTCCCCCACCCATTTCTTTAACCCGTCCACGGCACCACGTCGCCGTCACCAGTGAGCAAGCTACTGGAGTACCACATATCGGCTATCCCGTCGTCTACCTCCGCACTCCGCCGGCGAGACCTGTATATAGATATCAAACCACTCAAAGAGAAAGAGCCGACGGCTGCTAGCTAGCTTAGGTCGGCAATGGCGCCGATGATACGGGTGCTCGCGGCTCTAGACCAGGCGCGGACGCAGTACTACCACTTCAAGGCCATCGTCATCGCCGGCATGGGACTCTTCACCGACTCCTACGACCTCTTCTGCATCTCACCGGTCATGAAGATCTTCGGGCGGGTGTACTACGCGCCGTCGACGGGAGTAGACGGCAGCAGCCCTGGGGTGACGCCGCCGGCCGTCGTGTCGGTCACCGTCGGCGTGGCGCTGCTGGGCGCGGTGGCCGGGAACGTGGTGTTCGGCGCGCTAGGCGACCGCGTGGGGCGGCGCCGCGTCTACGGCGCGTGCCTGCTGCTGATGGTGTGCAGCTCCGTCGGGAGCGGCCTCTCCGTGTGCCGGACGCGCCGGTGCGCGCTCGCCAGCCTCTGCTTCTTCCGCTTCCTCCTCGGCGTCGGCGTCGGCGGCGACTACCCGCTGTCGGCGACCATCATGTCGGAGTTTGCCAACAGGCGCACCCGCGGCGCGTTCATCGCCGCCGTGTTCTCCATGCAGGGGTTCGGCATCCTCGTCAGCTCCGCCGTCACAATGGCCGTCGCCGCCGCCTTCGACCATTTCGCCGGCCACCCCGCGCCGCACGACACGCCGGAGTGCGCCGACCTTGCCTGGCGGATCATACTCATGGCCGGCGCCGTCCCCGCCGCCCTCACGTACTACTGGAGGATGTCCATGCCGGAGACAGCCAGGTACGTACGTATACATCACTTGGTCACTGACATGTGGTCCCAGATGTCATGCATCTTCGCTTGCTCCGTATCTTTGACTTCACAGCTACCATTTGAACATAATAAAAGATTCCAAAGTATTTGATTGGTAGATTAAATTAAGAGTACACTGACTATATCTTAAACTATGGTGATAGTGGAAGAATATACCGAGCGTGATCCCGAGAACAAATTCATCCTTAACAGTTAACACCATCCGAGAAGAAACTAAGTTAATCACCCGGCAGTTCGTGTGATTAATGAAAGTCTTCTTTCCTTCTCTAATGACGAAATTTGCAGCAAGAAGAATTAGTCTGTTCCTTCTCACTATGACACTCATATATCTATGCATGGTCAATTGCTGTTTCTTTTCTGTCGGCTTATAAGTTACTCCTAGTATATTCCACCATGAAGTTGCCTTTGGCTACGAAAGAAAAAAATTTCTAGAAGCTCAAGCACACATGCATCTTCTTGTGAGCATCCATACTGTCGATTATCTAGAATTTATCACTCTTATACGGGTAAACTATTTTAATTTTTCGAGACGATGTTACCTCGATCATTCACTCAAATGGTTATAAAAAAATTAAAAAAATTAAGAAAATATATTAATTAAGAAAATATATTAACATATGATATATCACTGCACAAACATGTAAGTTTTAATTTAAGTTCTATATCTAAAAAAACAAATTAAATTACACCTATTATATTCACAGTTAAATTTGTTTTTTACGAGATATAGAAGTTGAATTTAAACTTGCATGTTAGTGGGGTGATATATCGCATATTAATACATCTTCTTAATTTTTTAAATATTTTTATAATCATTTGAGTGACATGCAAATAGTTAAGAACACTCCCTTTAATGATCAAAATTCACTCCCTCATACACGTGTATATGTTATTGCTAATGTAGTAATTTCAGCTCAGCATATATTCAGTGGCAGTCAATGCTATTGCGCATTTAATTTGCACTTTAGCTTTATGCAAGAAGTTGCTAGCTAGGGTGATTAACTGCAAGAAGAAGGGTTTAAGCACCTAACCACCAAAAAGCTAATCACCGTACTTAACGTACAACGAGCAGGTTTACCGCGCTGGTGGAGCGCGACGTGGTGAAGGCCACCAACGACATCGGCCGCGTCCTGGCCGACCTCGACCTGGCCGCCGTCGCTGAGGAGGAGGCGGCGTCGGCGGCGTTGAGCCCGCCCCCGGCCCCGCCGCCGCCGCCACGCCCTTCCTACGGCCTCTTCTCGCGCCGCTTCGTCCGGCAGCAAGGGAGGGACCTGTTCGCGTGCGCGGCGGCGTGGTTCCTCCTCGACATCCCCTACTACAGCAGCACGCTGTTCCAGTCGCAGATATACCGGCCGTGGTTCCCGCCGGCGGCGCAGGTGAACGCGTTCCGAGAGGCGTTCAACGTGGCCAAGTTCCAGGCCGTCATCGCCATCGCCTCCACCATCCCGGGCTACTTCGCCGCCGTGCTCCTCATCGACCGCGCGGGCCGCAGGCGACTGCAGATGGCCGGGTTCCTCCTCATGGCCGTCTTCCTCTTCGCGCTCGCGGGTCCGTACGACGGCTACTGGCGCGACCACGCCACGCATGCCGGCTACATCGTGCTCTACTCACTCACCTTCTTCTCCGCCAACCTCGGGCCGAACACCACCACCTTCATCCTGCCGGCGGAGCTCTTCCCGGCGCGGTTCCGGTCGACATGCCACGGCCTGTCCGGCGCGGCTGGGAAGCTCGGCGCGCTCGTCGGCTCCATCGGCTTCCTGTGGGCGTCGCAGCAGAAGGACGGCGCGGCGGCCGGGCACCTGCCGGGCAACGGCATGATGTACGCGCTGTTCGTTCTTGGCGGGATATGCCTGCTCGGGCTGGCGCTCACGTATGCGTTCACGCCGGAGACGATGACGCGGTCGCTGGAGGAGAACGAGAGCGAGCAGGCGCAGAGCCAGGACGGCGACGGCGGCAGCGATGCCGGCAATGGCAGTGGTGGGCTGCGCTTCCACGAACTAAATACTCTCATGGAGGCGGCGGCCAAGAGCCCGATGTCCATGGCGAGCTCGCACCTCAGCATGTCACCTATCCTTCCTCACCGGATGTCTCTATGACAATGTAAATTAAATCACAAAACTACCGATTTAAAATGATATATCATAAAACTATAAATTTATCACAAAATACAAAATACAGGTCCAAGGTGAAGATCATAAAACTATATTATACTTAGTAACAAAGTTATCACAAAGCTACAAATTTAACGTTTATATAATTACAAAACTCAAAATCCGTAGGTTAGTTTTTTGCAATGCTTAGCGTTAAACATGTAGATTTATGATAAATTAATTATTAAATATCTAGTTTTGTGATACATTACATTAAATTTGTAGTTTTACGATAATTTAGTCAAAGTTCTGTAGTTTTGTGAAAGATACTCAATCGAACCAAAATAATCAAAAGTTTGATTCGTAGGATAGGAAAAACATAGAAATAGGAAAAACACATGAATTGGAGTAGTACATTTCTCAAATCCTACGGGAATCAACAAACACAGGAAAAACAATAGGAGTCCTTGGATAATGCCATAGAAAAAACAAAGGAAATTTCACAAAAAGGTCCCACCCCTTGCTATTTTTCCTATAAAATGTGAAGCATACAAATACAATCCTTCCTTTGTTTCCTATGAATCCTATGAAAATCATTTGCCAATCCTATGAATCAAATGGTAGAAATGCATAGACTTGTCATCCTTTGGATCAACGGGAGGAGTGGACACGCCAATTCCTTCACGGTGTTTCATAGGTTTTCTCTTATCCTATATATTTTTACCTTCCACGTGAGAAAATGCATTCTAAACCTTTGAGATGACGTCGCCTCAATTCTTGCATTACATCTATATATTTTCTAAAAAAACATTACAACATGATTAAGTATGTGATATATCAGTTCACAAACCAACAAATTCAAATGAACTTCTGCAACATGTAAAAGAAACAAATTAAATTCTAGCTAGTATGTGTATATTCACGATCATATTTGTTTTCTTAAACTTACACAGGTCAAATGTAATTTTGCAAACTTGTAGGATGATATATCAAATATTAATTTATAACTATTTACTACCTCCATCTTAAAATAACTCAATTTTCACCCATCATAAAGCAAAAACATGAGAATGCCCTCCATTTTATCTAGTCCCAATGTAATTGTCCCACTTTATCTAATTCTAATGCAATTGCCTCTCACTTTATCTAGGGCATCGAACGATGACTTATAAGCCAATTCAAAAATTTGAATTTCTGTTGACGATGAAATTTGCCAAGCATATAAATCGGAGTCAAGATCCAATCTAAAGCGGATTTGATGGTGCGCGGAAATCTCGAAAACAGAGTATGCATCGGCTGGAAGTCTGTATCGGCCGATACCGAATTCAATACGGCTGGCCAATACAGCCGATATTGGCAAGTTTGGTTATGTGATCAATGTCGGATTCGAATAAAGGGTTTCAACGATATTGCCAGATAAGGATAGAGTCCGGGATCGGCGGTAATTGTATCTATTAATTAGAATATTATGTAATTTCCTAAGAGATATTTTGGTAAGAGTCCGCCTAAAGGACTTGTTCGTCGGTTAGAGTTGTATTAGAAAAGTATGAGTCTTGTCCGTTATGGACAAGATTGTATTTTCGGGTATAAATATAAGCTCGAGGCCATGTAAATAAAAAACACCAGTTCAATATATTCTCGACGCATCGCCACCTTTCGTTACTTTATTATTTTGATGAGTTCTTACTTTCGAGTCGAACTGCATCGGTTTTGATCTTCCACAAAAGGTAAATCTTTTTATGACGGATTACATTATTGGGATTAGTGCTTACATCTTTATGACACTCTAATCTTGTTTTCGTGAATTGCTAAGTTATCATATATGTTTCATAATCTAGATTAGTTTTCTACTTGCATCGACTCATCTCTTTCTAGGGTTTTGTCGATAATATCTGGACTATCTTGTCAGCCTAGATTATTTAATGTATCTGCTATCCTGAAAAGATAATCATCGGCTTGATTGTCTAGATAACGTGTTTCTTTTCATACTTAGTGTTGTATTAGTTCAGTTTGATCTACTAAGTCATGCTTAGAACCATGATTTCTAGCCTACTTCATGATTGTTAATAAGGATAGTACCGAGGTTTCAGCCGATCTTATCTGGTATAGTTGTTTTACTTAGATTTATATCTTGTTTAACATTTTGTATCTACCCCTTATATCAGGAACTCAACAATTTAAATATATTAAGCTTATTATCAATCTAATTGATATTAGTTTAATATATTTATTATAAGATGATATCCTGGTAAAAAGTAGTATCGGAGCTATAGACGATACATGTTTAAATTTGAACATCGGGTATGACATGAACACATATAATCCTTATTTCGTGTTATTTTGGATCTAGGCAATTTATATAGTCTCAGTTAAGTCCGATCTATCCCAATTGCTGATTTCTAAAATAATATTGATACATAGGTTATATAGTGTTGATCTTTACAACCGATGGATTGAGTTTAAAGTTTATTCATGCTTATAAATTTACATCATGGTCGATCCATCTTTTCTTGCATTGGTTAGGTTACAATACGATACAACATCGGATTCTAGCCAACCGGCTATCGTTTACTAACAGTATTTGCATGTTTAATCTTGTTGATTGTAGGATCAAATCAATATGCACGCCCTAGAACCCGAAGGCAAACTTCTGGACCTGCACTAGAGTAAAGCAAATCTCTTAGGCCAGTGTGTGTTTTTTTGCATCAACACGCTTTTGGCACGCCCAGTGGGACTTTCATCAAAATGACACCTACTATCACTGACGTTACGGAAGAAAACGTGATCCCTGTGATAGTCGAGCACTTGAGCGAGGAGCAAAAGGATGAGATGAAGAAACTGCTAGACCAGCTCCAAGAGCAATATCTCCACTCATTCACTATGAATTGACATGGTACTGTGATACATAAAACCAAAGTGGAGCTACCCCCGGTCGGAAACATGGAGCCAAGCACATCTGGAGGAGGTGAAGACAAGGGCAAAGGTGTGAAAACCGAGCCGGAGAGCAAAGAACTTCACACACTACAAGATCGCATTGATTCGGCACTTCATCATGCTTTAATCAAACAGTATGGTGTGCTTGTCAATACTCTCACTAACATGATCAAGACGGTGGTAGATTGTACTATAGCTGAGGAAAAGGCAAAAGTACCAATTTATCTTCCACAAGATAATTTCCCAGGTTATAGGACTGTGAAAACAAAGATAGGTAGGAAACAACAAATGGCTTCAGGACCAACACAAATCCCATCGGCTCATGCATCTAGTGGACCCATTCCAACAATTTTGACAAGGTAATAGCCGATGCATGGAGGACAGAGTTCAACTCAGCTTACGCCTGAGCAATTAATCAACATGTTGAAGATAAAGCCACTGGTTTCAGAGCCGATTCCTCAGATACCTTCGACCCAACAACTCATGGCACCACAACCACCGTTGCAGCAGTCGATAGGAGTAACTCAACTAATCGACCAACAGTACATACCAGAGCCACCTCTCAATAACCTGCATCATGTACCCCAGCAAGGTCTAGGGGGCAATTACAATTTTCAATATCAACCTCACTCTCCACAAGTTCAGTATCGGCCGGATGGATCACTGCAGTTTCAATATCCACCTAAACTTAATCAGCATGAACAGCTGCAACAGCAGTATGGAGGAGGGGTGCAACAACAACCTTGGGCCGATATGATCGCGGATGTGATGAGAGAACAGTTTGGGCTTAAGCCTAAGGATAATTGCAACAAGTATCGGCATCCATACCCTGAATATTTCGATCAAGTACCACTGCCAAACCGATACAAGGTGCCAAGCTTCTCAAAATTCTCGGGACAAGATAATGTGTCAACCTATGAGCACATTAGCTGATTCCTAGCATAATTTGGGAAGGAATCGGCTGCAGAAGTGTTGATGACCAAATTTGGTAATTCAAGTATCGGAGATGAAGATAAAATCAAAGAGAATCGAAGATATTAGATCATATCGGAAACAGAGTGAGAATCGGCTGTAGTCCAAATCGGCTGCGGACGGGATCGGTACAATCGGAGTCGGACAGGGTTAGCCGATTGAGCCGATTTTAGTAACGTGACTCGGGACACGTCATCGGGTTATGTTAGGAAGATTCATATGGATTGCTATGCACGGATAGAGTCCTGAGGAGGCAATTGTATCTATTAATTAGATTATTTTATGTAATTTCCTTATAGATATTCTCGGTAAGAGTCCGCCTAAGGGACTTGTTTGTTAGTTGGATTTGTATTAGGTTAATATGAGTCGTGTCCGTAATGGACAATGTTTGTATTTTCGGGTATAAATATAATCCTGAGGTCTTGTAAATAATAACAACATACGTTCAGTCAATCTCGGCGCATCGCCACCTTTGTTTTCTATTTTCCGACATTGGCTTTATGTAATCATTATTTCATGTTGCGATAGACTTAAGCAATTTATACTGTCTCGGTGCAGTCCGATCTATACCAATTGCTTGCTTCTAAAGTGATATTGATTCTTTGATCACATAACGCTGGTATCTACAGCCGATATACTAGTTTTAGGGTTATATTCGTATTAGATTATACCTTACAGCCGATTCATGCTTTATTGCATCGGCTAGGTCACATACGATATGAAATCGACTGTCTGGCCGATTGTCTATCGTTTACTAATATTCTTTGCATATTTCCTCTTGTTGATTGCAGGATCAAATCAACTGGCACGCCCTTGAACCTAAAAGCTTAATTTTAGACCTGCACTAGAGTAAAGCAAATCTCTCAGGCCAGTGTGTGTTTTTTGCATCAACACGCTTTTGGCACGCCCAGTGGGACCAAGGGTCATCATGTCTCCAAACATCACCGACGTTTCAGAAGAAAACATCTTGCCAATCACGGTCGAACAGCTGAGCGAGGAGCAGAGAGAAGAGATGCAGCAGATGCTAAATCAACTCCAGAAACAATATCTTCACTCATTCACAGTCACTCGGCAAGGCACGGTTGTTCAAAGAACTAAAGTCAAGCTGCCGACAATCGTGAAACAAGATCCAAGTACATCCGGGATAGGAGAAGAAAAAGACAAACAACCCAAGGTCAAATCAAATGATGAAGAACTCCATACGCTGCAAGATCGCATTGATTCGGCTGTACATCATGCTTTGGTCAACCAGTCTGGAGTGCTTGTGAATACTTTGACAAACATGATCAAATTGGTAGTAGACGGGACAATAGCCTAGGAAAAGGCTAAAGGACCTATATATTTGCCAGACGGCACGTTCCCAGGATACAGAACCGTGAAGACAGACATTGGCGGGAATCAAAGGAGTCAACAACTGTTTCAAACCCAGGCTCCATCGGCTCCTTACTCAAGCTCAAATATTCCAACAATTTTAACCAGGTCACAGCCGATCACTGGGGGGCAAGCATCAACTCAGTTAACACCAGAGCAGCTAATGAGTATTCTCAACCCAAAACCGCAAGTTGTCGACACTTCTTATCAAATTCCTTCGGTTCCACAACAGCCGATTGGAATTACTCAGCCGATAAGCCAGCAATACAGCACAGAGCAACTTCCATACGTACCACCCCAAGGCATATCGGCTGGCTTCAATAATGTCTATCAACCTCACTCACCGCGACCTCAGCCGATCCAATACGGCCAGATGGATCCACTTCAACAGCAATTTGGTGGAGCAACACCGCATCAACCCTGGGCCGATATGATCGCTGACATCATGAGGGAACAATTTGGACTCAAGCCAAAGGACAATGGTAACATGTATCGGCATCCATATCCAGAGTATTTCGATCGGGTTCCATTGCCAAACAGATACAAAGTGCCAGATAATGTATCTACTTATGAGCATGTTAGCCGATTTCTAGCTCAATGTGGTGAAGCATCGGCTACAGAGGCTCTCAGAGTTAGATTGTTCCCACTCATTATCTGGATCGGCATTCACTTGGTTTTCATCTCTACCTTACAACTCTATTAGAAGTTGGGCCGATCTGGAGAAACAATTTCATAAATACTTTTTCAGTGGGGTTCAAGAGATGAAGCTATCAAACTTCACAGCAATCAAACAGAAATCTGATGAATCAGTTCCTGACTACATTCAACGATTCAGAGATGTGAGGAACAGATGCTACAGTTTAGCTTTAACGGATTCTCAGTTAGCTGATTTGGCCTTCCAAGGTTTGTTGGCACCAATAAGGGAGAGATTTTCGGCCCAATACTTTGAGAGTTTGGCTCATCTAGCTCAGAAGGTGTCGGCTCATGAGACAAGATTTCAGGAGGCTAGAAAATTCATCAAGAAGACAAATAATGTCAATAATGTCTACGGTTATGATTCTGATTCTGAAGATGATGACCCAGAAATCAATGTAGCCGAGTGGGATAGAAATAAGAAGACAGTAGTCTGGCAATGGGTCAAGAATTCAGGAAAGGAGGAAAGATTTGATTTCGATATTACCAAGGCCGATAAGATTTTTGATCTTCTTCTTCAAGAAAAACAGATTCAACTGCCGGCAGGACATGTCATCCCATCGGCTGAGGAATTGAAGAGAAGGAAGTATTGCAAGTGGCACAACACAGGATCTCATAACACTAATGATTGCAAGATTTTTAGGCAACAGATCCAGTCGGCTATTGAGCAAGGCAAGATCAAGATAGATGAATCCAAGAGGCCGATGAAGATAGATGAACATTATTTTCCAGTCAACATGGTGCACTCTGGATATAATCGGAATACAACCGATGGAGGTAAAAATTATGACAAGAACATCAGATCGGCTGGTATCATCAATAAGTCAGAGGGAAGAGGAGTCATATTCTCATGATGATGAAAGATATTTTGATCCCCATTGGAGTTGTGAATTTTTTAGATTTTGCTGGAATGAGGGTATGAGATTACCATCTATTGAAGATTGTCCTGGATGCAGTGATTCTGATGCACAATTCATCCAAAGACCAAGCCGACAGGGTACAAGTATGCATCGGCTAGTTCAGACAAAGTTGCCGGTTCATGAAAGGCTTGGGCCGATACGGCAGAGCAATGATGGAGATGATTCACTAAGGGAATCCAAGAAAATGCAACCTCAATGGTGCCCTTCTGGAATTTTCACTAAGAATCAAAAGAGGAGAGTTCAAAGGATGAGGAACAGAGAGCAATTCCAGGAGGTTGAAGGAGAAATTGAACATCGGCTGAGACAAAGAACAAAGAAAGTCTGGCACGTAAAGAGCAAAGTGGTGCCAGCCGATGAAGTCAGAGCCGATCGTAACAAGAACCAACAACAAAAGGGCAAAGAGGTGATATCATCTGTCATAAACATGGTTTTTATATTGCGAGCCGAATATGCAGTTGAGCAAATCGTCGAACAAGAAGAAAATCTGCCATTGGCCAAGTTGATGCTATCTCCACAGCAAGCCATTTTTGAGAAGCCCGAAAGAACTGATCATCGGCACCTCAAGCCGCTGTATGTGAAGGGATTTGTCAATGGCAAGCCGATGTCAAAGATGCTAGTTGATGGAGGAGCAGCTGTGAATCTAATGCTATATACAACATTCAGAAAACTTGGGAAGAATTTAGAGGATCTGATCAAGACCAATATGGTTCTAAAAGATTTTGGCGGGAATCCATCTGAAACCAAAGGAGTTTTGAATGTGGAGCTGACTATCGGCAGTAAAACAATTCCTACCACGTTCTTTGTTATTGATGCGAAGGGTTCCTACATTTCTTGCTGGGAAGAGATTGGATCCACGCTAATTGTTGTATTCCCTCAACAATGCATCAATGTTTGATTCAATGGCAAGGAGACCAAATTGAAATCGTGCCAGCCGACATGTCAGTCAACGTAGCTAGTGTCGATTTATCTGTTTGGGGGATGGAAGGAATTGATTGTTTGTCTGGAAAAGTTTGGCAAGGAGATTACTTAAAAGTTTCTGATTATGCCATACAACCAACAGGAGATGGAGAGCCCCAATTCTTGTTTTGAGGGCACCGTGGAGGGTTCCAATTTCTACACAAAGGACACTGTTGATGATCTCGATGGTAAACTAGGACAAGGTTTTATGTCGGCCGATGAATTAGAAGAAATCGACATTGGACCAGGTGACAGGCCTAGGCCGACATACATTAGTAAGAGTTTATCAAAAGAGTTTAAATGTAAATTAATAGCACTCTTGAAAGAGTATAGAGTAAGGGTTTTGCCTCGGAATATTATGAAATGCCAGGACTTAGCCGATCGATAGTTGAACATCGGCTCCCTATCTAACCAGGCTATCGGCCGTACAAGCAACCTCCAAGATGTTGTAAAGCCGATATGTATGATGCTATCAAAGCTGAAATTACAAGACTCTATGATGCTAATTTTATCAGACCATGCCGATATGCTGAGTGGATTTCTAATATAGTACCAGTCATCAAGAAAAACGACAAGCTTAGGGTTTGCATTGATTTCAGAGATTTAAACAAAGCTACACCGAAAGATGAATACCCAATGCCAGTAGCCGATCAACTTGTCGATGCAGCATCTGGACACAAAATCATCAGCTTTATGGATGGCAATGCTGGTTACAATCAAATTTTCATGGCTGAGGAAGATATTCATAAAATTGCCTTCAGATGTCCTGGTGCAATCGGCTTGTATGAGTGGGTGGTTATGACTTTCGGATTGAGAAGTGCTGGTGCTACATATCAGAGAGCTATGAACTATATATTTCATGATCTCATCGGCATGTTGGTAGAAATATATATTGATGATGTGGTGGTTAAATCTAAAGAAGTTGATGAACATATAGCCGATTTAAGACAAGTTTTGGAAAGAGCAAGGAAGTATGGGTTGAAGATGAATCCTACTAAGTGTGCTTTTGGTGTATCGGCCGGCCAATTTCTTGGATTTTTGGTACATGAACGTGGGATTGAAATTCCTCAGAGGAGTATTGAGGCGATCAAAGATATAAAACCTCCAGAAGATAAAACCAAGTTGCAATCATTGATCGGCAAAATAAATTTTGTTCAGCGTTTCATATCTAACCTGTCTGGCCGAATAGAACCATTTACTCCATTGTTAATGTTGAAAGCCGATCAAGAGTTTGTCTGGGGAGAAAAGCAGCAGCAAGCATTGGACAATATCAAGGAATGTTTGAGTACTCCTCCAGTTCTTATACCACCATAGAAAGGGATTCCATTCAAACTATATTTGTCAGCCGACCAGAACTCTATCGGCTCAGTTTTGATCCAAGAGGTTGAGGGAAAGGAAAGAGTTATATTCTATCTTAGTAGACGTCTTTTGGATGCAGAGACAAGGTATTCACCTGTGGAGAAATTATGCCTGTGTTTGTATTTTTCTTGTACAAAATTGAGACATTATCTGCTTTCCAATGAGTGCATCATAGTATGTAAAGCCGATGTAGTACGATACATGCTATCGGCTCCAGTTTTGAAAGAGCGGATTGGGAAGTGGATCTTTGTTTTATCGGAGTTTGATCTCAGGTATGAATCGGCTAAGGTAGTTAAAGGTCAAGCGATAGCCGATTTCATAGTTGAGCACAGGGATACTAGTATTGATAATGTTGATATTATACCATGGACTTTGTTCTTTGATGGATCTGTTTGCACTCATGGTTGTGGTATCGGCTTAGTAATTATATCGCCTAGGGGGGCAAGTTTTCAGTTTGCTTTTACTATCAAGCCTTACTCTACAAATAATCAAGCAGAATATGAAGCTGTTCTTAAAGGATTGCAATTATTGGGGGAAGTTGAAGCCGATGTTGTTGAAATCATGGGAGATTCATTATTGGTGATAAGTCAATTGTCTAGGGAATATGAGTGCAAAAATGATATTTTGATGGTCTACAATGAGAGATGTCAAGAGCTGATGAAGACTTTCAAGATAGTTACTTTAAAACATATCCCTAGGGAGCAAAATGCTGAGGCTAACGATTTAGGTCAAGGTGCATCAGGCTACAAGCCGATGTTACAAGGGATTGAAGTGGAAGTGGCTTGCATGCCAGCCGATGATTGGAGGTTTGATGTTTTTGAGTATTTGAAGAATCCTTCGAGATCGGTTTCAAGGAAATTACGATATAAAGCTCTTAAATATGTTATATTGGATGATACATTATACTATCGGACGATTGATGGAGTTCTTTTGAAATGTTTGAGCCTGGAAGAAGCAAAAGTTGTCATGTGTGAAGTTCATGAGGGTATTTGTGGGACACATCAATCGGCTCACAAGATGAGATGGTTAATTAGAAGAGTTGGATATTTTTGGCCGACAATGCTAGAAGATTGTTTCAGATATTACAAGGGTTGTCAAGAAATTTGGAGCAATCCAGAGAGCACCAGCATCAGCTATGAATCCTATTATCGAGCCATGGCTGTTTAGAGGTTGGGGTATTGATATGATCGGCCAGATCAATCCACCGTTAAGTAAAGGGCATAAGTTCATATTGGTTGCAACCGATTATTTTACTAAGTGGGTTGAGACAATTCCTCTGAAAAAGGTTGACAACAAAGATGCAATCGAGTTTGTCAAGGAACACATTATATACCGGTTTGGTTTGCCCCAAACGATTACAACTGATCAAGGTTCTATCTTTGTGTCCGATGAATTTGTTCAGTTTGCCGATAGTATGGGGATTAAGTTGTTAAATTCTTCACCATACTATGCACAAGCAAATGGGCAAGCTGAAGCATCCAACAAGAGCTTGATTAAGCTGGTTAAGAGAAAGATAGCCGAATATCCCAAGAAGTGGCATACTATTTTAGCCGAAGCATTGTGGTCCTATCGGATGGCTTGTCATGGTGCAATTCAGGTACCTCCTTATCAATTGGTTTATGGGCATGAAGCTGTGTTACCATGGGAAACCAACATCGGCTCCAGGAGGATTTCTTTACAAGATGAGTTGACAGCCGATGATTATCATAATCTGATGGTGGATGAGTCAGAAGATTTGGTTCAAGCTAGATTGCGAGCTCTTGAAAAAGTTAGGAAAGACAAGGAAAGAGTTGCCAGGCAATATAACAAAAAGGTTGTGCTCAAATCTTTTGAAGAGGGTGAGCTTGTTTGGAAATCGGTGTTGCCGATAGGGGCCAGAGATAATAAATTCGGCAAGTGGTCACCGAATTGGGAAGGGCCTTTTCAAATTCATAAATGTGTTTCTAAAGGGGCCTATATGTTAAAGGGATTGGATGGAGAAGTATTTGGAAGAGCACTTAATGGAAAATACTTGAAGAAATATTACCCAAGTATTTGGATTGGGTCATAATCGGCTACGTTCTGTCAATTTTTATTAATGGCCGATATGGTTTATATCGCCCTTAGTCATAATCAATTTTGCCTTTGTTTCTCAACATGCCAAAATTAGGGGGCATATATCAGACGAAAAGTGGGATTTTCAAAGCAAAATATATTAATCGGCATAAAGGATATCAAACTATGTATGGTACAATTGATGTTTTTCTAGCCGATTACAGAGTTGGATACAAAATATTTCTAAGTCCCTATTACATGATATTACTGAGGGAGGTAGTGCTGTATAGCCGATATCGCACTCTGTCGAATTTCTTCAACTTCTGTAATTGCTTGGGCGTCTTGTGCATCGGTTCCAGGAATGATCTTAGCATTGCATTCTTCGAGCTTGGCTAGGAGATCGATCTTTTCAGCTTCCAACTGATCTATAGCAGCTTTAATCGGCTCTTCAGCTAGTTGATCAAGCTTGGTTTTCTCATCATGCACGAGCTGCCGATTTGCTTGAATTGTAGCTTCAATATTTTTCTTTTCTAGCCGATCTGCTATTCTCTGTCTAGCTTTTTCCAGCTTGAATTGATGTTGCTCGAGGTATACAGCTGGAATGATAGTATTGGATAGGTCATCTGGGATCAGAGCTTGGATTTCTTGGAATCTTGCACGAAGAGAACTGCAGTCAACCACCAAGCTATCAAGGGATGCTTCTAGCCGATAAGAGATGTCCTCCAGATTTCTTTTCACATCATCGGCTAGAGGAGCTAGGGCCTTGCTCGTTGTTTCTCCTTCTGCTTCTTCATCAAAGTAATCTTTAATGTCAAAGGAGAATAAATTGGCTAAGACCTGCAAGAAAGAGAAACGAAGAGGATATAAGTAATAGAACATTTTGCATAGCTGATTTGAAATTTTTAAGGATGTAAGGCTTACAGGAGCAGCAGGAGCAGCAGTTTCTTCTTCCACAACATGATGGCTGCCTACAGCCGATGCAGTGTGTTCACTTGAGATTGGCTGTGCTAGAGGCGATGGTGGAGAAGGAGACTGAAATATTTTGAATAATTTCAACAAGTGTTAACTAGTATCGGCTATGAGTAAATTTGAAATTTTAAGGACTAAAATTACCAGAGGGATTTGAGGAGTTGGTTTAGCCGATACTGGTGCTGGTTTTTTCTTCTCGGCTGGTCTTTTCTTCTACAAAGAGCAAAGTTTGATAGTGAGATTGGTGATAAATGAAGAAATTTTGAAGTAAAAGAGATGATTTTACTCTCGGTTGCCGAGAAAACACTGCTGGAGCAGCAGGGGTTGTAGGAGTCCTTTTTGGAGCTGGAGAAGCTGTTCGAGTTTTTCCCCTACATCACTCAATTCGGCTGCTGCTTCATCTATGGCTTTCTCGATGGCTGCATCGTCCAAGATTTCATCAATGTCATCAGCTGGTGGAGGTGGTTGTTTCTTCAATTTTTTCTTGGCAGCTGGTGGCATAGCAGTTGGTGCTTTGGCTTTTCTTTTCTTGCCTGCATCGGCTGGTTCTCTTATCTTCCCTTGAAGTAAGCTTGATGTCTTGGGGGCATGGTAGCTGATGCTAGGAGGAGCTAGGCCACATCCATTGGGTAGCAACCCTGCGGCATATTCGATGTCTTTGCCACTTTTGCTTGTGCGAGGAGGTGATGAGTCTGTGGTCTGTGAAAGTAAAATTAGTATATAAAAGTTAACAGCAGAGTCAGCTGATATATTCAAAACAAGAGTTGATAGAATAAATAAAGAAGTTACCTGAGGGATCATGTCAGGGAAGAGATCTGTCATGTAGACCGTAGCTGATTGGTGGAAGAGATGTTGCTTCCATTCAGCCCACCATGCAGTAAAAGACCTACTCCTGAACACGGCTAACTCAATATTGTTGATGCTGCCGAGGGGAGGCCTTGGGATGTTGAGTAGCCGATCCATCATCAGATTTGAAGTTATTTCTCCTCTGCATTGGATTTTATCGGCAAACCACAAGCCGATTGGCAGCTGACCCATACCAAACTGTCTAGCCGAGCTTATTGGGTGATAGAATTCATAAGATACTTTGATGTTTCTGCCTTGATGAATGCCGACAGGGAGGATGCATGGGCTGATGGCAGTAGTGAATACTTCTCTAGACTTCTGAAATATTTCATGGTTAATCTCTTCAAATCTGAAGTCCGATGACAATTCAAAATTGGTTGAATCCTCATAGAAGAACCAAACTCTAGCGTTCTTTTGAAAGCCATCGTAGAAACTAAAGAACCAGTCCTTCAGTAACTCAGCCGATAGCTTTGCTCCAGCATCGGCCGGTGTAGATGCATATTCCCCAAATGATGTACACCTTCGATGGGTGATTTCTTCTCCATCTTCGTCGGTGATCGGCTCAAGCCTTGGGAATTCTGTCTCTGTCAGAGCTGGCCTATTAACAGCTTTCATGGCCACTAGGTTCAACCAAGATTGCAGTAACCACCAAGGGCCACCTGCACTAACTATAGAGCCGATGGCTAACTTAGCTGATGCATTGCTCAGAGTTTGATAAAGATAGCCGAGCAGGATTTTTCCTAAAGGGAACTGTTTCTTCTCCTCAAGGGCTTCGGCTATGTGGTGCCAGTTGGAGGTGGGACCACAGCTAGATCCGCAAAAGAGGAATTTCTCCAGCCACATCAACAAAAAAGCAGTGTGCTCTCTTGGGGTAACTAAGCCTTGACCCATGTTAGCTGAGATAAATCCAGACCATCCTCCTATGCTCTTGGTTTTGAAGTCGAATCTATTCTTGGAGTTCAAGATCATGGGATTGGCCGATGAAGTGATATCTAGTCCAGTCAGCATGGTAATATCCAACAAATTTGGGGTCATTGGTCCTTGATTGAACATAAAAGCATTGATGGTGTTGGACCAGAAGTATGTGGCAGAAGCCATCAGCGGCTCATTCTTAGCCGAATTTGCTACTGTTAGAGCTAGTGCTTGGCCGATTCCTATTTCGTCCCAATGGCTTTGCTTGCTAGCCGATACCCGTTTGTACCATGCAGGCCAGCTTTTCTCTAGGGATGGCCAAGACTTAAAGGTATTCTTCCAATGCCCTAGATTTGGGTTCGCTAGCCTAAATGGGATTCTTTTGGTTTCAGCAGTAATAAACTCGACCGGGTCCAGATTGCCGATTGGTCCAAGATAGTAGTTGTTCTCATGGTTCAGGCTAGGAACTGCAACTAAGTTTTCGAGATGCTACAACAATGCAGCAGAGGAGAAAGAAAACATACTAAGATCGCGGAAAAGTAAATCTGATGAGTAGAAAAGAGATCTAGCTGATGGAACTTACCTCTGCATACTCGGCTGATGGTGCGGAGGAAGGAGCAGATGAGGAAGACATTCTCGCTGGCGGAGGTTGGATGAGCAGGAGGTTGCTTGGAGGTTGCCTTGATGCGCCGTGGGGATCGCCGGAGTGAGAGAAGATGAGAGTCACTAAAGCGGTGGAGCAGTATAACGGTGTGAAGTTTCTCGGGGTCGTCGGTTAGGTATTTAAAACAGTGCGGTAACGGTCAAAAACGGAAAGTGCGATATTCTCTCGGAGATAAGATTTGGCAAATCCGAAATATTACCAAATATTCCGGACTTGGGGGGCATGTGTTGACGACCAAATTTGGTAATTCAAGTATCGGAGATGAAGATAAAATCAAAGAGAATCGAAGAGATTAGATCGTATCGGAAACAGAGTGAGAATCGGCTGTAGTCCGAATCGGCTGCGGACGGGATCGGCAGAATCGGAGTCGGACAGGGTTAGCCGATTGAGCCGATTTTAGTAACGTGACTCGGCACACGTCATCGGGTTATGTTAGGAAGATTCATATGGATTGCTATGCACGGATAGAGTCCTGAGGAGGCAATTGTATCTATTAATTAGGTTATTTTATGTAATTTCCTTGTAGATATTCTCGGTAAGAGTCCGCCGAAGGGACTTGTTTGTTAGTTGGATTTCTATTAGGTTAATATGAGTCGTGTCCGTAATAGACAATGTTTGTATTTTCGGGTGTAAATATAATCCCGAGGTCTTTTAAATAATAACAACATAAGTTCAGTCAATCTCGGCGCATCGCCACCTTTGTTTTCTATTTTCCGACAAGCTTGTGCTTTCGAGTCGTGCTGCAACAATTTGATCTTCGGCGAAAAGGTATATCTTGTCATGGCGGTTTGCATCATTGGAGTTAGTGCTTACATCTTTATGACACTCTAACTCTATCTTGTAGACTTCCGAGTTATCATATATGTCATATAACTTAGATCAACAATGCTATCTTCTTACATCGGCTAGATCCTTTTTTAGCATTTTGTTGGTATCAGCTAGTTTACTTTGTTGATTCATATTATATGATGTATCCACCATCCTGATTTGATGACTATTGGCTTGTTTTTCTAGATGTTGTGCTTCTTTTATACTTAATGCTGCATTGGTTAAGTCCAACCTATTAAGTTGTTTTAGAATCATGATCTCTAGCTTGCTTTACGGTTGTCGATAGGGATAGTATCGGGGTTTTAGCCGATCTTATTTAATTAGAATATTTGACATGGTTTTATGCTTTGTTTAATGTTCTATATTTAATTCTCATTGCTTTATCATAAGATTGTATCGGAATTATGACCGATATGCACTTAGATCTAGATATCGGCTATGACATTGGCTTTAGTAATCATTATTTCATGTTGCAATAGACTTAAGCAATTTATACTATCTCGATTCAGTCCGATCTATACCAATTGCTTGCTTCTAAAGTGATATTGATTCTTTGATCACATAACACTGATATCTACAGCCGATATACTAGTTTTAGGGTTATATTCGTATTAGATTATATCTTACATCCGATTCATACTTTATTGCATCGGCTAGGTCACATACGATATAAAATTGGCTGTCTCGCCGATTGTCTATCGTTTACTAATATTCTTTGCATATTTCCTCTTGTTGATTGCAGGATCAAATCAACTAGCACGCCCTTGAACCTAAAAGCTTAATTTTGGACCTGCACTAGAGTAAAGCAAATCTCTCAGGCGAGTGTGTGTTTGTTGCATCAACAAGAAGCATTAAGAGTTAGGTTGTTTCCATTATCACTGTCTGGATCGGCATTTACATGGTTTTCTTCTCTACCTTACAATTCTATCAGGAGTTGGGCCGATCTAGAAAAATAGTTTCATAAATACTTTTTCCAGTGAATTCAGAAGATGAAATTATCAGATCTAACATCTATTAAGAAAAAATAGAATGAATTGGTACCAGATTATATCCAGAGATCTTGGGATACAAGGAATAGGTGTTACAGCTTGGCCTTGACCGATTCGCAACTAGCCGATTTGGCTTTCGAGGGATTATTGGCGCCGATACTTTGAGAGCTTAGCACATTTAGCTCAGCAGGCACCGGCTTATGAACTGCGATTCCAGGAGGCCAGGAAATTTGCTAAGAAGGCTAATAATGTCAGTAATGTCTACAACTATACTTCTGAATCCAAAGATGAAGACCCAGAAATTAACGCGGCCGAGTGGACTAGGAACAAGAGAACAATGGTCTGCCAATGTGTTAGGAATTCTGGGAAGGAGGAGGGATATGATTTTGACATTACCAAAGCTGATAGGATATTTGATCTACTCCTCCAAGAGAAACAGATTCAACCGCTAGTAGGACATGTAATACCATCGACCGAGGAATTGAAGTAGAGAAAATATTGCAAGTGACATAACATAGGGTCTCATAGTACAAACTATTGCTAGATATTCAGACAGTAGATCCAATCGGCTATAGAGCAAGGCAGGATCAAGTTTGATGAAGCCAAGAAGCCGATGAAGATTGATGGGCAACCTTTCCTAGTAAATATGGTACATACTAGAGCCGATAGGGGTTGAGCTGATAAAAAGGGATATCAGGCAAGAAGATTCAATTTGGCTAGTATGATTAATAAATATCAAAACAGACGCCAGAGGGAAGAAGAGGTGAATGGATACAACGATGGAGATTGCTTCGATCCCCATTGGAGTTTTGAGTTCTTTAGGTTTGTCTGGAACGAAGGGATGAGGTTACCATCTATCGAAGATTGCCTAGTTGTATTGATCCTGATTTAAGGTATGTTGGAGGACCAAGTAAACAACCTACAAGAACTAATGAGCATCGGCCAGTTTAGAAGAAATTACCCGTTCATCAGAGACTTGGGTAGATTCATCAGGATTATTTTGAAGAAGAGTCCAAGGAGGAATCAAGGACCAGACGGCCACAATGGTGCCCGACTGGGATCTTTACTAAAAATCAGAAGAGACGAGTACAGAGGATGAGGAACAGAGAACAAATGCAAGAAGTAGAAGAGGAGATTGAACATCGGTTGAAGCGCACCAGGAAGGAGTGGCGTGTCAAGAGCAAGCTCGTGTCAGCGATGAGGTCAAAGCCGACAAAAATAAGACTTGCAGCACACAAAGAGAAAGCAGTCGCCTCATCCTCAATCAACATGGTTTTTGTTTTGCCAGCAGAACAAGCCACTGAGGAAATATACGAGGAGTCATCGGCTAAGTTGGTTTTTTCACCACAACAAGCTATCTTTGAAAAGCCAGAGGGAACTGGGCATCGGCACCTCAAACCATTGTACGTTAAGGGATTTTTCAATGGGAAGCGGATGTCAAAGATGTTAGTCGATGGAGGAGCAGCTGTTAGTTTGATGGAGTTTTGAATGTAGAGTTAACCATCAGCAGCAAGACAATTCCTACTACTTTCTTTGTTATTGATAGAAAGGGTTCCTACAGTCTGTTGCTGTGAAGAGATTGGATTCATGCCAACTATTGTATCCCTTCGACTATGCATCAAAGTCTGATCCAATGGCAAGGAGACCAAATAGAAATCGTGCCAGCTGACAGGTCAGTTAACGTTGCCAATGCCGATTTATCTATTTGGGAGATGGAAGGAGTTGATTGTTTGTCCGGTAAAGTTTGGGAAGGCGATTATCTAAAAGTATCAGATTGTGACATACAACCAATTGGAGACGGAGAGCCTCAATTATTGCTTTGAAGGCACCGTGGAGGGCTCAAAATTCTATACCAAAGACACTGTAGATGATCTTGATGGCAAACCAGGACAAGGATTCATGTCGGCCGATGAGTTAGAAAAAGTAGATATTGGACCAGGCGATAGGTCTAGGCTGACGTATGTTAGTAAGGCTTTATCAGATCAGTTCAAGCAGAAATTAGTAGAATTATTAACGGAATATAGAGATTATTTTGCCTAGGACTTAACCGATTCATTGTCGAACATCGGCTCCCTATTAAACCAGGCTATCGGCCGTACAAGCAACCTCCAAGTCGATGCAAAGCTGAAATGCATGAAGCTATAAAGGCTGAAATTACAAGTTTGTATCATGCTAATTTTATCAGACCGTGCCGATATGCTGAGTGGATTTCAAATATAGTACCAGTAATCAAGAAAAATGGCAAGCTTAGGGTTTGTATTGAATTTAGAGATTTGAATAAAGCCACCCCTAAGGATGAGTACCCGACGCCGATCACTGATTTGTTGGTTGATGCAACATCTGGACACAAGATTATAAGTTTTATAGATGGTAATGCAGGATACAACCAAATTTTTATGGCAGAGGAAGATATCCACAAGACCACTTTTAGGTGTCCTCGTGTGATCGGCTTGTTTGAATGGGTTTTCATGTCTTTTGGCTTAAGGAGTGCTGGTGCTACGTATCAAAAAGCAATGAATTATATCTTTCATGATCTCATCGGCTTGCTGGACGAAAGTTATATTGATGACGTGGTTGTTAAATTAAAGGAGATCGATGAACACCTAGCCGATTTACGAAGGGTTTCGGAACGAGCAAGGAAATACGGATTAAGAATGAACCCTACCAAATGTGCCTTTGGAGTATCGAGTGAACAGTTTCTTCGATTTATGGTGCATGAGAGGGGATTGAGGAGGTTACAATCCCTTGAAAGGAGTATTAATGCTATCAAAGATATCAACCCCTAGAAGACAAGATGAAGTTACAATCCTTGATCGGCAAAATTAACTTCGTAAGACGATTCATTTCTAATATGTCTGGTAGGATAGAGCCGTTTACTCCATTACTCAGGTTAAAAGTTGATCAAGAATTTGTTTGGGGGAAAAAAGCAAAAAGCTTTGGATAGTATAAAGGAATATTTGAGTACCCCTCCAATCCATATTCCACCACAAAAAGGCGACCCTTTCAAGTTGTATTTAGTAGCCGATCAAAAAACAATCGACTCAGCCCTAATCCAGGAAGTTGAGGGAAAAGAGCGAGTCATATTCTATTTAAGTAGAAGACTTTTGAATGCTGAGACTAGATATTCGCCGGTGGAAAAATTGTGCTTATGCTTATAATTTTCGTGTACCAAGTTAAGGCATTATTTACTTTCCAATGAGTGCACGATAGTTTGTAGAGCCGATGTGGTCAAGTATATGCTATCGGCTCCTGTGTTGAAAGGAAGGATTGGGAAGTGGACTTTTGCCTTGACAGAATTTGATTTAAGATATGAATCGGCTAAGACAGTTAAAGGGCAAGTAATAGCCAATTTCATAGTTGAACATCGATATGATTTAGTTGATTATATTGAGATCGTACCTTGGACTTTATTTTTCGATGGATCAGTTTGTACTCATGGTATCGGCTTAGTGATCATATCTCCTTGGGGGAAAGTTTTGAATTTGCCTTTACTATTAAGCCTTATTATACTAATAATCAGGCCGTTATGAGGCAGTTTTGAAAGGATTGCAATAGTTAAAGAAGGTTGAAGTCGATGCCATTGAAATTATGGGCGATTTATTGTTGGTGATCAATCAATTGTCTAGGGAGTATGAGTGCAGGAATGATGTCTTGATAATTTATAATGAAAAATATCAGGAGTTGATGAAAACTTTCGAGATTGTGTCTTTGAAACATATTCCTAGGGAACAAAATACTGAGGCCAATGATATAGCTCAAGGTGCATCGAGATACAAGCCAATGTTGAAAGATGTGGAGGTGGAAATAGCTTCTACGCAAGCCGATGACTGGAGATTGAGATTGTGGAATATTTAAAGGATCCTTGTCGATCGGCATCAAGGAAATTAAAATATAAAGTCCTCAAATATGTTTTGTTAGATAATGATCTTTACTATTGAACATCGATGGAGTTTTATTAAAGTGCTTGAATCTTGAAGAAGCCAAAGTTGCCATGTGCGAAGTGCATGAAGGGATTTGTGGTACTCATCAATCGGCACATAAGATGAGATGGTTGATCAGACGAGTTGGATATTTTTAGCCGATGATGTTAGAGGATTGCTTCATATATTATAAAGGATGTCAAGATTGTCAGAGGTTTGGAGCAATCCAAAGAGCACCAACATCGTCTATGAATCCAATAGTTAAACCATGGTCATTCAGAGGTTGGTAAATTGATATGATCGCCTAGATCAACCCACCATCAAGTAAGGGACATAAATTCATTTTGGTGGCTACAGATTATTTTACTAAGTGGGTTAAAGCTATTCCTCTCAAGAAGGTGGATTCTAAGGATGCTATTGAGTTTGTTAAGGAACACATTACATATACGTTTTGTTTGCCACAGATGATAATAACTAATCAAGGATCCATTTTTGTGTCCGATGAGTTTGTCCAGTTTGCTGAGAGCATGCGGATTAAATTGTTGAATTCTTCATCATATTATGCACAAGCAAATGGGTAGGTTGAGGCATCTAACAAGAGTTTGATCAAGTTGGTTAATAGAAAGATTGTTGAATACCCGAAGAAGTGGCATATTGTATTAGCTAAGGCATTATGGTCCTATCGGATGGCATGTCATGGTGCTATACATGTCCCACCTTATCAGCTAGTTTATGGGCATGAGGCTGTTTTGCCATGGGAAACTAACATTGGCTCCAGGAGGATTTCTTTACAAGATGAGTTAACAACTGATGATTATCATAATTTAATGGTTGATGAGTCAGAAGAGTTGGTGCAATCAAGATTGCGAGCCCTACAAAAGGTCAAGAGAGATAAAGAGAGAGTTGCTAGGCATTATAATAAAAAGGATGTACCAAAGTCTTTTGAGGAAGATGAACTTGTTTGGAAGTTGGTATTGCCGATAGGAACAAGAGATAATAAATTTGTTAAATAGTCACCGAATTGGGAAGGACCTTTTCGGATTCATAGGTGTGTTTCGAAAGGAGCTTATATGTTGAAAAGTCTTGATGGAGAAGTATTTGGTAGAGCTCTTAATGGAAAATACTTGAAGAAATATTATCCAAGTGTTTGGATTGGTTCGTAATCGGCTGAGTTATGCCGATGTACAAAAAAATAGTCGATGCTGTTACATCGCCTTTATATGGCCGATATGTATTATCGTCCTTAGACATATTATAAGTTTGCAGCATGATTTCCCCTACAACAAACTTGGGGGGCATAGACGATAAGATTTGAAAATTTGAGATTTTAAGAAAAAAATATGATAAAAACACAATTTAGAGATATATTACAGTAAAACTTATGACTAAAGATATATAGCGTTTAAACCTATTACATTAGCCCAAGTATTTTTGAATAGCTGAAATTGCTTGTTGACGAATTTGTTCAACTTCGTCTATTACTTGAGCATCGGTAGCATCTGTTCTAGGGATTGGCTTGAGGGATTTGTTGAGAGAAGATGGATGCTTGATAGAAGATTTAAGCTTTGACTTCTGGATTTCGATAGCTTATGGCAGATTGGCTAACTTTTGTTCTTTGGAAGCTATCTCAGATCTGCATTTGTCTAGTTGCGCCAGTAGATCGGCTTCCTTCTTTTTCAGCTCATCAATGTTTTGCCGACCTGAGTCTAGGCTGGCTACTAGTTTATCTAGTTTGGTTTTTTCGTTATTGACTTGTTGTCAGCTAGTATGTATGGTAGCTTCAAGAGATGTGTGCTCTAGCCGATCTGCAATCCTTTGTCTAGCCCTCTCAAGCTTGAAACAGTGTTGCTCGAGGAAAACTACTGGAGATATGGTGTCAACGAGTTCTTGAGGGATTTGATCTTGAATTTATTGGAATCTTGCCCTGATCGGACCGCAGTCTACAACCAGTCCGTCCAAGGAGGCCCCCAGCCGATCGGATATGTCTGCCAGCTTAGTTTTCAAGTCCTCGGATATTGGTTCTTTGGCTTTGCTTGTTGTATCCTCTTCTTTCTCATCTAAAAATTGCTTTATGTTGAAAGAGAACATATCGCCTAGTCTGCAGATAAAGGAAGATATTATGAGTGACGAATTCAGTTTGGCCGATATAAGAGAAAATTAGATATGTTATTACAGGGACTTGAGGAGTTGAGGTTACAGCAACTGCTTCTTCTCCATGATGACTTCCAGTAGCCGATGGTGTATGTTCGCTTGAATGTTAGGTTGAGGAGGTGATGGAGATTTAGGAGGATAAAAAGTAGTATAAAGAAGCAAGTTTGACCATCGGCCGTGATAAACCCTGAGCTCCACTCGATGCGCTCAAGGCCATGATTGTCCCGATCTTTCGGTGATTTGATGATAACTACGATTTGAGAGAAACTTTGACGACCCGACTACAACCGTACGAGACGTTGCTGTGTTGGGCCTTAGCAATCGATACACCTTACCGTGGGTTGTCGATCTTGCCGGTGCAGATCAACCTTATTCCTGCAAGCAAATCGAAGAAACAAGCAAGAACAAGATAAAAGCAATCTGAATTGCAAATAGGAATTGAATACAAATTATAAGTTGTGGTTTCGTAACGAGCAACACGGCGATCTAACCGATCACGGGATTACACGACAAAGTAGCGAAGCTAAACTTTAATCTAAACAAAACCCAAGAAACCCTAAAGGGGTACCTAGCTATTTAAAGGTGTGGGAGGACGACCAAGGAAGCCCTAGGGTCGTGCTCCACCTAATTGGGGCGCACCCCACATGGCCCCACATGGGCCGAGGTCCCAGATGAAGTTACAAGCCCATAGGCCCAGTATAGGTTATGCAGCACCTTGTTCCTATAATTGCGGCCAATCGAGATGGAAGGCTGGATCCATTGGAAAGAGGACTCCGAGAACTTTCCATCAAGTACTCACGGGCCAAAAACAGAGCTCGTATGCAGATTTGGCGGCCATTTGAAGTCAACATTGCTGCAGATGGCCGAATTGGATTCCAGCACTTGGAGGACTTGATCTTGATGTCTTCTTGTTGATCTATGATGTGAACAATGGTTGTATCTGTAGTAGCCATGGTCACATCATCCTCCCCTTCTTCACGGAAAACCGTCCTCAGTTTTTCTATACGGTGCTCTTTACGTAGTCCATTTAAAACAAACTGTTTCACCAAATCAAAACAAGGCAGACTCGAGATAACATGATTAGTCGTTACAGTACACTCTAGCCTGCTGTTGCCTTGCATAACTACAGGAGGTTCCAAATCTGAACATATATAAACTCTATGCAATAAATATATTCCTCTCTCAGCATATCCACCAAAGATATGAAAAATAGCATTAATTGGACATCTCAAATCAGACTTAACAAATAATTTCTCCTTCAAATTGTCGAGCTCACAAAAATCATCAAACTGAATATAGCCCAAAGTATTTAAAGAAGTTATCAATTCACGTTCCTCTACTTCATCAGAAATGTGAACAACATGCTTAAAATCAGCACATAAAGAACAAACACAAGAAATAGCATGTTCATTCACTAGTTGTGGCATGGGTATAAGTGAAGCATTATCACACAACTCTTCTTTATCACAAGGAACAACAAACAAATCAACTTATGACAAATGAATATCATCAATTGGTTTCACTAATGGTTGCTCTACTATAGCATGAAAAGTGGACATATGTAGCTCAGCTTGAGAATACTCACATTCATTTATCTTAGCACCATTTAATTTACCTTCCAAACTTTCTTCAGATGTCGCAGGTGCTTCATGCTTCTCCTCTTTCTTCTCAAGTACATCATTCTCCTCCTTTTGTTGAGTGTTCTGAACTCCCTGCAAAACGTTAGTAACAAGAAACACAAAAGATTGCTCCTCTAATGTTTGCACACCATCATTGCACAAAGATATAGGATATTCAGAAACAGGAGATAAATCACATTGTTCATGCTTTCTCGCATTTGATATGATTTGACTCTCAATGCTACGAGCAAGCATGAATAGGTATCCAATATGATTATATGTCACATTAGCAAGCATAACCTGAATTTCAGAATTAAGCCCCTTGAAAAATCTACACATTGTGTTCTCATTGCATTCTTTTAGACCACTATAGATGATACAAACTTTAAATTCATGGATGTACTTCCTAACAGTTCTATCACCTTGTTTTAGATTTTCTAGTTTCTCAAGAAGAATACATTTGTAATAAGAACTCATGAAACACTTTCTCATCATGGTTTTGCACTCATCCCAAGTTTCAGGTTTATTACTAACATAACTCCACCAAAATAATGCAGAAGAGGTAAACTTATTACTAGCAGTCTTAACCATTTGAGCATCAGAAAATTCATATTTATCAAATTCATCGTCTACTGCTAGCTCCCAATCAATATAAGCAATAGAATCATACTTACCTTCATAGAATGGTAACTTAGATTCAACTCATGCAAGATTATAGTCATGTACCTCATATGCATCAACGTGGACAAGTTGTCATATCTCATTGAATCCCTTTGCGTAACCCTATCATGGTTAGTAGGAAACAAGAAACATACACAAGAATATGCACGCTCCTATCAACTACTAGGTAGTGGAAACTCAAATATAGCACACACTCAAGCTTTTAACCAAGCTCTTACAAGATCTTACCAAAGCAAGTGGAATGGTGACCACACCGATTCAACCTAGACCCAATGGAGGTTGGATGTATCCATGCCTTGGCAAACACTTGCTGTACGGCTACAATCAAATCCATGGAGCTCTGGGTTGGCTTAAATATGTAGCAAAGCAGTAGCAAATGCTCAAACCAGAGAATGCAAAGTTGAATAATCGTTCAAAGTCAAGTACCGTGCTGGTCCAAGGCTAGAACGTACTAGAGACGCGAGCCTAGACACAAACGGTACCACAAGATAGCACTAGGATCAACTCAAGCACAACTCTGATATATGAAAGTGGTCTCAAAGTGTTTTTCTCCTTTCCTTCCTTCTTTTTCTTTCTTTTTTTTTGCTCTTTTCTTATCTTTTTTTGGTGCGGCTTTTCTTTTCCTTTTTTAAGCACCTTTCTGCCTTTCTTTTCTTTTTTTAAATTTTTTTTGGCAAAAACAACTCAAGGACCTAGATGTAAGATTAAAGGGACTCAAATGTAAATATAAAAATTACAGGGACTCAAATGCAAAAGTGCAAACCATAAAATTAAAATTATACAAAAATGGAATCTCTCCTCGTATGGATTCCGTTTTTGAAAACGGAACTCGAATCCGACACTCGAAAATTTCTTTCCAAAACAAACCAAACCAATCTAATCTAATCTACAAAATTTGCTCCCTTCTTTTTCTTTCCTCACGGCTAAACAGAAACACGGCATAAGCACTAGCAGGTCTAGGCAAACCCTAGATGCAACTCCATAACTACAAAACCAACCGACAAAAAATACCCGAAACGAGAAAAATGGAACCCTAGCGGCGACACGATTCCGTTTTCGAAGATCCCGATGACAACGAAGACACGGTGACGACGGCGATAGTGGTACAAACCATGACTAGAACTCAAAACTCTAAATGGACTAGACGCTAAGACCAGCAACACGACTCGACGATGCAACGCAAAACTCAACAAAGCAAAAACTGAAAAGAACAATGCAATGGCACAAATATGGCTACGTAAAGGATGCAAATTTTTTGTATGGCTATTTTCTGGTTATAGGTAGACAAAACTCACCGAGCAACGAAAGCTCTGATACCACTTGATAAACCCTGAGCTCCACTCGATGCGCTCAAGGCTATGATTGGCCTGATCTTTCGGTGAGTTGATGATAATTATGATTTGGGAGAAACGTTGATGACCCGACTACAACCGTACGAGATGTTGTTGTGTTGCACCTTAGCGATCGATACACCTCTCCGTGGGTTGTCGATCTTGCCGGTGTAGATCAACCTTATTCCTGCAAGCAAATCGAGGAAACAAGCAAGAACAAGATAAAAGCAATCTGAATTGCAAATAGGAATTGAATACAAATTATAAGTTGTGGTTTCGTAACGAGCAACACGGCGATCTAACCGATCACGGGATTACACAACAAAGTAGCGAAGCTAAACTTTAATCTAAACAAAATCCAAGAAACACTAAAGGGGTACCTAGCTATTTAAAGGAGTGGGATGACGAGAAAGGAAGCCATAGGGTCATGCTCCACCTAATTAGGGTGCACCCCACATGGGCCCCACATGGGCCGGTGTCCCAGATGAAGTTACAAGCTCATAGGCCCAGTATAGGTGATGCAACACCTTGTTCCTGTAATTGCGGTCAATTGAGATGGAATTTGGAGATGAGGCTGGATTCGTTGGAAAGAGGACTCCAAGATCTTTCCATCAAGTACTTACGGGCCAAAAACAGAGCTCGTATGCAGATTTGGCAGCTGTTTGAAGTCTACGTTGCTGCAGGTGGCCGAATTGGGTTCCAGCACTTGGAGGACTTGATCTTAATGTCTTCTTATTGATCCATGATGTGAACAATGGTTGTATCCATAGTAGCCATGATCACATCAGGCCGATGGAAGATTAAAATACATAGGTAAAGGGAGTTAAGGATACCGATGCAGGTGGAGTTGGTAGTTTCTTCCGGATTAGTTTCTTCTTCGGTTGACAAATAATTTTTGATTAAGTTTTTTTGGAATAAATTATGATCGAGTTGTAAAGTAAAAAAGCAAATACTTGTGCTTTACGAGGACGTCATTTAGGACTTGGTGTTTTAGTTGGACCGGATGGATCGGCTGGTGGAGTATCAGCTTGGGTTGGACCAACTGCAGCTTCTTCTGTTTCACTCATTTGAGCTGCTGTCTCATCCACGTCTTCTTCCATCTCAACTTCTTTTATATATTATTCTACATCTGGATTCAGAGGCAGGTCTTCTCCAGCTGTTTTAGATTTTTTGGTGGTAGGTTTCTTTTGAGCAACTGGAGGTTTGGTAGTAGCTTGTTTAGTCCTTTTGCATTTACTACCAGAAGGGATCGGCTCTCTGATTTTACCATGGAGCAAAGTAGCCACCTTTGGGGCATTATAGCTGATGATGGAGGGAGCTACGCCACAGCCATTTAGGAGTTTGGCAGCAGCATACTCAATTGGCTGGCCGCTTAGGCTGACTCGTGGGGGTGATGATTATGAAGTCTGTACAGTAAAAGGAATGATGAGTAAAAGAGGATATGTTGGAAAAGTTATAGGTGATATGAAAATGACTAGGGCGAGGAAGATTTACCTGAGGATTCAAGTCAGGAAAGATAGTGGTCATATACATTGGAGCTGACAAATGAAAGATGTGGTTTTTTCATTCAGAACACCATTTATCAAAGAGAAGACTTCTCATCAAAACCCTGTTGAATCTGTCGATACTGCCTAGAGGAGGCCCAGGGATATTTAGGAGCTTGTCCATGTTTAGAGCTAATGCTATTTCCCCTCTGGGTTGGATCTTGTCAAAAAAGTACAAGCCGATGGGAAGTTGACCCATACCCAATTGTGTTGCAGCAGCTATTGGGTGGTAGAATTCATATGAAGGTTGCACAAATCTACCTTGAGAGATGCCCACAGGAAGAATGCAAGGGGAGATGGCTGTGGTAAGGATTTCTCGGGGTTTTAGAAATTTGTCATCATTGATCTCATCCAATCTGAAATCGGTTGGTAGCTCATACATAGCGAAATCTTCATATGCAAACCAGATTCTGGTATCCTTTGGGAATCCATCATAAAAATTGCCGAACAAGTTTTGGAAGTGTTCAGCCGATGGTCCTGAACTAGCATATGTTGATGTTGCTTCTCCAAAAGACATATAGCGACTAGTATCGGCTGCCTCATTATCATTTTCTTCTATATCGACTAAAGAAGGAAATTTGGCTTCATTCAGTGATGGTCTATGAGCTGCTCTCAGAGTGTGTAGGATTAACCATAGTTGCACAAACCACCAAGGGCCACCTGTGCCGATGCTTGTGTCCATGATTATTTTAGCCGATGACTGGTCCAGGGTTTGGTATAATGACCCAAGGAGGTATTTGCCTAAAGGAAATTGCTTCTTTTCTACTATGGCTTTGGCTAAATTCTACCAGTTTGCTGTTGGACCACATGTAGAGCCACAGAACAAGAACTTATCTAACCACATGAGAAGGAAGGCGGTATGCTCTCTGGCCGATATTGGACCTGTTCGCATGTTCTCAGCAATAAAACCTGACCAGTCTCCAATGTTCTTGGTTTTGAATTTGTGAGTGCATTTGGTTTTTAAGCTGATGGGGTTAGCCGATGTAGTGATATCTAGGCCGTAATCATGATGATATCAAGGAGAGTGGGAGTCATCGGTCCATGGTTGAACATAAAAACATTAAGGGTGTTAGACCAAAAGTAGGCAGCGATCGATATAATGGGTTCATCCTTTTTCATATCGGCTACTGAGAGTGATAAGCACTGAGCTATTCTCATCTCATCCCAATGATCTTGTTTACTTGCAGTCATCCTTTTGTACCAATCTGTCCACCCATCAACCTGAGATGGCCAAGATCTGAAGGTAGCAATCCAATGGGTTCAACTTGGGTTACTCTGGCTGAAAGGGATTCTATTGATTTCTGCATTAATAAAGGTGGTAGGATTTGTGTCACCTATCGGTCCCAAGAAAAAGTGATTTGGTTCTTTCAAGGTTGGGATAGCTACTTGGTGTACCAAATGCTGCGGATGGAAGAAGGATTGAGTTAGGGAAAAGAAAGGAGATAGGATGAATGAATAGATGAATCTAAAAGTTGGGCCGATGGTAAAAGGTTGATGAGTAAAGGGGTTTACCTCAGGGAGTTCAGCAGGAGCCGCACTTGATGAGTTTGGTGAGGTTGCCATCTCTTGGAGTAGGGAGATCGCCACCGGGAAGTGGAGTTGCGAGATGGGTCGCTGGAGCACCAAAGAGATCGCCAGAGCTTTGAGAGCAAGGTTGTGTGGCTAAAGCGGTGAAAACGGAGTTAACGGCGTGAAAATTCCGAGGGTGTCGGTTATTATTTATAAAGATACACACGTAACGGTCAGAAGGATAACCCTAGAGTTTTGCGGGATTGAAGAGATAATTCTGTTGCATTATATAATACTTCGGAATCGGGGGGCATGTGTCGACGATGAAATTTGGCAAACATATGAATCGGAGTCAAGATCCAATCCGAAGCAGATTTGAAGGTGTGCGGAAATCTTGGAAACATAGTGTGCATCGGCTGAAAGTCTATATCGGTCAATACCGAGTTCAATAGGGCTGGCCGATACAGCATATATTGGTAAGTTTGGTTATGTGATCAATGTCG
Organism: Oryza punctata; assembly: GCA_000573905.2. Taxonomy (NCBI): domain Eukaryota; kingdom Viridiplantae; phylum Streptophyta; class Magnoliopsida; order Poales; family Poaceae; genus Oryza; species Oryza punctata. Next base: position 13,434,704 of record CM002493.2, read on the forward strand.
GATTCGAATAAAGGGTTTCAATGATATTGCCAGATAAGGATAGAGTCTGGGATAGGTAATTGTATCTATTAATTAGGATATTATGTAATTTCCTTAGAGATATTTTTGGTAGGAGTCCACCTAAGGGACTTGTTCATCAGTTAGAGTTGTATTAGGAAAGTATGAGTCGTGCCTGTTATGGACAAGGTCGTATTTTCGGGTATAAATATAAGCTCAAGGCCATGTAAAAAAAACACCAGTTCAATATACTCTCGGCGCATCGCCACCTTTCATTACTTTATTATTTCGACGAGTTCTTGCTTTCGAGTCGAGCTGCATCGGTTTTGATCTTCGACAAGATTTAAAGCTTGTTATGACGGTTTGTGTTATCGGGATTAGTGCTTACATCTTTATGACATTCTAATCTTGTTTTCGTGAATTGCTGAGTTATCATATAGTTTTCTACTTGCATCGACTCATCTCTTTCTAGGGTTTTGTCGATAATGGCTAGACTATCTTGTCGGCCTAGATTATTTAATGTATCTACCATCCTGAAAAGATAATCATCGGCTTGATTATCTAGATATTGTGTTTCTTTTCATACTTAGTGTTGTATCAGTTAAGTTTGATCTACTAAATTATTCTTAGAACCATGATTTTTAGCCTGCTTCATGATTGTTAATAAGATTAGTATCAGGGTTTCAGCCGATCTTATCTGGTATGGTTGTTTTACTTAAATTTATATCTTGTTTAATATATTGTATCTACCCCTTATATCAGGAACTCAACTATTTAAATATATTAAGCTTATTATCAATCTAATTGATATTAGTTTAATATATTTATTATAAGATGATATCCTGGTATAAGGTAGTATCGGAGCTATAGCCGATACATGCTTAAATTTGAACATCAGCTATGACATGAACACATATAATCCTTGTTTCATGTTATTTTGGATCTAGGTAATTTATATTATCTTGGTTAAGTCTGATCTATCCCAATTGTTGATTTCTAAACTAATATTGATACATAGATTATATAGTGTTGATCTTTACAACCGATGGATTGAGTTTAAAGTTTATTCATGCTTCTAAATTTACATCATGGTCGATCCATCTTTTCTTGCATCGGCTAGGTTACAATACGATATAACATTGGCTTTCTAGCAAATCAGCTATCATTTACTAACAGTATTTGCATGTTTAATCTTGTTGATTGTAGGATCAAATCCATTGGCACGCCCTAGAACCCGAAGGCAAGCTTTTGAACCTGCACTAGAGTAAAGCAAATCTCTTAGGCCAGTGTGTGTTTTTTGCATCAAAAATTTCAAACTTGATTTTGATGTTTTTTAACGTAGTTACTTTTATATCTTTGGTTTTTAAGTCGCTGTTGACGAAAAATCCACGCTCGGTCGATAGTGCCAGATCTATGTTGGCGCGAACTAAGTCGATGAACACAACGACCTGGGAGTTCTGCTTATGTCCAGTGCAAGTCCAAAATATTGATGAGATGCGGGCGTGCCAGTCAGTTTAATCATGCAACTGACAAGATATATAAATATGTGGATCACCAAAGAGCCGATCGGCTGAAAAGCCGATATAGTAATTCCAACCGATGTCGATACCATACGATATTGATAGGGTTTTGAACTATCGGCTATATATATCCAATATAGATCTTGGTACTTGAGTAAACAAAGACAATCAGCTGATGATAATATAATAAAAGAATAATATAATTCAATACAAACCAATCGGCTAATAATGATATGAAAGAATAAGTGCTTGATTCGAAGGTTAAGCATACATTGGCTGGTGTCCCAATATCATCAAATTCAAATGATTAGATAATCAATGAAACCTTTGTTGCGATCGGCTAATACCAACTTGTATGTAATCCTTGTAAGCCGATCCAACGTCCATATAACTTATCAGCTGAAACCCTGATGAAACCCTTATTATAATCAAACATAGGTTAGCCTTTATGATTCTAAGCATGGCTAGGGATGATGCATCGCAAAGTATGCAAAGAAGCATAAAGTCTACACAATCAAGTCTTTGACTAATTTCAGGGTGGTTGATATCTGAGCTAATCTACATCAACAAAACAATTTAGCTGATACCGGCAAAACCCTAGCAAAGATCTAGCCGATATAGATAAATCGTATCATAGACTAAGATTAACTAAGATATATGATAAATAGGTAGACAAACATACCAACCAAACCAACGCGATCCAAGAGATCGAGAACTTGTTGACGACCAAATTTGGTAATTCGGATACTGGAGATAAGGATAGAATCAAAGAAAATCCAAGAGATTAGATTGTATCGGAAACAGAGTGAAAATCGGCTATAGTCTGAATCGGCTGCGGACAGAATCGGTAGAGTTCGAGTCAGACAGGGTTAGCCGATTGAGCCGATTTTGGAAATGTGACTCGGTACACGTCATCGGGTTGAGTTAACGTGCTTCATACGGATTGCCATGCATGGATAGAGTCCTGAGGAGGCGATTGTATCTATTAATTAGGATATTTTATGTAGTTTCCTTATGAATAATCACGGTAAGAGTCCGTCTAAGGGACTTGTTCGTTAGTTGGATTTGTATTAGGTTAATATGAGTCGTGTCCGTGATGGACAATGTTTGTATTTTCGGGAATAAATATAGTCCCGCGAGGTCCTGTAAATAATAACAACAGACGTTCAACCAATCTCGGCGCATCGTCACCTTTGTTTTCTACTTTTCGACAAGTTTGTGCTTTCGAGTCGTGCTGCATCAGTTTGGTCTTCGACGAAAAGGTATATCTTGTTATGGTGGTTTGCATCATCGGAGCTAGTGCTTACATCTTTATGACACTCTAGTTCTATCTTGTAAACTTCCGAATTATCATATACATTGTATAATTTAGATCGACAATGCAATCTACTTGCATCGGCTGGATTCTATTTAGGGTTTCGTCGATATCGGCTAGATTACTTTATTGGTTTAGATTATATAATGTATCTACCATCCCGAAAAAGTAATCATTGGCTTGATTTTCTAGATGTCATGCTTCTCTTTATACTTAATGCTGCATTGCTTAAGTCCAACCTATTAAGTCATATTTATAATCATGATATCTTGCCTGTTTTATGGTTGTTAATAACGATAGTATCGGGGTTTCATCCGATCTTACCTGGTATAGATGTTTTACATTGTTTTATGCTTTGTTTAATGTTCTATATCTGCCCCTAATATCAGGATCTAATCTAATATAAATATATTGAGCCTGATACCAATCTAATTGGTTATAGTTGAATATATTTATTACTAGAGAATATCCTAGTATAAGGTTGTATCGGAGCTATAGCCGATACACACTTAAATCTAGATATCGGCTATGACATGAGTCTATTTAATCATTATTTCATGTTACATTAGACTTGGGCAATTTATACTGTCTCGGTTCAGTCCGATCTATCCCAATTGCTTATTTCTAAAGTAATATTGACATATTGATTATGTAACATTGATATTTACAGCCGATATACTAGTTTTAAGGTTAGTTCTATCATTGACCATACCTTACAGCCGATTCATGCTTTATTGTATCGGCTAGGTAATCATATGATATGAAATCGGCTAGCTGGCCGATGGACTATCGTTTACTGATAAAATTGCATATTTCTTCTTGTTGATTGCAGGATCAAATCAACTGGCATGCCCTCGAACCTAAAGAACTAATTTTGGACCTGCACTAGAGTAAAGCAAATCTCTCAGGCCAATGTGTGTTTTTTTGCATCAACCCGCTTTTGGTACACCCAGTGGGACATTGTGTCATCATGTCGCCAAATACCACTGAGGTTTCAGAGGACAATATCCTGCCGATCACGATCGAGCAGTTGAACGACGAGCAGAGAGAAGAGATGAGATAGATGCTGGATCAACTTCAAAAACAATATCTGCATTCGTTCACGGTAACCCGACAAGGCACAGTTGTTCAAAGAACTAAAGTTGAGTTGCCGACGATTGTGAAACAAGATCCAAGTACATCCGGGGCGGGAGAAGAAAAGGATAAACAACCCAAGGTCGAATCAAGTGATGGAGAACTTCACACGATACAAGATCGCATTGATTCGACTGTGCACCACGCCCTTATCAATCAATCTGGAGTACTTGTAAACACGTTAACGAATATGATCAAGTCCGTAGTTGATGGAACTATAGCAGAAGAAAATGCTAAAGGACCTATATATCTACCAGACAGAACGTTCCCGGGCTACAGGACTGTGAAGACAGATATTGGCGGGAATCAACGGAATCAACAAACACTTCAAACCTAGGCTCCATCGGTTCCTTACTCTAGTTCAAATATTCCAGCAATCATGACAAGGCCACAGTCGATCACTGGAGGGCAAGCTTCAAGTCAGTTGACACCAGAACAGTTGATCAGTATCCTCAATCCAAAACCGCCAGTTATCGATACGTCATATCAAATTCCTCCGGTTCCAACAACAGCCGACTGAAGTTACGCAGCCGATAAGCCAGCAGTACAGCGCAGAACAACTTCCATATGTGCCACCTCAAGGCATATCGGCTAACTTCAATCATATCTATCAACCCCATTCTCCACGACCTCAGCCGATCCAGTACGGCCAGTTTGACCCAATTCAATAGCAATACGGTGGAGCAACACCACAGCAGCCGTGTGCTGATATGATCGCTGACGTCATGAGAGAGCAGTTCTGCACCCATACCCAGAATACTTTGACCGGGTACCACTGCCAAACCGATACAAAGTGCCAGACTTCTCCAAGTTTTCAGGATAGGATAATTTATCAACTTATGAACATGTTAGCCGATTTCTAGCTCAATGTGGTGAAGCATTGGCTACAGAAGCCCTCCGAGTTAGATTGTTCCCACTCTCTTTATCTGGATCGGCATTTACTTGGTTTTCATCTCTGGCTTATAATTCTATTAGAAGTTGGGCCGATCTGGAGAAACAATTTCGTAAATACTTTTTCAGTGGTATTCAAGAGATGAAATTGTCAGACCTCACAACAGTTAGACAGAAATCAGATAAATCAGTCCCCGATTACATTCAAAGATTTAGAGATGTGAGGAACAGGTGCTACAGTCTAGCCTTGACAGATTCATAGTTAGCCGATCTGGCCTTCCAGGGATTGTTGGCGCCGATAAGGGAAAGGTTTTCGGCTCAGGACTTTGAGAGTTTAGCCCACCTGGCTCAGAAGGTATCGGCTCATGAAACAAGATTCCAGGAGGCTAGGAAATTTATCAAGAAAGCCAACAATGTCAATAATGTCTACAGCTGTTATTCTGATTCCGAAGATGATGATCCAGAAGTCAATGCAGCCGAGTGGACTAGGAACAAGAAGACTGTGGTCTGCCAATGCGTCAAGAATTCGGGAAAAGAAGAAAGATTTGATTTTGACATCACTAAAGCTGATAAGATATTTGATCTCCTCCTTCAAGAGAAACAAATTCAGTTGCCGGCAGGACATATCATCCCATCGGCTGAAGAGCTGAAGAGGAGGAAATATTGTAAATGGCATAATACGGGATCTCACAGCACCAATGATTGCAAAATTTTCAGGCAACAGATCCAATCGGCTATCGAACAAGGAAAGATTAAGATCGATGAATCCAAAAGGCCGATGAAGATAGATGGATATCCTTTTCCGGTAAATATGGTTCACTCTGGATTTAACCGAAGTCAAGCCGATGGAGGTAAAAATTACACCAGAAATATTAGATCGGCTGGTATGATAAACAAGTATCAAAAGAGGCGCCACAGGGAAGAGGAGCCATATCATCAGGATGATGAGAGATATTTTGATCCCCATTGGAGTTGTGAATTATTCAGATTTTGCTGGAATTAAGGCATGAGGTTACCATTCATTGAGGATTGCCCTAGGTGTTGTGATTCGGATGCTCAATATGTTCAAAGACCAAGCCGACAGGGTACAAGTGTGCATCGGCCGATTCAGAAAAAATTACCAGTTCATGAAAGACTTGGGCCGATTTCACACAACAATGATGAAGATGACTCACAGAGAGAGCATAAAAATATGCAACCACAAAGGATGAGGAACAGGGAGCAATTCCAGGAGGTTGAAGGAGAAATTGAACATCGGCTGAGGCCGCAAACAAAGAAAGTTTGGCGTGTGAAGAGCAAGGTAGTGCCAGCCGATGAGGTCCAAGCCGATCAGGAAAGAAGTCTCCAGAACAAGGGAAAAGGGGTGATGTCATCTGCAATAAATATGGTTTTCATGCTGCCAGCCGAATATGCAGTTGAACAAGTCGTTGAGCAAGCTGATGAGTTGCCGTCGGCTAAGTTGATGTTATCTCCACAGCAAGCTGTTTTTGAGAAGCTCGAAGAAACTGATCATCGGCACCTTAAGCCACTGTACGTCAAGGGATTTGTCAACGGCAAGCCGATGTCGAAAATGTTAGTGGATGGAGGAGCAGCTGTCAATTTAATGTCATATTCAACATTCAGGAAGCTTGGGAAGAATTCAGAGGATTTGATCAAGACCAATATGGTTCTGAAAGATTTTGGTGGGAATCCATCTAAAACCAAAGGAGTTTTAAATGTGGAGCTGACCATCGGTAGTAAAACAATTCCTACCACTTTTTTGTTATTGATGGGAAGGGTTCCTACAGTCTGTTGCTGGGAAGATATTGGATTCATGCTAACTGTTGTACTCCCTCAATAATGCACCAAAGTTTGATTCAATGGCAAGGAGACCAAATTGAAATCGTGCCAGCCAACAGGTCAGTCAATGTAGCTAGTGCCGATTTATCTGTTTGGGAGATGGAAGGAATTGATTGTTTATCTGGAAAAGTTTGGCAAGGAGATTATTTAAGAGTTTCTAATTATGCCATACAGCCAAAAGGAGATGGAGAGCCCCAATTGTTGTTTTGAGGGTGTCGTGGAGGGTTCCAATTTCTACAAAGAAGACACTGTTGATGATCTCGATGGCAAGCTAGGACAAGGATTTATGTCGGCCGATGAGTTGGAAGAAATTGACATTGGACCAGGTGATAGGCCTAGGCCGACATATATTAGTAAGGGTTTATCAAAAGAGTTTAAATGTAAATTAATAGCACTTTTAAAAGAATACAGAGATTGTTTTGCCTGGGAATACTATGAAATGCCAGGACTTAGCCGATCGATTGTTGAACATCAGCTCCCTATCAAACCAGGCTATCGGCCATACAAACAACCTCTAAGACGTTGTAAAGCTGAGATGTATGATGCTATCAAGGCCGAAATTACAAGACTTTATGATGCCAAATTCATTAGACCATGCCGATATGCTGAGTGGATTTCAAATATAGTACCAGTAATTAAGAAAAATGGCAAGCTTAGGGTTTGCATTGATTTCAGATATTTAAATAAGGCCACACCAAAACATGAATACCCAATGCCAGTAGCCGATCAACTGGTTGATGCAGCATCTGGATATAAAATTATCAGCTTCATGGATAGCAATGCAGGTTATAATCAAATTTTAATGGCTGAAGAAGATATTCACAAGACTGCTTTCAGATGTCCTGGTGCAATCGGCTTGTATGAGTGGGTTGTCTTGTCTTTTGGGTTACGAAGTGCTGGTGCTACATACCAAAGAGCTATGAACTATATATTTCATGATCTTATTGGCATGTTGGTAGAAATCTATATTGACAATGTGGTGGTCAAGTCTAAGGAAGTTGATAAACATATAGCCGATTTGAGATAAGTACTGGAAAGAGCAAGGAAATATGGTTTAAATATGAATCCAACTAAGTGTGCTTTCGGAGTATCAGCTGGACAATTCTTTGGATTTTTGGTGCATGAGCGTGGGATTGAAATACCCCAAAGGAGTATTGAGGCAATCAAAGACATAAAACCTCCAGAAGACAAAACTAAGATGCAATCACTGATCGGCAAGATAAATTTTGTTCGGTGTTTCATATCAAACTTGTCTGGCCGAATAGAACCATTTACTCCACTCTTAAGATTAAAAGCCGATCAAGAGTTTATATGGGGAGAAAAACAGCAGCAAGCATTGGACAATATCAAGGAATATTTGAGTACTCCTCCAGTTCTCATACAACCATAGAAAGGGCTTCCCTTCAAATTATATCTGTCAGCCGATCAGAACTCTATCGGCTCAGTTTTGATCCAAGAGGTTGAGGGTAAAGAAAGGGTCATATTTTATCTGAGCAGAAGACTTTTGGATGCAGAAACGAGGTATTCGCCTGTAGAGAAATTATGCCTATGTCTATATTTTTCTTGTACAAAATTGAGGTATTATTTGCTTTCCAATGAGTGCACAATAGTACGTAAGACCGATGTAGTACGATACATGCTATCGGCTCTAGTTCTGAAAGGACGAATTGGGAAGTGGATTTTTGCTTTATCAGAATTTGACTTGAAATATGAGTCAGCTAAGGCAGTTAAAGGGCAAGCGATGGCCGATTTCATAGTTGAACACAGGGATACCAGTATTGATAATGTTGACATCATGCCATGAACTTTGTTCTTTGATGGTTCTGTATGCACTCATGGTTGTGGTATCGGCTTGGTGATCATATCGCCTAGGGGGTAAGTTTTCAGTTTGCTTTTACTATCAAGCCTTACTCTACAAATAATCAAGCCGAATTTGAAGCTGTACTGAAAGGATTGCAATTATTAAGAGAAGTTGAAGCCGATGCTATTGAAATCATGGGTGACTCATTATTGGTAATCAGTCAGTTATCTGGGGAATATGAGTGTAAGAATGATATTTTGATGGTATACAATGAGAAATGTCAAGAGCTGATGAAGACTTTCAAGATAGTTACTTTGAAACATATCCCTAGGGAGCAGAATGTTGAAGCCAATGATTTAGCTCAAGGTGCATCAGGTTACAAGCCGATGTTGCAAGGAGTTGAGGTAAAAGTTGCCTACATACCAGCCGATGATTGGGGGTTTGATATATTTGAGTATTTGAAGAATCCTTCTAAATCGGTTTCAAGAAAGTTAAGATATAAAGCCCTCAAATATGTTTTGTTGGATGATACATTATATTATCGGACGATTGATGGAATTCTTTTGAGATGTTTGAGTCTGGAAGAAGCAAAAGTTGTCATGTGTGAAGTACATGAAGGTATCTGTGGGACTCATCAATCGGCTCACAAGATGAGATGGCTGATTAGAAAAGTTGGATATTTTTGGCCGACAATGCTGGAAGATTGTTTCAGGTATTACAAGGGATGTCAGGATTGTCAGAAATTTGGAGCAATACAAAGAGCACCAGCATCGGCTATGAATCCTATTATCAAGCCATGGCCGTTCAGAGGTTGGGGTATTGATATGATCGGCCAGATCAATCCACCGTCGAGTAAAGGATATAAATTCATATTGGTTGCTACTGATTATTTTACCAAGTGGGTTGAGGCAATTCCTTTGAAGAAAGTTGACAGCAAAGATGCTATTGAATTTGTCAAGGAACATATTATATACCGGTTTGGTTTTCCACAAACAATTACAACTGATCAAGGTTCGATCTTTGTGTCCGATGAGTTTGTTCAGTTTGCCGATAGTATGGGGATCAAATTGCTGAACTCTTCACCATATTATGCACAAGCAAATGGGTAGGCTCATGCATCTAACAAGAGCTTGATTAAGTTGGTTAAAAGAAAGATTGCAGAATATCCCAAGAAGTGGCATACTATATTAGCTGAAGCATTGTGGTCTTATCGGATGGCTTGTCACGGTGCAATTCAAGTACCCCCTTATCAATTGGTTTATGGGCATGAAGTTGTATTACCATGGGAAACCAACATCGGCTCTAAGAGAATTTCTTTACAGGATGAGCTAACAACCGATGATTATCATAATTTAATGGTTGATGAATAAGAAGATTTGGTTCAATCTAGGATGCGTGCTCTTGAGAAGGTTAGAAAAGATAAGGAAAGAGTTGCTAGACATTACAATAAAAAAGTTGTACCAAAGTCTTTTGAGGAGGGTGAACTTGTTTGGAAGTTGGTGCTGCCGATAGGAACCAGAGATAATAAATTTGGCAAGTGGCCACCGAATTGGAAAGGACCTTTTCGGATTCATAAATGTGTTTCTAAATGAGCTTATATGTTAAAAGGACTTGATGGAGAAGTTTTTGGTAGAGCACTCAATGGGAAGTATCTGAAGAAATATTACCCAAGTGTCTGGATTGGATCATAATCGGTTGTGTTATGCCGATGTATGCTGGCCGATATATGTTATATCGCCCTTAGTCAGATTTTAATTTTGTCCTTGTTTATCAACATGCCAAAATTAGGGGGGCATATACAATACAGAACTACAGAAATTGTGGGATTTCAACGCAAAATATATTAATCGGCACAAGGAAGATCAGAGTACGTATTACACGAAAATCAAAAGTTTTCCAGCCGATTACAAAAATTTTTCTAAGTCCCCATTACATGCTATCATTGAGATAGATAGCGTTGGATAGCCGATATTGCTCTCTGCCGAATTTCTTCAACTTCAGCTATTGCTTGGGTATCTTGAGCATTGGTTCCAGGGATGATTTTGAGAGACTTGGTCATATTGGCTACATTTTTAATAGCCGATTTTCGCTTTGCCTTTTGCTCTCTAACAGCCTTCGGGAGATCGGCTAGTTTTTGTTTCTCCAGCGCAATCTTGGCATTACATTCCTTGAGCTTGGCTAGGAGTTCAATCCTTTCAGCTTCTAACTGATCTATAGCAGCCTTGATAGGTTCTTCAGCTAGTTGATCAAGCTTTGCCTTCTCGGTGTGCACAATCTGCCGATTTGCTTGGATTGTAGCTTCAATATTTTTCTTTTCCTGCCGATCAGATATCCTCTGTCTAGCTTTTTCCAGTTTGAATTGATGTTGCTCAAGATATACAGCTGGAGTAATAACATTGGAAAGATCATCCGGGATCAGAGCTTGGATTTCTTGGAATCTTGCCCGGAGAGAGCTGCAATCAACCACCAAGCTATCCAAGGATGCTTCTAGCCGATGAGAGATGTCTTCAAGGTTTCTTTTTACATCATCAGCTAGAGGAGCTAGAGCCTTGCTCGTTGTTTCTCCTTCTGTTTCTTCATCAAAGTAGTCCTTAATGTCAAAGGACAACAAATCGGCTAAGACCTGTAAAAAGGAAAGTTAAAGAAATTTAAGTAATAGGATGTGTTATATAGCCGATTTGAGATGTTAGATTTTAGATTTACAGGGATAGTAGGAGCAGCAGCTTGTTCTTCTTCAATATGATGACTGCCTACAGCTGATGGTGTGTGTTCACTTGATATTGGCTGTGCTAGAGGTGATGGTGGAGATAGAGGCTGACAAATTTTCAACATTTAACAAGTGTTAACTAGAATCGGCTAAAACAAGGCTAAAGTTTTAAAAGTTGAGAATTACCAGAGAAGTTTGAGTGGTTGGTTTGATTGATGCTGGAGCTGGTTTCTTTTTCTCGGCTGGTCTCTTCTTCTGCAAAATATAAAGTTTAATAAGGAAATCAGCAATAAAGAAATTTTATAGTTAAAAGATCATGTTACCCTTGGTTGCCGAGAGAATACTGCTGGAGCAGCAGGAGTTGTAGGAGTTCTTTTGGGAGCTGGAGAAGCCGATGGTGTTTTTTCTCCTACATCACTTAATTCAGCTGCAGCTTCATCAATGGCTTTTTCAATATCTGATTCAGCCAAGGTCTCTTCAATATCATCGGCTGGTTGAGCTGGTTGTTTCTTGGATTTCTTTTTAGCAGCCGGTGGTAAAGCAGCTGATGCCTTGGTTTTTCTCTTCTTGCTGACATCGGCTGGTTCCCTTATCTGCCCTTGGAGTAAGCTTGAAGTCTTGGGGGCATGGTAGCCGATGATGGGTGGATCTAGACCACATCCGTTTGTCAAGAGACCTGCAGCATATTCAATGTCTTTGCCGCTATTGCTCGTGCGTGGAGGAGATGAGTCTGTTGTCTGTGAAAAACAAAAAATGAGGTATAAAGTTAGTTCAGAATCGGCTAGTAAATGTGAAGTGAAGATTGACAGAAAAAGTAAAAGAGCTTACTTCAGGGATCGTATCAGGGAATAGATCAGTCATGTAGATTGTGGCCGATTGATGGAAGAGGAGTTGTTTCCACTCAGGCCACCATGCATTGAAAGTTCTGCTCCTGAACATGCCTAGTTCAATATTTTCGATGCTGCCAAGAGGAGGTCCCGGAATGTTGAGCAGCCGATCCATCATCAAAGATGAAGAGATCTCTCCTCTGCACTGGATTCTATCGGCAAACCATAAGCCGATTGGCAGCTGACCCAAACCAAATTGCCGAGCTGAGCTCATTGGGTGGTAGAATTCATAAGTCACTTTGATATTTTTGCCCTGATGGATGCCGACAGGAAGAATACATGGACTTATAGCTGCAGCAAAAACTTCTCTAGACTTCTGAAATTTTTCATGGTTGATCTCTTCGAATCTGAAGTCCGATGGCAGTTCAAAGCTGGTTGAGTTTTCATAGAAGAACCAAATTCTGGCATTTTTCTAAAAGCCATCATAGAAACTGAAGAACCAGTCCGTCAATAACTTAGCCGATAGCTTTGCTCCAGCATCGGTTGATGTGGATGCATACTCTCCAAAGGAGGTACACCTTCGATGGGTAATTTCTTCTCCATCTTCATCTATGATCGGCTCAAGCCTTGGGAATTCTGCTCTGTCAGGGATGGCCAGTTTACAGCTTTCATGGCTACTAAGTTTAACCAGGATTGGAGTAACCACCAGGGACCACCTGCACTGACTACAGAGCCGACGGCTAGCTTAGCCGATGCATTGTTCAGTGTTTGGTAAAGATAGCCGAGCAGGATTTTTCCTAAAGGAAACTGTCTCTTCTCTTCGAGGGCTTCGGCTATGTGTTGTCAGTTGGAAGTAGGACCACAGCTGGATCCACAGAAAAGGTATTTTTCAAGCCACATCAATAGGAAAGCTGTGTGTTCCCGAGGAGTAACAGATCCTTGACCCATGTTGGCTAAGATGAATCCAGACCATCCTCCTATGCTCTTGGTTTTGAAATCAAATCTGTTTTTGGAGTTCAAAACCATAGGATTGACCGATGAAGTGATGTCAAGGCCGGTGAGCATAGTGATGTCAAGCAGAGTTGGGGTCATTGGCCCTTGACTAAATAGAAAAGCATTTAAAGTGTTTGACCAAAAATAAGCAGCAGAAGCCATCAGGGGTTCATCTTTAGCTGAATTTGCTATTGTTAGAGCAAGGGCTTGGCCGATTCCTATCTCATCCTAGTGGCTCTGTTTACTAGCCGATATGCGCTTGAACCATGCAGGCCAACTTTTCTCCAGGCCCTAGGTTTGGGTTTGCTAATCTGAAGGGGATTCTATTTGTCTCGGCAATAATGAACTCGGTAGGGTCCGAGTTGCCGATTGGTCCAAGAAAGTAATGGTTTTCGTGGCTCAAACTGGGGATTGTAATCAAATTCGCAAGATGCTACAATAAAGAAGTAAAAAGAGCAAGAAAGTAGATTGAGATTGCGGAAAACTAAATCTATTGTATAAAAAAGGATCTAGCCGATGGGGATTTACCTCTGCATACTCAGCCGATGGAGCGGCGGAAGGAGCAGATGAAGATGACATCGCCGCAGGCGGAAGTTGGTCGGAGAGGAGGTTGCCTGGAGATTGCCTTGATGCGCCGAGGAGATCACCAGAGAGAGAGAAGATGAGGACTGCTAAAATGGTGGAACAGTATAACGGTGTGAATTTTCTCGGGGCTGACCGTTAATATTTAAAGCGGTGCGGTAACGGTCAAAAACGGAAAGTGCGATATTCTCTCGGAGATAGGATTTGGCAAATCCGAAACATTACCAAATATTCCGGACTTGGGGGGATGTGTTGACGACCAAATTTGGTAATTCGGATACTGGAGATAAGGATAGAATCAAACAAAATCCAAGAGATTAGATCGTATTGGAAACAGAGTGAAAATCGGCTATAGTCCGAATCGGCTGCGGACAGAATCGACAGAGTTTGAGTCGGACAAGGTTAGCCGATTGAGCCGATTTTGGAAATGTGACTCGGTACACGTCATCGGGTTGAGTTAAGGTGCTTCATACGGATTGCCATGCATGGATAGAGTCCTGAGGAGGCGATTGTATCTATTAATTAGGATATTTTATGTAGTTTCCTTATGAATAATCACGGTAAGAGTCCGCCTAAGGGACTTGTTTGTTAGTTGGATTTGTATTAGGTTAATATGAGTCGTGTCCATGATGGACAATGTATGTATTTTCGGGTTGTAAATAATAACAACAGACGTTCAATCAATCTCGGCGCATCGCCACCTTTATTTTCTACTTTTCGACAAGTTTCTGCTTTCGAGTCGTGCTGCATTAGTTTGATCTTCGACGAAAGGGTATATCTTGTTATAGCGGTTTGCATCATCGGTGCTAGTGCTTACATCTTTATGACACTCTAGTTCTATCTTGTAAACTTTCGAATTATCATATACATTGTATAATTTAGATCGACAGTGCAATCTACTTGCATCGGCTGGATTCTATTTAGGGTTTCGTCGATATCGGCTAGATTACTTTGTTGGTTTAGATTATATAATGTATCTACCATCCCGAAAAAGCAATCATCGGCTTGATTTTCTAAATGTCATGCTTCTCTTTATACTTAATGCTGCATTGGTTAAGTCCAACCTATTAAGTCGTATTTAGAATCATGATATCTAGCCTGTTTTATGGTTGTTAATAAGGATAGTATCGGGGTTTCAGCCGATCTTACGTGGTATAGATGTTTTACATTGTTTTATGCTTTGTTTAATGTTCTATATCTGCCCCTAATATCAGGATCTAATCTAATATAAATATATTGAGCCTGATACCAATCTAATTGGTTGTAGTTGAATATATTTATTACTAGAGAATATCCTAGTATAAGTCTGTATCGGAGCTATAGCCGATACACACTTAAATCTAGATATCGGCTATGACATGAGTCTATTTAATCGTTATTTCATGTTACATCAGACTTGGGCAATTTATATTGTCTCGGTTCAGTCCGATCTATCCCAATTGTTTATTTCTAAAGTAATATTGACATATTGATTATGTAACATTGATATTTACAGTCGATATACTAATTTTAGGGTTAGTTCTATCATTGACCATACCTTACAGCCGATTCATGCTTTATTGCATCGGCTAGGTAATCATACGATATGAAATCGGCTAGCTGGCCGATGGACTATCGTTTACTGATAAATTTGCATATTTCTTCTTGTTGATTGCAGGATCAAATCAACTGGATGCCCTTGAACCTAAAGAACTAATTTTGGACCTGCACTAGAGTAAAGCAAATCTCTCAGGCCAGTGTGTGTTTTTTTGCATCAACAGAACTATGCAGCCTTGAATAACACCAACATAGCCGATACGATTGTTAGGGTTGGCGGAACGTAGGACTTACCCCTTTGCTGGAGATCGAAAGTCGATGCAGCCACGCGTCAGGTGCCATGTTCCGCCGGTTGATAAGTAAAAACTCGAAAAAGAGGGTGGTGATGCGTCGAGAGTAGTTGTATTGATTACGAGATAGATTACAATGACCCCTAGGTGTACATATTTATGCCGATGGGTAGATAATAGTCCTTATTGGACACGATACAAAATTTCCTAAAGATAAAAGGAAAAATTTGAAGTCCTTATTGGACACTACCCACACTTTCCTAAAGATAAAACGAAACTAACATACTCTTCCTAATTAATAGATAAACTGTTGTGCCACATTCTCCTTGAACTCGATCTCTTTTGGATAAGCTTCCTTTAGTTGTTTAATTTCCTTAACCGAATTTGCTAAGAATTCGATAGTTGGTGACTTGATACATTCATCGACCGATTCCAAAACTCTGAAGCCGATACTGACTCTAGGCTGATGAAACCTTTGAGGTTTACCAAATTTTGGTGTTAACAGTCACCAAGGACATATGTAAAATTTTTTTACGTACAAATTATACTTAATCACTAATAAGTTGTTATAGCTTATCATTAGTCGTAGGCAGCCGATGGAGACCCCTAGCCCCAATGCATTTGTCTTCACTTTCACAAACTCTAATGCAGTGATTGTTTAAAACATGAAGTTACTTTAGGATAATATGGTGGTGAAAAGTGAAATTATTTTGAGATGGAAAATAGATAAAATGTGAGAAGTTATTATAACACTTTTTTTCTGATATATAGTTGGATGCATTAATTTTGGAGGTGTGGCTATCCCCTATTCCATAGTGTTGTTCCTTCTCTCTCTGATGAGAACCCGACCCACCTCTCCTCACTCATTTTGGATGGCTCGCATTGATGGATCTGACAATAGTACACTACTGCTCTTGCCTCGTAACCGCTCTGACAAGTTTATCCCACCACCAACTCCAGCCTACTGCCATCCTCCTCCTCTCATAGCAGCCACATCAACGACACCATCACCTCGTTGCCATGCTATGGCCACCACACCAACATGAATCTCCTATAAAATCAATCTCCACTACCTCTACTCCTAACCTAACCCTAATAATTTGAAGTTTGGGTCGTCGGTGTCATACATAGTTGGTAGAGCCTTTAATCTTTTTCATGTTCCCGTGGATGTCCCCTCAAAAGTTTAGGAGTCCAGAGCAGATACATGAGAATTGGGGAAATCTAAGTTGTTGCTTATAATTTGTACCTACGTGTCTGTTTGTCTCTTCCCTAGAATTCCCTGTTACCCCCTCCGGTTTCATAATTCTTGATATTTTAAACAATGACAAGGTCTTCAAAATATATCTTTGACTATATTTTTCTATTATAATAATGTTAACGATGAAATTTGGCAAGCTTATAAATCGGAAACGAAGTCCAATTCGAAGCGGAATTGAAGATATGCGGAATTCTCGGAAACAGAGTGCGCATCGGCTGTAAGATCGTATCGGCTAGAACCGAGTCTAATCTGGATGGCCGATATGGCCGATATTGCATGCGTAATCATATCGGGTTCGAGAGAGAGTTTGAGATGATCTTGCCAGACAAGGATAGAGTCCAGAATTGGCAAGTGTATCTATTAATTAGGATTATTTGTAATTTCCTTACAGATATTTTCGGTAAGAGTCCGCCTAAGGGGTTTGTTTGCTAATTAGATTTGTATTAGGATGATATGAGTCGTGTCCATCTTGGACAATGTTTGTATTTACGGGTATAAATATAAACCCGAGATCTTATGAATAAAACAACAATAGTTCAATCAATCTCGGCGCATTGCCAAACATTTTACTTTTATTCTTTCGACGAGTTCTTGCTCTCAAGTCGAGCTGCATCAGGTTTGATCTTGGGCGAAGAGGTAGATCATGGCGGTTTGCATTATCGGAATTAGTGCTTACATCTTTATGACACTTTAATTCTATCTTGCAAATCTCCGAGTTATCATATACGTTATATAATTTAGATTGATAATGCTATCTACTTGCATCGGCCGATATCTGATTAGGTTTTGTCGATAACGACTAGATTGACTTGTTGGTTTGAATTATATAATGTATCCACCATCCCGAAAAGGCAACCATCGGCTTGATTGTCTAGATATTATGCTTCTTTTCATACTTAATGCTGCATCAGTTAAGTTTGATCTATTAAGTCATCTTTAGAATCATAATCTCTAGCTTGTTTTATGGTTGTTAATAAGAATAGTATCGGAGTTTCAGCCGATCTTATCTGGTATATCTGCTTTAATAGTCTCATGCTTTGTTTAATATGCTATATCTACCACTTATATTAAGATCTAATCTAATACAAATATATTGGACTTACTATCAATCTAATTGATAATGGTTGAATATATTTGTTACCAGAGAATATCCTAGCATAAGGTTGTATCGGAGCTATAGCCGATACATGCTTAAATTTGAACATCGGCTATACATGAGTATACATAATTATTATTTCATGCTATTTTAGACTTGGGCAATTTATACTGTGTTGGTTAAGTCCGATCTATCCCAATTGCTGATTTCTAAAGTAATATCAATATATAGATTATGTAACACTGATATTTTTAGCCGATGTATTAAATTTTGGGTTAGCTTATCATTGAGTATGCCTTACAGCCGATCCATGCTATATTGCATCGGCTAGGTTACATAACGATATGATATCGGCTAACTGACCGATTGACTATCGTTTACTAATAAATTTGCATGTTTCTTCTTGTTGATTGCAGGATCAAATCAATTGGCACGCCCTTCGAACCTAAAAGCAAGTTTTGGACCTGCACTAGAGTAAAGCAAATCTCTCAGGCCAGTATGTGTTTTTGCATCAACAAATATATGAAAAAAATATATTTTTTATTTTTGTTGTATTACTATGTAGATAAATCTATATATGTTGTTATAGTACCTTTAAGCTAAATATTTTAAAGTTATTGATAATCATAGTTATAAAATTTTGACCTTTACCTTATCCAAAACATCAAGAATTATAAAACCGGAGGAAGTAGTTAGTAGGAGGAATTTGTTAGCTTTCTTTTTTCTTTGGTTGAGTGGAGTTGTACGATGGTCGCGTGCATGTCACAAGTCACCAAGGCCACTTCTTTTTCTTCATTATATTTGCAGTGTAAATAAGAGAGGAGAAAACATAAAAGTCGGCAAGTTACGCGGCACCAAAACTCAGTGTTTACGATCGCTGTTCCTCGTCAAGGTGTTTTCGGTGCTTGCAAGGTGTTCGTCCGTTGTTCAGGCATTAGTCCAGTACTCGCGTGCGTGTAGATTATAATGGTTTAGAGCCAACATCAGTCACATGATTGTTAGCAAAACTGAATATGCATCTCCTACCAACTGATTCGTATTAGCATATAGTGTTGAGTCTATGAGATTGTACACGAGTCATGCGCACCCATGCATCGACATCTCGACGGCATGCACTCTCTGACGCACAAATAGTGAGGAAAGCCCTCTCTTTTTGATGACGAGTTCACTCACACATGGACCACCCGGGGTGGAAGGATGGGCGACATGCTGAGGTGCGCGCTCGCCATGGACGCCGGGCTCTTGGCCGCCTCCGTGCCAGAGCCGGTGTCGCTGCCGCCGTCGCCGACCTGGGTCTGCGCCCTGTCGCTCTCATTCTCCTCCAGCGACCGCATCATCGTCTCCGGCGTGAACGCGTAGGTGAGTGCCAGCCCGAGCAGGCAGATGCCACCAAGAACGAACAGCGCGTACATCATGCCGATGCCCGGCAGGTGGCCGGCCTGCACCTCCGCCCTGTCCCTCTGCTGCGACGCCCACAGGAAGCCGACGGAGCCGACGAGGGCGCCGAGCTTCCCCGCCGCGCCGGACAGGCCGTGGCATGTCGAACGGAAGCGCGCCGGGAAGAGCTCCGCCGGCAGGATGAAGGTGGTGGTGTTCGGCCCGAGGTTGGCGGAGAAGAAGGTGAGTGAGTAGAGCACGATGTAGCCGGCGTGCGTGGCGTGGTCGCGCCAGTAGCCGTCGTACGGACCCGCGAGCGCGAAGAGGAAGACGGCCATGAGGAGGAATCCGGCCATCTGGAGGCGCCGGCGGCCGGCGCGGTCGATGAGGAGCACGGCGGCGAAGTAGCCCGGGATGGTGGAGGCGACGGCGATGACGGCCTGGAACTTGGCCACGTTGAACGCCTCCTGGAACGCGTTCACGTACTCCGGCGCCGGGAACAGCGGCCGGTATATCTGCGACTGGAACAGCGTGCTGCTGTAGTAGGGGATGTCGAGGAGGAACCACGCCGCCGCGCACGCGAACAGGTCCCGCCCGTGCTGCCGGACGAACCGCCGCGAGAGGAGGCCGTACGAAGGGCGCGGCGGGGGCGGCGGCGGCCACGGCGCCGGAGGCCGGCTCAACGCCGCCGTCGCCTCCTCCTCCTCGGCGACGGCGGCCAGGTCGAGGTCGGCCAGGACGCGGCCGATGTCGTTGGTGGCCTTCACCACGTCGCGCTCCACCAGCGCCGTATACCTGCTCGTTGGCAGCAGCACACGTACAACTTTAAGTACGGTCATTACTTTTTCGTCATTAACTATTACGTGCTTAATTCCCCCTTTTGTAATTAATCTAGTCACTTCTAGCAACTTTCAACATAAAAGTTAAAGGGCAATTTTATTGATTAGGGTGCAAAGGGGTTAAGTGTGTAATCACTCTGCCTGCCACTAATAGAAAAATGGGAATCATATCATAAACCTGATGTCAGCAATGACAGTACATCTAGCAAATCGAAGAGTAGCTAGAGACAATTTCATGATAATGTATAGTATAAGTACTAGTGCTAATTAACGATGGCAGTGACCATGAACGGACCAATTAGTTAAGATTCCGAATAAACTATTCATTTGAAATTTTCGGCATCAAAGAAGAGAAGGAAGTTAAGCTTAATTGATCAGGCCATCAAGGAGCTGCCAGTGCCAGGTGATCAGCATACTCATCAAAAGTATAAATTTTCCTCTCAGAATTTGTTCTTGGAATCACGTTTGGTATATTCCTTATCTATCACTTGTTTAACACAGTCTATGTCCACTTAATCTAATTTACCAATAAAATACTATTATTATTTGAGATTTTTTAGGTTCAGATGGTTGCTGTGAAGTCAAAGGTACGGATGAAGCGAATGCATGAATGACATCTGGGACCACATGTCAGCAGCCCAAGTATAGTTAGTACCTGGCCGTCTCTGGCATGGACATCCTCCAGTAGTAGGTCAGCGCAGCGGGGACGGCGCCGGCCATGAGAATGATCCGCCAGGCGAGGTCGGCGCACTCCGGCGTGTCGATCGGCGCGGGTTGGCCGGTGTAGTGGTCGAAGGCGGCGGCGACGGCCATGGTGACCGCGGAGCTGGCGAGGATGCCGAACCCCTGCATGGAGAACACGGCGGCGATGAACGCGCCGCGGGTGCGCCTGTTGGCGAACTCCGACATGATGGTCGCCGACAGCGGGTAGTCGCCGCCGACGCCGACGCCGAGGAGGAAGCGGAAGAAGCAGAGGCTGGCGAGCGCGCACGGGCGCGTCCGGCACACGGAGAAGCCGCTCCCGACGGAGCTGCACACCATCAGCATCAGGCACGCGCCGTACACGCGGCGCCGCCCCACGCGGTCGCCCAGCGCGCCGAACACCACGTTCCCGACCACAGCGCCCAGCAGCGCCACGCCGACGGTCGCCGACACGACGGCCGGCGGCGTCACCCCCGGACGGCCGCCGCCGCCGTCGGTGTAATACACCCGCCCCACGATCTTCATGACGGGCGCGATGCAGAAGAGGTCGTAGGAGTCGGTGAAGAGGCCCATGCCGGCGATGACGATGGCCTTGAAGTGGTAGTACTGCGTCCGCGCCTGGTCCAGCGCCGTGAGCACGCGGATCGGCGCCATTGTCGCCGCAGCGAGCTCGAGCACGCAAGATCGAACGGGTCGTCGCCTGATTAGGAGAGGAGTACTCACTGAGTACTGGCAGAAGCAGCCAACGAGCTTGCAGTCGTGGATTGATATCTATAGCTGGTTTTGTATATATACAGGTGGCGAGGTAGACGACGACGGCCGGCCGGACGGACTTGGAGGTGGTGACGGCGACGTGAGGGGTTAAAGAAAAGGCCCGGCTCGTTGACATCACCGTACACAAGTGAGATGCCGAAGGAAGATGCCACTTATCGCTGGCTTGATCAGATAGATTATGTGATAAAATACGGTCACTGACCCAGAGTCGTGTATACTAGTTAGTAGAGTATAAATTGCAGTACAATAACTTAAAAAGTTGGGTACGATATAGCGTAAGAACCCAATTAAAGAATTAAACCTTCGAATACAACAACTTGATAAGTTGATGCGTTCTAGTACAACAATTTAACAATCTATAGTATTTTAGTGCATTAACTTGGTTAAACTTGTGAGTTTTTTTCACGATATCAATATGCTATCACATAGCAATCCTACTGATATTACCTTATAATATTGAATTTAATCTTTAAGAATTACATTGCACATCCAATTTATATCATCAGTTGGATTTTTTATTCACCTTCTTAAATCTCAACCAAAATATAATATTTTCTACATAGCAAATTTTGATCGACTTTTACTTATTTGAATGAAAATTTTAATACATTTATATAAATTTGCGCTAGTTATTGTCAAAATAAGTACTTGAAAATTGAATATATATATATATATAATTCTCGAATAATTAAGTTATCACATCACTTAACTTAATATATTGTATTAAAATCGTACCCACCTTACAAGTTATTGCACTCGTACGCTTACTTTGAAAGTTCTTATACTAAATTATACTCACACTAGAATGTTCATTTCTCAAGTTACATCAAATTACACCCACCTGTCAAGTTAATGCTTCTTGAATGTAATTAGTTATAATCTGCAGCTAGCGTTTTCGTTTGTGACCCTGGTGTGTGTTGGCGTGTGGCCGTATTCGGTGTTGGGAAATTTGGATCGAGAGTTGCCAGGCTATGCGCATGCGCCCAACCCAGCTAGCAATCCCGGCAAGGTTGCCCGGGATTTTTCTATGTGGCAATTGGTGATCGAATTTGTAATTAATTGCACATTTGTGTCCAGAACGGGATACATCCCCACCTTTTCAGTTAAGATTTAGATTTTTGTTTCATCTCTGCTGACAAACGGTAAGGTCATAGGGTTGCGACCCGCACAATGGGTGTTTACTAGCTGATAATCTAAATAAGCCAACTCATGGTCAATTGCTTCTTCTCCTTCTTGAGAGCTGCAGACTGCAGGAGCATTCTGATCCACCATCGTCACGTGTACCTCTAACCCTTATCCCTTCCATAGTCTTTTCAAACTAGGGTTTATCTCTTCAAACTAATAGGATGGATGCACCAGGCATGACGAGAGCAGCACGTGGACAGCTAGATCAGACAATGTGTTGGGGTCGTCTGGAACAATGATAAGATCATAAGATGACATAAGTTTGGAGGAGCGGTTGTGGTTGCTGTAGCTGCAGCGGGATGGCGCTGCAATGGCAGGGCGAGCTAGATTCCCACACCTCCTCTCCGCTTCTCTCCTATGCTCGTCCAATTGCAGCAGGGAGCACTGTGGGGGATGACATGTGCTATTTGGTGGGTTTTTCTTGGTGTAGTGGAATAAAGCTTCGGGGTGGTTGTTTCGGCTGTTGTTTTTGGACATGTGAGCACGGTAAACTAGGATGATACCGATGTCAGGATGTCGACACCTTCAGGCACCGATATCCTCCTTAGAGGCATAGTTGACGAGTTCTCATGCTTCATGGAAGGCTTCGGGTGAAAACCCAATTTTGATTCACTGGATGGGTGGCGATGGTGTCCTGGCTGTTGTGCTCTTTCCATGGAGACATCATCATTGATATTTTTTCATGTGGTTTAGCTGACGACTATCACATTGGCCTGTTTGGTGGACAGATCGACCACTTCAAGCTTCTCAAGACCCCTCACCATGGTTTTTTACAACAGATGGCCGGTTTTTGGTAGGACAATTATTACATCACATTTCAAGTAAACTTAAGATGTGCCGGAATATTGTTGCATCTGAATAGAGTATGTTTGAAGCAAAGAATATAGAAGAAGATTTGAAACTTAATCTTTTAATATTTCTTTCTTGTAATTTGGTGTTCCTCACTAATAAGGTCTAGTGTCTCATCATTTCACCTACGATTGATCATAATCAACCGTAATGTTTGTTAGTACTAAAAAGTTAAAAAAAATGTATAAGTAACATTTTTATGTATACATATTCTTAGCAACTCTAAAATTAAGTTGTAAGATTCAATTTTTGGTTGTGCCTGATAAACTAAAGAGCAAACGAAAGAGCTATAAGTACTATTTATAACTTTTGGTTATGTATATCCTATTATAAATATAGAGGACATATTTCTATCCATTATTAAAAAAGTGGACGGATTCAAACGAACTATGTCGGAATGTTGTACTCCCTCTCTTTCATAAAAATTAATATGGGGTACTATTCACTTATCACTCGTCTTTTTTTATTGGATATTTATAAGCAATGATTCCATATTATGAAAGTAGGGTATGCTCTAACTTTTGTTCAATTTGGTCTAATAATTGAAGGCCGATTTGTGGTTAAAGTTTAAATAGAAAATTCAAGAAATGGAGGGAGCAACTTGTTTTTCCGTTGCAATCCACTCTCTTTCTCACAATAGTCCACTTGTTGGCTTGATGCAGTTCATTCTCTCTCTTCTTAGGAATAAGTTCACTTTATGTCCCTAATCATAACACGTAGTTCAAATTTCATCATTGAACCATAATATCATATATAACGAGTCCCTCAACTTATAAAATTGGTGTACGGGAGGTCCCATGGCATGGCAGTATAAGGGCTGATTTCGTCCGACGTGGCTAGTTGATCGGAGTAAACAATGGTAAGTCAGTATGGGACCCACATGAGTCCCACATGTCGGGCCCCTATCTATCCTCACCTCTCTCTATTCCTCTCCCTGTTCCCATGATCCCATCTTTCAGGGCAAGTGGTCAGGAGAAGTGCGGCAGGACGGATGAATGACACCGGTGACGCCACCTAAGCGGCTGAATGACTTGAGAGCTAAGTAGATGGTGGCGACAACGGCTGCGCTAGATGCAATGGCAAGACGAGGTGAGGGAGGTGGCAAGGGCTTGTGACGATGGTGTGGGTTCCCTCCTCTCTCCTCGAGCTCCCTCGCTGGCTAGCCACCGTGGTTGTTGCCTTCCCTCAACTGCCACCGCCAACGACCATAGCACTGAGCATCATTGCACCAAAAACATGGAGGTCGAGCGCTGGTGGAAACTCCCCTCCCTCGCCTCTTCCGTGGCAGCCATCGTCACCACAATGCCACTCACTATGCCGTGAAGGGCACAGCGAGGAGCTCGAGGAGGAGGAGGGAAGGCCGGTGATTGAGCTCCCCATGCTGCTCGGCCATGTGAGATGTGTCGTCACCTAACTGTTTTCTCTTTCTATATGAGAAACAAGAATTATCATTTAAATTGGGCACCATGGAGCTCGGGCTCCATGCTGCTGGCTTCTAGACCCCCTCGGCGCCGCTAGCCACAACCACAGTCGTGCACGGCCAAGGAAGAGAGAGGGGTTGCACTGGAGGGTAGGGATGGCAACAGGGCTATCCCTGTCGAGTTTAGCCACCCCATCCCTACCCCCGGTTTGAAAAAATTCTCCAGTCCCCATCCCCATCCCCGCACACGGGGGAGGTTTTTACCCCGTCCCCATCCCCATGTGGGTACCGGGCACCCGCCGGGCCCCCACACCCGACGATCAAATAACAATCATATTATCATGTGCAACAGACCAACAGTGCAGGCATTCACTTTTCCAAATCATAATTCAGCAGCAACAATAAATCGATAATGGTTGCATCAGTTATAACTCATCTTACTCATTACATAACAGAACCACAGAAGGTAACAACTAGCAAGTTCATCACATTTCGGCGGTCGAGGAAGGCGCTTTGGGTCAGCTGCGGCTATGGCTTGGACACTCAGACTTGAACCTCTTGGTTGAGCTTTTGCCTTCTTGGACGGTTTGAGAGGAGCTGGTACAGCTAAGCTGGTGCCGGTGGCGGTGGCCTTGTTCATCTCTGTTCTTGGCAACGGCGGTGGTGGTGGTGACACTGGATGATGCTCAGATTTGGTGTCCCTTTGAGGTGGGACGGTTGGACGAAGAGGAGTCAGTAGGAAGAAGGCTGCAAGAGGGGTTAATATATGGGAATCGGAGGAGGAAGATAGGGGTAGGACATCACCGGCCGTCGTCGATAGTAGAGCTGGTCAGACCGGAGGGAGCCGAGGCCGCCATGGTGCACAACCGTTCGTCACATATGCGTTTGCAGTGGCAGCGGCGGCACCGTGGAGTGGGCGGCAGTGGCGATGGCGTTGCGTGCGCGTGGTGGCAACTACAACTAGCGACTTAGCGAGTGTTGCGGTGGCGAGTTGGGGCATGGCACGAAGACGACGGCGCGGGATGCGGCGACGGCGGCAAGATGCGCCGCCGCTCACCGAGCCCAGCGCGACCGTGCGGTTGTTCCCTAGCGGCGTCGACTCCCCCCTGCGGCCTAACGATTGGATCTGAGAGTGAAAGAGGGATGGGAGGAGTGGAGAGGGAGAGAGAGTGAGATGACCTAGGTTTTTTTGGTTTATATACTAACTAACACCTCTGACTTGGGTTGGGCTTTATGTTTTATGTGGGCTAAGGCCTGCATATGTGCCTAACTCGGGGGCCCATGGGGACACGGGGCAGGGGACCTAGTGAACGCCCCCATCCCCGGCCCACCCGACGGAAGACAAAAAATTCCGATAACAGCCCCACGGAGAGTATTTTGCTCCCAATTAGAGACCCTAATAGAGTTTTTCCCTACCGGGGATCGAGTTACAAGGCCCCATTGCCATCCCTACTAGAGGGAGACGGTGACGATGCTCAAGCTCGACATCCGCCACCTTGTTGATAGTCCACAGCGGTGGTAGCTACAGGAAGATGGGAGAAGGGGAAGGTGGCACCGCCGGCTGTATCAGGGAGAGAGAAGAATGGAGAGGAGGCACTTTCGGCTACATCTATGGAGGGAGAGAGAAGAAGCGGAGGAGGCGCTGCTGGACACATTTGGTGGCGATGGCCCTAGCGAAAGAGGCGAGTAAGGGTGTCTCCGTCGGCACTCGACTTCCATGGTCGACTGCGGAGGCAATGGTGATGGCCGACTAGCGAGTGAGCGAGCTCAAGGAGGGAGGAGAAGGGGAAGGAGGCACCAGTGCGCCACCGTCTGAAGGAGAATAGCACCACATGGATGAACACCACCGTGCTCGTGGGTGGGCTCCTGGTGTTCTTGTTCTTCATCGGCCTCGGCGTGCCTCCTCGACCTCCCACTGCTCTCCCTCTTCACCGACGTTGCAGGAGGCACTGCGTCACCTCGTCCTGTGGTCTTTGGAGCTGCGTGGCTGGCATCCTTCCTCCGTCAAGCCGCCCCTTCATCTCACTGCCCGCCGCCCTAAGAGATGGATTCATGGCCATAGAACAGAGGGGAGGAAGAGAGAGATATAAGGGGCCTGGATAGGTGAGGCCCGCACTGACTAAGTGTTGTTGACTTCGCCCAATTAACCATGTTGGACGAAACCATCTCTCATACACCGGTTCTACAAGTTGAGGGACTCTGGTATTACGGTTCAAGTATGAAATTCGAACTGGGCATCAGGAGAAGGGATCCAAAATGAACTTATTCCTTATATCTACAAGGCACAGTCCAATGGGCCAGGAATTAGGCCATTTGGGCCTCAAAAGCCCATCTTACGTCAGCAGAATATGCATCTGTGGCGAGCGGCGGTTGCTTCCCCTCCCCTTCTCCAGTTCTCCTCCGTCTTCCTCGCGTGCATAACCACTTCACCGCCGGATCTCACGGCGAGGAATCCGAGCTAATCCCAGCCGCCGCCGCCGCCGAGGAGCGATCCGGGTAGTAGCCGGAGCACATGGAGAGCTCGTCGCCGTCGGTGCCGTTCCCGCTGCTGCAGGCGCCGGTGGAGAACACGTACAGGGCCTGCACCATCCCCTACCGCTTCCCCTCCGACAATCCGCGGAAGGCCACCCCCGTCGAGATCCAGTGGATCGACCTCTTCCTCAACTCAGTCCCCTCCTTCAGGTAAAGGCCTCGAACTTCGCCCTCCACCCACGCCCCCCCGCCCGCGGCGGATTTTGAGCTCTCGGCCCGTGTTGATTTTGATCTCCCTCAGGCAGCGCGCGGAGAATGACCCCACGGTGCCTGATGCGCCCGCCAAGGCCGACAAGTTTGCCCAGAGGTATGTATATGCATCCGCTTTGGTTAGTGATCGATTATTGGTTGATGATTGTTCGCGTTTGTCTCCTGGAACTTAAGGGTACTGGTAGGTAGTGGTAGAAGGTACATGCTTGTTTGCCTGAGTTAGGTTAGTACTTTGTTGCTATTTTGGGTGTAGATGCATTTCCGGGGGCATCAAACATAGTATGTGCGAAAAGAACCTTCAATATGGAGTGTAGTTCACTCATTCCCGGTCTCAAAGGTATGCCTGGTGTGTTTGGCATGTGTCAGACCATGCTAATATTCCCTTGTGTTTGGTTTGCGGATGAGGTTGGCACTACTTATCCTTTTTTTTTTGCCTTGTTTTTCAGCCAAAGGATTGCACCATTTTAGTCTTCATGAATTGGAAACCTATAATCACCCTTCCAGTCTTTATATTAGTGTTGTGGAAAATGCCTTTCGTGTTAGCCCGGTAGATAAATTTATGGAGGAAGGCGCTCTTTGGTTGTGGCTGGGGTTTGGAATTTGGATGTGTTTTCAGCATTAGTCCATTTCAATGTGCCAAATAACCCCTGGATGCTATCACCCCTATGTGCTAAAAGACATGTCATCCTAGAATATGTGTAGTAAAAACATATTTATTTGAAAAATATTCCTAAAACATATAGTTTTGGACTTTTGGTATATATGAAAATTGTGCAAGCAATCCATCATGAAAAATATTCACAGCTCTTTTCAAATTAATCCTAACAATTTAGTTTCAAGGTGGCATAAATTGTTTACACTGAAAAGTAAAAGATTTCGTAAAAGATTTCCTCTTTTAATGGAGAGATTACTAATTTGGCCATCACTAAAAAAGTTGTGCCTATTTTATTTTGGTCGTGCAATATTTGTCTGGAAAACGAAATTGTCTCCATTTAATTGTTTTTCTTTGCTATGACTTGTGAATATCGCACAATTTTATGTTTCAAGAATCAGACATTTAATCACCATTTGGTCCCATGGCTCTTTTACTGCTGAGGGAAAAGACATGTGTTTGCGTTGTGCCTTTTCTCCATCTCCAGATTAATGTTAACCAAACCAACTACCGGTCAATGCCCTAACATTTTATTATGTCTATCTATTGTATATATGGTGAAGGTACACTGCAATGCTCGAGGAGTTGAAGAAGAACCCAGAGAGTAATGGAGGGCCACCAGATTGCATTGTAAGATATTGATAGATGTGCTTTTTGAACAACAAAAGAAGATCTTGGATTACTTTGCACTAACTCTTCAAATGAATCTCAAGCTTCTTTGTAGGCTTCGTGAGCTAGTCCTTAGAGAACTGGGATTTAGGGATATATTCAAGAAGGTTAAGGTAAATGCCAACAAAGGTTTTTCCTGTCTTCAATACTACTTTGGAGTCTATTGTTGTGACAATTTTACATGGTTGTAATTGTTTGTGCTCCATTGATGATTTTCCATGATTAGGATGAGGAGAATGCTAAGGCTATGTCACTCTTTGAGGGCGTTGTTCAGCGAAATGATGAGATTGAAGATGATGGAAAACGGGCGGAGAACTTGATCCGTGGAATCTTAGCAGGAAACATATTTGACTTAGGATCTGCACAGGTATGTTTTATCACTTGATTACTTTTGTTGACCTTTTCATGTGGATAGGACTTCACAAAGGGTTTTCCATAGTTTCTGTTGTTGCACCATTGGCTTAGTGTGAAAGGCGAATCAGCGTAAGGGTAGAACCAACAAAATTTTCTTCATTATTTCCTTCTGATTTATCTTGAATAATTTGGTTTGTTGTTGAAGAAATGCTCTTATGTACACACTCTCAGAAGGTTTACTTATGTGGCCCTGCCTCTAATATCTCTGTTTTCTTTCACTTTTCTTAGCTTGCAGAAGTTTTTGCTAAAGATGGTATGTCCTTCTTAGCAAGTTGCCAGAATCTTGTATCTCGACCTTGGGTTATCGATGACCTGGATGCATTTCAAAATAAATGGACTAAGAAATCTTGGGAAAAGGTAAAATTATCTTCCACTGTAAATTTACTGCAACTGCATGGTACACATCAACTGTAAGCAAGAAACCTGGATATAAGATACTGCTACCATGCTGAGTATGTTTTAGTGTTGCATTTGCATCATGTATAATACTATGTATGAGCCTGGATGCAAGAAGAGAGCTAGATACCACTATTGGTTCAGAATTATTGTAGGTGCACATGTATAATTTACTCTACAAATGTTCATGTACTCTTTTGGTTCTTATTAAAACAGATTAGAAACTCTCACACTTCATCTTTTGAAAGAAAATTGTTTTGAAGCTTGTAACTGCTGTATAACTTAAATATTTAATATTCTTACTTGTTACTCCCATGCTATAACTTTTTCACATGTATTCTTCACATGTTGTTGATAAATATCAAATAATTCTCCCAATGATATTCAGGGTGTCATTTTATTTTAGCTTTCTTAATTGATGTCATTAACATTTATATTTTATAAGTATATTTAGCATTAGTTCTTGACATACACAACACCTGGTCCTTGTGTAGTCCATATACGTACATCAGTCTGAACTATTCCACACTAAATCTTTCAGCTGCAGTGCTGGACATATTTATTGCAGGGGTATTGCATATTAAAGGCCCCGTTCGTTTCTCCAACAAAAGTTGGATGAAAATTTTGATATTTGTGGCACGCTTTTCAAACTGCTAAACGATGTGTTTCGTACGGAAACTTTCTATATGGAGGTTGCTCTAAAATATCAGATAACTATATTTTGTAAGTTTGTAATAATTAAAACTCAATTGATCATACGCTAATACCACCTTGTTTTGCGTAAAACATTCAATCTTCATCATCATCTACATGAGTTTCAACCACCACCTAACCAACATTGTTATGTCTTTGTTATACATAGCTGAATCATTGCTCTGTCACATATGTAGGCTGTTATTTTTGTTGATAATTCTGGCGCTGATATCATCTTGGGCATATTACCATTTGCAAGGGAATTGCTCCGACGTGGGACAAAGGTTTGTCTCACCCTTTCTGTTTCTCTTGTCATTGATCCAGAACTATTTGAGGAGTTATGTCAGGACAAGAGCCAGCCTACTACACATTACTAATATTATGCTATTTTTAGGGAATTAAATGTAAAAATATCTATCAAAATGAACCCCTAATTACATTGAATGTGGACCATATTTTTGGATGTGTGAAATAGTATTGTGATTTAAGTGGTATATGCTAAATGTGAGATAACCCACAGCTTAAACAAGAAACAGGAACAACCAAACAAGCTTATGATTTTCTACAAGTCCAGACTGCATTGTATTCCCTTTTTGAGAACATGGTTTTTTTTCCTATTCACATGGAAGCCACTGTTAAATTCATGCGAATTTTTAAATAATGTCTTTATTTTTATCCACGGAGTAAAATTTATATAGTTCTTTTTTTCTTTGGGTAGTTGCTGAAGTAGTTATCTACTACATCTCTTGCAACTTTGAAAGTGTCTTGTTTGAGATTTGCTATCTCTTTCTCTTGGCAAAGAATGTCAATAAATAGCTATCGTTGGATTGTGTAGGTGATACTTGCTGCCAATGACATGCCATCAATCAACGATGTCACTTACCCAGAGCTTGTTGAAATTATAAACAAGGTAAGGTAACATGAAATCATTATAATTGTGAGAGATGATTTTTTTTTTGGTGGGGATCTGAGAAAAGATTATGAATTATGCTCTGCAAATATTTTCAGCTCAAGGACGAAAATGGAAAGCTTGCAGGTGTGGATGCATCTGAACTACTCGTTGCCAACTCTGGTAACGATTTGCCAGTAAGATTATCTTACTATGGTGGCGTAATAAACTATTTTACCTATTGCATTGTCTTATATATGTATATGTACTTAAATGGATATCTGTCTCGGTCTCAGGTAATTGATTTGTCCAGTGTGTCACCAGAACTAGCTTATTTGGCAAATGATGCTGACTTGGTCGTCCTAGAAGGCATGGTAAGTGTGCTTGCAACATTCCCATCTGTTTGCCTTCACTGAGCTAAGACCATAAACCCATCACTTTTCTGACTCTTTGTTACAGGGAAGAGCAATTGAAACCAACCTATATGCACAGATGAAATGTGACTCGATTAAGATCGGAATGGTGTGTTATATTTTTCTCACTGCGATTATATAATTTGTATTGAATAGTTCATTGCAAGTTAATCAATGATTTGAGCTTTACAAATTGCCATCATTTCTTCCATGTTCCAGGTAAAACATCCTGAAGTGGCGCAATTTTTAGGCGGGAGGCTTTATGATTGTGTCTTCAAATTCAATGGGGCCTAAACTTTGATAACATCTGACGCACATGCGGTTGCTTTATTTCGTTTTCAACTGGTGCGATGCTACAATGAACATATCACATGTGCTCGTCCCTCACATTAATAGCAAGGAAAATAAGCTATATTAGATCGTGGCATCTTTAGGGAATGCAATTACGGAACTTTTAATTCGTATTGCACTACGTGCCTTTTCATCTAGGTAGCGGAGTAGTAAAAAGGAAAAAAAAAGCCCCTTCTGCAATTCATATTAATAATAATAACAATTCAACTTCAGTACCTCTATTTTATCGTGTTATTTAATTCGAACATTGTTCGAGTCCGGTTCTGCTTCTGATAGAAGTGCCATTGAAGATCAGTTTTCTGTGTTGGAAGCCACATGTGCTTCGGACTAGGGAAGAGGATGAATTTTGTAACAGATTGCAAAAATGCCTGTGAGTGTAATAGGCGAAGATATTTTTCACGATTTATAAAAACCATCAGTTTAGACAACAAACGAAAACAAGATAAATAAAACAGTAGCAAAACAAAGTCAAAAATCATATTCTCTCCGTTATATAAAAATCCAACCTAGTATGGGATGAGATATAATCTACTCATGTTCAGATTCATGGTACTTGATTATGTCTCATTCTATACTAGGTTGGGTTTTTATTGGACGGAGGGAGTAAGCTTTTATTGGACGGAGGGAGTATATAACACTGAATCTGGTTTCGCTCGCTTTGTGCGTCACCACAAGAAAGATCCCTTATGTACACCTTTTCATGTCTCATAAATCGATCGAGTGGTTATTTCATAAGTTTGACGCATGTGTATTTTACTATATCTCATGAAGTAAAGAATGATATTTTGATTATTCAATTAGTATAAGTTATTTTAGATGGAAAACATTTGCAAAGTAATAAACTTGCCGCATATAAAAAATATTTGTGAGAAGAGGAAAAAAGAGAAAAGAGAGGAGATTGAAAGGAGAGGGAGAGGATCAAGATTATCAGGAGAAAAGAAGGGAAGAAAAAGAAAAAAAAGGAGGGAAAAAAGATGCCAGTCGGTGGAGGAGAGTGTGCAGTGCCGCGTGGAGGCGTGCGGGATGGGGCGGTGGGATGGTGTGGGCTGATTGGGTTGGGCTAGGATAGGAGCGTATCATAGTTATTCTAAACTCACGTCGAATTGGATATGGACGATATATAACCAACTCAAATACTGATGACGTATAAAAATTCCGACGGAAACATCTTCAATTTTTATAATACTAGAGAGGGATTGGGCTGAGATAAGAGTGTATAATAAGTTATTCTAGACTCACGTCGAATTGGATATTGACGATATATAAATAATTTAAAAATCAACTCAAATACGGATGATGTACCAAGATTCCGGTGGAAATGCTTTCAATTTTTATTATAGTAGAGATTACGTGGTTATTAACAAAGGATTGAAGATTTCGTGAAGTGCAATCAACTGATACTTCTGAAATGACCGCAAACTGGGTGCCTGATTTTTGGGGAAAAAATTGGGCGATGTTTCACCCCTCATGAAATAATGTTTTAACACTTAGGTTTCGTTCGTTTGACGGTAGATGGAGAATATTTCCCGTGCACGTGAAACGAGAAAACTTATTAGCACATGATTAATTAAATATTAATTATCGTAAACTTGAAAAATGGATTTATTTATTTTTTTAAACAACTTCTGTATATATTTTTTTTTAAAAAAATACACCATTTAGTAGTTTGAAAAGTGTGATAACGGTAAACGAGTAAGCTGAAGTTTGGAGTTGGATTATAGAACGAGGCCTTAGTGAAAGAATGTCTTAGTTCTTGAAAATAGTGAAACACAATCCGATCAGCAGATGAAACAATTTGGTTCAACATATGAAACAAATAATTTAAAGTCATGGAAACATCAAACAGATCTGAGTGATCGAAGACAAAATGAAACACCATCAGAAACCTCACTGAAACACTTTGATCTAACTAATGAAACATCCTTATACATAGACTGAAATAGACTGAAACATAGAAAAATCACTCCCCCCCAAAAAAAGTTCAGCTACATCCATTTCTTCCTCCTCTCCGGTGGTTAGCCAGATCATCAGCGATAGATGCCACCCTGATCGTGCAGGAGACGTGGCTGACGATGATGTGTAGCTGCCAGAGATGGCGATGTGGCTTACGATGTCCTACAAACCACCACCACCACCAACTCCTACAGGCGCTCACGACATCGTTGTTTCCACCGTTATCGCATAAACTTGGCCAGTCTATGCCACTGCCACTGTAATTGCCTGTGTCGTTGCTCCTATCCACCACCGCCGTGGCTTGCGGTTGTCTTGCTGTGGGCTTTTGCCTACCAGTATCTTGCCGCCACCTCCTCCTCACAGATATGAGGGGATTGGAGAGAGGAGAGAAATGGTGGAGAGATAGAATAGAGGGGAATGGATAAGACCGAGAGAGAAAGAAGAGAAATAAAGGTTGTGGGGAATGGGGCGTGGGATGAAGAGAGAAAAGGACGGAGCCAAAGCGTTTTCTTGATACTTCCAAGCCATTTGATTGATTTCATCCATGAAATCTCCACCTCGCGTTTGCAATTAAATTTTCTACGCGTTCTCTTTTCCATATACCATTGTTACTTAACCTTCCAAAATATAGTTGTTCCTAACATTTGAATTTTATTCAAAAATTGCTACTTACCAGTCTTTTCCCTCATCTTTAAGCAATCATAATTATCTCTCATTTAATTTCCATATCTATTTTATCATTTTAACTAATCACAACTCTTCATTAAATTCACCTCTTTTCTTAATTCACGTAAAAAATTTTGAATTTTGAGATAAGAGGGAGCAGTTAATTTTACTATTCCTATACATTATCATCAATTCTTTCGGTTAAGGCAAACGACGAAAGAATGCCCATGATTACCAACATTTCTACTCTCTTCAGTTGGGCTTAAGCCTATAATAAGTTAATAACACACTAGTGACTCTCACGTTAGATTATCAAGGTAGAAAAGAGAGAATAGTGTTTTTTTTTCACAACCAGGCTTCAAATTTTGAGGCTTGGCTTGTAGATTTGCAGTACCTCTATGTTTCATGCCTTGCTTTGTCTCCCGGTTCATACAGGAAATAATGCCAATTGATGCTGGTTCAAAAATCTGTGCATCGATTTTCTTTGGTGTACTCCCGTTGTACAATGATGTGACCTTGATGATTACGTCTTCCACACCTCAATGTTTGATATGAGGAGACAGATACAAGCCACTAATTAATTGTTGGGCTGCACACTCGCCCAAAGGCTATGAACGTACTAACTCTCTGGGTCCAGCTTCCTGGATCACCTCCAACACGCAGCTAAAACGAGGTGCTTACATAAAAAACCGGGTATTTTTTTTGCCATGTAGGATCAGTGAGATGCTTAGCGCAAGAAGCCGCTTCTTCATGCGGAGCCGACGCTTGAGGGGTGCTACAATTTTGATCCCAACAAATTTTTGAACGAGCACTTGCATCGCTGCCTAGCAACGGTCCTCAACAAACCAGAAAATTTGGAGGCAAACAAACAACCCTGCAAACCCACCTCCATACTATGTCAAAGCAACGTTTCTTAGCTATTCAAAAATGCAATCCAATCCAACATATAGAAGCAAGCAAATACAAATGAAAGCAAATCATCGGTACATGAGAGAACTATGCGGGGTAAGCTAACAAACTTTTCACACACCTGCACCTACAAATGGGCCCACTCTCATCAAGTTCTTGAACAATATGCAGGGCACATAATCCCAACACCACCTTCATGGAGTCATACACAGATAATACCTTCATGGATTTGTTGGCCCAACGGCTAATTTGAGAGGATAAACATATTTATACTCCTCTCTGTATAAGGAGTTTATTTTGGCACCATGTACACTTCACTCTCACACCTTGAGCACTTAGATCTTTCTCCTGTTGGTGTTGGAGAGGGGTTACATCAAGGCAACTATATTGTATCATTGCTAGAGAGCTACTGTAGCACTTGATCATCTCTAAGTTTGATTGCCACTTGATACTTTTGAAAGTTACTGCCTCCTAGGCCTAGAGGAGTTGCCCAATGACCCTTTCGAGAAGGTTGTGAAGGAGGAACTAGTTTCGATTGTAAGTGGTTTGGTGTTTACCATCACCGGCGGGGAGAAAAAACAACCCCAGTGAACGAGGCTTGGGGAGACCACTTCAGTGCCGTTTCCTACCTTGCCCATCTCTTAACGAGGGAATTTTGTGACTTGATACTATTGGTTTTTCTTACGTTCTCACTACATGGTTATGCAAGTGTACGGAATTACTAATACAACACTTCAACTCAGGGTGTATCAAATTTATCCCAAAGGATGCACGTATGGTCAAAATCTATCTTCCTATTACCTAACCTATCTAAGGAAATCTATGCAAACTAGAACCAAGATTTTATCCAATAAAAAAATATTCCAAGACTTTTAGAACACAAATGAAAAAGCGGACATGTCTAGATCAAGAAGAGGACATATCCGGTGAAAACAAACTAAGGCTTAGTTTGTATGTATGAGTTCGGAACGACCGGGTGTTCCATGCACTGGAAGCGTGGTCCCCGCATAGTAAATCCATCGGCGTGTGATGTGGCGTATGAAACGTTGTGGACGGACATTGGTTTGGCCGTTAGCCATTCGCTTTTTCTGTCGGGCCTAAAGGATGTTGCCATCCACTCTCGCTCTCTCCCTTGGATCCTCTTTCTTCCTCCCCTTGCTGGCGGTGTCGCGAGTGCATCGGCAGTCGTCGATGCGACTAGGCGGAGTAGAGGAGTCGATTCCCCTCGCCTGCCGCCCTGTCCTCTCCCATCGATTCTCGCCCACGCGTCGTCTCCTGGTAGTGGTCGGCTAAAGCTGGCGGAAGCGTGCTATCCTCCATTGAAGTTGAGCTGCATCGGAGCTGCCATCGTTGCTGTCGATCTGTCCGCGTCATCCTCTAGGGCGGAAAAGCCAGCCGGCATGCTCACTGTGCACGTCGTCATCGGCGCCTATCCGGCTGGGTAGCTTTTCCTGCCTGCCTGAGTCTGTGCTCATACTCTCGGGGGTGGCACAGTGGTGGCGACATTGGGCGCATCAAGGCTGCCAATCTGGCGGAGTTATTTCGCCACCTCTATTTGAAGCCAAGGCTGTGCTTGGTCGGATGGAGATGAGGGCGAAGAAGCGGAAGTGAGAGCTTGAGCTCTCGCGGACCGCATTGGAGGGGGCGATTGTTGAATCCCTGCAAGCCACGCCGATCTCTGTCTGGGCCACCGAACTGGAGTCCGCCAAGGGTTCCTCCGACTCTGTCACCTCCAATGTTGGCAGCGCCAAGGCTGCAGTGGACGACGTGGTGCATATCGCCCATGCCCTATGTAAGGTCTGCGCCAAGTCTCCAAAAGTCGTGATCGAATTTGTTTGAAGAGTGAGCCCTGCCATTGACGGCTGTTCAATTGATTGGGACGTCATCTGCGCCAATGACTCAAAGAAGGTATTGCCGGCATGTCTGTCATTGTTTTTTCTGATTCAATATTGGTTGACTTCGATATAGTAAATGTCGGATGGGCATCACCGCTGGACCGATATGGAGATCCGTGTGTTTCTTGAAAGTTGCCTAGTGGAGATTGCAGCTTATAACATCACCTCCAACTCCCCTAAGCCCCAGGCATGGGATAACTTGGTGAAGAAAATGTATGACAAGTGCAGAACGACGGTGAACCATGGTCAAGTGCAGTACCTTTGGCATGAGTGTAAGAAGCGGTTCCACATGTGGGTGTGGCTTGAATCGCAGGCTACCACCCTTGGTCGTGGTCCACTTACTTTAACCATTGTCGCTGATGATTCCTGGTGGAAAAGCAAAAATGGGGTATGTCACTAGATGAACAATTTAATTTTGCAATCCATATTTCTTGCTTACAATGTTATCAACTGCAATTTATATATGCATGTCACACCATGTAACAATACATTGGCTGATAATCATGTCATAGTTTTGCAACCACATAGGTGAAACCTCAATTTTTGAACTACTTTTCTATCCATGTACATGTCAGTTTCACACTTGCAAAATTTTAGAGAAAAGTTGTGCAGTATTGTAGGACTGTCCAATAAAAAAGTGGTGAGAAGAGTATTTTTGTTTCTCATGGAAGATATTTGTAATATGTTCAGCATGTTTCAGTTTGTCATGAGAAAAAACAGTTGTTGGCCACCCAAATGAAAATTTTTGTTGTTTATATATATAGCTTAAATTGAAGATATGTAGGAAGGGAGACGGTAGCCGTATGATGTCATTTATGTGTGTCAATATGCTGCTGATGGTTCTTATTACCATGAAAAAGCAAAGCACAGTAGTCCTGTATATTGCAGCAAATGGATTGTACACTACCATCTCACCAAAAAAACAGCAATGCACATATGTATTTGTGACAAATGTGGAACAACTTTTTATTGATAGAATGCTAGGACATAAAAAAAGATAGCAATTACATATTTCAAACTATCTTGCTATGATTTCACTTCATGAAATAGGCTAGTATGTACTAGTAGTTGCCGCAGCAGCAGCAGTTGGCCTATGTGATAGCAACAGTAGTTCCACTGGTCATGCATAATACAATAGCCTATTGTCACAATTGCATGCTATTTACATTTGTACAGCAGATATGTGTGTATTAGCTCCATCTGTAGGCTCTGTGTTGGCACTTTTAGGAACTCATGTTC
Organism: Oryza punctata; assembly: GCA_000573905.2. NCBI lineage: Eukaryota > Viridiplantae > Streptophyta > Magnoliopsida > Poales > Poaceae > Oryza > Oryza punctata. Next base: position 13,473,517 of record CM002493.2, read on the forward strand.
CCAAATTTTCATTCAGCTAGCAATTTTGGTGCACATGGAGATTGAAACAATCATCCTTTTATCATGTACTGTCCAATCTCAGAAATGTGAACCACCACATTTCATAATTTTTTAAAGCACGTTTGTCTCAGATTTAACCTTGCCATGTGCATAGCTTCTGTTATCTAACTTGTGCATGTCTATAACTGTCACAGGTAAAGAATGATGCGATTTAGAGCACCTTCGAAAATGATCCTCCCAAGCACATTGACCTTCACCACGCGGTGTTCAGCTGGTGCACCGTTGTCGGCAACCACTCGGACGTCACGGGGGCTTCCCAAGCCGCACCGCAAGGTGCAGTACAGTGGCAGACCATCGATGTTACGCAGCTCATAGCCACTTATAGACCACCAATGCCATCTCCAACACCATCACCCATTGCAGTAAGGGGTAAGGGAAAAAGGGCAGCAAAAGAAAGTGCTGCCACAGGGGGGTCTTCAAAGAAATCCCGCAGCGACTCCACTGGACAGGCACTGGAAAGGTTTGCAGCCCTTCGAGTGGAGTCGGTGGAGAGCCGCGCACGGGAGGCAGCTGCAGCTAAGGCTAAAGGGGTTGAGGCTTGCTTGGAGTTGGTGGAAAATGATGGGCACCGCGCTGGAGGTCCAGTGTGGTATGTTGCTTGTCACCTATTCCACGATCCACACCACTGCTACTGCTTCGTTCGACTCCCGAACGCTGCAGCTCACCTAGAGTATATCTCTACTCGTGGAAACGGAGCGGATTCCTCATCTGGTGGCACACAGTAGATGGACTTTGTGCAATTCTATGATGACGGCAATAACATGAGTTTAGTTTGTTTCTTGTAGTTTCAATTCACTGCCAGTTGTGTAGTATGTTGTTTTCAAAATAAACCTATCATAATGTTTATTTGTTTTCGTGTGCTGAGTGCTGAGTGCTAAGTGATGCTCGGTTTATGCAACATTTGCGGAGTTAACATTCATTTCTATTTTTGCGACTTTGTGTGAATTAAAATTGTTATAGTACATTTGTGCGAATTGCAAGTTTTTTTCTACATTTCCTTGCATTATATTGTTGTTTTGTTACAAAGGTCTTGCATGTTTACATTAATTAATTTTGAAGCATACTTTTATGACATTGTTTTTCCTTTTCGGGCTGCTCAATCTTAAAGGAAATCGGCGATGAGTACCGGCGCAGGTGGCTTGAAATGGCCAGGAGGGCACACTAGCAGCGACGAGGACGATGCCATCATTAACATACTAGCTGCTAGTCTAGAGATAAATAAGAGATCACCAAGGAGAATACCGGTTCAAACCGATATCAGCTGGATGGTGGAAATGATGGCGAAATGAAGGCAATGTTCTGGTCGACTGCAGAACAGATACGCAGTTTACATGACCTCCTGATCACTTCGTATGGCCTCGATGGAACATCCGAGGTATGTGCACTAGAAAAACATGGGATTTTCTTGTACACTATGGCTGGGAATCGTCTCAAAAGAGATTCGAACAATCGGTGGGTCTGCTCTAGCTCAACAGTATCTATTTACTTCAACCAAGTTTTGATGGCTATGAACGACATGGCTGCGAATATTTTGAAACCTGTCGATCCCAACTTCACGGAATATCACCTATGCTTCTTAATGAACATTGGTCCAAACCATTTTACCAGTCACTGGGTGCTGTTGACGGCACACATGTGTCTGTCGTGACTTCTGCAGCCACTTCTATTCAACACAGGAACCAGCACCACGTAACGACGAAAAATGTTCTAGTCATATGTGACCATAACGGGAGAATTATTTTCTACGATGTTGGATGGCCAGGATCAGTTCACGACCAACGGATTCTGAACAAGGCAGTGCAGTATTATCCCGACAATTTCCCACGAGTACCGTTTGGTGACTTATTTTTGTTTCCCTAAAATATTTTGAATGGCATATGTTACTACATTTCAAGCTTGACCTCTAATGCAAAAAAAATTTGTCACACGTTAAACATGAAGGTATCTACTTGTGGACTCTAGATTTCCTAGAAGGATGGGATTTCTTGCACCGTACCCACATGTACGATACCATAGGGATCAAGTTGGTAGTGAAGGAGCACCGCCAACCGAAGGACGAGAAGAGACATTTAACCATCGACACTCCTCATTGCGAGGTATTGTTGAAAGAACATTTGGCATCATTAAGAAACAGTGGAAAATACTGAAAGAAATACCCTACTACTCAGATGACCGTGCTCCCACACGCATCATACATGCTATTTTTGCTCTGCACAATTTCAGGTTGGATAGTAGGGATGTGAACTACCATCAAAATAATGCTCATTACAACAGCTATCCCGTGCTGCCGCAGCACGCATCCTTCGATCAGCTGTACTGCGCAACAAATAGCGAGCAGGCTATGAGCACCTTGCATGACGGCATTGCCGATAAGGTCTACTATCGCTATCACTAGGGGCTTAGCAACCTACATGTTATTTCTAATGCGTGTTACTTATGTTGTTTATTACATTCGGTAGTATGTGGTTTTAAGTAGTAGTGATTTATGTACGGGCTAGTCAGTAGTGGCCTTTGTATTGTGTAATACAATGTGTGCTGTGTTCAATTATTATGCATGGATTTCGCATTTTAGAACTGAGCTATCTAATAAATTTGAATTTGTATTTTTCGGCTGGTCATTTTTTATCATCTTATTTTTAACATTACCGTAATGGTAAATTGGCTGCACTCATTTTTTGCCAATTGTTAGACAAATCATTTATTCATAATTGTCTGATACAGTAATATTTTCAAAAAAACAATTATTTTCTTATTAATATATATCGACAAATTGTCAAATCTAACAAAAAAATTGTGAAAAAATTCATCACATATAACCCTTGTAAGTAATGATGTCGTTTTCAAATTAACAGCGCCCAATTACGGAAATTAAACCATATAATTGAATGTATCAGTTCATTAATTTTTTTCCTTTGCATTACGAGCCGTCCTCTCATTTTGTGCGTGTAGCAAATTCCTTTCTAACAAATTTGGTTAACTAATTTTTTCCTCCAGTGGCTGCGCCTGGCGCGTGTTCGAAGCGGCGATGCCATCTCTCCCTGGACAGAAATTGTCAGCGGGCTAACAGCATCACTGTGCCGCTTGACCGTCCGTTCCTCAGTCCAAAACTGCAACGGTACCTGAACAGTGCATCTACAGTGCTTGAGTTATGAACCAAACAAATGCGCTGCCAACTACTACTCACGAACAAAGCTTGTAAATCCACAAACTCTAGTTTGGAGAATAGAAGTCACATCAGGAGTGGAGTCGAGTCAGTGATTGTCCCAGGATCCGAAGGCTGTCTTTGGAGGTTCGGTAACGATATTGTGTCTTTCTGAGTTCGTACATTTCAAGCAAAATAAATTTTATCTTGCATTCGTTCTGAGTACTTCCACATTTACTTTTATGTATTTATTTCCTTGTGTAATACTTGTCTGGTTAGCCTTTTAGCTGATTGTTGTTCATGCATATATAGCTTAGAAGTCGTACATAATTGTTCATGAATTTCTTATTCGGGTTTAGGTCAAGTAGTTAATTAAATCCACGAATTCTTTATTCCAATCAGAGGAAGGACTTCAGTGCAAGTTCACCCAAAGTTTGTCTTTTATTTGTTACTCCCAAATAAAGTTGAGTTTGAATTTGAAATTGGGTGAAAATGTATTTCATATCTAAACCTATCTCTAGTAATTTTTTCATGAATTTACAAAATTCTTAGATATGATTTTCATAGGTGTTTGAGAGATTGTTAAGGATTCGTTCGTACGTAGGTGTTGGCAGCTCATTTTTGTGTTTGGGAATTTTGTTTCTATGGATGTACTGCAGCGCACTGTTTTTGGTAGACCGACGGGGAAGCAGCTGTAGACGCCGTTTGCCCACCGATGAAAACCATCAAGACGTGCTCGTTATCCGGCTTGGTGCAGGGCTGGCAGCCGGTGGAGGAAAAATAAATGGCCCAAGGATGCACAAAAATTGCTACACGCACATGCGTATCATCACTTGTTTGAAAAGGAAATAAATTTGTGAAGGGCAATTATATTAGACGGTAAGCGGAAGTCTTATAATGCAAAGGGAAAAACGAATTAATGAAATGAAACATTGATTTATATGGCTTAAATTTCGTAATTGTGCTCATTAATTTGTATGTCATGTCATTAGTTTTGTGGTATTAGTTAACAATTTATTTTCATAAGATTTGATGAGTTGTGGTAGTATATTGAGAAGAAAATGATTATTTTCGTTGCCGAAAATATGAATAGATAGAAAGAAATGATGTGTCATACAATTGACAAAAAAATTAGTGCATCAAATTTACTGTGAAACTGATGACATAAATTTGTACCCTCATCCGTTGCTACTATGAAAATCATAACACAAAATTTACGCCTTATTGTACTATTGCAAATAATATGAAAAAAATTAACAGAAAATAATACATGAGCCAATTTATAAGATAGCTCAATTACGAAATGCGAAATCGATGCATAATATTTGAAGACAACAGAAATTGAATTTCACAATACAAATCTTGGTACTGACTACCGTACATAAGTCACTACTGGTTAAAACCATACAGTCTCTTGAATGTAATAAACAACATACGTATGACGCATTAGGGATAACATGTGGGTCACTTAGCACCTACTGATAGCGATAGTAGACCCCATCGGCAATGCAGTCACGCAACGTGCTCATAGCCTGCTCGCTATTTGTTGCATAATACATTTGATCGAAGGAATCGTTCTCCGGTGGCACGGGATAGCCGTTGTACAGAGCATTATTTTGATGGTAGTTCACATCCTTACTATCCATCCTAAAATTGTGCAGAGCAAAGGCAGCATGTTTGATGCGTGTGGGAACACCCTCTTCTGGGTAATACGGTACTTCTTTCATTATTTTCCACATTTTTTTCACGATGCCGAATGTCCTTTCAACAATACCTCGCAACGACGAGTGTCGATGGTTAAATGTCTCTTCTCGTCCTACGGGTGACGGCGCTCCTTGAATACCAAGTTGATCCCTATGGTATCGTAGATGTGGATACGGTGCAAGAAATCTCATCCTACTAGGAAATCCAGAGTCGACAAGTAGATACCTTCCTATTTGAAATATGGTTAAAATATTTTTTTTAGTTCAAGTCAAGCTTGAAATGTACTAACATATTCCATTCAAATAAATTAGTGAAAAAATGTAACTCACCCAGCAGTACCCGCAGGAAATCGTACGGGTAATACTGCACTGCCTCGTTCAGAATCCTTTGGTCGTGAACCGATCCTAGCCATCCAGCATCGCAGAAAATAATTCTCCCGTTGTGATCACATATGACTAGAACATTTTTCATCGTTATGTGGTGCCAGTTCCTATATTGCATAGACCTGACTGAAGAAGTCACGACTGACACATGCGTGCCGTCAACAGGGCCCATTGACTGATAAAATGGTTTGAACCAATGGTTGTGAATAATCGAAGTGTGATATTCACTGAAGTTGGGATCCACTGGTTTCAAAATTTTCCCAGTGAGGACGTTCATAGCCAACAAAACTTGGTGGAAGCAAATAGACACTGTGGAGTTGGATCGGACCCACCAATTGTTCGCGTATCTGCTGGGACGATTTCCAGCCATAGTGTACAAGAAAATCCCAACTTTTTCTAGTGAACATACCCCAGATGTTCCTGTGAGGCCGTTCGACGTGATCAGGAGGTCATGTAAACTGTGTATCTGTTCAGCAGTCAGCCGGAACATTGCCCGACATTGGCTTCGATTCACCATCGTTTCCAACATCCAACTGATACCGGTTTGAACTGGTATTCTCCTTGGTGCTCTCTCGTTTATCTCAAGAGTAGCAGCTAGTATGTCAATGATGGCATCGTCCTCGTCGTTGCTTGTGTGCCCTCCTATCCAGCTCGATCCACCAGCGCCGGAACTATCGCCGAATTCCTTTAAGACAAGACAACACGAAAAGATGGCAAGCAGTGTCATATATGTATGCATCAAAATTAATAGATGTAAGCATAAGACTAGTACTCTCAAAACAACAGTGTAATGCAAAGATATGTAGGAAACAAAATTACAACTCGCACAAATGGAATATAACAAATGTATAAAAGCCGAAATTGTTGCATAAACTCAGCACCTCATAGCAAACATTACCACACATGAATTGATAAACATTACTACACAAAATTATTTTTAAAACAACACACTACACAACTGCCAGTGAATTGGAAGTACAGGGTACAAACTAGTGCGTGCCACCAGATGATGAATAATCATCTCCGTTTCCACGAGTAGAGATATATTCTAGGTGTTCTGCGGTGTCCTGCAGCCGAACGAAACAGTTGCAGTGGAATTCATCACGGAATAGACGACAAGCAGCATACCACACCCGCCCTCCAGTACGATGGCCATCATTTTCCATCAACTCCAAGCAGGCGTCAAGCCCTTTAGCCTTAGTTGCAGCTGCCTCAGCAGCACAGCGCTGTATTGACTGCTCTCGCAGGGATGCAAGCCTCTCCAGTGCCTGTCCAGTGGAGTCGGTGCGGGTCTTCTTCGAAGACCCCCCTGAGGCACCACTTTCTGCAGCTGGCCTTTTTCTCTTACCACAGTGTGCAGTCGGTGGTGGTGAAGATGGCATTGGTGGGCTGTAAGCGGCTACGAGCTGCGTAACGTCGATGGTCTGCCATTGTACTGCTCCTTGCGGTGCAGCTTGGTCTACCCCCGCGACAGCCGAGTGGTTGCCGACAACGGTGCGCTCTCTGAACATCGCGTGGTGAAGGTCAATGTGCTTGAGAGGATCATTTTTGAAGGTGCTCACACAAACAGACACCAAGCCGGAAAGAAAACTGGAATCGACATAGCCCAACTGCTGCTGCAACTACTACCACACACAATATGAATGACATCATAGGAGGTAAACCAGAAGGAAGCCGTACAGAAAAAGTATGCTGAGTTTAAGACATAACAGAACTTCGTGAGGTCTACATTTAAATCTGTTTATGTGTCGAACTCCCATTTATCATATTGCAGCATCCCTATCTGCATGCATGCATGAGTGCATTAAAAAAAAAAGAGTGTAATGCACTCAGGGCTGTATGTACCTATTCACAAAACTCTTGTGCTGTGTAATTTATTCGTCACGCATGCATGAGCAGTGTCTAGTATCAATCCAAGTTGTTGGACAACCATTCAAGACTTGGGTCACAGGGCATAACTAGTGCTATATATTAACATGTACATACACCAATTGTTATATAGTTCATGTTGCTACCAATTATTATAAATAATAAAATGAACTTGTTCTGTTTCTGAACTGTGACAAAGAAAATATCGATCAATGATAACATTTATATTTCCGATCAGTGCCCATGAATAATTTTCCATTTAGTGGAAATGCATCAGGTAGATAACAATATTAGGTTTTGAATTGTTGATTACAGTACTGATACAATTGTACCTTAATTTTGTAGTTATTCTGAACCATGCAATTAAACATAATGAACTTATCAACTGCTCTAAATAAAAGGGAATGGCACCCCTGATTTTAAATACAGGGTTAAGACCAAAGCATATACAAGCACAAAAATTCCATATTTACAGCTGGTCATTTGTTTCCATAATTCTACTATGAAAATACTGTTTTCTGTCATACCAAACTACATAATTGTATGACACCAAATACAGCTACATGCACATAATAAATTGCAGTGCACTTTACTGACCAAGAAATATGGTTCGCAAAATTTAATTGTTCATGTAATGATATACCCAATTTTTGCTTTCCCACCATGAGTCGTCGGCGACAATGGCTGAAGTAAGGTGATCACGACCAAGCCCGGTAGCCTGTGATTCAAGCCAGACCCACATGTGGAACCGCTTCTTACAGTGTCCCCATATGTACTCCAACTGAGCCTTGTTCACCCTCTTCTTGCACTTGGTGTACATTTTCTTTGCCAAGTTCTCCCATGCCTGGGCCTTGGGGGAGTTAGAGGTGAGGTTGTAAGCTGCCATCTCCTCCAAGCAACTCTCAAGAAACACACGAACCTCCAAATCGGTCCAGCAGTGATGCCCATCAGACATATACTATATGCAAGTCAACCTAAATTGAATCGGAAAAACAAATATACACAAGCAGGAAATACCTTCGATGAGTCCTTGTAGTGGACGAGGTCCCAATCAATAGAACGGCCGACGGTGGCAGGGCTCACTCTTCGAACGAACTCGATGACAGCTTTCGGAGACTTGGCGCAAACCTTACATAGGGCATGCGCGATATGCACAACGTCGTCGGCTGCAGCCTTGGCGCTGCCCGCGTCGGCGGTGACGGAGTCGGAGGAACCCTCGCCGGACTCCAGATCGCCGCCTCGGATAGAGATTGGTACGGCTAGAGGGGATTCAACAATCACCCCATCCAATGCGGTCCGCAAGAGTTCAAGCTCTCGCTTACGCTTCTTCGCTCTCGTCTCCATCCTACAGTGCACACACTCGGCCTCAAATAGAGGTGGCTGCAGAACTCCGTCAGCTTGGCCGCCTTAATGCGACCAATCACGCCAACACTGTGTCACCCGAGAGTACGAGCACACACGCGGGCAGGCTGGAAAAGCTGGCCGGCCTGACGGGCGCTGATGACGACGCGCACAGCGAGCATGTGAGGACCCAAAATAGGACCTCTTGTGTATAAGTTCTAGTCCAAGATCGACCTAGCACACACAGTCGCAAAGATAATATCACAACCAACATCAAGAAGGAAAACTAACATTTATTAATAAAATGACTGTGATAAGACTTATGGTTCACTCACATTTATTTACCTTAAGGGCAACACAAAAATAAGATAGCACAGTGGAAAAGAAAAATAATTGCGCGGAAGCTCCATTCAACATGCCACAGGCAGTCAACTGGGGCACATGGCCTAGTCCTCGACTTCAGCAGCAAACTCCTCAAAGAACAGCAGGAACCTTCCTTCTGGAGTTGGGGGAATTGCAAGGTGAGTACATGGAATACTCAGCAAGTACACAAAATATGCATATGCACGGCTGACAAAGAAAGGCTACGGCTATTTTGCATAACACAGCAATTGCGATTATAAATAATTTATAAAAACATATTTTAAAACATTATTTATAAATAACGGGTGTTACCAACCAACCGTCCACATAGGACCGGTCCACACAGAACCACACAACTATATTCTATAGTCTACACACAGCTCATTCCCATTCCATGTCTTCGCAAACTACCCCTCATTAGATATCACCGAGCATGTCCATGGCCGCGGACACGACTATTCGAGTAGATTAGTTAACACTCTGCAGAAGTTGTATAGCTTGACCCACAAGATACATCGTCCTTTTAACGGCCAACTAGTAATGTCACACTTCAGATTGTGTGCAGCCAAGGAGTCTGTAACAAGGCTTTTTAGAAACTCCGCCTCAACACTGTCTTCCCCCATGAGACACTTTCCCTCACACAGCAAGAAAGTACCCATGGCTAACCTTAACACCTATCATCTAGCCACCTGGGCCGACAGTGCCGAGACTTAGAATCCTACTAGGCCAGGTTCTTCCCAGGAGAACATGTGGTTGCACGTTAGGCTCAGTTCAATGACTTATGAAGTGAAGTTCTTAATTGACCCGGGCGGCTTTCCAAACTACAATGTCACACAGCATAGGGTAGCAGCTTAAGGACACGAAGTTGGCCCTTCGAGCAACTAAATAGCACACAGCTTGACAGTAGGCTCATACAGAGACCATACCCGATAATGATCACACAGATACATTATCACCTAACTAGGTTCACACAGAACCACCCATCACCCCAGTCCAAAACATTTTATCCGCCCATTGTTTACTACATGGTGCAACACATGCTACCGGAAAGATAGCACACAGCCACACAGTTCATATAAAAATAATTATATGTATATGATTAATCAAGATTATATTTTGCTTGAAAAACAACCTTGAGCGGGGCTAAGCATAATTACTCTACCTTGAGTTAAGCCCAATGTTCAACTCACAAAGACTAGGGTAACAAGGCATACAAGGTAATCAATCAATTATCAAAGGTAGGATATAATAACAATTAGGTCAAGCTACCCATCGATAGTTTACAAATAAAATAATGCTTGTATTCAAAACAAAACATGTTGTAAATTGGGTTTAATATGTTCAAAGAGTGCACTTGCCTTGCATCCAAGTACTATCCTTGCACTGCGTCTTCGGAAACGAACTGCTCTTCCGCTCCAACATCTACACGATCGCAAACGAGAAACAAATAAACAAAAGAAAAAGATAAATAAATAACATCAAATGAAATAACCAACTGAACCAGGAGGTAGAGCTCGATTTTAGAAAATAATAGGAAGAAGAACGGATCGAATCGGAGTTCAAACGGAAAAGTTATGACCTCCGGAAGTTTGAATTTAGAGAAAATCCGAGAATAAAAGAAAAAGGAATATTCTGGGAATATTCTCTGAATATTTAATCCCGATAATTGAGTTATTTTTTTTAATAGGAAAATATAGGTGGAGCCCACTGGTCAGTAGCATGGAGTATGGGTAGACTGGGTGTATGTGGACTGGATGATGTGGACCAACACGTGGCGACACGTGTGCAAAAGTGGATGATGTGGTGATGACGTGGACGGATCTAGGGCTGATGTGATGAAGGTTTGGGTTATGAAGATCCAATGGCTGAGATTTGATCTAGGATTTAAACGGCTCAGATTATTTTGGAATTTTTAACCTGCGGGTCCCACTTGTCAATGGGTCATAGGGAGAGAAGAGAAGGAGCAGCAGCTCCTCACGGCTTGCGGTGCAGCCGGCCATGGCGCACGGTGTCGGCGTTGCAGCGGCGTTCAGCGGCGACAGCGTGCGGCTGCAGCGGCGAGCTATGGCGCTGGAAAGAGGAGGTGGAGGCAAAGCCGATGGTGCAGCACGAAGCTCCGGGAGGCATGGAAGGTGGCGCTCGGGTTCGCCGGAGTTGGGGGAGGAGAGAGAAGATGGCGCGGAGAAGAGGAGGGCTCGGCCTCCATGCTCACCAGTGGCAGTAGCGCGGCGTTGCGAGAAGGAGGCGGTGACGGGGGTGCCGCGGCTCCCAGCGGCGGTGGCTGCTTGCGGTGGTAGAAGAGGCAGCGTCGGCACAAGATTGGGCGGCGGCGGCTTCGGAGAAAGGAGGAGAACGGGCGATGGCTTGCGGAGGAGAACTAGGGTTAGGGCGACGCACGGCACTGATATGGAAGGAGAGGCACCGGTTCTTGCGGGATTTGGTGCCATGGATGGAAGGCGGCGGCGGCACAACCTGCAACGGCAGCGGTGCGGCAGCTCGGCTTGGGTCAGGCTAGGTCGGCGGCGGAGTGGGCCGGCGACGTGGAGGGAGAGGACGGCCGGGTCGAGGCACGGCGCGTGGGCTCGGGGCATGGTCTCCCGGGCCGGGCTGGAGACGGAGAGAGGAGGAGTTGGAGGTAGAAGATGAAGGAAGGAAAAAGGAAAAAGAGGAGGGCTAAACTTCATAAGGGTAAATTAGAGAAAGGAGGAAGGAAAAAGGGAAAAGGATGGGGACTTTTTTGGAAAATTCCAAACATGGACTATTTGGAATTTTTGGAGGATTTTAGGATATTTAGGAAATGAAAGGAAATTATTTTGGATTTGGATAGAATCTGATTTGGAATTTGAGCTCCACTTCCGAAATACAAATTAAATTCAAATAACTTCAATTAAAAATACGATAAAGCCGACAACGTAATTAATTAATTAATCATATTAAAACCTTTTTATTTAACGAAATTTTCTTTAAGCTATTTTAGACAATCAAACCAAATGTGAATTTTCACAATCAGGCAAAAAGAACGGAAAGCGAAAAATCGGGACGTGATAGAGCATGCCGGTCGGCTTTTGCCGCCCTCGAGGGCGACGCAGACAGCTCCAGAGTAGTATGGCACCTCCGCTTCCGCCGCTTCTGCCACCTTTAGCTGACCGGTGCCACAAGATGACGCGCGAGCGGGAATCGATGGGGGAGCACAGGGCTGCGGGCGAGAATCGATGGGGAAGCACGGGCCTGCAGGCGAGGGGAATTGTTGACGACGAAATTTGGTAAATCATACATCGAATTTGGAGTTAAGACCGAAGGGGATTTGGAAGGAAATTGGTAATAGAAACAGAGTATAAATCGGCTTCGGAACTGCATCGGCTACGGTGTGCATTGGCTGATATCGAATCGGACAAGGAAGCCGATGTAGCCGATTCCGACAAGGGGATGTTGGAACCATTGTCGAGTTCGTTTAAAGTGCTTCAAGAGGATTGCCACGTGTGGATTGAGTCTGAAAAAGGCAATTGTATCTATTAATTAGGAATAGTTTGTTAGCAGGAGAGTGTGTTTAGTGTCCGATAAGGACTTTATGTTTCTGTTTTATCTTTTAGAAAGTTTGTTTCTTGTCGGACAAGGACTCTATAGAGCCAAGGGTATAAATATGTACACCCGGGGTACATGTAAATTATCACTTGATCAATATAACTACTCTCGGCGCATCGCCACCCTCTTTCTAAGGCTTTTTTACTTATCAACCGGCGGAATTTGGCACCTGACGCGGGGCTGCATCGGCTTTCGATCTCCGGCGAAGGGGTAAGCCGTACGTTCCGTCGGGTCCTGGTGAATTTATCGGCTACATTGGTGTTGTTCAAGGCTGCATCGCTTCGATCTCTTGGATCGCTCTGGTTCGGTTGATATATTTACCTGATATCTCAATTCTATCTTAATTGCATTGTGTTTAGAGACGCATCGGTTTAGTTGGAACTGTCTCGGTTAAGTCTGATCTTCTGTCTTAGCCGATATATCTCTACAATCACAATGTTATCTTAAATATATTTGTTATATCCATCACATTAGACAGATTTATTGGTTCATCAAGTATTAGATTATCATATACAATCTCGTGCTGCATCGGTTAGGTTCGACCTACTAGATTGTTGTTGATAATATAAATCTTGTTAAGCCGATAGGTTCATGCTAATGTCTTATCGAGGTGCTAGCCGATGAGTTATCATATAGGTTATATAATCTAGATTGACACTGTTTTCTACTTGCATCGGCCAATCTCTATCTAGAGTTTTGTCGATATCGGCTAGATTACTTTGTTGGATTAGATTATATAATGTATCCACCACCCTGAAAATCAGTCAAAGGCTTGATTCTCTAGATATTATGTTTCTTTTCATACTTAGTGCTGCATCAGTTAAGTTTGATCTACTAAGTCGTGCTTAGAACCATAATCTCTAGCCTGCTTCTTAATTGCTAATAAAGGTTTCATCGGGGTTTCAGCTGATGAGTTATCTGGATGTTGTATCGGCTTACAAGGATTACTTACAAGTTAGATTTAGCCGATCGTAACAAAGGTTTCACTGTTTATCTAATCATTTGGATTTATTAACATCGGACCTCCAGCCGATGAATGCTTCAACCTTCGTATTAGTGCTTATTCAATCTATCATTACTAGCCGATTGGTTCCTACTGGATTATATCATTGTTTTATTACGTTATCATCAGCCGATTATCTTTATATCATTATCTACTCAAGTATCAAGATCTATACTGGATATCGGCTGGTATCGGCATCGGCTGGAATCACTATATCGGCTTGTCAGCCGATCAACTATTTTTTGATCTTCAATTTATATATCTTATCAGTTGCAGGATCAAACTGACTGGCACGCCCGCATCTCATCATTATTTTGGACCTACACTGGAGCTAAGCAGATCTCCCAAGCCAGTGTGTTTTTTGCATCAACAGGAATCGAATTGTCCGGTGGCCTAGTCGCATCGCCTACGAGACCACCAGCGAGAGGAGGAAGAAAGGGGATCGAAGAGAGCGAGATTGGATGGCAAGCGCTGACTCCCGATGGAAAAGGCGAGTGGCAACCAACCCACCAATGTCCATTGATGCTGTTAATTCCGCTTCGTCTGTGCGCTCGTTATTTTTCTGTGCGGGACCACGCTTCCAGTACACGGAACACTGCCGCGTTCCGAAGTCACGCGTACTAACGAAGCCTTAGACTCCTCCATACTCTACAAATGTGAATGAACTAATGAATTTTTTTTGAAGGGATAATGAACTAATGAAATGTGTATGAGTCGGATGGAGTGATGGACGAGTGGATGCTAAACTATTGAAAGTGAACCCTAAGGCTTCGTTCGGCTCATGGGGAGTGTTTACACCCAAATTTGACACCTAAATTTAGATTAAGAAAACATTGCTGAAATTTGGAAAGCGATGGGTTTCCTTCACGGAGCCGGTCTGACCGCCGCCTATGGGCCAATCTGACCGGTAGGTACGGCCGGTCGGACCGGCGGTATGTAGCCGGTTAGACCAATAGAGTCCAACTCTGAGTTGTTTTCGTCTAGTTTCGGGTTTCCTTGCTCGGTTTGCCTTAGTTTCGTCCATCTTTATCGGTTTGTACCGTAAACCGTCCGCCTTCGCCGCGAGAGTAAGACTATCTCTTCGTAGGTTTGTCCCGTAAACCTTCCGTTCGCTCACGAGACGGGTGGTTATCTTCAAATCGATCTAAATCGGCCTCGAGGCTAAATCGGCTCCACTAGCCAGTTTAATCTTCAAAACCCATCTTGATTTAGAGTTATCTAGTTCGAGGTGGTTGGCTACTCCGTTAACAGCGCAAAGTTTTAAGTCAGTCTCATGTTGTGATAAAAAAACGAATTGACAACTCCACTAGGGAACGTCAAGATCGATCAAAGTTAGTACTCCATGCATATTCTGAGAATAATAAAAATCAATAGCCGATCTTGATTCTACAGATCGGTTAATTTCTAATATTTTTAGCTACAGTACTATACAAATAAGACAAAACCAATTCATATTGTATCGGTTGTTATTGTGAAGCATCAATTTTCCAAATTTTGCTAGTTGCACATACGTGACGGTACCAAGGAAATCAACAGTATATTAATCTATTCGGCCAAAGCATTTCATCTTGGATTAATATGGCCGAAATTAATCAACAAACATCTTTATCAACCATGACAAGCTGGAAAGAGATCGACGGCAAGCTCAACAAGGAGGATTTGACTAAGGAGGAGCGGCAAGGTCTTGAGGTACAATTGGCAGCATTGGAGAAGACATTATTGGAAAGCTTCATCAAGACTGATCAAGGTGTCTCCAAAAGAGATATCCCGCTTCCTCAAGTTGTGGTTTCATATAAGGTAACCTCCGATCCACCCGGTTTATTCATTACTACTCAAGAAACTATTACGGTTACACCTATTGCTAAGACCGGAATTGTTCATGATTCTCTTCCTATTGCTCCTATTGACTTGAACAACAAGAAAGTGTTGATTCGTCCTAGTCAAGCTGAATCCACAAAAGGGAAAAATGTTATTATTGGGGATCCTCAGCTCGAGATGATTAGGTTCAATAATAACAAGGTCGGAGATCATAAGATTGAAAAAGATGAGTCATCTAGTAGTTCCAACAAGACTAAAAAGCCGAAGATTATTTTTGAGATGCTTATGGCTAAATACAAGAAATGATTGGCCGGTCAACGACTTGATAATTGGCCTAGCAATTCAAAAAGACCAAGATCATCTCCTAGGAAGAGATTTCGTAAAAAACCAAAACAATCGGAGCCATCAACAACACAAACTCCATACAAACCTCTGGTTGTGACGCCATGGTATCCATATACAATGCCACCGTTCGGTTTTGTTTTTATGTATTACATGTTGTGGATGCTTCAACCACCTATGTCGTTTCATCAAGGATGGAAGGAATCACCAAGGTCAGTACCAAGTCATTCATTTAATTTTAGTCAAGACCGTTTCCCACAAAAGAATCGGTCTGGTGGATCAAAAGTAAGAAAGGTGAAGAAGGTGTGGGTGAGGAAAGAAACTAAAACTCCAGAGGTCATTACTATCAAGGAGGAGTCCCAAGACGTAAAGACGCGACAAAGGGGCTACAAGGAAAAAAGACCGAAGTCGACGCCGTAACTGTCGATAGCGGCGGTCTGACCAGGGCATCTAGCTAGACTAACCACCAGTATACAGTTGGTCTGACTGAGCCTCGAGGCCGATCTGACCAGGTTGCATGGCCTGTCCAACCGGGGGGCACCAGAGGTGATCGAGAAATTCAAGGGTAGCACAGGAGCTTCCACTTCGAACAAAAATATTGATAAGCATCATTTAGCTCCTAGAACAGAGCCAAAGCCAAGGTGGATGCTCGCGAATTTGATCGCTACTCAAAAAGAGAAGGTTGCAACGTCTTCGTGCTCAAGAGTGAAAAGAAAAGAAAGCCGAAGAGTTGATAGATAAAAGGTTCAATGAGTTGCGGCCGCCGCCAAGACAAGAATGGAGGCTTAAACCAATGAAGGTTGAGAAGCCGGTGATCGATGAAGATGATGAGGATGACAATGAAGGAGAAGGATCACTGGTTATTATCAATGATTCATCACCAAGGGAGAACATGGATGTCAATATGGTGTTTTCATTGCCTATGGAGTTTCATGTCATGAATAAGGCTAGAATTACGCAACTTCCACTTAGTCCAAGATATACCTAAGGTGAAATGGTCGGTAATCAAACTATCGCCCTAAGACCACGTGTTCTATGCTTTTTGGTTCTCAAGTTCACCAAAAAGGCAGGGGGCATGTGTTTACACCCAAATTTGGCACCTAGATTTGAATTAGGAAAACATTGCCAAAATTTGGAAAGCGACGAGTTTCCTTCACGGAGCCAGTCTGACCGTCGCCTATGGGCCGGTCCGATTGGAGGTAGGGCCGGTCTGACCGGCGGCATGTGGTTTTGGATTTCCTTGCTCGGGAAGTTATGTTTCGGGTTTCCATTGGTTTCTACCCCGAGTTGGATGTGGATCGGTCCGACCGGCCGTATACTGGCGGTTATTTCGGCTAGATGCCCTGGTCAAACCGCCACTGTCGACAGTTACGGTGTCAACTTCGGTCTTCTTTGCTTGTAGCCCCTTTGTCGCATCCTTAGTAGATATTTGAACGTCTTGGGACTCCTCCTTGATAGTAATGACCTCCGGAGTTTCAGTTTCTTTCCTCACCCAAACCTTCTTCACCTTTCTCACTTTTGATTCACCGAACCGATTCTTTTATGGGAATGGTCTTGACTAAAATTAAATGAATGACTTGAAACCCTTCAACTCAACTCAATTCCAGGTTTTGAAAAACTTGAAGAAAACCCTGATGGACGGAAGGGCGTGGGGCCTAGCACCCTTCCTAGAAAGACCCGAGCTTATCTGGGATGATTCCTCGGGGGATCATTCAAGTAAGGGAAGGAAGCAATGCGCACACGCATATGCGTGTGCGCGCTCGCGCCAATAGAACACGCTCGCATGTGTGCGCTAATAAAACACAAAAAACGCATACGCATGCGCACATCACACGCACGTGCACGTGCGCGTGCACGGCGAGGGAAACACATTTCTATGCTCACAGAAATGTGTTTAAACGCATTTAAAATCGGTTTAGGTCTCATAGTACCTAAACCTAGATAAACGTGTCGTAGAGCTTCGAAAACGGCCTTTTGAGGCTTTTTTCTCCGTGCGCATACCCCCGTACACGTATACCCTGAGAAAACACCTCTAGCTCTTGCTAACAACTTGCTTGTACTCCGAGAAGTACTCCCTTACCCAAGGAAGTCCTTCTCTCACTTTTGAAAAAGCAAACACTTATCTTTCACACAAAACCAACTCCTCTTTCCGATCACTAAAGGCAACTACCTTTCCTTTACTCCGAGGAATCCTACCTTCCCCGAAGGTAGTTTCCCTCTCTTTTTAAAACACTGAACATTTATATACCCGAAAAACGAATGGTATCCGGGCGCGCCTCTTCGAGGAGCCTCCGCTCGGGGACAACCGAGCTCCGGTCTTACCCTCCCTCGAGTCTGATCTTGGGAGGGCACTTGGGGCAAGTCCTATTTCCTAAACCGAATCCGAAAAGACACACCTGATGTCAGCTTCGATAACTGATATCGGCATACCGCATACCTATACGTCCAGTCAAGGTTCAGGATCAAGGGAAAAACACATGTGCATGACCCACTCAAGGGTGATATTTCACAGTGTTCAGTACCTCCTCAGGCAAGACCAATCCCTTTATAAGGGTCAAGGCCGGTTCGATTCAAACCCCCCCAATCTCAATCTATACACAATCGAATCGTTCTTTTACTTCTACTTTCAGCCATGTTTTTTACTTTACCTTAGTTTCGTCCATCTTTGTCGGTTTGCACCATAAACCGTCCGCCTTCGCCGTGAGAGTGCGATTATCTCTTTGTAGGTGTGTCCCGTAAACCATCCGTTCGCCCACGAGATGGGTGGTTATCTTCAAATCGATCTAAATCGGCCTCGAGGCTGATTTGATCTCTAAATCGGCTCCGCTAGCTGGTTTAATCTTCAAAACCCATCTTAACTTAGAGTTGTCTAGATCGAGGCGGTTGGTGACTCCATTAACACCGTAAAGTTTAGGTGAGTCTCATGTTGGGATCGAAAAAGACACCAACAGGGAGCATTTTCCCTAGCTAGGAAACCATCACCGGGCAGGGATTGGGTGTATCCCCTCCCACCACCCAATCCCCTCTACCCTTCCCACTGGGGGTTCAATCCCGTTTGTCACTTGGAATAAACTATCACAGTGGAAAACCACCCCATCCATCCTTCCATCCGTGCAGCCTAGTGGATTAAAAAAATCTTTACCTAAAATTCGTAATATTTTAAATAAAATCCAAATTTTCTAGAAAAGAACAGGGAAAATATCTTAAAAAAATTCCTGAGAACATCGTGAAAATTATGGGGAAAAAAATAAAGGACTGAAAATTACTGTAAAATTCAGTTAGTAATTTGTAAATAGTTACAACGATCAAAAAATATGGCAAACTATTGATCCAGAAACATGACAAACTTTTAAAACATGCCATTAGTTCATGCTGTCCACAACATTTGACTTCTCAATTTAACATCACAACCTTTGGTTCATCATCATGACAATCAGGTGGACTAAATCTCTAGCAGTTGACATCAAACACTAAGTACATACACATTGTTCTATCAAAAACAAATGGTCACACTAATCTTATTCTTCTCAAACTTAAGAAAATCCTATCATTCCATCTCCACCTGATTACAGCATCATGACTTCCTGTGGAAAAGAATGTAATAACCATATCAGGAAAAAAAATGTAACCTTAACAAAGACGATCGAATCCAGCTAATTACCTCATTGATATTGTAGTATCACGTGCACCTTAACTCAAATTTACAATAACCTTAGATAATTATCTAGCTAATTATTTCATTGATATTGTTGGCCACCGGTGACCACGCCAAAACTCCTTAAGATGGTACTGAATGCCACAATAAGGTGCAGGAATGAAAGCGTGTTGGCATATCCACCATCAACAAGGTAAAACTTGCCCACCGATACAAAAAACCATTTAGTTGAGTAGACCTAACCACCCGGGAATCCGTGGCAGGTCCCTCCCAACCACTAGAAATGAATGTGAAGTTTAAGTCAAAATCAGATGCTAACATCACATTTTGGCTGAGTTTGCTCTTTCTATTCACATGTTAACATCTGGAGCTTTCAGGGTTTATAGTGATGGGAACATGAGTACCATCAGTTGCTCCTAATCAATTCTGCAAGAATAATATAAACACATAAATGATTTTATTTTAGATAAAAAATATTTTATTATACATGAATGCCAAGTTAGTATTGCACCTTGAAGTATGGGTAGAAGCGGGGATTTGATGTGATCTTTGAGTGAGTTTAGTTTGTAAGAGGCGGCTTAATGAATCTATGGGTAAGAGTAGAGACTATATCGAAAAACGCCCTAGTATGCTGGTGGATGGTCACTCCACTATGCCTGAATTCATATTGCATATCTTGGTAGCTTGCATTATGGGATAGCATATACATAAAGATAGCAAGCTTTTCCTCAACTCTAACTCTCCTAGTGTCACGGAGCAAGTTCTTCCTTCTTAGAAATTCTGCAATACTTTTGAAGACCTTTGGTTCCATACGGTATGCTACGAGACAATTCATGACATACCCTTCAAGTACCTCTGTCACTTTTTCTGCACCGATTTGGGTTGATGCATGCCTAGGTGTTTTCTCTCCCCCCCCCCCTCCCCCCTCACCACTATCCAAAAGATGCAGAGCAAGGAAAAGGAAAAGAATCGTATCATCATCTCTTCCTCCCGCTTCCGACGAGAAGCCCTTGAACCCATTTTTGTACTGCACACAAGAGGAGAAAGGTATTATTCATGCATACTACACTCACATCATGGTCGGTCAATCAGGAAATAAAAAAATAATTTCAGAAAATCATTTCAGAAAAAGAAAGCTAATGGTTAGTGTAAGTATTATCCACTATTTATGTTTTTAGGGAGCATTATGGACCAACAATAAGAGGGGACTTTAGATCAGACTGTTTTTAGAAATAAATCTACACTCAATTAGATATCTCCTTTTGTTCTTTAAGTGCAGCTTGAATCAAAAGCTATTGGTCTCATGAGAGAACAGTTTTGCAAAACTGATGCATCTGACATTTCCCAAATTTCCACACGAAAAGGATTGTACATCTTCTGGTCAAGTAAAAGATATATTGATTCCAGTGTTGGAGCTAGTGATAACCAATAATTTTGAAACTAACACATCATGGTTTCAAGAGGAAAATAAAGGACTAAAAATTAGGTTATGAATTATTGTGCTTCGGTCAATATTTTATTTTGGATGAGCATGGCTGAAGCAAGAAGTGTAATGTCTAAAAATGGAAAAGATTCTAATTTGAGTATTTGACTGACCTTTTTCTGCTTTTGATAAGAGAGAAACAAATAGTTTCAGATTAAATCTCAGAATATATCTATAGACAAGGTGTTAGCAATTGATCTTTTCGTAAACGAAATGTATCTTGAAGCTAATTGTCTATAATGTTGCTAATTGACGAGCATGCATGTGCCATCTTGAATCGTCGATGGAGTTCAAGAGAAGGATGGAATTTGACATACCTAAATGAGGTACAGGAAGATGCCGAGGTCCTCGAGGTTCTTATTGGGGAAGACGCGGTGCCTGGACGGAGGTGACCGAACGAAGAAGTAAGTACCAACAAATCTTGCATGGATGGAAGGCAGCAAAACGTAAGTTCTTCATCCACATGAGCAACGATGGGGAGAAGAGTAAGGGGCTCACCTGGTGCCGCGGGGAGAAGAGAAGGTCGCACCGAGGTCGTGCACCATGGGAGGAAGGGAAGAGGCACCGGCATCGGGAAAGAAAGGGAGGCAGCACCCACACTGGGAGGAAGGAAGGCAGCGCCCGTGAAGTGTCAGTGGTGCCGCGGATGCATCTACAAGCGGCAGCTCCAGCAGATCAGGCGAGAGGCGGCGGCGGCGGCGTCTACGGCGAGAGGAGGCGGTGGCGTCTACGGCGAGAGGAGGAGTTGGCGAGGGCGGATGCGGTGGGAGGCGCCGGCATGCAACAGCGCGAGGAGAGGCAGCACCCGCGTCGCTCGAGTCGAGAAGAGGCAGCAGCGTGATAAATTTCCATCAGTCAGGGTAGTGGAGCGATTTCCATAGGGTTTGAGGTAATGGGACAGGATATCCACCTTCCCAAGCCAAGCCGAATGCACCTTTTATTAACACAGGGATTTATCCCCTTTGTGGTAGGCTTGTTCGGAGGGGTCAGGAAAAAGACCGGTATCCCGGCCTTTTACACTTGAACCGAACGAAGCCTAAGTGAGTGAGGGGGTATTTGTAGCTGATGGAGAGGTTGGTGTGTGTCATCTCCACTATGATGATGGAGATGACGGACGGCTAGGATTACCTCCTGATGACTGTTTCGCATCTCAGATGCTGCATGGTCATACCTCTGGGCTGGGTGGGCCATCTCCTTGGATGGTCCGCCAGCCCACACCGGTCAGCCGGGATGGAAATGGAACTACAGAATTAGAGCCCAATCCTACGTGTGCATAAGCAACCAATAACCATGCAGCACTCCCTAACTAAGCAAAGAGTAAAATAAGACCAGGTGTACCTTAAACATCATAATTTGATAACAGCACCACACAATCCGACATGGTAACTTAATCACATGACATCCAGGGGTGCATTGAAGACAACATTTTTTCTCAGCTTTTCCTTTCAAGCTGATTTCTGTGAACACTAGGTGTCTAGGAGCACCTAAACTAAGAGCTGACATTTTCAGCACCTAAACTTGAGACAACAACCTGCCGAATAATCGAAGCGACAACCGAAACCACCAAATTTTGTTTACCTCTTGAGGTCCAATAGCTACAAACCCCAATCCCCTCATCAAAACCACCAATGACTTTAGCTGAAGGCTGAGAGATCATCAGAACCACCAAGCTCACCTCCATGGGAAGTCAGCCAAGGCTTGTTGGTTGCTGGTGTTAAATGAGCCACTGGCACTCTGGTTTTGCGGGCTACCAGGCCCACCTGAGGATCCACTGGGAGTCCCTCTGGATGTGGGAGTGCTCATACCTGGATACGGAGCCCCACCCGGCACGGCCTGTTTGGGCCCCTTCTTCACATCAGCCAGAAAGCTTCCAATTACCACCTGAACACCAAGCATAATGAAACAAACCATTAGACAAACTTTCTTGAAAACATGAAAGGTTGGTAAGGAGAAAGCCAATATTTGAAAACGTTGCATCCGACTATGTTTCGTAGAGATAGTACTCTGTTGCATAATGTCATTTGGCAAGTGAGTTATAATTCATGGTTACCCTAACTGACAGCATAGGGCATTCTAGTAGAGAAACAAAAGAGAATAAAAGATCCAGAACTATCGATGTTTTCAACATAGCAACATTAGGGCCAGACAATCAATATCAAGTACTTTCAGTGAAAAGTGGAAACCTGAACAGGTGTAGCTGCATTCAGAGGTCCTGCTACTCCACCACCTAAAACACGTCCGTCAGGACCAGCAAGCGAAACACTGAGTCCCCCAGTTCGACTGCTCAGGCCATCACTTTCTGACAGCAGATATGAGCCAGACAAAGAAAGAATCTCAAAATGGCCCTGCATGTTGAAGGCAAAGAATTATGACATTTCGAAAACTGTATGCAAATTTAGAATTCAAAATATGAAACAGCATTCATTTCAAAAATACTAATTGTATGCTTTGAATGCAATAATGATGAAAGGCATAAAGTGGTACTTTTCATAAATACAACCTCACAATACTTCAGCCATTATAATCTTGAAAGTTTGGCAGGAGCTGAGGTACATCATAGTACAAAAGTTCGACTGTGAAGTCATAGGTTCAAGGTTCACCGGTCAAACCAATGTTTTTTTTTTCTAGTCAGACCATGGTTCAATAATATTGATTCTATGCCCTCTACAGACCAAGAACGAGCTTAAGTTCACTTGGTTTGAGCCTGGGGCTGGAACATTCAGGTCACTGGCTCAATACCCCAGCTGCACAGCATACTAAAATATTTCTTCTACCGGTTTGGACAAATCACACTGTAGTGCAATTTATAAAAAAAAAACAGAATATAGAAAATTCCTACTGACAAAATGGATCAAACCTCATAATTTACTGTTGTTGCACCAGAAGAACCTGCTTGACGCAGTGTCATATTGGATACAGCACCATTAGCTGAGAGAACACAAACAGCCCATCCATTCTTAGTAAAGGACATCACCCTGGACACTACATCCTGAAAATCACAAATCCTCATTAGCAGTTTACCTACCATATGACTACAAGAGAGGTACAAAGAACTTTGAATAGAAAAGCTGAAAAAATGGGAAGGCCAGTCACAAACAACGAATATTAGCTGCAGCATGTTCCCATATAATTTTATTATGGTTTTACATATTTTCAACTGAAAAAAGGCTAAAATAAGCAGTAGGTCATGCATATCTGAATTCAGTTATTTGCTGTGCAGAGGAAAATTTATAGCAACCCTGTATATATTTATTAAATTATTGAATTATATACAAATTCCAAAAAAACAAGAGCTCCAACCAATGTTTGCACATTACTATTGACGGTCCATATGAACTAATAATAAGCATACAATTCAAAGGGATGTGAAACTGGTTCCAAGTCGATATACAATCCAATATATGAATTAGAGAATATGTCTGTAATCCCCAATCCATATATTCTGTATATATTCTTGAAGAATTATCATTCAAAAAAATGCATTGTTTAGGGAATAATTCTTGATGGGAATAGGTCAATCATTTAAGAGAATACATGGACAGATCAAATTTACACAAATAGAAGGTATTCATCTGTTTGCATCTGGCAGACTTTCAATACAAAAAGTACAAAAAAAATTGGCAGCAAGCAAATACTAAATTGATATCATGAGGCGAAATGAAGAAAATAAAATTTATTATAGCTTGAGTTAAGTTAAAGATTTTGTAAGTGTACAATAATGAAAAATATTCATTTGACTGGTGTGCATTCCAGCAGGGAGCTTGACGAAACAACTAACAAACTAACTTTACACCTAAAGTGTATTGAATAGAGATAGAGTGTACTTCTTGTTGCAAAAGCTGTTGACAAATGGAAAGTTAATCATCCTAGATAACTAAGCAATGCTTCATCACCAGTACACCAAAGAAAAAAAACATTGTATTCAAAAGCTAAAAGAAATTGATATATAAAGCATGATAGAAAAACAGCAATCATATAGTAAGAACAAACTTTGCAAAATAACTATAAAAAATAACCTTCATTGGCACAATAAATACTGAGTACAGCCAAAAAATTAAAAACAGAGCATATATATATTGCCTAAAAGGACATGTACAGATTTTGTAAGTTAGACCACCAAATATGATATCTAAATAAAAGAAAATCCTAACACCACAAAAGGGCATCTCTAGGATATGCCTGGGATACTGACACTGTACCTCTCCAACTTGCACTGTGATGATGTTAGGCTTCAATCCAATCACACTAGATCCTGCAAAAATTCAAAGAAAATTTTCATATTAATGAAGTACAGATAATGTTGTAATAAAGATAAACTGATGATTCAAAAGCACTCATGAGCATAAGGCACTAGATAGAACAAACACCTTCCAAATGTTTCACAATCTTTGGTATAGTTCTTGAAGAAATAGCAACACAGGATTCTAAGTACTGTCTAGCCATGCATTAGGAAACTAACTATGAAAGGTAAAAATAATTGCAAGTATTGTTACTAAAATTCCCAGAATCAAATTTAAAAAGGGGTGAATGGCCAGATAATTCCAGCTAAGGAAAAGGAAAACAAATACTACCGTTTTCAACAAACAATTAAGTTTAATGATGGAATTAGAACATCTTTATTGGCAATGTAGATCAACAAAAACCGCAAGACAGGGTATAGATAACATAAACACCTATTTCACAGACATGAGAGGATAAATGAGCTAAAACCACAATTACTCATAAGCAAAAACATAACAAAAGTAGTATTACTTTTCAGAATGAACTAGCAGGACAAGTTGTTCTCATATCCATAATATGATCACAACTACACCAATTCACCTTGAAGCAGTGATCCTGAATACAGTAGAACAACTGAACACAAAACCCACAGACTCCCAGTTGGGTTCATCCTCAGAAGGAAACTTCTAGCAACTACTACTAGAGCACACAGCAAAACCAAGGGCATAAAGGTCATTATCATCATCAGCAGATATTCCATTCCCTCCCCACAACTCTAGTCCCCTTCATCCTCATGCCCTCATACTCTCATGGCGTGCTGCTGTCTGCTTGTCACAACGACAACCACAAGCAAAAAAAAAATACTACTAACCATGATACCTTTTCGCCCATACCGATTGAAGTAGTAGCATACTATTCCTGTTCCAAAATAAATCAATCTAAAAGAGAATTTGATATAACCTATGATAACGAATTTAACAAGAGGTTGACACGACGTTGTGTCAAGACCTCTTGTAGATTGGTTTATTTTGAGACCAAGGAAGTATACATGAATCACAAAAAAATAATGCCATCATATCCAATATAGTAATACGAGTGAGTAGTTGCTACAACAAACAAGGCACAGAAAAATCATTTTATACCTGGAGCTGCTGCCTTCTTGTGCAGCGCCCGCTGCTGCTGTTTGTTGCCGGAGCCCGGCGGCCGGCCCCTCTTCTTGTGAGGCAGCACGCGCCCTGATGCCGGCGGAGCCTGACGTGGCGCCGGCTGGCTCGCCGCGGCGCCTCCGCACGCGGCCAGGCCCGACGAGAAGCCTGGCGGCAGCGTGGGCGTCACCGGAGACTGGGCGGCGCCGGCGACCGCAGCCTTTGGCGGCGAGGGGGGCACGACGGCGAGCGGCACGTCCGTGACGGCGTACTTGCGCGGGCGGCCGCGCTTGCGCTTGTGCTGCTCTGCGGACACGGGCGTACCGCCATTCCCGCGGAGGGGCGGCGAGGTGGCGGCGGCGTCCGGCGTCTGGTACACCGGCGGCGGCGGCGGCGGCGGCGTGTGCTTGTACACCGCGGTGCCGTCGTGGGTGTAAGCGAGGCGCACCCCGGTGGCGCCGTGCGGCGGCTGAGGCTGCAGGACCCCGTTCTTGCTCATGCCCACGCCGCCGTACGCCGCCGCCTCGCTCGCCGTCGCCGCCGACATGGCCCCTCCTTGCATCCACCAAACAACAAAGAGAAGGATCCCGACTCTCGAATTTCTCCGCAAAAATCACCTCACCCAGCTACCCCCTCCGCGCACAAACGATTCCCACGAACTCGGAAATCAGCGCGTAATTGAGCGAGATCAAGAAGGCGCACGGGAGAGTGTATTCCAGCTCAAACACTAGCAAACAACTCCTGCTACAAACTCCCCGATTTTCTTTTTCTTTCCCCTTTTCCCTTTTGACAAGATTCGTTTTCTTTTTACAGTTGCGCGGAAATAAGGGGAAAAGCAAAAAACAGAGAATTTTCACCGGGAAAATTTTCTCGCTACGAAATACAGCCAAAAAAACTAAAAGTACACGAAAAACAATAGAGAAATTTATCGATGAACGAACCAAGCAGCGCTAAAATTCCCCATCTTTTTCCACAGCCTCCTCACAAATTCCACGGCTCCTCGAAAATTTTGCGACCAAAATTCACCAAGAAATCTACGGCGAAGAGAAAAGAGGGACTTGGAGCAGAGAGAAAAATTGGATTACCGGAAAATCAAAAAGTGAATAAAATAGCTCGAACCCTAGAAATTATATATATAGAGAAGAGAGAAGAGTCGGACTCGGTAGCTGTACACTTTTACACTTTAGTACCCACAAAACCCGCGGAATTCTCAGGCATTACTTGATGTAGACAAATTTGGCCGCTTTTATCCCGTATTTACAATTTCTGCATAACCGAGAGGGTTACTAGAAAATTCAGTTGGTAAGATATTTTCTCTTTTCCGTCCGCGTTCACATGAACCGGGCGACCTGTTTCCAAATTTATTTTCTCGAGGAAAAATTTTGGACGCGTTCACACGAGTCGCGGGTGAGACGTGAGCGATTGATTAGCTGTAGCTTTGTCTTGGAGTATTTATTTATTATTGTTGTTGTTTTTTTAGTAGTAGGAAATTATTGCAGCCCGGCTAAAACTTTGGGGATATTCACGCGCCCCGTGCTCGAGGCCACCAATTATTCCAGCTTATAGTGGGCCCGCTTGTCAGTGAGATGGATCGGAGAGGGAGTGAGGTGTGTGGGGACCGGTGGGTGCTGCGTGGCCGGGTCAACGTAGGTATCTGACGCACCTGGTCAAAGCGATGGATAAATGCGGTGGAGGAGAACCTGACGGCATCGCGTAGTTGCCGTGTTCGGCAGCGATTGCTGTGCAGCCGCAGCGCTGTACCATAAGTCTGCAACAACTCAATTAATAATAAAAATACTGTTAAAGCTGCTACAGTCAGCCGCAGTAACCGGCTTCCGAACAGAGCCATTAGGCAGTACGATCGAAAAAACCAAGATCAGAGCCTACACCGCTCCAGTGAAAAGACGCAAGTGAACCGGTTAGATCGATCGGTTTGGGGGAAAAACCGCTATAAAATCATGGTTGAATCGGTCCATAGTGTGAATATTATGGTACCCATATACCCATAGATATGGAATATCCGACTGAATATAAGGATATGTTATGTAAACAAAATATGAGTAGTATTAGGATTCGGGTATGGCATTGCCTTGTGCGCCAAGATAAAACCCGGATACCTGGTATGGTACGATTGTATATAAATTAGGAAAGATCTAACCGTGTCGGACTAGATCTTATCTTATAAACCTCTATCTTCCGGGTATATAAGGAGGATAGGGGACCCCTTGGGGACATAAGCTTTTCGTAAGATCAATATACAACTCGGAGGCAAAACCCCGAAACAGGAGTAGAGTATTACTTCTTCGTGAAGGCCTGAACCTGTCTAAATCTTTTGCCTCATAACCCATCTACTTTTCTACCTTGATAGCCACCCCTTTTCATATTGCCGAAATCTAGTTTCGACAGTTGGCGCGCCAGGTGGGGGGCGTCAAGTTCATCGCCGATCAAGTAAGATGGGATCTTCACCAGGCATCGACGACTTCGCCTTTCCTCCCGGGCAGGCGTATCGCTTCGGCAGCCTCGACTTCATCACCGACGACTTCGGCAAGATATCTCTCTCCGACACGGTTTCAAACCAGTCGGGGGTAGATCGCATCTCTTGGCCACTCGGATTACCGAATATGGCCAGGATTAGCACCAAGACGCAGTCGGGAGCAGATCGCATCTCTCTGCCGCTCGAGTTACCGAACGTGGCTGAGATTAGTATCATGATCTTCTCCCGCTGCACGACGTCAATCCACTTCGGAGGTACGACTACATCGACATCGCCTTCTCCGGCAAGCACACCTCGAGACGATCAAATTTACCCCACCATCACCATGGAGTTATCGACGGATCCGGTTATCGGGTCCGGCTTCAGGGACATCAACGTCGTTCTACCACAGCTTGGATCCTGTTCCTCTACTGAACTCGCTGCCTATGCCAGCTCCTCGGAGGAAAGCGTACACGGCAACCCACCCGACGCTGATGCTGCAGATGACGCCACTTCAGACGACAACTACACACCGGTTTTCAACGGCGTTTTCATGGCCAACAACGAAACCGATGCTGAGGTTGCTGCAAGATTACAAGCGGAAGAAGCAGCTCGAGTCGGAGTCGAACAAGAAAGAATTCAACTGGAGCAAGAACGCGCCCGACTTCAAGAAGATAGAGCAAGACTGGAACAAGAGCGCCAAGCCCAAGCAGACCAAGAGCGACAACGCAGGGAAGCTGAAGAGGCAAGACGTCGAGAAGACGAAGAACGAAGAAACCGAGATCTGGCTATGGCAGGTCGCAGGGTGAGGGACGCAATTGGGCAAACAGTGGTCGACAACACCAACATCTTCCTTACACCGCAACAGAATGCAGTCGGCGCAGTCACCCTCCTCGATACATTGGCCGCTGTTGCACCACCTCATGTCACCCCATTGATAAATCAAGTCAAGACCTTGGTCGCAGCAACAATGCCACGCGCCGAATCCAGTCGGCGACCCAGTCAATCAACCTCAAAGGCGCCAAGTGGCAGTCGCGCCCCTCCGTCAAGAGTCAGAGACAGCAGAAGCAAGACCAATTCACGCGCCGACTACCATAGCGGAGCACGCCGAGACCAGTCGGTCCACTCGCCTCCAGCTAACCTAGCCCGACCGCCACACCACGCCAGGGATCAGCGGATTCCATCCGACTACCAGAGTCCTCCCAGTGCTTCAATCGACCTGAGGGACACCCTCAATCAAAGACGACGAGAGAGGGGTATCATCATTCAAGACGATGACGATTGCGATGGGGTTCCAGCTTTCACCATAGATCTGCGTCGAGTGAATTGGCCGACTGGTTTCAAGCCGACTGGCATCGAGAAGTATGACGGCAAAACCGATCCAGAATCATGGTTAACCGTCTACACGCTCGCAATTCGTGCAGTAGGAGGAAACAGCAAAGTCATGGCAAATTATTTACCAGTGGCGCTGACCGACTCAGCCAGAAATTGGCTCGCTGGATTGCCGAAAGGCACAATCGACTCCTGGAGCGAACTTCGCGATCACTTCGTCGCCAACTTCCAGGGCACTTTCGAGCGTCCTGGGACCCACTTTGAGCTCTACAACATCGTCCAGAAGCCGGACGAAACCCTCAACGAGTACATACGGCGTTTCTCCGAGAAGTGCAACAAGATCTCCGACATCACCAACGACAATATCATCGCCGCATTCACACGGGGGCTACGTAACGATCTCCTGATTGGAAAATTCAGCCGCAAACCTCCAAGGACAGTCAAACAGATGTTCGAGAAGGCAACCGAGTACGCCAAGTCCGACGACGCAGTCAAAGCATCAAAGCAGTCGGCGGGAACCTGGAAGAAGAAGGATCACGACACCGCACCAGGGCCCAGTGGGAGCAACACAAAGCACAGAGAACGCAAGCGTAAGCCTGAGGATCTGGTCGCCGCAACTTCAAATCAGAATTACCAGAGCCAACGCCCTCGAGTCAACTCCTACGACAAGATCATGAACGGTTCATGCACGCATCATCCCGGTAAGGGGCACGCGGCCAAGGATTGCTTCATCTACAAACAATTTGCGGAGAAATATGCCGCCCAAGTCAAGAAACCAATCGAAGGAGAAGACACTTCAACTCAGAAGAAGAAAGATGATGAGGAGCCAAGCCAAGGAGCGTACCAAGACCCCAGAAGCGAGCTCAACCACATTTTTGGCAGTCCACTCACCTACGAGTCCAAGAGGAAGCAGAAGATCACCGACAGAGAGGTCAACGCGGTGCAACCTGCAGTCCCCCAATACCTGCGATGGTCGGAAGTCCCAATCAAGTTTGACCGCTCGGATCATCCCGACCGAGTGGTCCACCCGGGGCGGTACCCCCTGGTACTAGACCCAGTTGTTCGCAACGTCAAGCTAAAGCGCACCCTCATCGACGGCGGCAGCGCGCTCAATATTCTCTTCGCCAAGACCCTGGATGAGATGCAGATTCCTCGATCCGAGATGAAGCCGAGTAACGCCGCCTTCCACGGAGTCATCCCGGGGCTATCTTCAACACCTATCGGCCAAATCACTCTCCCAGTTACCTTCGGGACCAAGGAGAATTTCCGGACAGAGAGCATCAGCTTCGAGGTAGCCGACTTCGAGACCGCCTACCACGCCATCCTCGGTCGCCCGGCGCTCGCCAAATTCATGGCGATTCCCCACTACACCTACATGATGATGAAGTTGCTAGGGCCACGTGGAGTCATATCCTTACGGAGCGACGTCAAGCAAGCCCTCACATGCGACAAGGACAGCTGCGAGTTGGCCCAGTCTCGTGAGAGATCAGTCGGCCAGCAGGAAGTCCGACTAGCTGCATCAACATCAGAAGACGGTGAAATTCCAGTCGGCAAGGTGGCCAAAACCGGAGAAGGCGACGCCAAGACAAAGAAAATCTCCCTAGATCCTTCTGATCCTACCAAAACTGCTGTAATAGGCGGTGAGTTAGATAGCAAATAGGAAAGCGCGCTCATCACCTTTCTTCAAGCAAATAAAGATATCTTTGCCTGGAAACCATCTGATATGCCTGGTATTCCTAGAGAGGTTATTGAGCACTCTTTAAATGTTAGAAAAGACGCCAAACCTATCAAGCAACGACTCCGCCGATTCGCACAGGACAGAAGAGAAGCTATCAAGGAGGAATTAACTAAGCTGTTAGCAGCAGGATTTATCAAGGAGGTTTATCACCCCGACTGGCTAGCCAACCCGGTATTGGTCCGCAAGAAGACTGGTCAATGGCGCATGTGTGTCGACTATACAGATTTAAATAAGGCTTGTCCCAAAGATCCCTTCGGTTTACCTAGGATAGATCAAATGGTGGATTCAACAGCCGGTTGCGAACTACTCAGTTTTCTCGACTGCTACTCGGGTTACCACCAGATCAGTCTTAAGGAGTCCGACTGCTTGAAGACTTCATTTATCACTCCGTTCAGCACCTACTGCTACATTACCATGCCTTTTGGGCTGAAGAATGCAGGGGCTACATATCAACGCATGATTCAGCGATGCCTAGCAACACAACTCGGACGGAACGTGGAAGCATATGTCGATGATGTCATCATCAAGACCAAACAGAAGGACGACTTGATTCAAGGTCTGGAGGAGACATTTGCCAACATACGCGCTTTCAGGATGAAGCTGAACCCTGAGAAGTGCACCTTTGGAGTACCGTCAGGAAAACTACTCGGATTCATGGTGTCTCGCAGAGGAATTGAAGCCAACCCAGAAAAAATCAACGCCATATTAAATATCAAGCCGCCGAGTTCTCAGAAGGATGTCTAGAAGCTTACCGGATGTATGGCTGCTCTTAGCAGATTTGTTTCAAGACTTGGAGAGCGCGGAATGCCCTTTTTCAAGTTGCTCAACAAGACCGACGACTTCCAATGGACACCAGAAGCACAAAAAGCGTTCGACGACTTCAAGACCTTCTTGACAACTCAGCCGGCGCTAGCCTTACCAATGCCGCAAGAACCGCTACTGCTTTATGTATCTGCAACTGCAAAGGTGGTGAGCACAGTTTTAGTCGTTGAACGTGAAGAAGATGACCGCACCCAGAAAGTTCAGCGACCAATCTACTTCGTTAGCGAAGTCCTTGTTGATTCAAAAACCAGATATCCTCAAGTGCAGAAGCTGCTATATGGAGTTTTAATCACAATCAGAAAGTTGGCTCACTATTTCCAAAGTCATCCAGTCACAGTGGTTACATCTTTTCCACTCGGTGAAATCCTCCGCAACAAGGAAGTTACCGGCCGCATAGCAAAGTGGGCCTTAGAGTTAATGCCTTTGGACATAACTTTCAAGCCTCGGATTTCTATTAAATCCTAGGTGCTAGCCGACTTCGTTGCCGAGTGGACCGAGTGCCAAGAAGACGTCCCTGCAGAAAAAATTCAATACTGGACAATGCACTTTGACGGATCAAAAAGAATTTCAGGGTGTGGAGCAGGGGTTGTTCTGATTTCCCCAACTAGAGAACGCCTCAGTTATGTTTTATGGATTCACTTTCCAGCATCTCACAACGTGGCGGAATATGAAGCACTCTTGCATGGATTACGGATTGCCATATCCCTAGGGATTCGCAGGCTGATAGTCCGTGGAGATTCTCAACTTGTGGTCAATCAAGCGATGAAAGACTGGACATGCCTCGACAACAACATGGCGGTCTCAACTTGTGGTCAATCAAGCGATGAAAGACTGGACATGCCTCGACAACAACATGGCGGCCTACCGACAGGAAGTGCGCAAGCTTGAAGACAAATTTGATGGTTTGGGGTTAACTCATGTTCTCCGACACAACAATGAAGCAGCCGACCAACTGGCTAATTTCAGGTCAAAAAGAGAAGCAGCCCCATCGGATGTTTTCGTCGAGCATCTCCATCAACCCATGGTTTCAAATCAATCAACTGCAAAAGATGAAGCTGGAGAACAAGTTTTAATGCTTGACGCCGACTGGAGGGCACCTTTCATCAAGTATCTCAAGAATCAAGAGTTGCCTCCCGACAAGAACGAAGCCGAACGGATCCATCGCTGCTCCAAGACTTATACCCTCGTGGAGGAAGAATTATACAAGAAAAGCCCTTCGGGAATATTGCAGAGATGCATCTCCATTGAAGACGGTGTACAACTTCTAAACGACATTCACTCGGGAGTATGCGGGAATCACGCGGCAACAAGAACCTTAGTCGGGAAGGCATATTGACAAGGCTTTTTCTGGCCTACAGCAGTCAGCGACGCCGACAAAATTGTTCGCACATGTGAAGGTTGTCAATTCTTTGCGAAACAAACCCACTTGCCAGCACAGGAGTTACAAACTATTCCCCTTTCTTGGCCTTCCGCGGTTTGGGGACTGGACATGGTGGGCCCGTTCAAAAGGGCACAAGGCGGATACACCCATCTGTTTGTTGCAGTGGACAAATTCTCCAAGTGGATCGAAGCAAAACCGGTGGCGACTATCACTGCGGACAAGGCACGCGACTTCTTCATCAACATTGTTCATCGCTTTGGCGTACCAAACCGGATTATCACAGACAATGGAACTCAGTTCACTGGTGGCGTTTTCAAGGATTTTTGTGAAGACTTTGGTATCAAAATTTTCTATGCTTCAGTCGCTCACCCAATGAGCAATGGTCAAGTTGAGCGTGCAAACGGCATGGTACTTCAAGGAATCAAGGCTCGAGTTTTTGACAGACTGCGTCCGTATGCCAGCCGGTGGACAGAAGAGTTACCTTTAGTTTTGTGGTCACTAGGCACAACCCCGAGTTGGGCTACGGGCCAGTCCCCTTTCTTCTTGGTGTATGGTGTAGAAGCCATGTTGCCGAGTGAGATGGAGTTCGAGTCCTTGCGAGTTCGCAATTTCAATGAAGAACGTCACGACTCTGACCGGATTGATGATCTTACCCGACTCGAAGAAGCAAGGGAAACAGCACTAATTCAGTCGGCCAGATATCTTCAAGGTCTACGACGCTATCACAATCGCAACGTCAAATCACGCGCCTTCATAGTCGGCGACATGGTTCTACGGAAGATTCAAACGACTAAGGATAGGCATAAATTATCACCCTTGTGGGAAGGGTCGTTTATAATAGTAGAAGTCACTCGCCCGGGAGCCTACCGACTCAAGCGTGAAGACGGATCCATGGTGGACAACTCATGGAATATAGAGCATCTTCGAAGATTTTATGCTTAAAAGCTATTTTGTACATCTCTCCCTTAGATTACCCACTCACCTGCGTTGGCCGAGTGGTTAGTCGGGGGCTACTGATAATAATATAGTATTTCTTTTGTTCTGTTTATGACTTGTCATTGACCCTGTTTAGACCTAGGTCCAGCAGATAAGGACTAAAAATTTTTCGATGATTGTAACAAGTTCTAGGCTTGAGGCAGTCAGACAAAAATTTTAAGAAATTTGAAACTGGATCTTTGGTTTACTTCATGGCATAAATGAGTCATTATACATTACTTAAGAATATTGTACATTGTTTCATACAGAATATTTACAAAGTTTAAGACTGGAAATTTTCTACGACATCTGCGGCAAGCTTTTCGGCTGAATCCTGAGCCTGATTGATCAGTTCCATCGCTTGCTCGTCAGATATCCCATCTGCGAAGCCGTCCCCGACTGCATCGACTTCTATCCGGGGATACAAGGACTTCATTATCGCCATAGCTTGACTGGCGCCCATCATTGCAGCATCCTTGATGTTATTGAAGTATTTTGCTGAGGCAGTACGGAGCCCTTCAAAGATCTGGACCGCATCTCTCTGACTGCTCCCAAGTCCATTCTGGAAAATTGCGTTCAGCACTGGGCAGCAGCATTGGCAATATCGTCTCGAACGGTCTCAGCCTTTTTGACCTTCTCGGCAAACACTTCAAATTGGGCCTTGGTTTTGACCTTGTGTTCTACATTAATGCAAGACAGAACGGTTTCTAAGTAATATGACATTATTTCATACTAATTTTAAAGTTGCCGTCATACCTTCGAGGGCATTTTCAGCTTCAAGTTTGTCAGCTGTCAACCGAGTATTGATTTTCTCGAGTTCCTTCACTC
Source organism: Oryza punctata (assembly GCA_000573905.2). NCBI lineage: Eukaryota > Viridiplantae > Streptophyta > Magnoliopsida > Poales > Poaceae > Oryza > Oryza punctata. Next base: position 13,509,177 of record CM002493.2, read on the forward strand.
GGGCAGCTAGGGATTCTATCTTTGAAGCTTGGCTAAGAAACAAAAGATAGCTTGATCAAGTTTACAGAATGGATTCACAGTAAGACTACAACAGAAGGACTTATACCTCCGATTGTACCCCTATGGGTGAAGCTGGCTTCCATAAGTTCATTGATCTGGTCTTTTAATTTCCGTTCCTTGATTTGGGCGTCTTCACGGGTCCTGGCCAGCTCAGCTTGAACTTGTTCGCGGCTCTCGAGGTGAGGCACAAGTTTTTCTAGGGCGCTTGTTTTGGCATCGTTTCTCATGTGGATTCTCTGGATAATATATTATATAAGCAACACAGTTGAAATAAGATAGTTGAGTACGAGTTATACTTACATTCATGAGACGGGTAGACTCAGTCAGATGCTTCTTCAGCAATACGAGCTCCTCGTTCTCACACTGGCGATTGATTATGATGCCTTGAAGAGCGCCGTCTCGATCCCTCCATTGGAGTTTAGTCGGAGGAAAAGAATCCTCGACTGCTTTGATTCTTGGGATTTCTTCTTCTTTATCATCAATCAATGGGCCTAGTTTGCAGCTGTCAAAAAACAGAGATATAATAGATGGATCAAGTTAAAACTCAGTTGTGTGGCATACCAGAGATGATTTTGGAACTCTTCTTGGAAGTTTCTTTGAGCTTCCCGACTGGATCAACTGGTGTACTTGTTTCTGCAGCAACCGGATCTTGGTCAGGGTTTTTTGGATCTGCCCCAGCTAACTCGGCAGGCGTCGCTTGTTTATCAGTTGGGATGTCATCCTTTTCGTTATGATTTCCTGTTGGAGCATCGGCTTCAGGGATGCTAGTATCCTGCTCCGGCTGTTCGTCAGTCGGGGGCTGGACTTCGGCAGTGTTTATCGTTTTCCCCGACTGACTATAAACTCGGGGTTGTGGCTCGCTTGGCGTATCAACAGGCGGCACGTCACCTTTTTTACCCAAATCAATATCTTGGGGTTTTCTGAAGATTGACGGATCTCAATTATATGAGTATTTTCAGAGAAATCAGCAATGATGCAATTATAGCAAAAGTATTACCTCGTTGATCTTCGGATTTTGAGCACGGGTCGACCAGCTGGAGACTTGGCTTGAGCCGGCTTGTCGCTCGCTTGCGACTCGGTTTGCTCATCTTCAGAGTCGCTGCAGACCATTTTCCTCTTCTTCAGCTTTTGCTTGGGAATGTTTTCTTCAACAGCTCGTTTACTTTTTCCGACTGGGCTGACCTTTGGGCCACCAGTCGGGTGAGACTTTTTTGGGGCAATTTCTTCATGCACAGGAGCTGGAGGGTTTGAAGAAAATCGTTTGTTGTCCTATTCAAAGGGATGAATCAATGAAGATAAAGTTACAGAAAGATTGGAAATAGACAAATAACAGTGTGGCAGATTTTTACCTCAGGAGGGGGCCGTACCAGGCCATATGGAGTTACGGGTAGCTTGTGGCTGTAGTCGACCGAAATCCCTGATGAAAACATTTTGTACATCCGGTTGCACATGACTTTGTAGTCGATGGAATCCGGGTCTTCATGGTTGGGATCCGACTGCCCCTCGTACTCATAAGCCGGCTTGCTCCTCTCCTTGATTGGGGCCAGTTGGCACTTGATGAAGTGCCGAGTGATTTGTTCCCCTTGCAAGCCCTGTTGTTTGATTTCTACCAGTCGGAGAAGCAATTCATTGGCTTGGGCCAGCTCGGTGCCATCCGGGAAATTTTTCCTGTTTTCCTGGGGGATGGGTGGAAGATCGACAAACTCGGGAAGACTGGGGGAAGGATTTGAAATATAAAACCAGTTCGAGTGCCATCCTTTGTTGGAGGTTTTGAAGGGAAGAGAGAAGTATTTTTGTGTCAGAGTTCCTCGCAGTTGGAACCCAGACCCGCCGACTACGCAAGGATTGTTTTTGTCGGGCTGGGGTTTGAGATAGAAGATGCGGCGGAATAAAGCAAAATGTGGTTGAATACCTAGAAAGGCCTCGCAAAGGTGGATAAAATTGGCAATGTGGAGAATAGAATTGGGATTCAAGTGGTAGATTTGGATTTTATAAAATGCAAGGAGACCACGGAAGAAAGAAGATGCTGGAAGAGCAAAGCCAGAATAGAAGAATGAAGTGAATACCACGATTTCGCCGGTGTCGGGAGTTGGAAACTCCTCGCCGTATGCTGGGCGCCATCCGATAATCTCTTTTGCGGGCAGGACTCCATCCTTCACCATTTCCAACAAATTTGATTCCTTCACATCAGATCTTGCCCACTGCTCAAAGGGGATTTCTCTCTCTTCGGCCATGAGGACGGTTGAATCTGGGTAGAATGTTAGGGTTTTTATGGAGGTGATGAAAGGGAGTTTGTTCTGGGGGTGAACCGCAAGAAAGTTTGATGTGTGGGATTAAGGATTGGAGCTTGAGCGCGTGTGGATTGGAAACCCTAAATCGCCAGTACTGTGCGCGGTTTGGGGAATTTGAGCGAAGCAGACGAAGAAGATGAAGCGGCGTTTCCTATAACAGTCAGATTGCGTATGGTGCGCTAAATGGGCCGTAGATTTTGGATTGACTGTAGCCGCAAGATTTTGAAAGTCTAGTATATGTCCTTAGGGGCTAAATCTTTCCATGTGATGAACAGGAAAGAATATATCAACAATATATGCATTATTGTGACTTAATCTCTTCGGAGAGCAAATGGTGCAGATATTATCACGTCAGTGAGTATATTAAATTAACCAAGTATCATTGCTTTGGTTCTTTAATCATTTTTTATTAAAAGGCGGTTGGAGAATCTTGTGAAAGATTTCTACCACATATGCTTTATTTTCTTAAAAAATGTGCACGTAAGTGTACAATTTGTCACGTAAGTGAATATTCTTCGACCTATATTTTGGCTTAGGCTGATGATATATTGTGGTCATTTTGAGCAGTTGGTAAATCCTTTATGAGTTTTATTTACTCGGATTATATACCACATATGCTTTATGTTTTCCAGATAAAGGATTGTTTATTATTTTTGCTGCTTAGGTGGCTAATAAACCACTCGGTGGTATGTTTTATTATTTCTGACTATATGTTTAGTTTTTTCCAACTAAGCACATAGTCGGGGGCTACACCTAATTAGGTGCATCTAGTCGATGCACCTGGAGATATTCTTCGAAATTTTCAAACCCTTCACAGTCGTGTGATTTGGATTTGGCGCCCAGGAGATTATGGCAGGGATAATTGAAGTACTTGAAGATGGTGATTTATTATTTAAGTGAAGATTATCTCGTCGACTGTAAAGGTCTCAGGGGCTACTGTGGATATTATGGTACCCATATACCCACAGATATGGAATATCCGACTGAATATAGGGATATGTTATGTAAACAGAATATGAGTAGTATTAGGATTCGGGTATGGCATTGCCTTGTGCGCCAAGATAAAAGCCGGATACCTGGTATGGTACGATTGTATATAAATTAGGAAAGATCTAACCGTGTCGGACTAGATCTTATCTTGTAAACCTCTATCTTCCGGGTATATAAGGAGGATAGGGGACCCCTTGGGGACATAAGCTTTTCGTAAGATCTATATACAACTCGGAGGCAAAACCCCGAAACAGCAGTAGGGTATTACTTCTTCGTGAAGGCCTGAACCTGTCTAAATCTTTTACCTCATAACCCATCTACTTTTCTAGCTTGATAGCCACCCCCTTTTCATATTGCCGAAATCTAGTTTCGACACATATAATGTGGGAAAAAGTGGTTTAAAAGTGGCTTGGGTGAGATTCGAACCCACGAGGATCATGCTTGTTGTGTTTTTTAAGAAATGATTATATCTTTAATACCTATTGAAACGGGTTAGATCAATGGTTCAACCGGTTGAACCAGTGAACCAATGCACCAAGAGCTTTATTAGCTCAATTACCGGTTCAGTCTCAATAACTATGTGGCATCGTGTGTGGGCGTCGTAGAGTACTGCTCCGTATAAAATAAATTTACTGAGTTTAAATTGTGTTCTAAAATAAATTGATTATAACTTTACTAGTATTTAGAAATTTTATCAATAAATACCCTTTAACTGCTAACCTACAATGCTACTTTCTTATTATATGCACTTGATAGTGTAATGACAGGATGTGTGTGGTTTTAACCTTAAGATTACTTTTTCAATCTCCAATGTGCTCATAATTTATTCTTAAAAAATGTTTGGAGAGACGTCTCTCCCTCCAAATCTCTTTTTTTAGGTGTTTTTTCTATTTTCTCCTTTTTTTTAACATTTTCTTAGGATGATAGGAGTTGTTTTATTTTAGAAAATAGTGACTAATCCCAATGTTTTAAATGTATCGTTTCCCAATGTTTTAAATGTGTTGTTTCATTCCAGGGCATCTTTAGTGCTTCCTGGTATCAAAATAAATTAAACACTCGTGTATTAAAGCAATTTTAGTGGTGAGAGAAAAGAACTACACCCTTCATTAATAGGAAAGTAGTACTAATGTTGGGGGAGGTAAAAAGTATCGAAGGGATAAAACTTCACGACTTGTAGACCAAAGGATAGAAATCAACTTACTTTTAGACAAAGTTTCAACCTCATGAATTGATATGTTTTAAGGATGGATAAGGTAGCAAAAATGACCAAAGTGTTCACCGCCAATACAAAATTACTATGGTGGATAGGTAGGTAAGGGATATTGAACGCAACTTCTTAATTTACGAATCGAGGATAGTAAGAGAGTAGGAGAAATATATATTTGTGACAAATTTTGGGATGCAGATATCAACCTATTTTGGACAGAATGAGTAAGTTGGATGTTTTTTTATTAAGAGCAAGTTGCACGAGCAATCATGCTACTGTACTTCACATATAATGTGTCTTCAACACATTTTTGTAACAAATAATGTGTCTTTAACATATTTTTTTAACAAAACTGAGACTAGTGATAAATCATTAACATCACTAAACACCATGAAAAGCTGTGGGCATAAGTATTTGAATTTTGGTGTGTAGAGTCGTGAATCACAACTTCACGAGATCACCATCATACATTTTGTATTTTCTGAGCAATGTACCATCACTCGTGCTAGTCAGTTTTTGGAGGCTACTGATCTCACACTATGGAAGCAACATCAACAATGACGTGTGCAATAAAATAGTTGAAAACATAGCACGAGTCATAGGTACAAGGGTGTGTGAAGTGATACGACCATAACTCCACCTCTACCATTATACCAAAGATGCTTCCTCACAAAGTTGTGTTTTTTAGATTCCCCGTGAAGGAACTCTCGGTTGCAATAACATACTCATGGAGTCGATATAAAAGGACTACAATACTGCAATTATTGTTTTAAGTTGTAAATATACGAAATCAGAGAGTTTTTATGCAAAAAGTGTTATCGCAACATTCAATAATGAGAACATCCACAAGTGCAACCTAAAATAGGCTCTAAAAATTGAAGACTAACAACAAATCACTAGCCTCACTAAATTCTATTGAAAGCAAACACAACATTCATGGACACTAGGATTTCAGTCCTAGTGGTCGAGTCGTGCAATTCATGACTCCACCACCGCAACTTCAGTATTCTCTCAACACTAGATCTCAAAGTTTTATGAGGAACCAACAACACCCAGTTGGAGTGTTCTTTACTTGTGCTAGTCAGTTTTCAATAGCTATGGCTGTGTCACAGATGAAAGCAGTAACTGTAAAACGACACATGCAACAGCCAACAACTAAAGAAATAAAAGAATTAAACCGTCTCAAGGCAACTATACTTGTCATGGAAAATGACTAAAAGCACTCACCATTAATAGAAAATTGGTGGGTGGGTTTGTAAGGAATATTAAAGGGGTAAAACATCTCGATTTGCGTATCGGGAGTAAGCAAGAGAGTACTCCCTCCGTCAAAAAATAAGTTGATTTCTAGTTTGTCCTAAAATAAACTTATTTCTAGGCTATTACCTATCCCAGACTACATTGAGAAGTTGTATCCCTTCAATATCCCTTACCTACTCATATACCAATACCATTTTCCTATTGATGAGGGGTATTTTGATCGTATATTCTCACTTCTAAATTCATTTTGGGATGCAAGGAGTTGATTTATTTTGAGATAGGGGGAGTAGAGATCAAACTTATTTGAGATAGAGGGCTCTAGAAATCAAGTTATTTTGAGACGGAGGAAGTACATTGGATGTTTTTCGATTACATAAGAGGAAGTTTCATGGGCAAACATGCTACTCTACTCACATATGTGCTTTATAAAATTAAAGATATTTACCAACCTCACTAAATAGTATAAAAAACACACGAGGTATTTGTGCACACCAACATTTGAATTCTAGAGGGTATATGTTTGGTATTTTCCGAGCAGAAGATCATCACTTGTGCTTATCAGTTTTCAGAGGCTACTGTTGTCATGCTATGTAAGCAACATCTACAAAATGACATGTGCAATGGAAGATAAATAAAAATAAATCTATAAAGTAGTTGAAAAATAACTAGAATCTTCTTTTAAAACAAGTGTAATATTAAAATAAGAATACATTGTGATGCAAAGGTTTGTTTGAATTTTCTATACTAATTTTTTATGTACATAGCTACATGGATGGGTGAAGTCATAATACCATAACTCCACTGTTACATCAAAGATGCTTCCTCACGAAGTTGTATTCATTCCTTGTGAAGGAACTCTTAGTTGCAATATATTTAGGACTACACATATCAAGAAATAAAAGTGGTGTTATGAAGAACCTGTAAAGTGCAACATTCAATACATGCTCGAAATATCTCAAATGATTTACTGAAACCAAAATTAAAAAAAACAAGTTGGTGCAAACACACGAGTAACATAATGTTTTGTCGGTTGCCACTGCCTAAAAGCCATCTAACCGTTGGAGAAAATAGTCCCTGATTCCCAAATTTTTAATGATTTGTAATTACTAGTTATTGACACCATTCTAATGATCATGCAACACAAGTCAAGCAATTACACAACATGTGCACATCCATGAGTGCGACCTAAGATAGGCTTAAAAATTAGAGACTAACGGTAAATTGCTAACCCCACTAAATTATATCTAAGGGATACACAATATTATGGGCACTACTATTAGAATCCTAGTGGTTGAATAGTGTGGACTCACCACCACATCTTCAATGTTCTCTCAACATTGTGTCTCTACGGAGTTTAAAATGTCTTAAGAAAATACCTTTACATATCAACACATAGTAAAGTGTGGAAAAAATGCCTCTACAAGATAAAATTTTAAAAGACATGTTGAAAATATCTCTAAATTATCTCTAGAGTAAAAGTTTTCTAGATAATTTTTAAAGTGCCTCTAAAAAGTATCTCTACGCTATAAAACTCCTAATTTTAGAGGCAATTTATAAAACGCCTCTACAAAAATGCATCTACATGAGGTTTTTGTTGTAGTGTGTGTTCATGACTCCACCGCCACATCTTCGGTGTTCTCCCAACATTGGATGCTTTCTGAGCAATTGACAATGACCAGTTGGTTTCTGAGCAATTGACAATGACCAGTTGGCTCTTATAGGAATGAAAGAAATAACTACGAAGCAACACATGCAACAACCAACAGCTAAAAAGCAAAAGTATTTATAAAACATGAAAATACAACACTAATATATGTTTTAAAAGAAGAGTGGTGTCTCGAAATAGACTAAATTTAGATGACAAGGTTTCTTGCATTTAGATTATGAATGTTAATTATTTTTTTATTTTTAGTACTAAATGTGGATGTGCATAGGTACACATATAGTTGGGTAAATGTTAATTAATTTTTTTTATCTTTAGTGTCAAATATGCTTCCTCATGAAGTTGTATTGTTTAGATTCCCCATGAAGGAAGTCTAAGTTGCAATGATATACATTTGCAACCAACATAAATGGACTACTAATGATGTTGTAACTTTTGTTTTCAATTGTTCACATATGAACCAAGATGTTGTTATGAAGAAATTGTTAATGCAACATTTGCTATATGTTTGCTACATCTCACTGAAATGGTTTATAGAAGAAAACACAAGTAAACAAGTTGGTGCAACATGTGAGTAACCTAATGTAACAATTATGGCTCAAAAACGATTATAGACCCAACTTAATTTCTTGGGCCACATCTACACTGCAATACTATTGTGCTTTGGTCCTCGCTTTATGCTTTTTTTTTTGAAATGGTGTTACAAGCCATTGGACTTCCATCCTTTTAAACCAGTCAAACTGCTTGCAAACTAGCAATGTGGTATTAAACTTGTTACACTATTTCTATTTGCATTATTTTGCTAGATCGGGCCCAAGCCAACAAGCATCCCACTTAGCTAGCTCTCTTCTTCTTTCTCCTTTCCTTTTTTCTCTCGATTATTCTAGAGTGTCACTAACATCCACACACAAAGATACCACATTCCCATCGAACCAATCTATATCTATGATTTTCAACTATCTAGAAATATCTCCTGTTGGTATCACCTATATACGTATGATTCGGTGAACGCACGTCATATCGTACAACCACTTCATTGGGCTTAACCGTAAGCACTGTGTGTCCGCTTACACGACATGTACACATACGTATAATCGTATGGGTCATCTCTTATACTATTTGTATAACACCTAGGGCCTGAAAACGGTTATAGGGCCAACTCAATTTGTTGCACCACACCTACACTACAACCCTTTTGCACTTTCATCCTTGATTTGCGCAAAAAGTTTGAAGTGGTATTACAAGCAATCAGGCTTATTCATTTGCACAAAAAGTTTGAAGTGATGTTACAAGCCATTGCGCTTCCATCCTTTTAAACCACTCTGACTACGTGCAAACTAGCAAGATGAGACTAAACTTGCTACACTACTACTTGCTTCTATATACTACTAGCATAATGCCCGTGTGTTACAATATTTTTTTTAAAAAAAGTAGTTCATTTCATATACTTTTAAAGCATCTAAAAGAAGTTATTTCTATTGTCTAATATATCATAGAGCGATAAAAAATTCGCTAACAAGGGTATTTGATTCCCATATTTTTCTTATGTGGGGATAGGAAAACGGCGAAGTCTTCTCTCACTTTCTGCAAGCCCCACATGGTAAAGGTATTAGGAGTGGGGGTGGCAGAATCACCACCACCTGATGTGATCATGACTACCATTGATACAACCATCGCTCACATCATGGCACACCTGGAAAACATTGAGATTGAGCCACAGAAGTTCTGGAATCCAATTCGGCCACTTGCTACAGTGCTGACTTCAAACGACCGCCAAATATGCATGCGAGCTCCGTTTTGGGCCCATGAGTACTTGATGGAAATCTTTTGGAGTCCTCTTTCCAATGGATCCAACCTCATCTCTAAATTCCATCTAAGTCATCTGCAATTGAAGAATTAAGGTGTGTGTCAGCTATAATGGGCATATGGGCTTGTAACTTTATCTGGGACCCAGGCTCAGGTGGGACCCATGTGGGGTGCACCCCAATCTGGTGGAGCACGACCCTAGGAACCCTTAGGTTGTCCTCCCACCTCCATAAATAGCTAGGTACCCCTTTAGGGTTTCTTGGGTTTTATTTAGATTAAAGTTTAGCTTCGCTAATTTGCCGTGTAATCCCGTGATCGATTAGATCACCGGTTTGCTCGTTACGGAACCCCAACTTATCATTTTTATCCAATTCCTATTTGCAATTCAGATTGCTTTTATCTTGTTCTTGCTTGTTTCTTTGATTTGCTTGCAGGAATAAGGGTGATATCCACCGGCAAGATCAACAACCCACGAAGAGGTGTATCGATCGCTAAGGCGCAACACAACAACGTCTCGTACGGTTGTAGTTGGGTCGTCAATGTTTCTCCCAAATCGTAGTTATCATCAACTCACCGAAAGATCGGGACAACCAGATCCCTGAGCGTATCGAGTGGAGTTCAGGGTTTATCAAGTGGTACCAGAGCTTTCGTTGCTCGGTGAATTTTTATCTACCTATAACCAGAAAATAGCCATAAAAAATTTGCATGCTTTACCTAGCCATCTTTGTGCCATTGCATTATTCTTTTCAGTTTTTGCTTTGTTGAATTTTGTGTTGCATTGTTGCGTCGAGTTGCTGGTCTTAGCGTCCAGTCCGTTTAGAGTTTCGAGTTCTGGTCACGATTAGTACCACTATCGTTGCCGCCGTCATGTCTTCATTATCATCGGGACCTTCAAAAAGGGAATCATCTCGCTATCAGGGTTCGATTTTTCTAGTTTTCAGAAGTTTTTGTCGGTCGGTTTTGGAGTCGCTGAGTTGCATCTAGGGTTTGCAAAACTTTAACAGTGGTTGTGTTATTGTCGTGCTTGTGTGGCGCACGAGAAGTGGAAGGGGATAGTAGATCAGTTTCTTTTTGGAAGCAACCAAGATCGGTTTGGGAAGAAATAGTAGATTGGATCAGCTAGAAATCAGTTTCCCTTTTTCATCTCACACCAAATCCAGACTCCTAAGTGCTGCCGTATCCATCTATTCCATCTCCCCACCGTACCTCCACCTCCCCACGGTTGTACCCAAGTTGCTAGACACCTTGATGAAAAATTTTTCGGTGTCGGATTCAAGATCTGTTTGCAAAAACGGAACCTACGCGATGAGAGCATTCTGTTTTTGTATAATTTTAATTTTTGGGTTTGCACTTTTGCATTTGAGTTGCTATAATTTTTATGTTTACATTTGAGTCCCTGTAATCTTACATCCAGATCCTTGAGTTATTTTTGCTGAAAAAAAATAAAAAAAGGTAGAAAGGTGCTCAGAAAAAAATAAAAGCCGCACAAAAAAAAGAAAGAAAGAAAAGGAAAAGAGGAAAGAAAGAAAAGAGAGAATCAGCTGTTATCTTTGAGTTTGCTTTTGTATATCAGAGTTGTGCTTGAGTTGATCCTAGTGCTATCTTTTGGTATTATTTATGTCTAGGCTCGTGTTCTAGTACGTTCTAGCCTAGGACCAGCACGGTACTTGACTTTGAACAACTATTCAACTTTGCATTCTCTGATTTGAGCATTTGCTACTGCTTTGCTACATATTTAAGCCAACCTAGAGCTCCACAGATTTGATTGTAGTCGTACAGCAGGTGTTTACCAAGGCATCGATACATCCAACCTCCATTTGGTCTAGGTTGAGTTGGTGTGGTCACCATTCTGCTTACTTTGGTAAGATCTTGTAATAGCTTGGTTAAAAGCTTAAGTGTGTGTGATATTTGAGCCTCCACTACCTAGTAGTTGATAGGAGTGTGAATTTTCTTGTGTATGTTTCTTGTTTGCTACTAACCATGGTAGGACTATGCAAGGGGATACAAGATGGTTCTGGTCAACATTGATTTCTTCACCTTCGACGAGATATGACGACTTCTCCACGTGATGCATATGAGGTACCTGACTATAATTTTGCACGAGTTGAATCTAAGTTACCATTCTACGATGGTAAGTACGATTCTGTTGCTTATGTTGATTGGGAGCTAGCAGTAGACAACGAATTTGAGGAATATGATTTTTCTGATGCTCAAATGATTAAGGCTGCTAGTAATAAGTTTACCTTTTCTGCATTATTTTGGTGGAGTCATGTTAGTAACAAACCTGAAACTTGGGATGAGTGCAAAACCATGATGAGAAAGCGTTTTGTGAGTTCTTATTACAAGTGTATTCTTCTTGAGAAATTAGAACATCTAAAACAAGGTGATCGAACTATTAGGGAGTACATTCATGAATTTAAAGTTTGTATCATCTACAATGGTCTAAAAGAATGCAATGAGAACACAATGCGTAGATTTTTCAAGGGGCTTAATTCTGAAATTCAGATTATGCTTGCTAACATGACATATAATCATATTGGACATCTATTTATGCTTGCACGTAGCATTGAGAGTCAAATCATATCAAATGCGAGAAAGCATGAACAATGTGATTTATCTCCTGTTTCTGAATATCCTATATCTTCGTGCAATGATGGTGTGCAAACATTGGAGGAGCAATCTTTTGCGTCTCTTGTTACTATCGTTTTGCAGGGAGTTCAGAACATTCAACAAAAGGAGAATGATGTACTTGAGAAGAAAGAGGAGAAGCATGAAGCACCTGCGACGTTTGAAGAAAGTTTGGAAGGTAAATTAAATGGTACTGAGATAAATGAATGTGAGTATTTTCAAGCTGAGCTACGCATGTTCACTTTTCATGCTATAGTAGAGCAACCTTTAGTGGAACCAATTGCTGAGATTCCTTTGTCACAAGTTGATTTGTTTGATGTACCTTGTGTTAAAGAAGAGTTGTGTGATAATGCTTTACTTATACCCATACCACAACTAGTGAATGAACATGCTATTTCTCGTGTTAGTTCCTTATGTGCTGATTTTAAGCATGTTGTTTTTATAGCTAATGAAGTTGAGGAACGTAAATTGCTATCTTCTTTAAATATTTTGGGCTATGTTTTGTTTGATGACTTTTGTGAACCCGATAATTTGAAGGAGAAATTATATGCTGTTGATTTGCCATGTCCAACTCATACTATATTTCGTATCTTTGGCAAATATAATGATGGAGGACTATATTTGGTGCGTAGAGTTTACATATGTTTTGATTTAAATCCTCCTATAGATGTGGATAAAATTTGCAAGCTAGAGAGTCATATTATTGCTAATCATATTTTCTCGAGTTTCTCTTGTTTTGATTTAAAGAAACAGGTTGGTTTTGAAGAAGGGAAGCGACAAGATCGATCAATGTTGTTACCATATGACATTAAAAACATATCACATGATTACTTGACTTCTGAAGAAGGGGAGCGAGATGAGCTATGAGAGAATCATTTCGATATAGTTCCTCCGTATTTTGTTGTGCATCCCCATTACCAGGTACATTCGTCTCATAGGAGATTAATACCATTTGCTAAAGAACTGATGATATTACATGATGAAAGTTTATTGCGTTTGTTTTCATGTAGACAATTCTATGACCAAGATCATGCACTACGCAAAGATCACCATATGGAAAAACCGAGGACAGTTTTCCGTGAAAAAGGGGAGGATGATGCGACTATGACTACCATTGATACAACCATTGCTCACATCATGGGACAACTGGAAGGCATTGAGATTGAGCCACAGAAGTTCTGGAATCCAATTCAGCCACTTGCTAGAGTGCTAACTTCAAACGGCCGCCAAATATGCATGCGAGCTCCGTTTTGGACTCATGAGTACTTGATGGAAAGTTCTTAGAGTCCTCTTTCCAATGGATACAGCCTCATCTCTAAATTCCATCTAAATCATCCGCAATTGAAGAATCAAGGTACTGTGTTAGCTATAATGGGCCTATGGGCTTGTAACTTCATCTGGGACGCAGTCTCAGGTGGGGCCCATGTGGGGTGCACCCCAATCTGGTGGAGCACGACCATAAGGACCCCTAGATCGTCCTCCCACCTCCATAAATAGCTAGGTACCCCTTTAAGGTTTCTTGGGTTTTGTTTAGATTAAAATTTAGCTTCGCTACTTTACCGTGTAATCCCGTGATCGGTTAGATCGCCGGTTTGCTCGTTACGGAACCCCAACTTATCATTTGTATTCAATTCCTATTTGCCATTCAGATTCTTACCTGTTTCTTCGATTTACTTGCAGGAATAAGATTGATCTGCACCGACAAGATGAACAACCCACGGAGAGGTGTATCGATCGCTAAGGCACAACACAACAACGTCTCGTACGGTTGTAGTCAGGTCATCAACGTTTCTCCTAAATCGTAGTTATCATCAACTCACCGAAAGATCAGGACAACCAGATCCCTGAGTGTATCGAGTGGAGTTCAGGGTTTATCATCATCACTACTATCTTTTAAAAGTACTCTCTCCATCTCAAAATACTTATTGTTCTAGGTAATTTAGCATATATTAAGGTTTAAGAAAAGGACTGAGATACACAAAACTCCCTCCGATTTACGGTAGTCTTTCTCGGGAGCCGTTGTTTCGGCCCAAATCATCAAATAACACCACAAAATGGAAGTGCTTTAATTTGCATGAAGAAAAGTCATTCCTGATATATATTTTTTTCCGTGAGAAAAACAGTGGCATGCAATTTTCAGAACAGATTAATCACGGTAGGATGCATATGGTGGCGGAGAGGATATATATCTGACCGAGCAATGACTGTGAGCGATGATTCATCAATATGGGGTTCCTCAGTGGACAAGTAAAGTGGTCAGCCAGCCTTTTCTACCGAGTGAGCTGCGCCCCCCTTTTCTACTTGCATACAGAAAAAGGCTGAAGGAATCTCTGTTCCATACGGCGGTTTCAGTCATGGCACGCATTATGACGAAGCAGAAGAGCCAATGGCATATAAAAAATACGCAATTTTTTGTTACAATCCCGAATCATCACAGGCGAAATAACGTCCATTTACCAAGCGATGCAATCCCTCCAAAATCGGCCTTGATCGATCGGGGCTCGCTGGAAACATGAATAGAACTAGTTTTTCTAAATCCCAACATCATGTGAACTAAGGACAATTTATATATACTTTACTCCAAATTGAACCCTGATTGAAAAAATACAATATATCTAGTTATGATACTTGCGCTGCATTGTAGTCAGGGACGGATCTAGGAAATGGATAGAAGGGAGACTTATCTCCTTCTTCCTCCTCCAGCCCTGGGACTCTTCATATTTTCCCTCTTCTTTCCTCTTCCATTTCCCTCTCCCACAATTGTGATCCAACGGGGTATGGGGGACTCTGCTAGATCCACGTCTGCTTGTAGTTGCACATACATTTACTCCTTCTGTTTATATTATAACTTGTTTTATTTTTTTCTAATTTAAATTTGATTAAATTTATAGGAAAAATTATCAATATTTACAACATTATATTAATTTCTTTGAAACTAATATTTAATATTTTAATAATATGCTTGTCTAGAAAAAAAAGTCAAGCCGTTATAATATGAAGTACATACACTGGACTCAACCATGCAAAAAATGCTCACATGCACATGCATCACACACACATTCAGTCTTCCACACGCACCAATAGCTAAAGCGACGCCGCACGCGCACCCATAAATTAAGCGCCCAATCGAGGCGCACGTACGTACATAGACACACAATGAGCAAACAAATGCAAGCAGCCGGTGGTACATATATATTTCCCCGGCCGGCCGGCAAATGACGCCGGCGGCGCGCCGCTATTAGAAGCGGCAGTGCGCCTTGCAGTTGGCGTCGCAGTCGTAGAAGCAGGGGCCCTCGCACTGCATCGGGCACACCAGCAGCGCCCCTCGGCACCGCCCCGTCGCCGCCGTGCACCGCGCGTACTCCCCCACCCGGTACAGCATCGAGCTGTAGCTCGGCCGCCGCCCATGCCTCCTCCCCTGCCGCGCGCTCCTCATCCCTGCGCCACCACGGCCGTCCCTCTCCCTCTCCGTCCTGATTCCCTTGCCGCCGCCACCGCCGCCGTCTTCTTTGCCACCTTTGTGGCGCCGTCTACTGTTGCCGCATCCCCACCAACACCTTCTTCCGCCGCCGCCACCGCCACCTCCGCCTCCGCCTCCCCCTCCTCCGCCGCCACCACCTCCACCACCACCGCCACCGCCGCCACTACTCCCGCCACCGCCGCCGTCAGTGCCCCAGCCCCACCCCCATCCATAGCTCCAAGAACTCCCCCCACTGCTTCCCCCTCCTCCACCACCACCGCCGCCGCCATCCTTCCGGCCGGCCACGCTAGTCGTATTGTATGTACCATTCCGACCACCACCAACCGGCCGCTCCAAGCTCTGCACCTGAACCCGGCCATCACCATTGGCACCAAACACCGGTATCACCACCATGAAAGCCAACACGACCACCACCACCGCTACCGGCGCGTCGCCCATCGTCAGCACGCCTAGCTAGAAGACAAGGATGGAGGTAGGGAAGAAGCTGGCCGGCTGCGCCGTTTATATATGCGGCTAGGGGTTAGGGATGATCAAGTGGAGCTCACGTGATGATGGAGACAGTTAAGCATGCATGTCTCGAGATGAAGTGAGATCTAGCTAGGGAGGGGGATCAAGCTAAGCTAGATCGGAGTTGACAGGGACAGGAGATGACTTGAAGTGCACTTCTTGCCGAGCACCAAGCGATCGAGGCACCACCAACACATGGGGGTATTATACCCGGTGTGGGTGTGTGGCTCACCAGGGGGGCGACAACCATATGCATTGGCGTGCTCTAACCAACATCGTCTGCACATGCAAGTCACCCTGTGACCGCCTTTGTCATGCATAAATGTACATGAGAGCTCTCTCTCTCTTTTCCGATAAAAATCGGCAGGAGAGACTACTATGTGATATATATTTCATATTATAAGTCGATTTATATTTTGTTTTCAAATTTCTTTAGGTTTGATCATGTTTATAAAAAAATTTAGCAACATCTACAACACCAAATTAGTTGATTAAATGTAACATTGAATGTATTTGATAATATGTTTGTTTTGTATTTTTTTGAGAGAAATATGTTTGTTTTGTATTGAAAATATTGTTATGTTTCTTTTATAAATTTGATCAAATTTTAAAAGTTTAACTATGAAAAATATCAAAGTGACTTGTAATATGAAAATGAGATAATATAAAGCATTTACATAAAAATTACAAAGAGGAAGAGCTTAGAACAGAGTTAATCTATCTATCTCTGCAGATTGACATATTGTTCAATTATCCTCCTTTACCACCATTCTCTTGGTCCAAGCATGGTCCGGGCCACTACGACCAGTAGTAGAAAAATGTCTTATATTGGACGTCTCATTAGACATAGTTCATTGATGTCTGTATTAGGGTTCATAATATTGGAATGATATTTTTAAAATTTTGGGTCTACTGATGGCCCGGGCTCCGGTGGGCTCCTTGCAGGTTGTTCTTCTGGCCAACTTGACTTTGCTTGAATCTGTCAATAAAATGTTCGTGTCCAATAAATGAAAATTATCTGTGTTCAAATTTCAGAAGGAAATATTAAGTTCCAAGATTATTATGAGATTTCCGAAATTTCAGAATTTAGGTTCCCCCAGTTTTTGCATTCCGAAATGTAAAACTATGGTCCTTTTATGATACAATTGTAAAGGCACGTTTAAATGGCATTGATTCAAAATGTTTTATGTGTAAAACTTGTTTTCTAAACAATCCTCTAGCGTTATCCCTAAAACTTTTTATTCAGCTGTGATGAATACTATATAAACAACAATTTGATGAGGTGTGTTGTGGTAGTGGGCACAGATAAACCGTTGATGGATATAGCTAATTGGTTTTCTTTTTGGAACAAGCCAAAGGTTGTTAATGCATTGGCTGCAGGAAGCAAAGTTTGGTTACAACAAACGCTGTTACCCAGCGGTAACTGCTCATAGAGTACAGGGGGGCGATGTAGAAATATTACAAGATTAGTTACTAACTAAATACTCGTACTTTACCATGGATAAAACGGATAAAAATGAATTATTGTACATGTTCGTACTTTCCTATGGATAAAAATGAATTATAGCTAGTAATCTTGTTCTTTATAACGTTTCTCACATAAACATGTATTCTAGAGATGAAATAATATATTAATAATTATGGAGAAGAATTATTTTATAGTAAGATTGAAGCGCATATAGAGGAGTACAGTTGGTAAGGGTTGATGGGGTCATGGCAGATTCAATGCCACATGATCCATTGTCTGCTGAAAAGAGTATATAGTCAGTAGGAGAGCTTTTACGGTGTTTTGGATTCCAAAAAAGATAAAAATTTAACGGTCCACAATAAAAGGCCACTTAAAAATATTTATTTAAGTATTGACATATATACTTAGGTAGTAAGAGTAAAATGATAATTTTTCTAGCAGATAGAGAATGTTATAATTGTCTTCATGTTAGCTCTAGGTAGACGGTACCACATCGGTACCTCATCTGATGATTCTCATTTCTGTTATTTACGTGTTCTAAAATGATTTACATTTCCTTCCTAGGAACCTGATCATCGGTAATCCTCCATTACAAAATTTATGTGTTTTTTAATTAGATTTACATTTTGTTTCTAAGAACATGATCGTGATATTTTTTAGGTTGATATTTTGTTCCTAATAACACCATTGGATAAAATATGACTGAATGCTTGTGTGGTTATTTTAAAATTTATATTTTATCACAAAGAACATATAACCTCGGTAAAAGATCACCGGGTTTGTAGGTTCATATGTAATTCATCGTCAATATGCTATATTTACATGGTTTGTTCATCTTTGCATATTCTCCCCCAATGAACATGAACATAGATTCTATAATTTCAATTTCAAAGTACAAAGTCTCAAAAAAGATCAAAGTACAACATATGATAGTAAGTGAAGAAGGAATTTGATATGTTTTGTTGATCATGCAGCCATATTGTTTTGGGCGAAAAAATATGTTGTTTTTTTATTATTGTGTTGATTAGAGTGCAATCGCTACAGTTGAGAAAATTCCTTTAAGAATAAAGTGTTTCCTCTTTAATTCTACAGCAATCAACTGTGTTAATTAGTGGGATCCTGATCCTGTTCTCCCATCTCCGTTGCAAAGATTTGAACTTGCTAGCTAATAACTTGTGTTACTGTTGATGAAAAACACACACATTAGCCTGCGAGATTTCCTTTACTTTAGTACAGGTCCAAAACTTGCTTTCGGGTTCAAGAGCGTGCCAGTTGATTTGATTCTGCAATCAACAAGATGAAACATGTAAGTTTTATTAGTAAACGATAATCGATCGGCTAGGAAGCCGATGTTATATCCTGATGTAACCTAGCCGAGACAGTGTAGGGTGAATCGGCTATAAGGCATATTTAATGACAAACTAATCCTAAACTTGATCCATCCGCTGTAAATATCAGTATTATATAATTTATAAATCAATATTACTTTAGAAATCAGCAATTGGGATAGATCGGACTTAACCGAGACAATATAAACTGCCCAAGTCTAAAATAATATGAAATAACGATTATATGTATTCATATAATAGCCGATGTCCAGATTTAAGCATGTATCGTCTATAGCTCCGATACAACCTTATACTAGGATATTCTCTTGCAACTAAAATTTATATTAAACTTATGTAAAATCACTATATCAGGTAAGATCGGCTGAAACCCCGATACTATCCTTATTAATTAACAACCATAAGACAGGCTAGAGATTATGATTCTAAGCACGACTTAATAGATCAAACTTAACTGATGCAATATTAAGTATGAAAAAAGCATAATATCTAGACAATCAAGCCGATGGTTGCCTTTTCGGGATGGTGGATATATTATATAATTTAAACCAACATGTTAGTCTAGCCGTTATCGACAAAACCCTAAATAGAGATCAGCCGATGCAAGTAGAAAGTATTGTCAATCTAGATTATATAGTATATATGATAAGTCGGAGATTCACAAAATAGAATTAGAGTGTCATAAAGATGTAAGCACTAATTCCGATAATGCAAACCGCCATAACAAGCTTTACCTCTTCGCCGAAGATCGAAACCAATGCAGCTCGACTCGAAAGTAAGAACTCATCGAAACAAAGTAACGAAAAAGGTTGGTGATGCGTCGAGATTGATTGAACTGATGTTAATTTTTTACAAGATCTTGGGCTTATATTTATATCCGAAAGTACAAACTTATCCGTGATAGACACGACTCATATTATCTTAATACAACTCCAACAAACAAACAAACCCCTTAGGCAGACTCTTACCGAAAATATCTATAAGAAAATTACATAAAATCCTAATTAATAGATACAATTGCCAATCTTGGACTCCATCCTTGCCTGGTAATGTCATTGTAATCCTCCTTTCGAATCTGACATTGATCATGTAACCAATATCGGCTGTATTAGCTAACCATATCAAACTCGGTATTAGCTAATACAGACTTCCAGCCGATGCACACTCTGTTTCCGAGAATTCCGCATATATTCAAATCCATTTCGAATTGGACCTCGGAAATCCGCATATATTCAAATCCGTTTCGAATTGGACCACGTTTTCAATTCATATGTTTACCAAATTTCATCATAAACAGTTACTCGTGTTAAGCATGCTAGAAATTAAGGGCTAATTTGACTATTATTGTTTCCAACTTAATCATCATGCATGCATGTACACATGCTAAATTTAGGGGCTAATTTGGCTGCCACGTACGCTACTTTATTAGAAACACGCATCAACTGAATTTTAAATTTGTGATACATGAAACAACACAAAAATACATTCAAATATTAGAAAATGATAAAATTTACGTGCGAGATAAAATATATGGGAAGATTTACATTTTTCGACCGAACGATACAAAATGTGTCGTAGACCAAATTCCTCATAAGATTTACAACTTTTTCTATCAAACAATACCGATCAATCCATCTAGGTATTTGATTAACCCAAAATATTTTACTAGTTAATTGCTTATCTACCATCAGTTACGATAACTTTTATTCCGTACCTTACCTCTATCGTGATCAACGATTCACATTATTTTACCTCTTACTACCATGAAGTACCTCGCAAACACCGTAAAAGCTAATATACATCTTAATACACAAATTAATATGCATCTTATTTAGACTATGCATGCCAGCTGGCACTACTTAGAAAAATGATTTTAACAGACCCTACCGTAAGTACACAGACAACCCAAAAGAAAAACGGTGTGTATTAAGTTTCACCAGGGAGAGATGTCAAAGACAGATGTATAAATACATTATCACAAAAGGCCACCTAAGACGACCACATATATATGTAAACACATCGATCTTCATAGGCAGCCGTATGTGTCAATCGAATTTTCATAGGTGGGTGTCTTATGAATCCTCCATTACTTCTGGCAGCAAACAGAGGTAGAGGTTTGTGGTAATTAAATTTTCCAAGATATTTCATTGATGCTCTTTAAATTTCATTTCTTTGTTACATAACCCCATACCACTTTTAGCCTCAAAGATGAGAAGATCTATGACGTCAAGCTAGGTGGACCTAGCTTGCTAGTACAATTAGTTGACTCCCATAATACTACATATATTCTCTCCCGTTCTACTCAATTAGAAAGGCCCACTAACCCACTACTCTTATACTCCATTAGTACTTGACACCCAGCTTATGGTCAGTTGATAGCTTGGCAGGCAGGCATATGGCGTCCACAAAACTGCAACTTGCCAATGCAAATGTTGCTGGAGGACACGCGTGCGATCGAACAGTGGTGATGAAGCTAAGCTACCATCCATATATATCCCTGTAATCGATGGCTTCGATCGCCGTTGTCGTCATGATAACGGTTAATTACCTGCAGGGCCTTATGATGCAGACTGACCCATCGCCATCGGCAATGGTTGTTAAGACGTCATAAGTATTCCCAGTTTAGCATTTGGTATCTTTTTTTTTTTGAGAAATAGGATTTTCCTTCGTGATCACGAACTACTAAATTAACAATCTACCGTTTGCTCTGAATTCTGATTTGAGTATACCCAATTTGGTAAGGTCATCATTAACTCACAAGTACATTTGGAAGTAAAACAAAGGCTGGTATTTCCATTATCTTAAAAAAAATACCAAAAAGAATGAGTGTACGCGTATGTATATGTGAGTGTTTTGCGTATGTGCTGTGTTTTTAAAAAAACAGAATGTCACTAATTGATCCGTGCTGCTTACAGTGCCAGTAATTCTTCTGTTTTGGAGAAGCTATTTCGCGCAACTTCGTTTATGGTGCACGCTCGGCCAACAAGGCCCACGTCATGTAGTCACGTGTTTTTTTTATTTTTTTGGTTGTGCGAAGTGGAGTGGAGGCGAGCAGTCCATCTTCTCTCGTTCCACTCTCTTTGGCTCCCACCTCTTGTTCCATCAACTCCGTTCATCATCTCGCTGTTAGTGATATATCCTAAAGGTAATTATATAGATGATTGTATCACACATTATGTATACATATTTATCTGATATTGTTTCTTGAAATAGATAACTCATTATTGGTAATGAATATGTGATTCATTTATTAGACTCTTTATGTTATATGTTGCTATTTCTAAAGGATCCCTGATCAAATATCATATGTGGAACAAATATGATTAAATTATCAGCACATGTATTGATTGATGATCATGTCTCATGGATCATGGTATGGAAATACCAAATTAATAATGGTGGACACATGTTGGGGAACATGTTGTTGGATAGATCCGACATGAGACACTTGAAAAACTATTTGTGTAGTGCCATCAGTGGTCTTGATTAGTGTTGGTATAGAATTCTTATACCTGAGATTATCATGGTTTCCAACATGTGTAGTGACTTAGGGACTGCTAAACGCTATTCCGTAACTGGGTAATTATAAAAGTAGTCTTTGGGTGTGTTATGAAATATGTAGTGGGATATGAATAATCAAGATGGGATTTGTCCCTCCTATGGAGAGATATCTCTGGGCCCCTCGATATTATAGATTATGGAAGTGCATGGCCATGCCAAAAGTGATTGAGGAGTCAATCGCAGGTTATATAATCTCACAGGATCGAGTGAATGATTGAGTTATTAGAGGATGGCACATATCTAGCCTTAAGCTTAATCGATATCGTGAGGCAAAGGGGTTCATACAAGTAAACACTAAAAGTTCAGCCGATATGATCTTTATGTATGCTCGGTGGGTCAACACATTCTGCTAGGGGCCGCTGTTGACATGTGGACCGAAAAGGAGTTTTCGGGTTGCACCCGAGTGTGCATGAACCTACAGGGTCGCACGCTTAAAGGGCCGGAATAAAGGGATTGGATGGAGATCCAATATGTACTCAATTCGGATAGTGATCCGAGTAGGACTCCTATGGGCCTTGGAGGCCTGGACGTGGTTCCTATATATACGTGAGGGGGTGTGGCCGGCGGGATTAACAGATCACGCCACGTGAAACCCTAGCCGCCACTCCCCTCCACGAGCAAACCCTAGCTGCGCGCGGATGCTAGCACATCTGCGCGTGGTGTTCCTTCCCTGGACGTGTGGATACCGGTGGAGGCGCCGCTGTCTTGCGGTGCTGATCAGCGTGGGAGCACGGCGAGGAGAACGCACGAGGAGAAGGTCGAGCCGCTGCGAACGACTACTTACTCTACATCGGCGCGCGCTACATCGCGAGGATTCCTTCGGCTCCTTAGCGCATACTTCCGCTGCGTAGCGCGTCAAGTGGTAATGATCTATGATCTCATACTTGCATGGTTCCTGGTTTACGCGGTAGAAAAATTTTGTTTTATGCTATCGTAGCCTACGCGTATCCCTTCAGTGGTATCAGAGCCATCTTGTATAGTTTGTGATCTGGATCCATGCATATAGTTGATATGCGGGTGTAGTAGATGAGATCTATTACATAGTAGATGAGTTCTTACTTGATTGGAACATGAGATGGACCGATAGGCACATGGGTTGATGAGATCAATCGGCATAGATGGGCGAAATTCTGTTCATCGGATGGTTCGATGTCCGCTGGAACCGTGCGCCATTGAGAAAACAAGCTAACCGGCTAACCAGCTAGTGGGACCGCCGTGTGTGTCACCCCTTATATTTCGTTTGGGGTTTTATATCAATGAATACAATTTGATTCTATGTCAAATATGTACCAAGTGAGTTACATGAGGATAGAGATCACCATCACTCCTTGGATCATAATGCAACACGGTTTAATGTATGAGCATATGATGTTTATCTATCTTACATTATTGCCGTTGTATATTTGATATGATGACATAGTATGATAGATCCCCTCAGAAAAATTAAGTGTGATATGCTCTTCCAATAATTGTACCTATCACGATTGTGATCATAAGTGATGGGTCTACCAAAGTAGAGTGTCACTTTTCATCATAATAAGATAGGATAGATGTCGGACATCTATATGCGGAGATTGTTGGTTTACTTGACAAGGTTATCAAAACGGTTTTGGACCTTGGAGTATAGGTTGGGTTAGTACATGGAGATGTCACCTGACAGTACGAGAGTCACATAGGATGTGATTAGCAAGGTGTTGCTTACTGTTGACGATGAAATTTGGCAATTCAAGTATCAGAGATAAGGATAGAATCAAAGAATATCCAAGAGATTAGATCGTATCGGAAACAGAGTGAAAATCGGCTGTAGTCCGAATCGGCTGCGGACAGGATCGGTAAAGTCAGAGTCGGACAGGGTTAGCCGATTGAGCCGATTCTGGAAATATGACTCAGTACATGTCATCGGGTTGAGTTAAGGAACTTCATATGGATTGCCGTGCATGGATAGAGTCCTGAAGAGGCAATTGTATCTATTAATTAGGATATTTTATGTAATTTCCTTATAGATAATCACGGTAAGAGTCTGCCTAAGAGACTTGTTCGTTAGTTGGATTTGCATTAGGTTGATATGAGTCGTGTCCGTGATGGACAATGTTTGTATTTTCAGGTATAAATATAGTCCCGAGGTCCTGTAAATAATAACAACAGACGTTCAATCAATCTCAGCGCATCGCCACCTTTGTTTTCTACTTTTCGACAAGTTTGTGCTGTCGAGTCGTGCTGCATCAGTTTAATCTTCAACGAAAATGTATATCTTGTTATGACAGTTTGCATTAACAGGGCTAGTGCTTACATCTTTATAGTACTCTAGTTCTATCTTATAAACTTCCGAGTTATCATATACATTATATAATTTAGATCGACAATGCAATCTACTTGCATCGGCTGGATTCTTTTTAGGGTTTTGTCGATATCGGTTAGATTACTTTGTTGGTTTGGATTATATAATGTATCCACCATCCCGAAAAAGCAACCATCGGCTTGATTTTCTAGATATCATGCTTCTCTTTACACTTAATGCTGCATTGGTCAAGTCCAACCTATTAAGTCGTATTTAGAATCATGATATCTAGCATGTTTTATGATTGTTAATAAGGATAGTATCGGGGTTTCAGCCGATCTTACCTGGTATAGATGTTTTACATTGTTTTATGTTTTGTTTAATGTTCTATATCTGCCCCTTATATCAGGATCTAATCTAATATAAATATATTGAGTTTGATACCAATCTAATTGGTTATAGTTGAATATATTTATTACTAGAGAATATCCTGGTATAAGGTTGTATCGGAGCTATAGCCGATACATGCTTAAATCTAGATATCGGCTCTGACATGAGTCTATATAATCGTTATTACATATTACTTTAGACTTGGGAAATTTATACTGTCTCGGTTCAGTCCGATCTATCCTAATTGCTTATTTCTAAAGTAGTATTGATATATTGATTATGTAACACTGATCTTTACAGCCGATATACTAGTTTTAGGGTTAGTTCTATCATTGACTATACCTTACAGCCGATTCATGCTTTATTGCATCGGCTAGGTTACATACGATATGAAATCGGCTCGCTGGCCGATGGACTATCGTTTACTGATATTCTTTGTATATTTCTTCTTGTTGATTGCAGGATCAGATCAACTGGCACGCCCTTGAACCTAAAGAACTAATTGTGGACCTGCACTAGAGTAAAGCAAATCTCTCAGACCAGTGTGTGTTTTTTGCATCAACACTTACCTATTTTATTAGTTGTCTAGCCGTGATGCCAAAGCTCACTAGATACGCTTTTGGCACGCCTAGTGGGACCAGGTGTCATCATGTCTCCAAACATCACCAACATCTCAGAAGAGAACATCCTGTCAATCACGATCGAACAACTGAGTGATGAGCAGAGAGAAGAGATGAGACAGATGCTGGATCAACTTCAAAAACAATATCTGCTTTCGTTCACGGTGACTTGACAAGGCACAATTGTTCAAAGAACTAAATTTTAGTTGCCGACGATTGTGAAACAAGATCCAAGTACATCCGGGATAGGCGAAGAAAAGGACAAACAGCCCAAGATCGAATCAAGTGATGAAGAACTCCACACATTACAAGATCGCATCGACTCGGCTGTACATCATGCTCTAGTCAACCAGTCCGGAGTGCTTGTGAATACTCTGACAAATATGATCAAGTCAGTAGTCGATGGAACTATAGCTGAAGAAAAAGCTAAAGTACCCATATATTTACCAGATCGTACGTTCCCAGGCTACAGGACTGTGAAGACAGAAATTGGCGGGAATCAACGGACAATTCAAACCCAAGCCCCATCGGCTCCTTACTCCAGTACAAATGTTCCAACAATCATGACAAGGACACAGCCGATCACTGGGGGGCAAGCATCAACTCAGCTAACACCAGAATAGTTAATGAGTATCCTCAATCCAAAACCGCCAATTGTCGACACTTCGTATCAAATTCCTTCGGTTTCACAACAGCCGATTGGAATTACACAGCCAATAAGCCAACAGTACAGCACAGAGCAACTTCCTTACGTGCCTCCTAAGGGCATATCGGCTGGCTTCAATCATATTTATCAGCCTCATTCTCCACGGCCTCAGCCGATTCAATACGGCCAAACTGATCCAATTCAACAGCAGTACGGTGGAGCAACACCACGACAACCATGGGCCGACATGATCACTGACGTCATGAGAGAGTAGTTTGGGCTTAAACCCAAGGACAATGGCAGTATGTATCGACACCCATATCCGGAATACTTTGATCGGGTACCGCTGCCAAACCGATACAAGGTGCCAGACTTCTCCAAGTTTTCAGGGCAAGACAATGTATCTACTTATGAGCATGTTAGCCGATTTCTGGCTCAATGTGGTGAAGCATCGGCTACAGAAGCCCTCAGAGTTAGATTATTTCCACTCTCCCTATCTAGATCAGCGTTCACATGGTTTTCATCCTTACCTTACAATTCTATCAGAAGTTGGGCCGATCTGGAGAAACAATTTCATAAATACTTTTTCAGTGGTGTTCAAGAGATGAAATTATCAGACCTCATAGCAATCAAGCAGAAATCAGATGAATCAGTTCCGGATTATATCCAGAAGTTCAGAGATGTGAGGAATAGGTGCTATAGTCTAGCCTTGATAGATTCACAATTAGCTGATTTGGCTTTCCAAGGTTTGTTGGCGCCAATAAGGGAAAGATTTTCGGTCCAAGACTTTGAGAGTTTAGCTCATCTAGCTCAGAAGGTGTCAGCTCATGAGACAAGATTCCAAGAGGCTAGAAAATTTATCAAGAAGGCCAACAATGTCAATAATGTTTACAACTATGATTCTGAGTCCGAAGATGATGATCCAGAAGTTAATGCAGCTGAGTGGGCCAGAAACAAAAAGACCGTGATCTGCCAATGGGTCAAGAATTCGGGAAAGGAAGAAAGATTTGATTTTGACATCACTAAGGCCGACGAAATATTTGATCTTCTTCTTCAAGAGAAACAGATTCAACTGCCAGCAGGGCATGTGATCCCATCGGCTGAAGAGCTGAAGAGGAGGAAATACTGTAAATGGCACAATATGGGATCTCACAGCACTAATGATTGCAAAGTTTTCACGCAACAGATCCAATCGGCTATCGAGCAAGGGAAGATTAAGATTGATGAATCCAAGAGGCCGATGAAGATAGATGGACATCCCTTTCCAGTAAACATGGTCCACTCTTGGTTTAACCGGAATTCAGCCGATGGAGGTAAAAATTACACCAGGAACATCAGATCGGCTGACATGATTAACAAATATCAAAAAAGGCGCCAGAGGGAAGAAGAGTCATACTACTATGATGATGAGAAGTACTTCGATCCTCATTGGAGTTGTGAATTTTTCAGATTTTGTTGGAATGAAGATATGAGGTTACCATCTATTGAAGATTGTCCCGGGTGTTGTGATTCTGATACACAATTTGTACACAGACCAAGCTAACAGAATGTAAGTATACATCGGCCGATTCAGAAAAGGCTGCCAGTTCATGAGAGACTTAGGCCAATCCAACAGAACAATGATGAAGATGACTCACAAAGAGAGCCCAAAAATATGCAACCACAATGGTGCCCTTCTAGAATTTTTACCAAAAATCAAAAGAGGAGAATTCAGAGGATGAGAAATAGGGAACAACTCCAGGAGGTTGAAGGAGAAATCGAGCATCAGATGAGGCAGAAAACAAAGAGGGTTTGACGTGTGAAGAGCAAGGTAGTGCCAGCCGATGAGGTCCAAGCCGATCAAAAAAGAAATCTCCAGAACAAGGGCAAAGAAGTGATGTCATCTATAAATATGGTTTTTATGCTACCGGCCGAATATGCAGTTGAGCAAATTGTTGAACAAGGTGATGAAATGCCATCGGCTAAGTTGATGTTATCTCCACAGCAAGCTGTTATCGAGAAGCCCGAAGGAACTGATCATCGGCATCTCAAGCCACTGTATGTCAAGGGATTTGTCAACGGCAAGCCGATGTCCAAAATGTTAGTCGGTGGAAGGGCAGCTGTCAATTTAATGCCATATTCAACCTTCAGGAAACTTGGAAAGAATTCAGAGGATTTGATCAAGACAAATATAGTTCTGAAAGATTTTGGCGGAAATCCATCTGAGACCAAAGGAGTTTTGAATGTGGAGTTGACCATCGGCAGTAAAACAATTCCTACCATGTTCTTTCTTATTGATGGGAAGGGTTCCTACAGTTTGTTGCTGGGAAGAGATTGGATCCATGCTAACTGTTGTATTCCCACAATAATGCACCAAAGCTTGATTCAATGGCAAGGAGACCAAATCGAAATCGTGTCAGCCGACAGGTCAGTCAATGTAGCTAGTACCGATTTATCTGTTTGGGAGATGGAAGAGATTGATTGTTTATCTGGAAAAGTTTGGCAAGGAGATTACTTAAAGGTTTCTGATTATGCCATACAGCCAACAGGAGATGGAGAGCCCCAATTGTTATTTTGAGGGCGCCGTGGAGGATTCTAATTTCTACACAAAGGGTACTGTTGATGATCTCGACGGCAAGTTAGGACAAGGGTTTATGTCGGCCGATGAGTTGGAAGAAATCGACATTGGACCAGGTGATAGGCCTAGGCCGACATATATTAGTAACGATTTATCAAAGGAGTTTAAATGTAAATTAATAGCACTTTTAAAAGAATTTAGAGACTGTTTTGCCTGGGAATACTATGAAATGCTAGGACTTAGCCGATCGATTGTTGAACATCGGCTCCCTATCAAACCAGGCTATCGGCCATATAAACAAACTCCAAGACGTTGTAAAGCTGAAATGTATGATGCTATTAAGGCTGAAATTACAAGACTCTATGATGCCAATTTTATTAGACCATGCCAATATGCTGAATGGATTTCAAATATAGTACCAGTCATCAAGAAAAATGGCAAGCTTAGAGTTTGCATTGATTTCAGAGATTTAAATAAGGCTACACCAAAAGACAAATACCCAATGCCAGTAGCCGATCAATTGGTTGACGCAGCATCTGGACATAAGATTATCAGCTTCATGGATGGCAATGCAGGTTATAATCAAATTTTCATGGCTGAGGAAAAAATATTCATAAGACTGCTTTCAGGTGCTCTGGTGCAATTGGTTTATATGAGTGGGTTGTCATGACCTTTGGATTGCGAAGTGTTGGTGCTACATATCAAAGGGCTATGAATTACATATTTCATGATCTCATCGGTATTTTGGTAGAAATCTATATTGATGATGTGGTGGTAAAATCTAAGGAAGTTGATGAACATATAGCCGATTTAAGACAAGTATTGGAAAGAGCAAGGAAATATGGCTAAAAGATGAATCCAACTAAGTGTGGTTTTGGTGTATCGGCTGGACAATTCCTTGGGTTTTTGGTGCATGAGCGTGGGATTGAGATACCCCAGAGGAGTATTGAAGCAATCAATGACATAAAACCTCCAGAAGACAAAACTAAGTTGCAATCATTGATCGGCAAAATAAATTTTGTTCGGCGTTTCATATCAAATCTGTCTGGTCGAATAGAGCCATTTACTCCATTATTGAGGTTGAAAGCCGATCAAGAGTTTGTCTGGGGAGAAAAACAATAGCAAACACTGGATAATATCAAGGAATATTTGAGTACTCCTCCAGTTCTTATACCACTATAGAAAGGGCTTCCATTCAAGCTATATTTGTCAGCCGCTCAGAATTCTATCGGCTCAGTTTTGATCCAAGAGGTTGAGGGTAAAGAAAGAGTCATATTTTATCTCAGCAGAAGACTTTTGGATGCAGAAACAAGATATTCACCTGTGGAGAAATTATGCCTGTGTTTATATTTTTCTTGTACAAAATTGAGACATTTTTTGCTTTCCAACGAGTGCATCATAGTATGTAAGGCCGATGTAGTAAAATACATGCTATCGGCTCCAGTTTTGAAAGGACGAATTGGGAAGTGGATTTTTGCTTTGCAGAATTTGATCTAAGGTATGAATTGGCTAAGGCAGCTAAAGGGCAGGCGATAACCGATTTTATAGTGGAGCACAGGGATACTAGTATTGATAATATTGATATTATGCCATGGACTTTGTTTTTTGATGGATCTGTTTGCACTCATGGTTGTGGTATCGGCTTAGTGATCATATCACCTAGGGGGGCAAGTTTTCAGTTTGCTTTTACTATTAAGCCTTATTCTACAAATAATCAAGCCGAATATGAAGCTGTTCTGAAAGGATTGCAACTATTGAGAGAAGTTGAAGCCGATGCTGTTGAAATCATGGGTGATTCATTATTGGTGATAAGTCAGTTATCTGGGGAATATGAGTGCAAGAATGATGTTTTGATGGTTTACAATGAGAAATGTCAGGAGTTGATGAAGACTTTCAAAATAGTTAATTTGAGACATATCCCTAGGGAGCAGAATGTTGAGGCCAATGATTTAGCTCAAGGAGCATCAGGCTACAAGCCGATGTTGCAAGGAGTTGAAGTAGAAGTTGCCTGTATACATGCCGATGATTGGAGGTTTGATATTTTTGAATATTTAAAGAATCCTTCTGAATCGGTTTTCCAGAAGGTTGAGATATAAAGCCCTTAAATATGTTTTGCTAGATGAAACATTATATTATCGGACGATTGATGGAGTTCTTTTGAAATGTTTGAGCTTGGAGGAAGCAAAAGTTGTCATGTGTGAAGTTCATGAGGGTATCTGTGGGACTCATCAATCGGCTCACAAGATGAAATGGCCGATTGGAAGAGTTGGATATTTTTGGCCGACAATGTTAGAAGATTGCTTCAGATATTATAAGGGATGTTAAGATTGTCAGAAATTTGGAGCAATACAGAGGGCACCAGCATCGGCTATGAACCCTATTATCAAGCTATGGCCGTTCAGAGGTTGGGGTATTGATATGATCGGCCAGATCAATCCACCATCGAGTAAAGGGCATAAATTTATATTGGTTGCAACTGATTATTTTACCAAGTGGGTTGAAGCAATTCCTTTGAAGAAAGTTGACAGCAAAGATGCTATTGAATTTGTCAAGTAACACATTATATATCGGTTTGGTTTGCCACAGACGATTACAACTGATCAAGGTTCGGTCTTTGTGTCCGATGAGTTTGTTCAGTTTGCCGATAGCATAGGGATCAAATTGTTGAATTCTTCACCATATTATGCACAAGCAAATGGGCAGGCTGAGGCATCTAACAAAAGCTTGATTAAGTTGGTTAAAAGAAAGATCGCTGATTATCCCAAAAAGTGGCATACAATATTAGTCGCAACATTGTGGTATTATCAGATGGCTTGTCATGGTGCAATTCATGTGCCTCCATATCAACTGGTTTATGGGCATGAAGCTGTGTTACCATGGGAAACCAACATCGGCTCCAGGAGAATTTCTTTACAGGATGAGCTGACAGCCGATGATTATCATCACTTGATGGTTGATGAACCAGAAGATTTGGATCAATCTAGGATGTGTGCTCTTGAAAAGGTTAGGAAAGACAAGGAAATAGTTGCTAGACATTACAATAAAAAAGTTGTACCAAAGTCTTTTGAGGAGGGTGAACTTGTTTGGAAACTGGTGCTGCCGATAGGAGCCAGAGATAATAAATTCGGCAAGTGGTCACCAAATTGGGAAGGGCCATTCCAGATTCATAAGTGTGTTTCTAAAGGAGCTTATATGTTAAAGGGATTAGATGGAGAAATTTTTGGTCGCGCACTTAATGGAAAATATTTGAAGAAGTATTATCCCAGTGTTTGGGTTGGATCATAATCGGTTGTATTCTGCCGATTCAAATAGATGGCCGATATGGTTAATATTGTCCTTAGACTTTTTATTTTGTCATAATCGGCTGTGTTGTGCCGATGTATGGTGGCCGATATATGTTATATCGTCCTTAGTTAAATTTTAATTTTGTCTTCGTTTATCAACATGCCAAAATTAGGGGGGCATATACAAGATGAAAAGTGTGGGATTTCAATGCAAAATATATTACTCGGCATAAAGGAGATCAGAGTATGTGTTATACAATTGAGGTTTTCTAACCGATTACAAAGCTGATTACAAAAATTTTCTAAGTCCCTATTACAAGCTATCATTGAGATAGATAGCGTTGGATAGCCGAAATTGCTCTATGTCGAATTTCTTCAACTTCAGCTATTGCTTGGGCATCTTGAGCATCGGTTCCAGGGATGATCTTGAGGGATTTAGTCATATCGGCTACATTTTTAATGGCTGACTTTATCTTTGCTTTTTGCTCTCCAACAGCCTTTGGGAGATCGGCTAGTTTTTGTTTCTCCAAAGCAATCTTTGTATTACATTCTTCAAGCTTAGCCAGGAGTTCAATCCTTTCGGCTTCCAACTGGTCTATAGCAGCTTTGATCGGCTCCTCAGCAAGTTGATCTAGTTTTGCTTTTTCAGCATGAACAATCTGCCTATTTGATTGGATTGGTAGCTTCAATGCTTTTCTTCTCCAGCCGATCTGCAATTCTCTGTCTAGCCTTCTCCAGCTTGAATTGATGTTGTTCAAGATATACAGCTGGAGTGATGATATTTGACAACTCATCCGGGATTGAAGCTTGAATTTCCTGAAATCTTACCCGGATAGAGCTACAGTTAGCCACTAAGCTATCTAGAGATGCCTCCAGCCGATGGGATATGTCTTCGAGATTCCTCTTTACATCATCAGCTAGAGGGGCTAGGGCCTTGCTTGTTGTTTCTCCTTCTGTTTCCTCATCAAAATAATCCTTAATGTCAAAGTAGAATAGATGGGCTAAAACCTACAAAAGGGAAAATAAAGGGGATATAAGTAACAGAACATGTTATATAGCCGATTTGAAATTTTTTAGGGATATAAGACTTACAGGAATAGCAGGAGCAGCATGTTTCTTCCTCCACAACATGGTGGCTGCCTACAGCTGATGCGGTATGTTCACTTGAAATCGGTTGCGCCTGAGGTGATGGTGGAGGAGAAGGCTGTCAAAATATTGAAGTTTGACAAGTATTAGTTGATATTGGCTAAAATGAAGATGCAGTTGGAAAAAGTTGAGAATTACCAGAGGAATTTGAATGGTTGGTTTAGCCGATACTGTTGCTGGTTTCTTCTTCTCGGCTGGTCTTTTCTTTTGCAAAGTACAAAGTTTGAATAGCGAGATCGGTGATAAATGAAGAAATTTTGTAATAAAAGAGATGGTCTTACTCTGGGTTGCCGAGAGAATACTGCTAGAGCAGCAGGAGTTGTAGGTGTTCTTTTAGGGGCAGGAGAAGCCGTTGGTATTTTTCTCCTACGTCGCTTAATTCGGCTGCAGCTTCATCAATGGCTTGTTCAATTGCTGCTTCATCTAAGGTTTCTTCAATGTCATCGGCTGGTTGGGGTGGTTGTTTCTTGGATTTCTTTTTAGCAGCAGGTGGCATAGCAGCTGATGCCTTGGTTTTTCTCTTCTTGCCGACATCGGCTGATTCTCTTATCTGCCCTTGGAGTAAACTTGAAGTCTTGGGGGCATGGTAGCCGATGCTAGATGGAGCTAGACCACATTCGTTTGGCAGGAGACCTATGGCATATTCGACTTCTTTGCCGCTTTTGCTTATGCGGGGAGGTGATGAGTCTGTTGTCTGCAGAAACAAAGATAGGATATAAAGTTAAATACAGAATCGGCTGAGAGATGTAAAGTAGGAATTGATAGAAATAAAAGGACTTACTTGAGGGATCATGTCAGGGAATAGATCTGTCATATAGATGGTAGCCGATTGATGGAAGAGATGTTGTTTCCATTCAGCCCACTATGCAGTAAAAGTTTTACTCCTGAACATACCAAGCTCAATATTCTCGATGCTGCCAAGAGGGGGTCCTGGAAATTAAGCAGTCGATCCATCATCAAACTGGAGGTGATTTCTCCTCTGCATTGGATTTTATCGGCAAACCATAAGCCGATTGGTAGCTGACCTAAACCAAATTGCCGAGCTGAGCTCATTGGATGGTAGAATTCGTAGGTCACTTTGATATTTCTGCCCTGGTGGATGCCGACAGGAAGAATACATGGGCTTATGGCTGCAGCAAAGACTTCTCTGAACTTTTGAAACTTTTCATGGTTAATTTCCTCAAATCTGAAGTCTGATGGCAGTTCAAAGCTGGTTGAGTCTTCATAAAAGAACCAAATTCTGGCATTTTTCTGGAAGCCATCATAAAAGCTGAAGAACCAGTCCTTCAGTAATTCAGCCGATAGCTTTGCTCCAGTATCGGCTGGTGTAGATGCATATTCTCCAAAAGATGTACACCTTTGATGGGTGATTTCTTTTCCATCTTCATCGGTGATCGGCTCAAGCCTTGGGAATTCTGCTTCTGTCAGGGATGGCCGGTTTACAGCTTTCATGGCTACTAAATTTAACCAAGACTGGAGTAACCACCAGGGACATCCTGCACTAAGTACAGAGCCAACGGCTAGTTTAGCCGATGCATTGCTCAGTGTGTGGTAGAGATAGCCGAGCAGGATTTTTCCTAAGGGAAACTATTTCTTCTCTTCGAGGGTTTCGGCTATGTGTTGCCAGTTGGAGGTGGGACCACAGCTAGATCCACAAAAGAGGTATTTCTCAAGCCACATCAACAAGAAGGCTGTATGTTCTCGAGGGGTGACAGATCATTGGCCCATGTTTGCTGAGATGAACCCAGACCATCCTCCTATGCTCTTAGTTTTGAAGTCAAATCTATTTCTGGAGTTCAAGATCATGGGATTGGCCGATGAAGTGATATCTAGTCCAGTGAGCATAGTGATGTCCAGCAGAGTTGGAGTCATCGGCCCTTGGCTGAACATAAAAGCATTAATGGTGTTGGACCAGAAGTAGCTAGCAGAAGCCATCAGTGGTTCATCCTTAGCCGAATTTGCCAGGGTTAAAGCTAGCGCTTGGTCGATTCCGAGTTCATCCCAGTGTCTCTGTTTGCTAGTCGATACATGCTTATACCATACAGACCAACTTTTTTATAGAGAGGGCCAAGATTTAAAGGTATTCTTCCAGTGCCCTAGATTGGGATTCGCTAGCCTGAAAGGGATTCTATTGGTTTCGGCAGAAATAAACTCACTTGGGTCCAGATTGCCGATTGGTCCAAGAAAGTAATGATTCTCGTGGTTCAGACTAGGGATTGCAATTAAATTGGCGAGATGCTACAACAAAGAAGCAAAATGAGCAAGATAACGGACTAAGATCGCGGAAAACTGGATCTATTGCATGAAAAAGGGATCTAGCCGATGAGAACTTACCTCTGCGTATTTGGTCGATGGAGCGGCGGATGGAGCGGATGAAGACGACATTCCCGCGAGCAGAAGTTGGTCGGAGAGAGGGTTGCCTGGAGATTGCCTTGGTGCGTCGAGGAGATCGCCGGAGAGAGAGAAGATGAGGATTGCTAAAGCAGTGGAACAGTATAACGGTGTGAATTTTCTCGGGGCTGACGGTTAGTATTTAAAGCAGTACAGTAACGGTAAAAAAGGAAAGTGCGATATTCTCTCGGAGATAGGATTTGGCAAATCCGAAACATTACCAAATATTCCGAACTTGGGGGGCATGTGTTGATGACCAAATTTGGCAATTCAAGTATCGGAGATAAGGATTGAATCAAAGAAAATCCAAGAGATTAGATCGTATCGGAAACAGAGTGAAAATCGGTTGTAGTCCGAATCGGCTGCGGACAGGATCGGCAAAGTTAGAGTCGGACAGGGGTAGCCGATTGAGCCGATTCTGGAAATATGAGCTGAACTGCATGGGATGCTAAAGGGTGTTGTGGAAAGCATTAAGAAAAACTCCAACCATGTGATGGTAATGCATAAGCGTAAGCCCAATAACAAAAAAGGTGGTCAAAAGAGAAAGCTAAACTCCGATGAGATCAGGAGTACTAGCAACTCTAAGACCAAGGTTCAAAAGACTGGGCCGCTAAGGATGCAGAGTGTTTCTTTTGCAAGGAGACAGGTCATTGGAAGACGAACTATAAGAAATACCTAGAGCAGCTCAAGCAGAAGCAGCAGGATGGAAAGAGTTCCACCTCAGGTATTAATGTTATAGAAATTAATCTTGCTACTTCCTCTACTGATTCTTGGGTATTTGATACCGGGTTAGTTGCTGACTTATGCAAATCGTTGCAGGGGCTGAAAAGAAGTTGGAATTTGGCAAGAGGCGAAGTGGACATTCGCGTGGGCAATGGAGCAAGAGTTGTTGCTGTTGCGGTCGGCACTATGCCATTATCTTTACCGTCAGGATTAGTTTTGGAATTAAATAATTGTTATTGCATTCCAGCTTTGTGTAAAAACGTTATCTCTGCTTCCTGTTTGCAAGCAGAGGGTTATGGTTTTAGATCTGTGTACAATGGTTGTTCAGTCTATTATAATGACATTTTCTATTTCCATGCACCCATGATGAATGGTTTGTACACTGTGAATCTTAATGGATGTTCAGTCTATAACATTAATGCGAAAAGGCAACGTCATAATGATTTGAATCCCACTTTTATTTGGCATTGTTGCTTGGGTCATATAAATGAGAAACGCATGGAGAAGCTCCATAGAGATGGACTTCTACACTCGTTTGATTTTGAATCATTTGAGACATGTGAATCTTGTTTACTTGGCAAAATGACAAAGGCACCTTTCACGGGTCAAAGTGAGAGGGCAAGTGAACCATTGGCACTGGTACATACTGATGTATGTGGACCAATGAGCTCAACAGCCAGAGGTGGTTTTGGTTACTTCATTACCTTCACCGATGACTTTAGTAGATATGGTTATGTCTACTTAATGAGGCATAAGTCTGAATCCTTGAAAAGTTCAAGGAATTTCAGAATGAGGTACAAAATTATTTGGGCAAGACAATCAAGTATCTACGATCGGATCGTGGAGGAGAATACTTGAGCCTTGAATTTGGCAATCATCTAAAGGAGTGTGGAATTGTTCCACAGCTCACTCCGCCAGGAACACCTCAATGGAATGGGTTGTCCGAATGGAGGAATCGTACATTGTTGGACATGGTGCGATCAATGATGAGCCAAACTGATCTCCCGTTAAGCTTTTGGGGTTACGCTCTAGAGACAGCAGCGTTCACACTAAACAGGGTTCCATCAAAATCAGTGCATAAGACACCATATGAGATGTCGACAGGGAAACGTCCCAGTTTGTCTTTCCTAAAGATTTGGGGTTGCGAGACTTATGTAAAACGTTTACAATCAGACAAACTCGTGCCTAAATCAGATAAATGCTTCTTTGTGGGGTATCCTAAGGAAACGAGAGGATCTTATTTCTATAATCGGGAAGAAGGCAAAGTGTTTGTCGCCCGACACGGTGTTTTCTTGGAGAAAGAGTTCCTCTCAAGAAAAGATAGTGGGAGCACGGTGCAACTTAAAGAAATTCAGGAACCACCAGAAAATGCTTCAACATCCACACAACAAGTTGAGCAAGATGTTGTTAAACAGGTTGAACAAGTTGTTGTTGAACCAGTTATAGAACCACAGGTTTCACGAAGGTCCAAAAGGATACGGCATACACCTGCAAGGTATGTGTTGGTAACCACAAGAGAACGTGAAATATTGTTGTTAGACAGTGATGGACCTATAACATATGAGGAAGCGATGGTGGGACCAGACTCCGAGAAATGGCTTGGAGCCATGAAATCCGAAATAGAATCCATGCATGACAATTAAGTTTGGAACTTGGTTGATCCACCTGATGGTGTAAAAGCTATTGAGTGCAAATAGGTCTTTAAGAAAAAGACAGATGTAGATGGAAATGTTCACATCTACAAGGCACGATTGGTGGCGAAAGGTTTTAGACAAATTCAAGGTGTTGATTATGATGAAACTTTCTCACCAGTCGCCATGCTGAAATCTATTCGGATAGTTTTAGCGATTGCTGCCTATTTCGATTATGAGATATGACAAATGGATGTCAAAACAGCTTTACTCAATGGAAATCTAGATGAGGATGTGTACATGACACAACCCAAGGGATTTGTCGATCCACAATCAGCTAAAAAGATATGCAAGTTACAGAAATCCATTTATGGGTCAAAACAAGTATCTCGGAGTTGGAATATTCGTTTTGATGAAGTGGTCAAGGCGTTGGGCTTTGTCAAAAACGAAGAAGAGCCTTATGTATACAAGAAGACTAGTGGGAGCGCGCTGGTGTTTCTGATCCTATATGTAGATGACATATTGTTGATGGGAATGATATTCCTATGCTTGAATCCGTTAAGACATCGTTGAAAAATAGTTTTTCAATTAAGGACTTAGGGGAAGCAGCATACATTTTGGGCATAAGGATCTATAGAGATAGATCAAAGAGGCTAATTGGATTAACCCAGAGTACATACATTGACAAAGTGTTGAAGAGGTTCAACATGCAAGACTCCAAGAAAGGTTTCTTGCCAATGTCACATGGCATTAATCTTGGCAAGAATCAGTG
Source organism: Oryza punctata (assembly GCA_000573905.2). Lineage (NCBI taxonomy): Eukaryota > Viridiplantae > Streptophyta > Magnoliopsida > Poales > Poaceae > Oryza > Oryza punctata. The sequence continues at coordinate 13,547,880 of CM002493.2, forward strand.
TCCACAAACAACTGATGAGCGGAACAAGATGAGTGTGATTCCATATGCTTCGGCAATTGGATCTATAATGTATGCTATGCTATGTACACATCCAGATGTTTCATATGCACTTAGCGCAACAAGCCGATACGAATCAGATCCAGGTGAGAGTCACTAGATTGCTGTAAAGAATATCCTAAAGTACTTGAGAAGAACTAAGGATATGTTCCTAGTCTATGGAGGAGAGGAAGAGCTTGTTGTAAATGGTTACACCGATGCTAGCTTCCAAACTGACAAAGATGATTTTAGATCGTAGTCTGGATTTGTGTTCTGCCTGAATGGTGGCGCTGTGAGTTGGAAGAGTTCCAAGCAAGATACAGTTGCTGACTCTACAACAGAAGTCGAGTACATTGCCGCTTTTGAAGCAGCAAAGGAGGCTGTTTGGATAAAGAAATTTGTTTTTCAACTGGGTGTGGTGTCTAGTGCTCTCAGTCCTATGGACCTCTATTGCGATAATAGTAGGGCCATTGCGCAAGCCAAGGAGCCTAGATCGCATCAAAAGTCCAAGCACATTTTATGGCGTTATCACCTCATTCGCGAGATAGTGGATAGAGGAGATGTGAAGATATGCAAAATACACACGGATTTGAACATTGTAGATCCGTTGACGAAGCAACTCCCTCAGCCTAAGCATGAGGCACACACTAGTGCAATGGGTATTAGATACGTGCATGATTGACTCTAGTGCAAGTGGGAGATTGTTAGTGATATGCCCTAGAGGCAATCAAAGAGATGATTGTATCACATACTATGTATACATATTTATCTGATATTGTTCCTTGAAATAGATAACTCATTATTGGCTAATGAATATGTGATTCATTTATGAGACTCTTTATGTTATATGTTGCTATTTCTAAAGGATCCCTGATCAAATATCATATGTGGAACAAATATGGTTAAATGATCAACACATGTATTGATTGATGATCATGTCTCATGGATCATGGTATGGAGATACCAAATTGATAATGTGGACACATGTTGGGGAACATGTTATTGGATAGACCCGACATGAGACACTGCAATAACTATTTGTGTAGTGCCATCAGTGGTCTCGATTAGTGTTGGTATAGAATTCTTAGACCTGAGATTATCATGGTTTCCAACATGTGTAGTGACTTACTTAGGGACTGCTAAACGCTATTCCATAACTGGGTAGTTTTAAAAGTAGTCTTCGGGTGTGTTATGAAACATGTAGTGGGATATGAAAAATCAAGATGGGATTTGTCCCTCCTATGGAGAGATATCTCTGGGCCCCTCGATGTTATAGATTATGGAAGTGCATGGCCATGCCAAAAGTGATTGAGGAGTCAATCGCAGGTTATATAATCTATCACAGGATCGAGTGAATGATTGAGCTATTAGAGGATGGCACATATCTAGCCTTGAGCTTAATCGATATCGTGAGGCAAAGGGGTTCATACAAGTAAACACTAAAGGTTCAGCCGATATGATCTTTATGTATGCTCGGTGGGTCAATACGTTCTGCTAGGGGCCGCTGTTGACACGTGGACCGAAAAGGAGTTTTCGGGTTGCACCCGAGTGTGCATGAACCTACAGGGTCGCACGCTTAAAGGGCCGGAATAAAGGGATTGGATGGTGATCCAATATGTACTCAATTCGGATAGGGATCCGAGTAGGACTCCTATGGGCCTTGGAGGCCCGGACGTGGTTCCTATATATACGTGAGGGGGTGTGGCCGGCGGGATTAACAGATCACGCCACGTGAAACCCTAGCCGCCACTCCCCTCCACGAGCAAACCCTAGCCGCGCGCGGGTGCTAGCACATATGCGCGTGGTGTTCCTTCCCTGGACGTGTGGATACCGGTGGAGGCGCCACTGTCTTGCGGTGCTGATCAGCGTGGGAGCACGACGAGGAGAACGCACGAGGAGGAGAAGGTCGAGCCACTGCGAACGACTACGTACTCTACATCGGCGCGCGCTACATCGCGAGGATTCCTTCGGCTCCTTAGCGCATAGTTCCGCTGCGCAGCGCGTCGGGTAGTAACGATCTATGATCTCATACTTGCATGGTTCCTGATTTACGCGGTAGAAAAATTTTGTTTTATGCTATCGTAGCCTACGCGTATCCCTTCACTCGCAACATTGTCGATAACCGGCTATGGTCCTGTCTCGATATCCCTCAGCAATTGACCTCTATTCCTCTCCTTCTCTCACAGCTCCTCCTATCCCGGTGCCCTTGGTATCTTCAGCTATGCAATGCCCCACCCTAGGTATTCAGTCCTAATCTTGGGATTGCACTGGTGGCCGGCGATGGCCAGGATTGTGTCGACGCCAATGGCTAGGAAGGCATCGATGGGTGGCCTAAACCGAACAAGAAGAGTGATTTGAGTACTTGTGGATGAAAGTTTTCGATGTTTGAATAGGAAGTTGTGTGAAAGATTTAGATTTTAATTGCAAGTTTTTTGTGATTTTGATATAAAAGATTTTTTCATTTTAAGATGAAAGTTTCAAACTTGAATTGAAAGTTTTGTGATTTGTGATGAATGTTTTATGTTTGAAATTGAAAGTTCATGATTTCCACAATGAAGGTTTTAAGGCCCAAAGTTTCTGAATCGGCATCCGGCATTCGTGAAGGTGTTGATGAAAAATCCACGCCTGACCGATGGTGCCAAATTTGTGTTAATACGAACTATGTCAACAAACATGAAGACCTGGGAGATCTGCTTAGCTCCAATGCAGGTCCTAAATTTTGATGAGATGCGAGTGTGTTAGTCATTTTGATCCTGCGACTGACAAGATATATAAATTGATGATCAAAGAGCCGATCGGCTAACAAGTCGATATCGATAGGGTTTGGGGCAATCGGCTATATATATGATATAAATTCTGACACTTGAATAAATAATGTTATAAATATGATGGAAGAACTTGAGCAATCCATGCAATCGGTCGATGATAATATGATGAAGTACATGACCAATGAACCAATCGGCCGACATAGAATATTGAATGTAGACTCGATGATTAAAATATATATCGTCTGGAAGTCCGATGTAAAGATAATTTATCGGCTAGCACTCCGATAAAACATTAGCATGAACCTACCGGCTTAACAAGATTTAGATTATTAACAATAATCTACTAGGTCGAATCTAACCGATACAGCACGAATTTGTATATAATAATCTAATACTCAATGAGCCAATAAATTTGTCTAATGTGATGGATATAACAAATCTATCTAAAACATCATTATGATTGTAGAGATATATCAACTAAGACAGAAGGTCAAACCTAACCGAGTAAGTCCCAACAAAACCGATGCGTCTCTAAACACAATGCTATTATAGATAGAATTAAAATACCAATCGAACTAGGGTGATCCAAGAGATCGAAGTGATGCAGCCTTGAACAACACTAATATAGCCGACACAATTGCTAGGGCCGGTGGAACTTTAGGGCTTACCCCCTTCGCCGGAGATTGAAGCCGATACAGCCGCGCGTTAAGTGCCAAGTTTCACCGGTGATAAAACAAACCTTGGAAAAGAGGGTAGCGATGCACCGAGAGTAGTTGTATTGATCGAGAGATAAATTATAGGGACCCTGGGTGTACATATTTATACCCATGGGTGTATACTAGTCCTAATCGGACACGTAGACAAAACTTTCTAAAGATAAAAAGAAAAATTACAAGTCCTGATCGGACACTAGCTAAACACTTCATAAAGATAAAAGGAAAACTACTAAACCATGCCTAATTAATAGATAGAATTAAACTGTCATGTTGTGATCTTCATGATTCCTTATTGAACTTGATCTTTTCTGGATAAACATTCATCGGTTGATTGACCTCTTTCCTTAACTGAATCCACTAAGAATCTTACCAAATTTTGGCGTAACACAAGGCAAGTGCCATGTGCGTGAGTTATGTTCGCCGCACATATGCGCATACTAGCATCCCTGTAATTGTTTGCATCTCACACTGGTTTTGCAATAAATAGACAGCTTATTGGGCTATCGGAACTAATGAATTTTGTTGGGATATTTGGCACACTCATAAGATGTTTTTTTATTTTAAAACGTTTTACGCAAGCACTAGCACGGAATAGCTCATCTGTGTCGGGCGGGAGGCCTCATGTGTGTCGGCTAGGGGTCCCGTCACGAATGAAAGGTCAGTGATGTGAAAAGTCATCTGTATCGGGCTTCTTACCATCACGGATGACACTTATCTTTTTCGGGCCAAAGTTAAACCGCCAACACAAAATTATTATGGTGGATAGGTAGGTAAGGGATATTGAACGCAACTTCTTAATTTATGAATCGATGATAGGTAAGAGAGTAGGAGAAATATATATTTGTGACAAATTTTGGGATGTAGATATCAACCTATTTTGGACAGAATGAGTAAGTTGGATGTTTTTTTATTGTTTAAGAGCAAGTTGCACGAGCAATCATGCTACTATACTTCACATATAATGTGTCTTCAACACATATTTTAACAAATAATGTGTCTTCAACATATTTTTTAACAAAACCGAGACTAGTGGTAAATCACTAACATCACTAAACACCATCAAAAGCTGTGGGCATAAGTATTTGAATTTTGGTGTGTAGAGTCGTGAATCATGACTTCACGAGATCACCATCATACATTTTGTATTTTCCGAGCAATGTACCATCACTCGTGCTAGTCAGATTTTGGAGGCTACTAATCTCACACTATGGAAGCAACATCGACAATGACGTGTGCAATAAAATAGTTGACAACATAGCACGAGTCATAGGTACAAGGGTGTGTGAAGTGATACGACCATAACTCCACCTCTACCATTACACCAAAGATGCTTCCTCACAAAGTTGTGTTGTTTAGATTCCCCGTGAAGGAACTCTCGGTTGCAATAACATACTCATGGAGTCAATATAAAAGGACTGCAGTACTACAATTATTGTTTTAAGTTGTAAATATACGAAATCAGAGAGTTTTTATGCAGAAAGTGTTACCGCAACATTCAATAATGAGAACATCCACAAGTGCAACCTAAAATAGGCTCTAAAAAATTGAAGACTAACAACAAATCACTAGCCTCACTAAATTCTATTGAAAGTACACACAACATTCGTGGACACTAGGATTTCAGTCCTAGTAGTAGAGTCGTGCAATTCATGACTCCACCACCGCAACTTCAGTATTCTCTCAACACTGGATCTCAATGTTTTATGAGGAACCAACAACACCCAGTTGGAGTGTTCTTTACTTGTGCTAGTCAGTTTTCAGTGGCTATGGCTATGGCGCAGATGAAAGCAGTAACTACAAAACGACACATGCAACAGCCAACAACTAAAGAAATAAAAGAATTTAACAAATAGTTAAAAGCGTCTCAATGCAACTATACTTGGTATGGAAAATGACTAAAAGTGCTCACCGTAAATAGAAAATTGGTGGGTGGGTTGGTAAGGAATATTGAAGGGGTAAAACATCTCGATTTGCGTATCGGGTGTAAGCAAGAGAGTACTCCCTCCGTCAAAAAATAAGTTGATTTCTAGTTTGTCCCAAAATAAACTTATTTCTAGGCTATTACCTATCCCAGACTACATTGAGAAATTGTATCCCTTCAATATCCCTTACCTACTCATATACCAATACCATTTTCCTATTGATGAGGGGTATTTTGATCGTATATTCTCACTCCTAAGTTCATTTTGGGATGCAAGGAGTTGATTTATTTTGAGATACGGGGAGTAGAGATCAAACTTATTTGAGATAGAGGGCTGTAGAAATCAAGTTATTTTGAGACGGAGGAAGTACATTGGATATTTTTCGATTACATAAGAGGAAGTTTCACGGGCAAACATGCTACTCTACTTCACATCTGTGCTTTATAAAATTGAGACATTTACCAACCTCAATAAATACTATAAAAAGCACATAAGGTATTTGTGCACACCAACATTTGAATTCTAGAGGGTATATGTTTGGTATTTTCCGAGCAGAAGTTCATCACTTGTGCTAATCAGTTTTCAGCGGCTACTGTTGTCATGCTATGTAAGCAACATCTACAAAATGACATGTGCAGTGGAAGATAAAGAAAAAGAAATCTATAAAGTAGTTGAAAAATAACTAGAATCTTCTTTTAAAACAAGTGTAATATTAAAATAAGAATACATTATGATGCAAAGGTTTGTTTGAATTTTCTATACTAATTTTTTATGTGCATAGCTACATGGATGGGTGAAGTCATAATACCATAACTCCACTGTTACATCAAAGATGCTTCCTCACGAAGTTGTATTCATTCCTTGTGAAGGAACACTTAGTTGCAATATATTTAGGACTACACATATCAGAAATAAAAGCGGTGTTATGAAGAATCTGTAAAGTGCAACATTCAATACATGCTCAAAACATCTCAAATGATTTACTGAAACCAAAATTAAAAAAAAAACAAGTTGGTGCAAACACACGAGTAACCTAATGTTTTGTCGATTGCCACTGCCTAAAAGCCATCTAACCATTGGAGACAACAGTCCCTGTTCCCTAATTTTTAATGATTTGTAATTACTAGTTATTGAAACCATTCTAATGATCATGCAACACAAGTCAAGTAATTACACAACATGTGCACATCCATGAGTGCGACCTAACATAGGCTTAAAAAATTGGAGACTAACGGTAAATCGCTAACCTCACTAAATTATATCTAAGGGATACACAATATTATGGGCACTACTATTACAATCCTAGTGGTCAAATAGGGTAGACTCCACCACAACATCTTCAATGTTCTCTCAACATTGGTGTCTCTACGGAGTTTAAAATGTCTTAAGAAAATACCTTTACATATCAACACATAGTACAGTGCGGAAAAAAATGTCTCTACAAGATAAAATTTTAAAAGACATGTTGAAAATGTCTCTAAATTATCTCTAGAGTAAAAGTTTTCTAGATAATTTTTAAAGTGCCTCTAAAAAGTATCTCTACACTATAAAACTCCTAATTTTAGAGGCAATTTACAAAACGCCTCTACAAAAATGCATCTACATGAGGTTTTTGTTGTAGTGTGCGTTCATGACTCCACCGCCACATCTTCGGTGTTCTCCCAACATTGGATGCTTTCTGAGCAATTGACAATGACCAGTTGTCTCTTATAGGAATGAAAGAAATAACTACGAAGCAACACATGCAACAACCAACAGCTAAAAAGCAAAAGAATTTATAATACATGAAATAGAACACTAATATATGTTTTTAAAGAAGAGTGGTGTCTCGAAATAAACTAAACTTAGATGACAAGGTTTCTTGCATTTAGATTATGAATGTTAATTATTTTTTTATTTTTAGTACTAAATGCGGATGTGCATAGTTACACATATAGTTGCGTAGATGTTAATTAATTTTTTTTATCTTTAGTGTCAAATATGCTTCCTCACGAAGTTGTATTGTTTAGATTCCCCCATGAAGGAAGTCTAAGTTGCAATGATATACATATGCAGCCAACATAAATGGACTACTAATGATGTTGTAACTTTTGTTATCGATTGTTCACATTTGAACCAAGATGTTGTTACGAAGATATTGTTAATGCAACATTTGCTATATGTTTGCTAGATCTCACTGAAATGGTTTATAGAAGAAAACACAAGTAAACAACAAGTTGGTGCAACATGTGAGTAACCTAATGTAACAATTATGGCCCAAAAATGATTATAGACCCAACTTAATTTCTTGGGCCACATCTACACTGCAATACTCTTGTGCTTTGGTCCTCGCTTTACGCTATTTTTTTTAATGGTGTTAAATACTCTTGTGCTTTTTAAATGAAGTTACACGCCATTTGTATTCAATTATTATTTGCAATTCAAATTGCTTTTATCTTGTTCTTGCTTGTTTCTTTGATTTGCTTGTAGGAATAAGGTTGATCTGCACTGGCAAGATCAACAACCCACGGAGAGGTGTATTGATCGGTGCAACACAACAACGTCTCGTACGGTTGTAGTCTGGTCATCAACGTTTCTCCCAATCGTAGTTATCATCAATTCACCGAAAGATCGGGACAACCAGATCCCTCAGCGTATCGAGTGGAGTTCAGGGTTTATCAAGTGGTATCAGAGCTTTCGTTGCTCGGTGAGTTTTTATCTACCTATAACCAGAAAATAGCCATAAAAAATTTGCATGCTTTACCTAGCCATCTTTGTGCCACTGTATTGTTCTTTTTAGTTTTTGCTTTGTGAGTTTTGCGTTGGATTGTTGCATCGAGTTGCTGGTCTTAGCATCTAGTCCGTTTAGAGTTTCGAGTTCTGGTCACGGTTAGTACCACTATCTCTGTCGCTGTCGTGTCTTCATTATCGTCGGGACCTTCGAAAACGGAATCGTCTCGCTGTCAGGGTTCAATTTTTCTAGTTTTCAGAAGTTTTTGTCGGTCGGTTTTGGAGTTGCTGAGTTGCATCTAGAGTTTGCAAAACATTAGCCGTGGTTGTGTTATTGTCGTGCTTGTGTGGCGCACGAGAAGTGGAAGGGGATAATAGATCGGTTTCTTTTTGGAAGGAACCAAGTTCAGTTTGGGAAGAAAAATAGTAGATTGGATTGGCTAGAAATCAGTTTCCTTTTTTCCGGACTCCTAAGTGCTGTCGTATCCATCAACGCCATCTCCCACCCGTACCTCCACCTCCTAATTGTTGTATCGAGTTCCCCACGGTTGTACCCAAGTTGCTAGACACCTTGATGAAAAACTTTTCGGTGTAGGATTCAATATCTGTTTGCAAAAACGGAACCTACGCGACAAGAGCATTCCATTTTTGTATAATTTTAATTTTTGGGTTTGCACTTTTGCATTTGAGTCCCTATAAATTTTATATTTACATTTGAGTTCCTGTTATCTTACATCCAGGTCCTTGAGTTATTTTTGTTGAAAAAAATAAAAAAGGCAGAAAGGTGCTCAGAAAAAAAGAATAGTTTTACTCTGGCCAGAGGTGCGCAACTGTACCCACAAGACATGATTCCACACATGTCGCCATGCCCCGAAGTACCTCCATGGTACTGCAAAGGGGAAATCATGACAAGATCCTTCGCATAACTCCTAACCAAGCGCACCACACCTCAGGTTTCGCCCCCCATCTTTAAGCCAAGATAGGCAGCCCCCTCTCGTGCCTAGGTGAATCCGGAAGCCGATCAACGGGTAAACCCCCGCCGACCCAACCCCATCACGCCCACCCTTGCCTGATGCGTCAGCTAGGGAAAAGCTACACTACAAGTCCAGCAGTTACCCATGCCTGCTTGTGGTAAGCACTTTAGTCTTCTAGGGTTTCCCAAGAACCGGTCCTTAATTGCCATGGGTGCGACTAGTAAAACCATACACCCATAGCTCACCATTAAGCCATATTTTAGTTGGATAATTATAACCAATGAAACATGGCCGACATGTCATGAGCTGGCAGCTCAAAAGTGTAGTAGCAGTAGGTAATGTAATTATCCCATTATGTGAGCTAGTGGTAATTAAGCATGGCTAAGCATAATATAATTCTAGCTAGGTCAATATGAGACACAAGCTAGTCAAATTATCACCCAGTTTGATAAAGAAAGGACATCAAGCAATATGGCACAGCGAGCAGATAGGTAAACCCTATTCCCATGTAATTAGCAAAACATGCAATTTATTTGTAAACAGCAAAACATTTTATAAATTGGGCTCAAAATGCTCAAGGGAAATGTGTGACTTGCCTTGCATCTTCGATTGATCTTCCGAACTCTTTTCCATGCGAACGCGATCGTCCGAAACGGCGGAACCTGCACGTTGGCACGCAAAATGAAGAAAAACTCTAATAAAACCAATTAAACAGTACATGAAAAGTAAACAAACATGTAGAGCTCAATTTTATATGAATTTTGCAAGCTGAATGGCTCAATTTGGAGTTCGTATGAATTAGTTATGAATTTTAGAAGTTTTGAGCCATTTAAATGAATTTCTGGAATTAAATATGATTTATTACGCAATTAATAATTATTTTCTTTAAAAGAAAAAGGAGCGCGGATGTCATCCAGGGGGAGGCCGGCGCTGATGCGCAGGCCCCACAGGTCAGTTGGCCAAAGGGGCACACGGTGGACTCGGTCCACCGCAAACGAGGTGGTGCCGTGGACCAAGTCCAAGGCCGGCCCACGGGAGGAGGCAGCCAGGGCGCGGGCTCGGCGGCACGGCGCAGCGCGGTAGTGGGCGGTGGCGCACGGGCGACCGTGAACGGGAGGCGCGGCAGCGCTCGTTGGGCGATGGCAGCGGGCGGTCGAGGCGCGGCGGCGGGCGGCGGCGTGGGCGGCACGGCAGCGCTCGCGGGGCGGCGGCAGTGGGCGGTCGAGGTGCAGCGGCGTGGGCAGCACGGCGGGCGGCGGTTTCGGTAGGTGGCTGGAGGTAGGATAAGGATATGATAGGTGGGGCCGCTAGTCCCACCTGTCGGCGAGAGGGAGAGAGGGGGTCGGTTGGAGGAGGGGAAGTGGACTTTTGGGGTATTGGACCAGGTCGAGGAGGAAGGAAGAGGCCGGCCCGGGAGAGAGGGAAAATGAGGGAGGAGAAAGAGGGAGAGGGCCGGCTCGAGAGGGAGAGAGGAGGAAGAGGGCCGTGGGGAGGAGAGGGAGACTTGGGCCGGAAACGGCCCAAGTGCGAAGGAGGGGATTTTTAATCTGTTTTCTTTTTATTTAAATTGATTGAGTGAACTTTGTTTTATTAAAATTATTTCTTGAGCTCCGAAAATTCACGAAAAATTTCAGTGAGTATTTTAGGGCACGGAAAATATTACAAAATATTTCTGGCCATGATTTTTAAAGAGAAATTTTAGATTCCCTCATTATTTCACCTGATTAAATTACTTTAATTTTTAAAATAAATTCTAGAAATGCTTTATTTAATGATTTTTTTAACCCGATCAAAAATCGGAGCGTGACCAAATTTATACCCATAGGTGGATACCAGTCCATATCGATCACGACACATGTTTCCTAAAGATGAAAGCAAAAAATACAAGTCCCAATTGGACACTAGACAAAACTGCCTAAAGATAAAGGAAAACTATTTAAGCCAAGCCTAATTAATAGATAGAATATAAACTGTCATGTCGTGGTCTTCATGATTTCTTATTGAACTTGATGTTTTCACTAGTACAAAATAGATTTTTCCAAGCGGTCCCGGAAGGTTTTCAAATACGGTAGGGCTAACCGCACTCGCCTAGGGGTCTGGAAAAATCGCTATTTTTGCGTGCGGGTGGCGCACCCACAGGCGAAAATTTGATTTTCGCGTGCGGGTGGCGCACCCACATGCGAAAATTTGATTTTCGCGTGCGGGTGCTTATGCCACCCACATGCAAAAATAAAAGACCGAAAAAAATCAAACCCTAGTCGGCCGCCCGCCGTGCCCGATTCGCGCCGCCGCTCGCACGCCGCCGGCCGTCGCGGGGCCGGCGCCCGATCCACGCCACCATGGCCGCCCGCCACCCGCCACCGGCCGTCGCGGCCGGCGCCCGATACGCGCTGCCGCGGCGCCATGCCCGCCGCCCGCCGCCGAGCGCCGAGCCCCAGCCACCCACGGTGAGCCGCTCCCTAGGGCGGTGGATCCGGCCCTCCCGAGTGCACGTCGTCGGATCCGCCACCCTTGCCACCTACCGCCTACCGATGCCGTCACCGGAGCCCGCCGTCCGCCGTCGCCGTAGCCGCAGCCGCTCCCTAGGGCGGCAGATCCGGTCCTACCGAGGTTGGTATCGTCGGATCCGCCGCCCTCGTCGCCTGCCGCTGCCGCCCGCCAACGCCATCGCCGCAGCCGCCCGCCGACACCGTCACCGCAGTCGCTCCCTATGGGGGTGGATCCGAGCCTCCCGAGGGCGGAGCCGCTAGATCCGCGGCCCCTGCTCCCGGCCGCCGGCGCCCATTCATAGAGGGAGAGAGGGAGGAGAGAAGAAAGAGAGAGGAGAAAAGAAAGAAAGAGAGGAGAGTAAATAATTAGGAGAGAGAGGGGGAGAGGGAGGAGAGGAGTTGGAAAAAATTTGAAGTGGTGAGAAGGGAAAGACAGAGGAGTGAAAAAAAGAGTGACGATTTTTACATGCGGACAACTTAAGCGTCCGCATGCGAAAATATATTTTTGCATGCGGCTCATTAAGAGGACCGCATGCGAAAATAGTTATTAAAAAAAATAATTTGAAAATATGAGAACTTCGAATCGAATTTTATGATACTAAATGAACTCATTTGAAAAAGTTGTTAAAATAAGTTGTAGAACTCATTGAGATCTATCAATTTTCTTTTGGCCATTTCTCCATCCGATTTTAATTAAACTATATAAAATTTGAAATTTAAACTATATAAAATTAAAAAAGAATCAGGTAGTAAAATGATTTCAAATAGAAAAATTGTTGACAACAAAATTGTATAACACATCAAGATCTACAACTTTTGTTTTGGTCATTTTTCAATATGACTTTGTTTCAACAGTTTTAATTTGAATTTCAAAATATGACAACTTCAAACAACATTTTCAAATATTAAATGATTTCAACTGAAAAAGCCATCAACAACAAAGTTGTATAATTCATCAAGATCTATAACTTTTATTTTGATCATTTCTTCATCCGACAAAGTGATAGTAATATTGTTCACAAAATTAACATATCTCTCATATGATTTTATAAACTATAAGAGACATGCTTTTTTTTGTGAACAATGTTACTCTCACTTTGTCGGATGAATAAATGATCAAAATAAAAGTTGTATGTCTTGATGAGTTCTACAACGTTTATGTTCGTGACTTTTTCAGCTGAAATTATTTACTGCTTCAAAATATTATTCGATGTTTTGAAATTTAAATTTTTAATTGATAAAACAAAGTCACAAGAAAAAATGGCCAAAATAATAGCAGTAACAACACAATAACATGATAGAGCATGATTTTAGAAACATTTAGGAAAAAGAATCGTCCAATTTAGAGTTCATATGAGTGAGATAAACTAGTTTTAAATTTTCAAATTTTATTTTCGCATACGGCTCCTTAAGACGCACGTATGGAAAAATCGTTTTTCCCATACGGGCCACTTAAGAGGTCCGCATGCAAAAATGAGCTCATTTTTGCATGCGGACCTCTTAAATGGCTCGTATGGGAAAATCGATTTTTCCATACGGGCGTCTTACGGAGCTGTATGCGAAAATGCCGCTCGATTTTCCTAAACGCGGCAAGTTATGGTCCGTATGCAAAAATCATGGGGTCTCGTACAGAAAAATTATTTGTGTAGTAGTGTTTCTATATAAACTTCCATTGGTTGATTAACCTCTTTCCTTGACCGAATCTACTAAAGAATCTTACCAATTTTTGGCTTGCCAAATTTTAGCGTTAACACCACTACAACCGGCAAGCTCCATGAGAGCCTGCACGTGGGGCACAGACACAATGGTAGCGGGCTGGTGAAGCAGTAGGAGATGGTTAGCAGCTCATCCTTCATCGTGTGCGGCTGTAAGCCTGCAATTCCTGATTTTACTTCGGCTCCGCCATTGCTCATCAGTGTCGATGGCTAGGGGTTGTGTGGGAGGGGGAATGGCGAGTCTAGAAAATGCGCTCTTAGGAGAAGGGGAATCATCCTCACCTCCGAGCTGCTTGCTCCGCACAGGTCACTGCCTCTTGAACCCCCTGCTGCTCGGGGTGCTCAAACCATCCGCCTCCCGCTTCTAGTCCTAGGCTTCACCGTGAACCTTGTTGCCGCCGACTGCTAGACTTTGCCTTGATCCACTTTGTCAATGGCGACACCTCGCCTCCTCTCTACGTCGCAAGCGTCTCCGTCGAGCACTGTACCATAGTGGATTTGGACTTGCTCGTCACCACCAGGGCACCCTTCTTCTGTGGTCATAGAAGCTTCTGTGGCAATAGCTCCTAGGTGGGCGCTCGGATAGTCACTTACATATGGGTCCTACTTCTACATTTTAATTTCTTTGATGAATCGACTACCATATGGATGTCGTGTCAGCTGAACGCACCCTACTTCTATATTTTAGTTTCTTTGATGAATGGGCTACCATATGGATGTAACATTAGCCGAACGCACCCTCAAAATAACTGAGAGTCATTTTGCATTGGTTTTAATATTTGAGGGAAACAATTTTATATGTTTCACGGTTAAGGGATGTGAATCATATTCAGTCAATAGTTCAACGTACCACGTGGACGAAGACCAAATCAACAAGCGCTACATCAGCTAAAAACCACCCTCCATACTGCCGAGGGGCTCGATTTACACTAGTTTAAGACATTTGAGGATGTTCCATATGCGGTTTTATGGTTAAGTGACATTAATTAAACTCAACCTCTAGTAGGGACAAAATGTGGACTTTTTCTTTGTTGAAGGAACAACCCTAACGCAGGACCCACCCCAATGAGGCCGATCAGGTGTCATGCGAGTCCCGTGGGCCGTAGCACGCCGCGCACCCGCTCGACGTTCACGGTCACGTCATCCATCCCGTGCAGCAGGTGCGGTCCCGCATGCTATGCTAATGCTATGCCCCACGCGGCAGTGACGAGGAGGAGCGCACCGCACACGCCTGGTTATCCGGTGGGCCCACCCTACCCCTCCGCACACCGGACAGGGACAGGCTACCTCTCCATCCCATCCATACGCGTGGCCCCTTCTCACGTCAACCAACGGCCCAGATCCATCCGCACCGGCACACGCCGCCGCATCGGCGTGACGAGTTGTTGGTTCAAGCGCCGCCCGCGCCGCGTCTCTGCTCGGGTATAAATGCCGCAGCCGACGCCGTGTTTATTTTGTAAAACTTTTTTTTGTTAGCGATCGATCGAGCGAGCGAGCGAGCGAACCACCTGTTGCCGAACGCCCACTGGCCGGCGGCGAGGGAGAGACGAGAAAAGGCGGCGGCGGCGGCGGCGGCGGCGGCGGGTGATGGGCAGCGTGGCGATGGACTCCGACTACGGCGTGCCGCGCGAGCTGTCGGCGCTGCAGAAGGCCCGCGCGCTCTACCGCCCCGACCTCCCACCCTGCCTCCAGGTAATCTCCTTGCCCTAGCTACCCACCCACGGCCGCCGCCGCCGCCGTGACATTGCCCTCGATCACCATGCGGTTCCCTCCGGCCGGCCAGATCGATCCCGTCGACGGAGGAGGCCGCGGCGGCAGCCAGCAGCGCGGCACTAGGTTTGCTAACCTAACTATGGTATAGTGCGGTTTCGAGCAATTTCGCCTAGCGCTTTCGGATGGACGGAAGGGTGGGGGTGGGGTAGGATTGGGGTTAGGTGTACCAGTAATGCGCCGATGCGGATGCCACCGTCGCTCTCCATCACTTCGGGAGGGAGGAGGAAGGTGTGGGATCTCATCTCTGGGATTCCACCGGCCAAGCCTGCGACACAGGGCACACTGGGGATAATTGGAGCAAAATTCGGCATCTCCTTTAATTTTTTCCCCTCTCGGCTGTTGCGTTGTCATCCTCCGCCACATAAGTGGCTGGGAGGTGATCGCGACGAGGCGAAGCTAAAGCGACGGCACATTCAGCTAATCACCCAATTCTGTTGGTCTTATCTTATTTGGCTATTATTAGGTTTGCATTTGGGCGCTGCACTGTGGCAACGGATAAGCGCAATCTGTGAGAGTAGAGATGTGGTGCATGGCTAGAATGGTCGAGCGGGTCGTGTTCTTCGTTGACAAAATTATATGATGATTGGCTTGTTTATTGTCTGTATGGGGGACAACAGGGCACCACGGTGAGGGTAGAGTACGGCGACGCGGCTATCGCGGCCGACGTGGCGGGCGCGCATGTCATCAGCCACGCCTTCCCGCACACCTACGGCCAGCCGCTGGCGCATTTCCTCAGGAAGACTTCTGTACTGCCGGATGCTACCATCATAACAGAGCACCCTGTTGTCAGGTATACTCACCTCCTCTGTTCAGTGTGGTCCTGGTAGTAGTGCAGTGGAGCAATGATTTTATTGTGGTCTAAAATTGAAGAGAAGCATATTTATCGAAGTTTCAAGAATAAATGTGGGTCTAAGAAACTCTCTTTTTAAGCATAAAAATGAAATAAGACTGCAAGTTGTGATTATTTTCCTTTTTCTAGGACTCTGTTACTCTGGTTTTTCTCACATATTCGTGCCATAACATGTTTCTCTAAACACTAGTACTACATGTTCCGGGCTTCCAACATTACTATATTTTTTTCCTGATTCTTTAACATGTCCTGACTATTTAGTTAGTCATTCATGAAGTGGTCAAATAGTTACTACATTCCTATATGAGACACACACCGGTGTAACCATGTCATGTCTACGTATTTTTGCTGTCATGCTTTGGAGCAGTAACCGTGGCTCTTACCAGTCTGTACAACTTCAATTGAAAATATGTGCGTGATGCAGGGTTGGTGTTGTCTTCAGTGGGAGGCAGTCCCCAGGTGGGCACAATGTTATATGGGGACTCCATGATGCTATAAAGGCTCACAACCCAAACAGCAAGCTTATTGGTTTCCTTGGTCAGTGCATATGTTTATTGGTGAAACTAATATGATTTAATTCAATTAATATTTGGATCTTGTTGTTTCTTTCTTTTTTATTTGGATAATCATTGTGCAAACAACTCACATCTGTAAAGTAAATCCAGTGACCAATGTAGGCCTCTATACTTTATAAGGAGTTCGACAGTAATTGAACGTTTCTAAATATATTATACTTCGATCTGATTATTGTCTAACTAATATGATTTTAGGATCAGTAATCAGCACTGAGCTTAGTGTGTACTAAATCCTCAAAATGTCTGTCCATATGCACACTTTGACACTTACATGTTCAAAATTGACATTCATGGTAGATTATCTAAAACAGAGTGAATTTGTATATGCTTTATTACTAATTTATTGTTTTTGTATGGTAACAGGAGGAACTGATGGATTGTTTGCACAGAAAACTTTGGATATCTCCGATGAGGTCCTTTCCTCTTATAAAAATCAAGGTGGTTATGATTTGCTTGGACGGACAAGGGATCAAATCAGAACAACTGAACAAGTGAATGCTGCAATGACTGCTTGCCAGACCTTGAAGTTGGATGCTCTTGTAATAATTGGAGGTAGTATCCCTTATTCCAATATGCTGAATTTTACCTATCTTATTCATTTGAATAACCTGATAATATCGTTTTCTTTTCTTAAGGTGTTACATCCAACACAGATGCTGCTCAGCTTGCTGAGACTTTTGCTGAGTCAAAGTGTTCAACAAAGGTTAGCAGATATTTGGTCTTTTGTGTATATTAGCTAGTTTCTTGACTCTGGATTCACTGTGTTAACAAGCATTTTCCCTATGCCACATAAATAACCTAACACATGTATTTCCTCAACAGGTAGTTGGTGTTCCTGTAACTCTGAATGGGGACCTTAAGAACCAGTTTGTTGAGACAACTGTTGGTTTTGATACCATATGTAAGGTATATATATGTGCAAAGCTCAAAGAGTTTAATGATATGCTAGCATTTTGTGTTATATCATTTCATTACGATTTGTGATGGTTACTTGAACCTTTTCCTTTTTTATAGGTGAACTCGCAGCTCATAAGCAATGTCTGCACTGATGCTCTTTCTGCTGAGAAGGTAAATCAGAACAGATTTTCAGATGCCATTTTAATAATTTTAACATTATTTCTTGGTTGTGTATAAATTCTTGATGAAATAGGAAATTTCTGTAAATTTTGTTATTTTTCTTGTCACTTCTAAATAATACTAAGTACTAACCCGGTAGCCCCCAAACATATGGCATATGAAAATTATGTAATGCATAAAAAATGAAACCATAAAAACCTATTGGTTCTTTTTAGATAATGCAAATAAGGGGCTAGAAATAAACCTACAGCCCATATTGACAGAACTGAAAATTAATGGCTGGCTTTTCCATTAAGCAATTATGGATCCAAACTGCAATTTATCAACTGATCAGGATGATTTGCGGTCCACCTTGGGAAACCTTTTTTATCGATATATTTATCTACTAGAAAAACTGCCCGTACGTTGCGACGGGGAGAAAAGACGAGAAAATTGAGAAAAAGTTGAGAAAAAAATTATATTATATAATTAATTAAAATACAAATTTTCCGGAATACTTGGATATTTCTAAGTAGGTAGGTGTAGAATTAAATTAATTTTCTCGGAATTTTTAGAGGTTAATTGCTAATTTTAATAATACAAACACCATTTCAATATTTATTTAAATAAAAATCTAAATAAAAACCTTTTTTTTCTCTTTGGGCCACGTTTGGCCCAACAAGCTCAACCCGCAGTCCCTTCTCCTTGCCTGTGCATTGCAACGGGGAGAAAAGATGAGAAAATTGAGAAAAAGTTGAGAAAAATTTACATTATGTAATTAATTAAAATAAAAATTTTCCTGAATAAAGTAGGTAGGTGTAGAATTAAATTAATTTACAAGTAAAGTAAAGTAAGTGTGAGAAATATAATTACATGGCTAGATTTAATTTTTGTTAAATTATTCATGATTAATTACACTCTTTGAAATTTTCTCGGAATTTTCAGAGGTCAATTGCTAATTTTAATAATACAAACATCATTTTAATATTTATTTAAATAAAAATCTAAATAAAAACTTTTTTTTCTTTTTGGGCCACGTTCAGCCCAGCCTCTCCTCCGCCTCAGTCCGCAAGTGCCGGCCCAGAAAAACCGAAAGTCTAATTAGTATCCTTGCATAGAAAAAAGTCTATTTTACATCCCCATCCGGCCCACTTTCCTCCCATCTCTCCTCCGGCTCAGCTCGCACGTTCGGCCCGAAAAATCCTAAAGTCTAATTGGCCTCCCTGACGTAAAAAAGGTCTAATTTACATCCCTTTCGGCCCACTTTCCTCCCTTCTCTCATCCGCCTCAGCCCGCAATCGCACGTTCGCCAGAAAAAACATAAAGTCTAATTTACCTCCCTGACGGATGGAAAAAAGGGTGACGAAAGGAAAGTTATGAATTTTTTGAAGTAGTTAAGATTTGCCACTCTTACAAATGGTAATTAAGGATTTATCACTGGACCCATATGTTATAGACACATAAGAGCCCACATGTTATAGACTGCGAGTGACAGATCCTTAATTGCCACATCTTAAAAGTGGTAAATAGTTAAATCCCCTTTTTATCCAACTTGGTCCATCTTGAGAAATCTACTATCTGAGCTTCGAATATATGACCCTTACAAGTAGTATCCAAACAGCAAAGTTTCTCTATATTATATTTTTATGCCATTAGAGATCTGCTGCATATCCTTATGTCCTTTATACTTACGTAGTATCAATTGCTTATATTTCTCAAACCTTCATTTTTTACCTTTGGCAGTATTACTACTTTGTTCGGCTGATGGGGCGGAAAGCATCTCATGTGGCTTTGGAATGTGCTCTTCAATCACATCCAAATATGGTTAGACATCTTTCTTTTCTTTTGTGTTCACCTAGTTGAGCGACAATACAGAATTTACTCATTTAATCTGGCTTGAATCATTTCCAGGTTATCCTAGGTGAGGAGGTTGCTGCATCAAAACTTACAATTTTTGACATCACAAAGCAGATATGTGACGCAGTCCAGGCAAGGGCTGAAAAAGGTAGGAATTAAATTATCTTATAATCTTCGTTTTCTAGTGCTAAGTTTCCAGTTCATACCATCTTGTACACATAAATATCATTCATTTCCCTCATTCCTGATGATCATATTGCCCTGTGCAGACAAATATCATGGTGTTGTACTTATTCCTGAGGGACTTGTTGAAAGTATCCCTGAATTATATGCTTTGCTTCAGGTCAGCATCAGCACCCACTGCACTGGTTTTGTACATTGAAGGTTTACTGAGCTGAGCTAATATTTCCAGGAAATTCATGGGCTACATGATAAAGGTGTTTCTGTTGAGAACATATCTTCTCATCTTTCGCCTTGGGCTTCAGCACTGTTTGAATTTTTGCCTCCATTTATTAGGAAACAGGTATATATTTTTTATAATATTCAGAAAATCATAATTTACAGAAGTTGTGTTTCTTCAACCTGTTCTTTCTTTCATGCAGCTACTTCTTCATCCTGAATCCGATGACTCCGCTCAACTTTCTCAGGCATGGTAGCACGTCATATGTGATTTTTTTGGGTCTTTTTATTGTATTACCTATGTTCTGACAGAAATATTATGCTTGTTTTTGCAGATTGAGACTGAGAAACTTCTAGCCCAATTAGTTGAAGCAGAAATGAACAAACGTCTGGTAAGAATGTTGTGGACACCCTGAAAATATGTATGGTTTTTTACTTTCACTTGCTCTTTAAGCACAAAGCTTTATCAGTGCACATACATTTTGGCTTTCATTGCAGAAGGAAAGCACTTACAAAGGAAAGAAGTTCAATGCAATTTGTCACTTCTTTGGCTACCAAGCCAGAGGTGCCCTACCCTCAAAGTTCGACTGTGATTATGCTTATGTAAGTTTCTGCTCCCTTCACTAGTTCAATATTCGTGCATCATGTAGTTATTGTTGTTTACTGACCTTTAATTGTTTCATTGTTGGGTTCCAGGTTCTCGGGCATATATGCTATCACATCTTAGCTGCTGGCTTAAATGGCTACATGGCCACTGTGACAAATCTTAAGAGTCCTGTGAACAAGTGGAAATGTGGTGCTGCTCCTATTACTGTGAGCATAGGATTGCTTTTATGCTATTAAATAAAATATTTTCTTTTAAACATGTAAATTGAAGACCTTTTCATGGGTTCAAGTCAATTATATAAGATAGACTTACCCATCTCTACATTTCCTCATCAACAGTCCATGATGACCGTAAAGCGTTGGTCGCGTGGACCAGCTGCCAGTCAAATTGGGAAGCCTGCTGTTCACATGGCGAGTGTCGACTTAAAAGGAAAACCATATGAGTATGTATTTAAAAATTATCATTCCGATGAAAGTATGCATGTACTCAAGGGCAAATATACATGTTTTCTTTCAATTTTAGTTAGTTTTAGTCCATACTAATTATAATATTAAGTAATAATTAAAGTACTATAAATGCTATAATATGCTTAGGACACCTAGCCATGTTTATTCTGCATTTGCTATTGGTCTTACCGAGGAAATTTTCTTTTGTTGCTCTCCAGGTTGTTGAGACAAAACTCTTCCAGCTTCTTGATGGAAGACATCTACA
Source organism: Oryza punctata (assembly GCA_000573905.2). Classification (NCBI taxonomy): domain Eukaryota; kingdom Viridiplantae; phylum Streptophyta; class Magnoliopsida; order Poales; family Poaceae; genus Oryza; species Oryza punctata. Next base: position 13,569,037 of record CM002493.2, read on the forward strand.
GAAACCCTGGTCCTCTGCAATTTGAGGGACCAGGTGGAGAGACAAAGCCAATTTCATTGTGCGTCGAAGATCGAGACTACATGGGGAGGATCAAACAGTTGCAGGAGTATTTGGAGAAGGTGTTGTTTTGCTATCAAAATCACCCGGGTTAACCGTTATTAGTAAATTTCTCTTATTATTGTTTCCTTTGTATGCCATGCAGGTCAAAAGTATTGTGAAGCCTGGGTGCTCACAGGACGTTCTGAAAGCAGCGTTAAGCGCCATGGCCTCTGTGACGGAGATGCTGACCATCATGTCTTCTCCCTCTTTCAGTGGCCAAGCAACCATCTGAGAGCCAGTGAAGCCTGTCATATCCTGGTATATCTCTGTTTTGAGTGTCTCGTTTTTGGACCTCTGAATATGAGTGTGATAGAGTGTATTGAGGATGAGTTCTGGAACAGCAATAATTGCTCAAACAGGTCACTGCATTGCGAGTGGTTTGTGTTCGACTGTATTAGATTTGAGCTTACCGTTTTCTTTGGCGGCACTATTATGAAACGTGAGCTAGCACCTCTAATTCCGCTGGGAATCATAGCTATCTTGCCTGCACAGTATGTGAGCTAAGAGCTTGAATTTCGCAGTGATTCATAGCTATCTTTCTGCAGCAGGATGTTCTTCATTTTACTCAAGTTCTCCTGGTGCTTGTGAAATAACTTGCCGAGTGCGGATTAAAGAAGGGGAAGAAACAGTCATGTATAACAAACTGAGCCCAATGATAGTGTAACTAATCCTTAATCTAGAGCTCATGTTAATTCATCAAAAGATGAATATAAAGCTGTGCTACTTGGCACTATTGCTTCGATCACTCGGCTGCCATATGTAACATCCCCATTTTTGCTCCTTTTTAAAACCTAATTTGAATACAAGCCTATTTTTAAAATTTGGTTCTTATTCGAATTTCAGGTTTGCGCCATGAATAGATATCAAAATCCGACAGTTCAAATTTCCATCAACAACCAAATTCCTAAACCCTATTATTATAAGTCCACACTCTAATTACAGTCCATTTACAATTTTCGAATACAAATTTCATTCCAATTCAATCCCCTTCAAATTCCAAATTCCAAATTTCCCAGAAAATACAAAAAGGTCATATTCCTTTTGGGCTCCAAACCTTCTTCTCTCTTCCTCCGCCCAGCACTCCACCCGGCTCAGCATCCACTCTCCTCCCTCCTGGGCTAGCCACACCTTCCCCTCCAGGGCGGCTCATCTTCTTCCCCCAGTCCAGCCCAGCCACTCCTTCCCCACACAGGCGGCTGCACATGCCTGCTACCTGCTCGACGAAATGTCAAGCCGGGCGACCGATGCGTCGAGCCACCCCGCACCAGCCGCACAGCGTCGTGCGCCACCCAGAGTCGATCCTGCGCCACGTCTACCGCTCCACAATGGATCCCGAGCGCACCCCCTCCTTTTCTTGCTGCGAAACCCGCCGGCCATGTAGGCCCACGTCGACGACTTCCTCACACTCCCCGTACCTCACACCATGCCAGGCACTGTCGCAGGCGTCATCCCCGGCCCCACCCCGACACCGTCCAACCCGTAGCCACATGCCACCTCGCCCCCGCCTCACCTTTTTCCCGACGCCCGTGCAACGCCAACGCCGCTGCTCCACATCCACCACCTCACCTTCTCGCGTTCTAGCTCTCGCAGTCGCGCATCAACGCTGAAAGCGTCGCTGAGCTCACGCCCACCGCGCCACCACTGTCGTTGCCCCTGTGCGACCTTGCCCTTCCTTCGCTTCGAAGCCACCCGCATCGCGTAGGCTTGTATGGCTATAAGAGTCGCCTCACACCACCATCCTCCACTTTTCGCCTACGGTACCGATAGGTGTAGGAGTATCCTCGTTGTACCTTGAGTAGACGATAGCTAGTGTTGCCCGATACTTATCGTGCGATTCAACCAACTATGTGGCATGGGATTTTCAGGAAACTAGCTTTGGAAAGGCCTTGCCACGAACTTCCGGTGCCGACAGGTGACCGGTATTAGTTTCGTGTCGTGTAGGTAAAGTGTACAACCTCTATAGAGTTTAAATTGTTCAAACAACCGTACCCATGGTCAAGGATGAATGTTAGGTGATTCTCTTAGCGTGGTATTGTTTGTGAATGCTTTGTGAAAGTGGTCTTATGGGATGAGAATCGTTTCTAGAGTTAGCCTGTGTGGCAGACGGAAAACCTGAGTGGTTTGGAATAGATCTGTGTGATTTGGGATGTTAGGTGGCATCATAGTTTTGTGTAGGAGCTGAAATGTTTGGTCCAAATGTGGTGTGAGCTGAGGTGGCTCTTTGAGGTGTAAAGTGGAGATAAATATTGGAGTTTGAGAAAGTGACAAGGAAACTAAAAGAATGTAGAGGTGTACATATTTCCTGATTATTTGTGACAAGTTGTTGTAAAGCAACTTGTGGAATGGATTGAGGTGTGAGCATCTTTCTGAGGATTAAAACTTGACACACTAGAGTTTTGCCAAAGAAACCTTCTGAGCAAAGGTTGACTTTCGCAAATAAAACTATAACCTCCTTTGTTAGTCGCACATGTCATCTTACCCATAGCTTGCTGAGTACAAAAGTACTCACCTTGCTCTATATATAATTGCATTAGGCTTTGAAGACGAAGGAGAGGAATCCACCGCCGAGGAGTATCTCCAAGAGTAGGCAAATTATGAAGATTTTTAGGGTTTCAAGCCTAGTTCCCAAGCCGTGCATTTGGAATAAGTTAGTCACTTAGGTGCTTAGCCTAGCGTTTAGTCGTTTAGTCGCTTTCTATCGTTAGTTTCCGCAGAGAAATATTTAGCTATTTGCCACTCTTACAGGTGACAATTAAGGATTTGTCACTAGATCCACATATCATAGATACACAAGTGCCCACATATCATAGACTGTAAGTGGCAAATCCTTAATTACCACATCTTAAAAGTGGCAAATAGTTAAATGCCCCTCCACTATGTTGTTGTTGCCTTCCGCTATTAGCTTTTGTGTTGTGGTGTTGTCCATTTGGGTCTATCCACGATGACAACTTATGTAAGGACTATCGCAGTAATGTAATAATGTTAGACTGCTTTGGATCACCAATATTCTATGTGTACCACTTGTGTATCCTAGGACTGGTACATCTTACACAGGTATAATACCGTGGCTTCTGGACCTACGAGGTTTGGGGCACTACACCATATGTAGTTCATACGTTTTTCACTAAGTAAGATGTGTCAAAGGATAGTAGGTTCATGCTCAAAAGAAAATTGAGGATGTTCTAAGGTTGCGTTTGTTTGGAACGGTTAACATGTTCTACTCGTGCACATAAAATAAAAACATTAACGCATTAACGCATGATTAATTAAATATTAGGTAAAAAAGTTGAAAATGAATTAATATAGATTTTAAGATACTTTTCTATAGATTTTTTTACAGTAAACATATTGTTGTTTAATAGTTCGTGAGGTGTGCGCATGAAAAACTGTAGAGTTGAAATTGAAAAAGAGAAGAAAAGAACGCACCCTAAGACAAATGGTCTTGTATGATTTTTTTTCTTGATGGGTGGGTGCACATATATTTAAGTGTTTGATTATAGGGATTTATTAAATATTTTAAGGAATAAACATGGCAAGTAGTTTAGAAAAAAGTGCTCCACGCAATACGGTGGAAGACAGTTTTTTTAGAAAATATACTTTTAAAAATGTGAAGCCATGGAGCAAATAATCTATGATAATATAATCGAGTATAAAAGATGGAAGAAACGTGCATAACATTTTTCTTCCTATAACTAAGGAGACTTTGGAAATTATAAGATGCCCATGCCATATAGTTTCTTTGTCATTTGAGATGAAGCATTATGTTTCCTCTACATTAACTATTTGCATATTCATTAACTTATTGAAGTACAATGAGAATTTGTCTGAAGACATTACTGCTATAATTATACATGAATTTATTAAGTACATCAAGATGTTTTCCATCTTCTTCCTAATTTTCTTCCTTCTCTTCCTTTTTCTTCCAACGAGCTCCAGGGAGGCCAGCCAAGAAGCTCCGAGGTGGTAGGCTAGCGTTGGATCCGGGGACGCGGTGGTGTTTGTGAAGTGGCAGTGCGCGGCGGTGTCGGTGTCCGCAGATAAGGGCATCATCGGCACCACGCAGATAGGAGGGGGTCAACGTTGACGAGCTCCTCTCGACGGCCCTGCCCGCTCTCGCTCTGCCGCCATCTGCTCAAGCTCGTCGCTCTGCCGCCATCTGCTCAAGCTCGTCGCTCTGTCGCTCCTTTTGACGGCTCCGCCCATCCCTCTTCCTGTTATCACGAGCTCCGCCCGTCCTCATAGAATCGTCTTCACAGCTGCTAGATAACACCTGCGTCGTCGGGCGGTTGGTGGCGAGGAGGACGTCGTCACGCGGTTCCTCAGGGTCGGCAAACGTCCGCTCACCATACCGGCTTCGACCCCATCGTCCCCGACCTTCTCTTCTTCGGCACCTCCTACACCTGCACCCCTGACCGCTTCGAGGCCGTCTAGGCGTGGTCAATCAAGGCAGGATGGATGCTCGCCAAACACCTCCTTTTTATCGACAGGGACGGGGGACAAACGACCTTCTCCAAAGCTCGTCGACCGGCCTCCTCGCTGTCGATCCCTTGGCGGGGACGAGAAGAAAGAAAAGAAGGAAGAAGGAAAACATAACAACGATAACACGATTTTATTTTTGTAAAATTTCAGTGATAACTAACCGATATCATGAGTAATAATGATATTTTTTCAAGTTGGTAAATTTGTGATGGCATGGATCGAGTTAACCCTAAATAAAAAAGAATAAGTTCATCTGAGATCCCTTAACTTGTTAACGAATCCGATTTTCGTCCTTCAACCAAAAAACTAGATACAACAGGTCCCTCAACTATCAAAACCAATGCAGATGAGGTCCCTCAGCGGTTTGGATGGCGATTTTGACTGACGTGTCGCTTACGTGGCTAATTTGACTCCGGTCTTCATCTGGCGTAGCATTGATGTGACGCTTACGTGGTAATTTGATCTGGAAAAATAATAAACCCGTGGGATCCATATGTCAGTTTTACACACAAATTAATAAATAAAAATGGTGGGGCCCACATGGACCCCACATGTCATCCTCACTACTTCCCTCTTCTCTCTATCCTCTCTCTCCGCTCTTATCTCAAACCTATCTCTCTCCGCTGGGAAAGAAGCGGCGCGCAGGCGCTGCTGGCAGGAGGAGAGAACCTCCACCGAGCTCGCACCGGCGCCGTCACGGCGAGCGGCGGCGGCAGCCACCTCCTTCATGGCGATGCTCCGGAGCTCCCTCTTGTAGCCGCCTACCTCCTTCTCCCCTTCCTCGTTGTTGATGACGAAATTTGGTAAGCCTCAAAGTCATCATCGGCCTAGAGTCAGTATCGGCTTCAGAGTTCTGGAATCGGCCGATGGGTATTATCAGATCGCTAACAGTTGTGTTCTTGATGGATTCGGTTAAAGAGATAGATCAAAGTCCGAGTTAAGAAGGATGCGGCATGGCAATTTATCTATTAATTAGGCAGAGTCGTTAGTTTCCTTTTAATTTTAGGAAAGTATGTTTAATATTCTATAAGGACTTTATGTGTTTCTTTTTATCTTTAGGAAAGTTTGAGTCGTGTCCGATATGGACTAGTATCTACCCATGGGTTTAAATATGTGCACCCGGGGTCTATGTAAATTATCTCTAGATCAATACAACTTCGACGCATCGCCACCTTTTACCTTTTTACTTGCGACGAGTTCTTGTTTCAAGTTGGGCTGCATCGACTTCGATCTCCGACGAGGAGTAAGGCTTGTTATGGCGGCTTGCATTATCGGGATTAGTGCTTCCATCGCTTCGACACTCTAATCTTGTTCATGTAAGTCGTCGAGTTATCATATACATTATATAATCTAGATTGATAATGTTTTCTACTTGCATCGGCCGATCTCTATCTAGGGTTTTGTCGATATCAGCTAGATTACTTTGTTGGCTTAGATTATATAATGTATCCACCACCCTGAAAATCAGTCAAAATCTTGATTGTCTAGATATTATGTTTCTTTTCATACTTAGTGCTGCATCAGTTAAGTTTGATCTACTAAGTCGTGCTTAGAACCATAATCTCTAACCTGCTTCTTGATTACCAATAAGGGTTTCATCGGGGTTTCAGCCGATGAATTATCTGGATGTTGTATCGGCTTATAAGGATTACATACAAGATGGATTTAGCCGATGACAACAAAGATTTCACTGTTTATCTAATCATTTGGATCTATTGACATCGGACCACCAGCCGATAAATGCTTTAATCTTCGGATCAGTGCTTATTTAATCTATCATTACTAGCCGATTGGTTTCTACTGGATTATATTATTTTATTTTCATCAGCCGATTATATTTATGTCATTATTTACTCAAGTATCAAGATCTATACTGGATATCGGCTGGTATCGGCATCGGCTGGAATCACTCGATCGGCTTGTCAGCCGATCGGCTATCTTTTGATCTTCAATTTATATATCTTGTCAGTTGCAGGATCAAACTGACTGGCACACCCGCATCTCATTATTATTTTGGACCTGCACTGGAGCTAAGCAGATCTCCCAGGCCATCGTGTTTTTACATCAACACATTTTGGCACGTCCGGTGGGACACGATTTTTATACCTACATGTCTGAAAAAGAAGTCGACGCCAAGATCATAGGCACAATGGAGGATTTGACGGAGGAACAGAAGCAAGATTTGGAGAAATTTAAAGCAGATTTTCAAAATCGTTATCTTCAATGTTTCGTCATGACACCGGAAGGGCCAATTCAGAAATCTCAACTTCCCGAGCCGATGATTGAAATACTTCAAGATAAAGTTGATGAAGCAGTTCATCGCGCATTGTTTGATCAATCTGGAGTTTTGGTGGACACATTGCAAAATTTAATCAAGGGAAAAGTTGATGGATTAATTATTCAAAGAGGCCAGCTCGGGGGGCAAATTGAAGAACAATAAAAATATCGGCCAGAGGAACAATGCCATCAGATGAACAATGGTTGGGCCGATAGAATTGCGAAGTTAGTAGAGGAGCAGTTTGGACTTAGACCTAAGGAGCAGATCCATATGTATCGGCAGCCATATCCTGAATGGTTCGATAGAGTTCCGCTTCCATACCGATACAAGATTCCAGACTTTTCCAAGTTTTCAGGGCAAGATGATATATCTACGACGGAGCACATCAGCCGATTCTTAGTGCAATGTGGGGAGGCATCGGCTGAAGAAGCTTTGAAAGTTAGATTTTTTCCATTGTCTTTGACTGGATCGGCTTTCACATGGTTTTCATCATTACCTCCATATTCTATCAGAGGATGGGCCGATCTTGAGAAGCAATTTCATGATTATTTCTTTACTGGAATTGATGAGATAAAGCTTTCAGACTTGATATTGGTTCAACAGCAAAAGGGTGAATCGGCTATGGAATATATTCAAAGATTTCGCAATGTCTGCAGCCGATGCTATAGTTTGAGCCTAAGTGATGAACAGCTAGCGGATCTTGCATTCCAAGGATTGTCAGCACCTATCAGAGACATGTTCTTTTTCCATGAGTTTGACAATCTGGCTCATCTAGCACAGACGGTATCGGCTTACGAGAGCCGATTGCAAGAAGCAAAGGAAGATCAATTTTGGAGTAATCAAGGCGAGATAGAAGAGAATTTTGAAGCATGAATCCTCATACTCCAAAACTAGGGGGCATGTGTTGACGACGAAATTTGGTAAGCCTCAAAGTCATCATCGGCCTAGAGTCAGTATCGGCTTCAGAGTTCTGGAATCGGCCGATGGGTATTATCAGATCGCCAACAGTTGTGTTCTTGATGGATTCGGTTAAAGAGATAGATCAAAGTCCGAGTTCAAGAAGGATGCGGCATGGCAATTTATCTATTAATTAGGCAGAGTCGTTAGTTTCCTTTTAATTTTAGGAAAGTGTGTTTAGTGTCCTATAAGGACTTTATGTGTTTCCTTTTATCTTTAGGAAAGTTTGAGTCGTGTCTGATATGGACTAGTATCTACCCATGGGTATAAATATGTGCACCCGGGGTCTATGTAAATTATCTCTAGATCAATACAACTTCGGCGCATCGCCACCTTTTACCATTTTACTTGCGACGAGTTCTTGTTTCAAGTTGGGCTGCATCGACTTCGATCTCCGACGAGGAGTAAGGCTTGTTATGGCGGCTTGCATTATCGGGATTAGTGCTTCCATCGCTTCGACACTCTAATCTTGTTCATGTAAGTCGTCGAGTTATCATATACATTATATAATCTAGATTGATAATGTTTTCTACTTGCATCGGCCGATCTCTATCTAGGGTTTTGTCGATATCAGCTAGATTACTTTGTTGGCTTAGATTATATAATGTATCCACCACCCTGAAAATCAGTCAAAAGCTTGATTGTGTAGATATTATGTTTCTTTTCATACTTAATGCTGCATCAGTTAAGTTTGATCTACTAAGTCGTGCTTAGAACCATAATCTCTAGCCTGCTTCTTGATTACCAATAAGGGTTTCTTCGGGGTTTCAGCCGATGAATTATCTGGATGTTGTATCGGCTTATAAGGATTACATACAAGATGGATTTAGCCGATGACAACAAAGATTTCACTGTTTATCTAATCATTTGGATCTATTGACATCGGACCACTAGCCGATAAATGCTTCAGTCTTCGGATCAGTGCTTATTTAATCTATCATTACTAGCCGATTGGTTTCTACTGGATTATATTATTTTATTTTCATCAGCCGATTATATTTATGTCATTATTTACTCAAGTATCAAGATCTATACTGGATATCGGCTGGTATCGGCATCGGGTGGAATCACTCCATCGGCTTGTCAGCCGATCGGCTATCTTTTGATCTTCAATTTATATATCTTGTCAGTTGTAGGATCAAACTGACTGGCACGCCCGCATCTCATTATTATTTTGGACCTGCACTGGAGCTAAGCAGATCTCCCAGGCCATCGTGTTTTTACATCAACACTCGTACAGCCGTGTCCTCGCGCGGGTGCGGTTACCGATGTCTTGAAGTCGGTGGACTGCTCGGCGAGCGCGTCGAGGTAGACGAGGTTGCGCGGCTTCCGGTAGTCGTCCATCTTGCCGGTGGACTTGGCGAGGAACGGCGCTCAGTACACAGACACTGTTACATTGTGCACCGGGAATGCTCAGCGCTAGAACTTGCGATCCCTCTTGGTTCGGGTCATGGTACACGAGGTTGTACGGGAACGCCGTGGCGAGGAGGCAGACAAGTGACTTCGCCTGGTTGCGCCATGGAGTCACTGAAGAATGCGACGTGCTTCCCCCGCGCTGCGGTGACGAACGTGGCGCTCATTCCTCTCCCGCCAGCCGCCGGCCACCGGACGCCGCTCCACTCTCGCTGCCCCTCTGCTCCGACCGCCGCCGCTTCGGCCACCCTGCTCCGCCAGCCTACCGCCGTCGCCGCAATCCGGCCGTGGCCTGTCGCCGCTGCCACTCAGCCCGCCCCGCCCACCCCTCTGCTCCGCTTTGCCCATAGCCTGCCGCTCCGCCCGCGGCCTTTCACCGCCGCTGCTCCGCCAGCAAGCTTCGCCGTCGTCACTCTCAGCCCACCCCGCTCCGTCCCTCTGCTCCGCTCTGCACACAGCCTGCTACCGCTGTTGCTCCACCGGCAAGCGAGGATAGAGAGAAGAGAGAGAGGAGGCGGGGAGACCCTGAGCCCGTCGATCTCCATGTCCCATTGGCCTCGACTCCTCCTCACGTCTTCGCCCGCCACGTCGCCGGTAGTCTCCATCCCGAAAACAGCGACGCTGCCAGTGTCCTTCCTACTACTGCTCGGATTGATACGTCTCAGCACACCTGCCATGTCGTGCGCTGCGGTCGAGCTCGGTGACGTCGCAACCATTGCCTAGCTCCTCCCCACTGTTGATAAGAAAAACACACACTGGCCTGAGAGATTTGCTTTACTTTAGTGCAGGTCCAAAACTTGAACTTTAGGTTCGAGGGCGTGCCAGTTGATTTGATCCTGCAATCAACAAGAAGAAATATGCAAAGATATTAGTAAACGATAGTCCATCGGCCAGTTAGCCGATTTCATATCGTGTTGTAACCTAGCCGATGCAATAAAGCATGAATCGGCTGTAAGGTGTTTTGTCAATGATAGTTTAACCCTAAACTTAGTACATCGGCTGAAAAGATCAATACTACATAATCTATATATTAATATTACTTTAGAAATAAGCAATTGGGATAGATCGGACTAAACCGAGACAATATAAATTGCAAGTCTAAAATAACATAAAATAACGATTATATATACTCATATCATAGCCGATGTCAGATTTAAGCATGTATCGTCTATAGCTCCGATACAACCCTATACTAGGATATTCTCTGGCAACAAATATATTCAACCATAACCAATTAGATTGGTAATAAGTCCAGTATATTTGTATTAGATTAGATCCTAATATAAGGGGCAGATATAGAACATTAAACAAAGCATAAAACTATGTAAAACATATATACCAGATAAGATCGGCTGAAATCCCGATACTATCCTTATTAGCAATCATAAAGTAGGTTAGAAATCATGATTCAGAACACGACTCAATAGATCAAACTTAACTGATGCAACATTAATTATGAAGAGAAGCATGATATCTAAACAATCAAGCCGATGGTTACCTTTTTGGGATGGTGGATACATTATATAACTTAAACCAACAAGATAATCTATTTGTTACCAGCGAAACCCTAAATAGAGATCGGCCGATACGAATAGATTGCATTGTCAATCTAAATTATATAATGTATATGATAACTCAGAGATTTGCAAGATAGAATTAGAGTATCATAAAGATGTAAGCACTAATTCCGATGATGCAAACCACCATAACAAGACTTACCTTGTCGTCGAAGATCAAACTGATGCAGCACGACTCGGAAGCATGAACTTGTCGAAAATAGAAAACAAAGGTTGGTGATGCGCTGAGATTGATTGAACTTGGTTGTTGTTTATTTACAAGACCTCGGGTCTATATTTATAACCGAAAATACAAACATTGTCCATTACGGACACGACTCATATTAACCTAATAAAAATCTAACTAGCGAACAAGTCCCTTAGGCGGACTCTTTCATAAATACCAACCGCTTTTCCGGAGATTTCACGGCGTTAACTCCGTTTTCACCGCTCTAAACCACCAAACTCCACCAAAAATCTACGCGATTGCTTTTTCTCTCTTCGGCGAATGCAACAGCGAATTTTCTCCCGGTGACGATCTTCACGCATCCATGGCGTCATCATCGAGCTCATCCAGCACCGCGGCCAAGGAATTCCCTAAGGTAAGTCCTCATCGGCTCAAAAATTTACTTCGCGTTCTTCGTTTATTCTTCTGCCCTCAATCCTCTTTTTTTTTTAAATCTGTAGCACTTAGTTCACCAGATAGCTATTCCAAGCCTGAAAGATCCCAACCATTTCTATCTGGGCCCGATAGGCGACATAGATCCCACTCTTTTTATCTATGCAGAAACAGAGAGAATCCCCTTCAAGCAGTCATCTCCATCTCTTACTTATTGGACTGCAACCTTTAGATCCTGGCCTTCCCAAGTAGATAAGTGGACAGATTGGTACAAGAGGGTTGCTGCCAGTAAACAGGATCACTGGGACGAGATGGGAATAGCCCAATGCCTATCTTTGTCCATAGCCGATATGAAGAAGGATGAGCCGATACTGTCTTCGGCTGCATATTTCTGGTCAGATATTTTTAACGCCTTCTTATTCAACCATGGGCCGATGACCCCCACTCTACTGGACATAACCATGATCACTGGCCTAGATATCACCACATCGGCCAACCCTATCAGCCTGAAGACCAAATGCACTTACAAATTCAAAACCAAAAACATTGGGGGCTGGTCTAGCTTTATTTCAGAAAACATAGGAACTGGCCCTGTATCGGCTAGGGAGCATGCTGCTTTTCTGATGATGTGGATGGACAAGTTTCTGTTTTGCGGATCCACCTGCGGCCCAACAGGCAACTGGCAACACCTAGCTGAAGCCATTGTTTCGAAAAGACAATTTCCCCTGGGCAAGTATCTACTAGGTGCAGTGTATCAAAGCTTGAGTCAGTCATCGGCCAAATTAATCATGGATTCAAGTATCAGTACTGGTGGCCCATGGTGGTTTGTTCAGCTTTGGCTTACTCTGCATACTCTGAAAGTTGCATTAAGACCATCTCTTCTGGAAGCAGAATTCCCATCCCTAGCCGATCCTAGCAGCGATGATGAGTCAATCCTAGTGCGCCGATGTATGTCCTATGGGGAGGCAGCCACTGGTTATGCCGGTTCTGGACTATCGGCTGAGCACTTCTAGAATTGGTTCGGTAATTTTTATGATGGATTTCCCAGATACAGTCGAATCTGGTTTGCTTAAGAATCTTTTGATAAATATGAACTGCCAGCCGATTTCAGACTAGATGATAAATGATGATAGATTTGAAAAACCCAGAGAGGTCCTTACTGCTGCAATTTCTCCATGCATACTCCCAACCGGCATATCTCAAGGCAGAAACGTCCAGCCATGTTATGAGTTCTATCACCCAATGGTAGCAGCAAGACAACTTGGTATGGGACAACTGCCCATCGACTTGTATTATATTGACAAAATTCAAACCAGGGGACATATAGTATCGGCTCTGATGATGGACAAGCTGCTTAATATCCCTGGTCCCCCACTCGGCAGCACAGACAACTTCAACATCATCTTGAAGAGAAAGCATACTTTTTGACAGATGGTGGTCTGAAATGAAAGCTCACATATTTCATCTGTCGGCCGAAGCGTACCACACCAAGATTATACCAGACTTGGTTCCTCAAGTAAGTTACCTCTCCTTAAACCTTGCAATTTATTCCATTTAATCTCTCAATACTTAAAATTCATCAACTTCCTTTGCAGACATCAGATTCTCCTACTCCTCTTGTCAGCCGAAGTGGCAAGCCGATAGCATATGCTGCGGCTAAACTTCCCAACGGCTATGGGCCAGCTCCCTCTGTCATCGGCTTCAATGCTCCAAAGACAACCACCCTGCTCTAGGGTCAACTTAGAGAGCCGATGCAGACAGGCGACAAGCGAAAAAGAACTAAACAAGCTGTTGTCAAGTCATCCATACTAAAGAGACCAATTAAAAAGCAGAAAAAGGCAGCCGATGTAGACATCCCCCTGGATCAGGAGGTGGATGAAATTTTGAAAGAAATTGAGATGGAAGAGGCTATCGATGAAGCTGTTGCTCAAGTCAGCGAAACAGCCGAAGTTGCCACACCTAAAGCCGATACCCTTCCTGCAGTCCAATCTCAAGCTGCCAATACTCCAAGTCCTACAAAAACAACCACATGTAAGAGAAATTCTTAACAGCCATCTTCTCCTTTTATAACTCATACAATCTTTTAACTCAATTATCTCCTTCAGCTGAAAAAGAAACAGATTGCTGCTAGGAAGAAACCAACTCCACCACCAGTATCGGTAATCTTAACTCACTCAAACTTCAACCTTATTTCCAGCCGATACTGACTAACACTTGTTATTATTTCAGCCTCCTCAACCCTCATCTCCTCATTAGATATCCACTGAACGCACTCCATCGGCCACAGCCAGCTGACATGATGAAGAGATTGCTGCTGTAGCTCCAACTCCTCAAATTCCTGTAAGTATTTTTAAACTTGTATCTATCGGCTAATCTTCAAGATTATCATCTGACAATATTCTCTCTATTTTCAGCTCTTAGCCGATATGGTCTCATTTGATATTAAACAGTTTTTGGATGAAGAGCAAGAAGAAACAACCAGCAAAGCCATCTCTCCCATATCAGAAGATTTAAAGAGAAGTTTAGCTGACATCGCAGATCGGCTTAGTGCTTCTCTAGATGCACTGGTTGTAAACTGTGGGCCGATCAGGGCGAGATTCAAAGAAATCCAAGATCAAATCCCTGATGAGCTCATTGAGATGATTTCTCCAGCGGTCTTCCTTGAACAACATCGTTTCAAGCTGGAGAGAGCAAGACAGAGGATCGCTGATCGGCTAGAACATTCTTCTCTCGAGGCTAATATCCAATTCAGCCGACAGCAAGTTAACAATGAGAAAATCAAGCTGGATGAACTAGAAGCTGGACCAAGCTCCACTCAACAGAAGATTGAGATGTTGAAAAAGAAAGAAGCTGATCTGTTATCACAACTTGAAGCTTGCAGGGCTGAGATCACATCTGAAGAGCAAAACCTGGCCAATCTGCCTGAAGCAATCAAAGCTCAAAGATTGAAGCTAAAGAAATCTGTGAAGCACTTATCTTTCCTGAGCAAATCCCTTAAGCCGATTCCCGGCACAGATGCAGCTGATTCCCAAGCCATTGACGAAGTAGAACAAATCAGGCAAAGAGCAGTATCGGCTATCCAGAAGTAATTGGCTTAGTGTAATGACCAAACAATCTTTAAACAATATTTTTGTTGTAATATATATATGTATCGGCCATCGAGTCGACTTATACTTAAGTGTGATCTGCTATCGGCCATCGAGCCGATATATAACAGTCTTCTGATTTTTCCTTGTCTTGTCTTGTGTAAATGTGCTCAAAAACTTTTCAAAAATTTCCAACTTTTATCCTCCATGTCCCCCAAGTTTGTAGCAGGGAACATAATGCTGCAAACTTATATGTCTAAGGACGATAAAAATATCGGCCATCTAAAGGCGATGTAAACACATCGGCTGTAAACCATACATCGGCATAGCTCAGCCGATCATGAACCAATCCAAACACTTGGATAGTATTTCTTCAAATATTTTCCATTAAGAGCTCATCCAAAAATTTCTCCATCAAGTCCTTTCAACATATAAGCCCCTTTAGAAACACATTTATGAATCCGAAAAGGTCTTTCCCAATTCGGTGACCACTTCCCAAATTTATTATCTCTTGCTCCTATCGGTAACACCAATTTCCAAACAAGTTCGTCTTCCTCAAAAGACAACCTTTTTATTATAATATCTTGCAACCCTTTCTTTGTCCTGTCTAACTTTCTCAAGAGCTCGCAATCTAGATTGAACCAAATATTCTGACTCATCAACCATCAAATTATGATAATCATCGGCTGTCAACTCATCCTGTAAAGAAATCCTTCTGGAGCCGATGTTGGTTTCCCATGGTAACACAGCTTCATGCCCATAAACCAGCTGATATGGAGGCACTTGAATTGCACCATGATAAGCCATCCGATAGGACCATAATGCCTCTGCCAATACAGTATGCCACTTCTTAGGATATTCTGCAATCTTCCTTTTAACCAACTTAATCAAGCTTTTGTTAGATGGCTCAGCCTGTCCATTAGCTTGTGCATAATATGGTGAAGAATTCAACAATTTAATCCCCATGCTATCAGCAAACTGAACAAACTCATCGGACACAAAAATAGAACCCTGATCAGTTGTAATTGTCTGTGGCAAACCAAACCGGTATATGATATGTTCCTTAACAAACTCAATGGCATCTTTACTGTCAACTTTCTTTAAAGGAATTGTCTCAACCCACTTGGTAAAATAATCAGTAGCAACCAATATGAATTTATGTTCTTTGCTTGATGGTGGATTGACCTGGCCGATCATATCAATATCCTAACCTCTGAATGGCCATGGCTTGATAATAGGATTCATAGCCGATGCTGGTGCTTTTTGAATAGCTCCAAATTTCTAGCAATCTTGACATCCCTTATAATATCTGAAATAGTCTTCCAGCATTGTCGGTCAAAAATACCCAACTCTTATAATCAGCTACTTCATCTTATGAGCCAATTGATGAGTTCCGCAGATACGTTCATGCACTTCACACATGACTACCTTTGCTTCTTCCAGACTTAAACATCTCAGTAGAATTCCATCGATCGTCCGATAGTATAATGTATCATCCAACAGAACATACTTGAGAGCTTTGTATCTTAATTTCCTGAAAATCGATTTAGAGGGATTCTTCAAATATTCAAATATCTCTAACCTCCAATCATCGGCTGGCAGACATGCAATTTCTACTTCAATTCCTTGCAATATCGGCTTGTAGCCTGATTCACCTTGAGCTAAATCATTGGCCTCAACATTCTGCTTCCTAGGGATATGCTTCAAAGTAACTATCTTGAAAGTCTTCATCAACTCTTGACATTTCTCATTATAAACCATCAAGACATCGTTCTTGCACTCATATTTCCCAGATAATTGACTTATCACCAATAATGAATCACCCATGATTTCAACAGCATCGGCTTCAACTTCTCTCAACAATTGCAATCCTTTCAACACAGCTCCATATTCAGCTTAATTATTTGTAGAATAAGGCTTGATAGTAAAAGCAAACTGAAAACTTGCCCCTCTAGACG
The DNA here is from genome assembly GCA_000573905.2 of Oryza punctata. Taxonomy (NCBI): domain Eukaryota; kingdom Viridiplantae; phylum Streptophyta; class Magnoliopsida; order Poales; family Poaceae; genus Oryza; species Oryza punctata. The sequence goes on from CM002493.2 coordinate 13,585,482, forward strand.
ATATAATCACCAAGCCGATACCACATCCATGAGTGCACACCGATCCATCAGAAAACAAAGTCCATGGCATGATGTCAACATGATCAATAGTAGTATTCCTGTGCTCAACTATGAAATCGGCTATCGCTTGTCCTTTAACTGCCTTAGCCGACTCATACCTCAAATCAAATTCTGATAAAACAAAAATCTACTTCCCAATCCTTCCCTTCAGAACTGGAGCCGATAGCATGTAACGTACTACATCGGCCTTACATACTATGGTACACTCATTGGAAAGCAAATAATGCCTCAACTTTGTACAAGAAAAATATAAGCATAAACATAACTTTTCCACGGGTGAATACCTTGTTTCCGCATCCAAAAGTCATGACAACCCACTCATACAAGCCGATTGCACCAGGACATCTAAAAGCAGTCTTGTGAATATCTTCCTTAGACATAAAAATCTGATTATATCCTGCATTGCCATCCATGAAGCTGATAATTTTGTGTCCAGATGTTGCATCAACCAATTGGTCGGCAATCGGCATTGGGTATTCATCTTTTGGTGTAGTCTTGTTTAAATCTCTAAAATCAATGCAAACCCTGAGCTTGCCATTTTTCTTGATGACTGGTACTATATTTGAAATCCACTCAGCATATCGGCATGGTCTAATAAAATTAGCATCATAAAGTCTTGTAATTTTGGCCTTAATAGCATCATACATTTCAGCTTTACAACGTCTTGAAGGTTGCTTGTACGGCCGATAGCCTGGTTTGATAGGCAGCCGATGTTCAACAATCGATCGGCTAAATCCTGGCATTTCATAATATTCCCAGGCAAAACAATCTCTATATTCTTTCAAAAGTGCTATTAATTTATATTTAAACTCTTTTGACACACCTTTACTTATATATGTCGGCCTAGGCCTATCACCTGGTCCAATGTCGATTTCTTCTAACTCATCGGCCGACATAAACCCTTGTCCCAGCTTGCCGTCGAGATCATCTGCAGTATCCTTTGTGTAAAAATTGGAACCCTCCACGGCACCCTCAAAATAACAATTGGGGCTCTCCATCTCCTGTTGGTTGTATGTCATAATCAGAAACTTTTAAGTAATCTCCTTGCCAAACTTTTCCAGAGAAACAATCAATTCCTTCCATCTCCCAAACATATAAATCGACACTAGCTACATTGACTGACCTGTCGGCTAGCACGATTTCAATTTGATCTCCTTGACATTGAATCAGGCTTTGATGCATAGTTGAGGAAATACAATAGTTAGCATGAATCCAATCTCTTCCCAGCAACAGACTATAGGAACCCTTCCCATCAATAACAAAGAATGTGGTAGCAATTGTTTTGCTGCCGATAGTCAACTCCACATTTAAAACTCCCTTAGTTTCAGATGGATTCCTGCCAAAATCTTTCAAAATCATGTTAGTCTTGATCAAATCCTCTGAACTCTTTCCAAGTTTTCTGAAGGTTGAATATGGCATTAGATTAACAGTTGCTCCTATATCGACCAACATCTTTGACATCGGCTTTCCGTTAACAAATCCCTTAACATACAACGGCTTAAGATGTCGATGATCAGTTCCTTCAGGCTTCCCGAAGACAGCTTGCTGTGGAGACTGAAAGTGCATCCAGGACCCCTAATTTGTTTTGGTGTTAATGACAACACAAATAGAGGTACACTAATGTTTTGTTGAAGTGGATGCACGGATGAAAAGGAATGGAACTGTGATTAAGAGCTTAACGGCGTCACATTTGTGGTAATCATGTTGTGAACCTTTTATTTCTTGTGTTCTTGTGTTTAGGATGTCGTACTATTAAGAGGGATACCACATGCATATGATTGGTACAACACTAGTGCTCAAAATCTTTTTCTCAAGTGTTGCTGAATTTTCTTGTCGGACAATCCGATGTGAAGTCGGATTATCCGATCATCGGACTATCCGAAATGTTACAGAACTTCACTCTCTGTTTGTGTACTGAGCACTGACTAAAAAATATCGGACTATCCGATGTGAAGTCGGACTATCCGATCGTCGGATTATCCGAAATTTCACAGAACTTCACTCTCTGTCTTGAACTGTTTTTTATTCTTCTTGAGTGAATTTTTCTAAGTACCTATCGGACTATCTGATGTGATCGGACTATCCGATGAATCAGAAACTCCGAAGTTCAATGGAACTTGAGTCTCTGTGAGAGGATGAAGTTCTTGGTTCAAAAATATCGGACTATCCGACATGACTTCGGACTATCCGATCGATAAGATAGTCCAAAATTCTTCAGAACTTTGCTCTCTCTGGCTTGCTTGGGGGTCAAAAACATCGGACTATCCGATGTCATCTCGGACTATCCGAGGCGGGATGAAAAGATTCTCTCCCAACGGCCACTTTTTGGGGGATCTATAAATACCCCCACCTAACCCTGTTCTAGGGTTACCCAACTCATTCATCCTCATTCACATTTGGGTTGAGCTTGGTGCTTAAGTGCTTTTGGATCTTTGAGCTCTTTCTCCCTCTCTCAAATCCCTCCTCGTTCTTTGTGTGGTGAATCTTGGTGGTTGTCGATTTGGTTGTTGAGGGCCTAGTGTGCGTTTCACTCGATCTTGAGCACTAGGGTTGTTCCAAGAGTTGTGTGGTGTTTGTTACTCTTGGAGGTTGAGGACTCCTAGACGGCTAGGCGTCGCTCCTGAGCCACCGATCTACTTGTGGTGAGCCAAGAGAAGTTTGTGAAGGCCAGATCTCGCCTCCGAAAGGAAAGATATACCTCTAGTGGAAGGAGGAGTGCTTTGTGCAACCTCTTGAGGAAAGGGTTAGCAAAGACCCGGCTCTTTGTGAGCTCCTCAACGGAGAGTAGAATCCCTCAAGGATTTGAACTCCGGGAATTACTTCGGCAAGAAATCTCAGTGATATTCGCTTTCCTCTCTCCTCTACTAATTGCCTTGTTGTGTCTCTGTAGCCTAGTTGTGCCTGTGCGTATACTCTTGCTAGTATTGCAGATTTGAGGTTCTTGCATTCCTCTTGAGTCAGACACTCTGATCCAACATCGGACTATCTGATCAGATCGGATAGTCTGACTGTGGATCAGACTATCCGACCTGGTTTTTGTTTTTAGCTTCCGTTGTTTAATTTTAAGTAGCCTATTCACCCCCTAGGCTTAAGTGACCCTTTCAATTGGTATTAGAGCCTAATCTCCTTATTAGGCTTAACCACTTGGAGAGATCATGTCGGGTCAAACAGGGGATGGCAAGGAGAGTGATAAGGGAGCTAAAGTTCCTTATGACTACTCCTCTACATCTACATCTACATCTTATGTGAGCACCTACAGTGGTAAAGCTCCGTACTTCAATGGTACGGACTATGCCGCTTGGAAACATAAGATGAAGATGCATTTGAAGTCTATTAACCCATCTATTTGGAGAATAGTCGAAAATGGCTATGTTTTGTAGAGACCCTAGGATCCCACCAAGGAGGACGACGAGAATGAGCACAAGAATGCTCAAGCCGCTAATGCGATACTTAGCACCTTGAGTGGAAGTGAGTTCAACCGTGTGGACGGCATTGAGAGTGCCAAAGTGATTTGGGACACACTTCGGAATTTGCATGAAGGCACGGACAGTGTTCGCGAGTCCAAGGTGGAGATCCTCAAGGGGCAATTTGAGTGATTTGTGATGTTGGATGGTGAGAGCCCAAGCGACATGTATGATCGATTGAGCAAGATTGTCAATGAGATCAAGGGGCTGGGTTCCAAGGACATGACCGATGAGGTTGTGGTCAAGAAGATGGTTCGAGCAATCACTCCAAGGAACTCTACCTTGGTGACCATCATTCGTGAGCGTCCCGACTACAAGACTCACACCTCATGGTTTGCTCGGACGCATTCTTGCCCATGACATGCTTGAGCAAGAATCCAAGGAAGTCATCCAATACTTGTCACGCCCGGAATTTCTATCCAAAACTCCAAACACTTACATGTGTGTAATCCCTCATCCAAGAATCAGTCGTAGCACACAATAACAAATTGATAATCGAGTGCAATATTTATCTAATTAATAGGCGAATATAAAGTCATTACAGAGGTAGATAGTTCCTCTCAAACAATAAAGATCTAAGCAGCGGAATATAAAATAAATAACGCAGGTGACTCCAATCCACAAGCAGCTTGACCAGGGCTACGCCTAATCCTCCACACCTTCAGCATCACTGTAGAACTCCTCCTCTGATGAATGATTGCAAGGTGAGTATATGGTATACTCAGCAAGCCACGCAGCAAATATGCAAGTGCAAGGGATAACAAAGGATGGCATAACATAGTCTCATTTGTGTAAATGGCATTTAATAAATACTATAGAATTTAGCAAAACAGTAAAGTATTTAATTAAACAATATTAATCCAACGCTATGCAACACACCCGTTGCACAGGCCCAACCATTCTGAACAACCATTCCCGGCTGTACGGACCTATCTCCAAACCAGGAATATGCCATTCCAAACCAGGAGCTAAACAAATTATTACCAATTACATAATCATTTATTATGGTGAGAAGTGTGAGACTAATCACGAAAGACATTGTTAGACCCGTCCATGACCGCGGGCACGGCTATTCGAATAGTTCTACTCTGACCAGAGGCGTACCACTGTACCCACAAGACACAACCTCAACATCATGTCAACCATGCGTCGCGATACTTAGCAAGTACCCGAATAGAGATTGTGACAATACCCTCTGCATATTGCAATTCAAAGCAGTGCACCATTCCTGGATCATAATCACCCCCTTATAAAACAAGGCATGGACTCCCCAGCGACCCCCGTGGGCTTATCTCCACCACTTCTCAGTCTGGTGCCCCACAATGAACCTCACTACACAAAGGGTAAAGCCGTTGCCCACGTTGGCTTGTGGTTGGCACGGTTAATGTTTTACAACCGAAACTCGTGAACCGGTCCTTAACTATCATGAGCACGACCATCCAAACCATGTGCTCACAACCCACCATTATCAAGTTTTAGTTGGCATATTTATTAATCACCCTATCATGATTAACCATCATAATCTACCATTAATCCATCATCAATTAGTGGTGAAGCATTAGTTACCCCATTCATGTGAGCTAGTGTCTCTAAGCATGACTAAGCATCCTAATTAATTTAGCTAAAACCATATAATGTTCTAGCTAATCCAATTATTAACCAAGTGACAAAGTAAAGGTAACCAATACAAAGGGCTATAACAAAGGCAATAGGTTGTTCCCACCCGATGACATTCAAAAATAAATGCAGTAGTTGAATAAAAACAATAGCTTTAAATGGGATCAACATGCTCAAAGGGGTATTTAAGATCTGGGTGACTTGCCTTGCTAGCCTTGAAACTCTTCAAAGTCTTCTCCTGCAAAATCGGACTCTCCGGGAACGTCGGAATCTAAGCATAAAAGAACAAAATCACTAAAACAGTACATAAACAATCATAAACAGTATATGTGGATATTTTTAACATGTAGATCTCAATTTTAGAAAAATTTAGAAACTTGGACCAACTAAATCCGAGCTAGGATGAATTAATTATGAATTTTTAAAGTTTAAATCGGATTAAAGCATTTAGATGGATTTTAATTGGATTATGACGCAATAAAGAATTATTATTTTATTCGAAGAGAGAACAGATTTTATTGCGTCCGCGGGCTGAGGTTTGCGATGGACAAGGTGCACAGAGATGGTCTATAGAAACGGACGACCGACAACAGAGATGACATCATCACCAGCGATGACGACGAACTCACCGAGAGCACGGACGATGTCGGACGGCAACGGACGACGGTCTTTGGTGAAATGGAGGACCGGATGAGGACGGTGACGACTTGGCAAACCCAACAGTGGTCTTCCCGAGCGACGGTGGCAACAGGAACGACGGCAGCGCGCGGCTAGACTTCTCTCGGCGGCGGCGACGCATAGGCAGCAGTGGCTAGGGCGCCACGGTCGACGAGAAGCTGGGGCGAAGGCAGTGGCAGAAAGAGGAGGTCAGGGGGGTCCGTTTTATAGGGGCAGCGACGGCGGCTAGGCCCAAGGTAGCTGGCATCGGGGATGGAAATTTTAGGGTTAAAGAAGAAAAAACGAGTCCGAACCGATCTCAAATCCGGTGATTTCCAAATGAATTAGGCTAAACTTTCTATAGAGAAAAGATAGAGAAGATCAAGGGGATCATTTCCCCTCTATCAATTTGATCAAATCGGGCAAGAAGCGATGAAATTTGGAAGGGGCAGCGGCCTGTGGCGCTCGGACTCGGCTCGGCTGCAGGCGGCGCGAGGAAGAAGACGACCGACAGGAGGCCCCCACCTGTCAGCGGTAGAGAGAGAGAGATGCAGGGGCGACGGCCTGTGGGCTGGCTGGGCCGCACGTGCACAGGCCGAAGGAAGGAGGGGAGAGGGAAAAGAAAAAAAGGATTTTGGCCCAAACCCAAAAGAGAGGGGTTTTAACCTTTTTTTCTTTTTAAGTGATGCATGAAATGCAATTCCATTGGTAAAAAAAATACTTTCTTGGCTCAAATAAATCCCAGAAAAATCTAGGAATAATTGAAACAAGAGAAGTATTTATTAAAATTTTATCTAGCCCACTTTTATATTGGAATTTATTAACTTAAACTTAGATCTTTTCTTCTAGGCTTTTTAAAATCATTTCTAATAATTCCATTTAAACAACAATTTGTAATTTAGAGATTTTTAGGGTGTGACAAATACATCAACCAAAGCTCAATTGCTAGCATCAAGAAGGAAGACTTGGCATTGAAGGCGAAGGAAGAAGAAGAAGAAGCAAGCCACAAGAGCAAGAGCAAGGAGGAGATCGACGAGGAAGAGATGGCTCTCTTCGTCAAGAAGTTTGGGAAGTTCATGAGGCGAAGCGGCTTCTTCAAGGGGAGTCCTTCCAAGCGCTCCATAGACAAATCAAGTGGGGGGCACTCCACAAGGAAATGCGATGAGTGTCATGAACCCGAACATTTCATGGCTGATTGCCCCAACCTCAAGGAAGAAAAGAAGAAGGGCGACAGAAGGGAGAAGCACAAGCATAGCAAGCGCGAGCGACATTGCCAAGCTCACCTTGGGATGATCTTCGGTTCCGATTCCGAGTCAAGCTCAAGTGATGATGAGGGAGTGGCCACCTTCGCCGTCAAGCCTACATCACCTCCTACACCTAGGCTCTTCAACTACTCAAGTGATGACGATGCTCCCATTTGCCTCATGGCAAAGGAGCCTAAGGTACCTTCCTCTCTCAAGTCCATAAATGTTGATCTTGTTAGTGATGAGGAGGATGATGTTGATGAGGTTATGGATGAGGACTTGTTCAAGTCCATAACTAAGGAATCAATACCGCACTTGAGTGAATTGCTTGGGAGAATCGAGGATCAATATGCAACCCTCGAGAGGCAAGAGACTTTGCTAATTTGTGAGAAAGAGCGAGCTCAGGAACTCAAGGTTAAGCTTGCTAAGGAGAGAGAAAAAAATGAGGCTTTGGTACGACTTTACAAGCAAACCAAAGAATCTCATGCTAATCTTGAGGTGGCGAATGCTCAACTTCAAGAGATAGTGGATGGCTTGGACAAAGCTTACCTATCTCTTGAAGAGAAGTTCGAAACCTTAAAGAATAGTGTCTCTCTCCCTAGTGAGGCATCTTGCTCTAAGATTGTCCCAAGCGATGAACCATGTGCTAGGTGTAAGGACATTGATATTGAAGCTTGTACTACTAATTCCATATCTTTGAGTGCCTTGCAAAAGCAAAATGAGAAGCTTATAGGACTCCTTCACAATGGCCTTATAAAGTGTCACATGGGTAGTAAGGCCCTAAAGTAGTACCTAGCCTACCAAAGAGAGAACTTCAACCGTGAAGGCCTTGGGTATGTTCCTCCACCGAAAGGGATGGTGGATAAAAGTGTAATGCTCAAGAAGCCTCAAGGTCTCAACAACTTTATGAAGGCCAAAAGTATCCTTCCTAATGATTGTGCTTCACAAAATTCATTTGATGCCTCTTATGTTCTTAAGAAGAATGCTAATGGTCGTGTTGTAGCTAAGTACGTTGGCCCAAGGGGCAAGAACATTTCCATCAAGAGAGTGCTTTGGGTGTTGTCGGTGTCTCGGGCCTAGGGGTATGTCGACTATGGGTTTGAGGCGGCCCCGTCCGTCCACGTGGCCATCCCCCGAGGGGCGAGAAGGCCCGAGGACGACGTGGCGGCCGCCCTCCCATGGCGCGCTACCCTCTCAGGGGAAGTTCCAGTAGGGGTCGGGCTCCCCCGACCCCCTCGGGCCGTCGCCACGTGCCACGAAGTGGGTGAGCGCTCCCAGTGCTCACCTACCTGCATTAAATGACGGTACAGTCATGGTGCGCCTACACCGCGCACGTGCCGCATCTATTGCGAGGTGACGCGCATGCATCTGACACCTGTCACCGTCGGTTGACTGGCGTGAGACCGGTGCGAAGGACCGATGGGACGGCGTACAGTGCCGCGCGTGTGTTGATGCAAAAAACACACGCTGGCCTGAGAGATTTGCTTTACTCTAGTGCAGGTCCAAAATTAGTTCTTTAGGTTCAAGGGCGTGCCAGTTGATTTGATCCTGCAATCAACAAGAAGAAATATGCAAAGAATATCAGTAAACGATAGTCCATCGGCCAGACAGTCGATTTCATATCGTATGTAACCTAGCCGATGCAATAAAGCATGAATCGGCTGTAAGGTATAGTCATTGATAATACTAACCCTAAAACTAGTATATCAGCTGAAAGATCAGTGTTACATAATCAATGTATCAATATTACTTTAGAAATAAGCAATTGGGATAGATCGAACTGAACCGAGACAGTATAAATTGCCCATGTCTAATGTAACATGAAATAAAGATTATATAAACTCATGTCATAGCCGATATCTAGATTTAAGCATGTATCAGCTATAGCTCCGATACAACCCTATACTAGGATATTCTCTAGTAATAAATATATTCAACTATAACCAGTTAGATTGGTATCAAGTTCAATATATTTACATTAGATTAGATCCTGATATAAGGGGCAGATATAGAACATTAAACAAAGCATAAACAATGTAAAACTTTTATACCAGGTAAGATCGGCTGAAACCCCGATACTATCCTTATTAACAACCATAAGACATGCTAGATATCATGATTCTAAATACGACTTAATTGGTTGGACTTAACCAATGCAGCATTAAGTATAAGGAGAAGCACGACATCTAGAAAATCAAACCGATGGTTGCCTTTTAGGAATGGTGGATACATTATATAATCTAAACCAACAAAGTAATCTAGCCGATATCGATGAAACCGTAAAAAGAATCCAGCCGATGCAAGTAGATTGCATTGTCGATCTAAATTATATAATGTATATGATAACTCGGAAGTTTACAAGATAGAACTAGAGTGTCATGAATATGTAAGCACTAGCTCCGATAATGCAAACCGCCATAACAAGATATACCTTTTCGTCGAAGATCAAACTGATGCAGCACGACTCAAAAGCACAAACTTGTCGAAAAGTAGAAAATAAGGGTGGCGATGCACCGAGATTGATTGAACGTGTGTTGTTATTATTTACAGGACCTCGGGATTATATTTATACCCGAAAATACAAACATTGTCCATCACGACCACGACTCATATTAACCTAATACAAATCCAACTAACAAACAAGTCCCTTAGGCGGACTCTTACCGTGATAATCTACAAGGAAATTACATAAAATATCCTAATTAATAGATACAATTGCCTTTTCAGGACTCTATCCATGCACGGCAATCCGTATGAAGCACTCTAACTCAAGCCGATGACGTGTACTCAGTCGTATTTCCAAAATCGGCTCAATCGGCTAACCCTGTCCGACTCTGACTCTGCCGATCCTGTCCGCAGCCGATTCGGACTACAGCCGATTCTCACTCTGTTTCCGATACGATCTAATCCCTTGGAATTTTCTTTGATTCTATCCTTATCTCCGATATTTGAATTACCAAATTTGGTCGCTAACAGCGTGCCGATGCACGCGCGGTAGGTATGATACGCTTCCCAATGAAGCTGCGTCAAGATCGTAGGGGCCGATCCGACTCCTGCGCCACGTCAAGGTTGGTGCGTTAGGTCTAATCACCTGGTGCATCGCACGGCTTACGGTGGACTGTCGGATTCCAGCCGTTTAATGGAGAATGACGTGCTGGGCCGACCGCCATGATGGGCGGTCTGATCGACGCCATACCGGATCTAGAGGAGCGGAAGACTTCCACTCCAAGCCACATCATAGACTTCATCTGTAAAAGATTTTTCTCCTTTCTCTCTAGAAAACCGCCTGTTTGGCCCCTTTGGTGTCCCCTTGAGATATAAAAGGAGGCCCAGGCCTAGAGGAAGGGGGTTTTTTTGGATTCTTCTTCCCATTCTCCTGGCTGGGTTGCGGCTGACTGAGGCCAACCCTGGAGAGCTAGAATCCTCATACATATAATCCACCATACAGGAGTAGGGTATTACGCTTCACCGGCGGCCCGAACCTGTATACGTGCTCGTGTGTCACCATTCTCTAACAAGCGATCTCAATCCCCACCGGGCCTAAGGAGTCCTCTTTCACGCGCCCTGGGCCGAACTCAAAAAGGGGGTCTGCACAGTCCCCCGCTGCGGAGTTTTCCATTCGATAGCTAGCGCGCAAGGTAGGGGCACGTAAACGCTTCCTAGGCTCTACGCTCCTTGCGTGATCGCCAAGCTTCGCCGAGTCAGCACTATGGCTTAAGAGGCGGTGCTCCACACCCCCACACCGAGCGCGGACGACGACGGCGGGGAGCTGCATCCTCATCGCCAGACGCGCGTTTCGTCACCGCCTCCCCACCGGAGCCCTGAGCAGGAGAAGGGGCCGAAGGAGCCGGAGGGCTCCGCCACCTCCCAACGGCCCAGTGACGAGCGACGGCGTCACTCCAAGGCGCGCCGCCGACTGGCCTACGGTGACGGTGGCACTCCTCATGGTGCCCTCCAGGCGGCAGGTGCGCTCCTGCGCCATCCGCCCATCGCCGCGGACCCAAAGGCCCCCGTCCAGCGTTGGCTGGACGACGTGGCCAACCTGGTCAAGGCGGCGCACTAGCAGCTGGGCGCTAGCGACCGCACATCGGTGGCCAAATTGTCCGGCACCGCGACTGAACCTCTTCGTCCGCAAGGCGAAGAGCGCGACGAGCGGCGGCTAATGAACGCCGCGCGTCCTCAGTGCCCTCGTCGACGCCCACGGCTTCCCGCGGGCGTCACGAGAGTTTGTATGACGAGCCACATGCCCGGCTCAATATCGAGCGCCAGCGTGATGAGCGCCGTGCTACCCAAGCGGGAGAGGGCGCCGCGTCCACGGCCACCGAGCGCCCTAGTGGCCCTAAAGGTAGGCCCCCCGTTTCCCCCGTCGTTGGGGCTGGATGCCGCGCCTTTGTGGTGAGTCTTCGGAATGTCCGATGGCCCCCAAAGTTCTGGCCCAGCATCCTGGAAAAGTACGACGGTAGTGTCAACCCCACCGAGTTCCTCCAGATCTACACGACTGAAATCGAGGTGGCGGGGGGTGACGGCAAGGTCATGGCGAACTACTTCCCCATGGCCCTCAAAGCCCAAGCGCGGGGATGGCTCATGAACTTGCCACCCGCCTCCATCCACTCCTGGGAGGATTTGTGCTAGCAGTTTACTACGAACTTTCAGGGCACATATCCGCGCCCAGGAGAGGAAGCCGACCTGCACGCAATGTAACGGAGGGACGGAGAGTCCCTCCAGTCATACATCCAGCGGTTTTGCCAGGTCCGCAACACCATCCCGTGTATCCCCGCGCACGCGGTGATATACGCGTTTAGAGGAGGCGTGCGGCACAACCGCATGCTGGAGAAGATTGCCTCCAAGGAGCCCCAGACTACCGCACAGCTCTTCGAGCTCGCGGACCGCGTGGCCCGTAAGGAGGAGGCCTAGACCTGGAACTCCTCCGGCTATGGCGCGGCGGCTGCGGCTGCCCCCGGGTCTGCTGCCCATTCTGGGCAGCAAGAAAGGAGGAAGAAGAGGAGGACTGCTTGCTCTGGCAACGAGGGGCATGTCCTCGCCGCTGAGCATGCCCCGCGGTCCCCGCGTAAGGGGAAGGCTGCGGAGGGTAGCAAGAGGAGCCCTGCTGCCCCTGGCCGAGAGCGCCAGGTCGACAAATGGTGCTCCGTACATGACACCTCCCTCCACGACCACACCGAGTGTCGCGCGGTCAAAGGATTGGCCGAGCGCATCAAGAAGTGGGGGGAGGAGCGAGGTCAGGAGCGTTGTGAGGGCCAGAACCTCACGGCCCCTACCCACGACCGGCGAAGTGAGGCCAAGAAAAAGGCCCCCGCTGACGACGATGGTGACGACGACTTGGGTGTTCAAGAGCCTGAGGCCACCGTCACCACCATGGATGGGGGAGCGTGTGCTCATGCTTCCCGCCGCAGCTTCAAGACCATGAAGCGCGAGCTTCTGGCTGCGGTCCCCACCCACGAGGCCTCACGGTGGGCCAGGTGGTCGGAGGTCCCTCTCACCTTCGACCAAACCGACCACCCTCCGTGCGTGGCCAGGGGTGGGCAAAATCTCGATGGTGGTCTCCCCCACCATTTGCAATGTCAAGTTGAGGCGCGTCCTGATAGATGGCAGCGCCGCCCTCAACATCCTTTCCCCCACGGCCTATGACCTCATCAAGGTCCCGGGGATGAAGCTCCTGCCGTCTCTGCCGATCATCGGCATGACGCCGAGGCACACATGGCCTCGAGGTCACATTGACCTCCCGGTCACGTTCGGTGGCCCCACAAATTCCGCACCGAGCGGATAGACTTCGATGTGGCGGACCTCCATCTGCCCTACAACGCGGTTCTGGGGAGACCCGCGTTGGTGAAGTTCATGGCGGCCACCCACTACGCCTATCTCCAGATGATGATGCCGGGCCCACGCGGCCCCATCACCATCAACGGCGATCTTAAGATCGCACTGGCTTGCGCGGAACAGCGTGCAACCGACCTCGCTGCGATCCCAAAGCCCGCGGGCAGTAACGAGGAGCATGGTGCAACCTCGTCTCACGCCCCGAGGAAGCGGATGACCCTAGGTGACGAGGTCCCCATCAAGGAGGTGGCACTGGCCGGCGACCCATCCAAGACCGTCAAGATCGGTGGTCAGCTGGATGGCAAATAGGGAGACACGCTCGTCTCCTTCCTGCGGGCGAACGCTGACGTCTTCGCATGGAAGCCGTCAGACATGCCCGGGGTCCCAGGGAGGTGATCGAGCACCGTCTAGCCGTGCGACCGGGCGCAAGGCCTGTCCAGCAGAAAGTGCGATGGCAGGCCCCCGAGCACCAAGCCTTCATCCATGAGGAGGTGGCGCGCTTGCTGGAGGCCGGATTCATCCGGGAAGTCATCCATCCGGAGTGGCTAGCGAACCCGGTCGTCGTCCCCAAGGCGAACTATAAGCTCTGGATGTGCATCGACTACACCGACCTCAATAAGGCATGTCCTAAGGACCCTTATCCCCTGCCACGCATAGATCAAATCGTCGACTCCACCGCGGGGTGCGACCTTTTATGCTTTCTAGATGTCTACTCAGGGTATCATCAGATTCGCATGGCTAGGGTTGATAGAGGAAAAAGCTACATTCATTACTCCCCTAGGCACATACTGTTATACAACTATGCCTTTCGGTTTAAAGAATGCAGGCCCTACTTTCCAGTGCACTACTCGTATTACTTTGGGTAGTCAAGTAGGGCGTAACGTTGAGGCGTACGTCGATGACCTGGTTGTAAAGACGCGCAACCAGGAGACACTCCTCTCGGATCGAGCGGAGACTTTCGAGAGCCTCCGCTCTACCCGCATGAAGCTGAACCCCGAAAAGTGTGTGTTCGGCGTGCCGGCGGGCAAACTTCTCGGGTTCTTGGTCTCGGCCCGAGGCATAGAGGCCAACCCCGAGAAGATTAGCGCGATAAATAGGATGTGCCCCCCAGCAAGCTTAGGGATGTCCAGTGTGTCACTGGGTGCATGGCCACCCTTAGCCGATTCATATCAAGGTTGAGAGAGAAGGCGCTGCCCCTATTTAAACTCCTCAAGCGCTCTGGGCCATTCCGGTGGACGGAGGAAGCCGAGCAACCCCCTCGACTAGTTGAAGGCATACCTCAGCTCCCCTCCGGTCCTAGTTGCCCCCAAGCCAAAGGAGCCGCTGCTGCTCTACTTGGCTGCGACCCCACAAGTAGTCAGCGCAGTGCTGGTGGTGGAGCGCGCCGAGGAATGCCCTCGGTGCGTGCCCCACCGACCCACGATGGCCCAGCCCGGGACAGAGGATGACGCGGGAGCCCGTCAGTCAAGCGAAGGCCCTCGGGCCCCCCAGTCTGACGATGGCCCTACGATCCCTCGCTAGGCATTGTTAGAGGCCCCCAGACCCCAGGAAGGCCCCGAGGCCACTGGGGGGAGGAGCGGCCCGACGACGCCTGACCCCGAGGCTACCAACGTGGAGGGGAAGAGGGCCCAGAGCGGCCCCTCCCAACATTCCCACGCGGGACCCGATGCCCGCGACGATGAAACTAGGCCCCGCCGAAAGGTGCAGCGGCCGGTTTACTTCGTTAGCGAGGCGTTACGAGATGCAAAGATTCGGTATCCTCAGGCCCAGAAATTGCTTTACGCGATCCTGGTGGCCTCGAGAAAGTTGCGCCATTATTTCCAAGCGCACCGGGTCACGGTGGTAACGTCCTACCCTCTCAGGCAAATTCTTCGGAACCAAGAGGGGACAGGATGAGTGGTCAAGTAGGCCATAGAACTCTCTGAGTTCGATCTCCACTTTGAACCACGCCACGCGATTAAGAGTCAGGCACTCGCCCACTTCGTGGCAGAGTGGAGCCCAACCGCCGAACCCGATCTCGGGTTCCCCGAGCCCGAGATCGGAGCGGATCCCGCGCAACAGGCTGCCAGCCCGCATTGGGTGATACAGTTCGATGGCTTGCTCGCCCTCCAAGGAGCTGGCGCTGGGGTCACTTTGACCTCACCAAACGGGGACACCCTCAAATACTTGTTCGCCTAGATTTTCGGGCAACCAATAATATGGCGGAGTACGAGGGACTCCTTGCGAGACTTAGAGAGGCGGCAGGAATGGGGATCCGCCGCCTCCTGGTTCCAGGCGACTCTCAGTTGGTCTTGAACCAAGTCTCCAAGGAGTACCGCTGCTCCGACCCGCAAATGGAAGCCTCCGTCTGCGAGGTGCGGCGTATGGAGCGCCACTTTGACGGGTTAGAACTACGGCACGTGCCCAGGCGAGACAACATGCTCGCCGATGAGCTGTCACGCCTCGCCTCGTCACGCGCCACAACCCAACCGGGTCCTGATCCCCCGGGGGACTCAGACGCTGCCACGCCTACCCCGACGCCCGAGGGAGTCCGGGTCTCGGGGCCCAATGGGGTCGAACCCGACCCCTCAAGACAAAATGCCTGGATGACTGAGATCCAGGCCTTCCTCAAAGATGAGACTCTCCCCGAGGATCGCGAAGGGAGCGAACGCGTCATTCGCATCTCCAAGAGATACGTGCTGGTAGAGGGGGCCCTCTACCGGCGCGGTGCCAACGGAGTCCTCCTCAAGTGCATCCCTCAGGACCATGGCATCGAGCTCCTCGCCAATGTCCATGAAGGCGAGTGCGGAGCTCGCTCCGCCTCGCGCACATTGGTCGGCAAGGCCTTCCGACAGGGTTTCTACTGGCCAACAGCGCTCCAGGACGCGGCCGATCTGGTCAGGTGATGCCGAGCGTGCCAATTCCACGCCAAGCAAACGCATCTGCCGGCCCAGGCCCTCCAGACCATCCCGCTCTCATGGCCCTTTGCGGTCTGGGGGCTGGAAATCTGGGGTCCATTCAAGAAGGCGTTGGGAGGATATGAGTACCTCTACGTCGCCTTCATCAAGTTCACCAAATGGCCCGAGGCTTACCCGGTCATCAAGATCGACAAGCACTCGGCGCTCAAATTCATCGAGGGCATCACTGCCCGCTCCGAGGTGCCCAACCGTATCATTACGGACAATGGCACCCAAATCACAAGTGAACTGTTCGGCGACTACTGCGAGGACATGGGCATCAAGCTCTGTTTCTCCTCCCCGCCCACCCAAAGAGCAACGGTCAAGTGGAGCGCGCCAATGCGGAAATCCTCAAGGACCTCAAGACCAAGACATACAACATCCTCAAAAAACACGGCGACTCGTGGATCGACGAGCTACCAGCGGTGCTATGGGCCAACTGGATGACCCCGAGCCGCGCCATAGGAGAAATACCTTTCTTCCTGGTTTACGGGGCGGAGGCGGTCCTCCCATCCGAGCTCACCCTGGGGTCTCCACGAGCAGCCCTGTACAACAAGGCAAATCAAGAGCTCCTCCGATGGGATGACCTCGACTACCTCGAAGAACGAAGGTGGCGCGCCGCCCTCCGGGCCGCGCGCTACCAGCAGAGCCTAAGGCGCTACCATCAACATAAACGATGGTAGCGATCGCTCAACATAAACGATCTCATCCTACGCCGCGTCCAAACGCGTGCCGGACTGAGCAAACTCTCACCCATGTGGGAGGGGCCGTTTAGAGTGATCGGTGTTCCCCGGCCGAGCTCGATCAGGCTGGCCATGGAGGACGGCACAGAGCTACCCAATCCATGGAACATCAAACACCTTCGTCGCTTCTATCCATAGAGGAGTCGCTGTGTTGTACCTCAGGCTCGGGCCAACCCCGCGCGCCCCCCTCGAGCACGACAAAGTTTGCCGGGGGCTCCCACTATCAATATATTTCCCTTGCATCCATTTCACAACAGTTTTATCTCCGGTCCAATTGTGCTTTCCCCTTATGGGTTTTGTTAGGTGTTTTCGTCTTACTAGGGACGGTCGCATTCGCGCCGCTCCTAAGTGGTTCGCGCCACCTAGACGCCAACGGGGCCCAGAGCGAGCCGTGCCCCGAGACATGTCGAACTCCAGGGGAACTCCAGGGGAACTAGCCAGTCTCAACATGCGGAACTCCCCAAGTGCTCTAGTCTCGGCTCTTATCACTTAGGGCGGCGGCCCGAATCCGAGCCCCCGTTCAAGGCGAAACACCGAACAAGCCGACAAGGGAAGAAACACTTGGATCAAACATATAAGATATCGAACTAATATTCGAACCATGACACATTGCGTTGCAGGAAATCGAGACTCAATTCAAAGCAAGGTGTCGCTTATTACAAGACCCCCTTGGGGGCAGAATATGCGCAACCACAAACAAAAAGAAGAAAAAGGTGAAGGGGCGACGCCCGCAGGCCTTGGCTTGTGGGGTTACGCCTCGCCACCATCGCTGCTGCTGTCCTCGGCCTCGTCGTCATCGTTGGCGTCATCGTCAGAGGCGGGCGGCATAGAGAACCGAGGGGCTGTCCCTTCGAAGGTGGCAACGACCTTCCGGGCGACCTCTCAGACTTGGGCACGGGCCGCCACCTCGGTCCCCGGTGGGAAGTCATCGAAGACCCCCCACGGGTTAAACCCCGGGTCGCGGGCCTGGCAGCTGGCCAACACCAGCTCCACGGCCCCCTCAGTGAGGCCCTTCGAGGAGGCCTTTATGGTCTCCTCGACCTCGTCTGCGAGCTGCTCGAGGTTAGCGGCCACGGCGGCTACACGGTGGGCGATTCCGACCGGCGTGTTGCCGAGCTTGTAGGTCTCACCCACCGAGATCTTGGCCTCGCGTACAGCATGCTCCAGCTTCTCGACGGTGTCCTGGAGCATGCCAGGAGCCATGGCCTGCGCCATCTTGAATGCCTCAACCTCCGTGTTGCGGGTCGTGATTAGCTCCTGGAGGGCGGCGGCGTGCCCCTCGGCCGCAGCGAGGCGGGCGGCGAGATCGTTCTACCCCTCGGCCGCCCCGGTGCTCCGGGACATCTCTGCGGCCCCCTTGGCGTGCGCCTTGAGCTCGGCGGCATGATTGTCGAGGTCGGCAGCGCGCTTGTCGAGGGTAGCCCGCTCGGCGCGGGCGTTCTCCATTTGCGCGACCTCCCGCTCCATCACGGCCCCCTCGCGACCGGAGATCTCCGCTTCGAGACCAAGGATGTGGGCCGCGCGCTCCTCGCGAACGCGCAGCTCCGCGGACAGCCGCCAGTTGGCGTCCTCGGACTCCGCGAGAGCTTGGAGTCGCTCGGTTAAGTCGATATCGCGAAGCCGAAACGCGACCTCCGCCTCCCCGGCGGCAGCTTCATGCGTCGCCAGCGTCTCCTCCCGCGCCTTGAGCTCCTCGGAGAGGATGCGATTCTTGTTGGCGCGTGTCGCGATGCCGTCTTCGCGCCGCTTGATGGCGGCCTCCGCCTCAGCTGCCCTTTGATCCCGGGCCAGGGCGGCGTCCTGCCGACGCGTCAGGTCGGTGACGAGCGCGTCGAACCGCTCGCGCAGGTCCAAGCCGCTCATGTCCATCGCCTCGGTCGCGACAAGCGCCGCGACCCTCTCCTCCACCTCCCTAGTGATCTCCGCCAGGGCTTCGGTGCGTGCGTCGATGGACGCGATCAGGGCAGCGTAGGCCTTCCGGCCCACCTCCACCATACTTTCTACGGAGCGGCGCCCCTCGGCCAGCCACTCCCACTCGGTGGCCAGCTCGGCCCGCTCCCCCGCCAAGGACTGTAGCTGGGCGTTGAGCCCGTCCATGACGGCGGAGCTTGCCGATGCCATGGCCTGGAGTAGGGGCTCCGCGTCTAGCGGCATAGCCGCAGCGGAGGATAGCCGGTGGCCCGACCCCAGCGGGGTCACGGGCTCGGCCTCGGGTGCTTGGCCGGGCTCGGGGGCTGGCTCGGCTTCGGGGGCGTGGCCAGCTTCGGGGTCCGTAGCGCCACTGCCATCTCGGTCGGCCAGCACCAGTTGCCTGAGCCAGGCCGCCTCCGCTTCTTCCCGGGCGCGGGCCTCCACCCCTCCCGCGCACATGCCTCCTCGGCCCCCCGGGCAGCAGCCTCGGCCTCCCGGGCTTGGGCCACCTCGCGGGCTGCCCGCAGATCGGCCGCCTGGTGGGCCGCCTCCTCGCCCGATCGCCCCGCGGCCTCGGCCCCAGTGGGCCGGCTGCTCTTGGTTTGGCGAGGGATTTCCCGAGGTGGGAGGTCGCTGGGTAATGGAGACCGAGAGCAAAGCAAAAAATACATAAGAGAGAGAGCAGAGACAAGAGGAAAAGTGGCCCTCAGCAGGGGATGAGGCTGTACCTGGCCGATGGACGTTTGAATGTCCACTTGGGGGGCTCTATAAAACCCCCCTTGCTGGGTCCTGACCCCTGTCAGGGTGCGACCTCCCCTAGCTTGCGAAGCCGCTTCCTCTTCTTCTCTCCCCCGGACGGTGTAGGTGAACCACGCGTGGGTCGCCCCCCCGGGGTACTCTCGGCGCCACCCCCTCGGGGTGGAGATGGGGGAGGGGGACTATCCCCGTGTTTCCTTTTCCCCTTGGTATCTTCAGGGCGGCTGCCCCCAGAAATTCTCCCGTGAGGAGCCGGCGGGCGACCCTCGCTAGAAGAGGACTATCCTCCTCCCCCGCTGCGGCTGCCCCCTGCGCCATCGTGGCCCCGATCCCCCGAGGACCCGACCGTAACCATCACGGCTCGGATGCTCTCGCGGTCCGGGTCACTACACAAGGGGAGCACGCCCGCAGGGATCAGGGACGGTTCCACGATGCTGAGATTCAGCACGCGTTGAACCACCAACCGAAGATCTTCCGGGTTCCAGTCCCAGTCGCGGCCTGGGTGCATTCGGATGGAGTCTTCGGGGCCCGAGAACGCCCACACGCCCCGCCTGCGTTCTTGCAGCGGGGCGATGCGGCGGTGGGTGTAGTCTCCGAATACTATCGCGCCGGTCAGGCCCTGGGCGCGCAGGCCGATCAGGCGGTCGAAGACAGCATCATATCCCCCCGAGGGTCACGACCGACCGCCATGTTGGCACCTGCTGCGGCAGCTGGGATGGGAGATGGAGGCGGCGCTCGTCCTGGAGGCTGGTGTAGAACCAGTCGCTCTTCCAGTCGTCCCACTTCTTTCGCAAGACACAGGGAATGTACTGGTGAGACGTCTGCGCCCGCGGCTGAAAATAACAGCCGCCGATCACCGTCGGCGGTGATACCGACTGAACGATGTAGCACCACCGGAACAGTCGGAGCGTGGGCCTCACCCCCACGAACGTCTTGCACAAGTGTGCGAAGCTGGCCAGTGTCATCACGGCATTGGGGGTGAGATGGCCCATACGGAGGTTGTAGTAGTTTAGCACCTCCAGAAAGAAGCCGGAGAACGGCGGGTTGAGCCCCGCCATGGTGAAGGGGACGAAGAAGATGGCCCTCCCCGGGACTGCGGCGCCGGGCGCGCCTCGCCCAGCACCACCGCTTCCCGGTCGGCCACCACCAGCATGAATTTGCGCGGTAGGCTGGCCATGCGGTCGTTGGTGATCCGCGACGGCGGCAACACGCTGCCCTCGACTGGAGAGGATCCCCGCGTCATTGCTCTGGGCAAAGTGAGGTGCACGAATCGAAAGAGCGTGGCGAGAAGGGCGCTAGGAAAGCAAGGAAGGCGAGAGCGCTGGAGGGCTGTGTTGGGCGAAAAGTGGCAAAGGAAGGGGAGGCCCCCTTCTCGATGCCCTTTTATAGCCTAGCCGCCACCGCATCCAGCTCCTCGTTTCCCGCGCCCACTATCTCGCCCCCTCGATTCTCGTGCGCACTTCCCCCATCATCCCCTCTACACCGCTTCCGGCGCGCGTGCGGAACATCGCCACCGTCCCGGAAACGAAGGGGCGGATCGTGCTCGCTCCTAGGGCACGCACGTTCGCCGAGAGGTATGCCATCTTTATTATCTTGAGCAGACGTGCCCCGTTTTGCGTGCCGCCCCCGGAAATGGGGCCGCTGCGCAGTAATGGCCCGTTTCTGTTGAGAGGCGACTTGGGTTACGCCCCGGATAATGAGGTCGTTACGGAACAAAGGCCCATTGTTGCTGTGAGGCGGTTTTACCCAACACGCAGAGCCAGCGGCCATCCATCTCCTTTGGAAACCTGGGCCCACTCCACACCGATTCGATGAGGTGGCGTAAAACCTGGTCGACCTGCAGTAGGGCCCCACACAGGCTTTACGCCGGGGGCTACTGTCGGTGTCCTGGGCCTAGGGGTATGTCGACTATGGGTTTGAGGCGGCCCCGTCCGTCCACATGGCCATCCCCCGAGGGGCGAGAAGGCCCGAGGACGACGTGGCGGCCGCCCTCCCATGGCGCGCTACCCCCTCGGGGGAAGGTCCAGCAGGGGTCGAGCTCCCCCGACCCCCTCGGGCTGTCGCCACGTGCCGCGAAGTGGGTGAGCGCTCCCAGCACTCACCTACACGCATTAAATGACGGTGCAGGCATGGTGCGCATGCACTGCGCGCATGCCGCATCTATTGCGAAGCGACGCGCACGCATCTGACACCGGTCACCGTCGGCTGACCAGCGTGAGACCGGTGCGAATGACCGATGGGACGGCGTACAGTGCCGTGCGTGCTGGCGCACGCGCGGTAGGTATGATACGCTTCCCAATGAAGCTGCGTCAAGATCGTAGGGGGCGATCCGACTCCTGCGCCACGTCAAGTTTGGTGCGTTAGGTCTAATCACCCGGCGCATCGCACGGCTTACGGTGGACTGCCGGATTCTAGCCGTTTAATGGAGAAATGACGTGCTGGGCCGACCACCATGATGGGCGGTCTGATCGACACCATACCGGATCTACAGGAGCGGAAGACTTCCACTCCAAGTCACGGCATAGACTTCATCTGTAAAACATTTTTCTCCTTTCTCTCTAGAAAACCGCCTGTCTGGCCCCTATGGTGTCCCCTTGAGATATAAAAGGAGGCCCAGGCATAGAGGAATGGGTTTTTTTGGATTCTTCTTCCCACTTCTCCTAGCTAGGTTGCGGCTGACTGAGGCCAACCCTGGAGAGCTAGAATCCTCATACACATAATCCACCACATAGGAGTAGGGTATTACGCCTCACCGGCGGCCCGAACCTGTCTACGTCCTCGTGTGTCACCGTTCTCTAACAGGCGATCTCAATCCCCACCGGCCTCACCGGAGCAGGGCCTAAGGAGGCCTCTTTCATGCACCCTGGGCCGAACTCAAAAAGAGGGTCTGCACAGTCCTCCGTTGCGGAGTTTTCCATCTGATAGGTGCCTACGGCACTTGTTACTAACATGAGAGGAGCCAAGCAAGTATGGGTACCTAAAATTAGAAATTGATCTCTTGTAGGAATATATCTCCGGTGGGAAAAGTTGGGTGATTGATAGAGGATGTACAAATCACATGACTGGAGAGGAGTCAATGTTTTCTTCCCTTGATCCAAATGGCACTTCACAAGACAACATAGTTTTCGGGGATGATGGAAAGGGAAAGGTAATGGGCTTAGGTAAGATTGTCATCTCAAATGACCTTTCCATTTCCAATGTCCTCTTGGTAAAATCTCTCAACTACAATCTTTTATCCGTCTTGCAATTATGCTCTTTGGGTTACAATTGTCTTTTTACCGATGTTGATGTGACCGTTTATAGAAGGAATGATTCCTCTGTAGTCTTTAAGGGTGTCCTCAAGGGAAAGCTTTATCTTGTAGATTTCACCTCAAATAAAGCTAATTTTGAGACATGCTTAGTGGCTAAGTCCAACACGGGGTGGCTTTGGCATCGGAGGCTAGCCCATGTTGGTATGAGGAATCTTCACAAGCTTCTCAAAGATGATCACATTATTGGACTAACAAATGTACAATTTGAGAAAGATAAGGTGTGTAGCGCATGTCAAGCCGGGAAAAAGGTTGGTGCTCACCACCCGGTCAAGAATGTCATGACTACTATGAGACCATTGGAACTTCTTCACATGGACCTCTTCGGACCCATTACTTATCTAAGCATTGGAGGTAATAAATATGGTCTTGTTATTGTTGATGACTTTTCACGCTTCACGTGGGTGTTCTTTTTGCACGACAAGAGTGAGACTCAAGCTATCTTCAAGAAGTTTGCAAGAAGAGCACAAAATGAGTTCGAGCTCAAGATCAAGAACATCCAAAGTGACAACGACAAAGAATTCAAGAACACGTGCGTGGAGAGCTTCCTTGATGAAGAAGGCATCAAGCATGAGTTCTCAGCTCCGTATTCACCTCAACAAAATGGAGTAGCCGAGAGGAAGAATAGGACTCTCATTAAGATGGCAAGGACCATGTTGGGTGAATACAAGACATCGGACCGCTTTTGGGCCGAAGCGGTCAACACCGCATGCCATGCCATCAACCGTCTCTATCTTCACCGCCTTCTTAAGAAGACTCCCTATGAGCTTCTTACCGGTAACAAACCAAATGTCTCTTACTTTCGTGTTTTCGGTAGTAAGTGCTACGTTCTTAACAAGAAGGCGAGATACTCAAAGTTTGCTCCTAAAGTGGATGAGGGGCTCTTGCTTAGGTATGGGTCAAATGAGTGCACATACCGTGTTTTCAACAAAACCTTTGGTACTGTTGAGATCGTGCGTGATGTGACTTTTGATGAAATTAATGGCTCTCAAGTAGAGCAAGTTGACTCACATGTGTTAGGTGAAGAGGAGGACCCAAGCGAAGCTATCAAGAGGTTAGCCCTAGGGGATGTTCGTCCTAGGGAGCCACAACAAGGGGCCTCTTCCTCAACATAAGTGGAGCCATCTACATCAACCCAAGCCAACGATTCCTCACCTTCACACATGGATCATGGTGAAGGAGACGAGCACGTACTATCTTCACCAATCAACCTCTCACGCCCAAGGATTCACCAAAGCATTCAACGACATCACCCCACCGATAACAATCTAGGTGATATCAACAAGGGAGTATCCACTAGATCTCGAGTTGCAAATTTTTGTGAACATTACTCTTTTGTGTCTTCCATTGAGCCACTAAGGGTAGAAGAAGCACTCGGTGATCCGGATTGGGTGATGGCGATGCAAGAAGAGTTGAATAACTTCACCCGGAATGAAGTGTGGACATTGGTGGAGAGACTGAGGCAAAACGTGATAGGTACCGAGTGGATCTTCCGGAACAAACAAGATGAGAACGGTGTGGTGGTAAGAAACAAAACAAGGTTAGTGGCACAAGGGTTCACCCAAATCGAAGGATTGGATTTTGGTTAAACCTTTGCACCGGTAGCTAGGCTTGAGTCAATTCGCATTTTATTATAGCCTTTGCTTCTAACCTTGATTTCAAGCTCTATCAAATGGACGTGAAGAGCGCCTTCCTCAACGGTCCAATCAATGAGTTGGTATATGTAGAACAACTGCCGGGGTTTGAAGATCCAAAGTATCCTAATCACGTGTATAAGCTTCACAAGGCGCTCTATGGGCTTAAGCAAGCCCCTAGAGCATGGTATGAATGCCTTCGTGATTTTCTCGTTAAAAATGGCTTTGAGATTGGCAAGGCCGATTCTACTCTCTTTACTAAAATACATGATCGTGATATCTTTGTGTGCCAAATATATGTCGACGATATTACATTTAGCTCTACTAACAAGTCTTTTAGTGAAGAATTTAGTAGAATGATGACCAAGCGGTTTGAGATGTCCATGATGGGTGAATTGAAGTTCTTCCTCGGCCTTCAAATCAAGCAACTTAAGGAAGGAACGTTCATTTGCCAAACGAAGTATTTGAAGGACATGCTCAAGAAATTTGGGATGGAGAGTGCCAAGCCAATTCACACTCCTATGCCATCAAATGGACACCTAGACCTCAACGAACAAGGTAAAGACGTCGACCAAAAGGTATATCGTTCTATCATTGGGTCATTACTTTACCTATGTGCATCTAGGCCCGATATCATGCTTAGTGTTTGCATGTGTGCAAGATTTCAAGCCGCTCCAAAGGAGTTTCATCTTGTGGCCGTGAAGAGAATCCTTAGATATTTAGTGCACACACCTAATCTTGGCCTTTGGTACCCTAAGGGAGCGAGATTTCAACCTCATTGGCTATGCCGATGCGGATTATGCCGAGTGCAAAGTGGATAGGAAAAGCACATCGGGTACTTGCCAATTCTTGGGTAGGTCCCTTGTTTCTTGGTCCTCTAAGAAACAAAACTCCGTCGCCCTATCCACCGCCGAAGCCGAATACGTTTTGGCGGGGAGTTGTTGTGCTCAACTTCTTTGGATGAAACAAACCCTGAGAGACTATGGCCTTAATGTGAGCAAAATTCCACTCCTATGTGACAATGAGAGCGCAATCAAGGTAGCCAACAACCCCGTCCAACATTCCCGAACCAAACACATTGATATTCGCCATCACTTCTTGAGAGATCATTCCACAAGTGGCGACATAGACATTCAACATGTGAGAACCGACAAACAATTGGCGGATATTTTTACCAAGCCTCTAGATGAAGCTAGGTTTTGTGAGTTAAGAAGTGAGCTAAAGATCTTGGATTCTCGGAATGTGGCTTGATCTATTGCATGCATTTTTTATTGCTAGAATAGAGTTGTATACCACCTTGTGACAAAATAGACATTCAATTAATGGATGAACACTAGTCATTTTTTTGGATAATTTGAATCTATGTGTTCGGGGATCTCATTTTTCAATGAATCTTGGTCCTTGCACAACTTGAAATCGGTTCAAACATTCCCTCTTTTGAGGGTGAATTACCTTGTCTTTTGGTAATTAATTTTTTTTTAAATTGCTTCACTTATGGTTTTAGTTTGATTGCTTGGTTGCTTACAAATCATATGTGAAGCAATTGCCAATGTGTTTGTCTAGCCATCAAGTTCATCTTATCACCTACTCTGTTTGTGCCATCCTCTTTATCTCTGTCTGCCACAAAGGATGTCGGATTGTCTGACTTCAAGTCGGACAATCCGACCATATCGGATAGTCCGATCTCACATCAAACTATCCGACGTGGGCCCATGGCCAAGGGGATTTAACCTCCCGGGGTAAAATTTTCTTACCCCTCCTATCATCTACCTCTTTCACTTTCTCTCTCCTTCTCTCCTCTCAGCTCCAACCCTAGATCTAGGCTACCAAAATCTTCACTTCGAAGACTCCGATTGCATCTGCATTGCTACAGGGAAGTTCATCTCCTTAAACTCCTTCCAAAATCACTGGGTTTTCCCGTGGATTTGGTCTCCTTTTGAGGTATTCTCTCGGTTCTCAGATCTCTATATTCCACCATTATTTCAAGATTCCCTTCGGTGAACCATCTTGTTTTAGTGTCTAGAACTAGTTCCTAGCAGATCCTTTGATTCCATCGGATATTTTTGTGTGAATCCAAATTTTGTGTTCTAGGGCAAAATCTGTCGGAGTGTCTGATTTCATGTCGGATAGTCCGATCTACATCGGACAATCCGACATAAAATCGGACTATCCGACATATTTTGCTCCTGATCACACATTTTGCTCCCACACTCCAATATCTTCCTTTCACTTATCCTTAATCATCATCCTCTATTCTAAATCAGTGTCTCCTCATGATCAAGGGCAAATTCAAGAATCAAGTTCTCTCGCAAAGGATCGATGGATCGAGGGCGGTCTCCTACCTCCAAAGCTCGGCATGCCGTTCGGCGAATGCCCCAATCTCGCAGAGATGCACTTCAAGGGCAGTCCACAGAGGAAGATGTGGTCCAAGTTGCAAATGTGGAGCGAGGCGCTCCCCTTCCCTCTCGCCGGAGCCGTGTTAGTGGAGAAGGCTCAAGTGTACCGGCAAGCAAAGTTCGCAAAGGGAATCTTAGTGATTTCTCAGATCAGGCTGGAGGAAGTGGTGATCCCAGTCGCTCTTTTGATGAAGAAATTCAATTAGAAGAGGACATGGCCGCTCAGCAGGCCGCGGAGGACGAAGACCCCTTCTTTGTCTCTACTCTCGTGAGGGATCCCACCTATCCCAGGAGGGTGATTAGGTGGAATCGCAAGTGGACTGAGGTGGAGAAAGAACACAAGAAGGATCCCTACAAGTTTCAACAACTCTCTTCTGATCTCCGGTTTTGGAATTTCTTTCAGCAAGATTACTATGAGACCGTGATCGCACCAAAGAAGGGAGCTATTCTTATGCAGTGGATCGATTGGAAGTACATGGAGGAATTGCACGATCCCATCATTGATGAAGTGATTGAAGCGTTCCATCGGCAGAATTTGAAAGGATTAATGGGGTTGCAATACCCGTGGTGCAAGGAAATTATTGCTCAGTTTTATGCAACGGTCTACTTTGAACCCAATAAATACAAGACAATTCATTGGTTGACAAATGGAGTGAAGTATTCAGTGACATATGCCAAGTTTGCAGCCATCTTGGGGTTCCCGGCTCGTTCTCGCCTAAACCGTGTTAAGATCCATGATGAGAAGCCGTTGGACACTAATTCCCTTCATTTACTGTACCAAGATGTGGACTATGAGTTAGGCACCATCAAAGGGCTCCTTCCCTTCTATGCCTATCTAATCAAACTTTTGCGCAAGTCTTTCAATCCTAAGGAAGGGGATGCCAGCAATGTCCTTGCTTATACACGGAATATCCTCCAAAAAATGAAGGCAAGGCCACAGTTGTTTGATGCTTTTGACTTCATTTTTGAAGAAATCCGGCTCATCTCCCTGATGCCTAAGCGGGGCCTTGGCTATGGACCATACATTATGAAGATGATTGAGATAGTATCCAAGAAAAAAGTTTCACAAGGAAGTGGTACACACCGGTTACCAAGTCCGCCTTATTAAGGATGCTCATGCGGCAGCTAGACGGAGCACTCGTGCCTCAACTCATGCGGGTCCATCCTCTAGTGTCACCAAGACGGAATCCTCCTCATCCTTGAAGTTCTTCAAGTCCATCTTCAACTTGTGCAAGACCATCTCCGTCCGCCAAGCCAAGGAACGCAAGGCGAGAAAGAAGGACACTCGGGGGATCAAGCTTCTACTTCGTAGTTCCAACTTGACATGTTCTCCTGATGGTTCTGAGGTTGAAGAGAGTGAGGAGGAGGTTTTTGAGGATCCTTTTGCAGCTGAGGCGACCTCCTCTCGTGGTGATCGTGGCAAGGCTCCCATGGAAGAAGAGGAAGAGCAAGAAGACAAGGAGTCCGGTGAGGAGGACAAGGATTATGATGAGGATGAGTGATCTCTTCCTTTCTTATTTCCCTTTTTGGTGTCTTGCTGCCAAAGGGGGAAAATTATCTCATTTATCTTCTTTGATGGCTAGTCGAACTTGTGGGCAAAATCATGAGTACCTTTAGGCTTCTTATGCATCTTTAAGTTTATGTTTTTTATGTCATGTTGAACCTTAAATGCTTGGATGATGTAATGTGCACTTATCCTTTATCCATGCTTAAATGTGTGATATATCCTGTCATATGCATGTGTATGTGGTTATATTATCATCTTGTGATATGGTGCAAAGATTAAGGGGGAGCTCTCCTATGCATATCAAGCATATCCTTAGGGGGAGTTCAACCAAAATCTAGTCTATATCGTTGTTTCTACTTGTGTTGTCATCAATCACCAAAAAGGGGGAGATTGAAAGTGCATCTAGGACCCCTAATTTGTTTTGGTGTTAATGACAACACAAATAGAGGTACACTAATGTTTTGTTGAAGTGGATGCAAGGATGAAAAGGAATGGAATTGTGATTAAGAGCTTAACGGCATCACATTTGTGGTAATCATGTTGTGAACCTTATATTTCTTGTGTTCTTGTGTTTAGGATGCCGTACTATTAAGAGGGATACCACATGCATATGATTGGTACAACACTAGTGCTCAAAATCTTTTTCTCAAGTGTTGCTAAATTTTCTTGTCGGACAATCCGATGTGAAGTCGGACTATCCGATCGTCGGACTATCCGAAATGTTACAGAACTTCACTCTCTGTCTGTGTACTGAGCACTGACTTAAAACTATCGGACTATCCGATGTGAAGTCGGACTATCCGATCGTCGGACTATCCGAAATTTCACAGAACTTCACTCTCTATCTTGAATCGATGTTTATTCATCTTGAGTGATTTTTCTAAGTACCTATCAGACTATCCGATGTGATCGGACTATCCGATGAACCAGAAACTCCGAAGTTCAATGGAACTTGAGTCTCTGTGAGAGGATGAAGTTCTTGGTTCAAAAATATTGGACTATCCGACATGACTTCGGACTATCCGATCGATCAGATAGTCCGAAATTTTTCAGAACTTTGCTCTCTGTCTCTGGCTTGCTTGGGGGTCAAAAGTCATCTCGGACTATCCGAGGTGGGATGAAAAGATTCTCTCCTAACGGCCACTTTTTGGGGGATCTATAAATACCCCCCACCTAACCCTGTTCTAGGGTTACCCAACTCATTCATTCTCATTCACATTTGGGTTGAGCTTGGTGCTTAAGTGCTTTTGGATCTTTGAGCTCTTTCTCCCTCTCTCAAATCCCTCCTCGTTCTTTGTGTGGTGAATCTTGGTGGTTGTCGATTTGGTTGTTGAGGGCCTAGTGTGCGTTTCACTCGATCTTGAGCACTAGGGTTGTTCCAAGAGTTGTGTGGTGTTTGTTACTCTTGGAGGTTGAGGACTCCTAGACGGCTAGGCGTCGCTCCTGAGCCACCGATCTATTTGTGGTGAGCCAAGAGAAGTTTGTGAAGGCCGGATCTCACATTCGAAAGGAAAGAGATACCTCTAGTGGAAGGAGGAGTGCTTTGTGCAACCTCTTGAGGAAAGGGTTAGCAAAGACCCGGCTCTTTGTGAGCTCCTCAACGGAGAGTAGAATCCCCTCAAGGATTTGAACTCCGGGAATTACTTCGGCAAGAAATCTCGGTGATATTCGTTTTCCTCTCTCCTCTACTAATTGCCTTGTTGTGTCTCTATAGCCTAGTTGTGCCTGTGCGTATACTCTTGCTAGTATTGCAGATTTGAGGTTCTTGCATTCGTCTTGAGTCAGACAGTCTGATCCAACATCGGACTATCTGATCAGATCGGATAGTTCGACTGTGGATCAGACTATCCGACCTGGCTTTTGTTTTTAGCTTCCGTTCTTTAGTTTTAAGTAGCCTATTCACCCCCCTCTAGACTCAAGTGACCCTTTCAGAGAATATTAATTTAGCCGATGGTGACTCATCCACTTGCTCAACCACTTGTTCGACTGCATACTTAGCTGGCAGCATGACAACCATGTTTATGGCAGATGACATCATCTCTTTGCCCTTGTTCTGAAGATTTTTGTTCTGATCGTCTTAGACTTCATCGGTTGATACCACCTTGCTCTTCACACGCCAAACTTTCTTTGTACGCCTCAGCCGATGCTCAATTTCACCTTCAACTTCCTGGAATTGTTCTCTGTTCCTCATCCTTTGGACACGTCTTTTTTGGTTCTTGGTAAAAATCCCAGAAGGGCACCATTGTGGTTGTACATTTTTAGTCTCTTTTTGTGAATTATCTTCATGATGGTCCTGTCGGATCGGCCCAAGTCTCTCATGGACTGACAGTCTTTTCTGAACTGGTCGATGCACACCTGCACTTTGTTGGCTTGGTCTCTGAATATATTGGGCATCAGAATCACTACAACCAGGGCAATCTTTAATAGATGGTAACCTCATGTCTTCATTCCAACAGAATCTAAAGAATTCACAACTCCAATGAGGATCAAAATATCTTTCATCATCATGGTGATATGACTCCTCCTCCCTCTGGCGCCTTTTCTGGTATTTATTGATTATACCAGCCGATTTGATGTTCTTGATGTGACTTTTACCCCCATCGACTTGGCTCCTGCTAAATCCAGAGTAAACCATATTCACTGGAAAAGGATGTCCATCTATCTTCATCGGCCTTTTGGATTCATTAATCTTGATCTTCCCTTGCTCAATAGCCGATTGGATCCGTTGTCTGAAAATCTTGCAGTCATTGGTACTGTGAGATCCTATATTATACCACTTGCAATATTTCCTCCTCTTCAACTCTTCAGCCGATGGAATTACATGTCCTGCCGGCAGCTGAATTTGTTTTTCTTGAAGAAGAAGATCAAATATCTTGTCGGCTTTAGTGATATCAAAATCAAATCTTTCTTCTTTTCCCGAATTCTTGACCCGCTGACAAACTACTGTCTTCTTTTTCCTTGCCCACTCGGCTGCATTGACTTCTGGATCATCATCTTCGGAATCAGAGTCGTAGCTGTAGATATTATTGACATTGTTGGCCTTTTTGATAAATTTTCTAGCCTCCTGGAATCGTGTTTCATGAGCCGATACCTTCTGCGCTAAATGAGCCAAGCTTTCAAAGTTCTGAGCTGAAAATCTTTCTCTTATCGGCGCCAACAACCCCTGGAAGGCCAGATCGGCTAATTGTGAATCTGTCAGAGCCAAACTGTAACATCTGTTCCTCACATCTCTGAATCTTTGGATGTAATCTGGCACTGATTCATCTGATTTCTGCCTGATAGTTGTGAGATCTGACAACTTCATCTCTTGGATGCCACTGAAAAAATATTTATGAAACTATTTCTCTAAATTGGCCCAACTTCTAATAGAATTATAAGGCAACGATGAAAACCATGTGAACGTCGATCCTGATAAAGAAAGTGGAAACAGTCTGACTCTGAGGGCTTATGTAGCCGATGCTTCCCCACACTGAGCTAGAAATCGGCTAACATGCTCATAAGTCGACACATTATCTTGCCCTGAGAATTTGGAGAAATCTGACACCTTGTATCGGTTTAGCAGTGGTACCCGATCAAAGTATTATGGATATGGATGCCGATACATGCTGCCATTATCCTTAGGCTTGAGCCCAAATTGTTCCCTCATCACATCGGCTATCATATCGACCCACGGCTGTTGTGGTGTTGCTCCGCCATACTGCTGTTGGATTTGGTCATACTGGTCGTACTACACCGGTCGAGGCCGTGGAGAATGAGGCTGATACTGATGATTGAGATTAGCCGATATGCCTTGAGATGACACATAAGGATGTTGCTCTGTGTTGTATTGTTGGCTTATCGGCTGAGTAATTCCAATTGGCTGTTGTGGAACCGAAGGAATTTGATATGAAGAATCAACAACTGGCGGTTTTGGGTTAAGTATACTCATCAGCTGTTCTGGTGTCAACTGACTTGAAGTTTGCCCCCTAGTGATCGACGGTTGTCTCGTCAAAATTGTTGGAATATTTGTACTAGACAGAGGAGCCGATGGTGCCTAGGTTTGAACACTTGTTGCTTCCCGCCAATTTCTGTCTTCACGGTCCTATAGCCCGGAAACGTATCGCCTGGCAGATATACTGGTCCTTTTGCCTTTTCCTCGACTATAGTTCCATCAACTACTGACTTAATCATATTGGTCAATGTATTGACAAGTACTCCAGATTGGTTGATGAGAGTATGATGTACTGCCGAATCAATGCGATCTTGTAATGTGTGAAGTTCTTCATTGCTTGATTCGGTTTTGGATTCCTTGCATTTATCTTCAATAGTTCCGGATGTACTTGGATCTGGTTTCACGATTGACGGTAACTCTACTTTAGTTCGCTGGATCACCGTGCCCTGTCGGGTCACCGTGAACGAATGCAGGTACTGGCTCTGAAGTTGATCCTTCAGTTTCTTCATCTCTTCCCTCTGCTCTTCGTTCAATTGCTCGATCGTGATCGGCAGCACGTTGTCCTCTGAGATTTCAGTAATATTGGGCGTCAAGATGACACAATGTCCCACTGGGCGTGCCAAAAGCGTGTTGATGAGAAAAACACACACTAGCCTGAGAGATTTTCTTTACTCTAGTGCAGGTCCAAAACTTGATCTTTAGGTTCGAGGGCGTGCCAGTTGATTTGATCCTGCAATCAACAAGAAGAAATATGCAAAGATATTAGTAAACGATAGTCCATCAGCTAGTTCGTCGATTTCATATCGTGTTGTAACCTAGCCGATGCAATAAAGCATGAATCGGCTGTAAGGTGTTTTGTCAATGATAGACTAACCCTAAACTTGGTACATCGGCTGAAAAGATCAATACTACATATTTTATATATCAATATTACTTTAAAAATAAGCAATTGGGATAGATCGGACTGAACCGAGATAGTATAAATTGCCCAAGTCTAAAATAACATGAAATAACGATTATATATACTCATGTCACAGCCGATGTCCAGATTTAAGCATGTATCGTCTATAGCTCCAATACAACCCTATACTAGGATATTCTCTGGCAACAAATATATTCAACCATAACCAATTAGATTGGTAATAAGTCTAGTATATTTGTATTAGATTAGATCCTAATATAAGGGGCAGATATAGAACATTAAACAAAGCATAAAACTATGTAAAACATCTATACCAGATAAGATCGGCTGAAACCCCGATACTATCCTTATTACCAACCATAAAGCAGGTTAGAAATCATGATTCAAAATACGACTCAATAGATCAAACTTAACTGATGCATCATTAAGTATGAAGAGAAGCATGATATCTAAACAATCAAGCCGATGGTTGCCTTTTCGGAATGGTGGATACATTATATAACTTAAACCAACAAGACAATCTATTTGTTACCAGCAAAACCCTAAATAGAGATCGGCCTATACGAATAGATTGCATTGTCAATCTAAATTATACAACGTATATGATAACTCAGAGATTTGCAAGATAGAATTAGAGTGTCATAAAGATGTAAGCACTAATTCCGATGATGCAAACCGCCATAACAAGACTTACCTTGTCGTCGAAGATCAAACTGATGCAGCACGACTCGAAAGCATGAACTTGTCGAAAATAGAAAACAAAGGTTGGCGATGCACCGAGATTGATTGAACTTGGTTGTTTGTTGTTTATTTACAAGACCTCGGGTCTATATTTATACCCGAAAATACAAACATTGTCCATTACGGACACGACTCATATTAACCTAATACAAATCCAACTAGCGAGCAAGTCTCTTAGGCGGACTCTTACCGAGAATATCTATAAAGAAATTACATATGTTCCTAGTTAATAGATACAATTGCCAATCTTGGACTCTATCCTTGCCCGGCAATACCATCGTAAGCTCTCTGTTGAATCCGAAAATGACTTCACATGCGATATCGGCTACATCGGCTATCCCAATCGGACTCGGTTTCCAGCCGATACGGACTCCAGCCGATGCACATTCTGTTTCCGAGATTTCTGCATATCTTCGAATCCGCTTCGGATTGGATCTTGTTTCCGATTCACAAGCTTCGTCAACACCCACCGACCACCGAGCATCGGCTGCCAACCTGCTGGAAACCTGGACAGAGATGGGGAAGAGGGGGAGGGTGAGAGAGGAGGAAGATGACGCTGTGTCACTGATATGTGAGCCCCACATGGGCACACCTTTATTTTATT
Source organism: Oryza punctata (assembly GCA_000573905.2). NCBI lineage: Eukaryota > Viridiplantae > Streptophyta > Magnoliopsida > Poales > Poaceae > Oryza > Oryza punctata. The sequence goes on from CM002493.2 coordinate 13,619,745, forward strand.
ATTTCCTGATTTACCTGATATGTGGGCCTACATATTTAATTTTTTTCCCTAGATCATACTGCCACATAAGCGCCATGTAGGCTCCATGTCAGTCAAAAACCGCTATCCAAACCAGCGAGGGACCTTGTCTGCACTAGTTTTAATAGTTGAGAGATCTATTGTATCTGGTTTTCCGGTTAAACGATGAGAATCGGATTCGTTCACGACCTTAGATGAACTTATTCCAATAAAAAAAATTAGAATTGCTTCCTGGTACAGGAGCCACTGGGCTTTACGGGCCTCGTGTCAGATTCTCACGTGAAGCAGGATACTTGGGCCCTGAAAGGTTCTCTTCCTCCACTTCAGTCTCCATTCTCCCCCTAGCCCTTTAAACCCCGCAAAACCCTAGAAATAGATTTCGCCACCGCCGAATCCCCCCAAACCGAGAAGGCAGCCTGCAGCCATGTCGTCGTCGGCGTCGCGCGCCGCCAGGCTCCTCCGCCGCACATCCTCCGCCCTGTCCCGCCGCTGCGCCCACTCCGCCGCGCCGTCCCGCCCGCCCGTTCCGCTCCCACGTTCCCGCGCCGCCGCCGCCGCCGCCGCCGCCTCCTCGCCGTCTTCTGGGATCACCGCCCGCCGCTTCCTCGCCTCGAACACCCCGGCGTCCTCGTCGCCGCGCTCCAAGGCCTCCGCCGACGATAACCTGGTGCGGGTCATCGACTCCGAGATCGAGTGCCTTGTCCAGTCGGAGGAGGGCGCCGCCTCTGCGAAGGTCTACCGGTTTCCCTTTTATTATTGCTTGGTTTATTCCCAGCTTCCGTCTTATCGCGGGTTCTGCTTGTTTTATTGGAGAGAATTGGCCGATTAGGTAGGGTGGCAAGATTAGACTTAATTCGGAGCCGATTTATGTTCTTCACCGCAAGGATAATAGTGGGATATAAGCCAACTATAAGCTTATTATGTGGAAGAGAGAGATAAAGAAAAAATGAGGAGCTTTGGCTCTCATGATAGAGCTAGATATACACTTGCTTCAAGACATCTACATTAAATTCATAGTGAGAGAGAGACATGTTAGCTTTAGTATGAGCTAATAGCCAATAGTTAGCTATACTATTAAACTTGTTCTTAGTCCTAAGTTAGTTCGGTGCCTATTAAGTAGCCTTATATAATCACACTCTTTCCTGCTTAAACACAGAGAGGTTGATTTATGTTGGCACCCATGCCACCAATAACAAGTTAATTCCCAAATTTTGTCCACCCTGTGCCTCGACAAGAATGCAACTTCCAAGATTGAGAAAATATATAATATTCAGCACCGAAGTGGTACAAAGAAAAAAACAGTAATGTGGTTATGTTGTAAATAAAATAAAGTGGAATTGGGATTGTTATTATATAACCATATTACCACACTCTTTAGTCCTGTCTGTAGTGAAGTAGCCTTATATTATCAAATTATTTGCTGCTTAACCATGAAAAGTGTGATTTAGGTTGGCACCTGTCTTGCCAATAACAAGCTATTTCCTGAATTTTTATTCAACCTGTTACGTTATTTGCCACCATGAATGTGATTTCTAAGATTTGAGGAAACATATGTTTCTCTATAGCAGTGGTACAAAGGAACAAAACATTGATGTGGTTGTGTTGTGAAAACAAATAAAATGGAATTATGAAGATGTGTTTATCTCATGTTTTTCAGGAAACCTACCTGGTTAAATCATCCAACAAAGATCTGTTCTGTAATCTAGCTCGAGTTATATTGTTCACATTTTTAACTTTAGCATGTCAAGAACACGTTTTGCATTTCATATATTGGAAATAGCTATCATCTGACTTATGTGCAAGTCCATTTGAAATATGAGCTAAAATTTACAAACAGTTGAAATATCTGTTTTATCATGAAGTATTATTACACATGATCAGTAGCGTGACTTAACCTCACGGATGTGATGATGTGCAGGTGATATCATAGATTATAGTGCTTGAGATTTTACAGTTTATACCATGACATACAGTTAATCTGCTTTGGTTGGATTATTTCTTGCCCTTTTGATTGACATATGTTGTGTGTGTTTTCTTTTGCATCTTTTAAACAGCAAATTGATCTACCAGAAGACTTCCCTTTTGAGATAATCGACAACCCTGGTGACCAATCCATAACACTCAAAAGAGAAATTGCAGGAGAGACTATTAAAGCTACTGTCTACACAAACTTTGATACACAAGATTTGAATGAGGATGACAGTGATCATGAGGACAATGAGGAATCTTTTAAGCCAGCAATCCAGATGGTTGTCACTGTTGAGAAACCAGAAGCCTCCATCTTGGAATTTGAATGCCACTTCAATGATGATGAACTGGCAATTGAAAGTATGAGGATGCTGGATCAAAATAATAGTGATGCGGAGAATTTGTATGTGGGACCGACATTTCAGTAAGTTCAATCATATCTATTTCCCTGTTTTTTAGATTTCAAGCATAGTAACAGGGTCCAAATAATACTTAAGTAAAAGAATTCCTCATGAACTCTTTTCCACCAACTTCTTTTCCTTTTCCCCAAAATGGCTTAACTTTGTTGTTTCTTCCCTCTGGTGGTGTTCTTAGCATTTGTGTGCTAATCATTGCAGTTCATTCATATGTTCTATTGATTCATGTAGCTGAATAGTCGTTTTGTTTACAGCTTTCCCCTAACCTTTGAGTTCCTCATTATGTGCTTCAGGGATCTTGATGAGAGCTTGCAGAAGGCCTTGCACCGGTATCTAGAAGTGAGGGGAATCAAG